>OZ057416.1:65209623-66491732 GCA_964056705.1 Troilus luridus
ATCATTGTTATTACTTATAGGGACAGGGACAATACACAAAAAGCATCAAAAGTGTCGAAGATGATATCCAGACCATAATTAAACGTGTCAATGAACTGACAGGTATTAAGGAATCAGATACTGGTTTAGCTCCTCCTGCTTTATGGGACTTAGCTGCTGATAAGCAAATACTTCAAAATGAACAGCCACTACAGGTATAATATGGACTAAGTCTGGTCCTAATCTTCGATTAGCCTAAAGTATATTTAGCTATACATATATTCTTGTTCAAAATAGAAAACTTGTTGAAGAATGTAGGCATTGCTTGTCAAACAATCTCCTAAATAAATCCAAATAAGTTGGTAAAATATGTATTAGTTGACCAAAGAGTGAGAATTCGGTCTCTAAATTGGACCCTAAAAACTATTCTGAGCCTTGCACCCTGCATGATGTCCTGTGTTATCCCTTTTAAATGCTTATGCTTAGATAATTTTACACTAAGGTCAAGGCCGTGATTATGATTGTCATTATACTTATTTCTGCTTCAATTAAATCAAAGCTTTCAATTTCGGCTTCCTACACTCATTCAAAAGATTAGTCAAGAACGAGTCCTAACTCTAAATTATTACAGCTTTACTTACAACATCCCCAGATTAGAGGATGTAGACAGCAACAATCATGTTATACAATATCAAATTTAAACAGAAACAATTATTATAATGCATATGTTAAAGTTTATTACAAAGCAGTTATAACTTACCACTAATTCCACTAGATAACATCTATGTGGTACGTGAATTGATAATGTGGCGGAACACTAAGGTTGTACTCAACTCGGTATTTGGAAAACTTTTTTATTATGTTAATGTTTAAATATCATATTCCCCTAATTTTCCAAATAACTATTCAGTTTTATTCTAATAGATCTCGTTAATTTATAATTGCTATAATTTAATGACCTAAGTATACTTCTTTTTTTTTTGTATTTTTTTAAAGAGAATTTTATCTGACAATAAATTATAAGGTTTTTGTAAATGAAGTGTGGATATTTAATGAATGAAGAATGTATATTTAATTTTATTCTATGCTACAGGTTGCCAGATGTACAAAAATTATTAATGCTGATTCTGAAGATCCAAAATACATTATAAATGTTAAGCAGTTCGCCAAATTCGTAGTAGATCTAGCTGATTCAGTTGCACCCACAGATATTGAAGAAGGAATGCGTGTTGGGTATGGAACTTTTAACTTTTTATTTTTGAATAATTTTGTTGTAATTGTTTTCTTAATTGATAAATATGGCTTTTAGTGTTGATAGAAATAAATATCAAATTCAAATTCCTCTACCACCGAAAATAGATCCAACTGTAACAATGATGCAGGTTGAAGAAAAACCTGATGTCACTTACAGTGATGTTGGTGGTTGTAATGAACAAATTGAAAAATTAAGAGAAGTTGTTGAGACACCTTTGTTACAGGTAATTTAGCATTAAAATATTTAAAGTTTATGAGTTTTTTAAATTGTATTAATAATATTATTTTTATTTACTTGTATTTAGAATTATGGGAGAATTCTTAGCTTTTATTTATTTATTTATTTTTTTTTTTTTTTAACTTAGCAAGTGTCGGAACAGTAAAAACTGAATTCTAAATCTTATCTACCATTTTATCTTGAAAAACTTCAATGAACATGTCTCCTAAAATCCCATAAAATGTTTAAAAAGTAAAAATATGATGTGAGAAACAATGAATGTCCCCTTATACTAAGAGACTGTCAATGAAGGTCCATAAAACTTGAGATAAAATAGAGTAACTCATCCCGCAATACAATAATATTAATACGAAAGAAAATCAGCATGTTGATAAGCCTTTATTTAACCATTTATTATTATTTTTGTAACTCATTGTTTTGTTGATAGGTCGGTCAAATAGTAAATTCTAATTGATGTAAATGCCCATACCCAATAAAGAAATTAAAATACTCATTAGCACTGAATCAATGATAACATGATTTTACCTTATAAATAGATAGTAGTTTTTGAATAATAATCTAAAAACTTTTTTCAGCCTGAAAAGTTCGTAAATTTAGGAATAGAGCCACCTAAAGGAGTTCTTCTTTTTGGACCTCCAGGTACAGGAAAAACACTTTGTGCAAGAGCCGTTGCAAATAGAACTGATGCCTGTTTTATCAGAGTAATTGGTTCTGAACTCGTCCAAAAATATGTCGGAGAGGTAATTATGATAATTTCAGATTATGCTTATTATCAATTTTAAACAAATTTAATTATCCATTGTTATCCTTAAAATAGGGAGCCAGGATGGTACGTGAGCTCTTCGAAATGGCTAGAAGTAAAAAAGCGTGCCTCATCTTTTTCGATGAAATTGATGCTATTGGTGGAGCCAGATTCGATGATGGAGCTGGTGGTGATAATGAAGTTCAAAGAACAATGTTAGAACTTATCAATCAGCTTGATGGTTTTGATCCAAGGGGTAACATTAAGGTACTGTTTCATAATTATTTAAAAATATTTACATAAGTGATAGTGTATTTTATTAGCATAAAATGTTTATATGTGTAAATAATTAAGTAAATGCATACAATAAAAAAAAAACGTAGTGTTATCTGATATAGTCTTGAAAATAATAAATGGAAAGATTTAATTTTGTAGAAATCTACATTTATTTTAGACATTTTTAATTAAATCTCTTGATTTCTTTGCTATTAATTTCGTCTAGGTGGAATGATTTTTATTACAACTTGTCGATTATCTACATTAATATTGTCTCGTAGAATTTGTAAATTCCCCATGTTATCTCATGCTATCAGTGACTGACAAAATATAAAATTAGACAATAATTTAGACAAAATAACAATTTTTTAAATATAATGTAATAGGAAAAAGATGATTTTTACTATAACTCCATTAGCAAATAGTTTACATTTAATCGCACCGATAACAATTGTTACCATTTGGGTGAATATAATTCTGGAAATGTCCTTATGGCTTTATGGACATAACATTAAGTATTGACCCAGATGGAGAACTTATTATCTATACAATTTGTTTATTACATCATGCTAAAATATTTACATCTTCCTTTTAAATTTCTTGAATGGGTGAAAGTTTTGTCTATCCCGAGGGTTGGACTAACATAAAAATCATTGTAAAAAAATGTTAACCTATAAAATGTTAACATATAAAAGAATTTTTATGGTATAAAAATTGCAATTTTATGTTAAGTTGTTTAAGAATTTTTATGACCACCATTTAATAAATTTCATCATTAAATTAAAAGTAATTGCTTACGTTCTTTTGAAGGTATCTGCTCCATGGGTTGTCGCTTCAAGTCAAGTCTGGACGTTGTTTGTTTATTTGTTAGTGTTTAAAGGCGTAAAAACCCTTAGGTCATCAATGCCTATAAAAGGTCTTTTCTTTATCAACGGCTTTTCATTTGTTTATTTTTTAATATTCTCGAAAATAAAAATAATTTTATTACTGAGTGTATATGGTAACTATTACTTCTAATACTTATTTTATGTGGATTAAGGAACCAACTTATACATACTGTTTGGGTTTTCATACATACTAGAAATTTATTTATTTATTATCTACTTATAATAATTTTCCAGGTTTTGATGGCAACAAATAGACCTGATACTTTGGATCCTGCTTTGATGAGACCTGGAAGGCTTGATAGAAAAGTTGAGTTTGGATTACCCGATCTTGAAGGCCGTTCTCATATTTTCAAAATTCATGCACGCTCAATGAGTGTAGAGAGAGATATTCGATTTGAGCTACTTGCTAGACTTTGTCCAAACAGTACAGGTAATAAAAGGTTGATCTCAGTATCAGCTTTTATTATTATTGATCAATTATATTTATATTATGAATAACTCACATATAAGATTAATTTATGTATATTTATAAAACAAGACCTTATATTTTGAGATATATTTAATTTTTTTGATGTGCCTAGGAGCTGAAATCAGATCAGTTTGTACTGAGGCTGGAATGTTTGCAATCCGGGCTCGAAGGAAAGTTGCTACTGAAAAGGATTTCCTAGAAGCTGTGAATAAAGTGATTAAATCTTATGCTAAATTCTCTGCCACTCCAAGATATATGACTTATAATTAATAGCTATTTCCACATTAACTGATTTAATTAAATTATGTTACTTTTTTTAAGAATAAAATTTATTATGCTCACATGTTTATGCTTATTTATATTTGGTAAAACCTATAATACAATTATGTGAAAGAAAATGGTCCGGGTGGTAACTCTTCAGTTATTGATGCTAGTAATTAGTTAAACGAAGCCACACCGGGTCTCCCTACAACCCCCCTTTGACAGTCCTGAAGAAGACATGCAATATGGGTCAAAACGATGACTTAAATAAACAGTTCTCTCTACTTATGAGAAATTGTTTGACCTGCACCATTTTATTCCACATGTATGTATATGTATATATATTATTGGAGTAACTATCATATTGGATAATAATAATTGGCCTTATATATATGTGTATGTATATATATACACAGTATATATATATATATATATATATATATATATACACACAGTATATATATATATGTATAGATATATATATATATATATCTACTGTATATATATATACAGTAGAACCTCGATTATCCATCAGGGTATGGGACCAAGATAGTGACGGATTTGGGAAATAGATGGATATGGGAGTGAGACATATATAGAATAGAATAGAAAAGTAACTTTATTCTGGGACAAAGTCCCTTTAGAATAACAGATATGAACAGGAATAAAAACATAATATATATATCTGGCCAGAAGGCTAAATGTTACAAATCATAAAGCGTGAAAACATGACAGAAAACAATTTAAAAAGAAATATATAAACAAAAATAATACTAAGTAAATAAATAGTACAGATCTTGACAGGATATTAAGCAATTACAGAGAGTAGATAAAAACCATAGCTTTTGAAATTGAATGCATGAGCTAGCATTCAATAATTTGTTTACATGATGTACAGCTTTTCAAAGAGCAGAATTAAAAGAACTAGATAACACAATGAGTTATTATATACATTGTATTCTAAGCAAATGACTAACCTACCTAGAGACCATCCTTTTGGGAAGCTAATAGATGTTGATACAGCAAGGATTTGAATAATGATAGAGAGGGAGTATGACGGATATTAGGGGGGATTGAGTTCCACATTGTGGTGGAGCGGGCGAGAAAGGAACGTTCGAATGCTTTAGTTCTGTGTGAACGTATATAGAGATCAGAAAGGCGGGATCTTGTTTTATGGTGTTGAACTGATGATTTGAATTGGAGTAGACTGTAGATATATGAAGGGTGTTGAGAGTGAATGGATTGGTATAAGAATGAACAGAGGAAATATTGTCTTCGGAAGGGAGGGAAGAGCCACTTTAACCCATCATAGAGGTGGGAGACGCGCGATCGCTTCGGAGTACCAAGCACAAATCTTAGAGAGCAGTTCATTATTCTCTTTAATCTGTCTTCAAGCATTTTAGAGAGGCCTCCATATACCACGCTACAATAGTCAAAGTGGGGGAAGATGAGAGAAGATACAAGAAGCTTGCGGGAAGATTGTGTAAGGAGATGACGAGAACGATGGAACAACTTCAGGGAACTAATTGTCCGTCGGGATATTTGGGCGATGTGGGATTTCCAGGAAAGGTTTTGGTCGATGGTGATGCCTAGGTTTTTCACCGATGAGGTAATCGTGATAGGATTATCGTTTAGGAGTAATGTTGGGAGGGTGTGGATGGATGTAAGGAGGGAATTGGAACCTAAAACAATGGCCTGAGTTTTCAATGCGTTCAATTCCAGTTTGTTCAGCTTTGCCCAGGCACAGATCCTATCTAGGTCTTCCTGAATACTAGCGAACGCAAAAAATAGCTCGGAAGGGGGAAAGGACAGATATATTTGGAAATCGTCAGCATATAGATGATGGGAACAGTGGTGAACAGATTTAGGGAGATCATTGATATAGCAGTTGAAAAGAAGAGGAGAGATACTTGAGCCCTGTGCCACGCCTGAGGAAAGAGGAAAGGGGATGATTAGGTATAGAAACTGCTTGAGATCTATCAGAGAGGAAGGATTGGAACCATCGGATGGAACTGTTGGAAAAGGACATTGATTTGAGTTTGCTAAAAAGGATAGAATGGTCCAAGGAATCAAAAGCTTTAGTAAAATCAAGAAGGATAAGGACAGTTAGTTTTTTGTCGTCCACAGCGGTATGTATGTCATTGGTGATTTTGGTAAGTGCCGATTGTGTGGAGAAACCGGGACGGAAACCAGATTGAAGTGGGTCAAGGAGGTTGGACTGTTCGAGGAAATTTGACATTTGTGACTGGACTATTCTTTCTAGAGGCTTGGAAAGGTTGGAGAGGATTGAGATTGGGCGGTAGTCTTTGAGTGAGACAGGGTTAGAGGATTTATTAATAGGATGGACTATGGCTTTTTTCCAGGAGGCTGGGAATACTCCGTTTTGCAGTGAAAAATTGTATATAAAGAGTAGGACAGGTATAATATCGATAAGGCAGGATTTTAGCAGTTTGACAGGAATCCCATCGAAGCCTGTGGAGTTGGAGTGGGATTTCAGAACAGAGGAAATAATGTCGTTGGGTGAAATGTCAGCAAAGTAAAAGTTGTCAGGGTTGAAAGATGGTGGTAGGGAATATACGGGAGAGGATGATTTAGAAGTATTAACTGAGGTGGACAAAAAATATGAGTTTATTTCATTGGGAGAGGCTGGAAAGGGCCTAGAACAAGATGAATTAAGAAGAGAAAGCTTTCGAAGGAGATGCCATTTGGATTTAGAATCGGGAGCAGATGAAAGGGCTTCGTGGAAGTATTTGGTTTTTGCCTGCCTGATTGTCGACTGTGTCAGATTGCGGAGAGCCCTAAACGCTTGATAGTCGTCAGTTAACCTTGTCCGTCTAAAGCGTCTTCGGGCCGCATCACGCTTCCTTTGAAGATCTTTAATTTTTTGACACAACCAGGGAGCAGGCTGGTGACGGAAGGTTGAGGTTTTCAGTGGGGCATGGGTGTCAAGGATATATTTGAGATTGGAAGTAAGTATGTCCACCATCGAATCAATAGAGGCACAAGAATAAATCTCTCTCCAATCCAGGGCTTCAAGAGAGGGTGAGATGTTCTCTGGGGTGAGAGCATCTAAGTTGCGAAAGGTTACGGTTTTAGGTAGTATAACAGGAGTTTGGATATTGTATGAAATATGGATGAGATCATGAGAGGACAGAAATGGAACGGGTAATTGAGAGGAAGAAAGGAGGTTCTGCCGTGAATCAATGACAAACAGGTCTAACCATGTGTCGGATTGAAAGGTGTGATGGGTGGGAGAAAATGGGACAATGGAAAGGTGTAGAGAGTAAAAGAGATTTTCCAGGTATAGTTGATCGTAGGATTGGACAAGGAGATTGGCATTAAAATCACCGGAGATAATGATATGGTTATAGAGAGGAATGTAGTCGTAAAGGGTAGATTCAAAAATTGAATCAAGAGGGGCCAAAGGAGGGCGATATACTACGACATACAGGAGAGGGTTTGGGTTAAAAGAGATTTCAACCAGAAGGAATTCTGTGTGAGGATAACCGGTTGCGGGTGAGGAATCAAGGATACGTGATTTTAGGGAGTTGTGTACGTAGAGACCTACTCCTCCACCAGTCCGGTCTTCCCGGTCGTGGCGGAGGAATGAATAGTCTGGTAGGGCTATTGCAGAGGAGGGGATGTGGGGTTTTAGCCATGTTTCGGAAATTCCAATGGTATGATAAAAGTTTTGGGTAAAATATTGAAGGAATTCGTCAAAATGGGCCGGCAAGGATTGGGTGTTGACGTGACAGGAAGTCAGGATACTGGACATGATGGTGAGGTAGGAGAGAAGATCTCAGTATAAGAGGATAAGATGCTGTGTGCAATTAATTTTATCAGGTAGATTGGGTAAAAAGCTATGAAATGTTCCAGATAGTTGAAGACATGCAAGATAAAACAAAAAACAGATAAGAATATTAATAGTATAGAAATGATAATACAGTTAAAATATGTAAAAAGAGAAAATAATGAATTAATAATGAGAGAAGTAAAGTAATAGAATATATATAGCTGCTTGAACATGCACAAACTTAAAAATATAGAACATAAGATACTAAGAACTAAAAATATGGACCAATAAAAAGAAATTAACTGTATAGAGAGGGCGTGGGCAAAATCCAAAATTCCGTGGTGAGCGCCATAGGTAGCGGGGAAACAAAACTTTAGTAGTCACCCGAAGACGTCTAGATCTTGGGCCTGATCTATGAAGACCACCTGGTGACCATCACTATACACATAAATTGAACAATATATTTCAAACATTCGACATTATATATGTACTCGTAACTTATTTACGTACTAATAAGGTATACTTAGGTAGTGAAAATATTTTTAAAAAATAATATGTTTTATATCATTAGCTGTCGTCCGAGGAATATCATAGATTTTTGCTAAGACTATAGCACTTTCACATTTTCTTAAACGTTTTACAATTTCAAACTTAGTAGCAAGATCTAAACTCTTCCTTTGTCTTTTTTCCGACATTATTGTATATGGTTTTAAGAAAACGACAAATACCCGTAAGAAAAGAATGAAGAATGAAGGTAGTTCAACTGCGGAAGCTACGTTAGGTAGAGATGGGGAGATAATTAATTTCTGAGAAATGTGTGCAAGGAAGCCTAGGTTTTGAGTAAACAACAGATTCTAGGAATCGAAGTTGTCAAGAAACAAGGATTGATTCTTGATTAGCCAGCGCCTATGACTTTAGCCACCAAACAATATATACACATATTTTTTTTTTTTTCTCAAAACTGAGGTGACTATAATACAGTTACTCCAATAATATATATATATATATATATATATATATATATATATATATATATATATATATATATACACAAATACACACACACATGTGTGTTTGGAAGAAAATGGTGCAGGTATAGATTTTTTTTATAGGCCAAATATTATAATGGTTAAAAATAATTGGCCTTTTATATATAAATATGTGTGTGTATATATATATATATATATATATATATATATATATATATATATATATATATATATATTCTAATATAATTTCTAAATGACTGATTTATTTTCAAGAATTGTTTTTATAGGCTACTTAATTTTTTAAACCTCTCTTCAGTCCATTTATATCATAAGAATATATATATATATATATATATATATATATATATATATATATATATATATATATATATATATATATCCAGTATATAATTGGGTATTGTTACTGTTTGATATATAGGTATAAAAATCAAAAAGTGACCTATTAAATGCTAGAATACCATTCAAAAACTAAGCACAAAACCTTAAGTAATGAATTTGTAATTCAAAAAACAGGCAATACTTAACCAATTCAGTTGCTCTAAGGACAAAGACAAGATCACATTTCTCTTTATATATAAAGAATCTAAAAGAGGGATATCAGATACAGCATTTCACCCAAAGACATCCAGTCTGAAGCTTAGTGTGTGATTGGATACTTTTGCATAATGCAGAACAAGCAAACTGAAAACAAGACTAGACCCACCAGCTTTAGTAAGAATGTGAATATAGCCAGTTGAGTTTTGATGCAATGTCTTGGTTTTGTGGAATTGTCTGACTATGTTATCATTGGCCTTAACAAACAATAGGAAACCAACCAGAAAAGAAAAATGAGAATAAATCAGTTCTAACTGGCATTCTTGAGATTCAATTAATTTTGAGTAAGTTAAAAAGACCTGGATTAAGTAGCATTAGAATTTCTGAAGGCAGGAGGGGGGCTCGAATAAAAGAACATACCTGGTTAATAAAACATAATTGGATCTCGTAGACAAATAGCAAGAATCAAATTATTCTGTCATGGTTCCAATTTTTAAAAAGAAAGGTTACCTAACTCAATGCAACAAGTATAGTTTAATCATTTTACTGTAAACAGGAAAATACATTATCTAAATCCATTTCATTTTACATCCACCTTTCCCGATCACAATCCAGAGAATACAAAGGTAGATTTATGCTATAGATCGTATATTCTAACTTAACTAAATGATGGAAACAATTATTGTTTTAGTATTTTTTATAATTTTTTGTTAATTGTTTTATTTTTTAAATATTTTAATTTACTGAGAGGCGACCACTGGAAGCTCAAATGGTAAGAGCGCTGCCACGGAGAGGCGGGCTCGATTCCCGGCTACGGCAAATCTTTTCTCCTCAAAATTAAAACAATTAACAAAAAATTATAAATAACGTAATGACTTAAGTCAACTAGATCCTAATTAAAGTAATGTTCTATGAACATTTTTCCTCGTGTATACATCGCAAATTTGCGAGAACAGAACGGATTTGTCCTGACTGAGAGGCGACCCCTGGTAGTTCAAATGGTAAGAGCACTGCCACGGAGAGGCGGACGACCCGGGTTCGAATCTCGGCTAGGGCAAATCTTTTCTCTTCAAAATAAAAATATTATTTTAGTAATTGTGTTTGGCTATTCTTAGTGTGTTTAGCTGCGTGTTACTAAATCGGGAAGAAATTGTCTAATGTAAATTAAAATAATGGAATTTTAATGATAACGAAATTTCAGTGAATTTCGACTATCACATCCAGACTCAGTGATGATAACTCCGACTCATACACAATAACTTGTATTATTCAAAACATTAAAAATGAAATGAATAAACAGTTAATACTTGTGACTAACTCGAAGCGACAACCTGGGGAATAATTACTAAATAATTTTTATGCGTTGACTATTCGTAACTCTAGTTTAGCTCTATCTTTATATTAAAAAAAAAAAAGTAATTCGTACTCCATGGTTTCTCAACCTTTCCTTCTTAGTTCTTAAAGTCGATTATACTTATTGTCGCCTTTAATCGATGTTTATATTTATCCAGCAATGAATGGTTTAGTTGTTTTGATAAGTCGAAGTGATTGTTATGAGTCGGAGTTATCATCACTGAGTCTGGATGTGATAGTCGAAATTCACTGAAATTTCGTTATCATTAAAATTCCATTATTTTAATTTACATTAGACAATGAACAATTTTTTGAGTAATTGAATATTTATTCAAATGGATGATTTATATTCGCCTTATGTAAGTTTAAATATTTTAGCTACTGTTACTTAATATTTATCATTTTATGAGTCACTGTTGATTAAAAACTTGCCATAAATTTATATGAAATTTGTTGATTTCTAATAAGTTAAAGTTTTGATGTTCCATGTTGTAAAAGATATTGAAGCATGGGCTGTCATATTTATTTTTAGAAACCTCTAGCATGTCTAACAGCATTGATTTCCTTGTAGAAGGTAAATGATGCTTACATTTTTTTATTTGGGATATTAATCCAGATATTGTTCCACAGGTTGTCGATTCGAGTTGTCACAAAAAGTTTTAACTTTTCATTTGTTTACTTTTTAATATTCTCGAAGATAAAAATAATCTTGAATTTCGTATGGATTAAAGAGTGCAATAAATTAGCACAATTCGGTAATAATTTCATCAAGAAATAAATGTTTCAACTAACATATTGAAGTATAGATGGATATATGTTTGTAAAAACTTTAATTTCATGATGAAATTATTACCGACGTATACATATTTCCTATAATTACACTCTTTTTTTCATACATTTACTCACGAATATTTTTATTTTCGAGAATTTTAAAAAAGAAACCAATAAAAAGTTAAAACGTGTTTGTGACTTGAATTGAAATGACAACCAGCGGAACTGATACCATAATCCTGAATTATTATACTTTTAGATCAAACTAGAATTCCTTTCAATCTAATAATATCAGGAGGAGTACATGTTTTAAAAACAGCCTAACTGTTGTACACGTCAAAGGCTTTTTCTAGATCTCTTATTAATCATTAGGATGAAATTTATACCTATAGTCTTGAGAATACATTAAATTATTATAAATATTTTGGAATAATATTGATTCCAACATTGTCCTTAACGGAGGTTCTAGTTCTTATTGAAACTATCTGAAGTTACATTGGCTACAAATACAATCTGTTCAAATAATCTATTTAAGGCTAAAATATTCAATGACATCATATGGCAGGTTGTCAGATTTGTAGTGTAGGAGTAACTATTAATCTCTTTTATTTTATCTTCTAAAATTTTTTTTAAGAAGTATGAGATTGTCTATATGGTGGTTAAGATGGATTCAAAATAATAACTAAATTATAAATTAAAAGCCTATCTTCCAATCTATATTACAAGGTGCATAGCGGTTATAAAATCACGTATTTAAAGAATAAAATCATATTTTATTTCAAAGAATGAAATGATATTTTATTTCAAAGAATGAAATGATATTTTATTTCTTATAATGAGATGATAATTTATCCTTCTTGATTATTTGGTTCTCTTAGGTTTGATGATGGGATATAAGTTGTTTCTTTTGTGCTAGATTCTAATAGAAAAATATTAGTTTTTTCCGATTAGTATAGTATAGTTATGGTTTCCACTCATTTGATTTGTAAAAGGTTACAGTTGACTTGGAAAAGGTTCAAATAGGCTTGGAAATGCTATATAAAACAAACCTAAAATTAAAAAAAAAATCATTAATTATTTACTGCAAAATTTTCAATATCTCAAAACAATGCCAAGTGGATACTCATATTTTAATAAGCTCACTAGGGAGTAGAAAATAAGTACTAAATAGATCATCAATGAAAATTATTCATGATTGGAGTATCGCTTCTCGGCAAGCATTTTTACCTACTTTACCAGAACAGACCCTTTGGTTAAATCAATTCTCAAAATTATCAGTCATATTAGGATTAGTGAATTCTTATAAAATTGTTTCAGACTGCCCTCCTATATATTTTCAACCTCATTATTGGAACTGGAGCTTTAACACTCCCTAAAGCATTTCATGAAGCAGGATGGTTGTTCAGTACAGTAATGATTACTTTCATTGCTCTTGTGAGGTATGATTGTTTTTCATTATCATCAAACTAAACATTTATTTTTAAAAATTAGAATTATTTATAATTCAAATTAAAATTATGATTAAAATGAATTTTAATTATTTGATCTTCATTTATTTCCATTATTTAAATTCAAATGATTTATTTAATTAACTATCACATAACAGATTGATATGTTCTACTTTAAAATAATAGCACAATGAGACTCATGAAATTGAATCAGAATTATGGCTCTCTCAAGCTAAAGATATAAGATATTAAAATTGTGTGTAGAGGAAAATCTTAATATCACTATAGTATCGATTGAACTCTCCCTCTAAAGCTTTCTTAGAATTAATTTGTATTAAATGTTAAAGTTTTTCTTGAATATTTTATTTTACAGCTATATAACTGCTACATTTGTTATCGAAGCAATGTCTATTTGTAACGCTCTTATTCAGTGGGAAAAATTAGAAAAAATGAAGCGAGTCAGTCGCTACCTAAGGCTGGTAAGCATATGCTTTTTTTGTAATTTCATTTATTGATGATTTTATATTATATATTTCACTGATGAATTTATTTATTTATTTAAGGCAGTGGAAACTGCTGAAGAAAGCACAGATGACGATGTTTCTGATACAGAAGATTCATTAATGCTACCAGCTGGTAAATATATCTTTAATTATGTAGTTATATTTATAATTTAAAAAAAATTTATTAACCAGTTTTAATTGCTATGTTAGGCCTAAAGAGCTGTTTATCAAATTTATATACAAAATATTTTTTCCAATATTTTTTTTATTACTCTGTTCAAGTGATGTATTTATAAATAAATGGCTTCTCTTATAGAGGAGAATTGGGTTGGTAAAGCATATAATTTATTTTGAAATCATATAATGTCTTAAGTATTAATTGTACAATTGATTCCTAATCTGATTTTTTTTTTAAATCTTTTAAATTTGTTTCAGCATATATTGATAACTATCCAAGTGAACCTAAGAAACTCTTTACTTTGGATTTAAAATGTGAACTGGTAAGTATATATGCAATAATTTACTATGAAAATATACTGTTTTTGTTTCATTCAGTGCCAAACATACATCTATTACATCCCCCTATTTTGGATATCCGCTTTATAGTAGAGGCTGGGTGTGCCCGAGGAGGGTCCCGAATCCCTAATGATCCATCCCCAGAATATATTTAAATATAATAATAATATTAAATTAATATACAAAAATCTTAATATGTGAAATTTATTACAATTTCACAACACTTTTTTTTTTTAATTTGACAGAGTAAAAAACCAATCGTAATTAAGAGTTTTAAGTAAAGTATCACCTCTGGTTTACCATAAATAAAAGAACTATAGGATCTTTACTTCTCATAAAACTATATCATTGACAATTTTTTTAAAAGTACTGCATTTTATTAAAAGAATTTTTGTTAAAATCTATTGTTACCTTGAATAAAGTATCACTTTTGGTGAGCATGTTGTTGGCAAGAATGTAGCTGTTTAACTAGATGTGCATTGATACAGACATCAAGATGCGTTTGTACATGGTGAAATTAATAGGTATTTCCCTTGAAATCTGAAAACTCTAAAATTTTACAATACATTGATATAATACTTTATTTTTAAAGGTTACCTATTACAATAAACAAATATTTAGGAATTTTACAGAGGGGTTATAATCCTCAACTATTATATATAATTAGTTAACATAATGTTTAAATGTTTTTTCCTTACAGAGTGAAATGGCAACAACTCTTTTCACTAGAACTGGGCAGTTTTCATTTTATTTGTGTATTTGTCTATATCTTTATGGAGATCTTACTATTTATTCTGCTGCAATTGGAAAGACATTAGTTGATCTATCATGGTAAGAAATGTATTTTAAGTCAATCAATAATTATTTCATGTTTATCTTAAAATTTTTAATTGTTGTATCTAACTATTTTTTCATCACAATTGTTTTATCTTGCAGTGAGCATAAAAGATGAATAAGCACTCCCTGATTACTTTTCTACATTAGATCTGTGCTAAACCATTACCACATCAATACTCAATATTTAATACCGATGTGTTATTTCAATCTAAAGCAAGAGACAATATGGCTCTTACCCATTTTTTTACAATAAAAAATGACGAAATTCTAAATAAACTAAATATAGAGTGAGGAAAAATTATGTTTTACATGATGCTGTTTCAAATTAAAAAAATTATTGCTGAAACTAAAAATCGAAAACTAATTTTAACTCAATCCTGATCCTGGTTGACTGTCAAAAAGCTATTATTTTAATTATTGTAGAAATTATAATATTTATTTTAAATTTTTTCAGTACCATCAAAGAAAATGTAACTGATTTGGATCCTTGTTGGGAGGGTTACAGCTTTACAAGAAGAGTTATGTATCAAATGTACCTTGTAAGTAAATTTCTTTATCCATGCTTTAGTTCTAAATTTTATTTGTGGTGTAATTGCTGACTTTATTTTTTATAGAGCTGCTTCTTGTTAGTGTTCGGACCATTTGTGTTTTTTAATGTTCAAAAAACTAAATATCTGCAGTTTTTTACATCTGTTACTAGATGGCTGGGTAGGATGGTTATTTTAAATTATTAAAAAAGTAATTGATAAATATTGTACTATATTAATTACTTTCTTGTTGTTGTAGCATTTACTCTTATGATCACTTTGGCGATATCTCGTATTATGGACCCGACGAAGGTTCATGGTTCTCCGGCTCTTGCTGTTCCCTCAGGGCTCCCTGCCCTTTTTGGCTCTTGTGTTTATTCATTCATGTGCCATCATTCCCTTCCTGGACTTATTACTCCCGTATCAGACAAATCCAAACTTAACACACATCTGGCCATTGATTATTTTTCAATTTTACTGTTTTATTTAACGCTTTCTTTAACAGCAGTGTTTGCTTTTCCAGAACCTAAAGATTTGTACACCCTCGATTTTGAGCCTACTGGTTCAAAGTTGAGTATAATATTTGGTATTTTTTTGACATCCTTTCCTGTCCTGACTCTCACAACATCTTTTCCTATTATAGCAGTTACACTTAGAAGCAACATACAGGTAATTATTATTGTATTTTATTAGAATTTATTATTAGTTTTATGCCTCAGTCACAAATCAATATGTTTATATACATATAAATGGTATATAAACATATTAATTTTCTTTTGTAATGTCTCAGTAAAATGTTAGATACTTTTTACTATGCAATGAAAACATCACAAAAAAAATTAAGAAACATTACAAAATAAACAAGGAAACATAAGAGATAAGAAAACCACACAAATAAACTCAACAGCAAAAAAAAAACGGACACTTCATATTTTTCATATTAAAAGCTAATTTTCAGCAATGTGTTTGTTTTTGTGGGTATTCTAGTTATTATAGAGAATGTAGGGTCCATTGAACTAATATCTTCAGGATTATTAAACAAATAGATACAACTTACATGAATTGTTAGAAAACCTAATAAAAATGAAGAATAACGTTTTTTTTTAAACATGTTCATTTATCATTTTTTCTTTATTTTGTAAATGATCAATAAAAATTATTCACTTTTGGCTGATTTTGTTTAAATAACCTATAAATTAAGCAATTCTTACCATAAATTAAAAGATTAATACATATAAATATGTATTTAACAAAATTATAAGACCAAATCTAACTGTCCAGTTTTTTTTTGCTGTTGAGTGCATATCTACACCCTTGGTAAATAAGTGGTTAAGTACATTTTTTCCAAAATAAGTTTCTTGTACTTGGGTTAGCGGAATCGTGTTATTTTCGTAGTGAATAAGTGGTTAAGTAAGGCATTGGCTTAAAAGAACTAATTGCTTACATTACAAATCCACTTCAAGACAAAACTACTAGAATGGCATGGTTCTGCTTCCCACCATACAATCAACTCTCTCTCTGGACTAAACTTGACTTAACCACTTATTCACCATGGCAGTAGATATAAAACTTTATAGAAAGCTCTGTAGTAAAGACATGTAATAAAAAAACAAACCAACTTCAGGTACTCTCATTTCATGTCTTAACATTACTTCAAAATATGAGCTATACTGGTATAACTTTTTTAATTAAACAAAATTTTTATTTATTATTACCTTCTTCTTCCTGCCATTTTTATTAAAAAATATATTAAAGTATTAATGTAAATATTAAATTGTGTATTTAGTTTCCACTCTAATTGAATATAAAACATATTACCAAGTGCAAGAAAACATTTTTTAAATTGAAAATTATAAAATATGGGCTCAACCAGCCTCTATATAGTGGGTACCCAAAATAAGGTGGAAAAACCTGGTGGTTGAGCGTGATTTAGAACAAATCACCTCCCTGTGCCACCGTTAACCTTGATACAGTGTACACAGTACAGTCTCTGCTGAACCCCAGACCCGTTCACGGGTTGTAGTGGTACAGGTTTTTTTTATTTTTTTAAATTAAACTGTTTTTAACTTTAATGTATTACAAACTTTGTTTTAGGCCATGCTAAGTTTCTGTGAATGGTGGTTTCTTCGTGCACTATTTGTGCCTCTACTAACAGTTATTCCTCCAGTGCTTATTGCTATGACAACTGAAAATATGGAAGCTTTGGTAAGTTTCATTAATTTAAAAATCGGCTTATTCAGTATAATTTTACTTAATTCCAAATTAAATCCTATTTTCAGTCTTTTAATGTTAACAGATTTCTTGCATATTATATTATTATTTTTTACAGGTGGGTGTAACTGGTTCTTATGCAGGAGTAATTATCCAATACATTATCCCTGCTTCATTGATAATAGTTGGGCGAAAATCTATACCTGAAGCCTTGTCCACGCAAGAGCTTCAGTATAAATCACCTTTCCAGTCTGCAATATGGCCATTTTTAGTCATGCTTTGGGCTCTTATTGCTGTTATTTTAGTTACTTTTGATATTGTGCGTGATAATTCTGTGAAATCGTTCCCTGTATAAGATGTCGGTGTTGATTATTGCTAGTTCTGATCAGACATTCAAGCATTTTTCAGGCAATCATCATCTTTTACAGTTTAATTTATGAATTTCTTTTAAGATAGAATGGACATAGAATTGAATTCCAATGAGAGGAATAGACTGTTGGGTTATCTAAATTAATAATTTAGAAAAAAAAATTTCTATGCTAATTTTTTTTTATTTTAGCTTTGGTAGAAACTATTTTTTATTGCTGTAACATATAATATTATTTTATTATTTATTACAATTTGTCAAATTAATAGGAATGTATGTATCTTCGGTTTTCTTGTTATTCCTAAAGTGATGTTATGATTTAATATAGAAACTACTGTGTCTAGTCATCAGATATATTAAAATTAATAATGAACACAGTTGGTTTTACAATATTTAAGTCTTTCATTATATAATTAAATGACTTTAAAAAAAAAAATCATTTTATTGATAAATGTAAGTTATAATATGTTGTAATTTCATTTTTTCTCATGTCTAAGTTAGACAATAATGTTTTAGTATTTTACATCAACTCATCTAGTTATATATTGGTTAAATTAATATAATGTCTATTTATGGTTCCATTATATATGAATGTGTGTAATAGTTTTAATTTATTAATGTAATCGATTTATTGTTATTTATAAATATTTCCAAGTAAAGTATCAAATGTTTATATATAAATAAAATTTTATTTTTTCTAAAAATATGTATTTCAATAGAAATACAATTTTTTAAAATTAAAGTTATATTTTTTCATTTAATGTGAGATTTATGTTCATCTTATTTACCTTATTGCGTTTTCACTGCTTCCCAAGAATGAGATCATTATTGTGGTCATTAACCATAGTAGCGCTATGCCTGTTCTGGTTATTAAAGCTACTTTGCCATCACAGTCTTCCATTGTTCAAGTTTAATTTGCCTTGCTTTTCTTTAACTAATGTATTAAAACTTTTCCTATTACTACTAGTTAAAAAAAAGTTTGTATGTTCTTGTCAATATTTTTATGTGCAGTTTTGAATTAATCCATGCATTTTTAGAGCTTCCAATATCTTAAAAAAATAAATAAAAATGCTTGAAGATCAGGAACTGTGGTTTAAAAAGAAAAGTTGGCATTTTTAATTAAAAAACTGAATTTTGTTATTAGTCGAACAATTCTTTCGCTTTTTCCGTGAATATTTACTGCAAGTTTATAGAATATTAAGAACCCTTAATTCTTAATGTCGATATTGTATTATTGAGCAGGATTTACAAAATTTTGTTTTCATTGTTTTGTTTCTAGTATTGACAGTTTGTTTTCATAGGATTTTTTTTAAATTAACTTATTTTTTAAATAAATCAGTTACAGATTATTTTTTTGAAGGTCAAATATATTCCAATAAATTAACATTATTTAATTATTCCTATTTTTTAAAAGTGAAATGGAAATTGAATATACTATATTTTATTTTATTGAATATAAATTCAGTAACAATTTTAAATCATCAAACCAAGATTTGAATTTTATATTTATTTAAAGTCATTCTCAAGTCTGACTGTTAATTGTAACAGGAGCCAAACTAATGCAACATTTTTTAATTCAATAAATTGGTGAAAAGCGCACTTAATTTCAGGGTTACAACCTTAAAATCCTTGAATTGATCTTGAGTTTTTAAATGCCTTAATGCATTTACAAGACCTCCTGTAATAATTTCGAATTAGTCAGTACAGTAGGATATGTTTAGAACTGTGGATTTAAAGAGGTGTTGACATGATGTAAATAAAACAGGCAAGTTAAATACATAGTTAAAATTACTGAAAGTAATGTTACTACTAAAATTACTGTTAGTAGGCCTACTGAAGTTGATAGGTATTGGAGCCCGTGAAAAATAAAATACAGGTAGAATAAAATTACGAAGTAAATTTAAAGTTCCCACCAGTGAAAAAGTATCCTTTACCGTTCCCTTAAGAACTATTCACTCCTAGCCGTCAATCATTTGTGTAACCGCCAAAAATAAATATTACCTTTCCAATCAGATATCGAACTCTCACTTCTCTCAACGGTGACATTCTGAGACCACCACCATTATGACCTCAAGCATTATTTTATCCATATTATTCAATTTTAAAATTAAATGCTAAGGTTTTCTAAACTATTATACCACGGCTTTAAAGGATTCAGATTCAAATATATATTTGTTTATATCGGAAACTCGATACATCGATAGTTTTTTATTTCGATCAGTAGAAGGTTGCAGGCAGGGATGATTAACTACAACTGAATTGGTTATTAACTAGCCATTTATTTAACTCCTTATTTTCAGTTAGGAGTATATTTTAAATTAATCAACTCCGTTCTTCGTTCTTCCCAGGAGGCTGAGATATCTTAAATAATCTTTATTATACGTTAATACATTAGTTAATCCATGGATTGCGCTCGAATTCCGTTGCTCAATAGTATCAAAAAAGTTCTATGAAATTCATCTTTAAATTGGTAAAATATGACCTAAAAATTACATTTGAATAAATGCTTTATGCATGCTACATTTTATACCTGATACATTTCAAATTTTATTTTTGGATTCTATCCAGTATTTATATTAAATGCGTTTTTCAATTACTTAATGTGTCTGGTACTTAATTAAATATTTACTGCAATCAAGATTAATTATGTCCTTTGATGAATGAATATTGAGTTTATGCTCTATTCTTTTGTGATCAATCCTAATGTTTTCCTGTTATATAGTGAAGAACTATTTAGTGTTATTAATGTTTTGTAAATTCAGTGGAAATTTTATTATTCCATTAGTGGATTCATATATTGCCATTTCGATTATACTCATATATTGCCATTTCGATTAAGGTTCATGACCTGTGTCCTCTGTGTCTGTCTTGCTTTAGTCTGCCTCATTTTGTGTATATTTTAAAAGAGAACTGAATGGTTAATTATGAAAATATTGATGATTAAAAAAAAAAATTCATGGAAAGCAGTATTGTTCTAATTTAAGGAGTTCTATAATTTTGTTATGTTTAATATCAGTCTCATGTTGCGATAGATATTAAATAAATAAATAAACATGTTACAGTCTGTCCTGTAGTACTTTTTGTAAATTATTTATTACACCATTCATATCTGCCCTTTGGTAACATTTTGTGCAAGTTAATCTCAATAAACATCTCTAAGCTAAGCTGTATCCTTGCTCCCATTTTACATGTTATGAATTACTTTGCATTTTGATGGTGTGTCATACAGTTTCTCTGTCTGCTTTTAGATACACATCTTCCATGATTAAAGTAGTCTGTTTCCACTTGTACAAAAATTAGCACGGCATCGGTAGTTTTCAATCAAAATAAACAAACTGAAGGAAAGATTCTCTTGAGTGGATGTTCAGCTGATTTCACTCAGCAATATAATATAAGGCCTCAAAAATGTTATTTAATTATATGGGATGCCATTGCTAGTAATATAATAATGTAATATGGAGTCGATATCCTTAGTATTACCATATAAAGGAGCCCGAACTTTTTCCCTGCGAGGCTTTGTAGTCTACAGAAATTAGAAATTAACCTGTAGGTAAAAAAATCAACTTAAGTAAGAAAAATTTTTTTTTGTATGTAAAATTATTCAATATTAATCAACTTAAGTAGTAACTGAGTATATTTTTTCGTTCCGAAATATTTTTTTTTTGTAAAAAAATATCGAAATGTTTAAAGAGATAAGTGTTATATTCGACATGGCTTCAAATATGCTCAAATACAATATTCAGTTTAACCTCTAGGGCCTAAGCTCCATCTTTAAGTTTCTTCCTTTTAGAACCATATTTACCTGTATATTAATCTAGTTTTATGATCACTAATCCCTGTTATCTAGAGACAGATAAGATAGTTTAAAATTTTTTTTTCCATTGTACTGTAATCAAATTTTGTTACAGAAATATGGTCCGAGTTGTATCTGTACATCATTTTGAAAGTCAAACAATTCAAACATGTGAAGATGCATTGGCTATTGCTGCTGCACCACCAGACAGGTCCTTATCCTTGTATTTGCATTTAGGCTTAATGAATTATAAATCTTCAGTATTTAACAATATCTATTAATTTTAGGTTATTGATTGCCTTTCCACATCATGCGATAGAAGTAAGAGATATAGCTTCTGTTCCAAAGAAAGCTTTCTGTTTTCCCACGGTTGATCAAGTTAAATACCTCTCCTATTGTTCCACAGGTATATGAAGAGATAACACAGTGTTTAAGTTGGATAAAATCATTATTTATCATTATTCATATCAAACTGAGAGATATATGTAAAAATTACAAATATGCTATTTTATTTTCGGGTAGCATTGAAATCAGTTATAAATTACCATTCGTGGAAGAACAGTCGAAAAATACACAATCACATAGTTAATCATGCCTTGAATACAAATGTAAAAAAAAAATCAATAGGGAGAGTATCTAAAAAAGAAAAAATTTTGGATTATTTTAATAGTCCTTTCTTGAATAATGAAAGTGAAAAACTTAATGAGAGTTTATTTCAAACATCTAAGAATTTCCATTTCCTTTATTTAATGGATGAAAAGGTTGCAAAAAGTATTATTAATTCAATTAAAAATGAGCTTTTAAAAGGAAAAAAATGTGTGGTTGAAGCTAACCCTGGTTTCGGTCTTATTACAAAGCATTTGATTTCCTTGAACTGTTTAAAAATTAAAGTTTTTGAACCAGATTCATATTTTCAAAATTATATGAGACAATATGAGTTGCAATACCCAGATAAATTAGATATTTATGGTAACAACTTGGCTTACCTCTACACAACTGGTTTTAGAAGAAAAGCAGATCAAAGGATCCAAAATCGAAATCCAATAGAACCAAAGCCGTGGTCAGATGAATGTTCACTACAAATTATTGGATCTTGCCCCAACGATAGGTTTTTAAGGCGATATGTTATTAGTATTATTTTTCAACAAGGCTTTTTCGAATTAGGCCGCCCTCAACTGTTTTTATTATTAGATCCAAAAACATATTCAGCACTGAATCCTCAAAATAATGTTATGAAAACTTTCCCTATCTTATTCAAATTATTTTTTGATATTGATTATGTTTCATCATTTGACAAACGTAATTTCCTTCCATGGTTTGAAATTAAATTGGGGAGATCTTTCTTTTCTGAAATGGATCGACTAATTCTGGTAAAGATAGCTGGTAAAAAGGATTTATTTGAAAGAGTTGGAGATCCTCAAAATTTGAAATCTTTTTGGTTTTTCCTTACTCAGTTATGTAAAAGCAGACATACTCGTATTATTCCTTGCATCGAAAGATGGGTACCAGACTACGGATACAGACTTTTGTTGTCTGGTATAGATACATTTACTGAAATTCAAGATTTAGATCCTGGTGCAGTACTTGATTTATTTCTTGCTTTCTCAAGCTGGCCTGAAGTTCAAAATTCTTCTTACTGCTCAGCTTTTGAGTCATTTATAGAAAAGAAAATTACTACAAATTCTCCAGACTTGGAAGAAGAATTAGTTCTGGAGGAAGAGGAACCAGTTACTAATATTGATTTGGAAAAAAAAAATGAGGAGCAATGATGAATAATTTCTCTGGATATATTGCTGGCATCAATTAAAAACTCATCATAACAAAATCATCTGTTCTTTCACTTTTTTTTTAAGGATGGACAAAGCCTTAGTGGTACCTTTTTGTATTTTTTATTCTTGGCAATTTATGAGAAATGTAGTAAGGTTATTAGCATATTTGTATTATATTATTGCTACAACAAAAATAAATCTTATATTACAAGATTTAATGGAAATCAACTATTATGATATTACATCTATTTGAAATTCAAATCTGCTTATCCAATGCAAAAAGCTACTTTAATCAGTGTTCTACATTTGCATTTCGGTTGTCATTTTAATTATTTATTTAAAATTAGCTGGATCTATTATCAAGAGCATAGACAGTACAATATAATTAGTAGCTATCACAATCAGCTGTATCGATCTGTTTTACTTTTTCCTAAAGTTGACAATCAAAACTATGTATGTTTTTCTCTGTTATTTAAAAAAAAAACACAATCAGAAAAAAATAAAAATGTAATTTATTTTATCTGATTAAGTCTAGTCTTTTTAGAAATAAGATAGTTCAACTAAAAATGACTGTTTAATTTTTTCTATTGTCACCAATATATTTTTGAAAAACTGTAAAGATGCAAATATTGAAATAGCTTTTTTTCAATTCCTATTTATTTATTTCATATGGTTTCTTTATTGATTACATTTTTCCAAGATATTATATTTATAATTTTTATATAAATAAATAATTATTGACTGGTGGAAATTTTATGGTAATGGTATTAATATTATTCTTCCTGTAATACACATAAGTGATAGTTATTATATCCTGTTTACATTATAGGGTCTCTTTACAAAGGGGGAGGGAGTGTGTTTGGTTAATGTCTGTGTTAAAAGCCTATTTTATTAATTGCTTACTACCTTGATGAAGTGATAATTGGTCTATTCAAATCATTCTTATTGTTCAGAGTTAGTAAAAGCCAAACTGTAAATTTTGTCATATCTATCTAATAATATCTGGCATATCTTCATAAGAAGTGAGGCAGCTTTGTAGATACATTTAAATTGAATAGAAAAATAATTAAATATAAAATATAGGTTTTGAGGCCTGGTTTGTATTGATACCTGCTTATTTTTTTAATTGAACAACAAATTCTTAATAATCGGAGGCATTGAATTTCTCAAGATCCACATGGTAATTCTACTTTGTGGTTGTTACAAATATTATTATAAATTTTACTGGTGTCACCTCCTGATTCATTGAGCCCAAGGTAACAAAATCCTTGTTGAAGTTGTAAAAATTTAACAATAATAAATTTTGTGTAAATAAACTTTCTTCATAATTGAATCCTCTTCCACATTGTCTTCAGTGTTGAGGGTGAATGAATTTTATTGAATATAATTTTTCTAGAATAGAATATTGAAGCCTATTAACCCCTCATAGTCCATTGATTATTATTGCTTGAATTTTATTGAAATTGGAAGGGGCGACCTCTGGTTTAATGGTTAGTATAACAAACTACTTAGCCCAAGATCCTGGGTTCATAGCCCTGGAGGTGACCTTAGGATTTAAAAAAAAAGGGATTAAAAAATCCTTGGTTATGCTGTCCTTCAGAAGGGAAGTTAAACAGGGGTCTCGAGCCTATACAACGTCAGATACTCTTTAAAAATCCCTATCCCAATTAAACCTGGACAGGCAAGATTTAGAGCTCCCACTGTAGCATCGTCCGATTAGCCATAGCAGCATAAAATGACGCAAAATGAACTAACATTAAAATTGGGAAAGAGTACTCCTGTAGGATTATAGAGGGTACCAGCATCTGTGGGAACAATTCAGAAAAATTAGTTATGACGAATAATTGTAAATGACCATACACTTCACACTTCTAACATGAGTGTAAACTATAGTTCCTTCAGAGGGTTACATAGCGGAATATTTATGCTTCATGATCTCTTGCTTTTGTGGACATTTGAATTCAGTAACAGTTGAGCAGAAATTGCAAGAATCAATCCTTAATTTGAGATACAATGACTAAGATATTAAAAAAAATGTTTTTGTATTAAATATTTTATTTATTTATTTATATTTTAATTTTCATTTGCACCTGCGCAATTGCGCATTCAGCAAATTTGATCCTAATGTTTTTCACTTTGCTCTTCTATGATCATAAAACTATATGATGATGGGGTAAAAATCAATAGGTGAGTAGGTCTCTTGACCAATGTCTTTTTAACCTTTTTCTATCAAGTCCAGGTAACAGGGAGTAGGAAAGCGGAAGAACGAGTGGGTTTGGGTGATATTGTGTCTATGAGTGGAATGTCATGTATTTGTTATGAATATATGATTTTATAGTGGGAATGTTCATGTCGTTGTGTATGGTGTGATTCGAAATATACCATGGTGCATTAACAATTTTTCTGAGAATTTTGGACTATGTTGTTTGTATCTTGTGTATGTGAACTTTTTTTGCTGAACCCCAAAGTTCTGCTCCATATGTCCAAATAGGTTTTAGTATACTATTATAGATAAGTCGTTTGTTCCGTAAGTCAAGTGAAGATCTGTAGTCCAGTAGATGTGATAGTTGTTTGTACCGTCTAGTCAGTTCTTGTCTTTTTAATTTTGTATGTACGTTCCATGTAAGTCTTTTGTCCAAGTATAGTCCGAGATAACGTACATAATTTTTGGAAGGTACTTCGTTGTTGTCAATTTTGACTGCTGGACACGAAGCTTTGCGTAGAGAGAAGGTTACATGGCTCGATTTTGAGGCGTTTATTCTTATTTGCCATTTATTGAACCACTTTTCTAAATCAAATAAGTGATTTTGAAGAGCTATAGATGCTATGTTTGGGTCTCTGTGAGAAGAAATAATGGCTGTATCATCAGCGAAGGTATAGATGTTGGTGCAAGGATGCTCCGGGATATCAGAGGTGTAAACAGAATAGAGAATGGGGCTTAAAACACTGCCTTGCGGTACACCCCTGTATTGAGGAAAGAAGGAGGAAATCGAAGAGTCAACGGAAGTACAGAAGAATCTGTCTTGGAAATAAGATTGAAGAATTAAAAAGTATGTAGGAGGTAAGTGGTTTTATTTTCCAGAGAAGACCCTTGTGCCAGACACTATCAAAAGCTTTTTCAATGTTTAGAAAAATCGCAGAGCAATATTCTTTTTTCTCAAAAGCGATAGATATTGCATCCACGATACGATGACACTGTTGTACAGTTGAGTGATAAGAACGAAAGCCAAATTGGTGGTTCGGTATCACTTCGCTATTGCCTTTCCTAGCCTCTCGTTGATCATTACATTGTAGTTTTATTTTATAGCATTTTTTGCTACTGAAATTAGTATTGTGAGTTTTCATATTTCCATTCTTGGTCATACAATCAAGTCCGTTTTCACATCTTGTACAGCATAATATTCATTAGGCAGATGTTAAAACTTAATTTGTTCACTTCCCTTAGTCATTTTCAAGAACGTCTTGGTTTCTGAAACAACAAAGCTCATTACATGGGTCCCTATCTTGCCCATAGTGGTGTTATTACTATTTGTGGGAATTTCCTATATTTACTATCCGTATAGTTGGTCTATTGTTAATCTTCATTTTATATAATCCGACTCTCTACCTCTTTTATGAATGTTGCATATTTTTAGGGAATCTATGCAAGTTGTTTCAGATATTTTTCAAACATGGTGAATGCTGTTTTAATACACTTTGCATTTGGCACTTGATTCCAGATGTTAGATAGTTAAACAGATTAACAGTGAATGCCAAGCATCCAGCAACTATTAAATACTTCCACCACTCCCTGATGTCATCTTAATAGAAGCCATTGTGGCAAAACAGATTGTCATGAGGAGCACAGAGTGGATTCAATTATCAGCATCGTGATCAGTTTGTATTTAATTTTTGTTCATTTTAAAGAAATCAGTTGGAAATGCAGTTGATGAAACATCAACTTATTAAATAAGTAGAACAGAGTAAGTTATTGTGAACCAATGTTTCGGCCTTACTCCACCCCTTATAACTGCACTTTATTCCATATCCATGTGCTCTGATGACAGATTTAAAGATCAGATCAGAATGTGAAGTTTATATCAGTGATGAAAAAATAATGTGCTATGTATTATATTATGTTTAATTTTTTCTTACTTAAACATAATATTTTTACTAATATATTACGTATTTTAATGTTCAATTGCTAATACATCTTTTCTGTGCCTTTTAGAAAAATATTACATTGAGAAAATGTGGCCAATGCAGATATATTATCATTAAAAAAATTACACACTTTCAAAAATAATTTTCATTGCCTAATGTTGATTTATTTACAGTGATAGGTACTTAGATTTAATTTGAATTTTACTCCTTAGATCTCTTTTAAGGCTATAAAGCTTTATATTATGTATTATCCCATTTTCTTTCTTCCTTGAGAATCTAATCAATACAATTTTATTTTTCTTGTATTTTTTTCTTCATTTTCGAAATCATCCTCTTTTTTTGATTGATTTGCTGTTGGAGCTATTGACTTAAAGTTGGTTATGATCACCAAAACCTAAAAATTCAGAGAAGACTTCAGTCCATATTTACAGTTTGTACAATTAAATTTGTTTCTTATCTCAAATTTGGAAAATAAGGTATAAAAAAGTTTGATGATTTTTTTTCTCCACTTTGTTATCTACTTTTGCTGTTGGTTTTTAATTAATGAAAATATATATATGAATTATTAGTAAACTTTTAATTCATTGTATTAGTAAACATTTAATTATTAGTACAATTTGTATTATTATTTAGTGGAAAAAGATTATTTTTGTTAGAATATTTGGTTTCTGTGAGGAGTATTCAAAGTGGTTTAAATATGTTATTTTTCTAGTTAATATATTTTTGAAAACAATGTATTTTATGAGTGAAGAATTCATGTTTCAATTCCTTTAAGGGAGCTATGTTGCTACAATTGAGAAGAAACTTTCAAGACAGGATAAAGAGGTGGTTTTTGCTCGGGTATACACAAATTGGGAAACTAGTCAAGGTGAAGATCAACCAATGCGAGCTAGGATAGCTGGACGGGTCACACCGAGTAGCAGTCAAACTGGAGGAGATGTTTTGGAAATGATCGAGCTTCCTTCAAGATTTCCTAAAATAACTGCAGTCACACCTTGCCAGGTGCCTATTACCATTAGTTTATAGATGTATCAAATTAGTTTATCATATAAAAAATATTAAATACATAATCAATTTAAATCCTTTATTTCCAGCTTACATTCCTTATATTTCTTCTTCAAATGCAAAGGAGGTGATCCTTGGCCTGTTCTAACTTTTTTCCACTTTTTTGGGTCACTAGCTAGCTTAGAAAATGTTAATTTGCAGTAAAATCTGCAATTACACTTTTTCTACATCTTCCACAGGGTCTTCCACAAGTCCTCTCTTTCTATGAATACAAGATTATAGGTTCTTGGCTTTACTATCAGTGTTCATCCCCACCTTATGACCCAGCCATCTCAAATGTTGTATTTTTATGAAGTCTACTTGTCAGATCTCAATAGATGCAGTAAATTTGCTGTTTGTTCCCACTCCTCATTCTTTCTTATTGGGTCCAAGGGACATCTTAATAATTTCTGCTTAATGATATCCATTTTCCTTACTGCTGCTCCATTTAATGCCCAAGTCTCATAGCCAAATGTCAAAACCATTCTTACTAATATATTCTACATGCCATCTTATTGATCTCCTCATGCATTGACGCATTAAATCAGGTTTCTGGATAACTAAAACTGGTGACTTTTTGAAAGGTGTTACTTCCAAGTAAAACTTCCGTGGTTCCTTTAAGTTTTTTCTTCTCATAACCATTATCTTTGTCTTTTCTGTATTTGCTTTAAATCCAAATGTCTGAGCCTTTAGCTGAAACCTTTTGAATGCATCTTTAATGTTTTAGAGAATTCTTCTAATGATCACATTATTATATAGTATATACCAATATTTACTATACACTAGCATTGCCTTTTAGCTACTTCCGTATAAGTTTCTAGTTTCATTTTTGACATTTGAATTTTTTTATTTTATTGTGATAATTTTTGCAGGTTTTCTTGCATTGTGTTACTCCATCCGATTGTGTTTTTTTCATTCATTGCTTTGGCCTTTAATATCTGTGTCACATTCTGTTTCATACCAAGAATTATTTATGGCTCTTAGGTCTACCTTACAATTTAAATCTGCAGCCTCTGCTATTATTATCTCAATGTTATACAACTTGGTTTCTATTTCTTTATTTCCATTTGTTGCATTAAACTACTTTACTCTAACGTGTAATATTTCTTGAAAGCCTCAAACTTTAATGTGTTCACTATATTTAATTTTCCACTCCTCAATTATTGATTATTACTCAATAAAAGGCAAACATCACCAGAAAATAGTAGAGATAGTATATAAAAATATTACTTTTTTATTCTTAAAAAACAATAACTATTACATATTCTAACAATAAGTGTTAGAAAAACAATAATTAGACATCTAATTATTTTATGTATTTTATTTACAGGAAACAGGTAACATTTTGATTGCTTGTGATCGAGTTCTCTGTCTTTTCCAACTTGTGACAAGAACTCATGATATATCAAAGCAAAGATTTTTAGATTTTGAATTATGGCCAGTAACTTTGGAACTAAGCTTTAGTCCCAGCTTTCTAAGAATGTCTGAAGATGTTGTTGGTGCTATGAATTATACTTCCCTTCATGTGTTTAGATTGAATAAAGGTTTTGCTCGAGCTTCCGATTGGTCTAGTCACACGGCAAAACCAACACCCAGTAAGCTTACACCATTAATTTTCTTTATCATTGAATTAATATATGATATTTTGTTGTGAATTTTGATAATATTTGTAATATTCCGTGATAACCATGTAATTTGAATCAAAAAGTTACTTGTTGATACACTAATTCTACTCTGGGCAATTTTAACAAAGATGGTAACAGATGTTTGCTTTTGGTAATAAACTAAAAAAAAGAAATGAGGATTTTTTTTTTAATTACAGAAAACCACAAGTAAAAATTTTATTCCATCCACTTCATTGATAAGCATTGGAATGGTTCAGAAATAAGAATTTTCTCAAAAAAACAAAACAAATAATAATATTGACAAATTTTATCTTAAAACATATTTATAAATTATAGTTTGTTCTCTCTCTAACGACAAAATCTACCAATAAAATAAGGACACTGCATTATGGTTTTTGAACCCAGAATAAAAGTTTCTTATTTCAAAGGATCTCTATGATCATCATAATTATTGATTCAAAATACAATAGCATTGATGAAAACTGACAAAGAAGTTGGACTCAAAGTAAATTTGAGTCATACAAAATATGGTATAAGTAACCGAAACGGCAGGTATTATGGTGATTTAGATATAAGTGGGAATAAGCTTGAACATATTGTGAAATTTAAGTATTTAGAGTCTTTAATGAAATTTGAGAGGAAATAATATCACATTTAAAAGTATGAATTACTTGTCGTATTTTAGTCTCAACATTACTTAGCTCCAGTCATGACTCTACATATTTGGGTTTGGCCGTTAATACGTGGAGAGTGAGTGATTTACAATTAGCGATTATTGGTTTCTACATTGGATTCACACAGTCTTTTTTTATTATTATTACTATTAATATCGATTTAAAATTTTGTTAGTATTTTATGTAATTTTATATGAAGCATTTCAACTTCTTTTTTAATTACTTAATATACTAATTCTCTGTGATTTGATTGTATGTTTCCTTAACTTTTTTCTTTCTTTTTTATCAAATAAATTTATTATCTTTTCATATTGAGCTGTACATTTGTTAACATTTTATCTAGAAAAAAATGAGTCGGTCGAAAAATCAAAAAAATTACCAGAAGGACCCATTGATTTGGAAGTACTTTTGAAAGAAGTTGCCGAAGGTGGGAGTAAGGAAATGGAGAAACTCGGAAACGGCCCGATACCTGTCCTGGCCATGTTGCCATCTCTGAGGTCAGGACGTGCTAACGATCCTTCCAGGAACCTTAGAATATCTCCATTTAAGCCACCTGGTTCAGTAACCATGGGCGTTGCAATTAAAGAAATACCTGCTAATGAGGTATTATATTTTATTTTGTTATTTGCGATACGTCTGTCTTTGTATTTATGCTTTAAAGGACGCAGTGCGTTATATGTTTTGATTTTATTTAGCCATGGGCCGAACAAATGACAACAATGGTTGAAAGTTTACTGCAGCTAGAATTAGGGGAATGGAGTGATAATTTAGTGCCTGAGAAATTTACTTCCTTAGTTCTCCGGCCCCTATATCATATTAATAGGCATTTCACAGGAAAAACAGGTACTACAAATTTTTAAAAAAATATTCTTATGTCATATTCTATAAATATACTGAAAATCCTCAAATTAGGAGTTGAAATTTCTCCTATGATTTTTTTACTTTTCATTTTTGATTAGTTATATGCCATATATCATTATTTACTTGTGTAGAATCAAGTTGTCCAAGACTAAGGTCTCCTTCGTACAGTGGTCTTGTTGCTTTTAATTGCTTTGTATGCACGCAACAAGAAGGGTTCATGTATCATTTTCCTGTTGAAGATGGTGAAGTGGTCAGTATTTCGTAGTCTGTTTTCTCATTCTGTATAATAATAGTATTTTTTTTACTGTAAAACTTTTTTTTTTAGATGAGTTTGGGAAAATGTATTTCAGAGTATAATTTCACATCTGCAGTAAAACATGTTGTACTAGAGCAGTCCTTGCTTCATGCCATAACTACAACTGGTCTTGAAACATATACACTAAGAACAATAAATGCCATACACATAAATAATGAAATGGTAAAAGCTTACATGTTACAAATACTTTTGATATTTTAATAAAAACAGTTTTTAATGTCCTGTCATCAGCTTAATCATTGAAAATGCTTTCCATTTATATTCATGTTTCAAATTATTTTTTATTTTAGGAGGCTTGTCCCCCTGTGGATGAACCTGTTTGTCTGCTTGGCCTAAGACCATTTCTTGGAGTTGTTGATCTACTTCTCACCAATACATATGTTATTGTATTATCTTCTTCCAATGAAAAAACTTTGAAGTAAGTTTTATAATCCTCTTTGCTTTATTTTTATGTTTTGATTCAGTTATTTTTTTCTTCAGTTAATTTTCTGATAAGTAAGCGACTTCTTTATAGATAAAAGGGAGGATATACTTTAGATGCTAATCTTTACTTTTGAGATAGTATTTTTCTATATTTAAATCTACTTTCTGTGTTTGTGAGTTGTGGGTTCCGATCCCGGCCAGGACAAATCTTTTCTCTTCAAAATAAAAATATGAATATCTTAATTGCTTTCTTTCATTTTTTAGTTCTTCTGTTTTAGTTTTTTAAATATATTTTATACTTTATTGTTTTCTAAAATAAAACACAATTTAATCTATGCATTAGATAATATTATCATTTCTTTTTTTGTAGAAAAAATTCAGCTATTGGTGACTTGACTATTTATGGTCTGAAACTTCCCAGTGTTGAAAATCTATATAGAGAAATGCTCTATGTGTGCTCTGGACATCGCCTAAGTTGCCCGACTGCTTACAATCAACTTCTATTAGAGGCACACTTATTGGTCCGTTCAACTATCAGTGTGACATCCTGTAGCCATCAGCAACCACTACTCGGACAACATCTTCAACTCTACAGAGAATCTTGTGCTCTTCTTTCTGATTACTATTTGATGTAAATATGTTCTCATTATTTTTTTTTATGAATACTAGACATTTAAGGTGATTTAAAGCTATATTTAAGAAAATAAAATCAACAGTAGCGATGCAATCCATTAATGACTATACATCTTTGTAAGAAGGTTAGTTGGCCGAGATTACACTCATTTGCTTAATTCTCCTCTAATCAAGGGTTTTCACTTCATTAGCTCCAAGATGGTTTTCTGATGATTAATAACGCAATAAATAATTATCTGAGTGGTTGTGTCATGTGAATAGTAGTACAGTTTAATTAACATTTTGAATAAAATATTTAAAAGCAAGTAATAATTTATGAAAACTAATTTTATTGTATTTATTAATGTTTTATTGTTTGTGGTTTTTGAGCCCAATGGATCCTCTCAAAGAAAAGGACTTCACCAACAAAGTGGACATAAAGGTTTTTTGTGTTCTGATAAACTTACAGTCATTGCAAGGCTTTTAGCAATACATCATCAAAACTTCGAAAATCTATCAACTCTAATTAAATTTTAGTAACTTCTTAGATTTATTTTTATTACAGCTTGTTAAATCTGTCTTATATTTAATTTTATTGTTCATTTTTAAGAGTTTTAGTTAGAAATATTCATTTTCTATGAATAAATAATACATTATCATTTCCAAAATATAAATTTTTTTTATATATACTGAGCTATATGTAAATATTTTTTTTTCAAAAAATCACTTTTACAAATAGTTTATTTGATCAATTACTTGTTTTCTTAAAGGTCTGAAGCTGAAGAAGATTGGGAGAAAGGTTACAAGTATAGTGTCATGGCTGGTTTGAGTCCAACCATGGTTATGGATCGGTTAAAAAAATTAGAAGCTGATGCCAAAGAGGTCATACTCTCTTTTTATATGAAAACTAATGTTTTTAGTTATTCAGGGAATTGTTGAATTTATGTATAAATCTATTTTCAGATGGGCATCACTATCAATACCAAAGAAGGACTTGGATTTTTTTTAAAAGAATGTTTAATTAGGTGTGACGAAGATTCTAGTCTTCCGACAGGTGCTTTGAATCGGTTGTTGGAGTTAGCTCAGACCCCTCAGCCTGATTCATCCTGCCTTGTATCTACCTTGGTCCTTCAGTCACCACTCCTCAGGCAGTTTTCTACCGAAACTTCTATACGCATTATAACAAGGCACATAAAAGAAAGGTTATTTTGTTTATTGTTATAACTTATTTTAATAGAATTTTTAAATTAGAATATAACGTATGGTTGTGTAATGCATACACCACCTTTTAAAAATATTAAAATATCCCAGAGTTTCCCAACTTGGGGGGTGCACCTCACAATATAAGTCAATGAGGGTGCGAGGCTATTTGAAAATTAAACAAATTCTCACCTAATTTTGGTTATTCTTCTCTTTCTTCTTATATTCTTCTTCTGGGATGGACTGTGTCATGTCGATGCTATTAACCAAGCTTTCGCTCATCATGCTGTGAGCTTCTTCAGGGTTAGTCAGTTAATGAAGAGCGGGTGGTCGCGTCGGTGTATGACCGTGGAACCCTACGTGAACATTTAATCAACCTGTACGGGGAGGTTACTGTTCAGCACATGAAGAGCCTCGATCAACTATGCCTCCCTGAAATCTATCTGGTTCTCTTTCTTATTTACAATATCTCCCTTCAGAATTCTTCATCCCATAAATAAAAATTCTAACTTCCACCCAATCTCCCTGAAAATTCTAAAAAAAAACAACAAAAAAACAAATGCTAACGTCTAATGTAATTATCCATTTACCTTGAAGAGTTCATTCAACTCGGTTATCTCCAATTAGGTTTTAGACCTGTTTATTTAATCCAATATGTCTTCATTAAAATTACCAGTGATGTTCAGGACAGTATAGATGATGAAACATTAACTGTCTTTGTTCTTCCTACTTCTTCAAGGCCTTTGATTCCATTATCTACTTCATCCTGTTTTCTAAATTAATAACATTATCCTTTTACACTTTTTTATTTGGTGGATTTTATCCCTTCTCAACAGTGGCCCAGAGCTCCTGAGTATATTCATAATTTTGTCTTAAATTAAGAATCCAGTTGTTTTAATTTATGTAATTGACATGTTGGGGATGCTTTCAGTATTTAATAAACCAGTAATAGATTATGAATCAAATAATGTTTCAATCCTAATCAGACTGGTCATTTTCAATTGCCACCTTAAGGCAAAATTGTGAAGAAAATCTACTAAATATTTTAGTTAGATCTAGTTAAATACATTTTTTAAATATGTGCAATTAACCGATTAATCATATTGTTACGGGCTACTGGGTGTAAAATGGACTAAACTATTACTTAATTCAAGAATCTAATATTTATTAACAAATTAGAAAGAATACAATGAGATTATTTAAAACAGTTAAATTATTAAACTAATATCAATTTACAATAATAATATTCTACTAAATGTTATCTAATTTCTAAGATAATAGACAAATAATATAAGATATTGTTTGTACTAAGTAACTAAACTATTTATATAAATTTGTACAAATACAATAATATTACACTATAGTTTACAATTACAAATTAACACTTACAGTTCGCTAACTAAAGTCCACCGACCGTAAGACTCTCCAAATATGACAAACTGCCACACAGTTTATTACACTTATTACACGGCCACTAATTGTCACTGTTGCTCACTAAGCACTTATTACAGACTGATACTAATACTAACTAACTCACACACACTGCCACTAGTTAACGACTGCTACTCACTGGCTTATTACTGACTGGGCCGGCTGAACAGCTGGCCTTTTATATAGGCAAGGTAGATTGGGGTGGGGACACCTAGAATATTCCAGGCCGATCCAGTAGGCTCTACGACATTCTATAATCCCTTCCGCTTAATCCCATTGTTTGCCTAATCCTCTCAGCCGGTCCTCCTCCCCGCTCTGACCGTAACAATATCAAATTAATGAATGTGAATATGTTTAAAATATATATATTTTTTTTTCATGGAACAGCCTTAGAGACCACACAATTATCCTTCTTTTCATACCCCTTCCCTCCTCTCCTTCCTTCTTTGTTCCCATCTTTTCCTCATTCTTTCAGATTCCTCTTTCCTTCTTTCCTTGGTCCTCGGTGTTCCTTTTCTTGCATCTCTTTCCCACAAGGACCTTAATTTCTTTTAGTCTTTTCCCATAGTCACCTCTATCAAAACAGTCTTAGTCTGTTATTTTCAGTCTCTCAGTTTCTTCCTTCATTTGTTTGATGTGCCCCCCAGCACTCTTCTATCCTATCATTTCATAGTAGATTTCTCTATATAATCTCTTTGGGTGCGTCCTCAACCATATGTCCGTAGAACTTTAATCTTCTTATTCTTATGTCCGTTTCCAAATCATTTACTTCTTTGTATATATAATATATTTATAATGAAGAATTAAGTTATTTAATGTAAGGGGTGTATGATTTAAATTGATACCATAGATTATTACATTTTTTTTTACTAATCTTAGTTACACAGCATCACCTTGAAATTGGATGAATATTTTTACGTGTCTTTTTTATTTTTTTTAGTGATGAAGTTGATCCCCAAGACTGTTTAGCATTATGTGTTCTTTATATTGCACGGAGTAAAATAAACGATGCTAGTCATGTTTTAGATATTCTTAGTGAAAGTGATGATAGGTTAATAGACCTTTTGCTGAAATATTGGACACTTCTATTCGACAGTAATAAACAAGTGAGTATTATTAATCAAACTGTTTATGTGATTTTTTAGTAATCAACTATTACAATATTATTATGATTGAAAGTGGCACACTTTTGACTTTTATTGTTTTCTTTTATATTTACCTCACCTTTTATAGTTAGATTAAAATTTGAAATAATTATTGTGCCTCAAGAAATAAAAATATATTTGTTTCTTTAATTTTTTTGTTAATTGTTATAATTTTTAAATATTTTTATTTGAAAAGAAAAGATATGACCAGGACCGGTACTCGAACCCGGGTCTCCCACGTAACCGTCGTGGTACTTAACCAACTCAGCCATCCTGGTTCGCTTCTCGGTCAGACATATCCTTTCTTTTCACTGATCCTATATCTCAGTGTTCTCGCAATTTTCAATGTATACACGGGGAAGAATGTTCATTGAACATTACTTTAATTTGGATCTTGTTGACATACGTCATTGTTGAACCAGGATGGCTGAGTGGTTAAGTACCACAACGGTTACGTGGGAGACCTGGGTTCGAGTCCCGGTCCTGGTCATATCTTTTATTTTCAAATAAAATATTTATAAATTATAACAACTAACAAAAAAATAAAATAAATAAGTTATGATAATATATAATGACATTTGTCAACAAGATCCAAATTAAAGTAATGTTCAATGAACATTCTTCCCTGTGTATACATTACAAATTGCGAGAACACTAAGATAGAAGATAAGTAAAAAGAAAGGATATGGCTGACCGAGAAGCGAACCAGGTGGGCTGAGTTGGTTAAGTACCACGATGGTTACGTGGGAGACCCGGGTTCAAGTCCCGGTCCTAGTCATATCTTTTCTTTTCAATTAAAAATATATTTGAATGTGTATGTATATATAGGTAATAGTAAAAGTGATAAATATGTGTGAAATTGAGAACATTAATCAACCACCAAGGTAGAGGAATTTAAATATCTGTGATATATAATAAAAGAAAAAAACAAACAAAATTTATGAAGGAGGAAAGGCTTCTTATCGTGGTTAATGCTTGTTATTTTAGAGTTTGTACCTTCTTCCTAAAAGGTCAGAATTAAAAAAAAAATATTATCCACTGTAAAATCTTTAATTTATGGATGTGAACATAATTACTTTTATTAAGAGAATTAAACCATATAAGAACTTTAGAAAATGAATTTTGATCGAGTCAATTAGAAATTTTTGTACGAGAGTTTTTCATTAGTAAAATAAAGATTTTTCATATAAAAGTTCTAGTGTAAATTGAAAACAATTTGTGGTATTGACTTTGAACAATTGACTTTATTTATTGTTAACACTATTTATAAGTTATCACTTTATTTATTACTCAATATTTATTTTTAATATATTTGATTAAGTTGAGATGTAAGAATTAATGCCTTCATTTTATTTTTTTTCTTCTTTTATTCTTATAATTTACCTTAGAAAAAAAAACTTTTTTGTTTTTTATCACTAAGAAAGATGTATTTCTATAACATAAAAAATGTTTATTTTTTTTCAGGTGAATAGAAAAAGTAGTTTTGGAAAAGGAGATTGGGATGGCATTACATTGTCTGAATTATCTGTGCTTCTTATAGAAAAGAGGCCTAGGGATCTTGCTGTTGTTCTCTCTTCTCTTATAATAAATTTGGGAGCTGTGAAATTGAAAGAAATTCTCCAGGTGCATAATTTTTTTTTTTTACAAGGGCTATATGAATAAATAAATACATGACAGGACATGTAGAGGCACTACCCACTGGCAGCACTCTAATAACAATTCTATAATAGAAGGTCCCGAGGCCATCTTCTCTTTAGACGCCTAGGAGGATTGTCCAGGATGGAATTGGACGCAAGGATGGAAACTAGTGGGTTTGGATGGGCCTGGAGTTTATTATGGAATGATAGGTATATGGAATGGGCTAAATCGGTAACATATGGAACGTTAAGGTCATTATGGATGGTGTTGTTTGTGAGAAAATAAGGAGCGTTTATGATTTTGCGAAGGATTTTGGATTGCAAGGATTGAATACGAGAGGAATTCGATGGTTTCAGGTGCATAATAAAACCAAATTTTTTTTCTTATTTAATTTTATAAAAGGAGTGGAGGTCAAAAGAAATAGAATAAATTATTGCCTCCTAAAGTTTAATGTTTATTTATTAAATATTAATTTTTTATAATGACAAATTAACTACAACAAACTCATGAAATAGTAATAGCAAAAATAGTCACCTGTAGTGTAATGATTAGCATAACAATATATAATAACAATGCATAACAAACTTCCATTCTGCCCAAGGCATGGAGTAAAAAATCTTTACTTATGCCATCTTTCAGAAGGCATGTAAAATGGGGTGCTGAGCCTGTAAGGTGTCAAGTTGTTGTTAATGATTCCTATCCTATTAATACCTGGATAGGCAAAATTTAGCACTTCCACTGTAGCATCATTCAATTAGCCATAGCAAATCCCTATTTGACAGAGTTGCATAGCTTCTTAGTGGTTTTAAAAATTGAATTTGGTACAAATTTTTAAAGTGTGGTGAATGGATGATGGAAGGATGAAACACGTGTGTGCTACATTTCTCGGATGATATAGTTTTTTCAAATAAGCTGATTTTCAGTTAGATAAAACAAGGTTGTAAGTCATCTTGGAACATCCTGTTATCTACCAGAATACCAACTAATCAGGAAGATATAAGGCCGCGGGTTAGCTGGACATCTTCAGTCTCAATTAAGCCTTGAGGAAGTCAGCAGCATGTCTGGCGAAACGTTGGCAGAAAATTCACCGACACGGTCTAAACCAGAAGAAACAAATGAAGTTTTTTGTATAAATAGTGGCCGTGGAAACTTGAAAGAGTATTTATATTTTTTTGTTTAAAACAAATGATAAATGAAGAGCTCCCTTAATCCTGACATCAATGGCAATAAAAATCAACTGTTAATGTGCTATCAAAGAGTAAAAAGTACAAATATGTAAATGAGATTTATCCTACCAGAGAATTGGAGAGAAAACAATCCTATCTCAATTTTGTCATGAAATAAGGGAAATAAACCTAGATTATTTAGTTAACTAGCTGCTTTTATCTTTGTCTCTGTTTGGAACCCATTGCTTGAAATCTAGAATTTTCCTAATGCATTGACTTTGGTTTCAGGTTTTTTTAAATTACCTTCCGATTAGAATGAGTTGTGGCAGTTCTTCCGTTACTTATGTTCTTCAGATCTTCCTGGAAAAAGTGTTTTGTGGCTGGTATGCTGTGGACCCATCTTGGCATCCTAAACCCGACAGCATCGCTATACTTGATGGCCTTAAGGTAAATCAATTATATCAATTTTCTTTTATATTTTTATTTTTAAATTGATTTAAATATAAACTTTGTTTTTTTTCATTTTAATGAATACAAAGATGTAAGTTTAACAAGATGTACTGATCTAAATGTATTTATCAATAAATGTTGTACTCATTTAGTACTTTTGTTAAATTTTAATTGCACATACTAGTAAATTTTAATTGCAGATTTTTATAATTTTTAAAGAAAAATGATTGTGTTTTTATTATTTTAAAATTTTCCTTATGCGTTTATTGATTTCAGCGAAAGTCTGTGTAATTTTTGTTTTTTTAGTATAAAAAAAGCTTATTAATACTGTTAAGAAAAGTGACAATAAAATTATAAAATGAATTGACAGAGTAAGACTGGCTTCTAATCAAGTTGAGGAGTTGTTTTTTAAAAAAAATTAGGAGTGTGCACAATCATTGGTTCATAGGCTCAATGGACGAGTAAGCTACATATTTTTTTCATTTGGACAAGGTTTACTGATGTAATAAATAAAGGAAACTTGATAAGGAGTGCTATCAGTGAAATTAAACACACTAGTAAGTATAACTTAAAGGATATCTTAGTGGCTGAGGAAAAAACAAAAAAACAAAGTGATGTCATCAGTAATGCAGAACCAATCGCAATACATATTGAAATATTTAATAAACAGAAATGACTGAAATGAATAGATACCAGTGTCAGCATGTAAAATAGTGATGAAAAAAACAACAGTGAAAGAATGAAAATGAGAAATTATTTTGACTATCAAAAATATTGATGTGTAACATAAAGACGGAATATAATAAATTAAAAAATTACATATATGTATAAGTATATATTCTGGAATGTTATCTTTTAATGTTTAGCTTTTTTTATACCAGTAGAGAGCCATGACTTTGATATAAAATACAATTTTGAAGAGAAATCTATACAATTACACTCCACTGATATCTCCCTGTAATCACTACGACCCGTGAACGAGTCTGGGGTTCAGTAGATGGTAGAGACTGTAATGTTTCATGGGCAACGGTTCTGCAAGGAGGTGACTTGTCCTTGAGGTCACGCTCAACTCCCAGGTTTTTCCCCCTTATTTTGGTACCCTATTTTTATAATATTTTATAAAGGCTGGGTGAGCCCCAGGAGGGTCCTAGATCCCATATGATCCATCTCCCGCCGAAAACAGACTAAATAAAAGTAACTGCCTTTAGCGGGATTTGAACCAGGATTTCCAGCATGGCAACTCAGTGCTCTACCACTGAGCCACTCCGCTCCTTCTCTATTATATCATATATCTATTATCTATTATAGAAAACTGAAAACCTCTCAATTAATTGTTAGTTGGTCTTGGAAACAGGAAATATCATTTAAAGGTTTCAGGTGTAGTTGAGAAACAAGAACATTGATATTTATATTCCCAAGATACTAAATACTGCGATTAATTTCAAAGATATGCAGACTATTAGTTCCTTATCATATACATTTTTATTTTTTTTAACTTTATATAATTAATAAATATATACAATGATTTTTTGTTTCAAATCTTTTAGATATTGATGAGGTCTTACCTCAGTAATTTAGTAGTCAAATCTGATCTTGGGAAAAATTCAGCTGTTGCGAAACCTGAAGAAAAATATTGTAAAGAAGTAGAAAGTATGTTTGGTGGAAAAAGACCTCAGTTCCTTGAGCTTTTACCTCCGTTTAATAATTCTGAGACTGATCGCACATCCTATTCTACCTTGCTCAAACTTCAGGTAATCATTGAATTATTAATTAGAGTATAGCATATTTTATGATTATACTCCAGCATCCATAAATGTTTATATTGTTCATAAACGTTTCTAATCAGTTATGAAAAAAAGTTCTCCAGTAACATGTTTCATTAATTTATTGATCCTCTAAAATATAAAAGTATTAATTGAAGTTTTATAATAATATGTTAATTTTAATATGATGCTGTGTAATTGAATATTTATCCAAATTCTCAGACTATTAAATGATTTTTTTTTTTCATAGTGCCTTCTTTGCAGTGGTTGGTTAGATGAAAATGTTCTTTTAGAATTAGTTCAATTCGCAAGCGAGTTTATACCAGAAGATATTGGTTTTAATTTATTGGTTCTTTCACAACCACATAAGGCTGTAGAAATTATTGCTTCAAAGTACCCTAAGGTTTTGCCTCAGTATGCTATGGTGAGTGATTTGAAAACCATAAATTATTCACAAATAATAAAATGTTATCAGAAATTAGGTTAAAATTAAAAGGGGCAGTGGTTTATCTATACACGCTGACAAACAAAGAATTCTGCTCGCTTGTAATATTGTCTGATTTTATGTGATATTTAATGATAGAGCCTGTGATTGAAAAAATTAAAACTGATTAAGGGGAATAAAAAACAAACTGCAAATGATTAAATTATTTTATGTTAATCGATTTATTTATTTCTTATTAATTTTTTATTATGGTTTGTTATCACATATTGATCATGTTTACTTGAATATATTTTCTTATCAACAAATAACATACTAATGTATAATACATATATGAAGGATACAATTAGTCAGGGGGTGCAGTCAATAATAACACCAAATAAGAAAAATTTATTTATTGCAGGCCATCTTCAGGGCGAACAGAAGGAGAAGCGGCTGTGTGAACCGTAGAACTATAGATGGTTTCATATAAGGTAATATAAGGTATCATCATCTATAGTTAAACAGTTCACACAGCCGCCTCACCTTCTATTTGCTCTGAAGATGGCCGAAACGTCGGCACTAGTAATAAATAACTTTTTCTTATTTGATGTTATTATTGTATCCTGACTAATTTGTATCCTTCATTAGATCTTCCAGTCAATTACTTTCCTCTTTATAATGTATATAAGTATATAATGGTGAACTGATAGTTTATTTCAACATTGCTAGAAAATAATAGAATAGATTCACATTTAGGATTTTTTTTTTTTGTTTTATTTTAGGATATGCTCTCGACAGAACCGGAATGGAAGCATCTCATTGCAGTTATTCAGTCAAAAGCTGATGAGGAATCCGAAGTAGATAAGGAAAACGATGCTAAGATTTACCCTCAAATTTTGGATGGTAATTTATATTTTGTAATATTGTTATTCATCTAATATTTTATTTATTATTATATAAATATTCATTTAGTTATATATCATAAAGAGTATTGATGTGACAATTCAAATTCAGAGCAAATGAAACACCTAGGCATATCGAAAACTAATTACCCAAAATTACTGTTGGAAAAAGATGTGCTAAATTTCACTTCATTAGCATATATTTTTAATTTAATTTTATATTTATAAAGTCCACAGGAATATTGATGAAAGATTAAAATCAATAATGATTGGCTATTTACTATAATATAAGTTGAAAGGTTATTAGTGCCCCCCTTTTTTTATTACATTACAATGGCTGTGAGTAAGATGTGATACAATGGTATAATAGATTTAGTATTGACCGAAGTACCTTATATTTTGTTATTATGTTGAATATTACCTTTGATGCCATTTAATCCTTGCTTCTGGTTTTTGTCAGCATAATCTCTGCGATAATTATTTCTTATTGTGTCATTTCAAGACAATTTTGTCGCTTCTTAATTCTAGATTTCTTTTGTTCTTTTTTAATACTTTTTACCATTTTCGGTGGAGGTTAAGATGTATTTATTATTAGGGTTATGAGAAACTCAGAAAAATGTTTGGATCGTCCCTGTTAGAAAACTGATCTTAGCCTTGCTCATAGTCTAGTCGAAACAAGTGGTTAAGGAAAGTATTTATAAAAAATTTTATTTGATTAACAACCAGTGTGCTGTAGATCGTACTTGTAGTATGTTATGCTTATTAATGCCTTGAAAACCATAAAACTTTATTTTATGTCCATCTATCAAATCTATCTTTGATTATACATCTGGTCCATGGCATAGATTGTACTGTTTTTAAACAAACAGTTATGCAGGAAGGTTATTTATTCTCCAGGCACAAACTTTCGATTTTTCTTCCAATTAAGATTATATAATACACTTTCTATTGGCTGTGTGAGCCCCATAAGAGTGTCCAAATCCACAAGGCTCAAATCAAAACTAATGTAAAAATAAATAACTTATCTTACCAAGCCAGTCTCAATTCTGAGACCAAATGATCTGTAGATAAGTTTCTATACACTGAATTACACCACTCCCAATGACAAGCACAGATTTAATTGATTGAAACTTTCTTATTTTATTCACAGAAGTCCTAAATAATCTGGCTCGGACATTAAGCTGTGAAGTGTTTACCAGAATCGTTCCACCAGGTAAAGAGTTTGAAGGTTACATATTGACCTGCCAGCAGACGGCACATGCTTCGCATTTGAAGGAAGTAATAAAAGTTACTGGTCACAAGCTTATGGCTACATTGAATATGAAATCGTTCACCTGAGCTCAGCTATTGTCAGATGCTCTTCAGTATCTGCCCGAAGGTAAAAGGTTTTCTATCGAGTGGGGTCGGCCTCCTAATCCTAGTCACTCGTCGAGTTAATTTTCTAACTACAGAAACTGAGAATTGAAGTGATACATTTTATATGAAGTACTGATTAATTTTATGGCAACACTGATATTATTATGAGATAATTAATGGTGCTACTAACTTGTACGTATTTACATTGATATTTGAGATGATAGTCATTCATCAATTGGTGCCATTTATTGCAGTAGCCTTCTTTCATAAATGAAGCTCGTATTCACTTGAAAATTCATGAATGATATTACAAAATCATTTATCTGACCTGTTTATTTCTTTATGTCACAAGTCTTCCCTGTAACTTTGGCTGGCTTAGTGAAATTTGCCATCAACATTTATTTCAACTTTTTTCCCCATAGTTGTATATTTAGGTTGTAAACACTTAGAGCTGCATACGTTTAATTACATTATCTGTAATATGTCTTCACTAAAAGTTAGCTCTAATTTTATTTTTATTATAATTTTTCATTTCTTGTCTGTACACTGTTTCTAAAGAAATGTTTGGTTTTCTCTTATGTAATATTAGTAATCATAATATTTTAAATTACTTAATATTTTGGACTGAACCATAAGAAACAAAAAATTAATTTAATTTTTACTTTCCTGGCCAATACCGAACATAGCATTTTCAATTGGTCTAATTTTCAGTATTTTTCTTTCTTACCTCCCTAAGTAAAAAAAAAACAACACATTTCCAGGCACTAGTTTATGTATCTGTACCATGAACTAACTATCTAAGCGATAGACTGATTTAATAAAGAAATTATAATCAGACCAATGTCAGTGATTACCTAATCTTACTTTATTTGAGGATATTCTTTACTATAATTCATATAGTGATATTTATGTTTGTTAAGATGCAATATAAGTTAACAACGTCATTGCTAATAAATTATTAATTAGGTCATTAAACAGAATCAAACTTTAGAACTTCCAAATCTTTCAAACCTGTCATAATTTTGGCATAATCATTCCTGCTGTGGAGGAACTGCATCTTCAGATTAGTATTTATTTTATGATTGTCGTCTTGGCTATTTATTTATTTATTTATTTTTTGTTAACTTTTGAAATGTTTGTGTGTCAACAACAGTCATTAACTTTATTTGTATGTTGTGTATTTCTAGCTTTATTTGTATGTTGTGTATTTCTAATTTTATTTGTATGTTTTATATTTCTATCTAGTAGTAATAATTGTTTTTTTTTTAATTCTAAAATTAATTGTTAAAATTTATTACTTTATCTCAGTTAGTAGTGTTACCACCAAAGAAGTAGTAAGGGTTAGAATTATTATTCACAATTGATGCTTATACGATTTACAGAAACGATAAAGTGCTTCCTGCTTGTTATAATAATGACTATCTTCTATCTTATTTTGAAAGAATAGTTTAGCTATTCTGAAATGACTGTTTTGTCGTGCTTTCAAATTTTAGTTCAGATGTTAGTACATAAGTTGAGTCAGATTTAGTCATGTTGCTTTGTGTTAGATGTATTTTCAGTTTCAGCATTAGAGATTATAATCATATCATTAAATATACCCAAATTATGTTATTATTAAAATTAAGTTCACTTCCATTTACAACTTAATCTAGATTAAGCACTTGTGCTAAATGATGTAGAATCATATATGATATGAGTTTTTAGTCTACTTTAGTTAAAAATATATTTCCTTTGAAACTAGCAAAGTAGGTATGATTAAAAGCAGTTAGAGAAAGTTGTGTAAGTTTTTATCATCAAATATTTTTTTTAATTTAACATTTTTTAGTCAACTTTATAGATTATATGAGATAAGTGGTTGTTAAGAAATGTATCTTGAAATAGTCTTGACTGTTTTACAAACCATTTCTTGAAAATTGTTTCCTTCCTTTTTTAAAAATCAATTGAACCACTGAGTGGAATAAGAAAATAACTCGATTTTTGCTGTAATATAAACTGAGATAGCCATTTTTATTATTATATGTAGGCACATTTACTGAGCAGAAAAAGGGAATATCTCAATAGCTCTAGACCATTTAAAATAAATAGGTTGCCTGGTGGTGAGCGTGGAAAAAGGGAATAACTTTTAAATAAATAAATAGTTCCTACGTTCTAAAAGTCTAAAATATTGTTGTAATAGATATATATTAAGATTGCCCATGTATGAAGGTTCATTTTTCATGTTTAATGTTATTTTGTAAGATCAAAAGAAATCTATTTAGACAGTTTTTTTGCATTTCTGAAAAAATAGGTTTCAGTCACTTATTCCCTTTTTCCACTCAGTGGTTCAGTTATTTAATGATATTTTATTTATAATATGATTGTAAATTTTATTTATAGAATATTTGTAAACAAAAAATAAGTTTGTCTTTTATTTTAGTGGTGCTTTTTAAGGTTTCTTGGCTGATATTACAATAATCTCCACTGTAAGTTCTATGCCTTGATATTATTTTAACCACAGCAATTATAATTGAAAGTGAAATCATAAATACATTTCTATGATATAATTCAATATAATATACTTATTTTAAGATGTAAAATGTAAATAGTATGCATACATTCTATGCATATTCAGTCTATTTTCTCTAGCTAAAGTTTTAGGAAAATCTTAAAGCACTACTAGATAATATTTTTATTCAAGATACTGAAATTAAATGGAGACAAATGGAGATTTAGAAGAAAATGAGTAAAGAAATATATTTTCATACATTTGTCACCTATGATTTAAAGAGGTTAAACATGAAAAATTTGATTAATAGAAGTAGCCTTTGACAAAGTTGTTAATATGCTTTGAACTACATTCAATATTAAGTTATTATTTCGGTTCTTTGATTTAAAGATGTAAAACAAAATTACTCCTTGCTAACTTTTCATTTTAGTCAATGAAGTTTAGTTTAGGGAACCCTCAAAGTTTAAGTTATTGTCATCTGTTTATATGCATAACAGTTCCCTATATAGTGAACTCATTTAACGAGTTTAGAGTTTTTTTATCTGGTATTTTTACCTGATATGTACAACCTATTGCATAGTAATTTGATGTATTATTAAGTGTAGTACTTTAGTTGCATCAGATTGTATTCATTGCAACAAACGTATGCATATAGTGGCTTAATTCAGATATTCTCAAATGAGATGACATTTACTGCAGTAAGTTTTTGTAATTTTATTTAAAATTTCCCAGTAGATGTATTTTATGTATCATAAAATGGAAATCTATAAAACTGTAAAAAGTATTCCATAATCATGTCTTCTATAATATCTCATAACCTAGGTTTTACTGATATTTCTATAATTTTTTAAAACAAAAGTTTCTTGATACTTTTCACTTGTCGAATAACATATATTTGATTGATTCATCCATAATCAATATCGTGTATAACTCAGTTAGATAAAGCATGTTAATGGCGTTGTTTGTGGTTCTGTTCTTATTGTCATCAAGCCCTGACAGGAAGGGCAGGTCTTAATTTCAATTTTATATAAAAATTTCTATTTGACCTAGGATTTTTTCTTATCAATAAATTATTAAGATTATTGCTCATTTGAATATTTTATCGGTACGAGGGACTATCTTTCTATGGTTTTGCGCACAATAATTATTGATCGTGCAGTAAATATATATCAGATAAAATGGATTTATTTTTTTTAAATTATTTCAGAGCAAAAATATTATAGTTACTAGTTGGGTTATATAACTTAATAAGTGGGTAGAAAAAGTGAGTTATCCACAGGTTAATAACCGGTTTTTGCCTAAGTAATTTGGCATTGCATTTAATGCCAATATTTATTACATTAATCTGGACCATAACATGAATGTGCTATTCTAACACACTTTGACCCTTCAATTTTAATGTATCAAAACTTTTATTGTTGAATATAAGTTAAATTTTATTGATCCTCTCTCTTGTGTCTTTATTATTAAACCCCCAAAAAAATATCATTTACTACTGTGTGCTTGTTTCACAATTAATATATTTTTTAAAACAGATTGATACCTTATAGTGTGTTTCATTCCACATTTGTTATTGATTGAAATCTATGTATTACTTCCAATTGTTTTTATTAAAAATGAATTACATAATTATTCTATTTATTGAATGTTAATAATTTTAAATATAGTTTATGTGTCAAAGTTTAATTGATAGTTGCTTTATGTAAGTACAAATAAAGTTATAAGTTAACTATTTTTAAATGTTTGTGTAAATAAAGATAAGGTATTGTTGTGTGCTTGTAACAATTAAAATTAGGATTTTGGTTTTACATTCATCTATTTTAGATTAATTTTTCTATTGTTACCCATTCATGGAAATATTGGTGGCCTTATGTATACAAAACCTGTCTTATGGAAATATTTTTTTATATTTTTAAATCTTGGCCATCTCATCTTACTTATCCTGTTATAAGATTCAATTAATCCAATAGGTTAATAAAAATGTTAACAGAAATGCATCTTGACATTAAACCTCAAACTTATAAGACTTTTTTGCTAGGATTATAATGTCCGAATGTATTCTTGCTCACGATAGAGTGTATGCTTGACACCCCTCAATCGGAAAGAACTTTTAATTTAATTTGTTGCCCCAGCCTGTATAATGTCTGTTTCATGATTTATTGCAATAGTTTTAAATTCTGCAAGTTTATGATCAGTCAATCTTTCCGAGTTCCAAATAAATATTTTTAGGGTGGCATTCTTAGGATCTTGAGATAGATTGTTTTGCACGAGACAGTAATGAAATTGGTTTTTCCAATTCTATATTAAATAGGCTATGGCTGCTGATGGTTTCGTTGTTTTATTCTAAGTGAATTTCGGCACATTTAAATTTTATGGATATCCCATAGGTCATATTTTCAGTATACCTCTATTATTCCAATTGCCAAAAATACTATTGAGCCAAAATATACAATACTTTTTTGTCATGATTTACAATTATAATTCCATGAATGGTCTAATAGCTACATCACTTTGTATTTTTATTTTTGTTTTTAAAATAATTCATTCATTATTTATTTATGATTACATTTTTATTTATTAATACACTTTCATAAATTCAATTACTCATTGTTTCTTTCTCATTAAATTTTGATTAATGACTAAAAGATTGAAACTTAATCGTTGATTATAGTCGTGCAAAAAGGATTTAATCCATTGGCACCTATTTATTTAATTGGCGATATTAATCTTAATTTAATTGGATTTATTAACTACTTTTTCCTCTCACTTCAACCCTCTTTTAAGTTCAATTGTAAAAACTCTTAATTAAAATAAAAATCTTTAATTTTAAGTTATGTTTGCGTGGGTTGAAGCTTTTTTTGCATAACTAGGACATACTATTCTATTTATTTATTTATAACAATTTTTTTTTTAAATTAAGCATTCAGAGACTTATAAATTTTAGCCGCTTCCATTTTCGATGTATATTATTATGTTATTGTTATTTAATTACTAAAACTGTAAGGTCTATTTCAGTCACTGTTGTATATCATTTTTTAAAAATAAAATTTTGTAAAATACTGAACCCTCTATATAATTTTTTATATGTTAGTTTGCTGGTTGGAAATTGAATGCATGCATTCCATTTTCCCAGCTATTCGAACTTTATCACTTTAAATACACTATTCTTTTAATGTTTAATTTCCCTACTGATTTTTTTTAAGGAATCGTTAATAAGAAAGATGCCATCCATTTCAGCTTAACCATGAGTCAACTATTAAATGTTCAAATGACTGAAAATTGGTAGTCATTATTAAAAACATAACACTTGTTTTTCCATTTAAAAAAAAATAGAATTTTTCCCTAATTATTTTATTTCTGAAGTTGTAACTATATCTATTGCATACAGATATCTAAGATCAGAAAGTACTTAGGAAGGTGTTCTATGCCCCCAAAACTCATTTTAAATAACTTGGTTACTTTGAAGTTATAAAATTAGTTAGATGAATATTGAAAATACATCAATTTTCCCAGTTAATACACTTCTTTATGAATACATTGAAGTACTGACAATATAACTCAGTAGTTCGTCGAAAAATGTACTTGGTGGCCTTAAATTATCCATCTTCCAGCTATTCTTCAGTTATTTATTGTACACGGAATATATTAAATTTAATAAAATAAATAAGATGTGGGCAAATAAAAAATAGGTAAGTATGTAAAGCAAATTAAAAAGTGTTCCATTAACTTTTATTGCTTTATCCTCAGGTATCTTTTATTCCTTTGTTGTAATTGTGATTTAAGTGATTTTTTTAAAGCATTGAGAAAAGGTTAATCATTTTGGTTGTAATATCTCTTTGACTTGGAATAGGAATTTCTCAACAGGCTTTAAAAATGTTATTAAAAGTTAATTTTTTGTTGGTTTGTGACGTATTCCATCTCTAATAAATACTTGCCATGCTGCTTTACGGTTTCTTATTCCTTGAACTTCGGCTTCTATCATTTTTTCTTTCTGAAAATATTAATTTTCTTTTATTTGTTCATTGAATACATATGTCTTATTTTGAACCTATTGAAATTTACTAATGCTTACAAATAAGTTACACTTGATTCCCAAATTGACTTTCAAATCAGAAATCCTTTTATAAATTCTAATTTGAAGTAATCTAAAACTTATAAGATGATCGTCAAGTATCTATTAAATTACTATTTGCCTTATTTTAGTCAATATTATTAATTATGATCGCTTAAATTACTAATTAGAAGAATATTTTAGTTCAGGGAACACGTTTAGTGGGTACAGAGCCTCTGTAAATTTCGAACATGATCTTTTTATTGGGGACGGGAGTAATATTTCCAGTCAACCATTTCCATAGTGACCATAACCTACAGTATCTGAGTTATGTGGAGGTTGAGGCAAAAACTTTACTCCTTGCAGCTCTGATAGTGTTTCCCTGATCAATCGAAAATGATGCGCAGGAACATTGTCTTGTTACAAAATGGGTTGCTTCCTTTTGACCAAAGTGGGGGAACTCTCCAAAAAAATTGTTTACAGTAAAATCCATCTGCTTTAATTCCCTGTAGAATGGTCAAACCAAATTACAGCTGCATTTCAATGGGACCTGAATTATCCTTCTATGGGATAAATTTCTTCAGCAGCTGCCTGTGGGCTTAGCCTTTTTTTTTTTCCAATAATGTCTCAACAGACCATGACTTTTTCTTCTGACATACCAAGTGTTTTTAAAAAATTGAATTGATGCCCTAAAACCAACTAAGTCACAAAGAATTAAAGGATTGGTAAAAAAACAAACATTGTTATGGTATTAATTATGAGTTTGGAGTGCTCCTGCACAAGGACTTTTGCAATTACCTAGTATTTCAAAAAATCAATTAGCATGATATACAAAGAAATATTAATTTTTTTTAAGTAACATCAATAGAGCTCAATATATTGTCATTTAAATTTATTTCAGTTTTATTTTTTAGTTTATCACTTACCACAGTAAGGTGGTGCACGATTTTCATAGCATGGGTATAAGATGTGTACTTTTTTGTTAGAATATTTTTAACTTGCTGATATTCATTTTTTATAGTTACAACCTTGGTTAGCAATAGGCTGTTTTCGGAATATTTTTCGTGATAGTCCGGTAACCTTCTAATTTTTTCATTAAATGATAAATATCTACTCAGAAGTATGAAATCCATTTCTAAATCATTTTCTTTGATATATTTTCTTAACTTTAAAATATTATTCATCCTTTTGGCAAATCTGCAAGGAAGGGAAGGGAATTTTATTATTTCGAAATTTGTTATTAATACTCTTAATATTTATTTTTAGGGTTATATTTGAGTACAAGCATATTATAGAATATAGAATATTAAAAGATTTTAAACATTTTTTGTTCTGACTTTTATCATGAATAAATACTAGAAACATTTAGGCCTTAAATTGTTTTTCCATCAGCCTCTTTTTTTTTTAATTTGAAAGGATTATATTGTATCTCCTTATTGTGCTTAATGAAACGTAATAGACAAGCTAAAGTAGATAATATGAAATGGCTTATTACTCTTCAAATGTTAAATTAGGCACTCGTATTCCTCTTGATAAATGTTCTAGGTTTCCAATTGATTTTGCTAAATACAGTGGTTTATGCACATCTATATGAGTTTTTGGCATACCAGAGAAAAGAGAATCACCATATGGAGTATTCCTAGCCTGTGTAACAAAAATATAATTGAACTTGGAATTTCATTGCTAGAGAACATTAAATGATTATACATACAAATATCACTTAAAATATAAATGGCTCTTTTATATATGCTTGAATTTTTTTATTTTTGTTTGAAAGGATGAAAAAAATTTCCCCTCAGTCTCTCCCCAGATGCCTCTATCACTTCATTTTATATCTGGGGTTACTTTTGCCAAATATCATACATTTCTAGTTGCATATCAGCCACACTCCAGAGGCTAGTGATATTCTTTACTGGTCTGTGAACCTACCAAAGAATAAGGATACAAAAGGACTTTTCAAAATTGTTTTTTTGTTAAAATCAACACCCTTGGGCTATAAAATATTTTCTTTTCTGTTCTTTGCGTGTTTTCTAATATCTTACTTTCTTAGTTTCTATTCTATCTTAAGGAATCATGCTCCTATTTTCAGATTGTAGGACTGATATACCTCTCAGCTGTATACTTTTTCCTCCTACAAAGTCTGAAAATTAATATCCTCCATTTCTTTTTACACTACTGTGTTGTCCTAAAGCTCATCTTTAGCTCGCTGACACATTTGAAATTATTTTATACAATTTTGAAATTATCTTATACAATTTGATAAATTATCTTATACAATTTTAAATACACATTCTCTTCTGATCCACCTTAAAACTCTACACAATCCTTCTTCCCTCTTGATGCATATAATATCTCAGTTTTAGTTATCAGTTGACATAACTGAAAGGAATAAATTATATAATTTACCTTCCAACTTCACATTTCTCTATTTTATTTATATTATATAGATTTGGTAAATACTTGAACATAATTAATATTTTTTTAAGCACTGAGTTTTGTTTTTTAACACAGTCATACAATGCAATTCATTAAATTAATAAGAATCTGTCATCAATTCAGATAGAATATTATGGCTAGTATAAAGTTTCTTATATTTCTTAAAGCGATAATTGATAAAGTCATTATCAACATGTTATGGTTTCAGACCATGTTTAACTATCGAAGATACAAAATGCGGTTTTAATAATCCTCACTTTTAAGCATCTTACTTGTCTCCATTGTGAAATAATCTTGATCCCCCTCACCCAAGAGACAAATAGCATTAACCCTTGAAGATAAGGAATACAGAGCGTTTCAAAGTAATTCATATGGAAACCAATTTTTTTCCTATTAGGTAGTTAGAGATAGTAAGAACCCTGTTATTTTATATCTAATTTTCTCGTGTAATGACCAATTCAGGTTTCTTATGGAAGAGCTCTGCTACGATTGCTGCAAAAGGATAAAACTTTACTTTTAAATTTTAAAGCTTATTCTTGATAAATGTTTGCCTTCTAGGAATGCTACATTAATTAAGCTATTGATCAATATTGGTTAAGAAATGTTGAACTTACACCGAAGTTTGTTAAATGTTGTGATTTATCCCCTTCCTTCTTTTCGGCTTGCTGAAACAAGTAACTTTAAAAAGAAACTATTTGAGATAATTACGTCAATCCTGTCTAGCTATATACCGTAGTAAAAGCATAGAGTTCTGGATCCTGGGATCGAAGTTCATTAATGTTCATCAGTGAACCGACTGTAAAGAGAAATTTCATGATAATATATTACATTATACCATTATGTTACATACAAATGATGAAACAAATATAATTTAAAAAAAAATAATACTACTGTTACTTAGTATTTTTAGAATGTGAGGGATTCGTATAATCAAATGTTTTATTTATAATTTATTTTTACATTATTATAAGATAAGATTGGTTTAAGGATGATTATGAGCATTTTTAATGAAATATAAAATAATGTCTCTAACTTACTTGATTTATCTGTCGGTATAGACTCACGACTTTTCTCACCAGCTTGAATTCGATACCTTTAATTTGCATTCCTTTTTACTTCATGTTAGATGTTTAGAATAATTAATAACTGTTATTATTTTGTTTTTGTTAATTAATAACTCACCTGTGTTTCAAAGATGTTTTTAGTTCTTCCAATCTGGGTTTCAGTAGTGACTCATATTGATGTACTGTATTTGCCTTATTCTTAGGAAGTTTTTTGAATTCTTTAAATTTTTTTGCATGGTTTAATAGAATGAGGCATCTTCTGGTGTGCAGATATTCTTTTTCTTCATCCTTTGATTTGTAATCTTGAATAACTTGGTCATACAGCTCATAGATCTTACTTATACACCTTTAAAATTTAAAATTAAGTATGACTAATTTAATTTAAAAACAACTCCTGCTATATGTTAAATTAAAAATCGAATAATGGACAATGTAACTTAATTTAGTTCATAAGCCTAAGCTCTTAAATTTTGGACCTAGTCAGCTGAGAAGATATAAGCAACATGCCTAGAAATGAGGACCACAAATTTCGATAATTATATTTCAATTATTTTATTTTGGCATCCTTCATTGAGGGAAATCTGGTGGTTGAGCATGCCATCATCTTCCTGCACAATCATTAGCTTTGCAACAGTCCAGCCCCTATCATCTACTAAACCTTATAACCTTCATAGATTTATTGTTACAGGTCTTTTTTCTCTCTCTATAAATCTTACACCAACAAAACTCAAATGAGCTTCCAGTTACTTTTAGATTTACTATTGAATTTTGAGATCGCTAAACTACTTGGTAAAAAGAAAAAACACAGTGATATAAAGTTGTACATCCAGTCATTAAATGGGAAATGAGCAGTTGTCTTTCCTAATTAATCCATGATACTCCCACATCCAACAATTGAACCAAAATAAAAATAGAAACTTCATTTTCATTCTCATTTTTAGATGGTCCAATCTTTTGGTGAACTTCTGTGATGTCTGTTAAAACAATTGGACCTATTTCTTTTTAATTTGTCTGATTATAGTCGGTTAGAATAACTGAAGGGTAGAAGAGTATAATAACTGAGAGAATGTTTAAGATTTTCAAACCGACACGTACTCAATGAATATTATGTCCAAGATTCAACTTTTAGGGAGAGAGAGAGAGAGAGTTATATTTTGGGATTAGAAATTAGGCAGTGGATCAAAGATTTTAATTGATGGTGTTCTAAGATGAATAGGACCGTTGTGCGAGATAAGAAAGTAGGTTGGTAACCTGTAATAAGGACCCATCATGTTTTTCATTACAGTTCCTTGAAACATAATCATGAATTAAAAGAGAATGAGAAACCAGTGTTTGGAAAAACAGGCTGCCAGATAATACTGGTAGCGTCAAAATAAGATTGGTCCTATCTTGTTTGTTGGCATTAATGTTTTTGTTGAGCTGATGGCATTAAATAGCAGGAATATTTACAACTACCATGTTATTCGGATAACGAAGAATTGTATTATGAATTGATGACGATTTTCTAGACATACAAACTCGGAAAGAAGAATTGTTTTAACTACTTTACTCCGTGTTTAAGAAAAAAAGTTGGGAAGTTGGCGAAATTAAAGTAATAGTGACCAAAGATTTGTCATTATCTTGAAAATGTTGAACAAATCAAATCTGTCTAAATAGTCAACTGTTTGATTCCCCTTGGTGTCAACAATAATTATAAGGTAAACGTCAAAAAAAAATTATTAGTAATACTTTTGACTTAGGGTTTATTTATACTCGTCCCTTTTGAAGCTCAACTTAAAAAAAGGACAGAATGATACGTTAGGATTGTATTTTTGAATTGATACTATATAAATTTTAACAAATTTTTTTTACAACTTTAATTGCTTATCGTTCCCAAAAGTTCTCATGTGATCAATAGGTTTTACGTCTCAAAATTAAAACAACCAACCAAAGATTCTCGCCAAAGATCTCAGTCGAGCCAGTCTACCTCTTTCAGTTCCCTCGTTCCCCGTGCTCTCTTCTACAATCTGCAACCATCTCTTCTTGGGTCGTGAACTAATTCTATCAAAGTAACTGGGGTGTTGAAAAAGGTTTTTTTTCTAACATTTGATGAAAAAGGCCTAGGAATTCCAAGATATGATGATCCCTTCCGAATAAAATCAATAAAAAAGTGAATATTTTGTTAATTAGCCCTTATTTCTACGATCATTAAAGCCGCAAGACTAGCGAAGGATTTAGTGTATTCAAACATCAGCAGGAGAAAAGATTTTTTGGATTTAAAACTTTTGCGTTTTTGGGAACAATAGTTACCGAAATATAGCGGTATATTTTCTGTAATCAACGCTGATTAATTAAGAGCGTTTAACATCAAGCTATATGCCAAGATATTTATGCAACCAATAAGGTTGTCTATTGTCCTGGGGGCTAGAGAGCTCGGTAAGTTCTTTAAATTTTAAAATCGAATAGTTCATCTACAATGGTTTCTTAGCTGACAGCAAAAATCAACTTACATCGGAAATCCTACATCGTCTACTGGTTCAATAGCCATTTTTTCCAGCGCAGTTATAGAATCGGTGACATATAACGGAACCAATTCAGAATTCATTTTGCTTCAAACTGGTAATTCTAGTTTAATATTGATGATAAATGTACAGTAATTGATATATACTCGTTAATCGATAAAAATTTTGTCAACATATGTTTATTTCTAAATAGAATTTTTAATATTTATTATAAATGGAAATGGGGGGGGGGGGGGTACTTGTGGTCTATTGGTTAGCATAACAAACTACTAAACCTAAGATCGCGGGTTCGTAACCCGGCAGGTGGCCCTAGGATTTTTTAAAGGAATAAAAAGTCCTTGGTTATGCCGACCTTCAGAAGGGACGTTAAACGGGGTTCCGGACCCTCTACGATGTCAGGTACTCGTTAAAAATTCCTATCCTAATAAAACCTGGATAGGCAAAATTTATAGCTGTCACTGTAGCACCATCCAATTAGCCATTGGAGCATAATAAACAAACTGATTGACTAATTTAATTAACAAACATAAACGAAAATGGAATTTGCAATAATGATTTATGTAATTTTTAATATGGGCATCACTAAAATAATTACTATCGGCCCTAGGTGTGTTCAGTTCGTATTGAAGCATATCATTAGACCTCTATAAACTAGCCAGTCCTCTGTGGCATGCTTCCGAACGCACAATAGTGAACATTAAGACTGAATTATTATATTTTTATCACAAATAAGTTATGTATTGTTTTCTTCGGTTGTTTTCAGCAACCCCAGTGGAATACTTAAGCTCTGCTGTTATTTAAATTGCCAGAAAAGCGTTTAAATGAACTTAAATGCCTCTATTTATATCTACAGCCAAGGTGAATAAGTGGTTATGTCGTATTTTGTCCAGAGAGAGTTAACTACTTTCAGATAACCGGAATCGTATCATTCTCGCAGTTTTTGGCTTGAAATGGAGTTATAATACATTTATGAGTTATTGTATGCGTAATAACTCATTTTCAAGCAAATGCCTTAATTAGCCCCTTTTCGCTACGAAAGTAACCGCTTATTTATGTACAAGAAACTCATTTTGGAGAAAATCCACCGGGGCTGTAGATATTTGATACTGATTCACATATGAACCTTTTTTATATGCTCTTATAATAGATTGTTATGCGGAGCTGGGCATATTTGTGGTCATATAGCTAATCATGAATTGTTACTTGATTCATAAGAACACATAAATATCTACTAGCGGAAGAGGTATGTAAAACGTAACTAACATCAATGGCTAAAAAAAAAACTTTCAGTGATAAAGGAGAGCTGGAAATGAGAAACCGAAATTTCCTCAATTTACTAATGGTACCGTATTTGAATTTAAACTTTGTGCTAACTTTGACTGAGGGATGGCTGGTTTATTAGTCATGTGCTTCAGTCCTCGTGACCATGGTGACAAATTTTATTTTAAATTTAGACCTAAACCAAACTATTTTGGAACGTCACTCATTTGTAAAATAACCACCAGGTTCCGCTTCTCATTAAACTTACTCTCTTTAACGAGCCAGTCATAGTGCTCCATCATTTCTAACCCACCCTCGCTTTTTATTATTGGTATATTTGCAGGTATAATCAAGCAAAAGAGGCGGCACTTCAAACTCTGCATTTTACAGGAGAATAAGAATGGGGTTTTCCCTATAGAAACCTTGAAACAACACTGGCATTGGGACATTTTGGCGTTATGAAGATCATCGTGATTGGATAAACTTTGTAAGAGAAGTGAATCACAAACAATGCCGGGATTAAAACATTTCTTCCTCTACCACAGGTTTTGTTAAGGGAATTGATAATTTACTGTCCAAGTAACCAAATGTGTTTCATCTATTCAGCTGAGGAGACGTTCTAGGGGCACGCAAGTTCTTTGTAACAAGGAAATGAAAACGATAGTTTCACTCATGTTCTATTTGTTATTTTAGTCATATATTTTAACAACTATGATCTTGTAATTTGCCTATATAGAAATGGATTCTCCTCAGTGCAAAAAAACCGTCTGGGGGGCACGTGCCTACCTTGTAGTACCTACTACTATTATTTTTTGTATAGGTAATTTACAAGTAAATATTTATACTTTACAATAAACAAGCTAGAAAAAAATATCTGACTTTCCCTTTTATTTAAACATTCAAATATAATTGAAATTTATTACTGTGCAGTTAATTTTCTACAATAAAATTAAGTGAGTCAAATTAAGGCAGTAGCCTATCAAGTTTATTACTATAGAAATGGTTTTCCAAGGGTGCAATCCCTGTTACCCTTACGGCGCCCTAACAACAGTAATCACTCTTTTCACTTGAATCTGAGGATGAGAGAAAAAAGTACATTTAATTTGAAGATGTAAAAGTGTGCTAATATTAAAAAAATAAAATAGGCGAATATGAAAAAAAGTCAAAATTCTCAAAAAGGCATTTCCCTGGAACCAATTATATTTTGATATAAATTTCAACCCATTAAATCTGATAGATCTACCAAGAAATCATCACTGTATACTGAGCTTCAGCTTTTTAACCCAAACTGGGTTCTTTGGGATGCCTACATTTTGTGGGGAAGAGGACAAATTTGAGTTCTAAGGGTTATGAAACAGAGAGAAAGTGCACTCATAAGAGTTTTTATATTATAAGAAAAAAATTAAAAGATTTTTGTAGTTACTTCATATTGTTCATAAAAATAAAAAATCTTTGAATTGAAACTAGATAGAATATTTAAAAATTTATTTTAAGAACCTTGGCGGTCTAAAGTTGTGTGATGCGCGCGATGCAAGATTTTTTTCCTTCCTAGCCCTTTGATATTGAGGATTGTTAACAGTAGTATTAATGGTATAACAAGATCTCTTGTTCTGCATGCAATGTATTTTGAGAGAGGGGTAAGGATAAACAAATTAAAGGGATTTATTGGCAGATAGTAATCTTAAATATCCACTATATTTGGTGTAAATTTGTTTTAGATAATTTAAAATAATCTCAAACACATTGATTTTACACAATCGATGTATCGATCGTATCGATTGTACGAACGATTATCAACAATCTCTAATTTGGGGGTTAGTTTGAATATCGTGAATAACTTGTCTCAATTGTTTAACCGGTGAAAGTAATGATATGTATCAAATAATTGATACAAAATGGATAAGTTAAAATCAGTCAATTTACCAAACTGTGCATTATGCTCATCACCGTTTTCTTCCCATGGTAAATAAAGTATTAAAATCTTGTGAATATAAATGTCTTGTTTTACTGTAGTTATTAGAGAAATAGTTTCTTATTAAAATGTTAAGGGTATTGCATAGACCTGAATTAATACAAATAACTGTTTTCTCTGTTTAGATAATTTTCTTTCAGACTATTAGGTTGTCAAATAATTAGGTTAGCTAATTTATTGGAGAAATTTATTTATAAGATGATTGATTTAATTACTGTCAACTGAAATGTTTCTAGTCCATTGAAAATACAATATAATATTTTCTAGTCTTTGTTTTGTTTTTTTAGTATTAGTTTAATGAGTATTTGTATCATGTTATACGTACAATGAAGATATTTATTCACAAATGATTATAATGATACCAATTTTCATATTTTATCCATGCACTGTTGTATTTCAATAATATATTTCATTATAGGATATGCACAGAACAAAAACATTAAACTGCCTCTCCTACTTCATTGTGGTCATTCAGCCTGTGAAAACTGTATAAGCATTGAACTTAAAAACAAAAAGGAGCTAAAATGTAAACTTTGTGATAGCCTTTCAACTGTTTCAGCTGAGTAAGTATCATGTTTATAAATTTAAGTTTAGAGCAGGTGTATTTTGGTTGTCAATATTTCTCAAGAATATTGATATCTATTTATTAGTAGTTTATATTACTCATAGTGTAGTCTAAAAATGGATATGGATATATAGTATATATCCTGAGCAAAAAAGAAAATGTTCGGGTGCAATAGAAAAATTGTATACAAATTTGTCACAGTTATTTATTAGGTGTCAATATTTTGGCCAAAAGGTCAATATAATGTTATTATTTATGATGATGACATAAATGGGAACTGTAAAATTGTTTTTCAATATTGCCAACTTATAAGTTTACATGCTAGTTTAATATACTAATGGGATATACTTTATTTTAATATTTTATTATAACTTAATTGATTTTTATACTATACTCCTTACTATATTTACTTTATATATTCTGAGATTCATGGTGAATAAAGTGTTCAAATCATCATCTTGTTTTATTTCTTATTCCAGTTTTTCTTGGACACAAGCCTTGTATCATATGATTGGAGATGTCGAAACTAGGGGAATTTGTTTTTTTATTTATTAAAAGTCACTTTATGCTGCTATGGCTAATCGGACGATGCTACAATCATTGATACTGTGGAACTGGAACTGCATAAAATATTATTATTAACATGATTAATAAAAATCATGCTAATTATAGTACTATCAATCTCTGCTTACAAACTTATGTCCACAGACTATTCCTCTAACCCAAACCCACGAGATTGCTCTTAGCGTGACCTCTTAACTTACGCCATGAATCTCCTGAATCAGTCTCGATCAGTAGACCCTAACGGGAGACTAGTTAACTTCTGGATATAAGCATTTTACCTCAGAAAGATCCATGTCTAGTAGCAGTATTTTGAGAACTAAAAAATTCATGTAAGGAGGGCGGTCTTTCCTACGTAACATCTATCCAGCAAGCCTGTAATGCCACTCATTGTTGGTCAGCGAGTCCGTCGGACTTAGCTGGGATGAACTTCCAGGGAATTTCCACTGATTATCCCCACATCCACCATACGGGGTAATGGGATCCACACGAGGAATTACCATGATTAGGACTTATATCGTAGCATTACAAATTCTTAGTTATTAATTAATTAGTTGTTTAAATTATTATTGCTTTGACGAGATAAAAGCAATCAATATCCGTTTGCTCAAGAGACAAATAAATTCTTTTCAGTAATGTATTGGGTCGTAACGGATGAAATGTCAGATTCCTTTGTTTTGTTTATTTACAGTTTTCTTTTCATTAGGGGTTAGATTATTTTTACACAAACAATTAGATCATTTAATCCTTTTTCATAATCAGTCTTATTTTTCCTTTTGAAAGTGAAGCAACGTTTTAAAAATAAATAAGAATAAAATTATGTCTTCTCTGGAAATTCGTATAATTTTTCTCTACAAATTTAAAATTGGCCATAGTGTCACAGAAGCGTTTTGAGACATTAATATTGTTTACGGTGAAGATACAGTGAGCGAAAGAACAATCTTCTGTTGGTTTGAAAAATTCCGGTCTGGTGTTTATGACCTTACCAACAAAGAACGCGGTGGGCCAAAGACTAAGTTGGACAACGAAAAGTTGTCGAAGCGGGCCCTTCTCAAACCGTGAATTAGGTTCACAACTTGGAGCAAGTGCCATGACTGCAGCCACCTTAAGGAGCTTGGTAAGACAAAAAATCTGGAAATATGGGTACCACATGAATTAACCAAGGCCCAGCAGCTCACCCGATTGGAAACGTGGTCCTCTTTTCTGTTGAGAAACAGATCATTTTGGATCGTTTGGTCACCTGCGATGAAAAGTGGGTGTTATACGATAACCGCAGGAGATCTGTACAGTGGTTAGATAAAAATAAAAATCTCAACATATGCCTACACCAAACCTTCACCCCGAAAAAGTAATGATTACTGTTTGGTGGAATATGGCTGGTTTAATCCACTATATTTTTTGCCAGCTGGTGAAACCATCACTGGCAACAGTTACTGCTAAGAATTGGAAAGGTTTCACGGAAAATTGGGTAAGAAACAACCTGCTCTGGTTAACCGAAAAGGTCTTATTCTGGTCCACGACAACGGACGCCCACACATTTCAAGGTTGACCGTACAAAAGCTCCAGGAGGTGAATATAGAGATCCTTCTTCAGTCATATTCTCCGGACCCTTCTCCAACTGATTTTTACTGTTTCCATTTTTTGGATAATTTTTTAAGAAACAAAAAATTTGACAACGAAAATGCCCTGAAATCAGCCTTCCGAGACTTCACTTCTTCCTTGACACCTAATTTCTACATGCTTGTTTCACATTGGGAGAAGTGTATTGAAAGTGAAGGATCCTATTTGGATTAATAAAAGTATTGTTTAATAATTTTTTTGCTAATAATTTAAATTTACACCTTCACTGACATTTCATATGTTACAATCATATGATATAGTGAATTTAGGATAATTATCTATTGGATTTCTTTTTCGCATCATTTCCGTTTGGGTGTCGTTCGTTTTACACCCCTGATTTAAGGCTTGATTGATGCAAGACCCCGTTATGGGATTACACAACCAGGGTTGTACAACTTAAATTTTTCTTTTTGCCAATTATAGATCCACAGGGTTTATGATAACTGTTTAAAGGACATGATTTGAGAAAGTATGTTTATAGAATCATTAATCACGATTGATGCACTATTGAGTCATTTTAAAAATAATTTTATTTTATTTCTATTGTAACATTAATTGTTTTAATTGCAGCTTTAATGAAAATGATTTATCCAGAGAATTCCCTATCAATCACTATTTAGCTGGCTTATGGTACTTGAAAATAGCGATTAGTTGTTCTGATCTTGATTCTACAATTGGATTTTCTAAACCTAAACGTAAAAATAAACCTTTCAGAGCAAGTAAGTCCATTTATATTAAAGTAATTTTTTCTTTGAGATAGACTCATTTTTGAGTCCCCTGATTTAGATTTATTATCGACAGTAGTTCATTTTATTTTTCATAGTCCTTGTACAGATTATAATTAATCTTTTTGTTTTAGTGTTGTGTAATGAATGTGGAGAAAACCCTTCTGATTTTCATTGCAAACAGTGTGAAGCTCCTTACTGCCAGCAGTGCTTCAAATTGGTTAGTATGTCATCATTATGTCTGTTGTTTTATTTCTTGTATTTATAATTATTTACTAATAATCAATAATAATAAAAATCATAATGAAATAAAACACATAAGCCTTATTTTTCCATCCATAATCATTTTCCTCTTTTCCAGGTTCATGCATCTGCAAAAGCTTTCAGAAATCATGTTAGGATGTCTTTATTGGATTCCTATTTATGCCTCGATCCTGATTTGTCCATGATGTGCTTGACCCATAACAAACACAAACTTGAATTTTTTTGTCTCCCTTGTCGTACTACAGCTTGCTCCCATTGTTTGGTTGAATCACACAATGGTCATGTATTTGACAAAATCGAAAATGTGGTATGTATGATGTAATTTACTACATTACAAAAATAATTTATTATATTACAAAGATGAAAAGTAAAAAAAACAAAAAAAAACTGTCAGCTCCGACGCACAACTGGAGTTTACTCTTTAACAACTATCATTGTGTAGATTATGTAAAAAGAGGGTAAATGAAAGTATCTTAAAAAATAATCAAATCATATATAAATATTTATTCATATTATTTACATCATCAGTCAATGAATAAATAGTATTGTCGTCATTATTAAATAGTGTTAGAATAAACAGGCTTGTGGTGACTAAAATTACCATGAAGAATTATTAAATCTGTTTGCAGCCGGAGATGGATCGTATAGGATCTAGGACCCTCCTGGGGCCCACTCAGCCTCTATAAAATATTATAAAAATAGGCTACCCAAAATAAGGGGGAAAATCTGGTGGTTGAGACCTAGAACAAGTCACCTCCCTGCAGAACCATTGTCCATGAAACAATATAGTCTCCACCATGTACTGAACCCCAGACCTGTTCACGGGTTGTAATGGTACAGGTTTAGGTTTATATAAAAAATAAAAAGTAATAAGATGACAGCCAGCACCACCCATTCCGAAGTCAAATTCATGTTAGAAAATTTTATTTTATAATAGGAGAGTAGGAACACGCAGGGCTCAACTACTAGGGTCAGGAGCTGGCTGTGATGGTGCTCCTATCTTAGGCTACACCTACATTGGATCCAGTGTGATAAGATGACATGTCCCTAGCAAACCAAATGACTTAAATATGTCGAGAGTTATAACATTTGGTTCTTTAAATTTATAAAATTAAGATTATTTATTTTTAATATATTTATATTTTACTGTAGTGTATAGTAAAATATGTATAATGTATGCACCCCAGCATCCTATGTGATAGAATCATGTCGCACCGAATCGGATCCAATGTAGGTGTAGCCTTAGGGTCACTGGTGGAACTATATTAGTTCAACCGGTCTCCCTTAAGATTGCAGCACTATCGTGATACTCACCACTTTGCCATTACTAGCTAAATTTGATTTTACTACTCATAAAATTTTCATACCACGGCTATTTATGATAATCGTTTCTTAAAAAGTAAACTCCAAAAAACATTCTGTAAGAAATTTTATTGACAGGTACACTGAAGAGTTAGAGTTTTAGAAACATTTTAGGTCTGGTTTTAGTTTTGACCTAAAAACTCCAAACTGTAATATTTTTATACTTGCCCTAAGATATTTATATGGTTCTGGAATATCCATTACATGAAAAAAAACCCCCATTAAATTCTCTAAATTGGCTTTTAAATTTCTATATTATTTGTTCTGTTGAAGAATTCCTTTCAGAATTCAGTAATGATTCCTGTAAACATCAGTTAGTACTTATGTACTGCTTCTTGAAGATTGTCTGCCTTCTTTTCTTTCTTATTTTCTATCTCTAAAAATAAATTATATAGTTAAATGATATGGTTAAGTTGAATGGTTGAATGGTTAAGATGAATGATATGGATTACAGAAAGTAATTATGTAATTCAAACTTACTATTTTCTCTTCAAAATAAAAATATTTAAAAATTACAGCAATGGTTAAAAAATTATAATAGGTTACTATTTTCAGTTATTTAAAGACTGATCCAAAGTAGATTGGTTGGTGTTTTCGATTGAATCTGGTTTTGTTACTGGACAACAAGAGCCTCTTATGTGGTGGTATTATCCATCAATGGACAAATTTACCATTTGATTATCCAGTGCTTTAAAATTTACGATTTCAAGATTTGAACTAGTTGCAAACTTTATCAGTCATAAAAGTTGGATTTCTCTCTGCCATCCTCTATTTTCTTTACTTTTTTGAGATATATTTTAATTGTAGTAACAATAGTTTAGGGTCTAACTATGGTGCAGTTTCTTCCATCAACCGGAATACATAGGCAGGCTAATATTTTTTTTTTTCTCCGTCCTCTTTCCCTTTTCTTGATTCCAAGTTTTTGAGTTGTAATTACTCTCTGTTCCTCAACTTGTGTATTGGTACTCTGTTTGTCTGGATCAATCCCATCTCTATTACACCCACGTTCCAGGATTCAGCAGTCTCCTAGTTATATCTCAAGCTTTCATTCTTTTTTAAATCCCCAAACAGAAGTGGGTTGGTACCACCAATCCAATATTACCCTCCTGTTCTATATATAGGTAATATCTTCTAGGATCTGACCAGGTCTTGTCGAACTTGGTATCCACCTTGTCTTCTCAGTCTTTATCATTTATCTGATCCCTAGTATACAGCCTGATCCTCGCTAATTTATTTTATGTCTGTTTAATTGAAGACCTGTAGTAGTTGATATGTTTAATGTGTGTTTAAACAAAATGATTGTGGATTGCTTGGAGATAAAACTACAACAGGACCACCCTAAACCAAAATACAAATATCCATCGTAGAATTAATTATATTTAGCAATAATTATGAATTTACTACCAGTTTTAAACCCATTAATTTTTTTTTATGACACCCTAATCTAATGCTTAATGAAAAAAATTAATCAATTCCAAATAAAATCATTTTTGTGAATTTATATAACTAATCTTATTGTTCTTTTGATGGTGAATATTTTTATTTTGAAGAGAAAAGATTTGTCCTGGCCAGGATTCGAACCCGGGTCGTCTGCATATCTAGTGCAGTGCTCTAACCACTGGGCTACAAGGGGTCGTATCCAAGTCAGACAAATCCATTCTCTTCACCGATCCTATATCCCAGTGTTCTCGCAATTCCCCAATTCCCTTGTTAATTTCATAATTCCCCGGGTTCAAATCCCGGCCAGGACAAATCTTTTCTCTTAAAAATATATCACTAATCATTTGTTTAAATTTTAGGATATCAATTTTGAAGAAGAGTTTATTCAACGATATGTGGACGTTTCAAATATTGTTACGAGAATGAAAGCTTCCAAAAAGGTAAACGAGTTTTTGAAATGCTTTATTGAAAAATTAAAAAAAAAAAATTCTAAACTCCAATATAAAAAAAAAAGATATGTAATAATAAAGATGTTTGTGTATGGTATATTTATTCTCTTGTATATCGACATGTTGTTGCTCCAATATTTTCTCTTCTATGAGTTTATTCATTATCTAGCATTCCAACAATCAGCAGGACTGTGTATTACTTGGTATGAAGCTAATGGGATGGAGGTTAAGCTTAATTAGCAGTCAGTATAGAAAAATATTAATGCAATGAGCTTCGAGTACAAAATGATGTTGCTTACTTGAAGACTGTAAAGGGAGAAATACTGAAGAAGGAAGAAGGTCCCAATAGAATTATATGAGTGGTATCAGGTTGAAAACCTGTGAGAGAGTGTGCTCTCACAGTAGTATACCCATCTTTCCTATTCCTACTACTCACCAGGTGCTATTATGTGACCTTCCTACGTATTATTGATAAGAGAAAAACATATGATCAAGTTCTTTTCACATCAGATATTTAAAACTGTTTTGTCTATGGAAATAACATATTAAATTTCAGCAACAAGTAGTGAACTGAAAGTGGAATATTACTTGAAGCTAAGCTTCAAACAAATTTTGTTCCATAAACATACTCAATTACAAATTTAGTATTAACTGTTTTATACGTCAATGAAAATAATGTGTTACATTTTAGGTGTAGTTGATTAACTGGAATTTTAGATACCCTTGAAATTTTAAAATTCTATGTTAGTTGGTGAGGTTTAATTTGTTGGAAGAGATTGATATAACCTCAGGAAAAGTATAACTAATTAAGCCGGCAGACCTCATTTGAACACACCCTAATAATTCAGTATCAATATGTTTTTGATAGTTTATTATACATTAGGATTAATTATTTATGTAAAAAAATAAAGGTTTATATATGTTTATTTTAGAAGCTATATAATACAGCAGTTAATATATGTATGAAACATTTTTTATAAATACAAAATTATCTATCAATCTTAAAATTTTCTAAATAATAAAAAAAAAACGTAGTGTTGCTGCAAATAATGGCATAAATAATATAATACTAATAGGCAATTTATCATAAGAAATGCTAAAAATATAGGGAAAATATTAAGAATAAGAATATAATACAAATTTAACTTAAAATTAATTTTCCTCAAACAATGGCTTTTATACTCACTTTTATTGGCACCCAAATTTTATATATTCAATTTGAGCAAATATTTATATTGCTTACTTAAATGTACTTTTAAATAAGTTATTTTAAAAAAACAAGTATTTGAGGAATTTTATTGACTAGCTTAATCTATTTCGAGTCTCTCAACTGGCATCCTTGTTTACATTAAAACCTTTTGTGTTTTGTGTCACCATTTTTAGACACTTGAAATGTTTCACAGTTTTATTTTTATCGGTTTAACAATAGATATCCTTCTAGGCTTCACTATGTCCATAATTTGATTTGATTTAGGAGACTGAAAAGTTGTTGTGACTTGGGCCATGTTTTAATTCTTTCCTGTTGATCTTACTTTATTCTTTGATACCAAATCAATTGAGTACGGTGGTTCAAATTCCTCATCATTATTGCTCACTTCTTCGGTTTTATTTTTGTTCTGAAAAGAAAAGAGAAAAGCTTATTTTACATCAAAAAAATCAATTTTTTTTTAACTAAACAATTTTCATTGACAGTTGATTTCTCATGGTTTAATTTTTTTGAAATATTTTTACAATAAATATTTAACATTTTAGCTAAAAATATGTATTATCTCAATTATTATGCTACAATTAAGATCAACTTGATTAATTAAACAGTGTTATTTTACTTATAATTAAAACCAACCTTCTCTTCTATTTCCTTGAATTTCTGAGTTAGATAGCGGTCCACTAACGGTCCAGCATAATCTTCTGGAAAGCTTGGCTTTTGTGGTAAAATAAACTTATACAGTCGCTCATTGAGAACGTAGAGCTGTGCTGTTGATGCACATTTAACATTAAACCACCAATCGCATGTGAGAGCCACTTGTGAAAATATTGTTCCATTGGGGCATAGAAATGAGGCTTGTCCCCCATTCAGATCGCAGTAATGCCAAACCTGAAAAATATTTCTTTTAATGTGTAAGAGACAAAAGAAATTGTCAGTATATATGATAGTTTTTTTATTTTATAACACTTGGTACATTTTCTGTAAATGTACATTCGGCGGAAGTATAGCATACCAATAACATACTGAGTTTCATCTTTAAATCACACCCTTAAACTTTTACACAGGACATTTGATAATGTGTTATTTTGTAAGAGAGCGAAGTAGCTCAGTGATAGAGCACTTGAGTTGCCACGCCGAAAAACCTGGTTCAAATCCTGCTGCAGGCAAGACTTTTATTAAGTCTGGAGATGGGTCATCTAGGATCTAGGACCCTCCTGGGGCTCACTTAGCCTCTATAAAGTGGGTACCAAAAATAGGGGGGAAAATTTGGCGGTTGAGGGTGATCTAGGACAAATCATCTCCCTGCACAGCTGTTGTCCAAGAAATAGTACTGTCTCTACTATGTACTGAACCCCAGACCCTTTACGCGTTTTAGTGGTGCAGGTTTTTTTTTCTTATTTTGTAAGCCTGTTCATAATATTGGGACTATTGGGCTTATAAATATAAGTGAAGTGGCAAAGGGCTGTGTTATAAGATTATTTAACATGAGTCTTGAGAAAAGAAAAAAATAGCTGTTGTTAGAACAGTTACCTTAGCACCTACGGTTCTCATACAAAGACAGTCAAATCTTTGTTGCTTGTCTAACTTAATTCCGTATCGGCTAACTCTTGCCTCGTGTATCCATTTCACTTGTAATATAATAGGTAATGGTTGTAACTAGAAAACCATAGTTGATACCTCATGTTTTGCATATTCTCTGTTTATAAGACATATCTTAGAAAAGATCTTTAGAAAGGATTGTTAAAGAAATGACAGGATAGGAGAAAACTTAAGTGAAAAGCCAGCTAACCAAATTTGAGAAGAGTGTCAACTGAAATGGTTTAGTTATGTATACAGTAAGTAGCAATCAGTGGGTAAAATAGGCTGAGGTTTTTCCTTCTGTGGTAGTAAAATAAGAAAAAAGGAAAAGATCGATAACAATGACTAATTTATTTAAAAAATAATCTAGGCTTTGAATAAGTTCTTACCTGACATCTAGTTTCTGGATCTCCGAAAAATCCCTTGTACCTCTGCTCTTTACAACTGAAACGTGTTTCTGGTATTTCATCATAAGCTGGGTAGTCTACGCCTGGCCTTCCAGGTGTGCTTCCACTATCGTCTTTTGGAGGATGTACAGGTGACAACGTCACATGTGAATCTTTTACTCTAACTTCATTTGGATTTGGGAAATTCTTTATTATAGATTTTGCTGAATGAGGTAGAGAGTGGGCAGCTTGCAATATTCTTAAAATCTTCGATAAAGTTTTGATACTGGAATCCAAGTTTTCAGTTGTGATTTTGTCTGGTAATGTTTTACTTAAAGAAACACCACCACGAAGGATATCATTAATGTTTCTATCTATTACATCTGGGTCTTCTTCCTCAACTTTATCATCATAATAAGACTGATAAGGATTATACTGTTCTGTATCGGCAACATAAGTTGCATGATATTTAGCTGCTGGAGTAGGTGTAGTTGGCATCGGCTCTACTTCTATTTCTTGACTTTGAGTGAATGTAAATGTTGTCTGACCATCTTTTTCAGCTTGTAGTTTATATGCTGTTACAGGTTTGCTTGGATAGTCTGTTAAAGGCGAATCAATTTTTACTGACCCTTGAGATACCTTTTGAACGTATTGTATTCTTGGACTCTGGGAATGATATTGTGTATTATCACCTTTTATTTCGTATTGTGGTTCTACAGGTTTTGTTATATATTGAGGAATTTGAGGTCCAGTGTCATAGACTGATTCTTTTGAATAATGTAAAATTTGTTCAGGATACTTGGTCATATATTGCTGTACTTCAGGTTTAGCGAATTGTATGACTTCATCTGCTGAAGGCTTCCCATATTGTTCAATCGGTGATTCTTGGTTCTGCTGTTCATATTCAGCTTCCTGTTCAGATATTTGAGGTTTCAGGTAGTGGAAATTTGGAGGTAACTTTTGATATTGTGCTGGGTTGATTCGTAAGTTTTGAGTTGGCACATAATACTTAAATTCTTCAGGATAGTTTGGATTGAACCTTGGTTGGGGTGCCTGGTTTCCGAGTTTTGACATAGTTAGATAGTTTTGCGTTATCATTCTAGTGAGGGACGACGGCTGCTGTATGTACCTCGGGGGAATTGATTGCCCGTACTGAGGAACTGCTAGGTATGGCACAGCCATCACTGCTCTGTAAGGTTGGTTTTGCCCTTGACTGAGATAATAAGTCATGTATGGTATTAACCTCCTGTTTCTTTCTTTGGCTGGTAATTCACCCAATGTGCCATTGTTTGCTGGCTTTAATGCAAGAACTCCAATAAACAAACCTGAAACAAATAAAGTTTTAATATTTAAGTCTAATAGTAGGATCTATGTGCGTTCATATTTTGATTTGTATAATTATTTTAAGTAATGAATAAATTAATCTAGGAATCAACAATTATCACTGTGGTATCATTTAGATTTATTTTATTTTATTTGTTTAACATCTATTAGCATTCTAATCTAGAAATTACTGTATTTCTCAACAGTAGTTACACTTTCTTGGAGTAGTTTTTGATTTTCCTGGCAAGTTCACATTAATTTGAATCAAATAAATTTTAGAGAGAAAAATAGTTGACTGGAAGATCTAATGAAGGATGTAATTAGTTGGGGGGTGCAGTCATAACCAACTCCAAATAAATGAAGCTTATAAGTTTAAATAAGTTTCACTTATTTGGTGTTGTTTATGACTGCACCTTCCCCCCCCCCCCCAACTAATTCCATCCTTCAATTAAATTTTAGTCTGCAAACAAGAGACTCATATGAAAATTCACAGTAGTCTTTGCTGAGAACATAAAACCATTTCATCTCAATTTCTTGCATCTTGTTTTTCATTTTGTGTGTTCTGGTTTAATTTTACTCAATTTTGAACCTTTGCTTCTCTATCCACCGATAATCTCATAGATTGTAAATATCATAAGCACTACCACTTGTTTATCTCAGAGAATATACCATCTTAAATTTTTTATTTGCATAATTAATGCAAGTCTATCTGGATTAGTTAATTTCCGTTACAGGGCAGTTCATGTAATGGCTCCTTGAAATGGATCTTATTATCTCAAACCTATAACCTATTTCAATTGGTCTTAATTAATTTTTATTTGCAGTATATGACTCATATCATCTATAAAATCTATTAATCATCTATAAATAAGTATAACTTTGATGATCATAGTATTTGTTTATTAATCTTTTATTATTTTTTTCAGGTGAGTGTGTGTTTCAATAATTGGATGATTGACCATTGGATGATTTTGCGTGTTGATGATCATTTGTTAATCATTTGTCAGCAGGTAGGGTTTTTAATTTTTGTAGATATTTGCTCATTCATTATATTGTTACAAATATTTTTAAAAAATTGCAATATGCAAACAAATTTTTTGATATGTCAAATTTGTATACACACAAACTCGTTACTCCACTTTTTATATTTGTGTTTTTTTTCAGTTAAGATAAAAAAATTCCTTGATCCAGTATATGGTATAATCGCGATGTTATTTCAAACAAATTAGCATTCTAGATTACAAAAAGTAATAATTAGTCCGGAAAAAAAAATTACAAAACATTAGTAAAGCTTTTATAATTAGGGTGAAAATATGATCAAATTTAGTTTTGAAAATGGTATGCAAGGATATAACATTTGTGAAAATTCTAACAAAACTGCAAATAAAATAATTCTTTTAGCACATTCAACGATAGATAATTTAGAAATTAAATTTCCAAACTCACATTTCATTGCTTCTTGTTTGTTTAATTGATCATTTATGGTCTGGAAAAGTTGTCTTTTCTTTTGATTTTGTATTTTTATTAAGTTTAATTCTTCATTCAAGTTGAGCTCTGTCAAGCAATACGAGGTATGGAATCAAACAACGGTAACAACTTATTTCTGAAGGTATTTAATAACTTATAAATTATTTAACTCATAAATTTGACTCTGATGATCCCTCTGCCCTAATGATGGCCTGAAAGTTAGGCCGAAACCTTAGTATTAAAATAAAGAAGTTTGGTTTATTTCTGTTCAATTCATTGATTCCAGCCCCGAAAATTGTCTACATTAAATATAAATAATTATTGAATATTAAATAGATGAATAAACTTGGTTTACTCTTAATAAGAATAATTCAGGATGTTTACAACATTAAAGCCTGAGTGTTGATGAGGGTTCAAATTGAGTTCCAATGTGCTTAAATATTTTTTTAATATATATAGTGTGGTAGGAAATAGGAATATATCCTGTAAATTCAGAGGAAGCTGGTAGAGGAGGCCAGGACTCATTACTGGGTTGTAGTACTGTAGAGTAGTTGTAGTGTTATATAGTGTTGTTTGTTAAATAAACTTTTTAAAAATTATTTTGTATTTTTTTTTTATAAACGTGACCCTTAAATATTAATATTATAAGATTAGACCTCCAATTATCTTAAAATTGAATGTGAAATTCTGTAATAAGGACTCCAAATTATGAGTTATTTGCGTTGTTTCGTGAATTAAATATATCAGGTCACAGATATAACTGATTTTTCTGCTTATAAAATACTGGGAGCAGTTCATGCACTGATTCCTACTTTAATAATACGGTTTTAATTACAGATAGCTAACCAAGACGTTTCCTCAATAGACTATTTATACTGGCTGCTACTGTGACGTGTTGGCGCAATGTGTTAGGATGGAACAATTGCTCTGAAGTTCGTTCGCATTCACATCCAGTGCGCCTCATACAATCGTTCTGGATACTTTGTGTTATATTATTTAAATTATTAATCACAACACCCAGTCCAGTTTTGTCGTTTTACAACCTTAACAAGAAATTTGTGGAACGTGCAAAATTTCCGAAAGTTCTTGAAAATAAAAAATCAAAACGGCGAGTGATGCCTTGGACTGTAGAAATACAATCATAAATGCTGGATGAAAAAAAAAGTGTTAAATACAGTAGTAATAATATAATTTTTTTAATGTTAGATTGAAAAAACCCAGCATTTTAGTAATGCAATTTTAGCCTTAATAATAAATAAACTAAATTTACTTTCTTTATCTTGTTTTCATTTAAAACAGATGTAATCGAAGTTTCGTTTAATTTATACGATTTTGGTTCAACTGAGACCAAACACCATTTTGTGATTCATCGATTGTTTTCGAGATATCCTACGGAATATATTTATCTCAGAATAAAGAATATTTTTTATTTATTTTCCTTTAAAGTAGTGGTTTTAAAAATCGTATATCTGTCATAGCCCCGTTTCGATCAATTCCCCTATTCTGTTTTCTCTATTATTGTTTTAAACTCCTTAGCCTGTGAAATCACAACTGATCTAATCGGTTAGAACGGTAGTCCCGTAATAGTAGCATTGGTGCTCGATTACATTATGGGAATTTGCGCGGAAGTACCTGTAAACTATCAAGGCATTTACTACATTTGTGTATCATAGCCTTTACGATTTATATCGCAGAATATAACTTAACAACTTTTAATGGGGAAAAGAACGAGCCAATGCGGGGACTAAAGCAGAGGCAAAAGGCGCTAACGTTGCCTTGTTAACATTCACATTTTTGTTGGAATGGTTAGAAGTTATATCCAATAAAATTATAAAGAAAAAATGAGACGAAGAGTAGGAGAGGCTTCCGCAAAACCACTTCTGTCAAATAAATGGTAAACACATTGCTTGGATCCCTCCAAACGGCCCAACATCAAAAGAATGCAACATAATAAGGAAGTTAAGATTCGGACATACAACGCTGTCTCATCTCCATCTAGTTTTAGCCTGTCAAAGCTGTGATAATACAAAACTTACAGTGAAGCTTCTATTTGAATGTAAAAATAATCAAATAGAAATAATGGATTTGAATACTTGAACAGGTCTACCGTTTAAATAAAATATCGAAGACTGATATATTTAAAAGCCACCAAGTTCATTCCAGAAGTTTAAGACGAGCAATCGTCGCTAATGGCCGCAGTAACGTCGAAGCGACGTTAAAAAAAATATATAAAACAAAAAACTTATAATTCATATAAAAGTTCAGCCTTTTCAAATATAGAGCCATTCTTACCTAACTATTTATTCTCAGATTATATTAATTTCCTTAAATGTAATATATGTAAACTAACGAGAGGGATTTTTTAGTACTGATAAAACTGTAACTTACAATATATGTGTTTCAGACCTCGGGTATATAAATAAAGTTATATTTCATATTATAATTGATTTTCACAACAGTTCTTAACGGACGTGGATGGATCACCTACGGCCTAATTGGTTTGCACAACAACCTACTAAGTCCAAGATCGCGGGTTCGTAGCCGACAGGTGGCCTTAGGATTTTTTATAAGAAGTAAAAAATCTTTGGCTTTGCCGTCCTTCCGAAGGGACGTTGAACGGGGGTTCCGAGCCTGTACGTTGTCAGAGACTCGTTAAAATCCCTATCTTAATTAATAATGTTTAGTAGGTATATATAATGTAGTAATAATTTAGAGCCCCCTCTGTAGCATCGTCCGATTAGCCATAGCAGCGTTAAGTGACGTGAAATAACGGACGTGGATCTCAGGAACCAGATTCCACCAGGCTTCCTTAACGGCAACCGTTGTTATCCGTCTTCTTATGCTTTCTCCTTCCAGTGGCTGAGGTCATCTTCTACGTCTTCGATCATCAGTAGCCCATGTCTTCCCCGGGCTGGTACCCGCCGAGCGGCTAGGAAGAATTCTTTTTGTCAAACTCTCTCTCTCTCAACATGTCCTCACCCTCATAGTACATACAATTTTATCATTCCTATAGTGCTCTTATAACTCGACCCTTTTCATTATACTCTACTCATCATGTGTACTCTTGAAAACCTATCATCATAACAAACGTGTTTTTATAACCTTTTATAAATTGACCGATATAATTTAAATTGGACCGACACGCCCTTCACCGCTTAAATGTCAACCCTAGCGTGTTATAATTTGGTTACGTCTGAGTCATTCTGTTGTATCTGACCAAACTGCTATGATTTAAGGAATTAAAATGTCAGATAATTTTGAAGGACAATTTATGGATAAAAGGGGTGTTTATGAAGAGTTGACTTGTGTTCGTGAATATTTAGGTCATTCGCCAACATTAATTCGTTGGTCATTGTCAATATCAAGGTGAATAGGAATGGAATCCATTATTTGTTACGAATGTTCCAAAGCTGATTGCCAGGACTACATATAAATGAGGAACAGATGCATTTCTTAATTTAATTTAATTTAATTGCTTATCAGTATTCGATATAAATAAAGCATCTTCGCGTGCTATTAATCTTTTTTACTGGTGAAGTTATTATTATTCAAAATTCAATTCATTGTATCGAAAAAAACTACAAAAACATTGGGTATTGGGTTGAGTACATTCTAAAGACTGTACTGTTTCTGAGTCAACGGTTGTGGAGGAAGATCACACTCAACCGCCAAGTTTTATCCCACAGTGTTGAATTATGTATGTTAAAAGAATAATTGATTTATTCTTCATCATTGTCCATCTCAAACCCGAGACATAGGGATGAAACCTAAGGAAAGGTTTAAGGAAAGTTACATTCTCCAAAAATAAGTCTACGTGAAGCTCTCCTTCGAAACTTCCTGATGCATTTAACGAAATTGGTGGCACAAAAACTTCTTGTTTATTCCAGGCAATCAACATTCTCATAGCTTCTTATTATACCAACACAACCTCCATGTATCCGATTACTGGTTGAGTTACATAAACTTGGAGATGCGAGCACCATTTGCAAATCGATATCGTCCATCCTGATATCGTAGTCAAGCTAATTGCTATTCGAGAAGGAAAGATGATCTGAAAGGATGCCTTGCATAAGGATTCTTCTGGACGAACCTGTTCCGTCTTAGCTATTAGCTTGGGAGTTGCCGGCATGGGTTGCATCAAACCTATCGAGGGAGCAAAACCTGGTTCCGTTAATAGTCATCTGTCACAACATAAAACTAACAGCTAATAGTAATTAATTTCATCGACCTTATCTCATAATATTTTATAATGCCCTCTTGTTAAATATTATCCTCAGTCCATGCCCGCAATAGCTGTACTTGCAAATGCCCATGAATTATTTATAGTGAAAATTTTGATATACATTTCTTTATCATTCTTACTTTAAATCTTCGTTCGACTAAGATTCTGATTTATCAGAATAAAATGTTGGTTTATGTATATGGCTAGAGCCTAGCTTTTTTCCGCTCGACCGCTATGATTTACTTCTAACTTAGGGTATTAAATGTTATTATACCTGTAACTACTACGACCCGCGAACGAGTCTGGGGTTCAGTACATGGTAGAGACTGTACTGTTTCGTGAACACCGGTTCTCCAGGGAGGTGCTTGTTCTAGGCCACGCTCAATCGCCTGATTTTTCTCCCTTATTTTTGGTTCCCCATTTTTATAATATTTTATAGAGGCTGGGTGAGACCCAGGAGGGTTCTAGATCCTTAATGATACATCTCCGGCTGCAAACAGACTAAATAAAAGTCTTGGCCCGCAGCGGGATTTGAACCAGGATATCCGACATGGCCACTCAGTGCTCAATCACTGAGCCTCCCCGCTCCCTCCGAGAAATTTAGATATCTGTTAATTATAACGTGACATTTTCTGGTATTCTGTTGTTTTTATTTATTTTTATTTTTTATTCTCAGCACTGATAATGGCCTAAAAATTAGCGCGAAACGTTGATATACACAAAATAAGTCATACTTATTTTGTGTAAAATTTATTGATTGCTCCCCTCCTAAATTTTTGACATTTCTAAAGATATATTTAGTCAACCATTTCACATAAGTATTGAAAACACGCTCAGAAATTTTTTCGATTGCTCTGTTTTGTATTATAGATTATACGAAATAATTTAAATTTATAAATGCGTATTTCTCGGTTAATTTATTTATCTCTTATATACTTATACCGATATTGCCCAAGACATTGGTGGTATTTTGCACGCAATATTTTCGTTTCCTTAATTTTTGATTTGATTTAAAATCATTTTATAGGAATTTTTTACTTTGTAGCAGAAGAAATCTGCATTCCCTATCATTAGCGTCCAACCCCTTTCTGTTTCAATATACCCTGACAGCTATATGACCCGTTTAGTGGAGAAACCGCAACATACTAAGATTAACCTTCCATTTATTATGGCTTGGGACTGTAATGGCATAAAGAGAACGTATTACAACAAAGTGGCTATACTTAGTGCGCTACTTTTACATCACAATCTGTTATGGGATCATTAGTTCCGCACATGGTTTGGGGTTAATAGGTTCTGTAGGGAATTCTTAAAGTTAAAAAAAAATCTTTGAAGTATACTCCATCATAAAAAAAATGTTGATGTGCCGAGTACAAGAAACACCGTATCAAAATGTAAAAAAAAAAAACCTGTACTACCACAATCATCCATGAAGGGTCTTGGGGGTTCAGTACATGGTAGAGACTGCTCTCTTTTTTGATAAAGAGAGGTGATTTTTTCTAGATCAAGTTGCAGGATTTGAACCCAGAACCTTCGGTACGGCAACTGAGCAATCTACCACTGATTCAAAATGTAACAACGATCTAATTAAATAACTTCAATAGATAATGTTAGATTTATGATTCATTGTCGACCTTGACAAAGTCTTTAAAACATCATTGTTTAGATTAGAATTCCGATAAACTTCATACATTTTTTTCATGAACATTAAGCTTACTTATTTTAGCAGTTGTGGTCAGAACCAGAAAAATATTCTGTCTACTGTGATTTATTTAGTATCTTTTCTTTGTGTATTCTCTTATTGTTAGTGAAACGAATACTCCGGAAAGTTCCAGTTAGAGAACCTTTTCCTTTCGTTAGAGGAAAACAGGTTACTGTCGTAAAAAGGAAAAGTATACTTGTCTTTTTATGTATATTTTCCAAGTTAGGAAACGGATAATGATCCTATGAAATAATTTAATATCATATCTTTGGTATACATCATATGTGGCGTTCATGATCAAAAGCGGATCGCTCCGAAATTTCAAAAATTGTTTTTTTTTTACAGTTTTCTTTGGTTTAGTCTAGAAATTCAATGTTCCTGAAACTACAGGTTGAGAGCCGGACTAACAAATTAAGAAATAAGGCGGTAAAGTGTCTTAAGGAAAATTGATTGACTAAAATTTGGAAGGAAATTTTGGAGTTATCCGTTTTTGATTCTGAACGCCTCATATATATAATCTCGTCACCACTTTTGAACAGTGAATGTTACTTTGTAATAATCCTTCAGATGAACTAGTAAAACTCACTAAAATTTCATTTTATTTAATAATAATTAACTCTTAAGTTAAGTAACGACAATATGTAGCTAAACACATTAGGAAAAAAGAGTACCCGGTGAAAATTGTTCGGCCTTGTTTCAAGTTAATCATGGTTTTACTACCAACGGGTCAGATTTTGTGAAAAGTCTTTTGTAAAACGACTTCTTAAAATTTTAATACAAGAGTAGTAAGCTGATATCTCTGGTGTGTAAGAGGGTTTTCAGGTGAGCATAACATCCTTAGAATTGCGTTATTAAGCATAATTAGAAACCCAAGAGCTTTCTAGGACGTTTTCTGGAGCTCTTCTTCATTTATTAATGTCATAGCCGAGAGGGCGTTTATTCCTTGTAACAGTTTATGTTTAGTGACGTGAGGAAAAAGAGGAGGAGGAATAATTGTTAGGAACTGTCCAAAGAGTTGATTGTATGGTCATCATATCAGCAAATCGTTCGACTTCTGGCACAGGCCAGGAACCATCGTCTTTAAGAGGTGGCAGTGATACTCATCGATGATTTACCAGCTTCTTGGCGTATTGTTATAAGCTCCCATTATCTTCTGGAACAGTCAATCGGTGAAATCTTAGGTTGTTGTTTTTTTCTACAACACGCGAGACATGTACCGAATGCTTTATTTGTTGCTATATATTTTGTACACAGTACCTCGGCTTTGAATCATTGCGATAATTGTTGTAAAAACTAGTCCCTCCTGTAAATGGACTTGCGCGGTTAAGCAATAGACGGTAAAGGTACTTCGGCGTATGCGAGTAGTTCGTGCATTGTACCCATGCAATTTCTTTTGACTTCATAGACGGCTGCTTTTTTTAGTAGTAGTATGCTTCTAATCTTCAACCTCCCAACTGGTTTAAAATATATATAGTTATTCGAAACTTGTAGATGTAAAAACAATTCTCGGTGGTTTTAGCATATGTGTCAGGATTCAACTTCTAACTCAAATATTAATATATAGCCATATTAATATTAAAGAATTATGGCTAAAATAAAATTATATTACTTATAAGTTATAAATCATTACTTATATCTGCACCATATCATAAGTGGTTAATTCGAATGTTTTCAAAAACGTTTTATATACTTCCTTAAGTGAAACAGAATATTTAATAAAAAATTTAAAAAAAAATTATTTACCATAGAATTTAATTACTGTTTTATGATTGCACCTGTATAGAGAGAAGCGGAATCGTTTGAGCCTCGTAGTGCATAAGTGACTAAGTCAGTCAGACCTTGGCTTGAAATGGAGTTGTAGCTTATATTTCAACTCCGTTTAAAGCGAAAGACTAAGATAATAATGCGATGCCTCTTCCCTCAATACGATCAAAGCATTTTGGAAAAATTCGTCTAGACCACTTATTCACTAGGGGTGTAGATAATGGTATTGGTAAGGCAATGAGATGTGTGTGTTCTGCAAAATAAAAAACATAGAAAAAGGTATTTAAAACCTTTAGCATTTCCACCCTTCATTTATTGTTTTACTTTATTTAAGGGGGAATAGAGCAGTTTAGTGGATTAAGTTCTTAACCATCACTGAGGTATAAGTTCGTGTCAAATTGTGGCAGATAATTTACCTAATCTGTTACATCAGGATCGACTCTGTTGCCCTCCCTTGGATATACTCAACCTTTGTAAAGTGGGTACCGTTATTTGGAATGGTGTAAAATAATAATAACTTCTTCTAACTTAGCTCCTTGTATAACCCCTTCGAGGATTTATTATTGTAGAGTTCTTACATATTCGTTTTATGTACTTATGCTTTGTTTTTCATATTAATGTTGTTGGATTCCGCATCTCGGCAATATTACTTACCTGTACTGTTTCAATTCAATATTCAAGGATTTCCTCAAGGTAGTATCCTTGGCCCAATCCTTTATACAGTTTATACAGCTGACATCCCAACTCATCCTAATACTATCCTTACCACATATGCTGATGATACATGTGTATTATCAGTCAATACCAATCCAGTTATTGTATCCCAAAGCCTCCAATCCCATATCACTGATCTTGAAGAATGGTGCCAGAACTGGAGAATTAAAATAAATTCTCAAAAATCCCATCAAATCACTTTTACCTTACGTCGTAAACCAATGACTTCCTGCCCTTCAGTATCCTTTAATAATATCCCACTTGTGCCTGTAGAACAGATCCGATACTTAGGGTTGCATCTCGACAAACGATTAACCTGGAATCCTCATACAAGACTGAAAAGACAAGAAACCGCTCGACGTTTCAGGCTACTTCAACACTTACTAGACAAACGCTCTAAGCTCCCAGTTAATTACAAAAGACTCATCTACATGACCATCATACGACCTATTTGGACTTACGGAGTAGAGCTTTGGGGCTCCACTAAGCCATCAAATTCTTCTCGTATCCAATCCCTACAATCCAAAATCCTTCGTAAAATCCTCAACGCTCCTTATTTTGTTAAGAATATAGTCATCCATAACGACCTTAATGTCCCATTTGTTGCTGATTTGGCCCGAACCCGGTATCTATCCTTTCATAACAAACTTCATTTCCACTCAAACCCTCTAGTTTCAAACTTAGCTTCCTCTTCAATTCCCGATAATCCTCCGAGGCGTCTGAGAAGAAGATGGCCACGTGACCTTCTTAGTTGAACATGCGATTTGAGTACTACCAGTGGGTAGTTTCTCTACTTGTCATTATATCATGTCATTATGTATCACTCAGCCAATTTACTTGTTATATTATTGTAATATAGTTGTAAATATCAATAAATAAATAATAAAAAAAAAAAAAAAAAAAAGAAATATTCAAGGATGAGAGGTGTTGATGATCTTCGTATGGGATATTCCGGGCTTAAGGAAATGGACATGAGGAAGACCCCTTGACTCTGGAGTTTTCCCTAATCGTGTGCCTGGAGGAAAGGGAAAGCTGGGAAACGGCTCGGACCTGGGAACTTTGCAGAACTACCGCATCCTTCACAATGGATACTATTGTGTTTTTTGAATGGGCTTAAAAGGCAATTATCTGTTTATAGATGTGTCTGATATATTCATCTAAAATTATAATTTATAACTGAGATAGCTGGGGAATGTTTTAAAGAATTTTTATAAGTCTTATAATACGAACCTATGAAAAAAAAATATTAAAAACCTTTTGTATTATCACACTTCAGTTACTGTTTACTTTATTTTAAGGAGTGGGCAATGTAGTTAATTAGGTACATTTATTCTGTTATATTAGGATCGACCTGTTGCCCATCCTCTTTCTTCATAAAGTGGGTACCGTTATTTCTAATGTTAGAAAGAATTTGTATTATGCCTATAATATTGATTAATGTATACAACTTTGTGTTTTAAGTAGTATGATGTTTGATCAAGTACTTTTTATTAGTTTTTATTTTTAATTGCGTTGTTAATTTCATTTTTAGTGACCGCCAGGATTTACTGACTTTGACCAGTTTGGATTTAAATAACAAATCCAAAAAAAAAAAAAGGGAAATCTATTCTAAATATTTATTTTGGTAAAGTGGATTGTTTATATAATGAATGTTAATATATTTCACCACATTGTTGTAAACCAGTATGAGCCTTTTCAAACCTGCCAAAAGTATGGCTTATTTTTTTGTGGTATTTATGTCAAAACTGGTCTCTGGCTTTCAATAAAAATAATGATATAAAAAATAAATCCTGCATAAAGACTAGGATCAAACCTCATACTATTCAAAATGCACTAACTGTATGAAGTAGTCATATATCATAGCTCTTAATAAAATTCCTTTTCAAAATTCTAGAGGTATCAATTTTATAAATATTGCTGCTAAGTTTATTATGCTTCATGTTTAATTAAATTGCATAGCTAAAGGTAATAAAATTAAGTTTGACGTCATTAAGTTGGAGTGATCCATATTTTTTAAAATTTTAAATTTATGCATTAGAATGATACATTTATTTCTTCAGTGCCAGTTTCGTCGGCTGAATAGAGTTAAAAATTGCTTCATATGCTTTGTATTCTTCTTCTCAACGTTTGACGAAACTTTTGCAACACTTTTTTTTTTTTTCAGTCTTTGCAGAATGTATATTTATAGATAGCAATATTCTCTTTTTAACTTATAATTTATGGATCATGCTGAATTTTTTTTGTGAGGTTTGTGTGGAATTCGTGGCAGGAGTTGTTTTTTGCGGGATCTGGCTAAACATATCCAGATACAAGGTGAAAGTTTTGAGACAGTTGTGATCTTTCTGCATATTGTATTTTATATTCACTTTCCCACCGTTGGTAAGGAATGAATATCTGGTAGAGATTTCGATGTTAAATTTTGATCTTTGCTGTTCAAAGACCTAAAATTTCTTTCTAGAATACCGCATTGTCTGTCCAATAACAGAATCTTCAAATCTGTTTGTGAAATTAATATAGTAATTTCTGTGTCTGTCACCTTGAATTATTTACTGTTGTATTTCAAAACACTCTCTTGTAAAATATTGGAGTTGCAGACGTTCTCTTTGACTTTTCCGAAAAGGCTTATGGTTTTTACTGAATTAATTTGCATTTTTTTCCCCATTCCTTCCGCTTCTTATATAATCATATAACATCTGGATAATACCTTCTTAGGATTTCCATAATGAGTATGGTCTGGTCGACGAACACGAAGAACAAGGCATTATCAACGTTTATTTAGGAGAGGGGCTGTCGATGTACTATGGACAGTTTTAATTCTAGTAATGTTTCCACTATTTAATATTAAGTATACGTCATGAAGTTACGGGTGTTTTAGACCTAAGGGAAGGTGTATTTGGGTCTCATACACACTCAGGACCTAAGCAACATTGAATTATAGTCTTTACTGTGTTCGGTAGTTTGGTCCATTTTGTAGTATTCAATTCCTTGATTCATATTTGCATGTGCAGAAACACCGATACAATTTCTCCATGCTATTTTTAAAAATTCCAACCGCTAAAATTCGACGCCTCGTCTGTTCAATCATAGAATCTACATACACTGTAGGTGAAATGCACATAGAAATCTCATTTGAAACTCCTGAGTCTATCACCTTGAATTATTTTTTGTACTGTTTCAAAACACTCTCTTGTAAGAGTCTTCTAAGAGATTTTAAAAGTAATGTCGCTCCAAAGTCTTCTTAGCTTTTGAGGAACGGCACTTGCATTGAGAATTCAAGTGATCTTATTTTTATCTCAGTGCGAACTTGAGGGTTATCCACCGTACCTTCTATTTATTAATATTTTTTTGTACTGATCTTTATTTTTATTCTGTTATTGGTCGCAATGAGCTTCAGCCCATATACTCAGCCTGTAAATCCGGCGATGATAGCGTGCTAGAAAGAACACTTTCACTGGATGGGAGCCTTATGGATGACGGTATCAGTTCTTAGCGTTTTAGATCGCTGGCACACATTCCGACTTGCGTAACCGGGTGGTTGCACTGTCGAATGCTCCCTACCTGCCTTGCATTACAATAATTATTGTAATTAAATAACGCCTTTCACGGAATGTAATGGGTGTCTTCTTGCTAATTATTTATGAAAACTGAAGTATTCTATAATTGTTACTTGTTTATACTACGTGAATAACTTTCTTGTAAGAGGGAACAGACTTTTGATAAGGTTGCTTGTGTTGTTGGTTATTCATTTGAGATCGCATTATGTTGATATGGCCAATTATAATTAGTAGAAACATTAACAGGTTCGGACACCCATTTTACGTCCCTTCCGAAAGGATTATTTTACTGACTTGTAAAATATCCTATGGCCAACTGCCAGTGGGGTTGCTTGTGTTTTAAGGGACAAACATTCAGTAAATTATTTTAGCCTTGACTTTTCTTCATTGTGTATCGTATGAGTTTCCGATACTTTTTGGAACAATTGGCATTTAATTAAATGTATCAACAATCCTTTTTATTCATAGCTTTTATTCATAGGTAATGTTAGTAAATTCATATAAAATATTTTTTTTTTTTAGTAAGTGCATGTTTCAGCAGAATATTCTCTATTATTCTATCGCTTGTAAGTAGGATAGGAGTGATACTTGGTCGAGAATGCACTGTTATCTAGGACAGTGGTTGTGCAGTGTGTGATTTGTCCGAGATCACGATCCGAGACAGTCAATAGGATACTACTTCAAAAAATTATTATACTCGATAATAGTTACTTCTTGACCTTGGTTATTATTTTCGATTCCTTTTGAATTGTCATAATCCTTCGCTTCCATTAGAAACAGTTTATCAATTTAACAATTTAAATCAATGAGAAGATCGAAAATGTCATTGTACCAAAAATTGTTCATAGTTATTTAATGTGTCTAAATATTTTATATTTATTTTTGAAATTAAAGGAATTTGAAGAAAAAATTTTTCAAGTTTACTTTATGAGAATTATGGATGTATTCATCGTAAGGATAATTAATATGTTTAATTATTTTTTAATCGTTAATTTTTTTATGGGGGAAAAATCTGATAATATTTATCAACGCTCATTTGGTCATATTAGATTGTATACCCATATCTATTCTATCTCTTGTGAAGAGCTATTGGAGATGTAATTCTGATGTTCACTTACGAGTAGTGTTTACTTAGGGGTTTATTTACGAAAGCAACCATGTAGTTATTGTTTGAACAAATAAAATTATAAGTTAGTACTCGATTAGATAATGTGAATTGCATAACTCGGATGTATCATTTAATGATACACAAATGAAATAATGTAAGTTATTCTTGCTGGTCGTCGAAGGAGTCAAAAGCATAAGTTGGCTTCTCGCTACCCGCGAGGCCATCTGAGACGCATTGCCGCAGTTAATCATGGGTTCTTTCCCTTTCCAATGGAATATTTTAAAAGCGTGCATGGTTTTACAAAAGATAAAATATGTTTCGTAACTTTAATTTACGTAACGCATGGCCATTCAAGCGTTAATATAACCCTGAATAAACATATTTTGAATTACGTACTAACCGTGTTTAAACATCATTTGTATTTTTATAACATTATTTTGTATTAATAACGTATTATTATTAAGTTATAATTATTGTTATTGCACAATGTTTAAAAAGTAATAATAGTCATAAGGATAGAAGTAAAGAATAATGCTGATAGTGTAATATTTGTTATTGTGGAAATCATTCAAAATACAAAAAATTAAAAATTAACACTGACTGCACACTCCTTATTCATTTCATCGTATTAGTTCTTCGTACCCAAACAAACAACGCTAATTAGGATATAACTTTGACCGCTACCAAAAAGAATATTTTTCATCAGAGGTACAAGAATTTATCCGTCAAAGTTATGTATCAACAGTTCATAAATTCGTAGTCTTATTAATAAATAATTAGTAAATAATACAATAGAAAGTATTTTCCCTTTAATTAACGATATAATTTTATTTGGAAACTGCTTTTTAGTATATACAATTGATCACTATTACCTATCAACTTTTTTTTTCTTTCAAAGTAGGCCCGAATTAATTATTATACCGAATAATTACTAATTTAATAAATAAGGTTTGCTTTTTAATTTTTTTTCTGTTGTAACTGATCAACAAAAATTGACAAAGCTCCTTAATCTATGATATTTTTTCACACAAAACTTACTTAGCCCAATATCGCGGGTTCGCAGCCTGGCCAGTAGCACTAGGATTTTTCAATAGGAATTAAAAAATCCTTGGTTATGCCGTCCTTCGGATGGTATGCAAAATCTGTAAGATGTCAGGCACTCGTTAAAAATTCCTATCCTAATTATACCTGGATAGATGGGAAAAGATTAGGACTCCCGTTATATCATCACCCGAATAGCCAAAGCAGCATAATGTGACATTAAATGAATAAACAAGAAGTTTTCAAATTCCTTGGTAAATTTAATGGAATCCAGCCGATTTGTTTTCTTTAGGAAGCGGTCTTTTAAGACTACACGAATATCATTGCTTTCCTTTCTCATTTTCGCCCTTATTTTCTACCAGTATTTTCTCATCATTTCTGCGTGTCTTTGCTTCCTTTGTTTCGACCACGCCGTACTCTTCCGTGTTTCTTTATTTTCGGTAAGAACCTTGATTTCTTTTATTTTTTTCTTTTATTTGCAGTCTTTGTCTGTTATTTTTAATTTTTCTGTTCCCTCTCTCATTTATTTTACATACCCTCCTACGCTCTTGTATTCACGGATTTTGTCAAATACTTTCTTGTTTAGTCTCCTTTTGTCCATTCTTACCATGTGCCCGTAGAATAGTCTTCTGATCCTTATTTCAGTTTCTAGGTCTTTCATATCCCTATAGATTTCCTTGTTGGGTCTTGATATGTATTCTTCCTGTTATCTTGGGTTCATCGATTCTCCTCAATATCCTTCTCTCTATTTTTAGTAATTTGTCTAGTCTAGGGAAACATGTCTCCATCCTGTGCAAAATTAATTGTTTTATCACTGTGTTGTAGTGTCTTATTTTTGCGTTTGAGGATAGGTTCTTCTTATTGTAAACATATACTGTTGCGAAGCTTAGTTTTTCCAACTTTGTATGCTATATTTTTCCAAAACGTTGTATCATATTTAATTTAAATTTCTTTGTTACTTTTATTTTGTCTTTGCCTTCATTTTTATGTATTACAATAAATTCCGTATTTTCATAGGGAATTTGTAGGCCTGTTTTTTCTGGTATTTCTTTAGGGGTATTTATTTGAATGATTTCCTCTTCTTCCGTAATTACTATATAATCTAATTCCCGCCGAAATTTATTATTTAGTGTTTATTATTGTATTATATCCTCCATAAAAATACATAAAAGGATGACGTGAGGGGCCACCTGTTACTTTCAACTGCCCCGCCCAAGAGTCACTTCCTCGAGCCATCGGAGTCGTCCTCCTTAGGTTAGTCCTTCACCACTTGCGTAATCTGCTCACCGTTATATATTCCATAACACCCCGTCTCCATTTCAGGAATCTTCTTTTAACTTCACGGCATCCGGATGTAGGTTGATTAGTTGGACCTTCTCTTCTCTTGACTTCTTTAGTATCTTGGTGGAATATCAAAGCAATTAACATTTCATAATTATCCAACTCTTTCTACTATATATCGAGACGTTTGATCAGATCATAAAAATATCAAATATCCATAAAATTAAAAAGACTATAAATTTAACGGATGTCTCAACCAAATAAAAAAAAAAAATTAATTTGATGCTGTATAGTAACCTACATTGGTATTAAATTCACTGTAATCCTAAACGAATTCACACTATCACAATGTTCATTTTAATAGGACATTGTACATAATTAGTTTATTCATGTTTTTAAATTTCTTATTGTTCGACAATGACTGTCCCGGTTCTCACAATACGTTCGGTGTATCGCTTGGGCAACAAGATTTTTGAAAGTTTTCCCATAGCGGTGTTTGATCGGGTAGAACATAGTTTCGTTCGATTTTAGGAATTTTTAAAATTTGTACAAAATATTTACACTGTTTTCCATCGAAAAATTGTATTAAGTTAATGACGTACATTTTATCTGTAATAATAGGCATCTATAGTTTTATGTTGACTGTATATGTGGCAAGACTAAATAATTTTTTTTTCGAAAAATAAATATAAATTTTTTTTTACTCCTCTTTGGTAAAGCCTTAAATTATTTTACCATCTTTTGGAAGGGGAGTCTCTGTATTTGGAGCGCTGAGGTGCTGAACTGAGGACCTGGGTTCGAATCCGACTGTTAATTTTTAAAAATTATTCTTTTATGATTTTAAATCGTTCTTTTATGATTTACTGACTGAGTTCTTCTAGTTTCTTATAAAATAAGTATCCTTAATTAGGGAAAATCCTGGCGGTTGATCGTGATTCAAGGGCAAATTACCTCCCTGCACAACCATTAACAACCTATACCATTAACTGAAATAGTCATCATGACTTGTGGTGTAGCATCGTTTTTATTACTATTCTTCTACTCTTAAACCTATACCACTACAACCCGTGAACGGGTCTGGAGTTCCGTACATGGTAGAGACTGTACTGTTTCATAAAAAACTGTTCTCTTGGGAGTTGATTTGTCCTAGATCACGCCCGACCGCCAGATTTTTCCCCCTTTTTTGGTACCCTATTTTTATAAAACTTTATAGAGGCCGGGGAGCTCCAGAAGGGTCCTAGATCCCATATGATCCATCTCCGGCTGCAAACAGACTAAATAAAAGTCCTGCCTGCAGCGGGATTTGACCCAGGATTTTCGGCATGGCCACTCAGTGCTCTGTCACTGAGCCACTCCTCTCCATCTACTCGTAACATATCAGAGTTAACTCGCTTTTGTATAAGTTAATTATAATACGTGTGTGAATTAATTGGAATGTGTTATATATATTTTAAACGAGCACTCCCTCTTTTTTCTGTGTTTTTTTTGTTTGGTTTCACCCAACTTTAGGGTTCAATTATCAATCAATTATCTATGCTCCATGGCTTTCTTTCCTTCCAGCTTTCCTAATCCTTTGATAATAAAATTTGTCCTCTCTTCTATTCCTTTCTTCATCGGCAATTTTGATAGCCCGCTTCGTTCTCGCCTCCTACCTCATCTTTTGTTGATTGTTGATTGATTGTTGTCTGGGATTTCTTCCTCTTGCTCTTGGCAGTTCCATATCTGAGCATATCTGCAATTTCTCTCATGCCCCTCTCGGTTTCCTTAAACCGATTCGCTTTAATTTTTTTATTTAAAAAAAAATGATTCTGTAATTTTATTGTGGTAAATTTGACATTTTAATTTTATATCAAGGACCTCTAAAGTTTTTCTTACTGTTAGAAAGCATTTATTTCGGGTCTTGTGCCGTGTTACTTATACTCAGTATCTCTTATATTCAACATAATTAGTGGTAGTTGTTACAAGAGTAATAATTATGGTTATTCATGATCCAATTAACATAATTTTTAATATGTATCCTTTACAATAATAATAGGATGCATTTTTACGCTATATTTTTTTGTGCTACAAAAATTTGTTTTATACCTCACAGGTCTCTTGGTGGTTACGATTTGTGAAATACAAATAGCCTAAACGACTAAAAGTGTCCGAAGGTCTGATGATATAATGGTAGGTTTCGTCGTGGACTGTGGGCACATGGTACAATTATAGGAAGGTCTTTAGGTTGTGGTAACAATACCCTTTGTGACATGTTATACTGCCATTTTTTGTTTAAAGCCCAGTCCACAAAGATCTGAGACAAAAGGCGAAAGGTCAGGTTTTGAATTTCTCGTCCGGTTTTAAGCTACGGATGCTCTAACTTCGACATTGGACCGAAGACTGGAGTATTGGGTAACGTATCCGGGTTCTTGAGACTCCACATTAGTTTAGTTTTTAAAAATACTTTGCGTTTTATCCTTAAATATACATGTATGAATTTATATATGTATGTAAACGTACTAAAAAAATTCACGATTGGACTAAAAATGCAAATCGGATCGTGTGATTTCGTTCATTATTGTAGATCATAATCATTATGCTTCTTTTTCATTACATTTCTTTTTCTATTCATGTTTGTTATTTAAGGGACTTAGTCCCAGAATAAAATTTCTTTTTCTATTCTATTCGATTTGCAGTCCCGGTAAAGTCGAATTTTGTCCAGAGTGAGTTATTAGTATTGATGTAAGCGGAATCGTGTTATTCTCGTAGCTTATATTGGAATAGTAATATAAGCTATAACTCCTTTTCAAGCCAATCCATAACATGCCTCTTATTCAATACGAAAATATCACGATTCCGCTTTCCTACAAGTACAAGAAACTCAGTTTGGAGATAATTCGACCTAACTATTTATTCACAGGGGCTATAGATATAATCGATAAACTTATTTATTTTTATTTACTGTAAAAATGTAGCCATTTTTACAAATACAGTTCTAATATAGTCATTTTCCCTTGCTAAATTCCTTATTTTAAAGTTTCAAGCTATTACTGCCTATATTTTCCCTAGTGACCTTGCATATCCGTTTTATTCTATAACTTTTTTTTTAATTTTCAATTCTTTTTAAGAACTTTTATTTCACGACTTATCATTATTCGCATCAGATGAGAATCGATTCCGCAACTCTTAATTGTTGATTAATCATGTACTATTACTATGCCAAGGTTGAACTGCATGAGGAAATCAATTGTTGTCTTACTAAATGTTCTACTATCTATATATTTATAGGAAATTAATTATGTTTAATTTAGGAACAGTGCGTTATTTTATTAAGTTATTTTTTGTCGTAACTTTATTATTTTCAAGATTGATTTTCTATATATTTTTTTTCATTTGATCAATTGCTTACCTTGGTGATAATCTTCAACCCTTTTCCTTCGAGACTTCATGATATTTATTTTTTTAAGTTATGACCATAAGAGAATACTCTCCTCATAATATAAGATGGACAAAAACGAAGAACACAGATCGCTGAAAAAACTTTTGGAATTACAGCATTGCTTGAGTATTGGGTAACGATAAATTCAGCATATGCAAACAAATCATTTCCAATTCTTGAAGATTTTTATGTTGGACATTATTTTTTTTTTTTGTCTCGTTTTACGTATTAATATTATCATCGATTTTCCCCTTTTTTAGTTAAATTTTATAAACAATTCTGATTCAATAAAAATTATTTATGTGTAACATGCCCTAGAAATGTATATAGCCAAAAAATGATTAAAATTTATAACAAAGTTGGAAAATTTTACTATTACTGTAATAAACTTTATTTGTCTAACGTCTTGATGTTTTTTATTTAAAAATAAAGAAAATTAAAGGCAGTTAAATTTTTAATGAATTTAAGTTGTAGTTTTAGTTAAAGCGCTGTCATTACTGATACATTTTTTTTCTTCCCTTCATGTCGATCTAAAGTAAATTAATGCATGAATGTCCGGTGTTGCAGTATCCAAATAAATTACAACCGGTCATGTAATGATATTTGCATATTTCGACATTGTTATACTTTATCTGGCATTTCCATTAAATAACTTAAAAAATTATAACTGGTTGAAAGACTTCTTTGTCCAGTTCCTTGAAAGGCTGATAGAACTCAAGTCTTTTTAATACCCTATTGCGCTTAATAATTACAGCGCCAAATTTATGCCCAAATTTTTCTTTTTATTTTATATATTGTTTATATTTTTGTTCATTAATTCCCAGACCCCTTTCTCATTTGATTCAGTAAAATTATATGTATACCATTCTAATCAAAATTTGTGTACGTGTCATTATTTTTTATTTTATTATCATTTCACTTTTAATTTATTGAAATTGGAAGTTAGCTTCTGGTTATATTCTATTTCTTTATATCTGTGTATTTGTATTTACTCATAGACTCAAAGCGCACGTTTCAATTCCTATTAAGTTATTTGAATACATTATTCAAGTTATTATTATAATCAACAATTAATTATGATTAACATTTAATTAGTATTTAATGATAGTAGTTTTCTTAGTATTATAGTTTTCCCTGATTCTTTTTAACAATTAAACCAATACTTTCAGCATAGTGAAATATTCACACGGAAGTAGCTTCACAACCATAAACGAACATAAATTTAATGGGTAATTCCTTTGTTTTTTTGTACTTCTACCTGTCTAATTTTCACTAAGTCAATTTTCTCAATTTTCTTGTTTTAAGGTCCTTAATGGTTTCTTTCTCTCCAATATTTTTCTCCATTTTACTTTTACATTTTCCAGTTACAACATTTCAAACTTCTGGTGATCCTTCTAGCTGAGTATAAAATTAAAAATTTTAGGTCTGGATCAAATTTGTTTGAGTCACGTTGTCATGGTCTTGCCAATAGTCCTTTATACTTCCGTTTAGCATTAAACGTAATGGACAGTCACTACGCTCACGGAGGAAATTATAACAATTAGGCTGTCATAACTTACTTTCTCCGGAGAAAGTAATAAAATTCGTGGTTTTTATTTGCACTCCTAGTATATACTTATCCAAGAGAAGATATACGATGTATGTTGAACGAGACTTGCCTGCTGCGGTGTCCAGACCGGTTTCGGTCCATTTCTCTTACGGCTTAAGATCTCTAAGGACCGTGAAACGTAACCATTCAGCCCGGAGTAAAAATCAGTTTTTTTTGGTTCCTGTTAACTGCCTATAAACTGATAAGTATATTTCCTAACTTTCTTAAATCAAATCCAATTTAATGTTACAATAATTGGTGAACATTGTGTAATAAAATATTTAAAATATTTAAATTTAATACCCCATAAGAGACAAAAATTTCGAAATTCATTTTATTTTATTTGTTTCTATATTTTTAGTAAACGCTTCGATGTGCGCAGAACCCCCCCCCCCCCCCTTCCCCATGTTATCATTTAATCGGGATAATATGGTCTACAAAATTTTTGTTTTGAGCAAAAACCCCACAAGCAACATCACATATGGGGTTTCTGCGCTAAAATCATTGCGTCGGTACCACTGACCCTACATTAGATCGTTGATGTTGTTATGTTTGTTCGTTATATAGATTCTCTAGTTATATTTTTTTTGTTTCTGTGTTTTAAAATGTCGAATGAATCAGATTCTAACGAAGAAATTCCGAATAAAAGAAGAAAAGGTGTTGTCCATCCAGAAACTTACAAACGAAACATCACAAAAGAATCTCGAACTCAAGGCAAGGAATATCTAAACTATAAAAGTAAGACGATTTGTCAAAACACTATTCCCAACAAAATTAAATACAAATACCCTGCCAAATATTTTAAGTTTATCACGAATGAAATTTTGGACACAATTTTACTCCATGGAAAATTAAAATATTCAGGATATCTATCTTCAAACGTTAATGGAGAGAAAAGAAATTAAACTCCGTAGGAAATCTGTGACTGCAATGCCGATTGAAAATCGTAATGTGACAAATCTGAATGTTGATGAGCCAGACGATGAAGAATTGGAGGATGGGGGAGATCAGAAAGCTCATGGAAGATTCCGTATATGAAGGACAATAACTAACTTATATATAAAAAATAAAAGGAATAAATTAGTTTATAAAAAGTCTGCTGTGTTAATTTTTGTCCCCAACTAACTTATTATTACCTATAAGTATTAAAACAGGGTTTAGTAAATGCATGGGGTTAGGGATTATTTCTACCCCTTCTCACCAACCTCGGAAATATATGACTACCCCATGTTGTGTGTGGACCCTTCTTCTACTTTCAGAAATTAAAAAAAAAGCAGAAAATACTTTCTGCTATAAGTGATTCAATTACAGAGAGATGCCTGCGTAGGTTTTAAGTGAATGCTAAAGTCGTCTAGTCGAAGGCCAGACGCCAGTCTGTATAACCGTTTGTTCTACTTTAACTTCGAACTGGAAATCGTAACACATGTTAGCTCTTGAAAAACTTATATTTTATTGTGCGTCGTAAATGATTTTTGTTATTTTTATTATCTATTGGTTGTTTTCTAGTCTTAGATTGTTTTCTAGTGTTTTCTAAATATTAGCAATTTTTTATTTATCAAATTTTCTATAATTATCATCGAGCAAAGCATTTTGCATATGTCTAACATCATTATTTAAATTTTAAACTGTAACTGCTATTGCCTATTATCCCTTTTTGCCTAATATATGGCATTGTATTCCAAAAGACTAATAAATGTACTATATATTATTATTTAAGTCCGAAAAAAACCGACTTGATAATAATTTTATAAGAGCATATAAAACTAACTAATTTATGAGGTTTAAACATGAAAGTTATTTTCATTTTCAAAAAAAAGTTCACATTTCTCTATTATAACTCAATATTTTTCAACTTTTGTTACCATTTACAGAATCATAGACGAATTTTCTATTAGATATCAACCATTTAGCTCTAAGTTATAGTTATTTTAGCTGTTCATAGAAACCCAAACAAAGTGTACGACTAATAACGAATAATTGTCAGAAATATTATGAAACGGATTAAGGGGAATCGGCAACAATTACTTCATTTGATGAGTTTTATTATTGTATTACGAGGACGGTTTGAAAAGTTCTCGGAATCACCGCTAGATGTCAGTGCTAGTGCAACGAGGTTCCCGCGCAATAATCACATCCTTTGAGTGAACACGTGGCGTGAGTGGTAGTGACGACTCTTTGTTGCTGTTTTTTTTTTGCGTAGCAACATCAACAAACAACGCCCGCCCGCACACAAGTGCAAGTGCTATTGCCATGGCAAAACTTCATGAACTGAGCAATAAAATAGAGCCAAAATTAATTTGGGTTGAACGTCTTGGGGTGGAGGCGCGGTCTCAGGTTATGAGCCTATTTGGGCGATTATTCGTTGGGATGTATTGCACTTCTTCTTTGAGATGTGATTGATCTCTTGTTTGTGTCTTGATAATGCCTGAATAGGCGAAACGTCGACTGGTAATTGTTTGTTTTTAATCCAGATTTGAAACATAAGGCTTTGCTTGTGGTTTTTTCCATTTGCATTCATGAACTGAGGTAAGAATCGTTGCCACATCCACCGTATTCACCCGATTTGGCACCATCAGATTTTCATTTCTTCCCAAAGCTGAAAATTTTCCTAGGAGGACGGAGATTTCCTACAACAGAAGAACTGACAGCCGAATTGGAGAGGTATTTTGCAGGCCTGGGGGAATCTCATTTTCGAGATGGAATCAAGGCATTGGAACATCGCTGGACCAAATGCATTAGTCTACAACACGGGTTCCCGACCTTTTCTTGGTCAGGCACCACTTTTATACTATTCTTGTTAGCAGGGATTTAAGACTTAAGACCACTGTGCGGCGGCCCCGCTTATCACCCCCACCACCCGCGTTCTTGTCACTCACTGCACCGCGACTAAAGGCTCACTGTCCGCTAAATTTAAATTTAAATCATTCGCGGACCACTGGTTGGGAACCACTGGTCTACAGGGAGACTATGTTGAAAAATAAAAGCAGTTCCACCGAAGTAAGACACTTCTTTCTAGTACATTCCGAGAACTTTTCAAACCACCCTCGTATGTTAATTTTTGCTATGGAGTTAGTTATTAGATATTGTTTTATTTTGTCAAACATGTATAATTAACTTATATTATGCAGTTGGAAATAACGAAATAGTAATTAAAATAGTTATTTGATTGCGTGGCTAAAGTAAAAGCGTTATCCTTTTTTATTGTCCTCCCAGCTGACAGGTAGTCACGAACCACTTATCTGGTTCCACTGTAATAAATTATGCTTTTTTAATATTAACTAATAAACAGAGAACTACTTGCAAAATATATTATTATTACACCAGCTTGTCATAATTGTTAATATATTGGTACAGATGCTAGATTGGATCTTAGGAAAACATTCGGCAAATCGATAATATCATTTTATGAAATTCACGAAGTTTAGTTCTTTGTTTAATTAATGGCCTAGGCCATATTATATCACTTGTAAATGTCGTGGTCACTATATTTGCGTAAGAAGTTGCAGTAGATGTCGGCGCTTTCTATTGAATTTATTGCAATGCAATCGTTTTGTATTGTCATCATATTTTATTGGTAATAATATGAATGATAGTGTGGTTAGTGCTTTTATTATATGGAATTCATCCCTAAAATTTCCCTCAGGGGATGTTATTCGAGAAAATGGTAAGATATATTTATCCTATCAAACTTCCACGAAATGAATCTCATTTCTAATTGCGTTGAATCAAACTAGTATGCGTTGTCACTTCCTGTACAACTTTTCACCTTTACAAAAGACCAGCCAATTCAAGCAACCTCACCCAAGCCGGATTTGACCCATTACCTTGCAGATGCAAGGTCTGTCTGATACTTTACTGCCTTTGTCTCACTTAACGTACTCAGATCCTATAACTCACCTGCTGAGTAGCAGTTGCACAACTTATCTTCTGTATCAGCAGCCTATCTCTTTTAATGGGATTTGCCAATCAACCCCCATTGATTCTCTGACCACCTATGGTTTACCTCATATATCATTATAATAAAAATAAAAATAAATGTGTGTGTCAGCTCCGGCACACGACTGGAGTTTACTCCTTAAGAACTAGTATCGTGTAGATTATGTAAAAAGAGGCTAAATGAAAGCATCTTAAAAAATAATCAAATCACATATAAATATTTATTCATAATATTTACACCATTCCAATGAAATATATATCATAAACTATTTCACATAATAATAATTGTTAATATTTTTATATAAATCAGTCTTAAGAAGATTCGTTTGTTCTACCATGAATACTTAACATGATTTTGAACAGTATTTAGTCCGTGAATAGTGTTATCATCATTATTAAATACTGTGACAATGGGTTTATGGTAACTAAAATACAGTACGTGTACGTCAGAAGTTACATGGGTCATGAATCGTGAAAAATGCATCAATATCAATGCTCATCTCATGCAATGCTTCATATGTTTTACATTAATAATAAAAATATAAATAAACAGCCTTAACCACTAAAACCCAAGAAGAGTATTGGATTCAGTAAATTATAGAGACCGTACTGTTTCAAAGCTAACAGTTGTGGAAGGAGGTGATTTGGGCGATGTACAACTTCGCCCTATTCCTTTAGTGAAAAATGTGGGTGAGCCCCAGGATGTTGGTTTCTTTTAACGTCACTGTATCCTGCTACGGCTAATCGATGTTGCTATGCTAATGTTACTACACGATGATACTGTGTCAGTCCTAAATTGTACACTATCCAAATTAGTATTTTTAACGAGTACCTGACATCGAACAGGCTCGTGTCCGATTTTACGTCCCTTCCGAGGGACGGCAAAATAAGGATTTTTTTTACTTCCTTAAAAAAATCCTAAGCTACAGCAAACCCGCTGTCCTGGGCATAGTAAGTTGTTATGCTAACCACTAGCCCATAGTAAATTCTCGCTGTGCCAATCCACGTGTATTAATAGAGTAAATAATTTATGTGCCACAGTTCGTCTCTAACGGTAATCTAGCACCCTACCTACTGAGCTACCCCACTCCTGTATATGTTTATTATATAAACTAATATTAACTTAAATAATAGTTTTATCATTTGTGCAATGTTTAATATTTTCCTACACTCCCTCGAACGTAATTATCCTATCCTTTAATTACTTGATTTTAATGGGCGAGCACTCATTGAACTCGCAGGTCAAACTGACCATACATGATATTTTTATATGTGCTAATCTCTAATTTCGAAACGGTTAACTCCCTTCAACCTTTCACAGTTAAGTCATGCATCCGATCGCTCATTCATTTTGTTACGTATGACTTGATGCAACAACAGTAGATCAACCTCGTCAGCCCATTTATATTACATTTTGTCTATACATCTGTAAATTAAACTGAATTATTGCTTTCTGGATTATGTTATAGTATTTACTTTCAGTATTGTAATTAAAGTAAAGTTCTAGTTACTTTTAATTAACTTTAAGCTATTTTATCTTGCAATTCTGAATTTCTTGTAATGTATTATTTGGAAGCATCTTATTATCTAATTGTCTCCACGTTATCTACTTCTTAACTTGAAGTTAAGAAGATTCTTGTAGACCACTTTATTAAGAAAATTTCAAATGTTTGGATGAATTATTGATTAAAGAATGTTTGTTTGCATGTTGTAATAGAGAATTGTTAAATATGTTTTAGTTTCTCTGTTTTATTATCCGAACTTTTCATTCGTGGACTTCTCATTAATTACCGAAAACTGTCATTCCACGGAAAATTTTGCACTTGTGTTATTTTATAACATATAATTATAATATGTTATAAAATAACATATTATAATAACAACATAAAATAATATTATAATATATAACAAATAATTTTATTTTCATTATTTAATTCTGACCCTAGTTAGTTAAAGGTATTAACGTGTTCAAAAACATGTCCTTCCACCACAAAATTATGGGTGACTCTAATTATTAATTTGGATTAATCTTCATGTAAACTATATCGTCTGCATATTTGACTGCTGGAATATATTGTATTTCTCAGTATATTTTTATTCCCTGTGTGTAATCGTACATTATAATTATACAAATATATAAATATAACTTATATAAAATTATCGGTAATAAAATATAATCAGACAAGGGGACGTAGTGGCGCAGTGGTAGAGTGTTGAGGTGCCGTGCCAAAAGTCCTGGGTTAAAAGCCTGACAAACATTTATTTCTTCTGTTAGCAGCCGGGGAAAGACCCTATGGGTATATTAGGACCGTCCTAGAGCTCACCTAGCCTCTATTAAGTAGGTATCCAGAATAGGAGGAAAGTCTGGCGGTTGCGCGTCATGTAGGAGAAATCCCGTCCCTTAACAACTGTTGTTCAAGAAAGTCTATACCATGTACTGAACCCAAGATCCTTTATGGGCGGTCCAGTTTTTTTTTTGTGTTTTTTTTTAGGCTTATAAAATTAATAATAGTTATTAAAGGAATATTTTCATTGCGTCATCGTGATTACAAGAATTTTCCTGAATTACTTTGAGTTTTAGTACTCTTCGATTTGTGTTATTTTCAAAAGATTTGTTTTCTGTTACGAATTTATTTTGAAAAACGTTTTATGCAACTAGCTGCTCCGAACTCGTTTCCCATTAAGGTGAACGTACCCCATCGGTTCTCCATAAAATATCCTCCACCCGGTCGGCTATCCTGTTGACAATCTGGACGTAGGAAGTGGCCGTTGGAGTCGTGAGCTGCTAGTGAAAGTAAAAGCGGGACCGGCTCTGCGATCCTGACCTTGCCGCACGGGCCGAGGCAAGGACGTTCCCTCCCGATCTAGGTCTCAGCCTTCTCTCGTGGTGGAGCTAGTGGTGGGGAGTTATTAGGAGTTTTTGGCAGGTTTATTTATAGCATTCTCATATCTATTTAGAGTGCTCCATTTATTTTTTAATTTCAACCTAAATTTTAATTAACATTGAAAATGGTTTTTATAGATCCATTAAAAAAACAACAACTCGTATCAGTACAATCCATGAAGGGCCTTGGGCTCAGTACGTGATAGAGGCTGTACTTTTTCTAGGACAATGTTTGTGCAGGGAGTTGATTTGCTCAATATTGTACTCAACCGACAGGTATTTCTCCAGAAGGGGTAACCTCGTCATAAAGGCTGGGTGAGAACCATTCCAGAAAGATCCATCCCCCGGATGTTAAGAGATAAAATTAAATCTGAACCCGAGAGCATTGGCATGGAAACACCGCGGTATCCAGTCATTGTTATGTTGCTAAAGAATAATCATCAACAACAATCCGTTACCAACAGATTTGGAATATATTTATATACAAAAATAAAATTAAAAAATCAGAAAAATAAACTAAAGTACAATAATCATGAATAAGAACGAAAATATACGGCACATAATCGGAATGAAGTATCTTTAAGTTAAGGCGATTTCATGTAAATACTTAAATATTTCGGTATGTTTAATGATTTTTATTTAATTTATAGTTAAACATACGAGGAATGAAATATATGTTCACAAAGAACAAAAGTTATTACTCCCTATAAATATTAACAACGTAAAGGAGAAAATTTGAAGGTGTGGGAAGAGTGCGTTGGGACGTTTTCGTGTAAACAACCAGGCCTAAGTTACTTTTATATATTAAAACTTAACGAAGCTGTGGTTAGACTATCCCTAACGACTTGTATTAATTTATTTATTATTACTCGTAGCGTTCCATAAAGGAATCTTTTTTTTCGTATGTTATACGTAGATTTAAACTTTAGTGGCTAATATTATTATCAAAATAGTGATGAGATTAAGTTTCTTACCCCTTCCACTAACCCCATATAGTTCATATCTTCATTCACTCTTAAAATTATTCCAACAGAGTATTTTTTATTTATGTTTCCGTTTAAATATGCGAAAGTGAACATTGATTTTTTATTTTAGATTTTCCTCAAAAGCAAATCTAAATCAAAGCCACTGGGAGATTGGCAGTGACGTAAGTGAAATGAGAATTCTTCAATTATACCAGAAAGGATCGGTGATTCTGCAGGTTACATTCAATGCTATAAGACCAAAAATGTAATCGATGGGAACCAAACCAACCACTACCTATTCAGTTGGTATTTCACCATTAGTTTAGCTGTTTGGATTAATTAAATGATTTTTATTAAATAGTACTTAACTAAAAAACTCTTTTGTGAGAAGAAAATATTTCTCTCGATGATTTCGAAGAAAATCGTTCGAAATTAGAACCATACTTATATACTAGTTTCATAATATTCGTGCAGCCTTTTTTCTGCTTTTTGGACAAATTACCGTGACATATAATACTTCTCTAATTCGTATAACATATTAATAACAATTTTAAAAATTACAATTCCTTACTTAGATTTATATGGATACTAAAATAAATGAAAACTCACATCGTCATTAAGTAGTGAAGTTCATGGTTACATTAATGATGTTAAATCATATTCTATTGACCCACCTTTCTATCGACTGTAAATGGCTCAGTTATCGTGAGGTTATGTAATGCCAGTAATATATTATCAACTCAGAATTGCGATCTTATCGATTATCGTAGTAATTGTGATTGTACTTCGATAAGTTGGTCATATCTGAACAATCGATTCTTGAGCCGTGATTATAAGGAGGAAAAGTTTAGTGTACAAGATTACACTGGTATTAACATCACAGTCATTCAATATATTGAATTGAAATATTTTAGTATTTGTATAAAAGATTTTAAAATAATAATAATAATACAATGACCAAGAGACCTGCTTAACTATTGATATTTCCATTCCAAAACTTGATGTTCCTGTAGAAAGTAAAGAGAATAACACTTGGGTCAAATTTGCTGGATGTGCAATTGCGAATGAAAGAATAAATAAATAAATAAAAAATAAAATAAAATAATAATCAAGTTTGCTTTAGATTATTGTGTTATGTAGAGTTTTTCTGATAGAAATAGTTAAGAAAATGAAAACCAATCAATCAACACTGGCTCTACAACCCAGTACGAGTCTTGGCAGCATCAAGGCGTCGCCTCCACTCTTCTCTGTCCTGTGCCAAGGTCTTCCAAGTTCTGGATCCAACAATGCTACCTGCATCTTTCTCGGCCTCGTCTGCCCATCTTAATCGTGGCCGTCCACGTTTCCTTTTTTCTTTTTCAGGAAATGAAAATACTATTTATTATAATTTTTTAATCATTGCTATAATTTTTAAATTTTTGATTTTGAATAGAAAAGATTTGCCCCCGGGCGGGATTTGAACCCTGGTCGTCCGCCTCACCGTGACAACGCTCTAACCATTTGAGCTACCGGGGTCGCCCCCCCACCTAGGACAAATCGGTTCTCTTCACCGATCCCATATCCCCGAGTTCTCGCAATTTTGGGATGTATACACGAGGAAGAATGTTCATTGAACATTATCTTTAATTTTAGGATCTTGTTGACTTACGTCATAATATTATTTACAGTTTATTATAATTTTTTAATCATTGCTATAATTTTTAAATATTTGTTGAAGAAAAATTCCACTATTAGTTGAAGAAAAAAATTATTTCCATTTAAAAACAACAAGTTTTCTTTTGTTTAAAATTTAGTATTATTAATATCTATTTTAGGTTTTATTATACATTCCGTCAATGCAGCTCTTTTTTGTTTTCTTTTTGTAACAAGTGAAAATCATTGGTACTTCCGAAATAAGAAATGCATTGTTTAAGAAAAAGAAAGTAAATAAAAAAATAAAAAGGAAATTGACAGATATTTCTGGTCGGGGAGGGTCCACGTAACAGAACGGACTAGGTTTTTTTTTTTACAAATTTTTTTCTAATTAATTCTCGTTATCCAATATCTTAAACGAATTGCATTAATTTACAAGTTGACGTTTTCTTGTTTTTTATGTCCGTGAAAGTATGCTATCGTTATAAACTCGAAAAGTTTTCATTATAAACCAAAATCCTTGCTGATCGTTTTTGGAATGATAGGAGTATTATTGTTATATATTCAGAACATTAAACATTAAATCTGATATGTAAAACTTTCGTCTATATGGATTTAGCGAAACCAGTTCGTTCTTTATAATTGGTAACGCAAAAATCATAAACAAGTTTTCTGGTGTTTTAAAAAACTTTCAAAGCGTTTTCCGGTTTGTACGTGTTCGACGGAATAGGAGTGTGTAAGGGATGGCTTCCAATGTTTTCTCTATATTTCGGATGTTTAGGGTGCTAGAGTTGTTTCTTTCGTCATCATTTCATGTTTTAGTTTGTTAAACGAACAAACATTACAAATAAGGATACAATCTTTGATTGCATTAATTATTGTACTTACTTATTTACTAAATAAATTGTGAGTAAGTTAGTTTTTCTTTCATTTTTTCCGTGTTAAACCTCATTAACTGATACTGATAGAGCTCCTTAATCTATGCAATTTTTCAAACACGACTCACTAAGTCCAATATTGCGGATTCGCAGCCATGCAGGTGGTCTTAGGATTTTTCTGAGGGTGTAAAAAATCCTTATTAATGCCTTCTTTCGGAAGGGACTTAAAATGAGGGTCCTGAGCCTGTATCGTACTCGTTTAAGATCACTATCCTAATAATACCTGGATAGGCAAATATTTATGACTCTCACTGTAGCTTCGCCCGATTAGCCATAGCAACATAATAACGCCGCTTTAATGAATAAACAAATATAGAATATTTGAAGAGTTTACTAACTTATTTGCTTAGTAACAAAGGAATTCCCAAGATGTTAATAGGCGCTGTACCGAGTGAGAAGCGTCTGAGGGGTAGACCGAGGCGTAGGTGCGAGGATTGCGTTAGGAATGATTTAGCGGGTTTGGGTTTGAGTTGTGCTCCGTGGACGGAGGTTTGTTAACATAGATTGGTGGTATCGGCATCGAGCCTTCGGGTTCGTTAAGCCTTTTATTTATTTATTTTAATAACAAACTTATTAAAGCTTTAAATCGGGAATGCTTTTGGATAATTCTTAGTATTTCCTTAGCCATCTTTTTAAATTCTAGTGCATGTGAATATCGCGGTGAGCGGGCATTTCCTAGTTGCATTACATAAAAACAAGAAATCAGCCTTGATTTTTGTGCTTCCTTTTAATTTGTACTTTCACTTGAGTACTAGTTCTGTTAAGATCGCCGCCTATCCGGACTCATTAAAGTAAAGGGTTCTTGGGAATCATTTGTCATCTATTTACAAAAGAATGTATTAGTTTATTATCCTCACTTCACTGGAGGAAGATCCAGGTGCGGTGCAATTACTACTTATTGTATTATCATTACTACTAGCTGAACCGGCCATGCGTTGCTGTGGCTGTTATAATAGTTTTAAAAAATATTACGTTAAAATTTAGATGTAAATGATAAAAATGAATAAATAAAAAAAATGAACTAAATAGATTTTGGATTTTGCGTTGTATTCATCCTATATCTAAGTAAAGTATATGATAAATACAAAATATAAACATTAGTTTAATGAATAAGGTATATAATGTTGTTTTTTTTAAATTATGGATAGTTATATTGTTTTAAATTATAATAATATCACTAAAATCGGTCCAGCAGTTTCGGAGATAAGCCCGGACAAACATCATGACAGGAGTTTTTATGTATATAGATAAGATTCCGGTTATTTGTTATATGATATATACTGAACTCGGAATCTATTAGACCTACAGAGCTGCAGTAGGGCTCAAATTGTAGCAAATTCAATCTACTTTAAAAAGGGTTACCTAGGTTTTTTTTTTTCAAAAACGCACCGATTAGGAGATACAGGTCAAAAACTGAAATAACTTCGAAAAATTCGCGGTTTTCCTGCCACCAAAAGTTTCACCATCCGTTTTTTCGGATGAAAATTTGGATTTACACTGATAAGACATCCACTTACAACGTATCAAAGATGCCGCAGATTAAAACAAAAAATAATTTTGCAAAAAGATATCACGGTCATTAATCGAAATAAACCATAGCCAGTATTTTAAGTTGGTCAATGTTACATATTGTTTTATTATTATTTCTTTAATTATTATTGAAAAAAAATTTACTTTATTTAAAAAAAAATACTGTGTTTATTCAGAGTAAGAAACACAACCACTTAGTATAGAAAAATATAAGAATAATTTACGGTAATGATAATGAATGGAATAATTAATATATATGATAAATTTTGTCAAACAATCTTTGTTTTTTCACAGCTCTGAAGAAAAAATATCAGACCGAAACTTATCCTTAAACTATGATATATCCGAAATTTCAAACTGTATTTTTTTCTTATTTTTCGCTTAGTTTAATCAAGCAATTTTATCCTCCCGAAACTTCAGGTTCAGAACCAGACTAAAACCATGTGAACTAGGACGTCAAAGTGTCTTGTCAGACAGGATTGCTTTACCTAAACTAGCTAAAAAGGTGAAAAAATCAACTTTTGAAATTACGGAGTTATCTTTTTTTGATAATACTACTCAAATAAAGCATTCAAAATGTACTTTATTTTATACAACAATAAAGCGTTTCCACGGCCACTATTTATACAAAAAACTTCAGTTGTTTCTTATGGTTTAGACCGTGTCGGTGAATTTTCTGCCAACGTTTCGCCAGACATGCTGCTGACTTCCTCAAGGCTTAATTGAGACTGAAGATGTCCAGCTAACCCGCGGCCTTATATAGTAGCCACTCGGGTCCACTCGGGATTCACCGGTTCCTTCCGTTAGTCGTTCGGGTTTTTTCTGGTCCGGGGTCGGAGTCTGTTTTTCCATGCCTGTGATTGGCTGGTTTCTGATTGCTTGAGCTCTGATAGGCTGGAGTTCGGCTTGATTGTCGCTGCTAGGTTGATTTGTTGTTCTTGTTGATTGTCTTTCTTCTGTTCTATGTTAGGGAGCCATAGTTTACTTAATTTGTACCCGTCCACCCTGTTGAAGTTTTCCGGGTGTTTAACTATTTCTATGGCTTCCAGTATCTTCCTTTCTATGGCCTTGCTACATTTCTTAACTACTCTGATTTTATCGAATTCTATGGCGTGGTTAGTAGTAGTGAAATGTTCTGCTAAAGCCGATCTTCACACTTTTAATGTGTTCTGTCAGCCTTGTGGATATCAGCCTTGCCGTTTGTCCAATGTATTCCTTACCACAGGAGCATGGAATGCTGTATATCCCAGGTGTCCTGAGTCCTGCTGTCTTTTGGATTCGGCAAAACCTGACCTATCTTCCTGTCTGTGGTGTATATCGTTCCTATATTAAACTTCTTCAGTACTTTAGAGGTAGAGTATCTTTAATAGGTAATTTGGTGAACAGGGACTTCACATCGAAGCTGACCAGTATATCTTGAGGGTTAATTTTTATTGCGGCGATTTTCCTCACAAAATCGTTTGAATTCTTTATGTGGTGCTCAGTGTTACCGATAAGCAGTATTATTTTTTTTTACTAAGGTATTTAGCTGCTTCGTATGTTGCCGAACCAATGCAATCCACTATTGGACGTAGAGGTATTCCTTCCTTGTGCATTTTCGGGAGACCGTAGATTCTGGGAGTTATCGGGTCAGACCTGGTCAAGCTTCTGACTGTTTCTACCTGGTTGTTTTTTAGAAACTGAGCCATCTTTCTGTTTATTTTTCCAGTCGGGCCATCTTTTAATTCCTCGTAAGAACCATCATTCAGTACTTCCTCCATTTTCTTAATATTGGCGTCAAAAACGCCAAGAGTCGATGTTTGGCCATAATACTTAAGCAATGATCGCGGACACCAGGAAGGAGCTGGCTGCTTTGGAAAATAAATTATATCAAGAACATCTATTCCTTAGTCGAAAAATAGGAAAGGAAGATTGGAATAAGGTCGACCAAGTCACCTGGTTAAGAGCCTACCAAGAGGAACAGATGATCAAGACAAAGCAGAACAAGAAATTTAACAAGCTACACATGGAGCAAAAACCGAAGAACCCCCTGGCTGTGGGCACACTGAAAAACACAGAAAAGAACCTGACGGGAGAGGTGCTATCGGAGGACACTTTAAAGGTATTGGAAAAGGGACAGAACTTCGCTATCGCTCTTAAGAAGATACCGGTAGATAAGATCATAAGTGCAGTAGAAGCCACCGTGGGACAATTAGATGAGAAGATTGCGGAAGAGATTCGGGGGGAGGTATCCAGAATTTTGAGAAAAACCAAGCCACCCAAGTCTAATCTAACTGTTAAAGAAGAAAAAGCCTTAAAGGCATTAAAGAAACGAGATGACCTGTTAGTATTACCAGCGGATAAGGGCAACAGTACGGTCATAATGAAAAAGGTAGACTATATTAAGAAAATGGAGGAAGTACTGAATGATGGTTCTTACGAGGAATTAAAAGATGACCCGACTGGAAAAATAAACAGAAAGATGGCTCAGTTTCTAAAAAACAACCAGGTAAAAACAGTCAGAAGCTTGACCAGGTCTGACCCGATAACTCCCAGAATCTACGGTCTCCCGAAAATGCACAAGGAAAGAACTGTGTTGACATCGTCGTATTTTCTTTTTAACGGAAAATACTATAAGCAGATTGAAGGTGCGAGTATGGGATCGCCATTAAGGCGGTCCCCCGGACTGTTTATGGAAAATTTCGAACAAGAAATATTAAAAACTTCATGCTTAAAGCCGTCTGACTGGTTCCGATACGTGGACGACACTTTCGTAATTTGGCCACATGGGATGGAAACTTTAAATGATTTCTTGAACCACATAAACGGGAGACATAGGAACATTCAATTTACTATGGAAGTTGAAGCTTAAGAAAGCATCCCGTTCCTAGATGTAAAAGTTGAAAAGAAAGATGACCATTTGGGATACTCGGTATACAGAAAGCCGACTCACACTGACCGATACTTGAATGCAGGCTCACACCACCACCCTGCCCAGAAACATGGGGTCATTAGAACGCTGATAATAAGAGCCATTAGGATTTCAGAGCCGGTGTGTTTGAAGAAAGAGCAAAGACATTTAAAGAAAGCTCTCATGAAAAATGGTTACCAAGAAGAAATAATAAAGAAAGAATTCAAAAAAGCCCAAAAGGCAGGCCCACGCACAACAGAAGAAAGAAGAGAAGAAATTAAGAGAACAGCGATCCCATATGTCAAAAGCACAACAGAGAAAATAGCTAAAGTACTGAAGAAGTTTAATATAGGAACGATATACACCACAGACAGGAAGATAGGTCAGGTTTAGCCAAATCCAAAAGACAACTTAGGACTCAGGACACTTGGGATATACAGCATTCCATGCTCCTGTGGTAAGGAATACATTGGGCAAACGGGAAGGCTGATATCCACAAGGCTGACAGAACACATTAAAAGTGTGAAGAAAATGGACAGCAAAACATCGGCTTTGGCAGAACATTTCACTACTACTAACCACGCCATAGAATTTGATAAAATCAGAGTAGTTAAGAAATGTAGCAAGACCACAGAAAGGAAGATACTGGAAGCAATAGAAATAGTTAAACACCCGGAAAACTTCAACAGGGAGGAAAATTAAGATTATTTGTTAACTATTTTATAAATTTAAAGAACCAAATGACTGAAATATATCGAGAGTTATAACATTTGGTTCTTTAAATTTATAAAATAATTAACAAATAATCTTAATTTTATAAATTTAAAGAACCAAATGTTATAACTCTCGATATATTTCAGTCATTTGGTTAGCTAGCGACGTCTCATCGTATCACGCCGGATCCAATGTAGGTGTAGCCTAATAACGTAGAACAGAAGAAAGACAATCAACAAGAACAACAAATCAACCTATCAGCGACAATCAAGCCGAAGTCCAGCCGATCAGAGCCCAAACAATCAGAAACCAGCCAATTACAGGCATGGAAGAGCAGACTCCGACCCCGGACACGAAAAACCCCGAACGACTAACGGAAGGAACCCATGATTCACGAGTGGACCCGAGTGGCTACTATAAAACGCCGCGGGTTAGCTGGACGTCTTCAGTCTCAATTAAGCCTTGAGGAAGTCAGCAGCATGTCTGGCGAAACGTTGGCAGAAAATTCACCGACACGGTCTAAACCAGAAGAAACAATTGAAGTTTTATGTATAAATAGTGGCCGTGGAAACTTGAAAGAGTATTTAATATTATTATAGTTGTAAATACCAATAAATTAAATTAAAATATATATATATATATATATATATATATTTAGAAGGTGAGTGTGTACTTTACTTCTTCAAAGATATAATTGACAAAGTTCTTGTCAATGATAAATAAGCTGTTTATATTCCTGTAACTGTTATTCGTGAGGTAGTTATTTTATTCAAACTACCCGTTTTTCTACCAAATCAGGTTATTTGCATCGGTTTTATATGAATGGAAAATAGCCCGAATGACCAATAGTCTGTATTGTGGTGTATTTTTAAGGGAAATTATATAGTTAAATATATTCAGTAAACCAAGCACTATTTAAAAAGAACTTTTATTCAAGTAAAACATGTACTTTAATATGGAGAGACTAAAAACTAACAATGTACCGACCTACAGAAATTATAAGAGAGGGCTCCTCCTGGTCAGAGGTCCTATATAGGTTTTTACACTGTTAATTCTAATTCGTAATTTGTTGCTGCAACTTCCACCTCCACAACAGTTCCTAGAATTGCTTATGATCACACATTTGGTTTCCAGATTTAACTCATTTAACTATATACAGTTGTAGTGGTACCGAGAATGGACGTTTTGATAATAAAAGACCGCAAAATTGTATAATGTTAATAAAACAAATAATAATAAAAAGGATTTATTATTATTTTTTAAACCTGGTGGGTAAATAAGAAGAACAAGTAGCCCCAAAATTGAACCATCTTTGCTTAGCGTCTTCCACTTTGGGAGCTTTATAACTAATAATAACAAGAATTTAATTTAATTTTTTTTTCCAAAAATAAAGGTGTTTTTATTATTTGTTGTGGTACTAGTATTAAATCCAAAAAAATAATAATAAAATATACAATACAAGTATTTAATCATGAAAATATATTTTAAAATTTATTTATTTGATCATCGTGGTAAACCAATCTTTAGGGGACAATTTTGGTTTAGTTATTTACTCTTATAGGAGACATGGATTGACTCTTTGGGATGGGGGGAAAATCCTTAGGCTCTCCCTCTCTCTAAAAAGTTAAAAAACGTTTTGGAGATTGGACGAAATCACGGCAAAATAACCTCTATGTACAACAGTGGAACAAGAATCAGTATGGTCCTTACTCAAGTACTAAGCAGCTTTAATAGAAAATTGACACACGTACGATATGAATTTATAAAATGATAATGAAATGTTTACCATGTTTTTTATTGTTGGTTAATTATTTTTTGAAAGCTATGGAATTGAACGATAAAAAATAGATTTTAACTTTACCTCAAACTTTTGCTATTCACGTTCCAAGACACGTTGAGTTTCTGTAGTAATACAATACCGCACACTATAATCTTTAAAACGCTATAGCTGTTGTTTTTTTTTGCACCCGTTTTCAATCATTTATGTCACTTGCCTTTACTTTATGGTATAGATATATCCATTGATGAACCCATATTTGCCCGGACATAGGTCGAGGTTTTTTTTGGCGAAAGTTGCTCGTGAAAAATCATATATTTGGAGGCAATCTCGAAAAATGTTATTTCAACCACCCTTTACTGTTAACTAATTTCATAGTTTATTTTCGTTTCTACATATATGATAAGTTACTAATTACAGATTATACTGATAAAAAGTGAAAACTTGTCCACTGTTATTTTAACTTATTTATTTATTAATAATAAGGGGAGATGCCGCGAAATTGGTCTTTCGCCGGTAATCAAATCAAGGGGGAGGGAGCTTAAATCTGTGGTTGACTATTGCTTATTATTTATTTATTCATTATTAAAAGGACCGTGATTAATAGTAGATAATATTTTTTTAAATCCGTGAGACGGTGTGTTGTTTTTTTGATTTTTTTTTTTTTGGTTTTTTTTTACGAGGGTAGGTGGAAATCTTCGAAAGACGCGAATAGGCCCGTACCTATCCGTGTGTGGGATTTTTACCCACTAAAACCACCTCCCTACACCTGTTTTCCACACTCCACGGGACCGCCTTTAAGCATTACGCCATGGGGGGGGGGGAGTGGCTGAGTGCCGCCTCATTAATTTCAGCGACCTCCTTTCTTAGCTTTTGTAGCACCGGTGCTGCTAACCTTTGGCCTGCCTCCAATAATCCTGATTGATCAGCATAAGGTTGACATCATTATCTGGAGTGGGATCTGAGGTGCAGACGCGTCGGAACTCCATCCTTTCTTCTTGAAAGCGGGGACAAAAGAAGAATATGTGCTCTGCGCTCTCTTCCGCTCCTGGGCAGAATGTACGTAGACCTGTATCATCGAGCTTAAACCTATTTTGGTAGGCTCGAAAGCAACCATGTTTGAATAATATTTTTTTTAGTTTGGTCAGATATATTGCTATAAATCTGGAATAAAATTATATTTCTACTCTATTTATTTCACTCCCGTTACAAATTTAAGCAATTGTTGTAAGATATTAATGTAATATACATGGCATGCTTACAACACTTCCTTCTATTTCTCCGATATACATTTTTTGGAAACTTATATTTTGATGTAACATTATATTAACCCGTCAGTTTATTATCACATAATAATATTTTTAATAAAAGTGTCAATAATTTCCAAAAGGAAATAATAAAACATCATTATCTGACAACAAAAGGGAATAAACAAATTAAATTTATGTGGATTAAGGGACATGTGGGGATCCCATATAACGAAATAGTGGACAAAATGGCTAAATTAGCCGTTACAACTGGCCAAGAAGTAAACACTATAATACTCTATACAGATTATTATAAAATTATTAAATTATATGGGTTAGAAAGTTGGCAGAGTCAATATCGGGACAACTCCACCGGGCAGTTCTATAAATCGATATTTCCGAAAAGTTTTAGAAAACCGTGGTTCGCAAATATAAACATAAGAAAACATAGAATAAAAACTTACATTAGGCTGGGAACAAATCATGGAATTCGCAACAGTTATTTATGTAAGATAGACCTAAAACAAAGTCCTAAATGTGAAAAGTGTAATCATTATGAGACCCTTAAGCATATTATACTTGAATATCCAGCGCACATACAACAAAGGAATTGAGCTATGGAATTAAACAATAACAAATAGATTATAACCATACCTCAAACTTTTGCTATTCACGTTCCAAGACACGTATAATTTGGGTTGTAATATAAAAGGTGTCTGTCCACCGCCGCACAGTGGAACAAATCAACGCATTTGTTGGACATTGGACCAATTCTCTAATAACTAAATTTGTCCTTTATTTTGATCTTAAATTATACTTTATACTTCTACTCAACAAAATCCATAGATAAATTAATTGTGAAATCAAATCTTATATAAAAAATTCTGAATCGAAATATAAATTTTTCTAAAAACTCATATTTTTAAATCAATCCACCGTTTGAGGTACTGCCTTAAATTAATCGTGCACCTACTGGAAAACAACTTATCAATAATAAGATATTTTAGGCAAATAAAACTTGGGATTTTTCAAACGTCTGGGATTTTTCGGAGAAAATTGGGGGATAAAACTAAAAAAATCAATTGCGAAAATCGCTTAAAATCGCCCAAAAAACTACCTTCACAGTAAATAACTAGAAGGTTTGAAGTTTTTTTTCCATTAGTCGGATTCTGCTACTAGGTGCTATTTTCCGAGAAAATGATTTTTTCTATTTATTTTATTTTCCGGGCCTTGAGAATTAATTGAAAATAATTTCTGTTGATATTGGCGTCTTCTTTGCGCAAGTTTTCTTTTGTTTACCAATGTTTGTTTACATTAATTTATCCGAATATTTCTTATCTAACATAATAGTATTAACAATGAAACTCAGTTTGAGTGTGGTATTTGAGCGACATAGGTGCAATGGCTCGTACAATAAATCGTCAATTTTTTCAATTTAATCATATAACTTTTAAAGATTATGAGCTGGCATTAGAAGCATGGATTAATTTGTCTGGACTGGAACAAATTTCAAATACCGCAAAGTTCTGCATTCGGGAAAAATTAAGAAAATTTAGTGGTAGCTTGTACTCTCGCTGGATTTCGTCCCACAGGAATATCAATTATTTTCTGGAGAAGCATGAAAACTGGTTGAATTTGGATTTCATTGTTCCTGAAGATGTTAGCCAGGACCTACCTTCATCGTCATCATCAAGAGCCGCAAGCATACCATCTCGTTCTCATTCATGCGAACAATTATCCAATAGACAAAGACGGAGAAAAACGGAAAGTTTAAGAAAATGTTCAGAGGATATGTTCGCTTTTGTTAGGATCCTTTAATTTCGAATCTTAGACCGAAAATGTTAAACATTAAACGTGATTTATTACCATACGCACAATCACTTATTGTTACTTAGAATAAAGAAAAACAAATTCTAATTAAAATTAAGTTGTTAATTTTGGTTTAATTCTGATCGTTATTTAAATAAAACAATATTATATAGGCACCTACATTTATTATAATTTTGATGTAACAATTATACCTAGTATATTAACTAGCAAAAGTAATTATCAATTATTATATTAATTTTTTCTAATAATGAAATGTTTTGGTTTGTTACTTTCTCCTTTGTATATCTTTATTTAATACCTATGTATCTGTCTTTCCATAAAATACTGTATTGTGCCTATACTCGTAGTATGTAGGTACAATAAATGGTACAATGTTAGATAATAAATTATCTAACATCGAAATATCAAATCGAGAATTTTTACATGTTCCCCCTAAAAGATCTGATCCTGTTTATCATATAATAAAACAGTCCATTCAAAAAACTTTAAAACCGTAGCAATAGCCTTATTCTAGGAGAACCAGAAGCGGAGATATTAATAAATGTCCAGTCCTCCCTAACGCTCGTTCCACTGTGCGCCGCACGCTATACTCTTTAAAACGCTATAGCTGTTGTTTTTTTCCACCCTATTTCAAACTCGGAAAATGTTATTTCAACCACCCTTTACTGTTAACTAATTTCATAGTTTATTTTCGTTTCTACATATGTGATAAGTGACTAATTACAGATTATATTGATAATAAGTGAAAACTTGTCCACTATTATTTTTACTTATTTATTTAATAAATTATAATAATAATAAGTAATAAATTATAATTGGCGCCTTTTAGTCTGTAATTAATAATTCTAATAATAATCTGTAATTAATAATCTAATAATTCCTTCTTCCAATGAAAACCTTTTTCCAGTCATTTATGATATATAATTTTATTATATGAAAGCGTTTCGATGTCATTTTCAATCCACCTAAGAACTCGTATCATTTCATCTTTATCACCATCTTGAAAGGGCCATGGAGGATAATGGACCTCAAAGTAAAATAATTTTTTTTTTTTTTAAATGACAATAAATAATAAAAAGATAAGATAATTGAGGACCACATACCGAAGGAGTGATTCTACAATGAAAGTCATGGGGAATGGAGCTCTAGTAAATTTAATTAGATTTTTGAAATAAAATAAAATTTTAAGTGTTGGATTTACACTACTCAGATATGCCCATATAACATATCAAAACTGTATCTCTCTTCATATTTTAGCGATATTTAAAAATAAAATTAAGTGTAGGACAGGCATGGAAACTAAAGGTAATACGTAAGCATTAAAATTTCCAATTTAAGCGCTTGAAGTTAAAAACATTTGCGAGAGTTAAATAATATCTAAAATTTATGTTGCTTAGCAGAATATAATAAACGATATCGATTGTATGCCATGTATATCGACTGTTAAATTACCTTTATCAGCTTTGGTGACAATCAAGTCGTCATGGGATTTAAGGAAAGAACGTGTGAGGGCAAGGTCCTTAAAAAACTGTGGGGAGAAATTAGAAGGAGAAGAATGGGGGTGTTGAAGGAAATTGGAGATGATGTTAGCCAGGGAGACACGTGAAAGATCTTGTGGAACATGTAAACGGTGGAGTAGGGTGTGGTGAACGGTCCTAAGGATAGAATATTATAAACATGTGTAGGGATGTCGGTGGAAGAAATATTGCGTACACAGTTTTTATCTCCTTTTGGGTAGATTTTGGAGGTGAGGGAATTTTGGTTAAGGAAATTGAATTTGGAGATGAGGTGGATTTTTTTCAACCTGGTAGTGGTGAAAGTGGATGTTACAAGAGCGGAATGGTTATTCATGTGGTCATGGGTAAGGTGACTGGTTAAAAATTGGGTGAGGGCAGGAATACGTGGATTTAGAGAGTGGATTTGCTGTATATTCTCCCGTATTTTGAGATTCAGTAAAGATTTTTTAAATTTTAATGAGAAATTATGTAATTTGGGATTTAGGGATTTTGATGTGGTGAAGTGATTAAGGGCATTGGTTATGAAGTTTGGAAAAACGGAGTTGGATCGGCATTTAAGGAGGAAAATACGTTGTTCTAGGTGCTGAGCTAAATGTTTGTGCAAGGAGCATATGTGGTTGATATGGGATTTTAGGTTTGGAAATGAAGATTTTATAGATGAGAAGGATAAATTTTGGGGGGGAGTAGTTGAGATGAGAGAAGGGGAGGCATTTCCATCATAGTTTGGAAAGTTGTCTACCGTATCCCTTCCTCCACTCCCAATTGCAACTCTTCCTACATCGGCGAAACTAAAAACTTACTTAAAGATCGTATTTCCTAACTCATATATTCCATTTCATCCCATAACCCAACCGCATCTAAACTCTCTGATCATGCCTTATCTTTAAACGACATTTTCGACTTCGATAATACGTCTATCCTAGCTTCCGTTCCCAACTATGAAAAACGCATTCTCTCCGAAGCCATCCACATCAATCTAGACTCCTCCACCGTCAATCTCAAGTCCGACTCACATCACCTATCCTCAATTTATTCCCAAATTTTTAATTTACTAAAAACACCGTAATTTTAAATTAAAATATTTTTGTTACTGCGTCCCTCTTTCATCCTGTTGCAATCTTATAATTCCTCTCCTTTTACAGTCAGTATCTTTCTATTATTCATTTTTTTAGTCATTTATTTCTTTGCTGCCCCCTTTTTCATTACTTTAATTTATTATTATTTTTTTTCATATGATTTACGCGTCCTATATATTCACCCATATTGCTCTTTCCATACGCTTTTATTTATTTATTTTTATTTTATTTTATTTTTTTTTTATTCCTTCGTTACATTTTTGACCGTCAGAGATCGCTGGCAGCGCTTCCGTCGTTATAACGTATTTTTCTTGCCAGTTACCTTCTGCACCGAGCAGCCACTCCTATTAGGTTCGTACAGTTTCATATTATTTATATCTTCTCTTCATCTTTCTCCATCTCCTTCCTTCACACCTATTTCTCCTATCATCACTTTAGCATCCATCATAGTTTTAATAAAAGAGTTCATGTTCATAGAACATCATTATTTTTTATAATATATCTCCATTCTCTAACTGATATCTTATATCTCTCATCTATAGTTTCTTCTAAACTTACATCTTAATTTATATAATATAACATCATTCCTATTGTATACCTTTATATAACATCTGATACATATATTTTAAATTTTATTTATATTTTACTTCTCTGCCTGTCATACATGAGATTCCTATTCTTTACTTTCTACAATATTCTTCTCTCTTTATTCTTAGGTATCGTAATTTTTTATTCATGTTCTTTCATTTCACTTATGGTACTCCCCAGGAGTCTATTTTCATACTATTTTTTTCTCTACAATACAATTCTACCTATATTATACTAAGTTTTCCATACTCATTATATTTATATCTTTTTCATTTTATTTTTTCTGTTTAACTTCATTTTTTGTTGGACCCTGTAGATATTTTTAAATACCTACGGTTTTGATTACTTAATACGTCTCGGACTACGGTTGTTCACGGCAGTAACGCTTATTTCGTTTATAACAGGTGGTGAATCATTTAGCACGGAAGGTTGCCCGAATCAGATTAGCCGTCGCATATCTCGCCGAGAGATGAGAGGCCTGGGGCGGATTAGATAATTGTGGCCGCATGGCGAGAGGTTACGTGCCTTCCTCCCTTCTCCACGATTATATATGTTATGTTCCCTTCTATATTTGGCCATCGGTCACCATCACTTCTTAGCCGAAGAGCGTTTGGGAAATGGGCAATGTCCTCGTGCGTTTTAGGTGTCGTAAAGCTTCCGACACCTCTGGGTTACAGCAGTGGTTCCAAATGAGGGTTACAGCAGTGCGGCATAGGAGCACCCGTCGTAGAATAGACGTGTGTATTTCGAGTTAGGAAATCCAACCAACTGTCTGAAAAAGGGTTACATCTCAAAACTTTATAGAAAAAAACCCACAGAATTAATATAAAATTAACTACAATAATCTGGTCGAGTAATTATGAGGGAAGCATTACGAATACTCAATGTGCTTCAATTATCTATTCATTCATTTCAAATCTGGTACATTTGATACCCTATTATTTTGAGTTGAACCTGTTCAGCAATGTTTAAAAATTAAAATAATATTTTTTATACATTGCTAACACTTCTGTTTATAATAGATTTACTCAAGCACCTAAAAGTAAAAAAAAAAAATAGTGATGGGAGAATATTAACGAAGCAGAAGGTTTTTCCAAACCCAAACCATTACTAATTTTGTATATTTACGAAGCATTAATTATTTATTCGTTGAAACAGAGTATTATCGATAACCAAAAGTAATCGATTATACTAATAAAGGAGTTGGTGATGATAAAATATAATGATAAAAAAAAAAATAAAAGAAGAAAAGTACCTATTTTAATGATTATCTTCTGCCCTGTGTATTGTTTTCGGTTTTCAAATAACAATAAAAACTTGGTAAAATGTATTTAAACAATATATGTGTGGGGTTTGAAATTAAGTGTTGGTTTATTAAATTATTTTTGAAAAAAGTAAGGAAGAAAATAGTTGGGGGTGTAGTCAAATTAAACACTTATTAAATTTAAATTAAATAAGTGTTTAATTTTTTAAATGTGTATTTGTTTTCTTTCTCTGGTATTTTCCTCTTTCACGGGCAACATTGGTAGGACTTTTCCACCTTATATTACTACGTTTGCGCGTCTGTTTATGAGTGTTGACCCCAAAAAATATATATCATGAAGATAAAACAGAGAATGATAGCGCTTATCAGTTATGGTGCCCGTTTAAGAGGAAAGTTACATTTTTAATAAACCTTTTCTCTTGATAACTATAAATACATTTTCACCATTGTAACTAGTTTTGCTATAATGTTCCTTTTTTTAGATAACGGTTTTAAATCAGTTCTGAAAGTTGTTTTTATCATAGATATAGTAATTTATTTTCAATTCAAAATGAGTAAAAAATCCCACTGACGATGGTTCACTGTATTCCTTGCTGCGTTAAGTAATACATAATTCCAGTTAAGGAGATTTTACTAGACAGATTTTCTTTCCCGAAAATTAGAATAAAATAGCAAGCGTAAATGCTTCTTTGAAGATTTTTTGTTTCATGTTACAGCAGTTGTAAACAGTTCTTCCATCCTCTCCATCCATTTTCTCGGATATTGGATGCTTCTTCTTCGTTTTCTTTATCCTTTGACTCTCAAAGTAGAGGTTCATTAAGCCATTGCAACCAGTTATCACGGCCTCCTGCGGGTGCGGATATTGGGTGCAATCCTTCAAAAAAGATTTGAGTCTCTTCCCCGACTCACTTTTCTCGAAGTTGAAATTAAAACCTGCTATTTAGGGGAACATCCTCCAAACCTTGAAGGTGCTTTTGACCTGCCGATGAGGTGATTTTGAAGATTTCAGGTAGAAATAAATTTTCATTATGGGTGAAAGTCTCGAATTCTGAAATGGGCGTTACGTTGGAGTCAGGGAGACTGCTGGGATCACGTTTTGCCGTCCAAAATGCCCAACAGTTTCAATGTTGAAAGTGATCGAGTATTTTCAAGAATATATGGCATTAAAGTCGTGTGAAATATCTTCAAACTCCGTGACGGGTGGATTGAACTGAACATCTTCATGGACTCAATTGATCTTTAAACATAGACATTAGTTCAGGTGTTAAAGATCAAAAGCGGATTACTCCGGAAATTTTGAAAAATTGACTTCTTCACACCTTTCACTGGTTTTGTCAAGCAGTTTTCTGATTCCGAAACTTTGAGTGCATAACCGGTCTAAACCCATGAAAAATAAGGCGGCAACGTGTGGTGTTAGACAAAATTGCTTGACTATACAAGCGGAAAATGTTGAAAAGTAAATTTTTGAAATTTCGAAGTTTTGATCGCCTCATATGTATTTGAGGAAGAAAATGGCCCGTGTGGAGGTAAAAAAAAAATCTCTCATATAGGGAGTACTGTTTATTGGAAAGCCGATGTTTCGACGCAGATAAGAAGGTCTTCTTCAGGGCTAGTAGGATAGACTTATATGTATATGTGTATCTTTTTTACTAATATTTCTTGTTTTTATAAAAAGGTCCAGTCCCTATCATATAATAAAATAATATAAGTTTTTGTGTAAAAATAAAACTTTTCTGTTTTTCTGGGACAGCTAGTTGTTATTATTACTAACATTAGGTATATTATTTGAAGATAATATTAGTGAATTGGAAAGCGTGGATTCTCAGTGGTAGAGTTCTGAGTTGCCGTGCCGAAGGTTCCGGGTTCAAATCCGGTTATGGCAGATAATTTATTTAATCTGTTAACAGTCACGGACGGACAAGTGTGATCTGGAGACCATCCAAGGCCTTGAACTGTCTCTATTAAGTGGACACCCTCATTTTATGGAAAAAACTGTAAAAAAAAAAAGGTATCACGTACTTAATCCAAGATCCTTCATGGGTTAAGATTAATTAACGGATTAAAAGTATGTAATAAAATCAGTATTAATGGACGATTCCATTTTTGGCTACTTCCTGTCCATCGCATCGTTCCCCATTTTTTTAGGTTTCCAAAATCAAGAGTGCGTATGTTATTAAAATTGGTGAGAGTAAAATTCATGATAAAATTTAATCATAAAATAAACTCTCAATTAGTAACTTTTTATCGGGTATATTTTTTTCTTCTAAGATCAAAATTCAGAATGATTAGAATTTGTAATAAATATGGAATATGTTGTTTTTAAATTAAATTTTCTGTTAACGACAAATGTTTAAAAAAATTAATTTTAATATAAAATGTATAGTTTTATTCTTTACTTTAACTGAATTATACACTTTTCTAGATAATACATAATTAATGTATAGTAAATACAACTAACAAGAATAAATTTTGGTTGTTTAAAAATTAGGAAAGTACTCTAAGAAATATTTTACAGCTGTTATCTCATAAAAGTACGAAAGAGCCCTGGCATTGACGAAATATGACTGTGTGAATGAGGGTGTAACGTTTAGCAACGCTTCTCATCGTAGAGTGTACTCTAATTTAGTCTTGAGTAAACTCTATCATTATAACATAATTATTGTAAAACTAATAATAATGCACGTGCTTCTTTATATATTCAACTGTTTAGGAATTAATGTGCCGCAATAGTATTTCCAAAGTGGCATAATTCAAAAACCTACATTTTCGGAAAAACGTTAAAAACTGATAGTGATCTCGGAATAGCATTAGAACACTAGTAAGTGCTAGTAAAATGCCTTCAAGCTCTGATGCTAGGCTGATTCAGTTTTGATGAGTGATAAAGAGGTATTTACCCACTTCTTTCATAGTCATAACTCACCACCCAAAAAACGCTGTTTTTGAGTTGTTACTTTAGGAATACTGGCGACATGTATATTTCAGTTTTATTTTGATTATTTGCAATTCTAATATTTCTTTTAAAGTAATATGAGCTATTTAATTTCAACTGAAGATAGCCTATGGTTATATATAATTTATAGTTTATAATAAGTCAAACTTATATGCACATAAATAATTTATTTTTCAACTTCAAGAGTTACTGTTATGATGGTAATTAATAAAATAGCAGTATTTTTGGATTTTAAATTTTATTCTATTACTCGTTTTGAAAATAATCATTTTGCATTGTTGTGAACCAACTGAAAATGAATCTTTCAATGTTTTAATTTCAATAAATTAATTAATACAATTTCCAGAATGTTTACTTCAAGAAATGAATACTTTTTTAGATGTTTAATCCAAAATATACAAAACTTGATCAATGAGCATTGGAAATATATATATTATTTTAGAAAAACTGTTTTAATTTATCCAATATTGTTTAATTTTTGTCGTGGTTTTCTTGGATGGCAGATAGAGACCATCTAATTGCTTACTTATTTTTCATTTTATAGTTGCATATATATATATATATATATATATAGTTGTTATAACCTATGAATCCCGTATAAAATTAAAAGTCATGCATTGAGGCAAAATACGGAAAGGGAAGGTGATGTAACGGATTGACTAGACCAATTGAAAAGCTTCAAGCTCATGTGACGTTCGCGATGAAAAGAAAAAATGTTGATAATCTACTTTCGCTCTATGAGCTTTCAAACATCACTTCGTGTCGTGTGTGATATTATTTTGATTGGACTATGGTATAAAAAAAATGACATTTCTAGTTAATTTTGTGTTTTGCTCCGTACTTTTACTCTGTAGCAGTCGACGAAATTTCGGGCGTTATGAAAGGAAATGTTTTGGTCGTTTGCTTAAGCTCCGAAGAAAAAAAAAGAAAAGAAAAAAGCAAGGAATGTAGCAGATACTTTCTCTACCATCAATATAAATGGATAGATCATGAAACATAAAACGCAGTATCATTAAGAGAAAACGAACCTTATGATCTCAGGCGTGTTTTTGCAAATGGTGGTGGAAATAAATGACTTGTCGTAATTTCATTTGTTATTTGAACAAGTTGTGCAAAGGATTATTATACTAAAACAATGATGGTGTTAATAATTGTTTATTTATTTACATATATTTTAAATTAAATTTAAATCGATTTAAAATATGGTTTTCTTTACTTAATATCATGCAGGTTAGGGACAAATTAATTAATTATATGTTTAATGTTGTATTAAACATTCTGAACAGTTGAAAATTGAATTATGAGATTCTTTAAGAAAATACTACAACTTATGAATTTTTTTCTTATTATATCGGTGAGGATTGTTGAGTTGCATAGTGGATAGAGCGCTGAGTTGCTGTACTGAAGGTCACAGGTTCGAATCTATGGCAGAAAAATTATTTAGTCAGTTAACAGCCGTAGATGGACTCTGAGGTATCTACACTACCTTCTGGAGCTCACCCAGCCTCTATAAAATGGGTAGTCTTAATTAGGGAAAACCTGGCGTTTGAATGTGGTCTTGGTTAAATCATTTCCCTGTTTAAGTGTTGGCTTAAAAGCAGTACAATATCTACCATGTACTGAACTCAAGATCCTTTTTTTTCTAAAAAATTTATCAGTATGTTTTTGAAAAATGCCTTGCTTTGGAAAATTTTGATTTATTGCTTAAGAATCAACCTTGTATTTAAAGTAATTCTTTTAAAGTTATGATTTAAAAATGTCGTTTTCCTGTGTATGGTGTAGCCTAGGCATTTAGCAGGCTATAGTGTTGATCCTTTTTTTATGTTTTTGTCTCGTTTTAGAAAATCTTTGTTTTATTTAAAACTGATGTTTTACTCTGACCTTTCAGACATTCTATTTTCTGCTTGCAATTACTTTCCCCTTCCTCCCTTCATTTTTTCCCGTCCTGTTAGAGTTGCCATAAAGGAAGGATGGAGTAAATGTATAGCAAGGCCACCGTGACGTAAAGCCCGAGGCCGGGAGGAGCCCGAGAGGCAATGGTTGCGCAAGTCGGATCTCTTATCTTCTTCGTTGGCCAATGAGCTAATGAGTTAATTATTCCCGATCCTATGCATTCTTGCTCTGGAGTAGTGAGAGGAATAATCTCCCCCAGGATGCCGGGGGTCTTAAGGGAGACATTCCCGACAGTAGTGAGTATGGCATGAAAAGTGTGCCTGGACAAGCAACCACCTCGTTTCATCGGAGGTGAGTTGCTATAATGAAACTAGTTTACGTCGAAATCAATTGCGTGAGTTGCCACTTCAACAATTCATTGCAATCGAGTGAACCTCACGCTCACAGGGTGCTCTCGACAGTTCTATTTAACCCTAATATTGTTTTCACCACCGAAGACTATTGACTGGGCGTTACGCAAGGATTTTCAGGATATCAGGATAATCATTTCAACCTTTGTTCTACAGACTTTTATGGAGTCATAAAGATTTCATTTTGAAATATCGAACTGGGTTTGAAAGATATTGACACGCATAAGTTAATCTAAGGAAAATAAATGTAACAATTTGTAGAGTGTTTGTTTCATTTAATGTCCCTTAATACTGTTATGGCAGAGCTCCAGGCTAGTGACCTGGGTGACCCGGGTTCGAGTCCCGGTCCGGGACATATCTTTTCTTTCCAAATCAAAATATTTAAAAATTAATACAATCAATAACAAATAAAATAAATATAGCACAGGTTCAGTTACACTTTTTTACGTTCATTCCGAAGGACGGGAATAACTAAGGATTTTTTACTTCCTTTAAAAATTCCTAAGGACACCTATCAGGCTGCGACCACGCGATCTTGGTCGTATTAGGTTATTATGCTAACCACCACACGACAGGTGACCCAACGTGTAGTAGATCTATAAGTATTATATCTGTTTAGGAACTATTAATGGTCTTTAGAATATTAAATTTAAAAATGACCGGTCAGAATTGGGTTTAATAACTTACAGGTCACGTTATGGAGCAGATATGTTGGCCATTTTACAAGCACATATATGTCAGATATAGGAAACATAGCAAGCTTTGTATGATGACCAAGTTTTGTTATAATATGTAATATTTATACAGTTATTATTTTTTTTTAATGTACTCATATCTTTGGACTTTATTTGAAAGGATAAATTCGACGTCATTCTATAGGAAGAAAACAATCCTATTTTACCATGTTCTATTTATAAGGATTTTTCGAATATCATTTTATGTGTTCCAGTTCAGGATCAGGTGATGGTCTGTAACCAATTAAATTTAAAAATAACTATTAAGAATTTATTTTTGTAACGTATGGCAGATTTTTGGGTACAGAAATGTTAGCCGTTTTCGAGCACATATCTTACATTCAGGAAATATATCCAAGCTTATAGAAAAAAAGTTATATTTAATTATTAATGCGTAGGGAAGGTAATGTGACAATAGCCATTTTTTCACAATTTCAAAAATTGAGTTTTCTACAAAAATATTTTAAATTTGTATCAGCCACAATAACAATTTCAATTTGATGCAAAGAATACCACTTCATGCCTTCAAAGATTGTAATAAAAATTCTAACTGCCTTTACAATGATTGTAAATTAAGAAATCATTCTTGGGTACATGACTGGATTGATTACGTTACCTTATGGTTGTAAAGTCGTTTATGATTGCATTTTATCGCTAATTTACAGTTAATTTTCTTTGTGCGTTTCTCCAGCTTTTTATTTCTCGTTTTCTTAGACATTCTTTGCATTAATGTGTCCTATAAAGATTTAATGAAAATTCCATCGAATTGAGTGACGTCCAGCCTTAAAACAGTTTTACATTCCTATTACTTTAAGGTCTAAATATAGTTTAGTAACCATTGCTCATCAGTAGATCGTAGAATAAGGTCCGTTCGGATGCCGTCCCTCTTCAATCTAGGAGTTATCTAAGAAAATTACTGTTACCTAAGGCTATTTTAATTTGGGTTGTTTCATTAAATTTGGATTTTCCAGACTCATTGGTGGATGTTGAGGAAACAAAAAGTGAAAGTAATCTAGGCTTTACGAGTTATCCATTTATTACTGAAAAATTCCTGTGTAATTGAACATTTTTTTCTATAAATTGGATACAGCAAATTGTTTTTCTTCCTTCTACTGTATTGTAATCGCGAAAAATTTGATTTTTAAAAGTTTTTTATTTGTTATAAAAAACCTTGATGTAGTATTTGAATCATCATCACTCGGTGCTATTGTCCATGGAGGACCTTGGCCTCCTCGACAATTTTCCTCTACTTTGACCGATCTCCCGCTGCTCTTATACATGTTTTTACCCCAAGGGGCCTAAGACCTGCTTCAACATCGTCCAGCCATTGTCATTTCGGCTAATTAGTTCTAATAATTTTTAGGTTTCAGACATTCTTTATCAAAGGAATTTTTAATTGCCGTTTCAGACCCTTTGCATATATTGTCTAAGATTTCTTTTCAAATCCTTAACTTTTTATTATACCATTTATTTTGTTTTTGGTAACGTTAAATGCATAATTTCGCTTACAAAAATATTACAAAAGACGTAAAATGGGAAGGGTTACTGCAGTAAAAATTGACTAATTGGTCCGAAATGTCTATTATCAATTAACTCACCTTTGAGCTTAGAATTATCATTATAATTATTATACATTTGTTGGTTTTTCATTTAGTAGAAAGGGTAAATTCGACTATTAGAAAGAAACCAACCTTAATTTCCCATGTTTTGAGTAAACTCCGTTCAGTAAATGGCCTTAGAAAATTTGAAAGTTTCCCGATTGGTTTTCTCTCATTATTGCCTTAACCATAAGTTTATTGTACTGAAAAAAAAAACAAATAACTGTTCTAATGAAAGTATTAAGTGGTTTTATCTCCTCTTATGACGTAGAGACGTCACATTTATTTCCAATATTTTTTTTGTTTCGATTTTCCAAATGATGGTTCTTTTTTTATTGAAATATTAAAAACTGATTCAGAACAAATTATTGATATATACCGTCCAAAAAGTCCTTCAGGTTATCAAATTATTCTCCGCAGACCTTACTTTTCTTTGCTTGTTAAAACCTTTTATGATGAATGACATTCTTATGATCATACGCTGAATTAAGTGTGGACAATTGAAGACATTTTCGTGACTTGATCCTTTCGAAAATTCTTCTGAGTACTTCTCTACACAAATTGTAAGTTTATATAAAGAACTTACACTTCATGAAGCACGTTCTAAGCTTTCGTTACCGAACTAGATAATCTTAGGTTTTAGCGAGTTAACACCATTTCTCCGCCTTAATAATGCACATTTATGTACTATGTATTCTTATGTTGAACCTTGGCTGGTTATGTAATGACATTGGGATCTCGGGACTTCCAGTTTGACGCAACTCTTGCGAAGCTCTGGTCCTTTGAAACATTACTCCTTGCGTTGTCCTTCGCTGAGGTTTGTGTGAAAATCCCGCAGTTCTCTCATTGTTCCACTGCCTCTGGCTGACGTCATGTTAACTGGAGGGTCCGCCATGGGATTTTCGTATTATTTTCTTCATCATCAAACAAATTTTTTTCTCTGTCGAAATAGTTTATATATGCACCTTAGCGATCAGCGGTAGTTGGACGAGTTCTGGTTGAAAGACAAACACATCACCAAACCATTCAGTCATGCTTCGTTTACGATTCACCAATCACCTTGAATATGGATTGAGAATAAATTATATGCAACAATTATATGCATGTTCGGACATAGATCTGTTATGTTGTGCTATTTTATAAGATTTATTATGTTCATATATTTTTAAATAATAGAACTGTACACAATACTTAGTGTCATTTGTAATAGGATGTCATTGAAAGACTTCTGGAAATGGACATGCGACCGAACAGTTTTTTCGCGCTGGTCTCTCCATTACTTATCCACTTTTCCGTTTCTCCCTCACCATCCAATCCATTTATATCAATAGATTCTTGTAAAAAAAAAGAAATAATGTCCTATCTATTAATAAATTATTTTATATTATTAGTTATTGATTTTATTAATTTTTAAATATTTTTATTTGAAAAGAAAAGATATGTCCAGGACCAGGACTCGAACTCTATCCTGTAATCTGTAAATGAGGGGAAGAATGTTCTTTGAACATTAATTTAATTTGGATCTTGTTGACTTACGTCATTATATATTATTATAATTTATTTTATTTTATTAATTTTTAAATATTTTTATTTGAAAAGAAAGGATATGGCCATGACCGGGGAAACCTGATTGAGCCAGGATAGCTCAATTGGTAGAGCTCCAGACTAGCGATCTGTGCGACTCGGGTTCGAGTCCCGGTCCTGGAAATATCTTTTCTTTTCAAATAAAAATATTTAATTATTAAAAAATTAAAGTTCAGAAGGAGTAGGCCTGAGGGATTTTTAAGCCCGCCGTTTTCACTTTTTTGTACTCTATTGTCAACCTTTCTTTTAGTTTCAGTTTTATTTAATTTTTTTTTTTTGGAAAAAAGTTGCCAAAATATCCTTATCATTTTTTTGCGGCTCAACAATTATCTTTATTAATTAATTTTAGTTGGTGTTATATTACATTGATCTTGCTTGTTCATTTAACGTCACTTTATGCTGCTATGGCAAATTGGACGATGCTACAATTGGAGCTCTAAATTTTGCCTATCCAGGTGTAATTAGGATGGGGACTTTTAACGAATATCTGACATCGTACAGGCTCGGGACCCCCGTTTAACGTCTCTTCGGAATAACCAAGGATTTTTTACTTCCTATAGAAAATCCTAGGACCACCTGCTGGGCTACGAACCCACGATTTTACATCGATCTTAACAAGAAAAGATCGGTTTGACACTTGAACAAAGTAGTACAACTTGGTTTTCATTTCCCCTGTTTCCTCCCCTGTTCTTCATTTGGACCCTCGGACCTAAATTCTACAAACATGGTCACAAAATCAACGTAATTATAGAATAGTGTCTTTTAGAGCCTGAGTGCGCCGCAGGAAGGGCTCCCTATATCTATTATAGATTCACAATTGGCATAGCAAATGGAATAAATTATTTCGAACTCGATCCTTTACCACTATGCAGCTCCACTACAAATTCGTTCCATATCCATATAAGACCCTAGAACCACTTTACTACTTGAGCTGTCAAAAATATGAAGATTTCTTGGGAATTGCTACTTTGATCTGACGTTGACTTTCACTGTTCCGATAAGGTTTCAAATCGACCTGTCGCTTGCTATCGATTTCCCTCATTATCGATCCCTTCAAATTGCTACCTATCCGGCTTTTCTCAAACTTCTCTTGAAATTGCCATTGTAGGACATGTAATTATCTGTCTGTCTTTCTCCTTTGGATTAAGATCTTATAACTTTATATTATCTTTTTATTTTGTTCTTTCTGAGTAGCAATCTGTTTGTCAGCCGAAGAAGTGCTCGTAGAATATTAAGCTGACCAGCGCACATAGGATTGGTATGTATTTAGTTTGTTCCGCTGTTTCACTTGAGGTTATACAATGTCATGTAGTATTCATGTAACCCGTGTTTAACTTTTTTAATGTCCACTAGTTTCATTTCCCTTTTGTTTTGTTTTTTATAATATAATTTCTCATATTATATTGGTTAATTAATATTTAGAAGTAATTTTGATTCTTGATTATATCTAAATTTGTTGATTGAACTGTTCGGATTATTTAAACTATAATATTTTATCCATGATCCTAGTTTGATTTATTGTAATCCATATATGTAGCAGAAATACAGTAACATTTTATCGATTAGAAGTAAGTTACTTATTATACTATTGTATATTTTACCTTTCAAATACTGAACGTAACTAAACCAAATGATATATTATGTTTTCTTTCTTGTGATAAATATCTTAGCCCTTAATTACTAACTTTAAAAATCCTTGTTTCTTATTTATTAATTTTAAGTTACATAGTTAATTACATTACTACTTATGGTTTATTCATAACCTTTCTTTTCTATTTTTCAAGAACTGTGTTGATTAAATATTCGAAATTACATATCCCTGTCTTTAAAAATAAATATATTAATAATGCAGTCAAAGAATTCTAACTATGTACTTTTTTTTTGATACACTTGATTCCGTCATTATTGGGTTCAGTTTCCAGGATAAAACGTAATATTGTTTCAAAGATAGAGTCAAATACGGTTAAATATCGTTGATGAATATAAAATGATTATTAAAAATAATATTTAAGGTAATGAATTTGAGCCATAGTTTAAATATTACAAAAATTTGTTAACGGGTTTTTCACAATATTTCCAATGTAAAAAGCTTTTTAAAAAATTATTATCATTATTATTGTAAAACTTGTTGGCTTCTCACCTACTCATATAATAATGAGATTAGTTGAACTTTAAAATGTTTTTTCATGACATGATTGCATTAATTTTACTTAAAGAAAAATATTAACGTAATACATCGACAAAAAAAATCATCATTTTCGTTTGTGGTTTTCATCGATTTCTTTAGTGAAACTAAGACGTTCTCAGCAATTCGATAATACTGCCTCTCAGGACAAAAGAATCAAACAAAGCCTTCTGGATAACCTTGGTGAAGAAAGAAAATCTGATTGGATAACTTGAAGTTGCCGGATAACTGTTTTGCAGTAAGCCTTTTGTGGGAATTTCTTTCCACTCAATGCAGAGATCGATATATACTATTAATATTATTAATTTCAGATTTAAATTTTTACTATTACCCATTGTTAATTTTTCATCTTTTAAATGATTAGTCTTTCTCCCAGGTCATTGTGTCTCTAGATCGCATCACCCTTATTTAGTTTGACCTTTTAAGCATGATTAATCATTTGTTAACTGTCATTATTATCTGGCAAATCTTCGAAATTATCCATAAATAACTATTTCATGACTGTATCATGAATCTTTTATTGTTCACAAGTCCTGGTCCATGATCGAAATCCCTGCACTTGATTGACAATATTTTTCTTGAAATAAACATTCTTAATCATTAACTTAATTCTCTTAAAAAAACAAACAAATATTTATAAAATTGATGCATATATAAATGAAGAGTATTTTTTAAGATACTGATAAAATGGCGTTCTTCGTTGAATCTCCGTTAAAAAATAATATAAATAAAATATCTTAAACAGTATCATTTATCAACTTAAAAGTAAATTTAAAATAATAGTTTATAATTTACTAATTCTAAACATTGTTTGGTTTTTTTAATCTGAATTTCTTATTTGTTTGATATTCAATTAAGATGTAATGTTCATTATTATCTTTTTTGTTAATGGATCTCATTGTGACTGAATGAACCCCTTCAAGTGTAATGCGAAGTTGTTACAATGGTACGACGTTCACATTAATGATGTGTGATTGCACGCATTATGTTAATTTGTTTTTGTTTTTTGGCGGCGTCGATCTATTAAAGGAGAAAGAATGGGCAAAGAAATGGTTTTATTTCTTTCATATATCAGCCCAGTCACCTATCAATGAAAAACATTATAAAAAATAAAGAACTATTCATTTAAAAAAAATGAAACAATATAAATTTTAATGAACATGGCATTATTTCGAATTCCGTTTGCTTTTGAGCGCGATTGAAATGAGAGTGGTTTTTTATTTTAATTATTCTAAAAAAAGAATTTGTTTGTTATTTTTATCCTATTAGTATTTTTTGATTGTTAAACCTTTATTTATTGTTTCCTTTTTATTACCCATCCGGTTTCCCCTCTATGTTTTACATATATCTGCTAATGTCAGTATCAAGAAAAATTCTGGATTAAGCTTATCAAATAGCTTGAAATCTATGAAGAAAAAAAGTTAATTTATTTTTTATCACAGTCAAATTTATACCACTTCAACATGCATTGCGGAAACTGTGATCTTTCTAAGACAGCAGTTGTGTATGTGATTTGACCGAGATCATACTTCCAGTTTTTCCCCTAATTAAGGGTACCTAATTTATAAAAGCTGGGTGAGCTCCAGGTGGTTATGGTGATCTCTCAAAATCCATCCATGGCTGATGACAGACTAAATAATTTCTCTGCCACTGCCAGATTTGAACCCGGGCCCTTATACTAAGCGCTTTATTAATGTAAGAAAGGATAAAATTGTAAAACTTAATTTTGATCCTTTCAGGACCTAGGCTCTGGTGCTTATGAGATCTTTGGATGTTTGACTTTTTATAAGTTTATCAATGTTGTTCTTTGTAATATCATACAGTTCTTTTCCTGAAGAGATACTCAGTGGTAATGGAGGAACGATTCTGTCATTACTTATAGCTTTTACTGATTCAGTGGCCTACAATCCTAGAATACGCAGGAAAATACAACTGAAATACAGGGATCGGTACATATATTATCATCATTACTCTCTATTATTTATTTATTATTTAATTTTCATTTGCACCTGCCCAATTGCGCATCCAGAAAATTTGATCCCAGTGTTTTTCTCTTTGCTTTTCTACATGATCATCGAGTTTTGGAATAAAAATATCAATAGTTGAGTAGGTCTCTTGGCCAATGTCTTTTTAATCTTTTCTTATCAAGTCCAGGAACAGGGACTAGGACAGCAGAAGAACGAGTTGGTTTGGGTGATATTGTGTCGATGAGTGGAATATAATGTATGTGTTATGAATAGATCATTTTATAGTGGGAATGTTCATGTCGTGTTTGTTGTGATTCGAAATATACCATGGTGCATTAACAATGTTTCTGAGAATTTTGAACTGTGTTGTTTGTATCTTGTGTATGTGGACGTTTTTTGCTGAACCCCAAAGTACTCTCTACTTTATTAAAATAATGCATATAGTTTATATTTTATGAACATATAAAGTAAAATTACACATTACGCATTATTAGGGTAAAATTATTTTTTAACATTTCCGGCCGCTATGGAATTCTTATACATAATCATATACATAATAGTGTTTCATTTATGAAGATAGGTTACTTCATGGTCAATGGTTAAGTGGACCATTAAGACGTTGAATGGTATTTCGCAATTCAAGAAACGGGACATTCACCGATAATGTTTTTATGTTGATGAGAGTAACGAAAAAGATTGTTCATGCTATATCCTAATTAAGTAGTTTTGCAATTTATTGTTCTGTTGTGGGGAGGTAGCCAGCTGGTCGTTAGGTAAGTGTTCGAAGGCGTGTGCTTCCTTTGTCAGGTTGCCATACGAGCCATGAATTATCATTCATGCTTTCGTCTTTTGCGTTGTTTGGATTGAAACGTAAGCCTGGTAATCATGTTATCTAACAGGGAATGCAGGTTCTTATTCAACGACTTTGCATGTTTTGGCCACTCTGTATTAAGACTTTACACAGTAGCATGCTAAGTTCGTGTGCTTCGTCCGGTGCACTTTCTTACGTTATTTTGAAAATAAAAAAACTCTCTTTTAACTTATGGTTAAGTAATATTTTCACACTACAATTTAATGTTTTTAAAAGTTATTTATTCTTTTAAATTTAACTTGACTGATTTAGTTTGCCAGAACTGTTCTGACGTCTTTTTGAACCCCCAAGCTCTGGTTCATTGCTCACATATTGGGACGAAATGACATTTTTTATGATTATTTTGACGATATACCGACCACCTTAGATATTATTTTAAAAAAAAGTTTTAAATAAAAGAACGTAATTTACATTCAATTAGTGTAACGAGTTCATCATCAATATTAGCTCCCCATCATTTTTTTAATGTGAATTCATTGATTTGTTGAATAATTTCAATTATTTATTTCGAAATACACAAAGTGTTTTTATTATTTTTCTAATTAAAACTTTACTATTTTTGAAACAACAAAATTTTCGCTCATTTGTTATAACTTAAGCGAAACTAGTGGTGTCAGGGTCTATCAAATTATTTGCTTACGATTGTTTTATTTGTGTGTGCAAACTAGTTTTCCTGATTGCAGTCTTCACAGATATATTTAATTATTGAATTAACTGATGAATAAGATATTATTTATGCCTGAAATTATTTTTTATAGTTCTAAATTTTGGAAGAGCTCGCCGTTTCAGGCTACTTCAATATTTACTAGGCAAACGCTCTAAGCTCTCAATTAATTACAAAAAAATTATATACATGACAATCATTAGACCCATCTGGACTAATGGAGCAAAGCTTTAGACTCCACTAAGCCATCAACTCCTCTCGTATCCAATCCTTACAATCCAAAATCCTACGTAAAATGCTCCTTACATTGTTACGAACAATGACCTTGACGTCCCATTTGTACTGATTTGGGCCGAATCCGGTATCAATCTTTTCATGACATACTTTATTCCCACTCGTTTCAAATCTTGCAACCTCTTCAATTCATAACAATCATCCGAGGCGTTTGAAAAGAAGATTGCCTCGTGGCCTTCTGAGTTGAATTATATATTTCAGTACTACCAATAGGTAGTTTCTCTACTTGTCTTTTTCCGTGCAACTATATATCATTCCTGCAATTTACTTGTATTGGTATAATACAGTTGTAAATTTCAATAAATAAATTAATAGGTTTTCTAGACCCCAGGGTATGTAAAGCAATCGGAAAAAAAAATGATTGTTATTTATTTCTTCCCAATGGATTTATAAAAAAAGTATTGCAGACAGGGAAGCAGTTACGTGAACTTTAGGGATCCAAAAAAAAAAAAAAGGTTTGCGGCCCCGGGAGGAGTTAGGGTGTGGTTTGGTTCAATGGCTTCCGTTAGTGGTCTTTGTCAGTTTGTAGGTCTGTCAAGGTTGGGAGGCTAAACGTTTCTTGGTATAGGTGTGTTATAATAGTCTATATTTTACTGTTAGGACATTTTTATAATTTATTTATTCTTATTATCACAATTAAACTTTAATAAAATTTATTTTTCGGAGATGCGATTCTTCGGCTAATAGGGGTAGTGGGTGCTCCTTAATAGAAAAGTAGCAAAACTCGATTTGTAGTTCAGAATTATGTTACCTTTTTTTAAATTTATTTTTATTAACTTAGAAATTTCAAAAATTGACTTTTTCGCTTGTTTAGTCAAGCTGTTTACAATTTGTTTAACACAACACTTTGCCGCCTTATTTCTCATGGTTTTAATCCTGTTCCGAACCGGAAATTTCTGGAGCATGAAGCTTTGCTTGACTATACTAGCTAAAAATGTGAATAAGACCCTTTTTGAAATTTGGAGTTACTCACTTTTGATCCTGAATGCCTTATTTAATCTAAGTGAATATTAAAATAATTGAAACGTCCCATAGTTCTGAGAGTTTTCGTTCAGAATGTGTAAATATAGAAAATATGCTAATATGATGAAATATGTAGCTTCTTCGGGTCTTTTTTACTGTGATTTTATTTTTAAGTTTCCATTATTTTTTAACACCATTTATTTCTCAGCTTAAATAATTTAAACAATTGTTGACACTTCACTTAAATAATTTATCTTCTACTATTATTTGGCAATTGGATTTAAATTAGAAACTAAACTCATGTTATGTCGTCGTCCACATTCATGAGTTTAGGACGTAGATATTTTCTTCATGTAAGACAAAGATAATTTTATCATTTTATAAGTAGTCAGTGCAAGAAATGTTTACTATGTCAAACACTTAGAAATTTCGAGTCTACTGTGGCCAAAATGAAAATTAAAACTCAAATTAAAAAAAAAAGTATAACTATCTACATGTATACTAACAAATGTATAACTATATTACTTGTCAATTATAACTACGGACTTACAGATTTTTAGAATAGTGCCGTTGAACTATGAGATAACGCAGTACCACCCAAAGAAATAATTTGCATACATTTTTAGTTATGAATTTTTCATACGTTAATAATGTTTTCTATGCAACTTAAATTTTAGTACTTATAAAAACAGACATTTATGAATTTATTTCTATTTCTCCTTTCATTTGATATACCTTTACCTTTTTGTCGTGTTGCCTAGGGTAATTTATGGGGTTAATATTTTGTAAATTAGTTAAGTTTTCTCAGGCAATTGGGGTTATTAATATATCTGCGACCTTAGTTCCCAATTTTGTGTCGGCTACTAAAAGTAGCAACTAGTTTGGAGAGTAACGCAGGAGTTTCGATGCAAAGTTTTCCTTCGGAGATTAATTTGAAACCTTAACTGCCCGACTTAAAAAAGAAAAAAGAAAAACAGAACAAGCAATAAAACAGAAATTTAACTAATAACCCGGACTCAGACTCCGTGGGAGCGAGACAACCCTTAACGACCTTCGCATGGGCGCGGTCTCTGGTCTTTTCCTCACCTTCTATAATGTGCCCGTTGTTTAATATTCCATTCTTTGTTGGTAGAATATCATGTTACGATTATAGATATATTACTAAATTGAATAATAGTTAAATGACTATATTTGGAAGTAATGTATTGCGTTGTGTATTCGGTCTTAAATAGGATGAGTCCATTTCAGAATTTAGGAAATTACACAACGCGGAATTGCAGACTATGAATCCTGTTTAAATTAAATAAATAGCGCAGAGAAGATTGATATGAGCTTGTAGAGTGTTTGTGCTTAGTAAGGAACGAGTTCCTAAAAAGTTAATAAGAACTGAGCCGGGTGGTAAACGCCCGAGGTGTAGGTTGGAGGATTGCGTAAAGGATGTCTTACGGAGTTTGTTTTGGACTGTAATCCGTGGATAAAAGTTTGTAAGCAGATATTAGTGCTATCGGCATGAGCCATCGGGTTCGTTTACCCTTTCATTATTATTACTAAATTGAGGATTTTTAATTCGAGTTTCGTTGTCGATGAAGGTACCACTACAAACCATGAAGGGTCAGGGATTACATGTTAGGGATCTACCAGATGAAAGGTGCTGGGATGAAGGGACTACCAGTACATGGTAGAGACTTGCACTATTTCCTGGACTATGGTTGTGATTTTTAGCCAAAATTGTGATTTTTATTTTATGTGGAAGAAAATGGTCCGCGTAGAGGTCAATAAATTAAATTAGTCAATAAATTTTATCGACATAAGTCAATAAATTTTATTGACCTCTATCCGGGCCATTTTCTTCCACATATATTATCAAGGTCAACTATTATCATTCAAGATTTTTATTTTATGGAATTTGTTGGTTGATCGTTATGCGTAAAGCTTTTGTTGTGTATTATGGTCTCGGCAATTGTATTTTTGAATTTTACGAAGCATTGAGTATTTTGGTTTACTGAGATTGGTTACGGTTATAATCTGTTCAGGTTGATGACTATAGTTCACGAAATGGTACTAGCTTTTTGCGGAAAGCCTGAGGATTCTGATAGTTACCAAAGTTATGGTAGGTGATTCGCGAAGTTATAATTCTTAGTTAAGTTATTCGAATTGTAGGATTTTTAACAGGAAATTGGAATTAATTTGACTTCCTCACTTTAGTGAACTCTTGACATATCGTAAATCTTGGACCGGTTTCGGATCGATGACCTTTTGCTACAATTACAGTTAATCGTAGTGGAGAAGCGGGCTCATCATTGGCTACCGTTTAGCGGTTAGGCAATCCTTCAACGATGACCATCATATTGACTCCTTGCAGTCTATCTCGTATCCCTTACGTTCTAATAAGTGTCTCTTAATGATCATCTTCGTTTTCCAACAATACATTTTTTTAAATATATTTTTCCTCTCCGTTTTGAATAGTTATGCAGTATTTTTTCAGTAGCAGATGTATATTATTTCTATAGATAAATTGACTTATTATTATATTAATTAATTATCTTATTAACCCATAATCTTGTGTAGTTATTTTAATATTGGACATAAATACATCGCACACAGAAAAGAAGAAAAAAAGTAGCAAATTTACTTTTGTTCAATCGCATCTTATTTAGAAACCAAATAATTAAAAGAATAGAGCCTGTTTAGATAAATAAGACAGAATTTTACCAAAAACCTCGTTTTATTTAATTTGAATTACTTTGATTTTAAAGTGCTAATTAGGGTAAATAAAAGGTAAATAGTCTGGAAGCCGGTATAGCTGTATGGGTGTTTGTATATATATATTTTTAATGGAATGATTATTGGTAATGCATTCCTGTACTAAAATTTTAAAATATTTGTAGTCATTGCGAAGAAAATGGGTTTTTATAATTGAGTTATTAGGGATCAAAAGTGAACAACTCCATATTTCAAAGGCTTGCTTTTTCAAAATGTTCGCTAGTTAAATCAAGCACATTGCCGCCTGATAACCTGAAGTTTGGTGAGCATAAGCGTTGCCTGACTTAACTTGAGAAAAAGTCAAATTTGATATTTAAAGTTATGCGCTTTTTATCCTGAACGCCTCAATTATTTTTCTCATGTAACTTATATATTTTGTATTCCCTGTCTTCATCTCCACTCTTTTTTTTCTCTAACCGCGTTCTTAGATTTCATCAGTCAAATTCAAGTTTTACGATCCATTTTTATTTTATTCCACTTTATATATTTAAATTTCTTATGTATCTACTATTTACATTATCGGTAATATCAGATAAATTTATATATAAAATTATAAATAATAATTATATAAATATATATATATATATATATATATATATATATATATATACATATATATATATATATATATATGTATATATATATATATATATATATATATATATATATATATATGTATATATATATATATATATATATATATATACATATATATATATGTATATATATATATATATGTATGTAATTAGATAAATCTGTATATATATATATATATATATATATATGTATGTAATTAGATAAATCTTTTAACTGATGAATATGAGTCTCTTCTATTTATATTGTTATTTCTATTTATTTATTTTTAAATAAAATTAAATTGAAAGAAAGTTTTATCTGTTGTAGAAATAATAAGAGGTACACTCCAATTAAAAAATGATAATTTGAGAGTATTATAAAGTTCCCCAAATCCTTGTAAAATTTTAAAGCCTTTGGACTAATTGTGATTAAATATTTATTAAAGCAATTATTAATTGACAGTCTATAAAATGAATTTAGTTAATTTTGAGCGCTCCGAGACGTTTCTAGGGCAAGGCCACGACTTTGAATAGTTGACGAAACTGCAAAGACTCGTTATTTATGCCTCATGACTTTACAGAACTTATGGCTAACAATTTATTTTATTTTTTAATTTAAAAAAGTCATTGATATGTTGATATGTTATAAATAAACATAAGTTTTTGTTCAACTTCAGTTTAAGGGTAGGTAAAACTTCGATTTACTTGCATTTCTGTAAGCTAAAACATCTCACGTATTGTCATTAAATTAGCAACCTTAATGTAAATACCTGATTACACAACATTATCAAAAAAAAAATATTTTACTGTCTTCTTATGGGTCATTTATTTATTTATTATTATTATTATATTATTAGTCTAACTTGTCAAAGCAGAACTCCATGCTTTTTTTTATATATGTGTTTTAAAGTTATAATTTCCGTTTCGAGTAATACAATGAATTCATCATATTTCTTCAAAGTTTATATTTAACAAAAAACTTCCCAAAATGTTTTATTAGAAAAATTCTCATAAAGTTTATTGTCTAATTATTTTTAAAAGTAATAGAAGTTCTTTATTCTGACTTACTACTTCTGACAAAGGGGGTTTAAAAGAACCAACCAGCCCTTGAATATCATTATTAAAATAACAATCATACAAAATTGGTATATTAATCTATAATCTTATTTTATGACTCATAATATTGGACACTAATAAATTGCACTCTAATAATTATCCACTTACAACTTCGGCTAAGTGCAAGATAATTTAATGTCTTCGATTGTTTGTGAATGGTTAAGAAATTTATTTAAATCATTAAAATGAGAATGTATCTAAGTTTATTTGTTTTATTTATTTTAATGTCACTTTATGCTGATATGGCTAATTGGACGATTATGCAGTGGTAGTCTTAAATTTTGTCTATCCAGGTAAAATTAGTATAGTGTTCTTTAATGAGTGCTTGTCACCGTAAAACTTCGGGACCATTTACTGCTCCACCGAAGGACGGCATAACCGATGATGTTTTCTCCCTTGTGCTCCGAACCCCCGATCTTGGGAATAGTTGGTTGTTTTGCTAACCGCTTCACCAAGCTTTAAAATAAAATAAATATGATATTTTCTTTAGAATGAGCTGTTTGAGCGTTAAAATAAAAATTATATCTTATAAATTCATTGAAATATTTAAAAAAAATTATATATTATACTTCAGTAAAAATAAATAAATACGATAGCTTGAATTTAATTGTAAATTATAATTATTATTAAACTGTATGTTAACACTAAGATTTAAAATAAAATTAAACTTGAATTAATTTGCTATAGAATAATCTGTTTAAATTAAAATTCTTTCTTCTATATTGAGTTAAATATTAAAAATATATATAATGTATTATACTTCAATAAAAAAAAGTATTTACAAATAGATGGCTGAAGATTATATTTAAAATATAATAATCATTAGGGTGCATGCTCGAAACAAAATAAAATAAAAAATATATTAATTTCAAAATAAGCTGTTTGAGTATTCAAATAAAAATTATGTCTTATATAATGATTGAATGAAATTAATTTAAAAAATATATATTATCTACGTACTGAAGAGTATGACTATAGTCCTCATGGTGTCCCCGGTACAAAGCTTGCCGCACAACTGGCTGTAAGAACTCTTCGGGGCTGGCCACGAGAAAGTTCACCCCACTCTCCCGTCCACCCTTACGTTCTGATCGCCTCTGTTCCTTCATACCGTTGTCATCTCTATCTGAAGGGATCTGTCGATAATTATAGAAAAAAGATTAATATAATAGACATAATACAAAATATAAAAAAAAAAAAAAAATTAAGAATAGTATATAAAGTAACTATATTCAGGGACGATATTCTAAAGTCCCTTTAGAATGCAAACATGAACAGAAAAGGAAACATAACGTACATCTTGCCAAAAGGCTATATAATACAAATCATTTATGTAAGTGCAAAAAAAATAAATTGAAAGACTGCCTAAACAGAGAACGACACGGAATGAAATTAAAAGAAATCAATGTTCTTGTGGAAAATGAAGAAAAACGGAAGGGGGGTACAGGATGGTCAGAATAAACGAATCAAATGCAGGCAGAAATGATGAGGATTCATGACGATGTAATGAATACTAGGAGAAAAGTAAGACGAAAATGAGAAAAAAAAAATAGTGATATTCGCGTGGTCTTAATACACCGTTTCGTGAAAATAAAAATAAAAAAAAGCATTATTCGGGACAAAATACTGAGCAACTGAAGTGAATAAATAACTAACAGCAATTAAAAATGTGAGCTTGGATGTAATAAGAAACAACAAGCGATCTATGTCGTACTTTGAGACAGAAATTGGATTTAGTAGTTATAGATACATATTAACGCCCATATCTTAAAACTATTTTAGCTTTGTATTTCCAATTTTTGTAAATAAATTTTGTGAATTTTAAAATACTTTATTATAATAATAGATGCTTAATTATTGGTGAAATAGATAGTAATCGATGCATTGACGTGGAAATGGTAGTAAGTCAAAACAAAAAATAAATTCAGTTTTTTTTTTTTTATGATGTTATATTAAATTTTTTTTTTTAAAGGTATTTTATTTTAAAAGATTTTTTTTTGTGAACATTAAAATGCTTTATTAAAAAATTGACTACTTATTTTTAAGGAATTTTATAATGATATTAATTACAAAGTATATAATTAATTAATAATTGTTGCGTTTATATGGAAAAAGTAAAACAATAATTATTTATTTTTTTTATAGAAAAGATGGTGATTAATCATGCCAAAGGGGTAGAAAGAGGAGTTGGTCAAAACTGAGATTGGTTTAGTTTCTATGAAAGATGGTAGTTACTATTTTCCACTTGAAACTTTCATTTTTAGTTGTCAAGAGTTTTTTCTTCTCCTGTAAAATTACCTTTTCACTTACTACCTTTCCATGTCAAAAATCAACTAGTGATATATATGTACTTCAAGGCCGAAATCAGATTGAGAAGATATATATACTTGTTTGTAGATAAATTTGTAGCACTTAAAATTTTAGCTTTTTTTTTTCCTTTAATTTTTTTTATTTATTTTAAGAAAATAAATATTTGGGCCTCTGCAGACATAGAAATTTTTTTTTATTTTTATTTTTTATTTAATTCAATGATATTTACAACTATAATGGTATTATATCAAGTAAATGTGCAAAAATGTAGAATGTGACATGAAAACACTTGTGGAGAAACTACCCATCGATAGCACTTCAATAAAGTTCTATAGTAGTTGATCTCGAGGCCATCTTCTTTTCAGGCGCCTCGGAGGGTTATCAGGAATAGTATGGGAAGCAAGCTGAGAGACTAGCGGATTCAAGTGCGTATGGAGCTTGTTATGGAAGGATAGGTATCTAGTTTGGGCCAAATCAGTAACATATGGGATATTAAGATCATGATGGATGAGTTTGTTTGTGACATAATAAGGAGCATTGAGGATTTTACGAAGGATTTTGGATTGCAAGGATTGGATACGAGATGAATTGGATGGTTTAGTAGAGCCCCAAAGCTCAACTCCGTATGCCCAAATAGGTCTGATGACTGTCATGTAAATAAGTCTTTTGTAATAAATTGGTAGCTTAGAGCGTTTGTCCAGTAAGTGTTGAAGTAGGCGAAAACGTCGAGCAGTTTTTGTCTTTTCAGTCTTGTATGAGGATTCCAAGTGAGAAGTTTATCCAGATGGAGTCCTAGGTAACGTATCTGTTCGACAGGGTTCAGTGGTGTATTATTAAACGATACAGTAGGACAGGAATTCGTAGGTTTACGACGAAGGGTGAAGGTAATTTGATGGGATTTGTTAGGATTTATTTTAATCCTCCAATTTTGACACCATTCTTGTAGGTGTGAGATATGGGATTGAAGAGATTGGGATGCAACAAATGGATCCTTTTTAACTGATAACACACATGTGTCATCAGCGTAAGTAGTGAGGTCAGTGCTTGGATGGGTTGGGATGTCAGCTGTATATATCGTGTATAGGATGGGCCCCAGGATACTACCTTGAGGAACACCGGCAGACTGGGTGAAGAGGGAAGAGTAGGAACAATTATGGTTTACTTTAAAGGTTCAGACATAGAAATTAAAAATCGATTACTTTTTTTATGGAAATCTATTTTTCTATTAATAAGCTGATAATTACCTTAGTATTTCTTCTATTGCTAGAATAATGCTCCAAATTATATCAATGTGTCAAAAAAAAAAAATATTTTGACTGCCATGTATGTTTAAAATTTTTTTTTTTTTAATTTCGTTGTATTTGGCCTGTCCGATTTATTGATATGTGCTTGACCATTTTATAATGAAACTTATATATATATATATATATATATATATATATATATATATATATATATATATATATATATATATATATATATACATGTATATGTATAATTTTATTGTTGATTTTTTCTCTCCTACATTAATTTATTTTAGCTCCGAAGACAATCTATTATTTTTACAAAACATCTTGATTCTTAGGCGTTTACATTTATGTTTATTATTCAGAAATAGCATATCATAGATCAAACAAAAACAAAATCTGAAATAAACGTTGCTTAGTAAGCGTTAAGTCATTAATAATTTAGTAATACCTTTGAGGTTTATTGTAACTACGTAAAATCATAATTTCATTATATATTTACCGAACTTGAAATTTGTGAAGCCCATTATTGAATAAAACTTTTTTTTTGCCATCTATCCATGTTATGTTATCCAGTTAGTTTATTACAAACCCAATCTATTAGCACTTTTTAATAGAAGGGGCAGGATGTGTTGTAAAATAAAATTGCCTGTTACATCGTCGAAAAGGATAAAACGTAAAAATAATTATTTTAGACTCAGCAATAATGTATAAAGAGAGAAAGATTAGGCGTCTTATTAGAAATTGGTCAAATAACGATTCATTTTTTTTCTGTATTATTTTAAATCGGGAGGTCTTATTCATTTTTTTAGTTAGTTGAAGCTGTCAAATTTTTTTTTAAGACTGCATAATCAACTAAAGCAATCTGACCAGTATTTTAAATTGTTGATCGCTTATAAATTTAAATATGATAGTTAAATATTCCTTTTTTTTATGACATTATATTATCTTTTTATTAATTTACTTCTCATTTATATTTTTAATGTAATTTATTGTTTTGCTGTTCTTGCACATATGGCTCATTAGTTGCTTAATTACAACTTCGAAAGTAATGTACTGTTTTTTAGTATTTGAGAATTAATAGTTGATGTATGCTCTTTCATATCATAAATACATTACCTTTATATTTTCACTTTCTAAGAATTTTGAAGGTCTATTAGTGCAATAAGTCATTTATTATGTTATTTATTTCTTATTTGATCCAACCGACTGCATATCATCAGGGAACATACGCCAGTGTATCCATTGATTCCGGATTTCTCTGGTTTGGGGTTTCCCATTTATTTCCTGGTTACCGAAATGAAGAGATGGCGGAGATACTATCCATATCCTGTTACGCAGTTTTTATCCCAAACGTGATGATAAAAATGTGCGAAGGGAAATTTGTATAACCTCACTTGAAATCTGGTAGTTATAACCACATTTTTGTGTGAAAGACGATAAAATTTTATTCATAATGTTATTGCTTAAAAATGGAAAAAACTTATTATTATTAAAAATGGATACTTCGAATTTAGGTTATATACATAATATAAGTGTAGGGAGCGGAGTGGCCAAGTTGAGTCGCCGTGCAGAAAGTCCTGGGTTCATATCCCGCTCGCTTTGCAGACTTCTTTTTTAATCTATAAGCGATTGAAGATGGATCCTATGGACTCACCAGCCACTATAAAATGGGTGCCCAAAATATGGGAGAAAAATCTGGCGGTTAAGCGTGATCTAGTACAAATCACATCCTTGCAACCGTTTTCCAAGAAACAGTACCGTCTCTACTATATACTGAAACCCAAACCCTCCTGGGTGCAGGGTTTTTTATTTTTTATTATGATAGCTTCTACGTGATATTTTTATTATGAGATAGGAAATATAACTTTAATGCCTAAACTAAGTATACTTATTTATTTGGGGATTATATGACATTATACATAGTACAAATCACGCTGCTTACGTTTAGTTATAATTTTTAAGTATTCATTATAGGTCTTCTTATATAGTTAAATGTTAATTATTCTCGTTAGTTTAATTACGTATTCAATTTAGTTCCAGTCTAAACGAGTCTCATCCTGTCCTCATGCAATTCTTAAAGTCATTTTTAATTTGCATTAACTGCATGGGTAGTCGATAACGACTAAGTATTAGCAGATAATTATATCCTTTCGTTGTTTGCTTTTGAAATTACTTTCTGATTGAATATTTTAGCAGACTTCCTGTTGTGGTTCTCCATGTCTCTACCCTCTTGACCTCTTCAACATCATTATAGCTACTATTTATTTGTGAAATCTTTTTTGAAATAGCATTACAAAAATCTTTGCGTTTTTAATCACTGATGTATATTCTATCGTTATTTGTGAAGTAAAAGTGTAAAAAAAGAGATCTTTCTTTTACTCTACCATCGTGGAATTGTTCCAGACTTCGAAAAATATAGTATTGTTTTTCAATAGCTGAGGAGGGAGGGAAAAAGAAAACCTAGGATTATATACAAGAATAGCAGATGTACACAATGATAAAGAATTTTTATATTTTATTATTCACCTTAATTCAAATGTATTGGGGATGTTGAAAGTATATAAATATTTTACAAAATTACATAAAATTAAAAATTGTGTGATTTAAATGTTTACTGCTTTCCGTGGTCTAATATGCAAGGTTATCATAACATGTATCGGTCAAGTTCTATAACACTCTTATCTATTTATTTAATTGTTGATACCATTAATGAAAAAAATCATTTATTTTCATGTAATAGTATTAATCCCATTTCCTGAATAATATGATCCTGAGACCCAACTCAACAACATCCAAAAAAAAACCTTTTTTTTTTAAATCAGGCAAAAACAATAAACGTGGGGGCTGATATCAATTAACAAAATATGAGAAAAAATTACCTGTGGCATTTTATAACAAAAACATTTTCTTGATCAAAGTAGCCCTCTGCTCACCAAAAACATATATAATAAAAAGTCCCTCTCTTCGCAAAAAACTGTTTAATAAAAATAGAAGTAATTGAAAAAATCTAAACTCTCCATTGTAAATCAAACACATTGAGGCAATTAACAACGACACCTACGATTAAAAAATAATAAGTTAACTAATCAAGAAATATTACCTGTCGGTTCGTATTGTGAATCTAAACTTTCATTTTAGATGTACAATACAGCGTGGGGCCTTGTGCTATGATTTCAGGCTTCACTTGCCAGATTTTGTATATAGTAATAATTTGAACTGTACTCGTACACCCATGCTTTGCTTAGTTAGTCTCATAGGAAGTATCTTATGTATTCAAGTTGCCCAACCTGCTTGTGAAGTTGCTGGTAAATAAGTTTTGCTTATCTTCTTCTCTTTTTCTTTCTCTCTTGTTTTGGATTTAAGCATGTAGGAGCCTCCAGACTTTGTCTACTCAAATTTTGTGTATCCGTTCTTACATAACCAACTGAAGAAGACGCTCTATGCTTTGACAGTTGACGTTTCCAATGGACATATGCAACGTTTATTGGCTTTATGTAAGCCTTTGTTGCCGCTTGCTCTTTGTGTAGGTTATGAGTTGATAAGTAAGTCCACCTGCTTGCTTCATGGAAATAGAGGAAGTGCGACTGACCCCTGACCCAACTTACGTAAACCTGAATCGATTAATCGATAGTGGATAACGTAATCGATAAACCATAACGCGCTCCTCTTCCTGATTAATCCACTCTACTTCGGTCAGATGCCGCTCTCTATGATATTGTCTGCCGATAAGCAATGATTAAAAAACCATTGGTCGGATCCCTGGTTGGAATTAAATAGCACAGGGAATGATTGCGTTGTATATCTTCTATTGCAAATAAATATTGATCTAACTTTTCGTTTCTAGCTTGCGCAAATAAACGTTACTGAGATGTATGACATGAAGAGATGGCTGTAGGCTGGTGATGGACTTCGAATCGTATTAAATATTTTTAATTGAGTACCAATGATATGATCAGGTACTTGTATATAATACGATCACATATTATATCTAAAGACCCGGGTGCATAAGTGGTAGAATTTGGTCCAAAATAAGCTTTTTAAAGTTAAAGATGCGGAATCATGTTATTCTTATAGAATGAAAACTGGAATGATATTTTAATGTTTAAGATGAAGATATTTAAATAATTCTATATGTGACAGTTTTCCTTTTATTTTATTAACATTTCCAACAGCAGATATTTTTTGAGAATATAGAAAAACTAATCTTTGATTTAAAAAAAAAAAATTATCTTGATTTTTTTAATAACTGTGATCACTGTATTTTTTTTATTGATTATATCCATAACTTCATCCTGAATGGTTTTGAGGATATATGCGCCTTTTGGTTTATTGAAGGCAAACTTTAAGGAGTGGAAATGCGGATGCATATTAGACAGCAAAAATTTGTAACATTTTTTAAAATTTATTTTTTGGGTAAACAACGTGGTTACGGGTCTGTCGAGTTATTAGCGTGTTCAACTTCAGTAGTTCTGCCATTTGATCGTCCAAGTTACAATTATTTTCAGCTTCATCTATAAATAAATAAAATCGGGTAGAACAAATCATTATATTTTGACAAAAAAAAAAAATCTGCTAATCAATATTCTATTGACTACTTGTTTCAGAGGTTACTATGTACATATATCTGACTCAGCAAATGAGCTATTTAATAGCTAATATTCAACAGTTATACAATATATCCAATCTTACGAATTGGCCTAATTTTATTTGCATTCCATTTAGTTATTGCCATGTATGGGAAGATTTATTAAAACCCTAATTAATCATCAATAAAATACATTAATAGACACAAACAAAAATTAATAATTTTCAAGAACACATCTGTCTCTCTACAATTTCATTCAGTTAAAATTGAATTTATGTTTGAAGAGCTGATAAGCGATTGAATATCCATAATACTCTGGTCTTATTGTAAGTTTTATAGTTATTGTAAAATAGGACTTCGATAGAGAATTAAAGGAAGAAAATGAATACTCATGATTCACGATTCCTTATAGAAATTTAATAAAAATCACGAAAATCATGAGAACAATCAATATTGATTACTATTTTGGAGGTCAGGAAAAGTTGTATGGGCGATGTCGTGACTATTGTGAACTATGCCTGTCATATTTCGGCTTTCTATTTATTGACGTATTTCATTGAGAATAATATACATTAGCTCTATATCAAAGGTCATCCGTAGAAGGTGCCTGAGGTACATTTTAAATCCGTTGTATAACCTTCAAGAAGCAGGGACCTAGAATGGTCTTGTTTCCTTCCAATTTTATTTCTTGATAATTAATTGCTGATGCGTTTTGCGCTAACTAGATGTAACTTTGAGTATGCCCTCAATAGTTTTATAGTTCGATACCAAAGTTTTTGCTAATTACTAATATGCATTGTTATAAACAACGTGTACTTCGATCATAGATAAAATTGAATAGGGCCATTTGTACAAAATTATTTTAACATATACAGGTTTTATTATCATTCATTGAAAAACTGACGTAGTTAGTATTGTTATTTATTGTACAAACTTTTCGATCTAACTTACGACTTAAAACAGAAGGGCGTAAACTTAATTATTCTGTTACCTCTTCAACGTTCCAACCTCGAAACATGTATACTTCTTACAATTATGTTGAATGAATTTTAAATTACAGCAGTCAATTAAAAAACTTGGGTTTTGTACATGGTAGAGGCTGTTCTGTTTCTAGGACAACGATTGTGCAGAGAGGTGATTGTCCTGGGATTACTCTCAACCGCCAGGTTTCCCCTCCCCAATTTAGAGTACTAACTTTATAGACGCTGTTAGCCCCAGATCCCTGTGGCTGTCAAGAGATTAAATAATTTATCCGCCACATTTGGATTTGTACCTGGGAAATTAGGCACAGCAACTCAGTTACTGTTGTCAGCTCTACCGTTGAGCTACCACGCTCCCCTACACCATTCAATACTGAGTCAATGATATGGCTATGTTATATGGTAACGTAAGGGTTTCTGTTACGAAATTCAACATTTTTCACCAGTCTTTTATATAATAATAATAAGGCTCTTGTCCATGGACCACTACCCAAACCCAAATCCGCCAGATCACTCTTAACACAATCTTCCCACCTACGCCTCGGTCTGCCCCTCAGAATTCTTATATATTACATAATATTCTTCTTTGGTAATTCTATTTTTTGGTCAATTTCAATATTATTACTTCCCAACGCCTTGTAAGAAAGTTACAATACCTTGAAATGAAACTATCATGGTGATTGCCAACTGCGGTAGTATACTTTCCATTACCGTCTAACTAGTTTTACAAGTCTGGGGATTCAGATCCCCCTCGCCCAAGCAGGAATGGCTTTCACAAGTCATTTCTTTCTGACCTAAGGTCAGCCATATTTTTCTTCTATCATATTTCTCCCTGAGCTTAAGATGCTAACGTGTTGCTGAGATTTCTTAAATTTACAGTCTATTTCATTTCATCGACAGCTGTGCTAGAGGTATGTAGGGCTAATGTACTAATCGCTAGTCGTCCTGCCTTGTTTGTACAGTAACTAGTTCAACTATGACGCATGGATTGCTAACTGTACTTTACTGTATGATAGACAATACTTCTAAAAACTTTTGTACTTGATGTAATATTGTTTTAAGTCGAATATTAGCAAGATTAACCACTAAAAAACGTGAAGGGTCTGTGCTCACAAAATGGTAGAGACTGTACTGTTTCTTGGACAACGGTTGTTAAGGGAGGCGATTTATCCTAGATCACGCTCAGCCGCCAGATTTTCCCCCTTATTTTGGGTAACTACTTTATAGAAGTTGGGTGAGCCCCAGGCGGGTCTTAGTTACCATAGGATCCATCTCCATTCGCAGACAGATTAAATAAAAGTCTGCCCGCTAGCCGAATTTGAATCCATCCCCTTCGGCATGGCGGTTCAGCGTTCGACCACTGAGCCACTCCACTATTAGTACGATTACTATTTTTTATTTATAACTTTGATTTTAGCTTTGGTATAAATTTACCTTTAAAAATATTCACACAACTCCTGTTAGAATTCAAACACAGTTATAATTGAATGCATGAATGAATAAAGCCTTTTATTACAAAAAATTAACAGGACTTTACTGATTATAATACTTTATACTTCAGATGATATTTACAATTCTTCAGTTATAATTACTACATCATATTTACGATGTAATATAATTTTTACGGTAAATAGATTTTTCAGGCGAATTAACTGCATTCGTAATAGAGTTTAGAAGCCGGTAGGCTCAGAGACAGAGCTCTGAGTTACCGTTCCGATAGTGCTGGAATCTTAATTCGGCTGTGGCAAACAGTTGGGGATGGATCTTTCGGGATATACAGATCTCTATGGGGATCACTCTAAATAGGGGGTACCCTCAATAGGGGGATACCTAGACGGTTGCGCGTGGTCTCGAACAACCGTTGTCCTAGAAACAATACAATCTAGAGATTGTCGTACGTGGTAGACCACGTATTGAACGCAAAACTCTTGTTGGGTTCTGTTTTTTTAAGGACAATGATGATGAAGAATTGGAATTTGTTTTTTTTTACGTTTATTGTTTTTATTTTGTTTTTAAAAAATAATTTTTTTGAAGGTCTAAAGGTCTGAATGTCTGACTTGGTGCTCAACATGGTAAAAGGGAGTGCATGGTTACTTCTTAAATGTCAGATTTTGAATGATTAACACTTTAGATGCCCCTGTGAATACACATTATTATGTAACGTGTGCTCAGTTCCTCTGCCCCAGATTATAATAAATGTGGTATCGGTGTACCACAATCCTTGCTGCCTTAGGGTTCTTATTATTGATGAGATATATTTAATTGAATATATTTTATGTCTTCGGGACACAAAATGCTTTAATGAAATTGTCTATGGTCGAGTTTTCGCATTAAAGGAATTTTTGCTAGTAACTAATCATTAATGTACCTTATCGATAATAGGTTAGAAACCTTTTCGATAGAGGAAATATATCAATATAAGTTTGGACATTTGGTAGACTCAGATGGGGTGCGGTAGCTCAGTGGTAGAGCGCTGAGTTGACGTGTGGCAGGTAGTTTATTTAATATGTTAACAGGAGATGGGCCCTGTTGGATCTGAGAACCTCCTGGGGCTCACCCGGCCTATATGAAGTGGGCATCTTTAATTGGGGGAAAAACCTTGGGGTTGATCGTGTTCTAGGACTAATCCATCACGTAATGGAGTTTCTACCACATTACTACACTTCATGGGTTGTAGTAATACAGGTTTAGGTTGGTCGACTCGGAATTTTTTTTCTTTACCTTGACTATCAAATGGGTTGAAAAAAATCAATGAATAAGTAAATATCTTGGTTAAGATCCACATATCTAAAGGCCGCTACACACGGTCAGTTTGATGTGTTCATTTCTAACTGAACGCAATATTCGCACCCACACGAGCACGTCGGTGTGTCAGTTCGATGTGCTACCCCTTGGAAGCACCAGTCCCTCTTATTGTGTTTTGTGTTATGTAATTAACAAATTAACCACAATTTTGTATTTACATCATGTTTTCAGACGATGAATTGTTATTTCTATATAGTGCAGTGGCCTGTGTTATTTCAAAAAACATTCCTCCCCTATGAACAGTTCTATAAATTCTAAAAGAAAAATAACCATATTATCACTCACTAATAACAAAACGAAGGAATACAGGCGAGGTCTGGAAAAGCGATTGAAAGGGGGACGTCTATCCAAACGACACCTGTACGTATGCTCAGATATCTAATGTGACCAGCTGAACTGAAGCGACGGTACACACGCTCACTTCGGACTGTCGTCAGTTCGGTGTGTCACGCCGAAATGATGAATTTTCATCAGTCTATCAGTCCACTTTTTCGATGTGAGCTCACATCAATTTAGCTTACACCCGGTCAGTTCGGTGTGCCAGTTCGATGTGAACACACCAAACTGACCGTGACCACGGCCTTTAGAATTTCAATTATTCCACAAGTTGTCACTTCGAGTTGAAGCACAACAAGTTTTAACTTTTCATTGATTTCTCTTTTAATATTTTCCAAAAATACATGCTATAAGGAGCTGTAGTATGGAAAAGAGAGTGTTATTATTGGGAAAATGTATACTTCGATTAAACAGTTCATCTAGAAATGAACGTTTCAACAAACATATATCATCTGTACTTCGAAATGTTGGTTGAAACTTTTATTTCATTATAAAATGATTACTCATAACCCATCTCTTTTCCTTAATAATGCTCATGATAAGTTGCAATTTTGGAAAATATTAAAAAAGAAACGAATATACAGTTAGCACTTGTTGTAACTCAACTCGAGGAAACGACCTGCGGAAGAGATAACCTAAGATAAAATGGAAAAAGCAATGAGAGCTGCACAATATGATGTCTTGTACGAGAATGCTCTGAGGATTATGTAACTCGGTCAGGTTGGAGTGGAGAATGTCCACCTGGCGGCTCACTTTCCTAACTGATTCTTCCACAATTACAGAAGCGAGGAAATAATTACTTTTACAACGGACATGACATTTCAAAACTACTCAAAAACAATTCAGAACGCGTAATGACTCCGCCTAGGGTTAATGGACGAAATGTTAATTTCGGTAAAAGTAAAAGCATTCGGAATAATGAATTTTACTTAACTTAGTTAAGGAATGGTATTCACATATATGTATGCATTTAGATAGCTCCGGTGAATATGTGGTTAAGTCGAAAATTGGCAGTGAGAGGTAGTTTAGTTATGGGTAGTTGAATCTGGCAGTTATTGCTTGAAATGGGGTTATAATGTTCCCATTGACATCATTTCAAGTAAATGCCTAACTTAACAACTTATGAACTATTAGAATAATACAATTCCGTTTCCTTTAGTACAAGGAACTCATTTTGGACAAAAATCAATTAACCACTTATTCGACGGGATTGTAGATATATTTATATTCCAAAAAATCTAAACCGCTGAGTAACCCAAATCTGAAATTTTCACATTTTGACAATGACTTGCTCTGTAGATCTTATTGTAATGTAATGTTTCGCTCTATATCATCCGTACCGCATACTTATCAGCTCTTATTCATTAGTTTCCTAATGGTTATTTTTGAGGTATTAGTTCTTAACTAAGTGATAACTGCTTATCATTTTCTACAATGAAGCCTGAACTGATTAGATCGTTGTAGTATTCAACCTATTCAATTTCTCTTTTCTTTTCAAGAAATAAAGGTTCAAGAATCTGTATCTTCATTTGATTTCAAACGGAAACGTATCTTTTCCTTCAGCTCTTAATTTATTATTTGTTATAGAAAAACAATTTTTGCTACGATTTTTTATGCATAAGTTGTTATATTTGAAACTGGTATAATTCCATTTTTTCATATTTTGCGTTAAGGGTTCATTTGAATTACTCTAAAAACATGGGCAAACTGACAAATGTTTTTAGCACTTAGCACGTAGCAAAGAGTGTCGTTAAAAACCCTATACACCTTTTAAATTTGATTATGAAATAACAATAATCAAAATCATTTAAAAGAATTACGATTTTTTGCAATTTGAAATTAAATGAAACAGCTCATATAATGATTCTAGTGGATAATTTCTTAGCAGGATAAATTGACATATTTTACAAGGAAGAATGTGGTCCGGATGGAGGTAAAAAAATATTCTCTTAAATAGGGATTTAAGATCCACATTTCATGTCTTCTTCGGGGCTTAATATTTAAAATGCAGACGAAATATAATAGTATATATTCAGTCCTGAAGACCTGCAATGTGGGTAAAAACGTTGGCTTTCCAATTACAAAGTTTGCTTATTTAAGAGAATATATATTTACCTCCATCCACCCCATTTTCTTCCTCATATATCTTTGATGCGCGACCATATGGGCTTAAGTCACTATTTGAGCATTTGGAGATTATGTTGTTATATTATAGCACGAAATCAGAGCTACCGGTTGGTATTAAGGTCTTAAGTCAAACTTTAAAAATAGGTTAGCTGTGCTAATTGATATAATAGCCTTATGTCAAGTTTATAACATACTTCCTGGTATTAAGGTCGTAAGTCAACTTATGGCCTTATTAGCGTTCACTACTTAAATAAATTTTATTGACTCTATAGTGTTATGTCGACTTAAGTCCTTATGACTACTCCAACAGTGGTAAAGTTAGTAGGAATGGAGGTAACGTACATCATGGGGAACAGGAATGAACACGTTCACTTGAAACTCGGACAGTCAGAGCTGTGTGTCAAGTTTGTATCAAGATGTTTTCAAGAGGAAAAAAACTTGTTTTGCTTGGTTTTAATGAAATGACTACACATGAAGGTAAATAATCTTATTTTAAAATGTAATAAAAGAATAGAGGCATTGACATGGAAAAAAATGTAACTCACAAAAATGAAATGAGATCGTACGAAGGAAAATCACTTTGAAACCATCAATAAATCACACTTTTGTTAATACAGTAAAGTTAAATTCTATTTTTAAATTTCATTTTAGTCTAATAAAGTACTTAAACCTTTTCTATGAATGCTTACATATTATATTTTTATAAAACTCCTGTTATTGGGGATCCATGAACGTGAAAAGAATTTTTTTATGAGGCGGATGACAGATTTCGACATAATTAATTCAGAGGTAAAGAAAAAGGATCTCATGGATTTACTTCCTATGATACCACCAGTATTTCACAATTTTTATAGACAACTCCCTACAGATTCTGCTATCCAAGCGAAGTACCCTGACCTTCAGAAAGTTGAACTGGTGTAGCCCCAAATTAAAGGAATGGAATTTTGAGATTATGTGTTAATTTTGTATTTCTTCATGTATGCCTTTAGTATGTTTTGTAATGTAAAACTAATAAAATTATTCTATAAAAAAACTATGGTTTACGTATGTCCTAACATGCTTAAGCGGTTAAATGGTGAAATGTTAAAAAAATTAAATCCTTTTGCAATTTTGCTGTTGCTCTCCTGAAAAATTCAAAATTTTGACTTAGGCCCTTATGACCGCGCATCAAAGATATATAAGATCTACCAATTTTATTTAAGACATATGTTATAGCCTGGAGATTGGGCTTAAATATATGTTGTTTAAATGCATGTTATGATATGATATTAATATTTTTAGTAGCCTCTTTTTTTATTATTATGATGATGGAAGGGGTTTAGTCTCGAACAAGTGTAGCCTACTGGACCTCAGTTTGTATTCAAAAGGAAGTTCCTCATTGTTAGTTAGATAGCCCTAATGAGAAGTAGGAAGAAGAACGGAACCTGTTCTTCCCATGTGAAAGACTTTCTCCCCCTCCCCGCCTATAATATTATTCAAGGGCAGCCATTAAAGTCTAGATTTCTATATTGAGTAATGGATTTATATAGAATCGAACATCGAATTTTTGTTTCTAAAATAAGAATAGTCGTTTTGTACATTATGTGAGTTTATGGTACATCTACTTCATTTATTTATACAACCTTTCTCTTTTATATTTTTTGTCACTAATCTTGCGTAATGGATCCACATCCGATTAACTTCATTTGATAACCAGTGTATTGGGAGGTACAGATAAAAGCGTAAAATGCGATAATATAAACGAGCCTTATTTTTGCTGGTTATTTATTTAGAACTAGAACAATATCATCGCTAGGTTATAATTCAGTGACTTTATAATAAAAGTTCAGCGAATCCGTTTTCAAAATGAATCTACAGCTTATTAATAAGTAAGGAATAATTAGGGAAATTGACATAAAACTGGTACACATTAGTATTATAGTTTTTCTATTATTTGCATTGTAGTAAAGATTAAGTACTTAAATTTAAATACACACTTTTTTATAACTACATAAGGTTTATAACTTTTTTTATAAACCTCAATCACAAAATATTAAAACAATTCAAATAGTTGCTGGGAAATCATACGAAATATGATAAAAAAAATTAAAGCTCAGTAGATGTCCAAACCTCTATAATATAAGAGCGAAATTTCGATATATGGTGGAACTAACTTGTGTCCAGGTAATTCTTTTAATTTAATTAATTTTAAGGTGATTTTTTTTATGAATAATGAATTCTGTCAATAGAATTTCAACGCATAAAAAGATCATTTAGTCTAATGTAATATTTTTATGTTAACTTATAAACATAAACATAAGGAATTTTTTTTTAAAATTTAATTTATGGATGTTTATAACTATAATAATATTATAACAAGTAAATCTGCTAATATGTACAATATGACATGAAAAACACTTGTGGGGAAACTACCCATCGGTAGGTAGCACTCCAATAAAATTCTATAGTAGATGGTCTCGAGGCCATCTTCTTTTCAGACGCTTCGGAGGGTTATCAGGAATAGTATGGGAAGCAAGTTGAGAGACTAGGGGATTCAAGTGTGTACGTAGCTTATCATGAAAGGATAGGTATCTAGTTTGGGCCAAATAAGTAACATATGGGATAGGATATTAAGATCATGATGGATAACTTTGTTTGTGACATAATAAGGAGCATTGAGGATTTTACGAAGGATTTTGGATTGTAAGGATTGGATACGAGATGAATTAGATGGTTTTGTAGAGCCCCTAAGCTCAACTCCGTATGTCCAAATAGGTCTGATAACTGTCATGTAAGTATTTTGTAATTAATTGGGAGCTTAGAGCGTTTGTCCAGTAAATGTTGAAGTAGACGAAAACGTCGAGAAGGTTCCTGTCTTTTCAGTCTTGTATGAGGATTCCAAGTGAGACGTTTGTCCTGATGGAGTCCTAGGTAACGTATCTGTTCGACAGGGTTCAGTGGAATGTTATTAAAGGATACAGTAGGGGCAGGAATTTGTAGGTATAACTTTATTATGCATGGACATGTTTGAGCTATGTTGAAAATTGTCGGGGGGGGGTACAGTAAATAAAATTTACTCCAATATTCAATAATTTGTTATTGCATCATGAACTGTTATTTTTTTTAACGGATCAAGAACGGTGTTGTTTTTATTATTTCCCTCGTAATTTTTACGCCTTTTCTCTCCATGAGGACCTTCTTTGGGCCTTAACAAAAATAAGGGGGGAAATCTTAGCCAAATTGGTCGAGCCGTTTTCGAGTTTTGCGCTTAGCAACACATTTGGCGATTCATTGTTATTTATATAGATATATAAAGGTGCCCGTGGGAGCTGTAAAATTATTTTTTCTTTTTTTTAACTATGTGACTGAAGGATCTTGAACCCTTCCGGGATTCTATCTTTATGAGTATTATCTTTAAATTGGGGAAAATTTAGCAGTTGATCTAATCGAAATCACATCCACGTACAACCGTTGGCTAGCAAACCATAGATCTCCTATGATTCATGAGAAGCGAGGGGATGGTTGACTGGAAGATATACGTATGGAAGAAAATAGTTGGGAGTGTAGTCAAATAAAAACACTAAATAAGTGGTTACTTATTTAATTATGTGCCTTATTTAATTAATTAAATAAGTAACCACTTATTTGGTGTTTTTATTTGACTGCACCCCCAACTATTTTCTTCCTTACATAGATCTCTTACCTAGTACTGAACTAATGAACCTCCTTTATGCAAACCTTAATGCAGTTTGTAGGGTTGTATTATTATTCCGTAGGCAATACGTTTATTTTTTTTTTATCAATTCATGCCTGGGCTCTTACTGATGCTAGGATATGTTGGCCTTTTACTACGGATTTATTTTATTGTGTTCAATGATAGTTAGTGATATACCTATCTAATGATAATGATATACAGATTAAGTATGAGACGGCTATATATTTTTAATTAGATTCTAAATTAGATGCGAAATTTAGTTCAATTGTTCTTATTGAATTAAAAAAATAAAGAATTTCATTTTTAGTGTTTAGTCAGGGGAATGATTGTTTGAATAATCTAAGAAAGTGTTAGTTTTAATATCATAAATTTATTTTCAAATCTGTTAAAACCTCCGATGTATTGGCTAACGCATTGGATCCACAATGACTGCCTAAGTAGTTTTTCAATTTCTGTTGTGGTTAAATATTACATATATATGTAATATGGAACAAATATTTCTAACATACTTGCTTTCATGCCTTCAAGTCCGTTCTTTCTTTTGATTAAACTCTCCGGGTGACTTAGTGTACCACACTGATATACTTAAGTGGTCGGAATCGTTGATTGGTATAGCTTCGTAGATATGTTAGTAATATAAAGTCTTCCTGTCGATTATATCAATTCTGATGGTCATTTTGTTAAATTTATTTATTTATTTTAATGATATTCTACATAACGTCGTATGTAATAATAAAAGGTTGTTATTTACTTGAGAATATAATATGCCTAATCTTACATATTACATTTTTTAACACATTTACTTAGTTGAAATACTCTCCGTTTATTGTATAAATTTATATTTTGCCGCTTACAATAAGCATTTCTTTTAAAATTGTAGTAACTATTTTAAACAAGATTATATCAGGTTATTATACAGTTGGCGATCAAGCTGCAACAAGAGAAAATTTATTAATTGAATTAATTTGATGTTTAAACATATATTATTGTGTTGTCATTATACTACTGTCTATGGCTGCTTAAAGAGGTTATACCCTATTTTCCAGCCAGGGATTGAATATATGAGTAATTTTTAAAACAAAAAATTCAGTCGAGTTACCAAAGCTACTGTACCAACTGACCAATTTGAAGTTCAATTTCGCGAGAAAAAAAAATTCCGAGTCAATAAATAAGAATTTTTTTTAAAAATCATAGATAACTTTTATCTTAAGTAAAAATTAAAAGTTAACTTTTTCTCATTTCGATAAAAATTTACTGTTAACATTTGTTGAGTTATTCTGCGATTTTTAAATGTGAAGCTAAATTGTTCTTGATAGATTTTCAAATAAAGACTTTTTTAAACATCATTTTTTCAGCCTTTTTTCTTATGTTTTCTCAAATCGATGGTGCAATCAACGTTTTCAGTGATATAAGATTTGTATCTTGTATTTTTACGGTCATATTATTTTAATTGCGCAGATAATTTTCCATGAAAAGGTTTAGGAAAAACCTAAACAGTTATTCTTATTGATTTAATTGTGGTCTCATTCGATTAAGAGTCCAAAAATCCTGTAAAATATACCACTCTATCAGTTACTAATTGTTGATTAGTAGTCAATAAATCAGGTTGAGTTTTATTTTTGAGGGAAATATTTTAAGGAATAACATTTATTTTTGAGTGTTTTTTTCTCTCTCAAAAATAACTCTCACGGTGTAATTTTTAAGCAATTAACTAAGAAATAAAAGTTGCACTTTGATGAAAATCAAGAAATCATTTTTAAAAATAGAAAATAAAAATCTTGTCATGACATGATGTTTTTTCTCCCAAAAAAAAAATTATCGATTTAAATCCCCGGTTCCCGCCAATTGTTCTAATCAGTTCTACTAAACGATATTGTTTATAACACACTCTTCGTAGAAAACGATGTATTCACGTCTACCATTTATAAATTTGTTGAGAACGTATTTTTTTGTTTTCGTACTCCTTACAAAACCTAAATAGAAAGCTAAAATGTTAAAAATGGGTGGAAGTTCAAACTTTCTTGTAAAACCTCATTTATGACCGGTTCTATAAATGGAACAATTGCTTATTTTGTTAAGCATGATACCTGTTTTAAATATCATGGCCTAGATGAAAAGAACACTCAACATTTGGTTTTAATACTATCAGGATAATTAAAGATTTATTGGCTTTTTGTATTGTTTTGTTCCAACTATTTAGCATTTGATGAGGTATAAGTTAATCACATCTACATTTAATAACGCGCAACTATATTGATTTCATGGCATTTAAATCATGGCCTTTAAGTATTCTTTGTATGATGACTAATATTTTAATTATGATCTAATAGGAATGAAAATGGCAGCGAGGTAAGGAAGTTCTGTTGTTCTGTAATAAAAATGTTTATTTTTGACCAATAGTAGGATTTCGTTATATATATGCAGCTAATCCATATAAATTAGTAAATGATCCAAGTAAATATTCCTCTGCATATGCGGCTCTGAACTTCCTATATGATTTCAAACACGTGTGTACACATCCATTAACCTCATTTCCATGATTACTGTATTAGAGCCAGGTTGGCCTTATGATTTCAATAGTTAATAATAATTAATTCAATGTTAATAGTGGGAAAAAGTGAAGGGTATAAAAGAATTTGTTAGGAAAGTTCGTTGGTATTTGCCAGAATATTTCGTCTTACAAGTTCTAACATCTTTTAAATCATTCCTCAATATTGAAAAAGGCCTAATTGTTTGGTAACTTACTTATTTTATTATTTATAGAATATTTTATTCTGTGATCATCTGGCGTATGTAGCTCATTGTAATGGTGAACATTCATTTTCAACCAAAAATGAGATTTTTGAAATTCATTTGATGATGTATTACGATCAATTTATGAATATAATAATCGTTTTAGTGGAATTAATGTAACCTGGTGATGTAAACATTAGCAGTGTTACTGTAAAGCTAGATTCCTTTTTTCTCCTTTTGAAGCAAACGCGTTTGTCTTAATTTATAAATTTTGTAACTTAAGTGTAAATATCTATTCGATATGAATTGTATATATCCTTTTTCTTTAATAAATTACTTTTTAGCTGTGGCATCAGCTATTAAGAGAAAAGCTACCATTGCTCATTCTCTAACTGGCAGACGATCAAAAATATTATCTATAATAATAAATATTTATCCGAGGAATTCTACAAATCCATTTGGCGTATATTGTATTTGCGCTCTTCTTTCGAAATCCCCCAATTCCTGTGGAAGCGTGGATGGAGAAACCTCCCATTGAAGGCACTCCCAGTATGTTTTATCTCGGTAAAGTAGATCCGTCCTCTAGAGACGTTTCAATCTCTTGGTCGGATTCTGTGGTAATGTGTTCAGCAAGTGACTCATGAATTTATTGTCCCAATAATAATAATTGCCCAAAACATCTGCAACGAATTCAATCCTTTCCAGTTTTCCGTTCTATTTTCTCCACATTTACTGTTCCATTACCGTGGAAAGTTCCAGCAATGGTATAAGCCATCTTGGAATCAACAATCACTATCAAATTCTCGTTCAGCATTCCTACGTAAGCCACGTGAGGACCACTGGATTTACTGAATGTTTGGTCATTACCTCTTTGATCTCTTTCCGGCTTCGATTTCTCTCAAGTTTCAACATTTTTTTTTTGTTTTTACATAAGAAAATATTCAATTCAGATAGAAAATTATTCTTATGGAATTTCTCATGATTATTAATATTTAAAAATAGATGCATTATGTTCATGTTGGAATTTGGTCTCAGTTTTATTCTCGCGCTGATTGTAACCCAATAAATTGGTGTGCCATAGTTCTGGTTAATACTGACTATATTCAATACATATACATACAAAGTCAATACTTGCTATATTCTAGGGTTGGGCGATAGTTGATAGGTCATTGCTATCGATGGTCACTATCGATAGCGTCGGCCTATCGATAGTGTCGACCTGTAGATAGTTGTGATCTTTTTACCCTCAAGTTTTGAAACTCTCGGAATTATGCTGATCTGTCTCTGTCCAGTGTCGAGTTTATTTGTAATTGAACTCGGAACCCCTAGAGCCCAAGGGTTCTCTTCTATATAGCTTTGATGCCGCACCGGAAGGTGTCATTATTTAATTCTCCGAAATTACTAATTACATTATGTTGGGTGTTACACGTAGTCTCACACTTGTGCAAACAAACCAAATTCGCTGTATTGAGCATTGGCTCTTCTAGGTTTTTATAACCTTATTTTTTTCTTTAATTAGGGATCTTTTTCTAAAATTCTTAAATGTTCTACTAAACTAGAAATGCAGTTTTTCTTTTGGGAAATATGTGCCTCAAGGAGCATACTTGGCTCTTGAAGTTAACTATTTTGTTATTTTTCTTTTCTGAAGATTTGTTCATTGTTATTGTAAACATGTAAATTGTAAATACTTTTTTAAAATTCAAATAAATTAGTTTTTTTTTCTTATCTTTATGATGTATTCTTATAATTTATAATCCTGCAACTTTTAAATAGTAGGTAGGTAATTGAATTTAATTAAATTAGTTGAAATTAGTTGGAATGAATAGGTTCGGAAAAAAAAGAAGCAGCTATTGAAAAACTATCGATAGTATTCGATAGTTTTCAGCCGATAGTATCGGCTTATCGATAGTGCTAACTATCGACTATTGCCCAACCCTACTATATTCGAACCACTACTTAGCTCTATCCATTATATTTGTATACGTTTTTTAAATAACTATTTTTTTTCTGACGATTTGTTTACAATATTTAGAATGCTAATGGTATACAAAGGAATAGTTATTTTAAACTGACTGAGGGTGTTTACGCGATTCAATCGGCTGTAAAATTTCTGATAGAGACTAAAGCAGTGGACTGTATTATTTACTACGACCAACATTGAAATCGAAAAAAAACAATAATAAATTTCCGACTTACCCTCTGTTGGAAAAGTCGCTGGGTGGTCTCTCTGCAGGTAAAGGCGGGAGTTTTCGGGATGGGATAGAAAATGATTAGAAGGAAAACTTGAGGAATCAATTCGTTTACCTGCACGTTGATACGTCCAACTTCTTTCGTGCGCTCCGATTTCATGTAATTATTCAAACCCTCCACAACCATCTATACAACACAATTTACAAAACACCACTTTTACGACCAAAATCTGCGATGATTCAAACTACAATACAAAGGCGCGTATATAAAACGTCCAATGCGCATGGGCGGAGTTCCACTTCCAGCCGATCAAATTGCTGGATACCATACAATTAATAAAAAATAATTGTATTTATTTTACGATTTTAAATTGGCTCAAACAGAGGGATTAGTAATTGGTTTTTCAATAATAACTCTTTTGCATTTGGTAGGCACTGTTAGTTGTTTATCTCTACTTTAAAATTATGTATTTTATTTTATTTTACAATTTAATAAACTGATAAAATTTCTGGACTTTTTAAAAATTTGTTTTATTCGTTTTGTCCATCTCTGGACAGCTTCAGCGTTAGCTGTGCTGTTATCGTTTGCTACGTTCTTGGCGGCATCTTGAGCTTTCCTAATAGCCCAGTATTCTTACTTTTTCCTACAGTTATCCTTTTTACTGCCGCCTGACTTACCTGTTTGCTTATTGGAAGCTGCTGAAGGGGATGTTACAAAACGTATAGTTCTGACCCTGTCTTGTATGATAGCATGATTAATGTCAAGGTTTCGCGAGGTGTTTTTCCACTTGCTTGCTTCTGACGAATCTTATAAGCCATTTATTTGACTTGATGATGAAACTACATGTAACTGTAGATTTGTTCCATTTATAGCCGTTACATTGTTCCAAAAATTTACTAAAAAACTAAAACAAACTTAACTTACACTTGGACTATATTGCTGTTATTTCAGGTTAAGGTTATTTTCTTAGAGCGTTTCATTCCATTACAACATTCTTTAATTAAGTTTGTAATAACCCATAACGCATTATAAACTGCTATATTATTTCGTAATAGCAGTGTTGGTTATTATTTTCTTAATGGCTAGCTATAAAACGTTTAGGAAACGTATTTATTTAATTGAATACTAAAGTTGTCGTCTTGAAAGTTCTTTATATAAAAGTGTCATGAAGGATATGGCCGACTTTTAGAAGGGAGTCGAATTATCTTAGTGATGGGCTGTTTTGGTGTTTGAAAGAGAATGGGTTAGGGGAGCTCCCGATATAGTGTGCATTTAGTGTGCTGTCTGTCGTAAGGTAGTGTTCACCAATCCATCTACTGGCCTTCTACTTTCCACTTGATATCTCCTTTCTCTTGATCAGTTCAAGTGGTCATCTTCCAAGCCCTACTAAAGAGGCTGTTGTCTCCCTACTTCTTACTTTCTCCAGCGCTTGTCTAACGATGGTGCTCAGTTGTAGATAGTTCCGTGTTAAACTATGGATTTATATTTTATTATATATTTTAGACGTCCTTTAACGCCATTGATCGTTTGGTATAAAGAAACACGAATTTTTCTGATAGGCTTAGAGGCTGTTTAAATACCATAATTTTCTATCTACCCCATCTTTTTTCTTTTGAGTTTGGGACCCAGTTATAGGAGTCCAATGATTTGCACTTCTTTGTTCAAGATTTGCGGCCAAATAGGTTACCCATTAACCATAATCTTTTGAGCATGAATTCTGAGCTTGATTCCGTCAATATATTCGAGGAATAATATCCAGACATCAAAATCTAGTGTTATTTTCAACATTTTCATAGCTACGTGAATGTTCGTATGAGGTCTATTAAATAGTATCTTTGTTTAGGAATAAAAACTTTATTCTGGCACTTAGTTCATTTAGAATATCAAACATGAACAGGAAAAGAAACATAATATACATCTGTTCAGTAGGCTTCATAATACAAAAAATAAGGTATTTACAAAATTGCCAATCAAAATTAAATAAAAAAAAACCTGTTTTGTGACAAAATAGACCAACCAAAGAGAATTAGTTAATAAATAACAGCGAATAAATTTTACTTTACCATCTGATATTAATAATTTGTTAATCTTTAGGGGGATCAAACCTGAGGAGAAATAAAAATGATTAATTTAAATTGCATTAATTATTGCATTAAAATTATAAACAAGTTAGTATTACATGTTAGCTAATGCTTCTTATTATACTGGATTAATTAGGTATATAATTATTCAACTATAAATATTTTTTTCAATTATTTGCCAATTTTATTTTAATTAATAATAAATAATCCTTCTTGCTATTTATTCCTCGTTTCTGTTGTTCGTTATTATGTTGCAATTAACAAAATATGTATTGCTTCAGTTATGCATAAGTTTAATTGCTGTTATGAATGATTGTATTATACCCGAGTTTAGATACGAACAATACAGTGCTTAGGAAAGGAGTATTCCTAGTAATATTTGTTCAGTAGGTTCATAAGTTTAATGATTCTATTCCATTATTTAATTACTTACTAAGGCTTAAGTTATATTTGGCTATCTATGGATTACGGGTATACTGCAATTTTGCAATATGCAATTCCCTATTAATTCCTCTAATCGCAATTATAGTTGACGGAAGGTATGGCAACGCTCGAGTTTACCGTAAGTGTCGCAAGTGAATGTCTAGCAATCGGAGAGAAGGTGGAACGCTTGCCAAGGTGAACCCGGACAGGAATAAATGGTATCATGGGAGCTAATGCTTGTTAAGGCATGAAGGGGAGCAATGCTGATTGAAGTTCATTTGGCGGAGACCTTAACTATCTTTAGAATTTTTTTAAGTTAATAGTGATGACAAGACTTGAAAATCACGTGGTGATATTTAACCTCAACTGTCTATAAACGCCAATTATCATTTATTTCCTTTCATTTATTCATTTTTTGTTATTTATTATTTTATTTCGAAATTATAATTTAAAATGAATATATTCTGTAATATGTTATAGGTATAGGGTTAAAATAGTGTTGTTTCATCATTTTTGAGGTGAGGACATATGAGTGAGGCGTTCAGGGTCAAAAGGAGAGACTCTAAAATTTCAAAAATTGATTTTTTCCCTCAATTTTCCCTGGTTAATCAAGCAATTTTGTCTAACGCGTCAAGTTTTCACCTTGTTTCTCATAGTTTTAGTCTGATTTTGAATCTGAAATTTTAGAAGCATATAGCTTGACTAAACAACCGAAAATGTGAATAAGTCAATTTTTTATATTTCGGAGTTATCCACTTTTGATCTTGAACGATTCATTTATACTTCTGACCTCCTGCTTTCCTCCAGGTACTGATATGTTAGTAATATTAAAATTCACGTTTCTGTTTATTAATAATTATAAGTTTCAATTTCGATCAGTATAATGTATGAAATAAATATCTACTACTATTTGATAAACCTTATTTTTTCTAAATTAAATTTACAGTCAATGCTTTCGTCATAATGATAATTATAACACACATTTTACTAAATCCAATCTTCAAGCTTTAAGAAATAGTGTAATTGATTCTTTCCTATAGTTGGTTAAATCAATGTCTATAAACATTAAGATTCCACTGTTATATTAATATGTAGCGTTTATATTGATTTTTTGAGGATCACGAGCATATTTTAATGTTATTAACCCACATAATAAAACCGTAACTTCATTGCTGAACTAGAAGACACCTTAAATGATTTGTTTCATTAATGTTATTTAGTTTTGATGAGTCTTGCATCGGAAAAGGTTTTATCCTGAATTGAATTTATACTTTCGAAAAAAAGAGTGTACATTCTCTAACAGTAGGAAAATATATTTTTTTCCTTGAGTTATCTTGCCAGCATTAACAATTAATGCTTACTATACACGTTGCTAGGAAGTAGCTAGCTACAATTTTCCCTTCTTTTTCCGAAAAAGTGCTCGTTCTATTCTGACATATATTTATATCATGTCTCTTTGTTTATGTATTATTAATGTTACTTGATCATCATCCTTGATCAAATCTAAAAGAATTTTAGATATTCCAATTTTAAATTGAAATATTGCTTGTGGTGTTGAATAATATGTTGGATATCCATCATTCGCAATAGGGATTAGTCGATTTTAAATTATTAGTTTGTTATCACCGATAAAGAATAAAGGTTTTATCCCATTATACATTTATCCATCTTGACCTTACTTTATATATTAATAATGGATTGATCGTCACATCTAAAAAAATTGCAGGACTCAAATTTCAAATAGAACTATCGTTTTTAGATTTGGATAGAACGTTATGGATCTGTATCCTAGTTGACAGCATTAAAACGATTTTTCATCTTTGCTATGATATCAATTGATTACATTAATTAATTACAGTTTTAAGTTTTAATCAGAATAAATGGTGAGTAGATGATTAGGACTATAAGATCTATTTGATGATTTACTTATATATACTTTTTCTTATTGATCACTTCAGGTCACATTACAAGTTCATTTTTTTTCTTTTGCTGGAATTTTTCTGTCTCCGATATTCCTTTATGGGTTCATTGCCACGTTTCTTCGTCCAACCTCTTTCTTTCTTCAACCTCGTTCTTTCTTCTTCAAGAATTCCTTTCAGGATCTTATGGTTATTATTGATTACTTCTTTAAATTCTTTTACAAACAAGCCAAGTTACCATTCTATCACACTCTTTAATGAGGAAAAGCTTAATTACGCTTTGAGGCCAACCGACTAGTAGAACTTAGTATTTTTTTATTATAGATATTTCATAGAATAGCGATACAGCAATGTTGAAATAAATATCTATCGATGTTTCATATCCAATATTGAGTAATATATTGTTACGGTCAGAGCGGAAAGTAGGACCGGCTTCTGATCTGCCTAGAGCGGATTAGGCAAACAATGGGATTAAGCGGAAGGGATTATAGAATGGCGTAGAACCTTCTAGATCGGTCTAGGTGGTCCTCGTCCGTGTTCCGAGTAATGCCCCACCACGACCTACCTTGCCTATATAAAAAGGACAGCGTTTTCGGCCGCGGCAGTAGTAATAAGACGAGTCTGTAATAAGCCAGTGAGTAGCAGTCGTTAACTAGTGGCAGTGTGTGTGAGTTAGTTAGTATTAGTATCAGTCTGTAATAAGTGCTTAGTGAGCAACAGTGACAATTAGTGACCGTGTAATAAGTGTAATAAACTGTGTGGCAGTTTGTCATATTTGAAGAGTCTTACGGTCGGTGGACTTTAGTTAGCGAACTGTAAGTGTTAATTTGTAATTGTAAACTATAGTGTAATATTATTGTATCTGTACAAATTTTGTAATAATTGGGCTACTGTTTGAAAAATGGCTTCTCAAAGTCTTAAATTGATGGATTTAAAAGTTGCGGATTTAAAACGGGAATTAGAAGAACGTGATCTGGATTCTTCCGGAAATAAAAGTGTACTGCAACATCGCTTGCGTCAATTTTTTGTAGAGTTAGGGGAAAATCCAGATAGTTGAAAATAGTTGAAGTGTTAATTTGTAATTGTAAACTATAGTGTAATATTATTGTATCTGTACAAATTTATATAAATAGTTTAGTTATTTAGTATTAGCAATATCTTAGATTATCTGTATATTATCTTAGAAATTATATAACATTTAGTAGAATATTGTTATTGTAAATTGATATTAGTTTAATAATCTAACTGTTTTAAATAATCTCATTGTATTCTTTCTAATTTGTTAATAAATATTAGATTCTTGAATTAAGTAATAGTTTAGTCCATTTTACACCCAGTAGCCCGTAACAAATTGGTGTCAGGTGTGGGGTTTTGTGTAATTGTTATTATTTTGTCCTGTATTTTGTAATAATTGGGCTACTGTTTGAAAAATGGCTTCTCAAAGTCTTAAATTGATGGATTTAAAAGTTGCGGATTTAAAACGGGAATTAGAAGAACGTGATCTGGATTCTTCCGGAAATAAAAGTGTACTGCAACATCGCTTGCGTCAATTTTTTGTAGAGTTAGGGGAAAATCCAGAGGACGTTCTGTTTGAAACTGATTTAAGCAAGTTGTCTGCAACTTTTAAAAATGAATTAGGCAATGTAGAAAATAAGCTAGGTAATGAATTATGCAGTGTTAAAAGTGAATTAGGCAATGTAGAAAATAAGCTAGGTAATGAATTAAGCAGTGTTAAAAATGAACTAGGCAATGTAGAAAATAAGCTAGGTACTGTAAAAAATGATTTAATGGATACATTAGAGTCTAAGTTAGGCACATTAGAGACTAAGTTAATGGAAAATGTAGATAATAAGTTAGCCGATGTAAATAATAAAGTAGCAGATGTAGAATCTAGGCTAGGAGAAAAAGTGAACGAAATTAGGCTAAGAATGGAAGCTCTCGAGGGACGTAAGAGCAACCCACCGACGAACGACACCGACCGTACCTGCGAGGGCAGCCATCGTAATAGCATTCTACCCGCCTATGCTGGGGCGCCGCCAACTCACAATACCATTCCAGTATTCGACGGAAAGACGCCGTGGGAGGACTACATGACTCTCTTCGAGACAGCGGCTTCGATCCACGGGTGGTCACAGGAGACCCAAGCTTCAGCGTTGTGCCTGGCCTTGCGTGGGGACGCCTTGAGAGTGCTGCAGGGGATGCCCATGTCGGAGCGGTCCAACTACGTGAAGCTGATTAGAAGACTGGAAATGCGTTTCGGACACCGCCACATGGACCAGCTATATCGCTCACAGTTAAGAAACAGGGTCCAGAAGGACAACGAGACGCTGCAGGAATTTGAAGCGGATATTGCCCGGCTGATGAGGAACGCCTACCCATCGGTCACTGACTATGTCTACGAGAGTTTGGCTGTCGACAAATTCCTGGATGGACTTCGGGACCCAGAGACACAACAAGCAGTGAAGCTCGCCCAGCCGAAAACGTTGGGAGACGCATTATCTCAGGCCATGGAGTTTGAAGCTGTCAGGCTGTCTGTACGGGGCAATGCGCGAGTTCGAGCAGCAGGAGCAGAGCCTAATGTGGTAACCAGCGTCGAGGACATAGTGACCAAAGTGTTGGATGCTCTCAGGACCCATAAGAAGGAGATACGCTGTTGGGGCTGCGGCCAGCTTGGACACCCTAGAAGCAAGTGTCCAACCCGTAACGTCAAAGCCCCCAGGAAGGCCATCAGAGTTGCGTCAATAGGAAGCAGGACAAACAGCTTCTACGTTGATGGGATGGTGAACGGGCAGCTGCGAAGCCTTCTAGTGGATACCGGCGCGAGCATGACAATCTTGAACTCCAAGACACTTCCAGCTGAGAAGATCTTACCAACAACTTGGGCATTACGGACTGCAACAGGACAGCCAGCCAAGGTCTACGGGGAGACAGATGCCACCTTCCACATCGGGGATCAACATCTGCAGCACCGCGCTCTCGTGGCAGAGATCGATGAAGATGTTATATTGGGCATGGACTTCATGATCGCATACGGGATCAAGCTGGATATGTCGAGAGGTGTGATGACGCTGGGAGACGAGGAAGTCATACTTCGGCAGGAAAAGGACTTCTGCGCACGAGTGCTGCTTCCAGAAGACACCACTTTACCGGCACGGAGCCAAATCGTGACGCATGGGACGGTCGAAGGACATCTACCAGAGGGTCAATGTGTACTACTGGAACCCGGAACGCACGAAGAACAAGAGATCGGACGCGGCGTACTGGTTGCTAGGTCTCTCATCAAGGCCGGACGGACGACTCCAATCCGGCTAATGAACCTGAACAGCTTCCCGGTAACGCTGAAGAAAGGAACACCGGTCGGGGAGTGTACAACCGCTACCTCAGTGGTTCGTCAGCTGCAACGTCGTCCCACCGAGCTCCGAGGACTGCCAGAAGAACTAAAAGGATTTGTTAACGAGTCATGCCGCGACCTTTCACCTGAACAGAGCGAGGAAGTGAAGAACATGATTATCCGATGGCATGACGTCTTCGAGATCGGACCAGGACCACGGGGCAGAACGGATATCGTCCAACACAGGATTGACACCGGGGATGCGAAGCCCATCCGACAGGTCCCGCGGAGGCTGCCGTTAGCCAAACGGGAGGACGCCGAGAAGATCATAAAGGAGATGGCGGCTGATGGTGTCATTGAGCCTTCGAGTAGCCCCTGGATGTCTCCTGTCGTATTGGTGAAGAAGAAAGACGGCACAACGAGGTTCTGCGTAGACTACCGTCTTCTGAACAACGTCACCAAGAAGGACAGTTATCCGCTTCCCAGGATTGACGATACGCTGGACACCCTGGAGGGGTGTAAACTCTTCTCTACCTTGGATCTCCGCAGTGGATATTGGCAGGTTGGATTGGCACCTGAAGATAAAGAGAAAACGGCGTTTTCAATTGGCACTGGGCTCTGGCAGTTTACAGTAATGCCGTTCGGGCTTTGCAATGCTCCTGCCACATTCGAGAGGCTGATGGAAAATGTGTTAAGAGGTCTCTCTTGGGAGGTATGCCTGGTGTACCTAGATGACATCATTGTGCTGGGAAAGTCCTTCGATCACCATCTGAAGAACCTGGAGAAGGTCTTCGAACGACTGCGTGCAGCGAACCTTAAGTTGAACCCGAAGAAGTGTAATCTCTTCCGAAGGCAAGTCAACTACCTGGGGCATATTGTGTCAGACAACGGAGTTGCTGTTGACCCAGAGAAGATAGCAGCGATCACCAACTGGCCAGTACCTCGAGATAAGCACCAGGTGAGAAGTTTTCTCGGGCTCTGCACCTATTACCGGAGGTACGTGAAAGGATTCGCTAACATCGCAAAACCTCTTACCAGACTTACCGAGGAGAAAAGGACTTTCCATTGGGATCACGAGTGTCAGGCATCCTTCGAGGAGCTGAAGAGCAAATTGATTAGTGCTCCTATTCTGAGCTATCCACGCCCCGAGGGCAAGTTCATACTTGACACAGATGCCAGCAACATCGCCATTGGAAGTGTCCTCTCTCAGCTCCAAGACGGAGAAGAAAGGGTGATTGGATATTTCAGCAAAGCACTCTCAGCTCCGGAACGAAACTACTGTGTCACAAGGAAAGAGCTTCTGGCAGTAGTAAAGTCCATAGAGCATTTTCATAAATACCTATACGGAAGAAGGTTCCTGCTGAGAACGGACCACGCGGCTCTAATGTGGCTGCTGCGATTCAAGTCACCTGAGGGGCAAGTGGCGAGGTGGATTGAGCGCCTTCAAGAGTATGACTTTGAATCTGCTCATCGTTCTGGAACGAGCCACAGGAATGCGGATGCACTGTCAAGAAGACCTTGTGAAGAAGGCTGCAAGCATTGTTCTCGACAAGAGGAGAAGCAGGCAGCGGTATTGAGGACTACAGTTGTCATCGACAGTTGGCAAGATGCAGAGGTGTCAAAGGAACAGGACGAGGACCCGGACTTAAAACAAATAAAGGAATGGAAAATATCGGGGCGAGGAAGACCGGCCTGGCAGGATGTTGCTCCAATGTCGAAGAATGTAAAAACGTACTGGGCCCAATGGAACTCCATTTTAGTGGACAACGGGCTGCTGAAACGGGCATTGGAGAACGCGGAAGGAGATCAGCGCAGGCTACAGCTCATAGTTCCAAGGAATAAAGTGCCCGAAGTGCTTAGGGAACTACATGACGGTGTAACTGGCGGCCATCTTGGAGTTCACCGTACATTGGAAAAAGTTCGTGAACGCTTTTACTGGGCAAACCTTAAGGACGATGTGTTGGACTGGTGCAGGCGTTGTGCGACTTGTGCGGCTTCTAACGGACCAACAAGAAGAAAGAAGGCCCCTATGAAGAAGTACAACGTGGGAGCACCGTTCGAGAGGATAGCGATTGACATCGCTGGCCCTTTCCCTGTGACAGACGAAGGCAACCGATATATTCTCGTGGCCATGGACTATTTTTCTAAGTGGGTGGAAGCGTATGCCCTTCCGAATCAAGAGGCAGTCACGGTTGCAGACGTACTTGTGAAGCAGCTCGTCAGCCGGTTTGGAGTACCCATGGAACTTCACGCTGACCAGGGAAGAAACTTTGAGTCTGCAGTCTTCTCCGGGATGTGCGAAGCACTGGGAATACGGAAAACCAGGACGACACCTCTTCACCCTCAATCGGATGGCATGGTGGAGCGCATGAACAGGACAATGGGTCGATATTTGTCTAAAGTGGTCTCCGAGCATCAGCGAGACTGGGACCAGTATCTTCACTTGTTCTTGTTAGCCTACCGGAGTTCAGTCCATGAAGCAACGGGGCAGACCCCCGCAAATGTGGTGTTCGGCCGAGAACTTCGTTTGCCTTGTGATCTGAAATTCGGGTTCAAGCCTAATGAGGAAGTGGCCGGAGAGGAGTACGTCACGAATCTACGGAAGCGGATGGATAATATCCACGAAAAGGTTCGTGCAAACATCCAGGGAGCCAGTGACAGAATGAAGGAGCGTTACGACATCAGGGCAGAGAAAGGTGGATTCCAACCTGGAGATTTGGTCTGGCTACATGATCCTCGAAGAAGGCGAGGCTACTCACCTAAACTTCAGAACTCCTGGGATGGCCCGTTTGAGATCATCAATAGGATAAACGACGTCATCTATAGGATCAGAAAGCAGCCAAAAGGAAAACCCAGGGTAGTCCATTTTAATAGACTGGCCCCATACAAAGGAGACCATGGCCCGACAAAAGACCAGCAAGTCAGGTACCTCAACAACGTGGAGGCCAGTAAGGTATCAGTTGCACAACCTAAGGTACAAGGTTCCCGTGGAGTAACTCAGGCAGTATACAGAGATATCTTCTCGTTACCCGCGGACTATTCTCTGGCCCATTGTGTAGCCGAAGATCTGAGGACTTCCCGAGGGATTGCAACCGTCTTCAGGAAGAAGTTTGCTGGAACTGAGGAACTGGAACGCCAAGGACCACGCGTCGGGAAAGCACTCCACCATACGCACGAAGGACGACACCTGTTCTACTTAGTTACCAAGTGTGCTACTGATCAGAAGCCCACATATGACGCACTGCGGCGAAGCCTCGACGACCTGCGGAGTAAGCTTCTGAGACTGCGTGTCACCAAGCTCGCGATCCCTAAGTTGGGCTGTGGATATGACGGCCTGGAGTGGAAGGTTGTCAGGAACATGCTTGAACAGATATTCGCCAACTCTGGAGTCGCCATATTGGTGTGCACGTTCAACCCCTGGAAAGGAAATGCGTCTCCATCGAGGGAAGCTCATGACCGCCCGATTTCTCCGGACTATGCTCTGGGGCAGAGCACTTTTAAGGAGGGGGCAGTGTTACGGTCAGAGCGGAAAGTAGGACCGGCTTCTGATCTGCCTAGAGCGGATTAGGCAAACAATGGGATTAAGCGGAAGGGATTATAGAATGGCGTAGAACCTTCTAGATCGGTCTAGGTGGTCCTCGTCCGTGTTCCGAGTAATGCCCCACCACGACCTACCTTGCCTATATAAAAAGGACAGCGTTTTCGGCCGCGGCAGTAGTAATAAGACGAGTCTGTAATAAGCCAGTGAGTAGCAGTCGTTAACTAGTGGCAGTGTGTGTGAGTTAGTTAGTATTAGTATCAGTCTGTAATAAGTGCTTAGTGAGCAACAGTGACAATTAGTGACCGTGTAATAAGTGTAATAAACTGTGTGGCAGTTTGTCATATTTGAAGAGTCTTACGGTCGGTGGACTTTAGTTAGCGAACTGTAAGTGTTAATTTGTAATTGTAAACTATAGTGTAATATTATTGTATCTGTACAAATTTATATAAATAGTTTAGTTATTTAGTATTAGCAATATCTTAGATTATCTGTATATTATCTTAGAAATTATATAACATTTAGTAGAATATTGTTATTGTAAATTGATATTAGTTTAATAATCTAACTGTTTTAAATAATCTCATTGTATTCTTTCTAATTTGTTAATAAATATTAGATTCTTGAATTAAGTAATAGTTTAGTCCATTTTACACCCAGTAGCCCGTAACAATATTAATGTAATTTTTTTCTGACCAAGCCGCATATGTTTGATAAACGGTTAATTAAATACTTTCGAACTGGTTTACTTTCGGACGGTTCGGTTTAATATGCGGTTAACCATAAAAGTGTGGATCACATCTTGCATAATGACTTGAGGCTGTGCTGTGACGGAGTGGCCATCAAGATTGAGCGCGTTCTTTCTCTTGGCTTGAGAAATATGAAAAAGAGGAATTTCCATTATACGCATCATTGTTGGCTCTGGGAGTCCGTGACCTGGGGTGATGGACGTCTTTAGTGAAATTGGACATCGTCAAGTTTTTCAGAGGTTGATTGACAGGGTGTGAGTTTTTCATCGGTCGATTTTTCAGCGTTTTCCTTCCGAATTCTTTTGTAATTCTATATCCTAGTTTCGATTTTAACCGCTGTTCATCGTGATTTTTTTTATTGCTTCAGTGTTTATTCTTATGCAATTTTACTTAACATTAAATTTGTTCGTTATATTAACATTTTCCCATATATATGGAATAATTTCCTTTCATTTTCGACCTTGAATAGTAACATTGAACTTATCCTAATACAAATGAAACGACAATTAACTGCGCGTGTAGAAAAGTTGTCTAACTTGTTACATAGCTGCAAAACTAGTTGGCGATTGTTATATCTAGACATTAAAAAAACAAAACAATTTTCAGATAAATAAATAAAAGGCTTAGCAAACCCGAAGGCCCGATGCCGATACCACCGATCTCTGCTTACAAACCTCTGTTCACTGACCACTACCAAACCCCAATTCTTCAGATCACTCTTAACCTAATCTTCCCACCTACGTCTTGGTCTACCCCTCAGAGGTTCACCAGTCGTCACAGCGCTTATTAAATTTTTTGGAAATCGTTGGAAATAAATGTATAACTTATTAAATATTTTATATGAAATGGATAAAGTCTAGTGATAGGCTATCATAACGCAGTTTTGCCTTTATTACCGTCTTTTTTTAAAAAAATTTCAATGCAAAGTGGGTGCAAAATCGTATTATTCAGTATTATCTTTAGTACATCCTTATTTGGATAAATAAACGTAAGAGGATGAGGTTTCAATGTTATTTAATGTTTTATTTCCTGAAAATCAATGAATTCTAATATTGATAAATACTAAAGTAAGCTAATTAATGCATTAAAAATCAGTATTTTTTAATAATATTTTCATTAGTTAAATAATGGTGTGTATAAAAAAAATCACCCATGGAGAGAAGATGGCGACTAACAGTATCGTTCGACACACCACACTCCCTGGCAAGTTCGCGAGTACTTTTGGACGGATTTGACTCAACAGCTTCCTTCAGAACCTCATCAATATCCATTAATGGTCGCCCGGAGCCCTTCTTGCTTCTGACGTCTTATCTCCACTGCTAAATTTTTCAAACCAGCGCCGCGCAGTGCGCTGGTTAAGGACACCTTCCCCTTCATATTTAATAATTTGACGAGTTGCTTCAGCGGCTGTGAATTTTTTTTTTCTCCACTAATGCCTTAAAATTACGAGAATTTCGTAGGACAGTGCCATGTTCCTTCTTTGAAATAAATAACTAAACTGAGGCTTTTTTTGTAGAATTCGAGTGTTAGTAAACAAGCTCAGAGAATGCTCTAAAGGGATTATTAAGTGTTGGTGATTAATAAATAACATTAAAATATTTACAGACTTTTGACCTCGGGAATTTGATAAAACGGTCATTTTATTTTATACACCCCATTATGTTGGAATTTTTATACCGGATATGACATAGTCGTGCCTTAGCACTTAATTGCATATCCGTAATTAAATTTTAAATGTAACATGAAAACTGCGGTGCAATTAACTTCCATCGATTCCTGTGAGGAAACAATTGGATAGATAATAAATAGACTTAGATAATACAATGCTTATGTACCTATTAAACCCAAACTGTTTAATAGGCCTGATTATCGTAGAATAAATTCCATAAATTCATTTATTTATCTCTGGCAATTATAATGTTATAATTGACCAATACTTACAAATTTCTTACCGCCGCGTGCTTAATTGGGCTGGCCAGGACACTTCGAAAAGAATCGACGAAATTGTCACTCGTTGGTCACCAACTGGTTATTGGCACAAAGAAGTGGGCATCCCGTTTCACATCCTTATCGCTTCCTTTTGTGTTCTTTCACATTTCCTTTTGTTCCTGATTACGCAACACTAGGAATTTCTCTTTGGTTCAACCCTCATCGAGTTATTTATTAATCCTTTTTATCTAATCTTGAATGACTCTTTTTTCTGGATACTTAGTCTTTCTGATACGCGTTATTATTCTCTTTTGATGTAAATAAAATGTGATGTAAGATCCTTGATTCTGAGATATTTATCTTCAGTTCGAAAGACTCCCCTTACAGCCTCCCGATGATAATGAGTTAGAAATGGGACTGGTTTTAATACAACTTTCTTCTTCGCCTTGGACTAGGGGGAAAACTCATTGGGAGTGAGAATGTTGTTCCATTCTTTATTTATGTTTATTTATTTCTAATTGGTATTATTGTCTATTACGAAACAGGAATGGTTGGATAACACGTGAGGTTTATCAGCTGAGACTGGTCTTCTGATCATCTTGTCCACTATGGTAATACCTTTTCACTGCTTTTTATCTGAAGTAATTAAAATGTACAAAATAAACCTTGATATGGAGCGGATACAATACTTATTCATTTATATTTATTACTTTTTTTTTCTAACCGGCCAACGCAGGACGGCACAGATCATGGTTTTATACGCCCTTTCTGTCTTCTCCAATAATCTTTCATGCTCTCCGAATGCTGCATTATTCTATCCTCCATTCTATATGCCCATCCTCTCTTCTACAAGATCCCTGATATTTCACATTGCACAAGAATCATTTATTTGTTTATTAATAATTTTATTTTTCGCCATTAAGACCTTACATTTGTATATAATATATATAATTAGGCATACTATCATATTCATGATAGAATAAAGTAATATGACATGATTCATTATATTCCCCCCTCATATATGAAAAGGCATTGTGCCTTTAGAATTCACACAGGTCATTGAAGTTGCATCCTTACGTTTAATAATATTGAAAAAGGATAATATGTTCTTCTGCTGCCCCAAATTAATGTATATTTATGTGTTAAATTTCCAAAAAAAATTTAATAAACATACTAATTCAAATTCTATCTTGTGTCTTTGTGTTATTTTGTTATGTTCAGTTATTCGTATGGGGTCCAGTTATGGCTGGAAATAAGCGTTTGGTTTCTAAACTTTTATTTGAATAAATGTTACATTAAGGCAAACTAGAAAAAGCGAACCAGTCTTGATTTTGAAATCAGCATTAGTCTAAGTTATGCGCATGAAGAACACATAAAAGGGTTGAGCTGAATTGTACTATTTGTTTGGCGATTCCAAATCGTATCTAATGCGCGTTTTTTTCTTATTCCGCCTTGAAGTGCTTCTAAATCACAAATTAGTCACACAGTGGACTCTTTTATTGAGTAGATTGGTTACTCTATAAGTCGATTTTATAAAGTCAATACTTGATGAACTTGCAAGTTTTTAAACATCGTACTTTTTTTTTGTGCATTGAAATTCTACCTCAAAAATTAACTAATTTATTTAATTACTTGTGAGTGGAGAAGTTCTGTGGTTGACCGCTGAGTTGCTGTGTTGCAGATCCCTGGTTTAAATCCTGCTGTGATAGAAAAATAGTTTATTCTGTTAACACCCATAGATAAACTCTTTGGGATCGGCAGAACCTCCTGGGGCTCACCCTGCCACTGTAAAATTGTTACCTTAAATTGGGGGAAGACCAGGTTATTGAGCGTGACCTCTGGCAAGTCAGTTCCTTGCTCAAACGTCTTAAATACAATGGAATATAATGTAGTATGAAAAATGATAAGGATCAAGATTATCATTCTAGATTCGAATAACGACTTCGAGTTTGATTAAAAAATATAAAGGAAGAAAAAATATAATGCCACCGCGAGCGAACATTGTTTTCTATAAACTTTCTTAAAGGTTGTAAAGTTCAAGATTCTTAATTGTAACAAAATCGTAGTCACGTTAAACCAGTTGATTTTAATAACAAATATTGCTATGAGCTGCATGGATTGTAGAGGTATTTAATTTCTTAAATATGCCCATGTTTTAGAGATGTTCTAAATCACAGTTTTCGAAAGCAAACTGCACTACTTCCGTGGGATAACCGGATTATTACCTTTCAAGAATATATTTTAGTTGAGATAAAACTTCTTAATCCATCATTCTTTAATATTATTAAAAAAATTGTTAATTGTCAATGGTGCAGATGAATGTTTTCAATTATTTCTTATTTCATTGAATTTTTATGTAAATTTATGCTATTGACTGTACCATTACTCATCAGGAGACAATAGACAAATAGACTTCATCTTAGATACCCCATAGTATTGTCAGAGAACTGTCCAACGTATCGCCATTCGATCCAGCGCCTTCTTCGGTGGTCCTGCAGTTGGAGGTCTTTGATCCTGGAGTATTGTCCTGTGGCTGTGTCGTCTTCTATTAACAGCTTCTATTGTTTGGAGTGGTACATGCTTTATTGCTCTTTATTGTACTTGTTACTAGTTCTATTATGGCTTGTCTTTAATTGGTATTCGATTCTCAGGCATCACGCTCTATTGAGCAATCCCACTATGGCTTATGCGTTGACATTAAGAAATGTTTCACTATATTGTCTATATGTCTGACTGTATAGATTTTAGTATGTTTGCATTTATTTATATACAAATTGTATATGTCTTTTTTATAATCTGTGGGAAATGGGTGACTCAATGGTCGGGCGCTGAGTTGCTGTCCTACGGATCCCGAGTTCAAATCCCTCTGTGCCCGAAAATTTGTTAAATCTGTTTACAGCCGGAGGTGGAACCTTTTGAATATGACGAGGCTCATGGAGCTCATCCTGTCTCAGTAAAGTGGGTACCGAAAACAGGAGAAAGCCTTGTTAAACTTGATCTCGGACAATCACATCCCTTCACAACCGTTGTCCTGGAAATAGTGCACTCTACCACGTATTGAACGTATCACTCTTCCTGGATCGTAGCAGTGCATGTTTTTTGTAATCTAAAGCTAACACAATCTGTATTTAAATGGAAATTGTTGACTGGATAATTCTAAGAGTGGTGTAAATTGGTCACGGGTGCAGTCAATGATCACACAAAATGAGAATGACTTATTTTGCCTATGTTTCGGGCTACGATTTATGCCGTAGGACAGAGAGATGAAAATTGGGATTGAGATGATTAAGTTGCAGTTGGACTTTTAATCTCTCTGACCTGAAAATGACTTAAATCTTAAGCCGAATCGTAAGCATGATTAAATAAATCGCTCTTATTTTGTTATAATCATTGACTGCCCCCTCTGACCATTTTACACCCCTCTTAAATACATTTTAGGCTTAAAACTTGCACACTCTATCATTATAACCTATGTTTTATTAGTTTTAGCATCAACAATTATAGCTCTACATAATTGAAAAATATGTTTATGAAGTGCAAAGCGGTAAACGAAATAGTTCAAGGTACATGTTAGTGATATTTCAATGTATGTAATTTGTTAGGGGTATACTACAGCGTTGTATACAGCGTGTTAACCAGGCATTAGATCTCTCCCCATTTAATGTGGTTCTTTTTTACGTACTAACTCGATTATGTAAAATAATAGTGTTAAATGCTAATACGCTTCTTCTTCGTGCCCAACCTACGACCTTTCACGGCATTTTTCACAGCTAACCATAGCTCATTCAGTTGCATAATTTTTTGGCAATTTAGAAACGTAATTAGTGTCTAATCTTTTTTATATAAGTCATCCCATAAAGTGGGATTTTACTGTTTAAAAAAAAATTGATTGCAGAACGATATTTTATATTTTCTGCAGCATTCACGTTACAAATATTTGTACATTATTTATAAAACCTAAACCACTACAACCCGTGAAGAGTTTGCGGTTCAGTACATGATAGAGATTGTACTGTTTCTTGGACTATTGTTTGTGCATGGAGGTGATTTATCCTAGATCACGCTCGACCACTAGATTTTCCCACTTTACAGAGGCTGGGTGAGCCGCAGGAGGTTTCTAGATCTCATATGATCCATCTCCGGCTGCTATCAGATTAAATAGAAGTCTGCCAATGAGCGGGATTTGAAACCAGGACTTAGCAACTCTCTGCTCAAACACTGAGCCACTCCGGTCCTATATTAGTTATAGATAATAATAAAAAATAAATGAATGTTACAATATTTTGCCTCTATATATTTTGTATTATTGGTTTACTCCGGAGCGATATCTCTATGTAAAAACAATGTTTTCGACGTGTAAATAAATTTATGACTGCAGTGCTCTTCAAGTCGGGTGTTACGAAGCACCGATCTAGAAAAAAGAATATTGCACTCAGATATAGTTTTAATCCAAAAAGTATAGACAAAATTATTAAGTAAGAAATATCCAATAAGACTACTATACAAAACAAAAAAGTTCCTATAAAAAAGCAATAATTTGCAGTATACAAATTACAGTAATATCCATCTATCTATATACACGCATAAAGAGTTTGAAACAGTGTACAAAACTAATGGACAAAGATGTGTAGTAAAAGCTATAAAATTGAATTTTACCAAAGAATTCCGTCGAAAACCCGTTTTGTGAAAGATCAAAAAATACTTTTTGAAATAAGTATTACACAATAATGGGATTTCGAGTGTTTGGCCAATTATTGGATTATTATGTTGGAACAGGAATTGCGGAAAGAGGGTACTAGTTTTAATTAGAAATGTTTTAATAAACTTAAACAATTCTTCAATTTATTTTTCTTTGTTTCAGGTATGTATAACGTTAGAATTCCATTATCTTCAAGAGGTATGTTCCTACAGTTGATTTGATTTATTGAATTTTTGATTGAACTATTTGATTTTAAAAGAAAATTGTATTTAACAGCTTATCACAAATTTCGTTAGATATATGCATTCATTTTAAAAAAAACATAAATAATTTGAAGTATTTTATGGTCACTTGACGTTACCTTTTGAGGTAAGTATAGGAGATAAAATGAGAATGGTCGGACTCTGAAGAAATGTTAGTGAAGAAATATCCGCTAATCTTGTTTAACCCTTTCCGTCCATCGGGTTTATTGGGTGTTTCAATTCCATTCCTATTTCGAACACAACACCTATCACTGATGGTGCTATTACCGAGCAAGGTGTATCATATAATGATGCCATCTTCTGAATCTAATGCTGAGCGCTGTCTTTTTTTAGTTATTCCTAAAAGCATATGAAATCATACTTAGTTTTTTAATAAACCGAAATGAAACTTCATAATTGTCTTTACGAAAATTGAAGGTTGGGATAACACTATTTGGTTCTGACTAAAGAGGTTGCTTTAAACCGATATTCCTTCGCAGATCATTCAGATAATCATCTCCATAAAAACTTATTTGTGCAAAAATCATTGGATACATCGTTTTTTAAGCATTTGTATGTTCTTCTTATCATTCATCTTATCACACACGTATTATAACAGTGTTATCTGTAGCTACAAGTTCTATTCTATTCCTTCATCTCTGATTGCTATCCTTAGTAACCCTCGGGCTTTATCCACCTTCTCAACTGTATCTGGTTCTCATACCATGCCCATATTCTCAAAATCTCATATTTTTGGCTATTGAAATAAGTATTTTTAAGATTAAAGTAGCAGGATGCGTTAAACTTAATAACTTGAGGATCTAGGTAACTATCTATTCGTGTTTCCTGGTTACTGAAGCGTGTGTGCCTAAGTGCAGAAGTCATTTGGAAAATAAAGTTGTTTTATTCAGTTGATAATACGTTTGCTTCTCTTAGTTCTTAATTTATCGTTGTATCGCATTGGTGTGATCAGCATAGATTTAAAAAAGTATATATTTTTTTCTTTGTTTTAAACTGAGTTGGGTAGTCCCTTAACTACCGATAAACCGTGCAGAAGCTGATATACAACGTTTCGTTGAGTTAGTTAAATTTGTTTCGTCTTGAATCCCCAATGAAGCAACACATTCTGACGGGTGTAGAAGACCATACATTATAATGTAACATACCTCGAAAATTGAGCGAAATTCGGTGCAGACTTAATGTTAGTAATATAGAGTTTTCTTGTCTCTGGCTGTAGATGATTAATTTGTTTTATGGTCATATTTAAGGAATCAGAGAAAATTGCAAGATCATTCGCAAAAGTGAGGAAATCAACTCAGAGGTTCAATTCATTGGTTCTCCATCTTACTCCATTTTGGATTCCATCGCTCATTCCTTGCGCCACTTATGAATGACTTTTTAAAGTACACAGTTAAAGACCAAGTGTTAAAGACTTAACTCCGAAAGAGTCAGAAACTACTTCTCTGAACTTGACTTAAAATAATGAAGTATTTTAGGTCTGTTGAATGATTGACCTCGTTATATCATCCAAACCAAATTCCTTCAGAATTTGTATACGAACCCACCTGTCAATCATAGGCCATCATAGGCCTTCATAGGAATCATAGGCCTTCTCAATGTCTATGAAGGCTCCATAAATGTTAATGTTTTTTATTATTAGGATTTTCATTTTTTAAATATGGTTCTATACATATCAACAATGTAGTTTTGGTATAATTTTACTACAGAATTTATGTGCATTGCTGGTTACTATCTTAGTTGAACAAGGGCGTGTTTGGTCGTGCACCACGACTGTGTCCCAGGCCATTATAGAGCCTTAGTCTCGACCGATTTAGCAAACTGAGGCGGACTAAAGCAAACAACGCACGATTAGCGTTTCCATATCCTTTCGGAAATGCCTAAGGACAACTTTTGAGCTGTCCAGGCAGGTCGGATTACTAAATATACTAGCTTGATTACATCTGTTAGGATATAATTCATTTATAAAAAATAAACCTGTACTACTGCTACCCATGTACCCACGACCTTCAGCACATCACCTAGCGTTCTACAAACTGTGCTAGCCCGCTTCATTAGTATATTATTTTAATTGCTATAATTTTAAGGATCTTCCTAATTAAAAAAGAAATTGCTAATATCATTATTTATAACTAGTAACATGTCCCAGTGTTTCACGTATCATGTTTTGATTGTTTTATAAGTAGGATAGAAACCTTTTTTGTATTTAACGATTTTTTTTTTTTTATAACTTTTGTTGTTTTTCGTTCTTAACAGTTTTTGCCTAAGTTCTCTGGCGAGCCGGTCTCCCTCTCTAAGTCCTCTTGCTCTTCTTCGCTCTCTCTGAAGATAGAATTTTTTTTTTTATTAACGGTTTTAATATCTTAAAAATACTATAAGGCTTAACTGTTATATAAACACTAGTATTTTCTGAATTAAAATGTTAAAAGGTATGATAAAAGTTTCTACAGCCCAATGCTAAAATCATCGGTTACGGAAATATTGAAGTAATAATAGATAAACCCTTATAGCAAAAATAGGCTCAAATGGATGGAATTATAAAGTTTGTTCATTATTAAAACGTTGTTAATAAAGATCTATTTTAGTCGGCACAAATAATGTACATAAAATAATGTATAGTAAGGTTTCTTTCATATAGTGGTTTTGTTTCTAAATCAAATAATACCTAATTATCAAAAATTATATAGGAATGGACTTAACAAAAATCTTTGGTAACTTCTACTCTAATTTTATTTCGTATATGCGGAGTAGAGGTTTTTTTTGGGAAGTTTAACATCTGGTTGACCAAAAAGGTAGTGCATTATTAAGTTTCTCTAACTAATTATAGTATCTCCTAAAAAAAAATTATATTCCACTAATATTAAATTATTGCCTAAGAATAGAAGTAGAAACAAATTATTGAAAATTAATAAAACAATTAATAATGATCTTTAAAGATGAATAATAATCCCAAAGCGATCAAATATGTTACAAATTTTACGCAATTGTAACAAATAACTGGGAATCTATCACTAGTTAGTTATTGCTAGAACACAGATAACAATGTATAACCGATTTCCAAATCCTCATTCAGAGTATTTAATGTTTTTTGTATCCAATTCTCTTGCAAGTGATATTGTATTGTTCGACAATAATATCAACTTGACCGCGATGAGAAGAATTAGGTTAAGATGACAAAGCAACAGGGCACTCCCCTGTCTTAACCCTGAGTTTGAAAGGACTTTAAAAATTGTTTGTTAATTGTTACTTATTTATTTAATTTTTGTTATTGTTAAAAATAATCCTTGCAAAAAAGTATGTGCTTATAATAATACAAATAACTGTTGAAATCGATTTTTTCGTAATCTATGCTTGGCTTGAAAATCTTTAAAATTAAACCATAAGATCAACTTAACGATTTGTTTACCCACCGGTATCTATAATATGGACCGTTATGTTTGAAAATATTTCTTGTCTTTACAGAACGAATCATTTTAAGAAATTATCTCTGCGCTCTTAAAGATGATTTTTTTCTGTGGGTATATCAATGAATATCTTAGTATATAGGGCAGTATACAGTATATAAAACATCTTTACATAAATATGTATTTTTCGGTTTTGTGTCCGAGATGCGCAGACTTAAGCGAAACAGATGTTTTCTCTCGTTGTATATTCAAGACATGCTATTTGAGGCCACCGATAGACCTGCATACGAATCAGTCTTCGATTACAAAAGTAGACTGTTTCAGTTGTCGATGCATTACTCATAAATTCCGTCAGTTTCGGAATGGAATATAAGTAAATAAGACAAAGTATTTTTGAACAATTACCGCAATAAAAAAAAAATAAAAGCCTGCACCAATACAACTCATGAAGAGTCATATTATAGAGGCTAGGTTAGTCCTAGGAGGTTCATAGATCCCAAAGTATCCATCCCCGGATGTTGACAGAATAAATATAATCAGCCATAGCCGGATTTGAACCTGGGACCTTCAGATAACAACTCAGGGCTCTTCCACTCGACCACTCCCTCCCTGCTGCATGTTGTATCTATTTTTAATACAATCATAATATTTTAAAAATGATATTGCTTTTCTTTTATTAACATAGTCTTTTTGAATTTAACATAGTGTGCTCTATCAGAGCAAGTATTTTAAAACGATATTATATATACCTACCGTAAAAAGCTAATAAAATTGGTATTTAAGTTTCTCGTGGCTTTACATTTCTGTGTATTTTTTAAAGCCTTAGTTCCACAAGTGGTCCAGGTGGACTCCCAGGGGTCCACGGAAGACTCGACGGGAGTCTACATTGGCGTGACAAAAAAATGTGGGTTCACAATTCGTAAGCGGGGGTCCAGGAAAATTTATCTGATTTCGATAGTAAAGAACTAAAGTTTAGGTGTGACTTCACCTATCAATGTGGGCAGATAATATATTAAGAAGCTCAGCGACTGTTACTTGTAAAAACTTGCATATTCCATATTCAGTACGTGTCGAGATTTGCAAAGCGCCGCCGCCTCTATTATGGATCGTAATCACTTTTTTAATAGGCCAACTTTACTTTTTTGACATCCACTCACAGCACAATCAATTAATTAATTAAGCAATCAATTCTAACTTTTTTTCTAAAACTATTAATCCGTGGTTGAAACTCAGCAGCAACGCAAATTTGCTAGTTAGATCTAATATTCACATTTTTATCGAGTTTTGGGAATATGGTAGGAATGTAGCTGCAGGGGGTTCACCGGAACCAGCTAAATTTTGAAAGAGGTCTTAGAGAAAAAAAAGTCTAGGAACTTCTGATATATAGCAATAAGAATTTCGGAAAGAAAATGGTCTGGTAGAGGTCAAAATAATTAATTAAGGAATTCATTTTTTTTTTACCTCTATTCATTTCATTTTCTTCACCAGATTTTTAATAATCATACTTGATTATGGTATTTAGTTTTTTATATCTAATAACTCTTTGCAGAAGAGAAGTAGCTAATAGTTGGTAATATTTGCGTATGGTATTGTATACTGAAAATAAGGTTTATAAATTGTTTTTGTATTATGAAATTAGTATATAACATATTAAAGAAGTGGGGTGGCTCAGTAGTATAGCACTGAATAGCTGTGCCGAAGGTCTCGGTCCCAAATCCGGCTGTTGTAGATAAATTATTAAATCTGTTAACAGCCATAGTGATGCTCCCTGTAGACCTTGTGGAGCTCTCCCAGCCTTTATTAAATGGGTACCCTTAATAGGGGGGAATCTGGTGGTTGAGCGTGATCTTGTACAAATCACCTCCATGCATAACTGTTGTAGGCAAGCGGCCAGGTACTTGAAGGTCGCAATAAATTGAAGAGAGCTGCATTTTTGATATGTTGTCATGTCTGACTAGTGGAAATCAAAGGTTGCTACCGAAAAAAAGTATGGGAAAACTTTTGGTGACCGAAAAACCTCGACATTTTCGGAGTTAATTCAGTGTTTTTGATATAACACCATTGGCATCCATTTTAAAGTAGATTAAATTTTCTTCAATTTGAGCCCAACCCCACCTCTCTAGCTTTAATAGATTCTGAGTTACGTCCCTTTGAAAATTGGTAATTTTTCCGAAAAATCCAAATTTAAGGTTTGGCTGAATTTCGTGAGGAACACCGGCCGAAGGAGTGATCCTACGATGAAAGTCATAGGGAATGAAGCTGTAGTAAATTTAGTTAGGTTTCATTTAAGCACAGACCGAGGCCTCTAGGTGCTATATTTCTCATGTCAATTAACGTAACTCAGAATCTATTAGAGCTACACAGCTGCGGTCGAGCTCAAATTATAGCAAATTTAATCTACTTTAAAAATGGATACCAACGTTTCTTATCAAAACGCACTGATTAGGCTAAAAACTGAAATAACTCGGAAAATGTCGAGGTTTTTCGGCCACCAAAAGTTTTCCCATCCGTTTTGATCGGCAAACTTTGATTTCCACTAGTCAGAAATGCCCTTACATCATATCAAAATTCAGGTCTCTTCAATTTATTACAACCTAAAGCCCTTTTTTGGTACCTGGCCGCTGGCCTATTGTCCTTGAAACACTACAGACTCCATTTACTCAGCCAAATACCTCTAATGGGCTGTAATAGTATAGGTTTATTATTATTATTTTGATGAACTAGCTATAATTTTTGTGTTTCGTTTTAGAAACAAAATTATAATAATAATTATGAACATCACCACCCATTAGTATATGCAATTAAAGCTTTGGATAAATGCAGGTTTTAATTACATTATTTTTTCTTCTTGAACTGAATTTTACTCTATCTCACACACACACACACACCCACACACAAACATACGCGCACACATATATAACTGTTCTGTGAAAGTCGTCCGAATTTCGTAAGTTGTATTACTTTGGACCAGGGAGTGAACATAGTAGGCTGGTTATCTTGATCTGTTGCATGGCAATTAATTGCTTACTTGCCTAAGTTCATTGGGTTACTCGCTAACCAACTACTTTTATGGAAATGTAGTTCATGTAATTAAACGTGTACTGTCTAGAATCAGCTAGGTTTAAATATCCCCCAAGGTGTTTAGTGGTCAGAGGTTAGGAAGTTCTTCTCTGATCAAATCTAGTGAAGAATAGAAGAACTGGGTGTTAAGACTCAGATGTTTTGATATTCAATCACCTAAAAAATAATTAACCATCGAATTAAAGCTCATTTAAAGATAATTTACGTTTGTAATCGGGTATACAAGTGAAAGACAAACGATAGTAATCTTTGAACGGAATAAAAAATATAATCTACACGCACGTCGTTTGTCTTGACTTAAAGAAACATTCGTGCCCAGTTCGAAAGAAAAAAAATCTAACGACGCGTTTAGTCTGAATGTCGTAACAAACTTACAAAAAAAAAAAAGGAAAGAAAATGGTCGACACTCGAGTTAGAACTGGACCTTGATTTCGCTCATTAAATAAAAAGTGGATATTTTAAATATCAGAAGAAGCCCTAAGATGTAATAAAAATCAAATTACTTTAAAGATAAAAAAAAATAAGTAAGAATGTCTAACTCAGACATCGATAGACGGATCACTCATTGTCTAGTTTTTTTGATAAATTTTTAATGATTTGTACTGTATATATTAATTTTTTTTTATTTTTATCAATAAACACTTTCATTCATTCATAAAAACTCACTTACACGTTGTTGTTTTAGTTACAGACTTACTCAATTTTATTCTAGAAAAACCCCGTAAAGTAAAAAAAAAAATACAAAAAACTCTCAATTAATCTTTTTAATTTAGATTTGTAGAAGCTTTATTTTTTTAATGACTTTGGTTTAATATCGGACATCTACTGCCCCGGTGAATTAGTGGTTAAGACTAATTTTCTCCAAAATGAGTCTTGGACTTAAGGAAGCGGAATCGAGTTGTTGGTAGTGAAGGGGCTAAGTATGGCATGCGTGAGAATGATACGATTCCGGTTAACTGAAAGCAGTTAACTCTCTATGGACAAAATCCGACTAAACCACTTATACACCGGGGCTGTAGAAATAACACGAAATGCTTCTCCCGCTGTTCTTAATAAATCAGAAGAATTTATAATACCTTTGTTTTATTATATTAACTAATAGAATTATATTAAACCTTATAAATAAGCCTTAATAAAATAAACAAGTGCAATTTTTACATAAAATAAATCATAATAACTAATTATCCTAAAAATAAGGTTAGGAGCCGACTAAAAAACATCAGGGATTTTGTGGAGGAGATTAGTAAAAACCGTCTTTACAACTACAACCCGCTGAGGGTTTTGGGGATAGTATTGTTTCTACATCAATGGTTGTGTAGTGCAGTGAATTTGGCCGAGACCATACTCAACTGCCAAGTTTTCTCCCCACCTATGGATACCCACTTTGTAGTGGTAGGGTGAGCCAGTTTATCTACCACAACCGAGGGATATAATTATCCAAATTAATAATTTGCGAACGTTTGAGGAAGTTGATTCTGAACGTCTTTATTTTGCACCGTTTCCGGCGAAAGCTGGTTTTGGAGAGAAAAAAAAAACGATACCTTATAACTTCAAGTCTTTGTATAAAAACAAATATTTATTGTTTCGTCTGAGTTTTTCGGATTCTTGTAAGTTTTTTGACTTTTGGCTGGAAGCGTTACGAAGAGTTGTCCTTATTTGATAGTTGTTCTTACTTTTTATCTTTTTTCTTAGATGGATGAAAAATGATTACATTATTGTTTTTATTTTCTAATCCTGGATAAAAGTGCTGAGAACCTAATCCTAGAACGGAATCGAAATCCGGGATTAAGCGATTGTATCAGAATTAATCACCCGACCTTGTGTTGAAATCGATCCGTGATTATTTTCGATAATACGATATTTTTCGTTCCGGTATGCAGCTCATACTTATATTTATTATTAAAATCGACTGGTTAAAACGTGACTACCCTTTTCGTTACAAATAAAAACCTTCAACTTTACAGGCTTTATGAAAGTTTATAATATACCATGTACGTTCGCCGCGCTCTTATGTTTGTTTTTCCTTTTTTGTCGGTTTGAACTACCGAATCTGGTATGATGATCTTGATCCTTCTCGTTTTTCATATAATGGGATTTTATTCCATTTTCGATAGCAATTGAGGATAAGGATAATAATGTATTGATAGCAAAATCAGCATATGGATATTTATTGATAAATCAGGAACGGTTTTTTTATTTCAGGATTGTTTTCAGCATGAAGTTAAGGTTTTGCTTAACAATGATTTCAGCTGGATGGTAATTCATATCAGTGGTTCTCAAAATTGTATCTGCTCCGCAAGTTGTCGCTTCGAGTTGAGTTTCAAAAACTTTTAACTGTTTATTCCTTTCATTTTTAATATTTTCGCTCCGTCATAAACCAACGACTTCATGTCCTCCTATATCATTTAATAACATCCCACTGATTCCTGTGGAACAGGTCCGGTACTGAGGACTACACCTTGACAAACGCTTAACTTTGAATCCTCATACTAGACTGAAGCGACAAGAAACAGCTTGCCATTTCAGGGTACTTAAACATTTACTACAATTTACTGCAAACGCTCTAAGCTCTCAGTTAGAAAAGACTCATATACTATCATTTGACCTATCTGGACTTACGGAATAGAGCTTTGGGGCTCCACCAAGCCGTCGAATTCCTCTCGTATTCACTCCCTACAATCCAAAATCTTTCGTAAAATCCTCAATGCTCCTTACTTTGTTACGAACAAAGTAATCTATAATCACTTTAATGTCCCGTTTGTTGCTGATTTGGCTCGAATCCGATATCAATCTTTTCATGACAAACTTCATTTCCACTCAAACCCACTAGTTTCAAACCTCGCAACCTCTTAATTTCCTGATAATCCTCCGAGGCGTCTGAAAAGAAGATGGCCTCGTGACCTAAGTTGAACTTTATATTTGTGTACTACCATTGGGTAGTACTACTTGCTATTATCTCGGGACATGGTTCATCTTTCATTACATTTACTTGATGTATTCAGTATACAGTTGTAAATTTCAATAAATACATTTTTTTAAAAATGTCTCCAAAAATACAAGTTATCCTCCGCCTTATTATGGACTAGAGAATGTAATTCTGGGTAATGAGTATATTTCGCCAATAATTTTATCAAGAAAAAGAGTATCAACATTTCGAAGTACCTGATGTACGCTTGTTGAAACGTTCATTTTTAAATTAGACAATCTGCGGTATAATTACCCATTTTTCTTATAAATATCTTTTCATTTATGGTATTTTTTATTTACTTCCTTTGCTATATATATATATTAAGGCAAAACGCTATATTAATGGACATAAGGAAAAGAGCAAAGATGTTATGTAAATTAAAATTACTTTGGAGTCGGTTAATTCAAATGAAAAAAATTAGTAACATATTTTTTGTATACATGTGTTATTTATTTATTAGTAAATATAGTTTTCTGATTACAGCTGAATATTTTAGAAATATTTTTATGTGTAGTATTCCGAAAGTTCAATTTCGTTATTTCTTATGTCTTAGTTTGTTGTATGTTTTATGACAATTTGCCTTAGATTTGTTCCTATCAGAAAATTACCTACCTATAACCACAAATATTACAATTCTTATGAAGTAAAATCATTCAATGAATTAAAATATGATTAACATTTAATGTTTTGTTTTATTGGTAACAAAAACTAACTGGGTTGGCTCTTTAATTATTCCTCATTTCGAAATATGAGACTATGATACTTTTATTATTATTTTAGCACAAGTTCTTATTTTTCAGGAATAACTTGATTATTTATTTATAACTAATAATTTTAGTGAATAAAATTGTCATCCGCCTTAAAAGTACCATTAATTATTAATTATTCATAAATATCACTTTCCGGGTTAATATATTATTAATATTCCTAATAAAAAATATTCAAAACTGATTCATTTTACAGACATATATTTATTTTACATTAAATTCATTCTGTGTGTTATTGCAATCCAATGTAGTTGGACAGAACTGCTGAAAAAATAAAGTATTTCTCTCTACTACATATGCTATAGAACTGAAATGTAAACCTTGGTAATGAACAAACATTTTTGTGGTCGTCCTGACTTAAGAGGCGAGCCCTGGTAGCTCAAATGGTAAGAGCGCTGCCACGGAGAGGGCTTCGACCCGGGGTCGAAATACCGGCCAGGGCAAATCTTTTCTCTTCAAAATAAAAATATTTAAAAATTAAAACAATTAATAAAAAAATATCATAAATTTCTTTAATATGTTTAACGTCCTATATAATCAACCGATGTTGTATGTATATATTCCCAAAGGATTTATTTTTGTATTTAGTTGGAGCATTGAAATACATTCGCTATTTATTTAAATATACATCTTACGTATGGATAATATTAGTAAATTATGATAAGTATTGAGTATCGAGTCGGAGTTTACTCCTTGGGAATGGAATACTTTCTTCACAGAGTTCGCTCGCTTCTCCGTTTTCAGATCGGTAAGAGTGTGGGAAGTTGATAATAGTAGCATTGTTTATTTTTCTTAATAACCGTTCCAAAAATTAGTTCCGTGTAATATTAAAGGAACATATTTATGTTAATTAGTCGGTTGGCTCATTCCTCTCCGATTGTCTATGGATCTAGTTTAATTGTCTCAGTGAGAGTAGTTTTGAAATTAATGATACTGTAATGATCTGTGATATTCGGCAGTTCCGATTACATCATTTCGGTCTCACTCATTTCACTAGATGATTTTTTTTTCGGTATAATAATTAGTATACATACAATATTATACATTAGTAAACCAGATGGCTCTTGGATTTTTTAAAGTGAGTAAGGAATCCTTCGTTATGCCTTACTTAATTCCGAAGGGACATTAAACTGGGGTCACGTTGCTGCACGATGTCTGCTACTAGTTAACAATCTCTATTCTAATTAAACCCGAATAGGCAACATTTAGAGATCCCATCTTTTGATTAGGCATAGCACCATAAAGTGACGTTAATTAAATGAACACAACTTTTAAGGAATTACGTGTGCTTCAACTAAATTTACGCTTAATATTGACCACATTTTGAAATTTTACTAACTGATATTAACAATCAATTTTCTAAATTGTGTCAGAAATAAAGTGTACTTTTCATGTAAAGGCAAATATTAATACATTTTTATATTTAAAAGATATTATTTAGGTATCATCATGTTTACGCTTCCAATACCTACTCAATCGTGTGCAGTTGGCCCCTGCAGGTCTGGCAGATACTAACATGCGTTGCAGCCTTGTGTTTCTGGTTTTTCATTTACGGCGCTATTGCCTATTTGAAGATTCCTCTTTCAGATTACTATGATTAATGATACTGTAATGATCTGTGATATTCGGCAGTTCCGATTACATCATTTCGGTCTCACTCATTTCACTAGATGATTTTTTTTTCCTGAAATAAGTTTAATAATTATTTTTTTATAGTTTAAATGATAAATCGTATATTAATAATAAATAATAATAGCAATACATTTTATACCTCTAGATGGTACAAGTATTTTTTTTTGGGGGGGGGGAGGGAGTTTCAATTAGATTGTTCTTTATAATAAAATTTCCATTGGTTATATATGTAAGAAATGAAAACAATGGTAACTTTGAAATGAAAATAATAATACTATTATTATTCCTAAAGTTTTATCATTACGTTTAAAGAAATAAATACAATCTATATAAATAAAAATGATTCGCTAAGCGCAAAACTCGAGAACGGCTCGAACAATTCGGCTAAATTTTTTTAACTTATTTTTGTTAAGGCCCAAAGAAGATTCTTATGGAGGGAAAAAATGTAAAAATGACGAGGGAAATAATAAAAGCAACACTTTTCTTTTATAATACAAACCACTTTGTTCCCGGCTGTATATATAAGTAATAATGAATCCCCAAATGTGTTGCTAAGCGCAAACTCGCAAAACTTGTCATCATTGTTTCTTATCAACATTTTCATTTTTATTACACTATCCCGTATTTTTATTACTTGGTTATTACTTACCTTATTTATTACATACTATATTTTCCAATTTTTATTTTTTTATTTTTTCTCTTTTACTTACTGTAGTTGTTATTTATTTTTTTGTTATGGTTATTTATTTATGCTCCACATGATCATCCTTGCTCTTTATTACTTTAGCGATATAATTCTCATGGTCTCTCCCCATCTTTATTGTTCACTACTCAGATAACTGATAATTGTATTTTTACTTTAATATTTATCCCATTTTAATCTTTATTACCTTATTCTTTAATTTTTAGCACTTTCTGTTTTATTCTTATTGTATTCTACAGTATGTTTTTTTTACTACCTTTGTATTTTAACATTTGTTTTTACCATGCTTAACCAATTTTTAAATATTTTGTAATTTCAATTGTCTGTATCTCGCATATTTAAGCCTGAAGAAGACCTGCAGAGTGGGTCGAAACGTTGGCCAATGAATAAATATTTCTTGATATTCAGAGAAATTTATGGACCTCTTCCCAGACCATTTTCTTCCACTAATTACAAATTTAGTTTCATCAACACAATCAATTGAATACATTGTGTAAAACTACACTGGATCTAATACCATCTGGTAATCATAAAGTTGTAATCAGAGCTGGTAAAACTTCTGTGGGAGAACATGTGAGATGTTTCAATGCACAAATAATCGATAATGGCATTGTAATAGTTAGAGAAAATTTGGAAGCCCTTTGTTTTAGGGAAATAGGGTAGAACAACGTCTGCCGGGACAGCTAGGTTTTAAAATAAAACCATTTCAGTATAAACAGCTCTTTCATGTCCGCCTTCAGCCTTTTTTTGGCTAGTTGGACTTTTTTTTTCTAGATTTATTAACAATGTGGAAAATGTGGTTTAGAAAAGCTTTGGGTAATGGGAAATAATTATTTTATATCCACCAATGCAGTTTGATACGTTTTTGACTTAAGCTGACTTTCTTTATGTTTCTTGACCCGGAGGTTTATGAGAAAAAATCGTTTGCAAGTATCATTTGAACAGGATCTGTACTGTTACCAATTAATGCATCTAGATGTTCTTGAAATGTTTATTTAGCTTTTATCTTTCTAATTCTATGTAAAAGATTCGAATAAAGATAACAAAAATACAATGTCAATAACAAGTAGCGAATTCTGGTGGTTGTTTAGAGAGTAACAATGAAAGAAAGACCAAAAAGAAAATCCACCCTTCTGAGAGGTATATTCCCAATTTCTGAACAGAGGAGACAGTAAAGTTTAAACGTTGATTCCCTACAATAAACCTACCAATTTCAGCGAGAATTTTGTGATAGGTACTGGCATCATGGCATGGTTCAGTGTCTGATAGATAAGCAAAAGTGAAGTAAGAAGTGCGTTGTTCTCAGGAAGGATATCAAAAGTTTTTGTTGCGAATAACACAACTAAACAAAATGAATCGATACAGTATTTACGGCATGGCTATAATAGTAATAAAATTTAAAAGTAATTTTTGTAAAGACTCAAACTTATATCAATGTTAGGCTATTCATAAATTACCCACCCATCTTGACTCATTTACATTATACTGTTTCTAGTAAATAAAATTTAAAATTTAATTTAAATTTAAAAATTTCAATTGGTATTGTGATTATTATATTATTTTACGTTTAAGAAATCAATAAATTAACATGATAAATCTGTAATGCTATTTTTATGTTACTAGGAATATTACTTTATTTCTTTTGTATTATTTTTTTGCATCAAAAATAATTTGTGAATTCAAAGATAGGAAATCAACTGAGATTAGTGTTATTTTCACTATTTCATACAACATTGTTTCATTCAACATCAGTTAGTTAACATTGTATAAATTATTTTATTTTATTTTGTAACAGATATGATACACTTATATTTGCACGCTAATCCTCATCATAACTCTAAATTTTCAATTTTTTCAATGCGACTACTTTTATTCATACCAACGAGGAAACTCTGCATTGTGCTGCCATCTGTGAAATAATAATGCAACTATTTTCGCAGAAGCTTATGTTCTTTACCGCTAGATGGCGCTCTATGGATTTTTTTTTAGCGGTAGAGGTTTGAAAATAATTGTACAAATTAAACATTAACTATACATTTTTGTTTTTGTGTTTTAATTCACTATACTTATATGGCAGTCCTTTCTAGGATGGCAATTCGATTTTAAAATAACGTTATTTTGTATTTATGTGTTTATGTAGTATGGATTTTATTATAGTTTTGTATATTTAGTCTTTTTCTTGTGTGCTCTTCAACGAATAAACATTGCATATTGGTCTAAACATATTACATTTTCGGGCTGTATTTTAGGTTATTTATTATTTATTTACTGTTTATTTTGGGGATGTTTTCTGTTTTTAATTTAATTTCTGTCACTCTTTATTTTTCATAACATAGTCTGGGTTTTGTTAGTATAATAGTCGCATTAAAATAGACTTAAACCACTGTTCACATTTGATAGATCCTTATGAAAATTTAGTTCCTGTTTTTAGTTAATGTATTTACAGAATGTAAGTTTTTTTGGAGTTTTACATACTCGTAATTTTATGTTTTGAATTGATATAAGTTATTGATAACTTAGATACACAGTTATTTAAATATTTCAAGTGCTTCCATCGTATCATTTCTTTTTTTCTTCCTTTTATTGATGACGGTTTAGTAATGAATTATGGTTAGATATGTTAATCATAAATGTTTATAAATTTGCCAAAGAATTAATATTAATATTTTCAAATTTATTTGGACCACACAATTCAACCAGACAGTTGAAATGAATTCCAAAATTTAAGGGAAAACCATTTCTTGTAACGGAGAATGAAAAACATATTAAAAAAAAAAATAATGAATCATAAAATAAAAAGAATATTACAATATTTAAACAAATCGTTTAAATAATTTCTTAATTACAATAATAATTAAAAATAATTTATTTGTAATTACTAAAAATATTCAATATCAAATTTATTTTAGGAAGCTTATCGTAAGGAAATTTTTAAAACCCGATATAATTTTTTTCCCCATTTCCTGTTTGCGATATAAATTCATTTTTAATATTTAAATATTTTGCATTTGTTGCTAAGTTGCCTGAGGCAGTAACTACACGTTAATACCCTCAGTTGGGTTACCCCATTCAGCGTGCCTTGAACTATGACCTAACGATTGCTAAACATGTATCGCTCTATAAATTTTGTTAAAATATATCGAGGCAATAAGCAGAGTAAAACGTTATCAAGAAAGAAAGGATCAAATTATTTTGTTTTTTGTTTATATCTATAATTATACTCGTGATAATTGAAATTACAAAACGAAAGTAGTGGATATGTTAGTGTTTTCTTCAGGGTGTGTAGGGTATGTCGTATATACACCAAGACCTAAGTACACGTATTCGTATATACACTAAGACCTATGTACACGTATTCGTATAAAAAAATCTCGATTTTAGAAATTTTAATTTATGCTGAATTCATCTGTATTACATTTATGCTGAGCTCATCAGTATTATATCGCAATTCATTTCTTCTTTTTCAGCTGGTAACGGAATTCGGAAGTATTATGTCTATTTTGAGGAAAACTATTTTTAATATTGGTACATTTTTTTAAAATGTCAAAGTGATTTAGTTCGATTCTAAAAATGAATCATAACTTGATATTTTTAAATGTTAATATGAGGTAGTCAGGCTTTTGCAAAGACATAGTTAGATCAAATATACATGGTAAAGTGACATCTTGTAAGTTAATTTGAAATCATTAGTTTTATTTGGCCAATAAAAGACATTCAATTTATTTATGTAATATTTTTCTAAATCTACCCTATAGCAAAATTATATTATTATCACTAGATTAGTATATTTTTCATTTTATTTATTTTTAGAAAGAGGAACTTACTATAGGGGTTGTAATTCTACGTTATATATGATTCTAGTTTAATTTCTAATACATTTTATTCATATTCCTATCTAAGATGCTTTTTATTTCGAGGTTTAAATAAGAATAATAATTATGTAAACATGTACTGATCTTACTTTCACTAATTTATGTTTTAAAAAGATATTATTTTATTGGATAGACGTTAGAATTTACTCAATATTAGGAAAAAACGTTTTGTGATTTAAAAAAAAAAAAATCACTTGTTCCATGATTGATTTTTATTTACAATTTTTTAGGGCACTAACACCAAATATTTCCCACAACACCTATGATGATGTATTGTTTTACTCCAAAAAATATATACCTTTATTGTATAATGGTACGTTAATAAAATGTTTTGGAGGTAAAAGTATTTATACGCATTTACATGATAATATGAATTTCTGCAGTTCACTTGCATTTTTACTGAAGTACGTTCATAATCCGGCATTAAAAAAATCGTGAAATTTTCATTAATTAAATATTAGTAATTGAAAACTTTATAATTTTGTTTATAATATTGGTTAAATTAGGGCCGCACCCTGGGTTGCTTTACGAACTCCGTAAATTCCTACCTCCTACATACTTTCTTATTTTCCTATCCTATCTCTCCTGCAGGTCATTCACAGTAAACCATAATAATGTCTACTTATCCCTCTTTCCTCAATCTGCTGGTGTTCCTCAAGGCAGCATCCTCGGCCCAATTCTCTACCCAGTTTATACAGCTGACATCCCAACTCACCCTAATACTATCTTTACCACGTATGCGGATGACACATGTCTACTATCTGTCAACACTGATCCAGTTATAGCACACGTACTCTTCAATCCCATATCACTGACCTTGAAATATTGCGTCAAAACTGGAGTATTTAAATAAATTCCCACAAATCTCATCAAATCACCTTTACCGTTTGTCATAAAGCAACGACTTCCTGCCCTCCTGTATCGTTTAATAACTTATAACATCCCACTGATTCCTGTAGAACAGGTCCGGTACTTAGGACTACACCTTGACAAACGCTTAACTTGGAATCTAGTCTGAAACGACTAGAAACAGCTCGCTGTTTCAGGCTACTTCAACATTTAATAAACAAACGCTCTAAGCTCCCAATTAATTACAAAAGAATCATATACATGACAATCATTAGACCCATCTAGACTTACGGAATAGAGCTTTGGGGTTCCACTAAGCCATCGAATTCCTCTGTCATTCAATCATTACAATCCAAAATCCTTCGCAAAATCGTCAATGCTCTTTACTTTGTTAAGTACAAAGTAATCCATAATGTCCCATTTGTTGCTGATTTGGCTCGAATCCGATATCAATCTTTTCATGACAAACTTCATTTCCACTCAAACCCACTAGTTTCAAACCTTGCAATCTCTTCAATTCCTGATAATCCTCCGAGATGTCTGAAAAGAAGATGGCCTCGTGACCTTCTTAGTTGAACTTTTTTTCTGAGTACTACCTCTGGGTAGTTTCTCTGCTTGCCTTTATCTCGGGCCATGTTTTATCTTTCATTATATTTACTTGATGTATTCAGTAACAGTTGTAAATTTCAATAAATACATTTTAAAAAAAAAGGTCTAGACAAACACTTCTATCTTTCATCTTCTCAAAAATGCAGTTCTTCACTTTTACATCTCAATCAATTATTGTAATTTATTATTAGATAATGTTTCCAGTAATCTAAAGTAACTTTCAGTTATGCTAATGTGGTCTTGAACTTTAGCCTTCCTAATTACTTAGCCTTAAATTTTTTAAATATTTTTGCTCGACGAATGCCAGTGTAATTACATTCTATACTTCCTGTTGGCGATTATAGTAATATTACGAACCCCAGTGATTGATTCTTGGTAGAACATTGTCTACAAAAGGACACAGACATTCATAATGGCTCAATTATTGTTTATATTGTTCGTGTTGATTACGGTTGATTGGCGAGGATTGAAAAGTGTCAACTGATTCGGAACAAGGCTTAATGACGTAATAAAAATAAAAAAAATCTTCAAATGAAAAATATTATGGTTAATTGAATGTTTGTTGTTAATAAGTTTATGAATGATTTCAGGGATTTTTTCAGCTCGACTTCAATAGAGTAAAACTCTCTTTGTCCCGGAAGTGAGCAATACCACTTTTCAAGAGTTTGAAAGAACTATTCCAAGATTCATTCAAAACGACGCGCATCTTCGAACACATTTTATCGATATTATTATACGTAGTTTTGTGCCTTGTAGATGACTATATGAACTTTAATATAATATAATTAAAATATTAATATAATTATCAATACTCAGAGATCGTTTTTGATAGAACAATGTGTTTTTTTTATATTCGATACTTTTCATTTGTATCGAGGATATGAGAGAGATTTTAGGACCATGGACTTTTTTTTTGGGAAAAGATTTTCAGTAATTTTGGTATGCTAAATATAATTAAGTTACTACGGTTTCTCGACTCCTTAAAGTCTTAAAACTATGATTTATTAATTAGTGTGTTAGATATTTGCTGGGACACTCCGACCCATTTGCATATATATTAGAAATGATCGCAGGAGTTTTTTCAATCATTAATGCATGATTTTCAAATTCTGAAATATCAGTTAGGATATGCGCTCTTTCAAAAGAACAACGACATAACATAACATAAGTTTTATGAGAATAGTGCCATAAGAAATAATTTTTTTTCCATAATTATAATAATAATGCTTTGTTTTACTAATACCCAACTTTTTTTGTTATACTCATTTGGAACTTTCAAATACCTCTATTGAAATATTATTTTTTTCGAGTATTTGATTTTGACAAATATGATTTTTTTGTTCTCTTTATTGAGAGAATGAAATCAGGTTCATATTATAAAAAATAAAATGATGAAATAATTTATATTCGTCTCACTTAATTATGATTTACCATGAATAGTAGACGAAATTCGGCGATAAAAATAGCGTTAAGATTTATGTAGGTATTTTTCGATACCTCGTGATTTTTGAATAAACATTTACGCCGCTCCCAGATACTTCGTGATATGGCAATCCGAAAGAAAAAAAAAAGCAATTTTCCTTGAAGGTGGTGGATCTTCAAAACAAAAAGTGGTCTGAGGCGGCCTTGGCCTTTGAAGATGTTCTGGGTTCACGACGTCTGTGATGGAGTCTCTTCTCTTCTTCACTGAAGCATCTTCTGTGACAGACTCCTTACTATTTCTGCACAGGTTCTGTGTCTGCACTCATCGCTCTGCCTACAGAACCTGTTCCAGTATCGCGAGGTTACCTAGGAGTAGTTCTTGACCTAAATGACAACTCGGCTACCGGAAGCTTAATGATCATAGCGGAAATCGCGGTTTCGGTTTCAGTTTTCATGATTCCTTTCATATGCTTTTAATATGTTCGTAGTTACAAGAGCATAAGAAATATAATATTATGTTATTTATCGATTTGATACCTATGTGATTTATTAATGTCTCATATTTCCATTTTTTGTATCAAAATACTTAACCCTTTGTGAAAAAAAAACGCATGGAGGAGAATGGCTTCAGCTGTCACTAAGTACAAGCTGTACTGTTTCTATGCCAACGTTTGTGCATGGAGGTGATTTGGCCGACATCATGCTGAACCGACATGTTTTCCCTATATAAAGGGTACCCACTTAATTGAGAATTAGTGTGAGGCCCTTAGGATCTCCAGATCTCACTAGGCCGATCCATGGCAACTCTTATCCTTTATAGACCTTCTGTAAATCTTTATAGACAATTTATAGACCCTTTATAAACCTTTTGCCTTTTTGCATTTGAAACTAAATATTATAAGAATTGTCTGTCTTAGATTCTCGCGATTTCTTTATGATACTTTCTTTATTCGGATGTAATTATTTTAGATTACGAATTATTACTTATTTAATGTTTCATTTAAGATAGACAGATAATTTTAGCAAAATTTAATTCTGGTGGCGAATAAGAAAAAAAATAAAGCTATTCTGATACAGATTTTATTATACAAAAAATAATAAAAAACGGTAATTTATTTTGAGTACATTTCTTGATTTCATATGATCCACAAACCATTACTTCAGCTTTCATTGGCGTATTCTAGTGCGTGATACGAGTAAACAGAATTTCGCTCTCAATTTGTCTTGAAAGTGTGGTAGCTCAGTTAGTAGAGAGCTTAGTTTCTTGGGTTCAAATTCAGCTATGGCAGATAAATTATTTAATCTGTTAACAGATGGACCCTCCTGCGCTTCTCCAGTATCGATAAACTGGATACCTTTAACTGGAGGAAAACCAGGCAGATTCGTTTTTTTAAGATCAATATATCTGTGTCTATTACTTCTGCCCTTGTAGAAATTAGTTCAGTCAAGAAACCGCGGGAATTTTAGTGCTGAATTATCTTTTCTTTCCGCCTTTTTGAAAATTTCTCATATATTTCATTCTCAACATTTTGGAGAATTACCAGCGCGTTTTTGAATTCCTCTTGAGATCAATGATGATTATCGTACTTCATAAGTTAAAAAGTAAATATATCTTGGTTTTATATGTGGAATTATTTAAGTTTCTAAGACTTTGTTTAAGCTGAATAAGTATTTTTTCTCTCTTATTTCTTTTTATTAGCAACTCTATTATAAAGTTTCGGAAGATTTTTTTATGCTTTGCGATTTAATTGTTTATTTTATAATTTATGTTCCTGGCTGAAAATGTTATTGTTTTTTTCAATGAGCCTGGATCCATCATTAAACCTATGCGTCCTAACACATAGGGAAAAGATACTGTTTCTAATCATTTATTGTTCAGATTTTTAAATATACTAAATGCGTAACTAATTCTATGTATGTGGAATATAACTTTGCGTGTCTTATTTAAAAAGTTAAAAAATACATTTTAAATTTATTGTTTATACATATTACAATTAAGTATTTCTCTTTTCCTATCTAATTATGAGGAAATTTATTAATATAGTACAATTTGTTTTTTTAAGAAATTCTGCTTATATATGTTTAACTATATATAGTTTTATTAATTTATTATTTATATTAATTGGTGTCTAGGTTAATTAGTTGACCCGTGTTGAGTTTTTTACCTTCTGATCTATAAACATTGAATGCAAAATAATGAATTAAACTATTTCCATTAGCAAACATACTGTCTGAGAAATATTTTATTTGTTTACATAACCGTTATTTCCAATGCTTATGTACAAAAATATAAATGTCTTACCGGGCTTGACCCTTTCTTCTTTACTACTTGGATACGCTTATTTTACGATCTATTCATCAGAACTTTCTCTTTTTGCATAATATGTTTATGATGTTTTCTTTTAAATGTTATATTCTATATTTTTATTTTATAACATTCTACCATAATAAAAAGAATGATCTATCTGAGGTGTTAGTTTCATTTTTTTGTATTATAGTTAATTGTTATTTATTGGGACAACATTGATTATTTCGATAGTTCATAACGCAAAATTTACATAAAACATTAACTTTAATTTTCCTTATTGTATTTTTTAAGAATATTTATTTAGGTTTAATGTTAATTATGCAGCATATTATTTAATTTAATGTACCTCTCTCTAACATTGTCCCCTAGCATTGCATAACCCGAAGGAGAAGACTGGAGATGGAGAGTATTTGCCCTCCCGCAAAGCCGGTTCTGGTGTCAGGTGTATTCACTGCCTTGTTTGTCTCCTCAGGCCAGTTGAGCTCTTCTTGTTTTGTTCTTTATCAGTTAGTTTTAAAAAAAAATAACTTGTGCAACTTAGACTTGATCTCAAAGTATAAGTCCTATACTAAAGACTTTAATATGAGTATGGATTTTATTTCTTGGAATTTTCTTTCTTTATTTAAATACAATTAAAAATAATTCATTTTTTTAGCCTGGAGATAAAACTATCCATTTAAACCTGAAAATGTGCTTCAGATCAATCTGAAGCTAAAAAATATAAGCCTGATTATTAATATTTTAGATAGCATTGGCCGAATACCAGTGGTATATACTGACTTGATTCATGTCAGCCATTATTTTGTAAATAGAATTTAAGTCCACAAAGTCTACATTTCTTTCTTCTTTTTTTCGATTTCAATGAATAACGTTCATGGGTTGTTGTACAGTTTTTCTTTATTTTTATTTTAAACAACGTTAAAGTTTCTTCAATTATATGTATTTAAAAAAATTTAGTTTGTCTGGCATGGGGCAAGCTTTTTTTTTTTTAGGTTTTCTTCAGTAAATGTCTTTCGGATAGGTCGATAGTACTCACACAGTGGTATATACAAGTACAACTTTTTTCAATTACTCTGAGCATAAAGTAAAATTTTTGAGAATGATGAAACGTTCTTTTTTATATTATTGAAAGTTCCTTATGAGCATTTCAAAAGATGTATAAGTTTACATTTTCTTGATGTTTTGTATTGTATCGAATTTCACGAGGAATTTGATATGCCATTTAAATACTAAAATGCACTGGAGTCACCGAGGAAAATTGATGAAAATGACGAATACTCAAGAGTTTTAAAATTTGATTGAGCGTAGTAGGCGTTAGAATTGATTGTATTTAGTGTTGGTTCATCTGCGATATATTGTCCCGTTATCATATTGTGGTTGAGCATGACCATTTTTAAGAAGTATATTTTTTATTTAAAATACAAATCGTGAAACGTGACAAGTTAGTATGCTATTACTGTGGGAATGCTTAATGTTGTACTTTTCAAATATTTATAAAATTTTACTTTTAGATGTACTGCTATGCGTTGAATTTTTTATCAACCAAAAGAACAGTTTTGAATGTTCTGTGGTTTTTGGAAGTTGTTTTTTTAAAAAAGAAGAATCGCGAGAAACCGTAAAATGTGTATAGAGATTGCTGTCTCCTGTGTGGGAGCTGTTAAAAGGTTAGCCACCCCTTCTACAACCGGTACAAATTCTGAACCACTCAAGAGGTTTAGTACCTTTGGGTCAAAGAACTCTGGAAAAATATCAACACTGCTCTGCCAACTTGTGTAATGCATAGATGGATTTATTATTTGATTCTGTCGCGTTTTCATGATGTCTGAATAAACAATTGAATTTTTCCTTCCTCTCCTGAGTATAATAAATTTCTGAGTTGCTGTACTGAAGGTATGATTCCTTCAAATTCCGATGTGGAAGATATAGGATTTAATCTGTTAACAGTCAACAGCTAACAAATATTGACCCTTAACTATTAACTCTAAACTTGACCATGAACCGAATACCGTTAATTGCGGGAAAAACCTGGAGGTTGATCGTGATCTCGGTAGACAGATCACTTTTCTGCACAAACGTTTTCATAAAAATAGTACAATCTCTACCAAGTACTGAACTTAAGACACTTCATGGGTTGTAGTTGTACAGATCTGAACAGGTTGAGTTGCTGTGCTGAAGATCCCAGGTTCAAGTCCGGTTGTAGAAGAAGATTTTTTAAATTTGTTAATAGCTATGGATTACTCAGAACCTATAAAGTTGATTCCCTTAATTGGAAAAAAAGATCTGGCTGTTTAGTATGATCCCGGCCAAATTGCCTCCCTGCTCAATCGTTTGTTTTGAAACAGTAGATCTTCTAACATGTACTGAAACCAAGAACCTTCATGATTTTGTTTTACTTGAGTGTAGTATAACTCGACTATATCAATACTTGAAATTAATGTTTTTGATAAGGCGTCTTCTTTTCATCGCGATAGACTTTTTTCGCTAGCCGTATTTTAACCGTTCAGGGATAATTCACTCTTAGCCGAACCGCAACCTTGCCACGCTTAATGCTGTAAGAAAAAACTTAGCACTAAAGAAGTAGTAGTCTATTTTAGGAAAAATTTCACTCGGAACCCACTAAGTAGTACGAATGCCATTGTTTTGTTTTTAGTTTGTTTACATCTTCTTGGAATATCATCGATTTCATCATCCTATACCAACTCGTGTGCGGAGGAGAGCAATGGCGGAGTTAGGACACATTTGAATCGGTCTTTGTCATCAATGCCGTGAGGTCGGCGCTACTGATACATCAACCTCACGGCATTTCGATTCCCATGTCCCAATCCGACCCACGTCGTGAGTGCAACCGAAACAGGAGACCTTGCCGTAAAAGAAATATTGATCTTTGTTTTTTGTTTATCATTTTAAACAATTAAAACGTCGATATTGAACAAGGAAATAAATTAGCCTGATTAGAGCGCGGGTCACTTATTTTCGAGTGTTTATAAATGAATGAAAGAAAGCTGTAAGTGTTAATAATATTTATTATAATCCATTCCTCATACATAGTATGACGAAATACAAAACAACGGTAAGGTAGGTAGGGTTAAACTGCCTTTATTTTCTATAATAACGATGTACAATACATCATGAGTCAAATTTTAAATTTTTAGTATTTTTTTATGCTGGATAATGGGATTCTAGTCGGATAACGGCAACAGAAATAAGGTTCCTTCGCAGATCTGTTGGGAGAACCAGAAGAGATCGCATCAGAAACGAATGCATTATAGAGCATAAACTAGAAGTTTAACCCACTAATAAAACCACTCTAGAAAGATAACTCCAGCGGTTTGGACATGTCTGCCGCATAAGCGAGGATATGAATCCAATAAAGGTATTAGAGACTCGACCCACAGGAAGGAGACCGCGTGGATGAGCCAGAATTACATACGAAGAGTATATCCGGAGAATTGGAAGCAAAAGAGGCAGATCCCTCAATGAAATGAAGCGGCTAAGCAGAGACTGAGAATGGTTACGCTGGATTTAGGCTCCTCGAAGCTAGCTAATGGCACAAGAGGGAGATAGGGAAGAGAAGAAGTAATTTTTTATAATAATAAAATCCATATACTTTTTTTTAGAAAAGATTATCAGCAACTAAGAGTTCAATATTTTATATGGCACTTGCTAAGGAGTGGAATTTTGGTGTTAATGTTATAAATAACGTTTGTTCCGTTGCCTAGTTTTTTGGTTTTTTTTTCAAATAAATTCTATGATAAATTAAGGAAGCCACAAAAGGCCAATAATCTCAATTATTCAAAATGAAGTTATATATATATTTCAACTTCTTAAGGCGACGTTTCTAGACTAGGTTAGTCTCATATTCATGACAGTGACAAAAATGAGCTTTTAGTAAAAACATTAAATAGCAGACTAAAATAAATATAGATGACACGTGTAAGTTGTAATGAATAGGGTGTACTTACAAGTTGAAATAACTGACTGAAACTCAAGAACCAATAACATAATATATATATATATATATATATTAGTTTGTGACCAAAGACAATGGGACTTTTTTCTTATTACTGCCAATTTTCAATTACGATTATGCAATAAAGTCTGATTAAGTAATTATCATGATTTATATTATAATTTGATTATCGAGTTATGACTGAGAATCCATGCTTACACAAAAAAATTTAAACAAGATGGCCATTAAGTGTCTTATTTGACGTTCTAGATCAGTATTGTCTAAATACATGAATATTGATTGCGATTACAAATTGGAATAAGACCCCACTACGAAAACTTATTACACGATTCAGGATTTGCTTTTGTGAAATCACAACAGTTTTAGTGTTGATCCTAGAAATACAGAAAAATTGAGAACCTAGAAAAAAACAAAAGTAAATTATTTTTTTTTAAATGTCTGAACATGTTATTGACCCTAACCATATCCAGGTAAGCATATGATATATTCAACAGAACAAAGCAGAAAACTGTCGAACGAATGAGAAAAACAGTGTCATTCTGGCGCTAAAAATATTTTTTTATTTTTTCACTTTATCTTGTGTCAAGAGTGAATATTTTGATAAGCCCTAGAAAGATAATGTTTCCAGAGACTTTTGAAGAACATTGCGATAGTAATGTACTTACACAATACTTCGTTTGCTTATTGTATTTTCCTAATTGTCCTCTTGCGTTAATATGCCTTGGACTTATGAATGGACTTGACACATGTATGAATTTTCATATATTACATGATTTTACATACAATCATACGTGTGACCTTGCTAAAGTGTGTTAATTAAAATTTGCTTGTTATTTATGACTGAATCATAACTTATATGATTAACACCATTATAACTCTCATTGGACCCCTCGACTTGATTTTGCATGCATATTATTTATTCAGAAGCAATTCACATACAAAGTAATTCTTGTCTTTCTCTAATATTATGGAAAATTATTCGTGGTTTTTAGATTTAGAAATGTTTATATTTTCTTTGAGTATTCCTTGCTTACAATCCAAGTCTCAGAAAAGATGCATACAGTCTGTTTCTATTATTTTTTTGTATGTGTGGCGATGTTAAGCGATTAAAATATCGAATAACATTTAAGATTGTTCTGACGTAGAAGAGCTTTGAGACTCCTCTAAGCCATCGAATTCTCTCGCATTCAATTCTTTCAATCCAAAATCCTTCTTAAAATCCCCAATGCTCCTTACTTTGTTACGAATAAAGTTATCCATAATGACCTCACTGCCCCTTTTGTTGCTGATTTGGCCTGAACACGATACCAGTCCTTTCGTCACACACTTTATAGCCATTCAAACCTAGCTACTTCTTTAGTTTCCGAATATCCTCCAAGGCGTCTGAAAAGAAGATGGGCTTCCGTGGTAAATTTGTTATTTCAGTGGTACCAGTGGGTAGTTCCTCTACGTGCCATTAACCATGCCAGTATGTATCATCATGCCATTATATTTACTAATTGTATTGTTATAATACAGTTGCCAATTTCAATAAATAAATTAAAAAATAAAAAGGGTAGCTCTGAACGAGTTCGAGATTTTAATGTTTATCTTACGAACAGGTGTTTAGGTCTATCGTTATATTCTTTTCACGTCCTTACCTTCCAAGGATAGTATATAATGAAGGTTTTGAACGTGATTTCCTTTTTTTATTTTTATTACTAGTTAAAAATACCTTATTTCATGGCATATGATTTAATTAGGTTATAACAGAGACCAAGTTCGACGTGTGTTGTTGCTATGCGAATCTTGTCTCACTACATAACAGTTAGAGGACTTTTATCACTGTTAGCCATTTTCCTTTCAGGCCTCTTATAGTATTATCACCACTATCGTATATAGTATATAGAAGACGTTTTCTTAATGTGAAAGAAAGAAAATAAGGATTTTAATTATACTGGGGCTGATGTTTGTCTCTTGGAATATTATTAAAATAAATATAATGGTGCGCGTTAACTTGCCAGGTGAATAAAAATAAAATTGATAACAATATGAAAATAAATAAGATCAAATTCTAATACTAGAAATTAGATAGCAAAAGAATGTGTGAGCTTCTTTTTCTTTTTTAATTTTCATACTAAAGCATATTATTATAAATATTGATACCGATTTTGGTATATTATTACTATCTTTATTTGATTATTCATTCAACGCCACTTTATGCTGCTATTGCTAATCGGACACAGATGTAGCAGGAGTCCTAACTTTGCCTATCCACATATAATTAGGATAGGGATCTTTAGCAAGTATCTGACATCAGACCCTCATTTTGCGCTCCTTCCGAGGGACAACGTAACCAAAGATTGTTTGCTCCCTTTTAAAAAATTCTTGGGCATTCTGCCGAGGGTCAAACCCACTAATTCGGCATGCCATATGGCATATAGGTTGTTACGCCAAGCACTAAGCCACAAGTGACTCAGATTTCTGTTTCAACCCTTCACTTGTATGTTTATTTTGAAGATTAAAGATTTGGCCCTCGCCGGGATTCGAACCCGGTTCGTCCACCTCTCCGTGGCTTCACTTGTATATTTTCAGTATATGGAATCGAATCACAACAAATACTTGAAGTAGTGCGGTAGGTAAGTACTTAAACTTAACAAAAAGAATTTCCGGGTATTTTTATATCTGCCGGTCAAAATGAAACCTACCTCCTCATCTCGTGTAATCTTTTCCTATCACTCGTCTTATTCGGGCTATTTTCCTGTACGCTATTTAAATTTCTGTATTGTTTATTACATTTAATTTTGGGTTTTATTCTTATTCCCTTTGTTATTGCCTATTTAAATAAAAAGATTAACACTTTGGAAATAGTTGTCTTATAAAGGGAGCACCTGTAAAATGCTTTCCGGAATTATTTCAAAGAGTAAATTATGTGAAAAGGGTCATCGACTGCATTTTGAAAAAAATATAAATAAAGATATTTTCGTCGAAAGTGTTGGGGAAACATTTACATAAGCAAAGGGACGCGTCTAGAGGGGTCTAGAATTAACAATTTATTAAAATACATTGGCTAAATATCCATTTACAATCATATGAATAAGAAGGTAGGTGTTATTAGTATCAGAATTATCAGTGTTCTGGTTGCAACCAATGGCGGATAATAGTCTCTGCAGACCGGCTAATACATAAGTACCAATAGTCGTTTCCATTCATCACTTACTGCTGATATACAATCTCAAGATACAGCATCCATTGAATATTTACGTTAATTGGTTGTGTAGTGTGCTCAACCTTGATCAAGCCAGCCCCCGTTTCAAGTTGTGCAAGCGTCCGGATTCTCACGGTTGAACGCTTACCCGACCATTGTGTCTTCTAAGGACCTTCTCTAAAGACTCCCATTAACATCTGCGTCCTCTTCCCTGTTCTGTAGCTGTTCCTATTACCATATCTAACGCTGTTGTCTGATAGGTGATTGTCACTCCTATCGGCTAGAACAGATGTACGGTAATATAGACAGTATAGATGTACGATACATATTTTACTGGCCGTATATATGATACTTAACTGTAAAAAATGATACTTAAGGTAAAAAAGGGTAACAGAAGGCTTAAGTTGTTTACAGAGTTTTTAAAAATCAATTTTTATCTTTTAGTGTTTATAAATAAAGTCTACACGGAGAGAAAAAAGAAATAAATAAATAAATGGAAAAATAGAAAAATACTTGATATAAGTCATTAATTGAATAGTTGGCTGGAAGAAGGGCGTATGTTACATTTTTCAGTTTTCGTTTTGTTTTTTTTGTGGAACAAGGTCCATGTGATGGCCCCAACAGCTAACGTTAGTTATTAGCCGCCTAAACAATCAATAGAGGTCAGGGATAGCACAATCGTTGTACATATCAGAGGATGATCGGTCTCTCCAGAGGCAAAGTTCCAGTGGAAGAAAGGCGCATGTGAAGATATCGTAACCTGACTAGTGTTACTTAAGGGCGTAAGTCCAAAATCTATAAAATGGAAGAAGGGCATATGTGACAGTCACCTAATTAAATGACCCATTCTCTTATTTTAGCTCTCCCGTAAACTTTGAAAAATGTAACATGCGCCCTTCTTCCAGGCAACTATGCAATTGTTGTTTTCTGATTTAAAAATAACCGTGGAATAATCACAATATTTGCTTATTGATTTATCGTTTTGTAGTTTTTCTCGTTATGAAAATGTAATCAAATTTTATTTTATGTATTTTTTCTTTCAGAATAACAGAATGTTTAATAACAGAATTATTAAAATTTAAAATCTTTGGCATGAAAGCATGTAGTATTTATTATACAAGATTACTAGGGGTTACTTGTTAACACAAACTACGACAGTAGTATATTTTTTAACCTTTTTTAAAAAATTAGATCTCTCAAACTAATTTAGATGACAAGATACAGTCGGTTGCACCGAACTACATATCTAATTGACTAACTATCCTTCTTTATCTATTATTATATTATTCTATTCCGTTTGTTTTGTTTATATTATTTCCTTCTGAGACATCCTACCAGGGGTTAGCAAGCTGTTTGACCCATTTGATCATTTCAAGTGATACACTTTAGTTCCTGAAAATACAGTAAAATATGAAAATAAATCATAAAAAATAGCCTTTGATATCGATAGGAACATTTATAAATAAAGTTCATTCAACTATGCTTCTAATTATTCTCTTAATCAAATATTTCTTACTGTTTATTAAAAGACTGTTTCAATATGAAAATATTTTGGCCCTGACGTCCCTTTAATACCTACACTTTGGTTGGTTTCGACTAGTGGCCAAAAAAGGTTTCTAATAAATGTATACAGTTTCAATTCTGTGTAGATAAATAATATCATCGCTCAGTCAGTATTCTTATATTACAGCTCGAAATTCATCAAGTTAGCTCGTAAAATTTTTGTATGTCTTTTTCTAAAGTGCTAGAAGAAGTGGATGAGAATTTATTTTTCAACTTCTTTATCAGCAAAACTGCTCTATCGCAAAAACAATTTCTGATATTGAAGACTATTGTGAAAGTAATAGTTACTTTACCATTACTTATTCGCTTTATTGGCTTTATACAATTATATGATCAGTAATACAATTGTCCCTTACATGCTATTCAACCATGACATAAATCTAAATGGTTAATTTATTGCGCAGACGTAACATAAATCATTTTTAAAGCTTAATCCTATTGAATTGAAATAAAAATCTCGTCTTCACAGACGATGCATCACCGAGAAAATCGGTAGAACCTTGGCATAAAGAGAAAGGATGCTACGATGGGAATCCTGCAATCAAGATTTGTATTTAAAGTGCAAAAAAATTCAGCGTAATCGTGCTCAAAAAATCTTTAGGGTCAGCAGGCAGCATGTGTGGTGTTGCGCAATGTTTTTGGTATAAATCTTCCAGAAACCTGAATCTTGGAAATTAAGATCTTTTTCCCTAATGTTTTTATTATAACTCTTTTGACACTGCTATAAATTAATGTTAACGCCTATGTCTTAATTTAAAAAAAAAAAAAATATATATATATACAGGAGTGTTATTAGTTTTGTACTGTGCGTGGAATGAGAGAACACCTTCCATTGAAACAGAACAACTTCCCGGAAGAATATTATGTTTTATTGAGGCGGAAGCACGGAACTGATTTGCCACGGACATATGCTAATGAATCTTAACAAAATCGAAATACAATATGAACTTCATCGACTCTATTCTTCTGAAAACTGATTGTGGTAAAAACCATTTTTGTTATCATTTGTTATAGAGTATATATTTTACTAAATATATATTTTATAATTAATATTGTATGTATTAATAAATAAGATTTATTGTTGATTTGGAGCAACAAGATTTTAGCATTTTATTCTTTGAATCAATTTTTAAGTACCATAGACAATCTTATAGTAGTGTTGTAAATTGTAATAAATGTTGGTATAGTGTTTGTTAAATAAGTTATATATGGTTTTTGAACGGTTGAGTAGACTATTCCTAATCTGAACATTAAGCAAGTTTGATTTTCTAATAATTTGAATTACCGAAAGAAAAACAATCTTTTGTTATGATCTGTAATTATAAAAAACATATTTAAAAACAAAATGTTTTAAATCAGTAAAAATTATTTAATAAACAGGTATTTATTATTTAATTATCGTCTAAAAAAATAAACTGATATTTCGCTTCGTTTCCGAGTGGAAACCATATTTTATTATTGTTATTTTTGGATATACATTGTTTTGTTGTTAGAACTCCTCTACTGTAGTAATAAGCATTTTAAGTTACTTAAGGTTTTTGCATCCATTTATTTCAAATCAAATTCACTATTTTTATGTGAGTAATTATTATTAGTGAATTCAACGACTTCACCAAGGAGGTGAATGGAATAAAACTCTGTGGATGCAGTGAAGAACTTAATCAACAGAATTGTCAATATTCCGTAATAACAGAAATAATATTTATTTAACAAATGTTCACTTCAGCGAGTCTCTTAGTAAACAGATGTCTATCATAACTTTCCTCACGTCTGTCCCTAAAGGTTATCTTCACGTCAGTTAAGTTTGGCGTGAATATTCATACTTACATTAGTATTATAGTTATTATTTTTTTATATAAGGAAATATGTTAGAATAGGAATACTATTTATTTATTTCACAATTGTTCCAAGTAGAGAACATTTTGTTGCAGAAATTAATATTTTAATTTATTTACGGTCGATTTATTAATTTATTTTTCAAATCATATCCGCTATGTTTATGTGGTGGTTTAGTTGTTTTCTTTGTTAGGAAATATTTTATAACAGAAATCATACTATTCATTTGACGGAATTTCTATGAAATGGCCACTTTGCTCTAAAAAAAAAGTATAAGTTACTCATATCCTTTTGCTTAAAAAGTGACCAGCCCTGGCCTATTTGCTCACTATTTTACCGTCGACGTTGATTATATGATTGATTATCTGACTCATTTCTTGTTGAATGGCATCCATTTTCCTACTTTACGTTTCTTGGCCAATCAGTTAGAAAGGTAATGCAGGTGTTAATGTTAATTAGTGGGGACGTTTCCTTCTAACGGCTGTGTATGCCAGAATAGAATAAATTTACAATCCTTGTTATGCCTCTTGATGACACCATTAATCTTGATCTTTAAGATTATAATACATTATCAATCTACAACTTTTTAAAATCAGTTAGTTTTGAAACCCCTTCTATTTTAATCTAACGATGAATAGTTTTGTATGTTGGTTGGTATGTGATAACTGATTTCATTAATCTGAAAAGATTTATAATTTCATTATAAATAAAAACATCCCACAATTTAACAATATAAAATAACCAAAACATTAATGAAAAGAATTATTTAATTACTCGTTATTAACAGTCTTAAATGAATAATAACAGCACATGTTAACTAAGTATACACTAAGTCTTCACGAAATAAACACTGCTAACTAAATCATGAGATGGATTCAACATATTTATTACAAACAAAATTAATAAAAAAGTACAAGAAACTTATTTTTTCTTAGCTTATTGTTTAAATATTTGAGGCGTTCTGGATCAAAAACGGTTAAGTCCAAAATTAAAAAAAAAAAAAAAAAATTCGCTGCCTTAATTAAGCAAATATATACAGAATATATATTTCTCCTTTATAGTTTTCTATTTTTAAGTGCTAGTGAAAGTTGCCTCAGCATAAACACACTAGTGGTTAGTGTGGATGTCTGTTCTGCGACCAGTTTATGAGGTGCAAATCAAGTATGACCGAGGCAACCTCAGACTCACTAGTGCATTGTTGTTTTCCGGTAAATCAGGTCGCATGATGGTTCGGGCTCAAGATTGTGGAAAAGATTCCTTCAAAAATACTTAAAGAAACAACATATCACTCACTTAACATCGGGTTTTACCTATTTTTGTTGGTATCAGTAAAGCATGTTGTCGCTTCGCGTTAAGCACTACAAGTTGTAACTTTGTATGCGTTTTCTTTCAGATATTCTCGAAAATAAAGATGATCGTCAGTTTTAGTATGAAAAAGAGCGAAATTATCTTTAATCTATATACAGTCAGTAATAGTTACTATATACAGTCAGTGATAAAATTATTTTTATTTTAGAGAATATTAAAAAGGAAACGAATAAAATGTTGTGACTTGACTCGAAGCGACAACCTGTGGATCTAAAACTTTTTTTCTTTTTTCTTTATATTATCTTGACTGGGGCTTATTCATTTTTATTATGTCATTCCCCGTGTTGTGTTTTAAAAATAATTTTATGGTATTTCGGAACAACTGCTTATATTATAAGTTAACCATACATCATATTACTTTAATTATTGTTAATAACAAATCATAATTACATTATAAATAATTGTTATAGCTGATATTATTCAATTGTGTTGTTTTTAATCAGTACAGGGTGTCGGTAGAAGCGATGACCTTTAGCTAATGGCTACCGTGGCGGACCACACATCTTGAGGTCTGTACTAGACCATGTTTATTCGCTAAAGATTATTGAATATGATTTTAAATAAAAAACAATACTGAGTTGCGAAATTATTGATTTAAATATTCCCGAATTATTAGGTACGCAATATTATTTTGTCATTTTAATATATTAGAATTCCGTTCTATATTTACTGTATAATTTCACGAAAAGGGATTGTCGTGTCGTTAACAATGCCCATTCACTTTGAAACGCTTTCGTTCCCAAGACATTAGTTAGTCAGTCTTTGTTGCATTAGAGTATAACGCAATGTTTTTATGAATTATTAAAAAAAAAAAAAAGTAGATATAAATTTCATAAAGATTTATGCCAGTTAAGGGTCTAAATAAAAAAGACTGAACCGGAAGTTATTGTTGTTTTCTCAGGTACAGTTAATCCGTAAATTTAGTTTAATATTTATTTATTGTACTTTATTATGCCAATAGCCCTAACACAAGATTTAGTATATTATGTTATTAAAATATGAAACTAGTATTTATAATAATAAGTTTAGTTAATTTTCGGAGAATGTTATTTACAAGTTTAAGAAAGATTAAACACTGCAATCTCATTGAGGTATGTAAAATGATTTGATACCTAACTAAAAAAATGTAATAATTATAATATATTCTTAATTATAATAATATTCTTTTCAAATAAAAATATTTAAAAAAATGTAAGTATGAGAGTATTGGAAAGGTGGTAGGCTGAAATATCTACCTAATGGTAAATAAATCATAATATTTTACAATCATTAATCCTACAAAAAAATATTTTTTAGCACAGTGCTTACATAAGAAGGGTTGTATTAGAAAATATAATTTATGTTTTTGGTATTTTATGGCCTAAAACAATTAATATAATTAATGTTATAATGTCCTTTCTAATGGACTTCCATGCTTCAATTACTGCATTGTATTAGAAAACTATGTTCCTGTTATAGTTCAATTTTTCCCCTCATATATCATGATTGTTATTTTTCATTTCGTTGCGTTGTTGCCGTTGGAATTAAATAATAAATAGTTACATATTATTATGTACATATTTAGTGCTTTGTGTTCTCTTATTAATTTTCGGTGCTCAAATATGTCATTACGGAAATCAACTTTTATACTTAAGTACTTAAGAATTAGAATAAATGGCTTTAAATCAATAACAGTATTAATATAAATACATTATTTTTATTTATTATAATTAAAGGTATTCTTATATCTTACGAAAGTATAAAAACATCTCTTAAACTAACTTAATACTTACTTTCATTTTTTTATTTTTACAATTATTTTTTAAATTTTTATATTATTTACACTTTCCATTTTTATATGGCATTTTACACTTTTTTAAAGGTTTTGTTTCATTTATTTAATAATAAATATAAGTTTGAAAGTCCCATCAGGCCACCATCACTTTTTATATGGAATTTGTAAAGATTATTTTTTTTTATCAAAACATTAATTTATTTGTGGTTGGCAAATTTAAAATTTTAGATCGGTATTCACATCGGCATGCACTTCAAATATTTTATAGAATGCATGTGGAAAGTCCTAGAAAGTTCATGCAATTTAACGTTGTTTTTTTTTTCCTTAAACACTAACGTTGGGTTTTTTTCCTTTCTTATGTGCGTTCAAGAGATTATTGGCAGGTATCTGGATTTTGGTGTCCTCAGTCAGAGGTCATTCCTCGATGTCCTGTGGCTGACGGACACTCGCGAGCATCTCTTAGAGGAAAATGTTCTCGAGGATTTCTTTGGTGACGACCCTGTGAGGCCGAGTAGGGTTCACCTTGGGCCTTCTGTAGAGGCGCTCGTTGATGGAGTAGAGGGACTTGGAGATGCTGCAGCGGACGTTGAACCACCAATCGCAGACGAGGAAGGCCTGGGAGAACTGCGTACCGTTGGGGCAGAGGAAGGTGGCCTGCCTTCCGTCGATATCACAATAGTGCCAGGCCTGACAGCGGGTTTCTGTGTCTGCGAAGAAACCTGGGTACTCCTGTTCGTCGCAATAGAAGTCGGTGTAGGGCACTGTGCCCAGGACTGGGTAGTCTGTACCTGGCCTTCCTGAAACAATAAAATTTAAATAAAATTTTTGTTCAATGAATTAGTGCACACTTTGTTTTCATTATAGAAGACATGTTTTACAAAAGGCAATGCTAAATCAGTAGTTTTTGATTTTCATAGATAATTATTTATATAAAAAATCTCATTCTCCTTGTAGCAACCTACATGTATATATATTTTTTATTTTGTGGATAAAAGAAAAGAAATGAAAGAAAATCAGAAATAAAAACCAGCAAAGAAATAGGATTTTAAACTTTAAACAATTTAGCACTATAATATTAAATGTTATATCTGCAGCGCCTTGAATAAGTGATTAGATCGAATTTTGTCCAAAATGATTTTCTATTACTTAAGAAAGTGGAATCGTGTTATTTTCTTAGTGAATTAGTGGTGCTAAGACTTGATTTTGAAAAATGCTACCTCTAATACAAATAGCTTAAATTCAACTTAACCACTTATTAAGTGGGCTGCAGATTCAAAGTTTTCTAATATATTTTTATAAACGCCTCAAATTGCTTAAAAAATAAATATATTCATCTTAGTGTAAATATATCTTTCAATTGTTTTGACTTTTTTCAGGTTACTCATTTTAGTTGTGTTTTTTTGTTAGTGTTGTTCAAAACCAAGAATTATTAATTTTTGTTTGTCGATCCCTAATGTTAGTTCACCCTTTCAGAGCATTATTCAAATGTGATATTGATGAATAATTGTTTGTGGCCTTAATTAAACAACGGTAGTGATTATTTGATAAATAAAAGTGGGCTAAAGACAATACCGAAAATTCCCGCTACAATATTCTTTCAGCTTAACTTTATTAATGCGTAGCAGTCTTGGTAAATTGTTTTAAACGATTTTAAACACCTAACGTACCTAATTTTTTTAGCTTGTTTTTTGTACTTGGGAGAATAGAAAGGACTAAGTGGCATCAGTTTCGTGATCCCCTAGACCTTGATTGGATAAGCTAAATACCCGTTATAGGACGCGGAAGCTGGGGAGGGAATCTTCCCACAGCAGTTGGTATCATGTTCCCCGTTCTCTTCTGCCACTATCGTAATAGGCGATATTAACTTACTTCACACTTGATATATGCTCTCAGTGTTAGTTGTCTGTAATCCTGGCTGGTTTCTCAATCTGTCAGTTGTCTTGGCAAGGTTCTAGTCCTGTATATGGTGTCAATCCTATATCATCTGTGATTAAATTGCGTATGACAAAGGTATCTTAATGGCGTTTCGTTTATAAGGGTAAAGTGTGAAAACTTCCTGAGGTAATCAGATCATGCAATTCTTTCAGCTTAACTATATTAATGCTTAGCCGTCTTGGTAAACGTATTCTTCAAGTATTTAGAGTTAAATAAACTTACAATTTTTCAATACCATCTACGTACATGTGAACTTTCAGCTAATCCCCTCACCTAATAATATTAATACAAATATTATTAACAAACAAAATTCTAGCAGTATTTTTTATGAAATCCAGAAAATCCTATCCACGTTCCTCTCCTTAAATGGACCTGGTGCAGTAAGAGAGATCCCATTTATCCTACTACTAATAAATGTTATTATTAAAAATTATAAAAACCTAGACAATTTTTTTAAATAAAATTGTCTCTTAAGTTTTCCAAATTATTGGCAGCAATATGACCTTCAGGAAACCCTTATTACCAATATTATGTAGCTTTAGTCCAATAGAATTGTTTCCGAAAGTTTTTTCTCGAATTCTCCACGTAAATATGAACTCTCACCTGATTCCTTCTCCCAATAAGGCTAACAAAAATAAAATAAATAAAGGTCTTGGAGTATTTCTCATAGAACCGTATAAAAAGTGTTTACAACTTTTAGGAACGTATGATACTTCTTTATTTTTGGTAACCTCTGACCAACATGCTTGTACTACCTTTTGATTTCAGTACACCAAAAAGCTATAATTAAAAAATAGAATTCATTCATAACAAAATACAGATAAAAGTTATAATATAAATAAGGTTTGTAAGCACGGATGAGTAGGATGAAATTGATTATTCTCGGACGAAACGTCGCCTTAACATCGACAATCTTTATCAATTTGAATCCAGTCTGTTAATTTTAATCGATTGTACGGTTTAACATCTAAACAATTGTAATTAGTCATTTAGTTCTATTTTCGATATGTTGAATATATCTGGTTTATAGATAAAAAATCAAGTTTTTTACTCCCTCTTCTAGTGAGGGCTTTGTATATACTTTTATATTTCTCCCCCTAATTTTTCCTCATATCTTTGCAATCATTAGTTATTAACAAACAATATTTTATAAAAATTGCAGAGAGAGAAATGCTTTATTTTCTTCAGCAGTGCTGTCCAACTACATTGGATTGCCATAACACACAGCGTACTCATCAATCCATATTGGACATACTGTAAATTACAATTTTAAATTTAAGAATATTCGTTTTACGCATTCCTTATCATACCTATTACAGAATTCTACTTTTCATACCATTATTCAAAGTACATACTTAAGAACTACAGTACAATTCCTATGTCTTTTTACTTCCCTTTTTCTTTTTTCTTCTTAATAACGAGAAAGCAAAGAAAATATAAAACAATTGTGTGGGGTATCAGCTACTATATACATATATACATGATGGTGAATTATCCCCAGGGAGTCGAGTATAATATTTTCAGCGAGCACTGCCACTGACACCCAGGTCATCGAGGAAGCGCCATAAAATGTACTACACTAACCCATTATATCAATATTTGTATTCTATGATCAATGACTCGGACGGTAGACTGCAGAATTCTTCCATAAACAATGTTAATCATGTTACCACCTTTGATCTTCTTACGTTTATCATTACTATTGGTTTTTCTGGATTCATAGAAATACCAGGATGCAAAATAAGAGCTCCGGAATCGGCAGATGCGATGGGATATTGTTGTTATTCGGTTTTCATGTTGGTATTATTCTCACCGTACATCGTGTCAATAATAGGTTTTTCTAATTGCTCAAGTTTATCAATACTAGTTTTCGTAGGATTCTATAGAGTAGGAGAATAGGCAGGTTTCGTTCGTTTGTCGTGCGATTTTGTTATAACGTTTTCATGTTTGTATTATTCACGCTGTACACTAAACTGAAATGAGGCAGGGTCACTTGTGAAATCGTGGTTATTAAAACAACCTAATATAGCCAAGATAGATGGTCCGGCAGGTTGCCTTAGGAAATTTTTTGGGAATCCTTAAATTATGCCCTCTCTCGGAGAGACTGTATAATGTCCGCCGAGAGCATGCACCTCGCACCTCTTCAACGTTTAGGACTCACTCTGTAGCATCGCCCCTAGATGTAAAGTTATAGATTAGCGTTGAACTGTCATGATTTCTTATACGTTATTTACTTGCACAGTTGTACATTACGGACTTACTGTTATGTGATATTTAAATAGTTGTTGATTATTAACCAGACCTATAGATCCAGTTGGACAAGTGTGTTACGTGCTTAGTAGCTTTCCCTATCGGCCACTCTGCTCGCCCAAGTGACCTTTCGTCCCACCGCAAAGTAATCTGCCGTAGTATGCTCTTAGCAAAAATATCTCAAGTATTTTCGCTTCGGTGCCCTCAGGAGCTCTTTCGAAACTCGAAATGCCCGACGTACGTTTGGGATAATGGCGTTTTGAGAATGATGGCTATAGGGTAAATGGTCTTATACACATTCTCAATAGGGTGTTGTGTTCATATGAAGCCTAGTTCCCAGGAGTTTATACGGATGTTTGTATTTATTGCTCCATTGGGCCATGATTTTTCTCATCATTTTCCAATGCTTATGTACGTTCGACTATTGTCCTCATTTTTAGTGTTCTGTGTTTATATAAACAATTTACATGTTAAGCCACTTATTTTTCTGTCACTCTTGGTTAGCTCACCAAAATTTTTAGGAGATTGTCGGTATTATTGTTACTGGAGCACTTTAATATATCAGGTGGAGGGAGGAAGTTTGAGGACCTCGTTCTCGCTTGCATCAATTTCAATAAAATTTAAGTCACGCCATACTTTGAGGAAGCTAGCAGCATATCTAGCGATGTGTTGGAAAAAAAGTTGAAGACAAAGTAGAAATCAGAAGAAACATTTGATACATGGAATCAAATTTCAAGCAGATAGAAAACTTGTATGTTCTTTGTAGAAAAAGTTCTGTATACTAAGCTTACATTGTTATTAGAAGGACTTTATTTCAGTCTCATTAAAAATAATTTAGAAAATACTTTTGTAATACTATATGAGATTGTGTTTATAAATGACAATAAAGTAATTTTGGGTTTTTAGTGTGAAATAAATCAATTATTTCTACACATAAATTGATCTTAAATCAGTCAAACCTTATCTATTCTGTTCAATGACCATTTGTCATATTTCTGGTTAACTTGTTAGCGCCCATAGAACTTGTGATCTTTATCAGCAAAAACTCAACCTAGTGCGATTTTGGCTTATAATTATTACTGATTTGCTTACCATTTTAGCAAACCTCGAAATAAATGAATATCCGATGGTTGGGGGTGTATGAGAGGTGCGAAATCACATCCAACCATGCTACAACTGCTTCGCAAGTGTTGCTAAAGATGTGTGAGGCCTCACATCGTTCTGGTGGAACACGATTCCTTTGTGATTTGCCAATTCTTGCCTTTTCTCTTTGATTGCTTCCTCCTCTTTCATAGGTTGTTGGCAGTAAGCATCTGAGTTGATCGTTGGGTTATTTGAAAGCAGCTCAAAATACACAACAGTTTTGTAATCCACTAAATTTGCAGCATGATCTTTTTCTAAGTTTAGCTCTTGATATGGTTTGAGTTGGTTCATCGTGCTTGGGCTGTGATCATTTTCTTCTAACGTTATTGTAGAATAGATCTATTTTTCGTCGTCAGTGATGATTTGTTTCAAAAAATCTTGATGACTCTTGACATGTATTGATTTATTGCGTTCGGTGATATTCTTTCAAACCGTACGGAACCCAAACATTAAGCATGTTAATAATAACTTCAATAGAGATATATTCTGTTATTTTCAATACGATGGTTAATAGCTTCTGTGTTGTCAGTAATGTGATCTTGACCTCACCTCTTCTATTATATGTATACATACCAACTCTAAATGGATAGATTAGATAGATAGAGATGGGGAGAAGTTATGTTATGTCATGCTATGCTATATTAAGAAAACAGTATTCTTCATAAGTTATAATGTTACTCCCTAGTTAATAGTCAATCTAGTTAGTTCATATAAGAAAGTCTCTTTGTATATCTACGTTACATCGTTCCTTTTCATAATAAACAAAATTTTTTTAAAAATTAATTAACAAGTCAAGTCTATTGTTTGTTATCTCCTTGAAAACCTTCAGCCGCAATATGATCGGAATCTGATAGGTTTTGAAATACTAATCGGACAAAGAGGCTTTTTAATGAGTGATGAAGATAATTCAAGATAAATGAAGGCGGTAAAAAAGCTATAAAAACCGCTAATGAGGAAGAGATAATTGAGCTAAAGAAGGCGTAAAAGTGAAGGGACGTTTATCATTATCGTCGAGATCGGATTAGACTGTAAGTTGAAGATGTCTTCAGGGGTTTAGCTCGCATGTGGCAAGGTGGCAAAGGAGAAGCCACGGATTTGAAACTTCATTTTTTTACAATTATATAAACATAATTAATAATAATTATTATAATAATTAAGAAAACAATTTTCGTATATTTCTTAACTATGTAGGACTGTCTTAAAAATATAGGCCATGTAGATAACAAACAAAGGCATCGAGAACCATTAAAAAAAAAGGTGATTTTAATTTGCTTTACAAAATCCAAAGTCATTAGGTTTATTTTTTACTTACGAATAATTGCTTAAATATCTGAAAATAAGCTAAAAGCCTACTTTGTTGAAGTTTTTTTATTATTACTATTAAAATCCTTAATTTGTTGTATTGAGTGAGCAATGAAACTATTTTATTCTCATTTCCTTCCGATGTCATATAAAAATAGTAATTTTGGGATTAAGGAAAAGATTAAAAAAATATCGGCAGTAAAATTCAAGTTTTTAAGTTTTCCTTTAACCAGACTCTAGTTGTTGACAATTTAAAAATCGTGAATAATTCTCTCAAAAATATTTTAGGATTCCATGCTAGTTTAAAAAAAAGAAACAGTTTAATGAATTTAAAAATGTGATATTAATGGGGCATTTATAAGAATAAATTAAAGGGAATGAACGTGTGAAAATTATCATGACAAAACCTCAATCTTTGATTAACAGAAACTAATGTGTGAAGTGCATTATTCACACTTTATCAGCTTCTATTGTCTTATTAACTATCAATTATCAATTACCAACTCGCGTGCTAATGTGATAATTGACTGTTATAATGTTATCTTTATTTAATTACTACTGTTTCAGTACCAAGCCGCCAGATTTACATCTGTAATCTGTCTTGCTTAAAGCTATCTTATTTTTTTTATAATAAGTAATTCGTTTTCAATTATTATTATTATTTATTTTTAATAATCGTTAAATAATAATTTTTTTAAAACTGTACCGGTACAACCGCTGAAAGGCCTTGTGGTCAAATCATGAAGAGGGTGTAATGTTTCTAAGACAACGGTTGAGTGGGCAGATCAATAATCACATTCAACAGCCAGGTTTTCCTCCAATTAATAGAGACCTACTTTATAGTTATAGAGGCTGAGTGTTCCCCAGGAGGGCGTTCAGATTCGACAAGCTCTGTACAGGGCTGTTTATAGATTAAATAATTTATATGCCACAGCCGCATATGAACTTCGTAATTTTTGTAATAGAAAGTTAAGCCTTCTAATTAAAAGAAGCTAGTATAATAATGGAATAAAATATAGATAAAAAAAGATTTTCAAACATAAAGTTGAAACTTTTCAAAACGGAATTGAGACTACTATGCGTTGTGGTATCTATATGATTCTTCGAGAGGATTTTCCACAAACTTTACTTGTGGCATATTTGTTTTCCTCATTGTCACGAACTGCGCAGAAAATAACTTTCTCGTTCTGACACTGAAAGCCATCGTGAAAGTTTCGACGAAACTGCACTACACCATGAAGGTGTACTGCATCTTCCAGTTCCTCATAACTTCCGTGGAAGAAGTATTTTATCTCATGGTTTTGTTCCAGTGAAATCGGAATCGTGCCATCCATGCCAAATGTGAGAATAATCGTACCATAGTCGCTCAACACCTTGAATGTTTTTCAAAATGCTCTTAGTAGTAAGGAGTCACGATTTCCACCTCATCTATTTTTTTAAAAAATACGCTTTTGATTTAGTTAATTTGAAACAAAGACTTAAGTTTCTAAACTAAAAACAGGGAACAAAATACCCGTAAATATTTTGCCTATTCAGGACTTCTGCAGGACAGAAAATGAATAATTACTATGAAATAAATAAAGCACATCCCAATCCAAAAATGTAGCCAAATACCAGAGAAAACATCCCACCACCGCCAAGGCCAAAGTACTAGTACTGAATGATAAGGAATGTTACAAGACAACAGCGAGAAAAGGTTTGTTCTTCGATATAATTAAGAGGAAGAAAATGGTGATAAGAAAAAAATCTCTTAAATAAGGAGAACTATTTATTTTAAATCCAACGTTTCGACCCACATGGAAAGTTTTCTTCAGGGCTTGTAATGGGGGCAAGGATTGACTGTTGACTTTTACTGGGTTAAAAGTTGTCCTTGTTTAAGAGATTTTTTTGTGATCTTCACCCGGACCGGTGGATATTAAAGGCCAAATAATATTATTTAAGATCTGTATAAATAAATAAATCAATTCGGGTTAAAATCCTGCTCGCTAGCAGACTTTCATATAACGTGTTAGCAGCCGGAGATGGATCATATGGGATTTATGACCCTCCTGGGGCTCATCCAGTGAGTATCTAAAGTGGGTACTCAAAAAAGGGAAGTAGCGGGTGTATGAGCTTGATCTTGGACAAATCACCTCCCTGCATAACAGTCCATGAACAGTCTCTACCAGATTGCGAACCCGAGATCCTTCATGGTTTGTTAGTAGTAAAGGTTTTTTTTTTTCTATAAAAATAAATTAAATAAGACACTTTTCATAAATAAACCATGTTTTTATAGTAAGAGTGATGATACATCTCGGCCAACTTATAATTTTCACGTGTGTGTTATTAGGTCTTAATAGGATGTTAATTAGTTGAAAAAAATGTTAAGAAACCTGAAACTATTAACCTATATGGTGAAATAAAGCTGAAGACTAGAAGCAAGTAAGGTATCCAATTCAAGGCAAAGTCCTTATTTTAAAAGGCCAAGCTGTCCTTATACAAGTAGTGTCTTAGAAAAAAATAAACAATCGTCATTGATTGAGCATATCAATGACATGTACATTTACTTTTTTTATTGAGTTAGCCTGGAAATTTTTCACCATGATCATTATGAATAATTGCTTGAGTTTTTGCAGTATCAATTTTCTATAATTTTAAACAATTTGGTTTAACCAATGCATAATTACAGGTCATATTTAATATTCAAATGTTTAATTTTCCTTTTTGGTTTTTGTTCCAGGTTCGTAATTGTTTGTGTTCTTTGTTCACTTATTAAGGTAAGATTGGGCTCAATAACTACATATTATCTTCCAACTTATGTACTCTCAAGCATTGTTTCTTTGTTGTATTGCGTGAAATATTTTATCTATTAGTATCATGGCTAAGTAGGCTTTACTATATTCTTCATAGTAAAAAAAAAAAGTTTTTTAAAAACTTTTTCGTTAAATTTTTTCGATAAAAAAAAACTATTTTAAAAAATTTCCATAAATTTAAATTAGTTGAATTGATTGTTTAAGGCTGTGGAGAATTCCTCCTCACATTGCTTAGGCGGTTATAAAGATAGATTATGGTGATGATGATGAAGTGATTTTTGCCGGAAATAATATCTGCAGTCCATGTAAAAATGTAGTGAAGTCGAATTTTGTATAGAATGTATTAATTGTACTGACAAAAGTGAAATCTTTCCGATATAGTAGTGCGTAATTGGCTAATTCAAGTATTGATTTGAATTAGAGTTGTTACTCTTATTATAACTCCATTTCAAGCCAAAAACTACAAAAATTACTCGATTTCGCTTCCCTCAGTTCAATAACTAATTTTGGTAAAAATGGACCTAACCGCTTATTCACCGGGGCTCCTGATATATTTACTGATTAATATGAATTTGTTTTATTTTTATTTTTTTTTCTTAAATTGTTCTTTCCAGAGATTTTCATTTATTTTCTACGTGGGAGTTAGAAACTCCTAAAGCATACACAGAGGTGGGTGTTTGGTTTTGACGACAATACCTGTGACTTCATATTCTATGTGTTAATCGTTTGTATTTTTTTTTAAATACGATATTCGCGCGTATAGTTAGGTATTACATTGCTTTTCAACTTATGCCATCCTCTTAGGATCTGAATTTAATGATAGGTGAATTTGTTTGAGCTGTTCTGATTCGCCCACAATGGTAAATTAAATAAAAACTATACAAATAAAACCCATGAAGGGTCTTGGGTTCAGTATATAGTAGAGATTGTAGTGCTTCTACGACAACGGTTGTGAAGGAAGATAATTTGTCTGAGATCACGCTTAACCGGCAGGTTTTTCTCTAATTATGGATACTCACTTTATAGAAGTGGTGTTAGTGAGGGCCAGGAGTTGTTTGCCATGGAAGGATTTGAACAATCCGGAGATTAAATTTTCCCTCAAGGTATCCTCGCTACAGAAAGAGAACTTTCTTGATTTTAGCAATTTATAATCGAAATTATATTTTTTTTCTGGTGAATTAATTTTTTGAATTACTTTAAAATTAGTCTCTTTTTCTGTACTTCTCTTTATTTCTTCAAAGGAATCCACTTCAGACTATTCCTTGAAGTAACAGCTGTGCCTCCAATGCCAACTAGTTGTTAGCAACGCTACAACATATCCTTTTATACCTACCGTTCCTAAAAGGTAGATTTTCTCTAGAGGTTTTTCGTGTTTTAGGATTTTTATTCCTACCCCCGCTATTGACTTGCTGATGACTTCATTATACCGAGGCGTGACTTGGACTTAAGATTTGCCCACGACTTCTCAGGGCTTCGTCAAGTGTCGTAAGGTTGAGTGAATACAGAGTACTTAGCGCATCACAGAATGTCGCAAGGTTATCTCATGGGTCCGATTAATAATGTGAGGAATCATCTCAGATTCCAGCCAATTAATGGATTTTTCACCAGTACTATTTTTTTTTCTTCAAGTGATTTTTAGTTTCAATAATTTACTATCCATTTCTTCAAGACAAGAGGATTTGGTTGTGATCTTTTCGGAAACGGATACTCAATATCGTCACTCCTATAAATTATGTTTAAAACCGACGAGGCCTTCTTTTGATATTTACAACAGTTTTATATTGTAGCGAATAAAATGAGTCGAATGCCAAGGCTTTAACACAAAACCAGGTTAACTTCTCTTCATTAGCAACTGATAACATTAAAGGCATTTTTAAATACAATTCCCTTGGGTCTAGGTATATTATTTTACTAATAATAAGGGATATTATATTATATTCGAACCCACTAGTTCCCAGCCTCGCTCCTTTAGTCAATTCACAAAAATCTTTCATGGCTGATTAAAGATAAATTCGTGGGTAGGTTCATTTGAGTTTTCATAACATTTATATATATTTTTAGTATTTATTGTTAAGATGTAGGCGCTACCACCCTCGAGCGAGTCCTGTCCTCCTCTAACACCAATCGCCATTCTCTTCTATCGCTGGCTGTTAACTCCAGCTTTCTTCGCATCATTCGCTACGCAATCCGTAGCACCGATCGCTCGACGTCCCAGCAAATTTCTTGTCATCACCATCCTACGAGTCAACTTATTTGCATCCAAGCGAAATGAAACTATACATTTTTAGTATTTAGTTTAAATTTTAATATAAAGGTCACATTTGTTTGTCATGAGTATTGATCATTTATATAATAAATATTTGATCGAAGATACTTTATATTGGTTTTCTGGTTTGACTTTTCAATAACTTTTCTCCCTTTATTAGTTGATTGTTAGCATATATTAATTGATATGTTATTGAGTACGTTCTGTTTACTTTATGTTATTGTACGTGTTTATTAATAAAATTGAGATTTTGTGATTTCCCCGACCCCTTGAGGTTTCCCTTTATGGTACTGTACAACCTTATTCGTGTAGAAAGTGGGTCTGAAACGAATTTCAAGATAGTCATTAAACTACCCGAAGTAGTCAGGATTCATTTAATTTGAATGGTGTCAGTTCATCAGTTTCGTTGCATAACAGAAACAACGCTACCGTATGCACCTTCTGAATTATTCTAAATGATTTATTTAAATGAGTTTTCCAGTTAGCTCATCATTAGCATCCAATCTGATGGATCCCTATCTGGTAATGTGACGGAGTGTTACGTGTCATTAGTGAAGTTACGCAATGGGCGTCATTAGTGAAATATTGGAGCTTACCTGGAATAGACTTGCCGAGCTCGAGGTACTGCATCACCGACGGGGACAAGAAGCCTGGGGGTATTGGAGGCCCTGGGGGACCCTTCCTCTCCTCCAGTTCTTGCGGTGGTGGGTCCAAAGGTCCGTCCGATGCTGGAGCTCGGCTTCGTTTCCTAACTACTCCTTCCTCTAGGCCATCTGGAACAATAAAATTTTTACAATTATATTTACTAATAAATTCTATAATGTATAAAATAACTGCTGAGTATTTTCAATATTAAAGATTAAGACATCTTCAAACATCAAGATTATCAAACTGGTATATTGCCCTCACTTCCCCCAAACAATGATCTCAGAAAAGATCTTATCAGATTAAGATCCTTTGAACTGATTCATTTTTTAATAGTAAGAAGAGATGCCACCCTGAGATTGTTAGAACTGAAGTGTTGTAGCACTATATCATTATGGGTTAAAAATATATCTCTCTCTTCTTCCATATTGGACGTGATCGATTGGCTGGGAGTTGTTTAATAAATAAACACATTAATTTTTACATTAGATGCAATCTCTACTTTTTCATGTACAAGTACCTACCCCTGAAGACCTTAACCTCCTCAGTGACCCTTCACAGATTTATTTCCACATTCCTATAATTCTAAATTGTGTCACATTTAACAAAGCCTAAGCAAACACTTCGGCTAGACTTAAGACTTTTATGACTTAATTGCCTTTCAAAGTAAGTCTATTGAGTAACATCTATAAGTTCCTATTCATAAAAAAACTTCTTCTTCGGCGGGTTGTTGTATAAGAAAAGAACTCCAAACAAATACCCTTAGGGCTTGCCATTGTTAATTAAAAATCTCGATGTTGACACTTTTTTTGCTTACATTTTTTGTTTGAACCTTACTAGCAAGGCTAAGATTATCGTTACTCTGACCCGTTTCACCACCAATGATCTAGATTGAACCAATAGTCATGGTTATCGTTGAACCACTCAGCATTGCCCCAACCTGGGAACCTAGCACACCAGGCATGACGCTTTGTGGAATAACGAGTGGTGCTAACCACAGGCAACTATATTTACTTGAATGCGAACCAGATAAGGACCGTGTGGCAACCTACTGGGCTCTGCTACATATCCTGGGGGGTTTGGCAAGAGGCGGGGTCGAAGGCCTTTCCTAGCTCTTGCCCAGCCTTGGACAACTGGATTCAGGGCTAGGCCAGTTCGTGAACTAGGGGTCGTCGTTCTCCGGGACCCTGGTCTCGTACAGTCGAGAGTTCGATTAGTATGAGGGAATTCCGTGTTGTTTAAAGGGCTTGGGAAAAGAATGTGATAAGCCAAAATTTATAATTGAATGAGTATTCTGTCCCAAACTCTTATTCTTTAGTTAGTTTTGAATGTATTCCTCAACAGATTTCTTTAGATTTTCGGATATGAATTTTCCTTTTTTGTAATTAGCTTCTGTACTTAGTATCTGACATTAAAAAAAATAATTAAAAACTAACTTTTGTTGAAAAAAATAAAAATAAAACGTCTATACTTTTATCAATGAAAAATAAATTTACTTGTAGTTAAAAGAATAAAATCTTAATTTTATGGTCACCTGTGCTATAGGAGCGGAGTGGCTCAGTGATAGAGCACTGAGTTGCCATGCCGAAAATCCTGGTTCAAATCCCGCTACAGGTAAGACTTTTATTTAGTCTGCTTGCGGCCGGAGATGGATCATATAGGATCTAGGACCCTCCTGGGACTTCTATAAAGTGGGTACTCAAAAGAAGGGGGAAAAAATCTGGCGGTTGGGCGTGATCTAGGACACTATCACCTCCCTGCACAACCGTTGTCCTTGAAACAGTACAGCCTCTGCCATGTATTGAACCCTAGACTTGAACGGGTTGTAGTGGTACAGGTTTTTTTGTGGTATAGTTGTAAGCAAAACAACCTAATATACCGAAGCTTGTAGGTTAACTGCCCATTGCCCTTAGGATTTTTTAAGGGAATAAAAAACCCTTAGTATTGCTACCCTTCCGGAAGGACGTTAAATAGGGGTCTCGAGGCTGTGCGATGTCCGGTACTCACACTGTATCATCGCCCTATTAGCCATATCACTATAATGTTACTTCAAATAAATAAATAAGTTAATTCTTAGCGGTTTAAAATTTGTTATAGTATTTAAACTAAGTCCTAGTGTAATGAAAGTTCCATAATACCAAATTGTATTTGCTTCGAAAATGACTCTACGGCTTTCGCTCTTCATAACTTTAATTGGTACTTTCACCAATTTTAAGGACAATTTCAGTATCCAATATGTAACTAGGGGCTTAAAAAAACAAAATGGGTTCTATACAAAAGCCTTACTCATTATTAGAAGAAAGCTGGAGTGTGCATTAAAACCATTAGGTTATGTCACTTCATGGGCTTTGTTAATTTTCCAGAAAAAAAAGACATTCATTTCATTAAAATACAAGAGTTTAGTAATAATTTATTATTTCCGTGTACTTCTTCCGGTTGTAAAAGCTTGTTTTGTTTTATGCCATGTAATTATGAGGTACTTTAATGATTCTGACGAAACTTTTGGAGGACGTTCATTAAATAAGCCTCTCTTGTGTGAATATGTCAATAGGTAAATTAGAAAAAAGGGTATAGAAAGTTTAGAAAAGTGCAGATTTTTCTTAACATGGGTGGTAACGTTATTATAATGTTTAGAGACGTCAGTTATTCTGAGTGCTATGTATACTTTGAAGAATCGGCAGACATGCAACTCATCTCGCCTTTCAAACAGTTTCAATGTTTATGTAATAATAACATAGTTGCAACAACATAAGAATGCTCAGGAAGTGACCAAATGTACTCATATTTCATTGGTGCAATGCGAAGCAAATCAGAATATTTTATTTATATTTTGAAGAGAAAAGATTTGTCTAGGACCGGGATTCGAACCCGGGTCTCCCACGCATCCGTCGTGGTACTCTGCCACTTGGATAGCTCAAGTGGCAAAGTACCAGGACGGATGCGTGGGAGACCCGGGTTCGAATCCCGGTCCTAGACAAATTTTTTCTCTTCAGAATAAAAATATTTAAAAATTATAAAAAAATAAAAATAAAAACAGAATATTTTTAGTTCTAACATTATTCGTGTTTCGTACCCATAATTACGAATATTAATGCTATGTAGTCAGGAAAGTATGGGCGCAGTGAAGAAAATAAAGTCAATACTCTGAAATGTAAAACAACCCTATAATAAATTATTGTCCCTGTTAATAACTTTGCTTTTCCTATTTTTCAAATAACCTCAATGTAATGAAAAGAATATAAAGAAGAGAGAAAAATAGCTGAAATTATGAATGTGTCACGAACTTTGTTAGTTAATTCAATATTTAAAAAAAGCTTAGGTTATTAAATTTATTGTGATCGCTGTCTCTGATTTAAAATATTTTTAGGGCTTCATTGTTCAGAAGTAAGGCGTCATTGTCAAGAATGTTTTTTATTCAAATATGTAAAATATAAAAATATAAAATTTTATATAAAATATATAAAAAAAGCTTAGGTTATTAAATTTATTGTGATTGCTGTCTCTGATTTAAATATTTTTAGGGCTTCATTGTTCAGAAGTAAGGCGTCATTGTCAAGAATGTTTTTTATTCAAATAATTAAACAATTAATAATAAATTTACCAATTGGTCTTTTTTTACACATAATTACTTATGTCACATATTCAGGTTACATTACACACATAATGAAGAAAATAAGGTTATTACTTTAAAATATAAAATTACCCCATAATAGCCAAATTGGCAGATAGACCTTTTTGTTTAGTATCCCTGCAGTATATATGTATATACGATATTTATTGGTGATAAAATTTATATTTTGAGTCCTGAGTAGTAATTGGGGATTTTGGGAATAATCGTTCTTAGCACATTTCTCACCAAAATTTTTTGGGATATACAAGCGATTCCAAATTGGAATTAGGATTTCACTGAAATGTTGAAATCTATGAAAATCGTCTCATATCCTATTAACAGTCATTGTAGATTTTTATTATTTCAGTTTATCTATAATCATCTCGTACATCAGCTGCGAGCTAGTCCCATATACCACTGTTTGTGAAACTGGTTTCTCTTTCCCATTCACTCGGTGACCTAGAGCTCTAAGAAACTACTGGAAACCCCTGTTTTTGTTGTTACATTCCCATGAATCAGTATAGGAATTCTTCTGTAATCTTGATATCATAGGGAATATTAAAAATATGTTAGTGATACGATTATTAATAGATTTATATATATTTAGAGAGATGCAAAATACTGATATAAGATCAAACCAGAAATTTAATGAATAATGTCCTAAAACTACATTCATCAAGATACTAGTTACATTTTATTTTACAGGTTGTCTTAATAGAATGAAAGAATACCGATATCGGAAGAAGATTCATATATTTTTTTAAAAATAGAAAACATACAGTGCACTCATACGTGACAGTGAGTGCTGAAGAGACTTGGAAATAATGCTCAGAATACGAAACACAACAAAAGTAAATTTATAGCATCAATCAAGAATTTTAAAGTTTTTCGGTATGACAAAACCAACCAAAATTTCTTTAAAATGGTCTGAAAAGAGGAAACGATCTCATTCTGAAAAAAAGGAGTTTTAGAGGAAGTTTAAAGGAAGAAAAAATAGTTGTTTTAGCATAGTCCTTTGTTGGATTGTAGCGATTAAATAAATACGACAATTATTATATTTATTGTGTTTTGAAGATTTAATGCATTTTATTGATGGTTCAGAAATTTTAAGTAGAAACTTTTGTTGATGATTACGAAAATAAATATTAATTTTTAAAAGGAAACAATTTTTTTGTATTTAAAAGTTGAGTATGATAATTTCTACACATTCTGTATTTTTCTATATTATCAGTAAAAAGGTCCAGTTGTTTTGAAGAAAAGAGCCATTCGGAGGACGGACGGATTACTTATTTCTGTATGTTTCGAAGCGTAAACTTCAACTTTTGGAGCGAGGGTATTTCTTCTTCATTTCCTTTGTCATTATACCTCTCATCGTAGAGGTTCACCCAGCCATAGCAAACCAGGCATTCCTCATCTCTCCTATCTCTTTCCCTCGTGATCGTCTTGTCCTGGATATGAGGTCTTCTTAACCCAGTCGAGGTCTTCCTTAAGTCTTTTAGCTGTTGGTCGTGTTTCATTATTCGATAATAAAATCATTCTTGCCGTGGCTTGAGGCACGTTTTTTGGATTCTTTCTCCTCATTAACTGGATAATTAAAGTGTTGAGCAATCCGCTGGATCAGGCACTATTTCAGGAATGTACCAGATAATTAACTTATTAACTGATTTACTTTGTAATTACCTTTTTGTTTCATCAGTATGAATGGCGATTCCTATTGAACTAAACCGAAAAAGGAATTTGGTGCACCCACCAAAAAAATTTAGAAGGTTTGAATAATTACCTTTCAATTTAAGGATATTTAAATAATGCTACTTATAGGTTATTTAAATTTATTTGTTGAGATTGAGATCAATGTAAAATCAATAAATATGTTCTTACCGGTTATACTAGGAACTGCTTAGATGTGTAGGTCATTCTCAGTGCTAATTTTTAGTATTGAAATTTAAAAATCGCGTTACAGAAAATATATTTAACAATCTGTAACATTTTTTCGCGTTTCAATACAGGTTTACAAATCACAATAATAGCCTATACAACGTCCTAGTTAATTTTCGTTTGATTTTTTTTTTATATTTGGCATCACAATCACATGTCACGTAAAACCTCTAAGCCCGATTCTTACGTCAGTTATTTCTTTAACAATGGCGCCCGATTTAGGTGAATTTCAAGTTCAAAAATCTTACAATAAGAGGTAGTAACTCTTTTCTAGTCTAAATTACACCAGTAAGACTATCTTTTGGTATTTATTATCTCTCGAGTTCCTAAAATTGATTACAAAATGTTTAGATAATGTTCCTTAGACGTTTTTTTTTCTGTCAAGTCTAGACAATTTATTTTATTTATCTTAAGTTTCGTATTTTATTATCTGACATACGTGCCTCATTTGTTGTCCATAGGGCTATTCTTTTTCAATTTAAATCTGAGAACTTGAATGGAATCTGACTTTGATGACAGCTCTAAAAATGAAAACTTCTTTTTCTTAATTTCCACTCAAAGCCACTAGTTTCATTCGCTACTTAGTTTAACTCAAAGCCAATAGCTACTTCTTCAATTCCCAATAATCATCTGAGGCGTTTGAAAAAAAAGATGGCCTTGTGACCTTATAAGTTTAATTTGTTATCTGACTATTACCGGGTAGTTCCTCTGTTTGCCTTTGTCCATACCATTCTTTATCATTCCTGTCATTATATTCATTTGGTGTGTTGTTATGATACAGTTGTAAATTTCAATAAATAAACTTTTTTTTAAATGAAAAAAGAAATTATTCAAGATGTTTGCAATATTACACATTGTTCTCGCATTGTGAAGTTTTTTGTAGAAGATTTACGACCTCATAAATACTGTGAACATATATCTGTTTGTTTTCGCATTCACTAAATTACAATACGGAAGTTTGGAATCCTTAACTAGCTGCGAATATATATCTTACCTAAAGGTGTCATGGGCGACCGCTCCCACCGTCTTAGCATACCCGTGCGATCACATGTCTCTCCTTGTCTCTCATCTCATTAATGTCTGGTGAATTTAGGTGAATCCATTCTCTTGTCGGGCAAGCACGGTGATACGGTTGGAATACGTTAGTACTCCTTGTAGCTAATTTACTTATGAATATTGAAGATGTCCTTCGTGTTGTTAATAATATTCCTTACAAATGCCTGATTTGTATTTTTTGTCGTAGGTCTTTATTCCTACAGTCAAAACAAGTAATTTTTCGTTTTATTTGTCTCTCTTGTGTAAATGCTCCCTGTAATAATAAAAATGAATACCGATGAAATGAAAATGATTTATTTAAAAATTTTAATTTGATATGTTGTGTTTTTTTCCGTGATTGTTATATTTTAAAATGGTATTCATTTTTATACAATGGTATAAAATTGAAAGTATATGTCTATTTTTTCACATTCGTGATATCTGAAGGTTTCCAATTGAATTACTTTTAAAATATGGGTAAATGGGCAAATGTTATTATCACTTAGCAAATAGCGCTGTTTTAAACATTATACACTTTTAATTTTTATTATGAAATAATAATCATTTAAATAATTCAAAAACATAAAAGATTTTTTGAGATCCGAATGGACCTATAACCTTAACCCTGTAACCACTACGACCCGTGAACGAGTCTGGGGTTCAGTACATGGTAGAGACTATACTGTTTCATGGACAACGGTTCTGCAAGGAGGTGACTTGTCAAATGGACTTATACCACTTTCCAAAATAACAGCTCATATGTTAAATATGAAAAATAGAAGAAGAATGTAATGATTTATATTTTATTAACTTATTTATTATCACAGATAACCACTAGCAGCTATTGAACCGAATGTTTGTCATAAGTGCATTATTATAAAAAAAAACTAATTTATAATAACTATATCAATAATTTAAAAATCTGTATTACTGAAACCCATGTAGAATCTTGAATTCAGTACTTGGTAAAGGTTGTATTGTTTATATGAAAGGTTTGTGCTGGGAAATGATTTGTTTGAGAGGACGCTGAACTGCTTGTTTTTTCCTCCATTAAGGATACCCACTCAATAGAGGTTAGGAGAATGAGCCACATGAGGGTCTGCAGATCCCACAAGATCCACCCGTGGTTAGCAGATTAAACAGTTTATCTACCACGTCAAAATTTGAACCCGGGATCTTCAGCTACTCTGCGTTCTGAGTACAACGATCTAATTTTTTTTAACTTTGGAAACATGAATCCTTTGACGCTTCGAGTTAATTGGAGTATTAATGATTCTTTCGATATCTTATTTTTCAGTTATAAAAGCTCTGGAAATATTTATATTTCTTAAGAATTTTATAAACCTTCTTTATCATTTTTATTTTTAGGAGATATGAACTCTTATTGTTATCCTACCCTTTTTTGGGGGTGTGTGCTAATTGGAGTTCATAATTTAAAATTTTTGTTTTAAGATCATGTTGCTCTATTTACTTGCATTATGCATTCCTCGGTGACGATTCAGTAACAAGGGTTGACGACAGTATTGGCCATAGTCGTACATATAACTATCGTTGGTTGTAATAAGCACCAGTGTGCTCATCGTGATGTTAGCTTAAATCTTTAGCGTAACTTTCTCATTCTTTCCTCTGTAAACTGGTACTGGTAGCCGTTTGCAATCGCGACCTACATTCCAAATAGGTACTTAGGTTTTTTTTCTTTTTTTTAAATCATCTAACTTTTATCAGAGTCTCCCTTCTCTCTTCTTTCCAATTTAATATTTTCCCTTATCAAATCGCTTTATTTGATAAGGAAAAATATTAAATTGGATTAAAATAAATAAGGAAAATTCTGCTTATTTATAACTTTGCTTTTCCTTTTTGTAATGAATCTCAATGTAATAAAAACGAAGATAAAGAAGGAAGGAATAATGCTGTAATTATAAGAAATTCCTTGTGGCTTTTTTGTATAAAATGTCTTGTGATTGCTGTATGTAATTCATGAATCTCTTTAAGCTGTTAATATGAGGTCCACTGCATTTTTTTTTATATACTGAGGGCCTTTATTTTATTTATTTATTTTTTGAATTGATGAAACGTTAAATGGTCAGTTACTTTACAGACGTGAAGCTTTGTTTTGAGAGGTGCTCCAATTACATTATGACAATTTTTTGATCTCTCTTTTAGAGGGTTTTATCTCTTTTTTACATATATTTATAATAGTATCACTGTACTCGTACTTTTAGACGAATATCCAAACTTTAGGCATTTTATTTACTACAGGAATAAAACCAGTATAGGTTATGCATCAACTGCTTAAAGGAGTATTATCCTCCAAAGCTACATCACTCTTGTGTTCTTAAAAAAGGACAGTGGGCAATTTAATAATTATTATATACCCCATTCAAATGTGATTGGTGTCAATAATCTATTTTTGTAAAATTTCAACTATTTTATTTATTAGCATTAAAAAAGAAAAAAAAAAGAACGATTATACATGTTTGTTGTGTGCTTTGGTTTTCATCGAACTCGGTATTTCTTTTAAATAAATTTTAAGAATGATTAATGCCCTTATCATTATTTATAAAAGTTAACTAATGAACTCAACCTCCTAATAAGAAAACACCACCGATGCCTTGTGTACGTGGAATGCATTGTTATCTCAAGCCATTAATCATATTATAATCACGGGCGTGGTCATTGTTTCGAAAGAGGGCCGTCATTTGAATCAAAGCCGCATTTAATTCCTGTGATTGACTGTCATGTTACCTTAGCCTCTATTCCATCAATAACACTCACTGCTTAGGCGTCGACGGGAGGATTTCGTCGTGGGTTTCTCAATTGCATTCTCCTCAACTATCCTTATGTTATCTAAAAAATGCTATACTATCCTTTTGAGTTATAGATATCTAAAATAGGATCCTTAAAATATACTCCTGAAAAAGTAACTAACTTATAGATGCACTAGTCCATTTTATAAACATTTCATAACTTGTTCAACTACGTCGATTATTAAATTGAATTGAATTTATCGTTTTCTTCATATGATACGTAATGGCATGGATGCAGCCAAGTAGAGAAATTACACACTGGTAGTAACAAATTCAACCTACAAGATCACGAGGCCATCTTATTTTCAGACGCCTCGGAGGATTACCGCGATTGAAGATGTTGCTAGGTTTGAAGCTAGTGGGTTTGAGTGGGAATGGAGTTTGTCATGAAAAGGCTCGATCGAGTTCGGGCCAAATAAGTAACAAATGGAACAATGAGGTGATCATGGATGACTATATTCGTAACAGATTAAGGGGTATTAAGGGTTTTAGATTGTACGGGTCGGATAAGTGAGTAATTCAATGGCTAGTGGAGCGCCAAAGCTCCAAATATGTCCTATAATAGTCACGTATATGAGTCTTTTGGTATTAATTGGGAGCTGAGAACGGTTGTCTAGTAAGTTTTTAAGTAGCCTGAAACGGCGAGCAGTTTCTTAAAAAAAATTAAAACGGTTTACTGGATTAGGTTTTTGATTTAATTATACATGTAAAGTGTAAAATACAAAAATCAGACTTCATAATCCTTTGTCAGTTATATTTCTGTTCTTATTTCGAATGCTAGTCAGCCAATGAACTTGTTTTCTTCCTATACTTCCTCGACCTTCTACTTTTCCAATGTTAATCAGCTGCATGATTCGATAACGACTTCCTTTCAATACAAGGCCTAAATAAGATATTTTCCTGTAGTTAATAGTCCTTATTACCACCCTATTTTTGTTTTGTTTTTTATTCTCCTTAGCAGTTCTTCCTTTGAGGAGTACCAGTAAAAAAAATGTAACCAGTAACCCTTAGATCCAGATGGCTTCTGAACTTTGTAAGAACCCTACCTACCTATTTAGACAATGAAATGTTCAACCGCCTTTTTTTCCTCAAATAAACTTATTATAGATTTGGTAAAATCCAGCAGGATTTCTACAGCCAAAGTGTTGGTAAGGCTGATATAACAAAATGAATAAATACCTACCACTTCCTGTTTGATCCTAGGATCCTATTCTGAAAGGAACATAGTATCATACTATAATAATAGCATGAGCTGCCCCCTCTCTCTTCCAAAATAACTAGTAATAAATAGTAACTTTATTTTTAAAAAAATTATAGCCCAATTCATGAAGGCATATAGATATAATAATCAATGCAATGATTAATAGGAAAATTGAGTTAATAAAAGAAATGTGAATAAATGTCCTACAATGAGCCAGATTTTATACACACATATATTTTATACATATATATAAATAGAAAGTATCAAATATCTATATTTCCTCCAACTATTCTCTTTGTATAGAAATATTGATTTCTATTTTTTGGAAGTATTAATAAGTATAAAAGTATAATCCTTTTATGATTTTATTAATAATTGACGATAACAACTAAGAAAGAATTTGTCCTTTCTGTTTTTAAATAATGAAGCATGTCGATCCTTGATGTAGGATGATCTTGGAGGCCTCACGTGGGTGTAAGTGATGGATCCTTCGTTCTTCCTTATTCAATAGTGTCTTTAGCCTCATCTAGCATATGTGGTCATACGAACAGTGTTTTATGAATAGGTCTATATCTTCTATATCTCACTCTCTTCTACATCTCGTGTATATTTAAAATTTAGGTTAAAATCGAATTTTTTTATTGGAAACTAAAAAAAAAGAAGAAACATCATTCAAAGCTCTACCCTGTCTAATCACAAGGCTCTTTTTGGGTTCGTGAATAATGGTAGTATTTTAGGATGGTTGTGTCACAGCTTGATGTTTATTCATAAGCACCTTTGTGCACCATTACACCCACATAATTAATGTTGTTGCACTATTATTTTCGCCTGTTAAGTGGGTATGCTCACATCACTGATCATCGATTGTGAATTTAGATAAGGATTCATCTTTGAGAGTTATAATTTTTCTGACAGATACCGAACTGTTATGGATTTATTTGCAGTTTGTTTATTTCTAGAATTACTGATCATTTACGTTACGACATTGTATTTCGTGAGGTTTACAAGTGAAATACACTAAGTCAAAAACATGATTTTGTGAAAACGCTGATGAAAAGGCTAGTGTATTTAGTGTGATTACGAAGCATTGAAAAAATAATAAATAAAAATATGACTTAGTGGGTTTCATCAGTAGAAACATCTCACACTAAGTACTTTAGGTTTTGCGTCAGCGTTTTCTTAATATCACGTTTTTGACTTAGTGCATTTCTCAAAGAAAATCACATATTCCGAAGTTAAAACAAACAAAAAACCTGTACTACTAAAACCCGTGAAGGGTCTGGGGTTCAGTACATGGTAGAGACTGTACTGTTTCATAGACAACGGTTCTGCAAGGAGGCGACTTGTCCTAGGTCACCCTCAACCGCTAGATTTTACCCCCTTAATTTGGGTACCCTATTTTTATAATATTTTATAGAGGCTGGGTGGGCCCCATGAGGCTCCTAGATCCTATATGCTCTATTTGCCGCTGCAAACAGACTAAATAAAAGTCATGGCCTGCAGGGAGATTTGAACCAGGATTTCCGGCATGGCAACTCAGTGCTCTACCGCTGAGCCACTCCGCTCCTTATTCCGAAGTTCCATTGCAATATCAAGCTGCCCATGCAGTCCACGTTCCTAGCTGCGGTTATCTGTCTTCATCGCCGCACTCACATTCTTCGTAGGTCGTCCTCCACATCATCAAGCCTTCTTAAGTATGGCTTCCCTCGTTTTCTCGCCCCACCTGGATGGCTACACATCAGTTGCTTGGGGAGTGAACACTGGTTCATCCTTTCTACATGACCAAGCCAAGCCGGCCTTCTCTTCTTTCTGTGGGTTAATAATGTTGGGTTCTGTTAACAACTCCGTTAGCTCGCCATTTTTCCTCATTCTTATGCGTTCGCCATCATTGACTGGTCTATAAACTTTTCTTAGAACCTTCCTCTCCCAAACTCTAAGTGCTTCCTCCAATGACTTGGCAAGGACCAAGGTTTCGCTGAAGTGATTGACTGTAGGCAGGATAATTGTTGTATAAATTATTTATTTTGCCCTTCTTGGTAGATTCTTATATTTTTAAAATTTATGTTGGGCAAACATTCACCTATTGCCGGCCGCCAGCCTCGTTTTAATATCGATGGTAATATCATTATTACTTGCTATCATTCCACCTAGGTATTTGAAGAAATCGCATCCAGGGAAGCTGTAGTCTCCTAATTGGACTGTCCTCTCTGGAAAACTCTATCTCTTGAGGTCTTCACATACTTGGTATTTTCCTTGTTTATTTTTCAACCCGATTCCCTTGCTCATTCCTCAATAGAAGTTAAGAAAACAAGGGTAAAGCTTCCTTGCAGACTTTTTTTGTGTAATCATTAAACATGAAAAGCCCCTGAAAGTCTTATGTCATGCTTTCACTTACAGGAAAATATATTATGTAACATTTTTTGTACCATGAATCTGAAGTTTTTCATTCTTACAGTTTTCCAAGCCACTCTTTTAAACTCAAAATTTTCAGTTTTATGTTTATTCATTTAACGCTACTTTATGCTACTATTGATGATCGGACCATACTACTGTGGTAGTCCTAATTTTTGCCTATCCAGGTATAATTAGGATCAAACAGTTGACCTAAAATAGCTACAAAAATTAGAACGCCATTTTTAATTTTAAAAAATTAGTCTATTTTAAGAGAAAAAGTCTAGATCCTTATGGATATTAATCATTGTTGCTAGATTTATATGATTATACGATTATATTATATACTTTATATGACTCACTTAAGGACAAGGACTCCTCTTTAACTCCCCTCTTACTATACTCCCTCAGGCCAGTGCCTTGTAAACATAATACATTTTCTCTTCCATGCTTCCTTTCACATACTACATTATTCATATAATGCAGAGGACAATGAGTTGTGAAATCTGATGGAGTATGTTGGCCAACCTGCATCAACAAGTCTCTTAATTTTTCTGACCGGTCTACTATTTAAAAAAAATAATTATATTTAATTACATTTAATTTTTTAAATAATAAGATTTACTTTAAATAATCCAGTGCTGTATTTTCAGACCATTAATCTTCGACACGCTCTGTGGGCGTTTAATTAATTTGTTCATTTAATTGATAGCGATTTAAGGGCAAGTCTCATCGTATGATCTGGGATCATTGTCATTGAATAAGATGGTGCAATGATGGCTTTCATAGATAACATCATTACATCGTTTTTCATAATTTATTTTATTTGTTACTAATTTTTAAATATTTTTATTTGAAAAGAAAAGATATGTCCAGGACCAGGACTCGAACCCGGGTCTTCCAGATCGCTAGTCTGGGACTCTACCATTTGAGCTATACGTCGTGGTCACATCCTTTCTTTTCACCGATCCTTTAGTTTAGTCAATGTCCCATTAATCTCTTCTACGATTAAGATGCCAGTGAATCAGCATACAAAATAATCGTTTTATTATAAGTATGTTTATTGGTTTATTTTATATCACACTATTCCCAACGACATGAACATTCCAACTGTAAAATCTTACATTTACGACAAACTTTGTCACCCGTCAACACATCACCTCTTAATAATCCTCTTGATCTTTAGCTATTAAACGAACTACCTATAAGTATATTGCAAAGACAATAGCTTAGAGACCAGCAGGTTGAGCACAATAAATATTAATCTGTTCAAATATTGCATATTCCTGCAAATGCAGAGGATGAAAAAAACATTTAGATCAAATTTGCTGTTTTCGAAACTGCAATGCTTTATATATCTGAAACTATGCCCTAATTAGACTATAGCCTAAAGACCTGTTTAGAAATCATTATGTAATTAATTACCAAATCTTCATATTCCTGCAAATCGAAGACATATATTACTAACATCAAATTTGCTGAATTGAATGGTGCGCAAATATAATTTAAAAGAATTAAATAATAAACAAATAAGTTGTTATTTCTGTATGCAGTGATAATATTCATCACATTATATATGTTGTATTTTTGTAATTAAACCTAGTTTTGATCCCAGTCTCTGATTGGTAATATGTTACGATTACCTTGTTATGGGCGACTCATATCTACAATTCCCTACAGATTTCATTATGCTTAGACTATTTCTTTTAAAATTTTGTAAGCCCTTGGTTATGGAATTTTAATTGATTTTGACCTGTAGCTTTAAAAAGTCATAATCTTCATTCACCAAAGAAAATCTTAAAAACTTTGTGGTTATCGTTTTCGTAATTGCATAGAAGGCTTATTATAAACCAATGCAGACTTAACTTCTGCTCAACCGTAAAACCCCAATAAATCAGGGCTCTCCTCACCTCTATCCACATCAGCTGAAATTGCGGTATCATTACCGTTGTGAAGTATTGCTCACTTATGATGGGTGTAGATTTCCTCACATTAACAAGCTGACATGAAGATCAGAGGTTCGATTTCAGATCGATCAGTCTTTTCCGCGATCAACCGGTTTGCAGCTTTCCGGAAGATACTATTAACAGGTTGCGAACGTTGAAGTATTCGAGTCTTGGTTAATTTTTGGTTGTCCATAAATCCGGAGGCTCGAATTTACTTGTGGCTGAAACCTTTCACGCATCGTTTACTTACAATCGAGAACTTCTGTATCCTTTCCCCACCCTATTAAGGAAACAGAGAAGTCAGTTAATATTTCAACAAAAGTGTTTAGGATATTGATTTAACACTTCTTATCATTCCTTACAAAAAAAAAAAAAGTGTTGTTTAGGAAAATGAAGGAGAAGTTTTGGCACAATGTTTTGGACGGATAGCTTTTTCGTTCGTTATGATATAAGTTATTGTGAAAAAGTTTAAGATCAAAGAATACTAACATATAGTAATTAATAATTTTATTTTTGTGAGTCGAAAATTTTAACAGTTTTTATACAAACTCGAAACTATCTTATATAGTTGTTTGTAAAATTATAGTTGATTTTCGAATGAAATGTCTGTTTGAATTTCATTGCAGTTGATTTTCGAATGAAATCTTATTCTTGTTAAGGCGTAAGACTTAGACCTAAGAATTGGCAAACGTTAAATAGAAAGTTGTGGAAGGAAATGGTCTGGGTGGGATAAAAAAAAAAAACCCTTTTAAATAGGGAGAACTGTTTATTGGAAAGCCAACGTTTCGACCCTCATTTCAGGCCTTCTTCAGGGCTAAATATACAAAATATAGACAAATTAAAATTATCCATGGTAAATATTAAAAATACATACAGGCATCAGTGTATCTGAGGGAATAGTAAAGAAGGTTATACAAATAATTCTAATAGAAATGGAAAAGTACAAATAAGAAATAATGGGAATAATAGTATATAAAAATTGTTGGTAAAATATTGTAAAGATTACATAGGTTACTCCATTAGGTTGTAAATAAAATAAATTGAAGAATATTTATCTTATAATTATTTTAGTGTTTGATTATTTCTTTTAAAAAATACAAGATATATTTCTTTAAAATAACACAAGATATATTTCTTTAAAAAAACGCAAGATAGTAACAGTGCTATATTGTTCTTTTTATGTTTATTGACCGGTTATCAATTAATTTTCAACAGATGTGTAAATAAGTCAAGTGACGTAGTGAAGAAGACCAGGAGATAGGCCATTGCTAACTGCTGTAGTATCCCAAGGACGTCTTTAGCCTATGCGCAGCTTGTAGAAGCCTTCTATTGAACAATACCTTATAGTCATAAATATTAATATTTCATACTATTATGCTCTATCCCATTTTATTAATCCAGTTCTGAATCGTGGATTGATGTGCTTGACACCAATCCTATTATGACATTAGTGGATTGTGGAACACAGTCATTAGATTCAACTGTCCCGCCGCATAATGCGGGCTGGTCCACATCTTCGCGGCATATTAATTTTCTATTTCTCAAGATTGTTTCGAATGTCGCCAGTGTTCGTTATATAAAAGGATTAGGAATATGTTGGCTTGATAGTATGTACTCGACCTGTTAAACAAGTAGCCTAAGTTGGTGGTCGTGTGCTTCAACCTTTCTACGCTTTAAGATGTAATTCAACTTCTACTTTCCTAATCCGTCACATTATGTGTATTTGCAGAGATTTTTACCGAATATGCCCTAAAATATGATAACTGGTTTTGGTTGCTTTAAAGTTGAGGCGTAAAACCTATTGGTTTATATTTGAGTATAAACTTCATCTTCTTTGGATCTATTAATTACTCCCAGTGTCTTAATTTGATATTATATAAAATTATTATTGCTATGTATTTTGTATACGTAAAGCAGCATTCATTTAAGTTATGCTCAACTGAGAAGGATAAGTCAGAGGCTATACAGGGTGTTTCGGAATTGCACGTCACTATTTTAGGTATGTCTTCTCTAACACAAAATTAACAAAAAAGTTCATATTAACATATATCTCAAACTCATTTATTAAACAGTTATTAAAGGTTAAAGATTTATTATTTATTATTACTATTTATGTATTATTGTTACAACATTTAGAGTTACTGTTCATAGAGGCCTCCGTTTTGTTGAATGCTACATTCAGCACGACGAATCCATGCTTCTCTGGCTCTTCGTATAGCATCAGGATGGTGCTTGATAGTTACTGCGGCTTGCACGATCCGATTTCTTAGCTCTTCTTGCACGCCAACTTATAAACCATAGACTTCATCGAGCCCCACACAAAATAATCTAATGGCGTTATCCGGAGATCTTGGTGACCAGTTAACAGGTCCGTTTCGACCAACCCATCGGTCTCCATAAGTTGCATTTAAATAATCAGTGACACTATGAGAAAAGTGAGCTGGAGCACCGTCATGCATAAACCACAGCCTTTGCCTAATGCCTAGCGGAATATTTTCTAGGAGTTCATGAAGATTATAGTGCAAATGGTAGTAAGATATACTTGACAGCCTAGGTGGCAAAAAGAAGGGGCCGATGATGCTGTCGCCTAGAAGAACACATCAGACATTTAATGAAAAGGTATGTTGGTAATGTCCAACAGCAGTCGTATGAGGATTTTCTTCAGCCCAAGTATGGGTATTTCGAAAATTAAGAGTCCCGTTTCTTGTAAAGCAAGATTCATCAGTAACCAAAATGCAGTTCAGGAAGTCGAGTTAACCACTGGGAGAAATTTCTGTGCTTGTTATAATCTTGTGGTAATAAATCTTGCCTACTCATTACGTGAAATGTATAGAATTGTTATTCGCGTAAAGTTCGCCATACGATGGTAGAGGAAACATCGAAACGACGTGACAATCTTCTGGTAGTAGGAGATAACTGAACAGCATCGAGTAATTTTTCTTTAACGTTTGTAGTTCGTCGAAATCTTTGTCGACCACCATTTACTCGTATAGGTTTTAGCGTGCCATTATCCCTAAGGCGTCTTTCAATAGCCTCAAACGTTTTACGATTTGGTATTCTTCGGTTAGCAAATTTTTCACGATATCTTCGAACAGCAGCAGCACCGTTTCTATTTATCTCGCCATAAGTTGAAAGCATGTCTGTTTGTTCTGCAAAAGTGAATAAATTTGCGGTGTCTCCCGTGATAATCATAAATTGAACTGTCTCACAGTATTCACTCACACTAAAACACACAGAAATAGACAAACAGATGAGCAACTACTTTCATTGCGTATCGTTCATTTGTTTGTCCCAAAAGCCCTCAAATTAAGACAGTTTTTTATAATTTTAACAACTTCGTTAGATCCCGTATCAACCAATGGCGAAATGATAACTGGGCAACAACTTTAAAATCATGTAAACCTGGTGAAAATAAAATGTGGAAAATACATAAAATTCTGACCAAAAATGCTACTAAAATTCCCCCACTGAAACAGAACGATAGTTTTGTCTACACGGACAAAGACATAGCCGATTTATTAGCACGTAATTTCCAATCCACGAACTCTACCACTTCGAATTTTGGCTCTAACCATCACAATCAAAAAATAAATAAATCTGTCCGGAACTATTTAAAAAAGTCAATCGAAAATAATTTCTCCGCTATTTCACCCAAAGAAACAATGAAAGATTATAAAAAAATTAAAAACAAAGAAAGCCTCAGGAGACGATGGCATCCCTGTACAGGTTATAAAAAACCTGAGCAGGAAAACCATCTACCACATAACGAAAATATTCAATTCAATACTAAGGCTTAATTACTTTCCCTCCGCTTGGAAAATTTCCAAAACAATCGCCATCCCAAAACCTAACAAAAACCCTAATAATTTTACAAGTTACAGACCAATTAGCCTGCTAAACATTTTGTCCAAAATCCTGGAACGTTTGCTTCTAAAACGAATTCTTAGGCATGTAAATCAGAACAAACTGATCAAAGATGAACAGTTCGGTTTTATAGAACACCACTCCACTGTCGAGCAACTAGCTCGTCTTACCGACTTCATTACACAAGGGTTCAACGATAAAAAACATACAGGCATGCTCATGTTAGATCTCGAAAAAGCTTTCGATACAGTTTGGCATTACGGTCTTATTTACAAATTAATCATGTACAAATTTCCTCCATACCTAATACATATCATAAATTCCTTCCTCTCTAATAGACAATTCTATGTTCAAATAAACACTTCTAGCTCCAATGCACTTCCCCTATCCGCTGGACTTCCTCAAGGCTCCTGCTTTTCCCCAATCCTATTCAACCTGTTCATATCAGATCTCCCAAAACATACAAAAGTAACCACATCGCTTTACGCAGACGACACCGCCTTGTACACAGCATCATACCGAATCGATACAATAATAAACCGATTACAACAATCTTTTAAAAAAATCGATAAATTCTGTCAAAAGTGGAAACTAAAAATCAATCCAATAAAATCGGACGCCATAATCTTCACAAAGCGCAGACCTAACATAGATCAGCACATCATCCTAAATTCCGAACACATCCCCTGGTCTAAATCCGTAACATACCTCGGTCTAATTCTGGATAAGTCATTAACATTCACAGAGCACATCAACAGGAAAACCGAAAAAGCGAAAAAAAACCATCTACAAAATGTTTCCCTATTTCAATAAAAAATCCAGGCTAAGCCCTAAAAACAAACTAATCCTTTATAAAACAGTAATACGATCATTGATAACCTATGCCTCACCTGTCTGGAGTTCAACCTGCGCCACAAATTATAGAAAGTTTGAAAGGGTACAAAACCTATGCATGAGGATTATTAATAATTATCCCCGCTACACGAAAATATCGACTATGCTTAGAGATCTTGAACTTCCCACTATAAAACAATATGTGTTAGCCCAAACAAAAGCATACTTCGAAAAAACTCCAGCTTCCGAAAACCCACTAATCCGAGAAATCGGTAACTATAAAAAACATTCATTACGACGCTACACGCACAGAAGAACAAAACATATTCTCCTTTCTTAACAAATTACTATTTGTAGGTATTGTAATTTAATTATCTGTATTTCGTTTATAGCTATTTTTAAGTGTTTACTTATTTTCTATTTAATTATTATTATATTTATTTACTTTATTATTATCATTTTCATTTATTTATCTCATTATTATTTTTTTTTTTTTTTTTTTTTAAGCCGGGTTTTTCTACATTTTTCCTGCTATTGTAAAACTTATTTATAAAAGATAACTTTAATTAATTAAAATCAATGTAAAGGAAGTCCGGAACATGTATTCATACTTATGCTGTTATATGTAAAATTGCAAATAAAGTTGTTGTTGTTGTTGTTGAAAAAAATTTGTTTGTCAGGTGATTAAAACCTGTAATAGTATTATACACGCTAAACTTTGTTCTATCAGTCTTAATGTAGTAAATAAATAATAAATCTTTAACCTTTGTAATCTGTTTGATAAATGAATTTGAGATATATGTTAATATAAACTTTTTTGATTATTTTGTGTTAGAGAACACACACCTAAAATAGTGCCGTGTGATTCCGAAACACCCTGTATAACACCTGAGCGACCGTAGTAAATAAATAAATAAATTATAGTTTAATAATTGAAATAAACAAAATCCCGTCCCAAACTGAATTATGTTCGTTGGTGTTTTGTTTATCTCTTGAGTTAGAGGAACTAATAATAATTTATCCTCAATAATCTATATCAATAATATACTTTTTTTTCTCCCAACGATAAAGAAGTATAATTACGTTTATGATAATTACGAACGGTTGTTAACTACTGCCATTTAAACTACCAATAATCTTTTTAACGATTAGCCATCTATTATAAATAATAATCTATACAACTTATTCTGCTTTGCTGGTATTTTTAAATGACATTGACTTCCTGATGCTTTGGTATTTTAGGAGGTAGTACTTTTTTCATGCTCGATTACCATTAATTTTTATCGAAAACAATGCCAATCTATGCGCTAATTTGTTCTTATAGGGTTTATAATTTATAAGTTTACAATAATTATTTATAGTGTAAAAACGATATTGTATAACTTAGTTTATAATGTATAATTTGTTCTTTTTTATTTTCCCCCTTTTTTTTTTACAATTTTTCACATATATAATCGTGCTATCAGAAATCGATTTATTTTTAATTTCCCTTTGTAGTCGATATAGAAGTCAATTAAGGATGTTTGGAGATATACTTTCCGAAAATACATTAATTTTTTAACGCACATTCAAAAAATGTTTGTATTTTATTTTGTTTAATGTCGATTCGGTAGTGGCCATGAGAGATGCCTAATCTCCTTAATTTTCTTGAATTAACTCCCTCGCTTTTAAATACATCAGCGTCTTCTGTATTATATATATTTTTTTAAACGAAAGTCACGTTTCAATATTCAACTAATACTTTTTACATTTAAATAGATGCTTCGCTGTAAGTACTGTATCATCACAACTTCGGCAGGTTGGTTGATATAGCTCTTAAAGTAGATGAGTCAGATTTTTATGTCCGATTCATAGTCGGAAGATTATCCCCCATTCTTTAGACGTTAGTTCGTTTTTAGAGATCCAAGCCATATTTTCATATTTTACTTGACGGATGTTGTTAAGCGGAAGGCTCTCCTACTCTTCGTCCCAATTTTCTTTATTTTTATTGGATATTACTTTTAACCATTCCGACAAAAATGTGGATGTTAAGAAGGAAATGCCACCGTTACATTCAGAAATCGAATCAATAACTCTATTGATAAATTAATTTCCATAAATATTGTCGATTTTGCGCCCATGAATCGACTTATTTTAACTTTTCGATCTCGGTCGTCTTACTTATTACCACCGAAACCCTAAAGGTCTCTGCACCGACAATGGCCCGACGGTTTCACCAAGCGAGAATGGTTTCATAAGAACCCTACTTACCGGCTACGTGTCACCTGCTTCTCTCTACCATTATCTTCACCATTTCGCTATTGCGATGTATTGATTCAGTCCGAATGTATACATTATATTTCTGTATGTATCCACGACCGGGTAATGCAACAGTTCAAGGGTCTACCTTCATGCTCTTTACGGTTATGTCAGAAACTTCTTATCAGCCACTTAAATACCGGTGTCCATCCTTACTTTCAAATTCTTTTGAAATCGTAAATTTTCGCCAGTACAGCTCATCTAACCCACAAAGATACTTTCGTACCGTATATTATTCATATACGAACTTTAAAGCCACGAGCGTGTTAGCTAATGAAAATAAATGCTATTTAGATTTGCTACTTGTCCAAGTGAGAGAGAATTTAGAGGTCATTGGAGATTAGGCATCTAAAATTAAAAGTTAAGCTATGTTTTAGATAAATAAAGTCTATAGATAAATATTTAAAAATGGTTAAAATCTATTGTAATCCTCCTTTCATAAACCTTTGAATCAATAATTTCTACCTTTCAGTTTATATAGTCATAGTAAATCATTATATTAGTTCTGAAAGTAAAAGTTATTATTTATTACTTGTCTTAAATGCATAATATTCCATTATTTTAATTATCATTGTTTTTATTTTAAATTAATAAACCGGTATTTTTTTCTATGCATTGTCTGTATTATCATGTTACTGTGTGTTGATGATGGGCTACAACTTTGTCTAAAAGTTCGCCGTACATAATAAAATTTCTTATTATTGTATATATTTTATTGTTGACCGCTTACTACCTCTTCTTATATATATATATAGAAACGATATTATTGGTTTTTAAAATTTGGTGTGAGCTGAGTAGCTGGGAAAACCCGGCGGTTGATCTAGGACAAATCATTTCCCTGCAAAACCTTCGTCCAAAAAACAATACAGTCTCTACCATGGACTCAATCCAAGACTCCACGAGTTGTAGTTGACCATTATTAATTTATTTAACATTTTGAAGTGTTCCCCTATATCCTAAATTGGGAAATACCCTAGTAAAGGGCACCATAGAACCATAGTAAAGGGAGTGGTCCTACTATTTCACAGTTAGCGTTTTTACTTCCCATTAAATTGCTTAAGAAATATACGGTATAATATATATTTTGGCTTCTAGAGATATATGAATTATTAATGGGAGGTGAATGATAGATATATGAGTGATGTGCTGAGAATGGAACATGTACAATAACAAATCGTTGTTTGTTTCATGATTGATGAGAATCCACTGAATACCAGTTTGATATTTTACATGAATAATGCTGCCTTATTTACCGCGTATAAACACTTATCCTATTGCTGAATATGGGTACATAACCAGTACTGTTTTAAAATATTTTCCAATGATGCATCTCGGTGTGAGGTTTATCCAATTCAATATTCGCTTGAAGTTCCTACGTTTAACGATGCCCCATCATGACCTCACTCTTGCAACATAGTGACATCATGGCTGGCTGTCTCCTCATGTTTAATACCGTTGGCCACTAATTGTTATTATATTAGTCATTAATTGTTCATTTTATATTTTAATGATCCATGTAATTTAAATTGATTGTATTAATAGATTTAAATTATATACCCTCTTTGTTAATATTGTCTGTACATGCTGTGGCTGATTGGAGTAGTAGGTATATGTTTATAAAACTATTCATTTTTTTTGTTGTAAATTTATGTAGTTTTTTAGAATAAAAAACACTCATGAATTTTATATAACACGTTGAGTTTATCGATGGATATAAAAGTTTTCGAGCATATTCAGAAAATGTGGTGAAACTAGTTATAATAAATTGTAGATGTAATTTTAAATTGAGACAAAATTTTACAATATATGAAATTAGCATGTAGAAAATGGAGCAGTTTATTTAGTTTTTTCTTCGTTTTTTTTTTGTTGTTGTTTTTTTTCTAACCGGCCTCCAAAGGAACACGGAGATATGTTTTTCATTCATTCTTTATCTACCTCTTCATCCAATAATCTTTAGTTCTCTATGATTGTTGTCTTATTTTCTCCTCTACAAGAACCCGGACGTTTTTGAGTTATTCCTAAATCTCTCTCTCCATTCACTCAAGTTTCTGTTTCATGTATAAAGAAAATTATCTCCTATAGGAAAATTATTTCCTAGTGTTAACCTAGTTTTTCTGGATACTAGTTTTTCTCCATCAAAATTTTATCTGATTTCATAGCTCAAATATTCTTAATTCTCAAAGAGTCTTAATGAGAAAATATATCCAAATGGCTGAATATTTAGTATTTTGAACCTTGTTGAATCGAAAGCTGAGCTTGGATTAGTAAATTAAACATCCTTTAATTAATTCTTATTATTGCAATATTATTTTAAGCAACGAATCCCATCTGTAGTAACTAATCACATCATGATAATATATTGTTTAGTACGCCATTCAATCTTATGTATATGTATATTGATATCGATATTGATAAAGAATGTTAGTGTAGGGAAGCAGTGCATAATGCTTATAGTAGGCACGAAGGTGCGTAGCCACGATTTACTTCTGATAGGGCTAAACATTTCGCAGTCCTATAAAACATTGTATGGGGGTGGGGATGGAGCTGCTCAGTGGTAGAGCACTGAGTTGCCAAACTGAAGATCCTGGGTTCCAATCCTGTTCACAAGCATACTTTTATTTAATCTCGGCGGTTGGAGATGTATCCTATGGGATCTGGGACCCTCCTGGGTCTCACCCAGTGAGTACCCAAAGTAAGGGGGAGAATCTGGTGGTTGAGCGTGATCTAGGACTAGTCACCTCCCTGCAAAACTATTGTCCAAGAAAAAGCACTCTCTACCATGTACTTAACCCCAGACCATTCACAGGTTCTAGTGGTTCACTTTATTTTTTAATAAAACATTTTTCTTATAAAACCTCTTCCAAGTAAGCGATTTGTTTATATTTTCTTAATCACTAATGCTAATTTAAAAACTAAATAATTAAATAAGAATAGAGTAGATATTTGGGAAGGAACCAAAGCTCTGGTAAATGCCAAATCATAATTGGATTTTCATACTTTCTCTATTTGAATCGCGATTTATTCCGTTCTTGTTCTCCTATTTCCTGCTTTTTTATTTTCAACTGAAGCAGAAACTGAAGAGAGAGTGTGAAGTAATAAAAAAATCGACTTCCTACTATCGGAGGAGAGTTAGTAGAGCCTTCTAGCGGTACCTAATACTAATGCCGAATTGAAGACCACTCCCTCAATTTTTCAGTTCGTGCACTCCTTAAAACTTTCTCTGTCGGTATTGTTGTATAACCGATGTCTTGAAAAATAAACATTGCAGATGAAATTAATGGTTTTTTTCTGTAGTTTTAATAATTTGATTTTTAAGAAAGAAGTTATAAACCAATTTTACATTACATAGTGCTACATATAATCAGTTCACTTATTATAATCATACTCTTAAAACATTAATTTAGTTATAAAAACAAACTTAGTAACCAAATATATATTTATAACCACTTTTGAAAAACAAAATTAATTTACCCATTTGCGTGTATTGCAGATTTCAGGATTTGGTATCTGTTCCGCAGATTGTCTCCTCGAGTTGAGTTACAACTAGTTTTGATTGCTTATTCGTTTCATGTTTAATATTTTCAAAACATACAAGTTAACGTGAGCTTCAATATGGGAATTAGGGGTAATGAGTAGATAGGAAATAATTTCACCAAGAAATAAAAGTTTTGCTAACATTTCGAAGTATAGATGATATATTTTCGTTGAAACGTTCATTTATAGATGAAATGATTACTGAAGTATGCACATTTCCATAATTACATTCCCTTGTCCACTCTAAGCTCATGATAACTTGTATTTTTGGAATCTATCAAAAGGAAAACGGTTGAAAAGTTAAAACTTGTGACTTACCTCGAAGCGACAACGTGCGGAATAATTACCCAGGTTTTTTTTATTTTAAATATGAAATAACCAAATTCATGCGTGCTTGTTAGTAAACCTGAGCTCCCAATTATGTTTATGGTTTTCCGTATTTGCAGACCCAGTGTTGCCAATCATAGTTTCCACTAGACGTTTCATTAAAATAATGAACTCCGGCTAATAAGTAATAGTTTGAGGCAGAGCGTAGTTCCAACAAGAGCAGTTAAGAGGCATGGCTTCCGGCAAAGGTTTCCTGCCGAAGCACTCCAGCCTTTCTAAACATTTAAACCCCCAGGATGTAGTTCGCAAGGAGGACAACGAGGAACACAGCCTTCCGATTTCCGCTATTTTTTTTTGTTCAAAAAGCTCTGTTACTCAATCTAGTCTTGCCATAAGAACAAAATTTGATTTGTTCTCTGTCATTACATATACATGTGTAGCCGTGGATTCTACAAATGACTCGATGAAAAAACAGAAATACCCAGGCTTCTGACCTCAAATATAGTTGGATTAGATATAAGATTATATACAATTATAAAAGCATAAAATATAGTATCAACCTTGCACCTAGCCGTCGTCTTGATTTTTATCAACCTTAAACAATTCATCCATTATGGGAAATATATATAGTTTTCCAAAGGAAAAAAAAGTATTTGGAAATCCATTCATTGCCTTAACCGTGAAAGGGTTTCCCGGTTCCCATCGATATTTTTAAGGTTAAAAAGTATATTCCACTAATTGATAATTATTAAAAAATATCTTCCCGAATTCATTTCAAAATTGTGGAACGTCTCCACGTTACTATTCCCATAAAATTGTGTTGTGATGTGAGATCTAAGTAGAAAACATTACGAATAAGTTTATTATGAAAAACCTGCCTTATCAAAGAACTTTTCGGCTTGGGTCGAAATAATGTGTTTTGGAAGAAGAATAGAAAAAAAATGAAAGTATAGTGGACAATTGTTTTGTTTTTTGCGACATTTTCAATGATTTTTGAATAATTTTCGAAAGTTAATTTTGTATGATCAATAACTTGTATAACTATTTGTTTTACCACCCTTAAAATTTTAAATAGTTTTATAGTGCCCGCGGGGACTCTTAGATAATGTGTCTATTTGCACGTAGGAGATCTGTAACTGAATAGCGTTATGTTGCCGTGTCGAAGGTCCGGGGTTTTGCTGTGCCAGATGATTTATTTGGTTGGAACGGAGCTGTGGGGTCTGGAGACCTTCCCATTCTCACCCATTCTCTATACAGAAGGTACTCTTAATTGAGGTACTCTCAATCTGGAGAGTTGAGCGTGATCTAGGACAAACACGACCCCGCACAACCGTTGTTCTAGAAACAGTACAGTCTCTGAACCCATGACTCTTAGTGGGTTGTAATGGTACCATTTGCTTCTTTTATATTTCCCACAAGCTTCTCATTGCCACCTTTCTGTACTAATTTAACTAGTATATCGGTAAGAAAATTGAATAGTCGAAGCACACCATCTATTCTTGAAGTGTAATTTACTTTACAAGTAGAATGCCGTTATCTGCTACGGAGGGAACGAATTCCAGATGTGACCCGGAGTTAAGCAAGTTCAAATCGGGAATCAATCACAAGATAAGGTTTTACTATTTATAGAAGTCTAAAATAAACTGACTGTAAGCTGAGGCAAACCACAGGGTTTCGCCTTCTGATGGTTATCGCTCTGCTATCTCTAGCTTACATCAATGTAACCTCTTTCATGACCAGGATCTCAATAGGTAAGAAGTGATTAGGCGAAGATAGAGACTTGTGAAGCTTAATAATTAGTCAGAACATCAATAAATATGTTAGTACTAAAGAGCATTTTTAACACAATAGTGTGGATTTTAAGAGGAGAAATCTATCCGAATTTATATGATTTCTCTTGCTGACGGCTCATCATCTGCATATCACTAGAGAACAACCTATTGAATATTTGATTCCAAAATTGTATTACGTAAGGTCTGACCTCGTTATATAATCAATAACCTATTATAATAAACTAGAACAAAATTTCTCTGCTTTAAGGCATTAGACTGTGGCAAACAGACGACTCAGATACTCATGTTATGAGTGGATCCGACAAGATAAAAACCCTTCACTTTATTTCATAGTACAATTTAGTCTAAATATATATATATATATATATATATAAGTTAAGATGAGACTAATACCTGTATATCCACTAATACCAAACCATTGTAAACACACATTGTAAATAGTATATATAGAGGATTAATAGACGAATAAAGTCAGTGTTTAAACAGCCTTCGTGAGAGTTATTTCTAGCCCATTTACTTCTTTTTTTTAACATTCTGTGTCCGGAAGCTCTTAAGTGGTGCCGAAACCCGGGAACGGTTTAGCAGTACAGTAAGAATATTTTTTTTTCTTTTCTTCTTTTCTTTCTCTATCTTTCTCTCTGTTCTTCACGGAAAAACTGTTAGTTTTTTTCTCTTCTTCCTTTTTAAAGAAAATCCAAATTAGCCACTAACATGAATGAACAAGGACAGAGTATCCTCAGACCGGCAACGTTGACATTGGAGCCAGCGCAAACGGAACAGACGAACCCGGAGTTCCCGCCTTATCCATCGACTACTTTAGCGATGGCGCGAGCGGACATAGCCGCACAAGAGGCAAACAGGATTGCTCAAGAAACAAACGAACTAGAAAAGATGAAGCTAAAGAAGGCAAACGCGCAGGACATCAGAAGAGAGATCTCCGATCTGGACAAATTTAATGGTGATATCGGAGAACTGAATCACTTCATTAAAGGCGGGGACGGAATAATGAACAGTATCCAATCCCAGGTGGCCGTGGATCTGTTAGAAGAAACGGACGCTAGAAGATTGCGAGTGGCCCTGGCACGTCGGGTCAGGAGGAGCGTCCTGAACTTAATCCAGGCTGATGAGGAGACGTCATGGCAGGTGATCAAGGATAGGTTAAAGAAGACCTATGGAGGAGGGCGATGGGCTCCCGAAGAGGATATGCTTCAGATGTTTCGTGAAGTAAAGAGGACGAACCAGTCGAACGGTCAGTACGCCGCAGGACTCCTGGCAAAGTTAAATAAAATTAACGATAAACTGCGGGAAATAATGGAAACCAGCGCAGTTGAGGGCTGGATGGTGTTCATGACCACAGTCCTCAAAGTACAATTAGCCAGGGATACGGGGAAAAAGGATGGTCTTCCCAGGGACAAGACATTCGTGGAATGCGCTCAGGAGATGATGGACGTAAGTGCCCGAGACGAGGAGGAAAGAGAAGTATTTGAACCAGGGTGGAGCAGGGTGTCGTATCGTAGAAACGAGATTGGAAGGAATCGAACCAGACCAGACCCGGAGAGAAGAAGAGACAGAGATTTTGGCAGGAGAGAAAGGGCACCGAGAGAGAAGAGACAGTTCATAGATAGGAGGAATATAAAAAAAGATGATAGAAGATGCCACGAATGTGGTAAGACTGGGCATCTGATAGCCCAGTGCCCACGCACGCGCTGCTACGAGTGTAACACGGAAGGGCATATGGCACGGCAGTGCCCATACATAAGGCGGAGGGAACATGATCGGGGAGAACCGATGGAAGTTAATATGCAAAGGATATGGAGGAGGAACCGAGGGCCATCCGAATCATCTGGATCTTCCGAAGCCTCAGGATCTGAGACGGAAGGCAGCGACCCTGGCGGCAGAGTGAACCCCGGAGGAAAAAGCAGGCAGCGGAGTGCAGCGAGGAGAACCGAGGAGGTAAGGAGAGAATGAGGATGGTGTGAACGGAGGGGCAACCTTTTAAGTGTAAATACTATTGTGAAAAAGTGTGAGCGGTTGCCTATAATAGAATTTTGTAAGGGTTGGAGATGTCTGGTGGATACGGGAAGTTCGTGTAGTTTAATAAGTAGGGGTAGTTTAAGAACGATATGTAAAGGGAAGGGGGAACCAGACTTTAGGAAGTGCCTGTGCAAACTAATCACTTTGAGTGGTCCCTGTACAGTGGAGGGAGAAATAGATTGGGCATTGGATAAATGGGGAAAGAAGGGGGAGGTAGTAACCTTGCATGTGGTAGAGAACATGGCGCGGGAGTATGGGGGGATTCTGGGGTGTGACATACTCAGAAAACTAGGGGCAAAATTGCGTAATTCAGGGGGTGAATGGTTAATTAAAATCGGGAAAAAGAAATATAAAACCGTGGAGGACGTGAGGAGTGATGTGAGGTGTGTAGGAGCGCTTACCCAGGACAGGGAGTGGAGGACGAGGGTTATGGAGGAATATGCGAACATCTTTTTTCGCGAAGGGGAGTCTCTGAGCGTGACAGGAGAAACACTGCATGAAATCAATCTCAAGTCAGAGAAGGTTACGTACGTAAAGGAAAGAAGATACCCGCAGGCATTGAGAACACACATCCGGGAGGAGCTGGAGGAGTTGAAGAGACAGGGTATAATTGTCGATAGTAAATCGCCCTTTAATAGCCCCTTATGGGCTGTGAAGAAGAAGACCATGGAGGGCGAGACTGAGGGACGCTATAGGGTAGTGATCGACTATCGACAACTAAATGACAATACGCTTGACGAAAAGTACCCCATCCCGCGGTTAGAGGATATCCTGGATAGGTTAGGTGGGGCGGCGATTTTTAGCACGTTGGACCTGAAGTCTGGGTACCATCAAATACGTATGCACCCTAGAGACCAGTGCAAGACAGCCTTTACGTTCGAAAGGGGACACTACGAATTTACGCGCATGCCTTTTGGTCTTAAAAACGCGCCCATAACGTTCCAGAAACTAATGGATGAGTTCTTACGCGGTCTAGACGAAAATATGTGCCAAGTGTACATGGACGACCTACTGGTTTTTAGTAGAACTGAAGCACAGCATGTCGAGGACCTGAGACGGGTTTTTAATCGAATTCAACAGTTTGGGTTAAAACTTTCGAGAGAGAAGTCGATTTTGGGGCAAAGAAAGATCAACTTTCTAGGACACACGATATCAGAGGAAGGTGTGCGGCCGGATAGTAAGAAAGTCGAGGCAATCGGCAAAATGGCGGTCCCAAGCGACATTAAAGGGATCAGACGGCTCTTAGGAACTCTCAACTATTACCGACGTTTTGTACCGGAGATGGCGGAGAACTTGGTGCCTTTGAATGAACTGTTGCGAAAGGGGCGCACAGTTAAAATCACGCCAGAAATCGAAGAGAAGGTCAGAAGGTGCTTGCTACAGTTGCAAACCGAGCCAATCCTTGCGTTCCCAGACTTCACTAAGCCGTTCGCGATCACCACAGACGCCAGCGAATATGCACTGGGGGCGGTTTTATCGCAGGATAGCGAAAAGGGGGACCGACCCGTGGCATACGCGAGTAGGAGACTCACAGACGCGGAATCTCGCTACAGTGCACTAGAAAGGGAATTATTAGGAATCGTATGGGCAGTGCAACATTTTCGACCATATGTATTTGGGAGGAGGTTCAAGGTCCATACAGACCACCGTCCGTTGCTCTGGGTGGGCAATCTGAAGGAGTCTTCGGCCCGAGTCACAAGATGGAAGGAGATCCTGAGCCAGTACAACCTGGAAGTGGTGTACAAACCAGGAAAGGACAATGTTGTGGCTGACTGGCTCTCTCGTGCCTTACAGGTTAATGTGATAGAGACGGAGGGTGGCGAAGCGTCGGGGGAGCTGCAACGGTTCGTGAGGGAATGGACACCAGATGGAGAAGGCGGACGTGTGGACGACCCCCAAGGCAATGAGGAAACCTCGGTCGACGAGTCAGGAGACGAGAGACCGGCTGAGATGGAGGAAGTAGATGACATAGTCAACAACAAATCCCGGCAGGTCATTTGGAAAACAAGGACGACAGGGCTCGTAAAAATGGATTTTTCCAAATACGAAAAGCACTCCATCATTACTATTTGGTCACAACCTGGAGTTCAGGAAGAGCAGATATGTCGCGCGCTGAAGGATGCCTCTAAAGCGGGAGCGACCCAGTACCTGTATGTTGGCAATGCGACGGTGTGGGAGAAAATTCGCAACTTGTGGCGACTTGAGAAGATAGGTATAGATCGGATGTTTATCCGATGCCGATTGATGGTGGAGACTGTTCGTGATCGGGACCAACAAAAGGAGGTAACGACAGCATATCACCAAGGGAAGACCAACCACAGAGGTATTAATGAGACATTGGCGGCTCTAAAAAGGAAGTACTACTGGGTGGGGATGCGGAAGACGGTGGAAGAGGTAATGAAGGACTGCCACATTTGCCATATGGCTAAATATGACCGCCACCCTCCCGTAGGTTTACAGACCGAGACGCGAACACCGACGGTACCGCTGACAGACCTCCAGATAGATACCTTTACGTGGAGAGGGTATAAATGGGTTACGATATTGGACACCTTCAGCAAGACGGCCATGGCCCATCCAGTAAAAGAGAAGTCGGCAGCGGCGGTGAATGGCGCCCTACAGACTTGGTATCAGTTTTATGGAGTGCCGAACACGATCTCCTCGGACGGGGGCAGGGAGTTCGATAACGCGCTCCTGCGACAGGAGACGAAACGGTTGGGAATAGAGTGGCACTGGAACACGCCCGGCCATCCAAAAAGTAGGGGAGGGGTCGAACGTCTCCATAATACGCTGGGGGAACATCTCCGGGTATTCCACGTAGATAAAGGGTTGGAAGCGGATGACGCGATGCCTCGAGCAATAGTGGCATACAACCACTCCATCCACATGGCGACTGGGTTTTCCCCTTTTGAAGCTCTTTTTGGGTTACGCCCACGAAGGAGAAACGAGGGGGATACGGTGGTGGACGAGGGCATGGCCGAACAACTAAATATAAACAGATTAGAGCTCGAAAGATGTTGGGGTAAAGCCCATGGACGTATGACCGCGGAAAAGAGTAGGAGAATAGCGCGTGAGAATGCGGGGGTGAAGGATATCATGGGGACGATCAGAATAGGAACGATTGTTTATAGGAAGATCGTGTCGAATCGCGCGAAGGAGGTCCTTCGGTACGAGGGTCCATTCAAAGTGATTACGATTAGGGAGCACAATCTGGTCACTATTCAGAGTCTGGTTGAGCCCAGGAAGCGGAGAACTGTTCATATCGAGCAACTGAAGGTTCCGGCGGGGGAGGCCCGATCTTGAAATTGTATATATTTCTTTTTGCTATTAGATACTTCTTTTTTTTATATATATCGATATGTAGAAGTATAATTTTTGGTTTTGTTTTCTGTTTGATTTTGTTTTGTTGTCAGTGTAAATAAAGTTTAGGTATAAGACTTATATTGTGTATATCCATTATATAGTGATGTTATAGATTAAGATAATATTAAGTTGGTTTTGTAGGTGAACAAATTTTTGTTTTGTTTTGTAGGTTCAGTTTAGCTTATACTATGTGGTTGTAAGAAAAATATTTTGTTTATTTTTTATTTTATTTTTTGAGTTTACAAAGGTGTTCGTAAACTGGCAGGGGGGAGTTAAGATGAGACTAATACCTGTATATCCACTAATACCAAACCATTGTAAACACACATTGTAAATAGTATATATAGAGGATTAATAGACGAATAAAGTCAGTGTTTAAACAGCCTTCGTGAGAGTTATTTCTAGCCCATTTACTTCTTTTTTTTAACATTCTGTGTCCGGAAGCTCTTAAGTTATATATATAAATATCTACAATATAATTGATGTGATAATTTCTACTTGTAACTCAGTAAATTTGTCTGAACCATAAAAATCTCTAGTTTTTGGCCATATCGTATTCCTTTAGTTGTAGTGTTTCGTTGAATAGACAATTAAAGTTTTATTCAGTTAACGTACATCAGATTTGGAAGTTATCGAGGTTTCAATTCCGAACTTATCAAGCCACCTGAATATGGTTTAAATAATTAAATAATTTATAAATAACGCATAGAAATGACAAATAGAGTATAATTGTAATAATATTTCCTCCTTAAACCAGAATAATCCCTTAAATATATTCCTAATGGAATTGCTGGTTTCAGCCGTAAGGATCGTAATACGTCCGATATTATAAGATTATCATTCAAATTACCATTAGTAATTTACCACCATTTAGTAGCAGTTCGATTAGTTATAAAAAAAATAAATTGCTACTAAGATACATTACTTCAATGTAATTGGGTTTCTATTTCTTTCGAGGAATCCATCTTAGATGGGTCAGGGTTGTCGAGTCAGATGGTTCGTATTATGTTAACGCAACAAATTGTATTTATAAATTGAGGGAAAAAAAAAAAAAAAAAAAAGTTCACATCGATTTATACACCAATAAATCAGTTTATGAGTCTCTTACGAAATAATGATTAACTTAATTTAATATGAGAATGATTTATTTATTTATTATATAGCTCAAGAATATGGCTTGTTTCCTCATACTTAAAATTATTAATTGTTTTATATTTTTCAGCTTTTAATCCTGAGGGATGTTATTCTCATTTGCATATTAGCATCGCCCATAATCACCGCTTCTTACTTCTTACGCCCAAACTAATTTTTACGTATTGCTACTCAGATCAGTTACGTAACTATTTAGCACAGCACGTCGAATGTTATGCCGTTTAGTCCCGATTAGTTATGCAACCGCCCAATGTAAATTATTTATGATTTCCCTCCATTAAATTAGGAAAATAAAAAATCACCTATTAAAATAATCTTTAAACAAATATGCAGTACAAAAACAATTTTCCGGACATATATTCGTGTTGGTCCATATATTGGAAACATTTTTATTGAAAATGTTGAGGTAGTGATAGCTTCCATGCTTAACAGCCAGGCAGTTCAATATAATTTCATTTTTTGTTAATCAAATCAAAACTTTTTTTAACCTCCGAGTGAAACAGTCATATTGTTACGTATACACTCCGGTCACTATTCGTAGGGGAAAATAGAAAAAATAATTAGGTATATTTTTTATATTTAAAAAAAAAGTGTTAAAGTGATCTCAGCTAGTCAATACGGAATTTAAAAAAGAAAATAAAAAATGTCCGCCTCATATAAATTCATTGAAAAAAACTGTGCCATTACTTCTTGGGTTTAAGTACATGGTAGAGTCTGCACTGTATAGGAGAGCGGTGATAGAAACAAAACAGAGATCACACTCAACTTCTAGGTTTTATCTATTTTTTTTTTTAGGTTTATACCCATTTTATAGATACAGAATGTCCTGGGGCGCACTCAGATACGGAATAAAAATTATATTTAATATTTTAATAAAAAATTTCATATACAAATTCATAACAAAACATTTCTAGTGTGATTCTTTTTTTTTCCCTGAGTATAATAAAATATATAATTTTTTTTTTACGGCTACTAATGTGATCAAATGCTCAACTATTGGACATCAATGTGTAGTTTTTAATTCTTTATTTCTAAGTCATCAATATTCACGAATTTAACCAATTTTTCTTAAAACTTTTCCAAATTATTTTTCAAGCTACAAGTTGTAGTAAACTGAAGCTATTACGAATTTGGAAAAGAAGATGGCCATGATAAAGAACCTTCTTAATTGGTACTCCGCAGAAGATATGAAGGTTGAGGTCGCCCATTTCCGATGTTTTACCTTCTCCCTTCCACTGCCGAAACCTAATTGTGTCAGGATGACTTGGAAAATTCTATTCGAGTCACACAGTAGATCCTACACACATTTGCTTCTAAGGCTAGGCCCTACCCAGCGGTGTTCTTTTAATATGCTTTCGTACATTAAAATTCTAAAAACAACCTAGGTGGTGCGTTCTAGATAAAGTTGCTCCCTATTATTATGCCAGAATAAATCTGAACTGTTATCTTGCTTGCGTAGATATCTTATTATCTGCTTAGACAGCTTAAGCGCTTGTTTGGAACATTCAAATTAGACTGTCAGAAGAAACAAATTATTTTTGGGAAATGTTTTGCATCGAGTTTGAAGTCTTATTACGAAATGCGATGCTTTTAATGATAATCACGTACGATGATTTCTTCAAAGATTTCAACTAAGGCAGAAAGCTGATTTCTAGGTATATTATTCATAATATATCGCTCATTCAAAACAACAACGTCATAACTCGAACATTGGCATTTTTTAGTTAAGCCTCCTGTAGCAATTATATTTATTGAAGCTTATTAACACAAGAACGACTTATCTGAAATTCCATTTACAGTATGATTATTATTTTTTTTAAATAAAATCATATTTTGAGTTGTATCATGCTTGAACTTGAAGTTTTATTGGAATAATGATTTAATTTAAAATAAAAACAATTTCAAGGTTTTAAAAAGTTATTAATCGTTAATGTAAGAATTCCAATACCAACATTACAATAGGAATGCTTTGCTTTACCAATACTCAAATTTTTATTTTTTTAAACTCACTTGGAACTTTCAAATACATCTATTGATAAATTAGGTTTTTTTGAGTTATGACATTGTTCTTTTGAAGGAGTGATATGGTATCTGCAAAAACTGAATTAAATTTTTTATTGTCACGACAATTTTAATTCAACTAAATTGTCAAAATTTAACAAGAAACTTCTCTTCAGAGTATCATGTAAGCAACTTTAAGACAGCTAACCGTTTATGGACACTTGTCCCTTCTAAATAGACTCAAAAAATGTTCAGTGTGGGGGTTAGAAAATGCTTCTAAATCCAAATGAAATGGATCGCACAAGTCACTTCGGATACAAAAAATTCAGACCAGACAGGGAAAAATTTAAGAACGACTATGGTTCCAAGTCATTTGAACGAAAGTTTTCCCATGTCCCTAACAAGCAAGAAGAACACATGAAACGAGTGGATTGAGGAGCGAAAATGAAGGAGTACTAGAGAAATAGTACTATTTTTCCCAAGTCCTGTGGTCATCAGTAGGTCCCAACGATTAAAGAAAAACAATTATACATTATACTTTAAATGATAATAATCCCTCGCCTTATCAGATCACTCGTATATAAGACAGTTTCCAATTAATAAAATCATTGGAAAGCGAACACTTGGGACTGCATTGCAACTTTGTTGGATTCCCGTGCGTGTAGGGTCAAGCATTGCGAAAATGTACAAATTGATGAAGCCTACTTCCATTGTCTTGTTTACAGTAAGCAGCTTGATTTCCTAATGCACCTTTTGGGAATGTTTCTTTGTTGCGTCAGAATTATCCTTAATTTCATGTTTATTTCGCAGGGTTTTTTTTTATTTACTTTTCTGCGACATAAACAACGAGATGATTTTGGCGATGCTTTGGTGACGGGTCGACTATATTGTGTATTTACTGTGAATGTACGATTTTACAGTTGATCGTGTCGTTGTGTATTGTTTATCATTCGAAATAAACCAAGCATTAACAATTTTTGTTAGAATTTCGGACTATCGTGTTTGTATCATGTTTATATGAACGCGTTTGCTGAACACAAAAGTTCTGCTTCATAAGTCCAAATAGGTTTTGTTGTGGGTTTATTTTATTTTTTTAAACAAATCTCCAATTGCTAATAGAATGTTTAGTTATGTTTCTTATCTTTGTAAATTGAATATTATATGTTTGAAAAAGTATATTTCCTTTAAAATCGCAGTAAAGTAGGATCTTATTTACCTTATATCTGAATAAATAGCAGCGATATTGCAGTACAGGATCGCCAATTCTATCGGATTATGATAAGAGGAAAAAAATGTTAAAATCTTATTTAATTACCTACTAAAGATTTTTACTATTGTCATTTAAATTTGTATATATAATCAATTCTAAATAATTCTAATAAAAAATGCCATCATTTGTTACATAATAAATTTTAATATAATACAAATCACTATTACAACGTCTCTCAGAGGTTTTTTTCTTTTTTGTGCAGTATACTTGTGAAATTCGACTGATGCAAAGAACATTCATTCAGACCCAGTTACTGGCGCCGGCAGTAGGCGGCTATATACTAATTGTAAAGTTTTGTCTGCCTCTTCTTAGAGACGTGAGAAGACGTAAAAGCATCCCTCCTCTCTGTAATCTTCAGAGCGAAGAATCACTAAACATGTCGGAATATCGGACATCGTAGAGACTGTGCTGTATTGAATTATTTAACCATCTTTGAGTGGCTAGAGGTTTCTCAATCCTCGCTTCCATGTGAATAATAGGGAAGGTTTACTTAAGAAGATCACAAATACATTATGCTCCAAAAGGCATTTCTTTTAATAAACATATTATTATTAACTTTAAGAGGCTTGCTTTGCTTTACCCATTCTTTTCGTGGATTTTTAGCAAAGATTGTAAGACCAGACTCCATTTGTGTGCAATTCAATGTTGTTACTAACAGCATTGTTGACGTTTCTGCAATTATTTACTAACCTGAAAAGATTCGGTCTCAAGATTCCATCTACCATTCTCCCGGGGAACATTGGGTTTCTGAAATTATGAAAGACCTTAAAGATAAGAAGGAATTAGCGAGAGGTTGGAAACGCGATTGCAGTTAATTACGAACGGGGATTGTTTGCCGGGTCAGAGCCGCGGACGATGTCAAGGCTCAGAGGTCGACCACAGCGGCCCCACAATCGCTGGTTGACCAATTGTCACGGCATGCTATCCAATCTCACCGCTAATGAGAGGTACCCACCTTATTCAAGAAGACCCCCTTGTCATCGCTCCTAACGATCTTCCTCCATCTCCTATTTGGAAGCTAAAGCTGCGAAACTCTTGCTTCATCGGCTACCAGGTGTTAATGGAAAAGCGAAACCTCCACCGGAGAAACGTTTTTGTCCCTCAACATAAGTGAATTGCATTGAAAAATTATCTACATCACAGTCATGCCGTCTTTATATGTCGCTCCTTCAAAAGAACAACGTCATAACTCAAAAACCTAATTTTTCACAAGAGGTATTTAAAAGTTCCATGTGAGTTAAAAAAACAAAACAAATTGGGTATTACCATAAGACAAGCATTCCTATTGTAATGATATTATTAAAATTGTTTTATTAACCATAAGACATTTTTTAAAAGCTTGAAAACTCTAACTTCTGTCACTATTCCCATAAAACTTCAAACATCTCTCAAAGTATGACTTTAAAAAAATGTAATTGGAGGATCACAAATGCTTTTCGTGAATTAAAAGCTTCAACCAAAACCATCGCTAATGGTAGCTTAACTCAAAAATGAGAATTCTTTAGTCATGTCGTTATTTTAAAGAGGCTATGTGTATTTCTGGTTAATGATGAGCACATGGCATATGATTGATTTCGGGACGAACTTCAACCTATTAAAAACCTTTTCTATTGATAATGCATTTTAAATCTTCTAAATAAACGAATCGCTAAAACTTAGAAGAAAAGAACCAATTGTACTCAGCATGACTGAATGATTTGACAAACAACAAATTGTTATAGTTCCAAGTACTTATTTGATTAGTAGGGAGCGTTGTAGCTCGTTAGGTTTCTCCCTTTCGGTCTGGCTGTGGCACATGAATTAATTATTCTGCCTACAGCCCTGATTCATCTGTGGGATCTGGAGACACCCATATCCATATATAATATACATGGATACAGACATATCATATACATGGATAGATACATCCACCAGGCTTGCTAATCCTCTACAACGTTATTTAGGGGGAAATTTCGACCAAATCACCTCCTTCCACAACCGTTCAGGAAACACCTCATTGGTTACACAAGTTCAGTTCATTACGCATTACAGTTCAGTCCCGCCCATGTATACTGAACCCAATACCTGTCAAGGGTTGTAGTAGTGCAGGATTTTTTTTGTTGTAAAAGTTATTGGATCAAGCCCATTTGCTTAGATTGAAATTATGATGGCTATTTTTCTAAAAAGGCGATAAGTCTATGCTGCCTTATACTATGAGGCAGGACGTTGCTCGGAATATCAAAATTTACTTAAATGGTTGTAAAGAAGGGTTTTATTTGAATTAAAATCTAGTTTTGTTTTATATATCGCATTTTTTGCTAATGGCATGTGTAAAGATCTGTTTTTACACAGTTTTAACCATGGGCTGGAACTAAGATTTTTGCGATCAAAACTTTATTAAAATTTTTTTTTTTTTTAATTATTTTATTGAATTGTACAACTGTAATATATACATCTAGTACAAGGGCTGTATGAATAAATACATGAAAGGACGTGTAGAGGCACTACCCATTGGCAGCACTCTAATTATATTTCTATTATAGGAGGTCTCGAGGCCATCTTCTCTTCAGACGCCTAGGAGGATTGTCCGGGATGGAATTGGAACCAAGGATGGAAACTAGTGGGTTTGGATGGGCCTGGAGTTTATTATGGAATGATAGGTATCTGGAATGGGCTAAATCGGTAACATATGAAACGTTCAGGTCATTATGGATGGTTTTATTTGTGACAAAATAAGGAGCGTTTAGGATTTTGCGAAGGATTTTGGATTGCAAGGATTGAATACGAGAGGAATTTGATGGTTTGGTGGAGCCCCATAGTTCAATTCCGTAAGTCCATATAGGTCTTATCACAGTAACATAAATAAGTCTTTTGTAATTGATATGAAGCTTTGAGCGTTTGTCTAGTATGTGTTGAAGTAGTCGGAAGCGTCTAGCTGTTTCTTGTCTTTTCAGTCTTGTGTGAGGGTTCCAAGTAAGACGTTTGTCTAAGTTGAGTCCTAGGTAGCGGATCTGTTCAACAGGGATAAGTGGAGTACTATTAAAGGATACAGTAGGACAGGAAGTCATGGGTTTTCGGCGAAGGGTAAAGGTAATTTGATGGGACTTTTTGGAATTGATTTTAATTCTCCAATTCCGACACCATTCTTCGAGACTTGATAAATGTGATTGAAGGGATTGGGATGCAATATATGGGTCGTTATTAACTGATAACACACATGTGTCATCAGCATAGGTGGAGATGAAGGTGTTAGGATGGGTTGGGATGTCAGCTGTATATACTGTGTAGAGAATAGGACCGAGGATGCTACCTTGAGGAACACCAGCAGACTGTTATTAAAATTTATTTTGGAAATTTAGACTTTATTATTGGAAAATGGGCTTTGAGACTTTAATAAGACATCGAATTCGTATCCAATCCTTCGTAAAATCCTTAATGCTCCTTGCTTTGTTACTAATAAAGTCAGCCGTAATGACCTCACTGTCCCATTTGTTGCTGATATGGTCCGAAACCTATACCCGTCCTAAGGGACAAACTTTATTCCCACTCAAATCTCTTTAATAAAGTTTAAGTCTAGCAACCTCTTCAATTTCTGATAATCTTTCTAGGTGTCTGAAAAGAAGATTGTTTCGTGACCTTTTAAGTTGATGTTGTTATTTGAGTAGAACCAGTGGCTAGTTTCTCTACTTAGCTTTATCTCATCCAATTATGTGTTATTCATTCTATTTACTTGTTTTTAAATACAATTGTAAGTTTTAATAAATACATTTTAAAAAATTGGAAATAATATATATAACTTCTCACTCTTTTCACTGAAATATAGTCGAAAGAATAGAAAATATGAAAAAAAATCTGTTCTTAATGTAGAAATATTTCGCTTAATTTCTATCGGTCTGTGGTATGTTTTTAAGGTGGTATATTACGATTTATAACATGAGTGGTATCTATTTGATTATCCTCTTGAAAATTCCTTTGTTGAGACGATGTCGGTCTTTCCCTTTTAGAGCCCAATATTATATAGTTCCTATATATATTAAATATTATTATATACTATATACAATATATTCCGAAGCGTGGTGACAAATTTTACTTGACATTGGGCTTGGAAGTGGGTCATGGCGCGTGTTTTTGTTGAGATCCGCTCTTCCTCCTCCACCTGCCTTTGTTCAGGACCTCGTAAAATTGTCTGTTAGGAATTTAGTCTAATCCCCCCCCCCGTACGGATTTGTTTAAAATATATACACATTTTATTATAAAAATTAAGTATTTTTTCTTCAGAGTTATAAATATTACTTCGAAAATATTTGCTGTTCTTCGCAGAGTTGCAAAATTTTATTAAATAATAATAATAATAAAAATGGCACACTTCTTGAACTCCAGCAATGATTTCCAGCATAATTTCTTACTGCGGCCGGGCGAGTTCATCGTAATACTGACCTCACGTTTGAAGTCCAGGTCATTGTAGATTTCTTTTTTTAGAATTCTCCTGTTGCAATACCATTTTGTACTGAATTGGGTAATTACTCTTAATAATATTTTAAGGATAATATAACATATTTGTAGTTGTACATAAAAAATCCTAAATAGTTATTACCCTAAAGATCTTAAATAATGCGAAGAAACGTTTAAAAATTTATTTCTGAAAAAATTGCATCTGATTTGTTCGGATTCCATTGTCTTTTAAAGCACAAACTAATTTTTCATTTTTTTTATCTGCATTTACGTTTTCCAAATAGATTTTATTAATCTTTAGTTTCTTCTCAAATGAGGTAGTTCAGTGTCTTGGGGGCTAAGAGGGCTGGCTTAGAAATAGTATAGTCTCTACCACATACTGAACCCAAGACATCATGAGTTTTAATGCTACATGTTTTTTAAAATTTAAATTTTAAAATTAATTTTTTTTAAATAACAGAATGGGAATAACGTTTATTCTTGAATTTAGTTAATATTAATAATTATATGAATTTATAATTTATTTTTGAAAAAATATAGTATCTCTAGTATTTTTCTTGTCATCTTTTATAGCACCTACTTATTTTTGGTCTCGTTTTTAATGGGGAAGAGGGGTAGCTCAGTTAGAATGCGAAGCAGATCCACCACCACCATCCAGCACCAAGATCGCGGGTTCGTAGCATGGCAGGTGGGCCTAGGATTTTTTAAAGGAAGTAAAAAATACTTAGTTACGCCGTCCTTCAGAAGGGACGTTTAACGGGGTCCCGAGCCTGTACGATGTCAGGTACTCCTTAGAAATCCCTATCCTAATGACATCTGAATAGGCAAAATTTAGAGCTCCCAATGTAGCACCGTCCGATTACCCATAGCAGCAAAAAGTGATGTTAATTGAACAAACAACAACAACAGTTAGAATGATAAGTTGCCATGCTGAAGTTCCCTCTAATCCCTCGGTTTAACTCCATCTATAGCTGATCAATAATTTATTCCGTTTATGTATCTTCTCTGTGGAATCTGAGGACACCCTCTCCAATCTCTATATTGAGGGTAGCTACTAATTAGAAGGAAAAGCCTGGCGGTTGACTGTGACCTCGGCCAAATCACCTCCCTGTCCAATGGTTTGCTTTGAAATAGTACATTCTCTACCATTTACTGTAATCAAGACCCTTCATGGGTTGTAGAGCTGGATGTTTGTTTCTTCTTAAATGGAAGACGTTCAGATTAGAGGCAGATTTTGGTACTGTGGGTTCCACCGATAGTTTAATTGGTTTATGTTCAAGTTCCATTTGTTAATTTTACTAAATTTGCACGATATTCCTAGCTTAAAATATTTCTTACGTTTCAACTTTTACACGTAATCCTTTTATTTTCTGTTGTCGAATTTGGGTTTAAATTTTTGCTGTTTCAATTGCTATATTGGCTTCACTGCCCAAACAATGATCTAAGGGAAAAGTAAGATCCTTTGATCTGAATAGTATTACCCACTGAGGTACAGTAAAACTACATCATTAAAGACATATCCCTCTATTTTTCAAAGGTTGACGTGATTCACTAACAGGGTTTGGTTTAGTAAGTAAAGATCTTTTTTCTTCACAATAAATAACATTGCATTTATTGTGTGCTGATCATAATTACAAGTTAAGTTATATATCTACTTACCAAAAATGAAAAGGGAGCCCTTTCACTATATGAGTTTCGAAATAGTTTGAACGGCGTAGCTCCATATTCCCGATACTGGAAAACCCGATTAGGTTCTTTGCTAGACGACATCAGCTGATCGTTATAGGTCAGCTGACCAAACAGCCGTGACTTCCTCCTCATGGCTCCTTCAATCCGTTCTCCACGGCCTACTGTATCTTTTCCATCACTAAGGAAACGTATAATCATCTCTGTAGATAATAGGCAAAGGGTTGTTTATGGAAAATATTTGGGGTTTCCTCGATTTCTATTGAAATTGACGACTGTAAAATCGTAAGTTTGTTGAAAATAAATGACTAGGGAATGATTCGCGGATTTACTTAACTTTATAATTTAGGAAGCCTTGAAACAACTTCACATTCAGACATTTCTTAGAATTATCTAGAATGGTTTCGACATTAAAATTACGGGTTTAGTTATCTTTAAGTATATTTTAATCGTATAGGTCTTAAGTTTAGACTTGTAACGATATATTTGTTCCATATTACTAAGGTTCGGAACAGTCACTGAGTTGTGAGAATTGGGTGAACTTACCACAGAATAAATGAGTTATAATTAAGAATGAATTCAGTATTACTCATGCTCATGAGTTATGTGTGAAAAGTTTTTCTTTTTTTAATTTTTAGTCGTCAGTGGTTTCGTTAACCTTTGCTTCTCTTTATATTTTCTGTAAATACAATCTTTTCAAAATTTTAAATTTCAGATTGTATTTTATCATCCTGCAACTCCAGGTCAATCTGACGGATGTGTCGTAGGACCCTTTTCTTAATCAATTTCGCAATCGCCCGTAAAGACCAAAGTAAGAGATTGAAAAAGGCGGTCGATTCTTTACCTATCATAATATTAGACTGTGGTCTACACTCTATACTAACTGCCTAATTTATTTCGTTACTTTTATCAGGTGCTCGTTAATGCGTGGGTCCTAAAGATTCCATTTGTCTAATGACAATTTTCTTCATGAGAAAACTCGCCAGTTATTTGTCAGAATAGTTTACCTCGCTGTGTTTAATTTTCTTTTTAAAGTTACTGAAATCTCTGTCCATTCGTTCATTGCTGTCATTAAATTTTCCAGTTTAGTCAATATTCGACCCTGACACAAAGAAACATATTCTTTGCTTACTTTTAAAATTCATAAGTTCCATGATTTAATATTTTAGAACTATTTAGAATATGACGAGACAAATATTTCATACCTGAACTTTAAAGTCAGTATTGGAAAAAAAGAGACTAATTGCTGAAATAGCTGCCCAAGAAACTTCTTTGGTGAAAGGTGAGAATGTAGTGCATCGTGACACCACTTGAGCCTTGTCATTGGGATAACGAGTGTTACTGGGATAACATTCATAACTGGTTCCAGGTTATGGCATTTGAAGCTGAACATTTCTGTGGTCAACTGAAAGGAGCATTTGCAGTTTTAAAAAAGAAGTTTCATCGGAATAGTGCGATCTATCACAAAACAAGTCTTCTAAACCATGTATCTCACTTATTCATAAGTAAGGACAAAACGCGCATTTTTTTTTTAAAACAGACACTTTGGAATATCTAAAACTATAACTATGGAATATCTGTATTTTACTCCACGATAACCATTGGGCTAGTGTCACGTCCAAATTCAAAAGAACACGATTTGAAAATTTTTAATTATCATACATTCTTTATGTAATTGAAATGCTGGTCTGTTTTTATGTGAAGACCACTGTCATTCCTGGCCTGTGATTCCTTCTGACTTAACTGGGAGGCAACTCTCAAGAAATTTCCGACGGGCGTCCCCATATCCCCCACGGTAGCGAATCCCGCGCGGTGATCATTTTTGTACAATTCATAATTATATGATTCGGTAAAATCGTATTATTCCTTAATGACCGGGATTTGATATTGAATAGGATCTTTTTTGCTGTTTATCGCGACAGCGATCCCGTACGTTTCATTCTGTGATAATATATTTATTAATAATTACGAACTGCGGATTGTTTTTATGTTTTACCGAAAATCCTTTTTACAAACCTACACAACAGTTTTTATTTTCCTTCTAGTGCGTTCATGATCAGGCTACCGCTGCCCATTTGAGAAACAAGTAGTTTCGTAACCCGGAGACTAATTACCTTTGCCTCGATTGTCCCTGCTCCCTATACTTGATGGCCATTGCATTTACGAGTCGCACTGCTAAAGATTGCATTGGAATGTCATACCTTTCGGAATCATTGGTTTGGCAACACTAATTTAGAACATTCCTGTACCCTTAATATTTTATTATTAAATATTTTGTTGTTTGTTGGTGTTAAAAGGTCAAAACCCTCAGGTCAACAACGCCTATGGTTCGCTAAATAACTGTCACTCATACAAAATCATTCACAAAAACACTCGCGCACATTCAAACTGGAGGATGGAAACAATTTAGACATAATTCGAGTTTTGTTATAATTGAGACAGTAGGCGATGTGCTTACAAAAACTGAAGTACCAACGCGATGGTAGCTTCGTTCCCACCAAGTTCCTTCGATATATTTGTAGCTAGTCCTATTTTATTTATCGTTGATGGATATTTCATTCATTTAACATTCTTCAAAAATATATTTCACTGTTGTAATGGCGTTCCAATATTGGCATAAGGGAGTTGGTAGTTTTTTAATGATATATGAATGAGTGAGCCGAGTGTCTCGAGCGGGCATGAGCCACCTTCTTTATACGGCTTATTAGCTTTCTTCTTTTATTCCATTGAAAAAAAGTTTAAATTTTTTATTTATATAGTCTTGATTTTTAATTAATCAGAAGATACTGGTTTTACTTACAATTTTAGTCCCAGGGGACCATTTAAAGTAATGATTCGTTCTAATAATACACTCTTTTGCTTATTGGTTCAATATTTGGAATGAAAAAGGGCCTCTCCAACAAAAATTATATAAGTGTTATTCATCATTATAAGGAAAAGTAATATTTAGACTTGATAGTTCTTCGTTTGTTTTTAGAAAAAAAATAGAATCTGTACCGCTGTTACCCAGGAAGGGTCTTAAGTTCAGTACATGGTAGAGCTGTACTGTTCCTAAGCAGTTATGCAGGGAGGTGATTCAGCACAGATCGTATTCAACCGTCAGGTTTCCCCCAAACTAAGGGTAACTAATAATGAATTTTATAGTAGCTGGGCGAGTCCTTGTTAGGAGGGTCTGACGATCCTAAAGATGAATTGGTTGTTGTACGATGGTAATCTTCAATGCTGGTTGATATTAATCTTCAGTACATGAGCTATCCCGCCCTTCGTGAAAACACTAATGCCATAACATCGCCGCATTTCATTCTGACAGTTATTCCACTGTAGAACTATTTGAAACTACCAGCTATTTTAAATAGAATTATGTTTATTCAAATTAAGTTGAGTAATGGTGGCTCGATTTGAACTCATGATATTTTACGCAAGCAGTCAAATACCGGTCCATAATTTGAAGGCCTGATACTCGCTGTTATGATCGTAGCTACAAACTAGAACATGCCTAGAACAATTCAAAGTGCTATTCCATATTCATCGAACGACCATGTTCATTATCATAGAAACTGCTAGTTCTCTAGATTAAATGTCGAAATCTTACTTAAGAACCAGGTTAGTATACTTTGGGCCTTGAGCTAAAAAAAATCTATTTTTAAAAACAATAATAATATGTAATTAATAAAAGAAAAAGGTTATTGGTTTTGATTGTTGACTGTGGCCGATTTGCTGTAACAAATAATATGGATATAGTCAGTTTAATATGTTTTATACTGAAAGATGAAGTTTCGTACGAAACTTGCGAGCTCTCATCAAGACAAGTTGCTTGGAGAGGTATCTTGTACTGACACGACAGTTTGTTAGAAATGGATACAAAGCTCGAATCAACAGACTACTAGATTGAACAATTGGTTTGTGTTTCTCAAAGGTTAATTTTCTCGAAATCCATTTCAAGCGAGTCTTTTCCCCTTCGTCACGTGAAAATATTAAATATTTTACAGAAGGGAATATATTTTTAATGGGGATAAATCCTTGGTTCATAGCCTAATTTAAAATCTTGGATATCAATGAGCTGCTCAATCTAGTAACAACTTAATAGTTCTAGTTTATTTACAACAGAAATAATAATTATTAATATAATTTCATCAAAGCTTTTCTTCTCTTTGCATAAATTTAAATAATTTTGAGAGAGAATTAGCTCAGTAGTAGAGCGCTGAGTTGCTGTGTCGAAGTCCTCGGGTTCAAATCCGGCGGTACAAGATAAGTTATTAAATATATTAACGATCGGGGATCCTGTGGGATTTGAAGGATAATTGTGGGAAAACCTAGTGGTTAAGCGTGATCTAGGACAAATCACTCCCTGTACAAACCTTGTCCTTGAAACAGTTCAGTCTCTGCCACGTTCTGAACTCAGGACCCTTCATGCATTGTGATAGTATAGGTTATAGATTTTCTTTCTTTACATTAATTTAAATTTAAAAAATAAATGGTTCAGTTTTTAAGGTTCTGTTTTAAATTGTAATATTATTTATCCTGTTTCTGATGTTTAATTTCAGTTTTATTATAACTTCAGAAAATCAGTTTTTGTTTTTTTTTCAGTAAGTTTTTATCGGGTTCAAACTTATTTCTTTTGCTCAATCCTTCCCGATCGAGCCGCGTGTCCCAATTTTCGTTTGAACGTACCGGATGAAAGGCACAAGTCTACGATACTCCAAGGCTTTATGCATTGCATAATTTGTTATATATTTTTTATCTAGACTTGTCCTAAATGGGCCAGTCGTTTATCTAGCTTCGTAAAAGGAGGTTCTAACGAATTATCCATTAGGTGATGGGGATCAAGAGTGTAATTTTAACAATAGAGATCCGTCTTGTGATTTCATTTTGCTACTTATGAAATATACAGCAGAAGTCGATTTGAAGGTCTTTAGTCCTTTCGAAATTAGCGTTTCTTCCCTTTATTGGATATTTAATTTATTCATGACGCTTGTAAAATAAAATATAGAATGGGATTTGTAGTTAGATAAAGATATAAATTATCTAAAAATGGTTAATAACTCAAAAATAGGTTAACCAACCATGTTAAGTCGCGTCCCCACTGTGTGAATCAAAGGCGCTCCACGCTTCCTCTTGATGGTTTTTTTTTTTTTTTTTTGAGTTGATGGCTTTGTGAGCACGGCCTTGTACATTTATCAAATAATATTCAATTTATCAAATATTTACAATTATGAACACCAAGCACCCCTATGATTTTTAAAGATATAATGATTTTTTCGTTGATTACACTATTCTTATTTTAAACTAATTGAAAATTATTTTTTGCTTTTTAGTTTTCCGATGTCCTGATAGTGAAATTACCATTTTATTTATACACTCATCGGCAGATATTTCCATCGCAGATCCAATTTCCTTGCATAAATTTTCTTTCAAATGTTTGTTCTTATAATTTACCTCCTTAGGATTCCAAAATATTGGTTAATTTTAATAAAATCCTGTAACACTTATCGTCTGTCCACTCAAGTGCATAGTGTAGTTCATGTTGCTCGTTACACGAACTGTTCACACTAGGAGCGCCCCCCTTTGAGTGTCGGACAAAAACTGACAGCCATCGGAGAAGGTTCACTAACTAATACACACTCGACGCGCAAAGCATATCCGCCAAGGAAGAGCGCGGAGTGCGATAGGTTCGACAACACAGTAGATACGCGGCCTTACGGAGATGCGTGCATCACTTCTCTTATGATTTATTTGGTTTTAATGCCACGCGCCCAATTAATATTTAAAGTAAGCTGGTTACATGTTTAAATTGGTCTGCAAAAAGGTCGTTATTAACAATCCTGTTGTTATTTAATCTTGGCCGAACCTTCCTGCTTTTAATGGTTGTTGTATTTCCTGTTGGTATTTAGACTGCGCAACAACATCCCTGTTCCCGAGTTATGTTGGAAGAGCACTTTGATGAACCAGACCTGCTTCGACTTTAATGCGTCACCTGTGTTAAATGTTAAAACACCCTCCCTTCATTCCTGCTCTTACTTAACGGTAGCAACAGGTATTGAATGGTCTCAAACTCAATATTTTGATAATATTTCTAGAGCGTATATTAGGGGTTCATGATCAAAAACCACAAATTTAATATTTCTAGCTTGTTTAGTCTAACTGATTAATTTTTCTCCCGAAATTCATGTTCAGAACTGGACTAAAATTATGTGGCAAAGTGGTGTGTTGGACAAAATTGCTTGAATAAACGTGCAAAAAATGTGAAAAAGTCGATTTTTGAAATTTTGAATTTATCTGCTTTTGATCCTGATTGACTTTTATGGCATCTGGTCCGCAGTTTGTCGCTTTGAGTTGATTTACAATAATAACTATCTTTCATTTCATACTTAGTATTTTCCAAAAATACAAGTTATCATTAAGTTAGTATGGAAAAGAATATGTAATTATGGGTAATGTGTAGATTTCAGTAATCATTTCATCAAGAAATAAAAGTTTCAACTAGCATTTCGAATTATAGATAATATATGTTTGTTGAAACGTCCATTTCTAGATGAAATGGTTATCGAAGTATACCCATTACCCTTTATTACATTCTCTATAATATACTAAAGCTAATGATAACTTGTGTTTTTGGAAAATCTTAATTATGAAACGAATGAAAAGTTAAAACTTGTGACTCAACTCGAAGCGACAACCTGCGGATTGATTACCACTTATATTATATATTTGAAAGTATTAATTTAAATTACCTTAGTAAGCATTAGATTGGTCCCGTTCAGGTTTATATATTTATAATAATCGTAATATTTCGATTTAATTCTGTGTCAATATTTTCCAAACTAAATTTATACTATAGCTCTTTACTTTTCTCATTAATGTCAAATAATTAGTCAAAAGGTATATTGAACAAATTTTGAGGTTTATTATTTTTGTTTAGTCAAATTTTAAAGTCGTTTTGAAAAAAAAATCACGAAACGGCCTTTTAAGACCACGCGAATATCATTACTTTTCTTTTCTCATTTCCATATTTTTTTCTCCCAGTATTTTCTCATGATTTCTGCGTACGTCTGCTTCCTTTCTTCTGACCACGCAGTACCCTTCAGTTTTTCTTTATGTTTCACAAGAATATTGATTTATTTCCATATTGTTCTCTACCTTGGAAGTCTTCGTCTATTATTTTTAATTTGTCTGCTTCCTCTCTCATTTGTTTTACACACCCTCCTACGCTCTTTTATTCACGGATTTATCAAATATTTTCTTGTTAAGTCTCCCTTGGTATTGATGTATATGTATATATATTTTATTTTTCACAAATCTTTCTTTGGAGGACTAGAGTTAATGGACAGTGAATGGGCATGAGGCATGAATGGACAGTATTAGGCATGAGCTTAATACTGTCATAGTGTAATGAAAATGTGTCATGGACATTTGCATAATTCAGTTTTTAAATTGATAATTTTTAGATTTTCTCGCAGTTTAATTTTAAAGGGATCTTTGAAAAGAGGTTTCTCAATTATCAATGTACTATGGTTTGAGATTTAAATGACATTTGCTAAATTATCCAAAGGAATAGTTCGTAAGTTACTCCTTATTCATCGTCACAGCACCTGTTGCGTCACTATTTTCTTCTAAAACCGGGTTCAGGATGTACAAAAAGTGAATTGACTAGTCATGTACATGAATCTGAATGATGCAAGAACCTCAGAAAAAAAGGTGGTTCTGTTAAGTTTCCTTTTTTTCCCCTCTCGTGTAGTTCGTATCAGTGAAGAGGATATTACGTACCGCTGTGCCCTACATAGGTCTGGACAAACCGGCCGATATCTATTTGAATCAATTTAATTTTTATAGTTGGCAAGTAATGGAGTTGGTTCAAGGGAAAAGAAAATTGGAGATATTTCTTTCCGTCAGTAGTTAAGTGGATGAGGTTAAATTATATTAGATTGATTTCCGGGCATGTTATAATAATTAAATTTAATCAATCCATTTCTATGTTTTGTATTTTTTGATATTACACCTGACGCTTGACTACTCTCACATTAAGCTACTAGGCTCTTAATTTGGACGATTCAAATAGTCAATGCATAATATTGTTTCTTGCCATACATTATCCATTCATGAAATGTTTGTTATTGAAGAATTATCCTGTAAAATTATCAATGTTTGATTTTGGTATGCCAAAATATTTGTCTGATGGTTCTCAAATGGCTTGTTGTGCAGGCATGGTATACCCCAAGCGCCCTCAACTGAGTTTGAAAAAAATATATAACATAAAACCGGTCATAGTTTTATATTTCAAACACAAAGGCTTAAACATTTTGCATCTACGTTGCGCTTCATTTGTCATTCAACATTTAAATAATAACAACAGTGTTAAAAAATACAAATCTATGTGTGTGCAATTGTATATTTAATTACATATTAACGAACTCCATTTAAATTGATCATTAGAATTTTAGTGCTGAATTAATATTTATAACTTTGTTTTGGTCTAGATATATACATCGATTATATATTATTGTTTGTTATTTTCGCCTTGAAGTCGATGAACCAGAGATGTCGAAAGTTTTCCCTAGTAGTCGAAGGTTATTTTTCTTGTGTTTTTCAGTTATTGTTTTTTCACTCAAGATGTTTGTTATACACTATTGTTATTTTTCACTCTTTATATATTTATCCGCACACGTAAAGTACCAAAACTTATAAATTTAAAAATAATGTTGGTTGACATCCTTAAAAGATTTGATAATATTTAATCTCGCCTTAAATATTATTAAATAATGTACTTTCTAAGTACTTTCAATAAAAATAAATTATTTCTAATAAAATTCAGTATTAAACCGATGCATTACCTTTGTTTTGATGATCCATAACGTTTTTGAGTCTTAAAAACAAATTATTTTAATTGATCTATTCATATTACCCTAAAACTACATTTTACACTAAAACTACATTTTTAATTCCAAATTTTAAAGTATTTTTTATTATATTCTATTCACAATTATAATGGTTTAGATCTTTCAATGATTTTCCAGATATAAATGCAGATATACTTATTTGAAGGATTTTTTTCAGATATAAATGAAGATTATATTTATGCCTTTGTTTGTAATATAAATTTTAATTGTTAATGAACCTTTTAAGGTTCAGATAGATAATAAGTTAGAATAATATAAGTAAATATAAATAAATGGAATAAAATTTATTAGCTGTTTTTAATTATATTAAAAGAGAATAAAAATTTGCTTTTGGTCGTGAAGTCATACATCAAATAAGAATAAATATTTTCTTTAATTTCGATAAATTCTCAGGAAATACTTCTCACGCAACATTAATTTGACGAGATATAAAATTATATTAAAAAAAGGAAATTAATAAGTTATAAAAAAACAAATTTTTATATTTTAAATCTAAAAATTATTTATCTACAACCGAAAAGACAGAGCGAAAAAAAATGTTTAAAGATTAAAGCGCTGAAATTTTACACTAATCTTTTACCCATTACACGTTGTAAGGTTACTGGACTAATTAATATAAATAACAAATTCTTATAGCTTTAGTTTTATAGAGTGCATTTTACGCTAAGCATCTTATATTTTTAAGAAAATTTTAAAGTAATCCTTATTTTAAAATACATCATTTTGTAAAAATAATACGAGAAAAACGTAGTAAAGGAAATGATATAGCTAATGATAATAGAAGAAAATAAGGGATCAGTTCCGTCGGTTGTCGCTTCGAGTTAAGTTACAACTTTTCATTCGTTTCCTCGAAAAATATTGAGTTTTAGTATGAAAAAAAAATATTGTAATTATGTAAAATGAGCATATTTCTGTAATCATTTTGAGAAGAAATGATCGTTTCAAAAATACATCTCGGAGTATATAGATGTTGGTACAATATAAACAGTATGTGTGTCATTAATAAAATTAATTTTATTTTCGAGAATATTAAAAAAAGAAACAAATGAAAAATTTAAACTCTTTGTGGCTCTATTCGATGCGACAACCGATACCTTAATTTTAATTCAAACTGTATATAGGAGCTATTACTGACTGTATATAGATTGAAGAACCGACTTAAACATACTGTTTAAGAAATATTAATATCTGTACTTCGAAATGTTTTTTTAACGTTCATTTCTTGATAAAATGGTTTCTGAGATATATACATAATTAGAGAATATTAAAAAGGAAATAAATGAAAAATTATAAACTTGTTGCGACTTAACTCGAAGCGCCAACCTGCGAATCTGAGGCCCAAAACATCGTGGTTTCTTCAATAAGTTGCTTCGTTATCTGATGTTGGTTTAAATACGTTCTGGGTTATGTGAAAAAAAGCGTCTTTATTAACTTCTATTTTTTTTTTGTTAAATCTATGTATTAAGTATTACACCTAAGACCCACCAGATATAATGAAGACACAGGAGAAGTAGACTACGATGAAGACAGATGTGGTTAGTGAAGACATGGTACACCAATCGACTCGGAGTTGAGACCACTACTGGAGTGGAAGAGTCACTTCCAGTAGACAACAACCCCTACTCCTTCCCTTCTTCATTCCCACATTATTTTTCCATTTCACTTTATCTGGCAGCCCTTTTTTTATTCTCTCTTCCATTCTGTTCATTTTTCTTCTACATGTAGTCAAGAAAAATGAACAGAATGGAAGTCTGTAACCAAAAGCAGTATGTCAAAAGAAAACTCAGACATTTTGTCTGAAAAGTAATGATATAAAAATGTGACTTAAACTTTGAGACAAGCGTATGGCTACTTGCAGGGCCAACTCTTCGTATATTTGGCAACAAAAAAATAATAGTATAAGAAAAATTTAAAAACACTCTTTTGTAGAACTGAAAGAAGAAGAAAATAATATTGATTTTAAAAACACTAAAGAACAAGCGTTTATCCTCCAATTAGCCCACAGCAGCATTAAAGTGACGTTAATATAAATATAAAACAAACAACATGCGTTATAATCGCTATAAAAGCCCCTCAGGTGGCCCTAGGATTTTTTAAAGGGAGTAAAAAATCCTTAGTTACGCCGTCCTTCGGAAGGGACGTTAAACGGGGGTCCCGAGCCTGTACGATGTCAGTTACTCGTTAAAAATCCCTATCCTAATAAAACCTGGATAGGCAAAATTTAGAGCTCCCACTGTAGCATCGTCCGATTAGCCATAGCAGCATAAAGTGACGTTAAATGAACAAACAGCTATAAAAGCCGAAGAAAAAAATTGGATAAAAAATAATAGTTTAATTAACACGCTTTAATAGAAAAAACTAACAAACTAAAAATTAAAAAATAGTTTTCAATAAGTTTAAAATAAGAATGAGCGTTGAACAAAAAAAATTCATTTTATTGTAAAAAAAACATGGGGTGCTTGATATTAGAATCATTAGCTTATGCTTATCTTGTTGATGGGGTAATCTACAAGATATCCATTAACCAGGACTAGAAGCCAAAATCAAAGTTAACCACAATCTTAATCATTAACACGTTATTATTAGTTTTGCATGTGTACGTACGTATGTAACAGAATCTTTGAACTCAATTTTTGGCCACTTCAAAACTCGTTTAATCTTTAAGACAAGTATATGACTTCTGGCCAGTTCAACTGGGAAGTTTCGTATATTTTGCAACAAAAAAATAGCAGTTAAAATAAAAAACATGTTTTTGTTGCTGGTCGCTTAAATTCAGAAAATTAGTATTAGCTTGTTTTTTAAACTATAGAATGGGCGTTAATAGCCAGCCAAATAAAGTAGGATATAAATAATAGTTTAAATATTTTTTTTAATTCTTAGAAACTACCAGCTGTTACTGCATAAATTATTAGTCAAATAAACTATTATAAATATAAGGCAAATATTCGATTTCGTGCTAGAAATATAATTTTAACTAATAAAAATACTTGGAAATGAATATGTAGTTATTTATTTATGGACTGCATTTTGCAAAAAGGAACCAATCTACAAAATAAGTAAAAATGAGTTAGAGGCATTTTTGAATTCAATTGTGTATCAGTAGATATGTACCATGGTTTTGGACGTATGAAATTCAAGTTTAAAAAAAATCTCAAGAAATTAAAATGCGATGATTTTATTTGATTGAAAACAAGCTACTTAAAGTTTTTATCAGATTAAAATGAATTAATAAATTAGATTAAGATTTTCCTAGGACGTTTAACTTTAAATTGAGGTTTCATAAAACATGTAAAACGAGGATTTGCAGTTTTCCGCAAAATACTGTCCGTGTGAAAATATATCTTAACTAATCATTGCATCTTGAGATATAATTTCTAATCTTACTTTTTTTTTCCAGTTTGGTGAAAACATTTTACATAATGACAAAGATATTTCTGAAATAAAAAAGATTGAGGACGAAATAACGGAACATTTCATGCTATTCCACGGCAAGCTCACATTGATTGAGCATAAACTTCGTAAAAAAATATCGTCTGGCAACATCAGGAAACATTTAGAAGAAACCCTTAAAAAATTGACTGGATACATTGAGGTATGTTTTGAAATTTGCTATATACACTATAAATGTTATGAACATTAAAGGTAAATTTCGTTACAGGTGTTTGAATAAATATTATTTTAATTCGATATTATCAGTCAATATATTTTTTTATTTTACATGAGATGTTATTTTTTAATGTGGTATGACTCCATTTGGATCTAAAAAAATCTTTTATTCTTTTAAATTATTTTAATGATCATTATTTCATAATAATATTTAAAAGGTGTATAGGGTTGGTTTAAAAGACAACTCTTTGCTAAATGATAAAAAATTTGCCCGTTTGCCAATATTTTTAGGTAATTCAAGTTGAAAACTTTAGATACCATGAATAATAAAAAATGGCTTTTACCACTCTCAATAATTACAGCTCATGTATAGTAGTAGAATTATTTACATTTAACTAAATAACTTGCCAACTTCAAATTAGAATATGCTTATTAGATATGTATTCAATTGTCTAACTAATATCTATTTTTAAACCTTCTAAACTCTTTCCCCTTCAATTGTTTTTATTTTTTCGATTTCTTAATAACATTTCCCAAAATATTTTTTTTCATACTAACAGGATGCAGAGACAATCTTGGCATCAACAAGAACATTGTTTAGCAATGAATCAGCCGTTGGCCCTAAATGCTTAGCTGTCATAGATAATTTGAAGTCACGTCAGCAACTGCCATGTTATTTAATCGAATCGACATCCTGGGAAGAGCCTAGGTAAAATAAAATTTTGACAAATCTGATGATTAAAAGATGAAATGGTTAATATTTTATTATTTATATTTTAATCGTTATCATTATTTTTGAATATTTAATAACTGGTTATTCGAAATTTTAAAAACTAAATTAATTGCCTTATTAATATATTTTACTCAAAAAACTATCTTATGTTATTAATAATTCTAACACCATAGAGAATATTAATACCATCTTCTGGTATTAATATAAAGAAAAATTAATTTTTGATTCAACTTACATTTTTTTAATTATTATTTCTCATATATGAGGCTTAAGTTCCCATTTTTCAAGCATCATTTAACAGAAACAACACTAAACTCCTTATTTTTTTATATCATAGACTTTACCTCTAGTCTTATGTATTGAATGCAATTTAATTTGACAATCAAATACATGTAATGTGAGTTTAATGTCAGATGTATTTACATTTGATATAGTTATTTTCATGGTGAATAAGTGGCTGTGAGGCATTGGCTTGAAAAAGAGTTATTGTTTATGAGAAGCGAGGGGATGGTTGACTAGAAGATAGAGTAAGGAAGAAAATAGTTGGGGGTGCAGTCAAATATAACACTAAATAAGTGGGTACTTATTTAATTATGTGCCGACGTTTCAACCCACTTTGTGGGTCATCTTCAGGGCTATTGGAAGCTGAAGCTAGACTAGAACCGGTCTAACTGACTCTTGTTTATATTACTGAGTTATTGTTTATATTACAACTCCATTTCAAGCCAAAAACTATGATAATGACACATTCCGCCTCCCTCAATACAGCTAACTCTCTGTTGACAAAATTCGGCTTAGCCATTTATTCACCGTGGCTGTAGATGTATACATTTCATTTAAATTATTGCCACTGATATTAATACTTAAAAATGCATTATTAAAGTAACGATTTTCATCCATATGGAGTCGAGGATGTGTTTATGTAAGAATTATCTAAAATTGTTCCTTGCTCTAAGCCTGCTCTTTATGTGAATTCTTTGTCCGTTTCCAAACTATGAACTTTGTACTTAAAAATTAAAAATATATGGTATCCAATGACTTATCAGTCACTGCACTATTTTGTTAAAAATGTTCTTAATGAGGACTCATTAAAAATATTTAATTAAAAAACTTATAGTTTCTGTTATTAACCAATTTAATTATGAATCTTTTAACTATCAAGCAATATTTCATTTTCTATTCTATTAACTAAAATGTTGACTCCTTTAGTCAATCAGCTATTCAAAGTATATATGTAATATATATTAAAGCTATATATATATATATATATATATATATATATATATATATATATAGAAAGCTATCTATATATGTAATATATAGTCATGTAAATAGTATGCTTAAAATTTTGAATCTGTCCATCTTCATCTCTTATATCATATATGATTTTTAATTGCTTAAAGTAATATTTTTTGTTGTTGTAAGTATAGTGCCTAGGTATACTGTAGTATAACGAGACTTGTAGTTGTTAGTGATTGTATCGTGTTATATGTGGATATACATACATAGTTGTCTGTGTTTGGGTGAGTGAGAGTTTTGTTTGTGCCTGACTGTGTTCATTGTTGGTCTAAATTTTGTATAAATACATTGCATATCTGTATTATATGTAAATATAATATATGTTTATATGCATCCATTTCCTCCTAGCGTACCTAGGTGTAACTGATTCATAATTTAAAATATTGACATTAAGTTCCTTTTTTTACATATAAACAGTATATTTAAAACACTTTTATCACAACACACTATTTATTTTATTTATAAAATCTTCTAAATGTTTTTTACACTTGCATTTTTAAATATTCATTTCTTGACTCTTATGAACTCATCGGTTTACTTCAAAGTGTTAAGATGGCAACCTCAACACTGTTTTATTCGGAGAACTATCTATTTCCTCTCAGCAACATTAACATTTAGGTCATAACATATGCAAAATGATGACTTGATAGGTTTTACTTTTATATAATTTTTAATTAATGTGTGAAGAAACATATTCAAAATTTAAATTAGTGGGAGAAAAAAAATTCTTTATTATTGGATTGTTTATTAGAACTAAAAATTTAGGACATATCACCTCCCTGTTCAATCTTTGTCCCCCGTACAGGCTCTACCATGTGCTGTACTCCTGACCCGTTCACTAATAATTTTTACCACTGTCGAAAGACAAAAATAGTACAATTTTTATGAAAACGTAAGACCTCTTACCATTCAAAAATAAAGAAGCATATCCCATACTGTTTACGGTATTACAATATAGGAATAAAAGATAAGATAAACATTGGCTGTGCATACACTGAAAACACTTGAATATTCCTTTTGAAAAAGATAAGCAGAAAGTCCAACTACTGTAAAATATCAAAGACAATGAACAGTGATGAGGTTTTTATTTTATCATTTTCCCCAAATCATATATATATACATATATATATATATATATATATATATATATATATATATATATATATATATATATATATATATGTTTAATCGCATCACGATATGAATACTTTAAAATTAATTAACACTTTTAGAACAAAAAAATAACATGAGTTGTGATAAAACTGAGTTGAGCATGTTAATATTTTGAAATAAAACTTGTGAAAAGGTTTGTATTAGAAGGTAATTGTCGAGTCCTAGCCTTGAAAAGTATGGGTTTATTTTCTCAACATATATTGTTGATATGATGTATCTAGGTTACAGCAAAGGCCTTAGTTTCTTTTCTTCTTAATAAAACAGTGAGTTTATTTTAGTTTAATGTTTAAATATATGGTTAATTTACTGTGTTTTGTTGAAAATTTAATTAATTATAGTCTATTGGTGATAAAAAAGCATCCTTCTAATAAAAAACTGTTTTTTTTCTTATGTTAATATAGATTTCATGCTGACGAAGAGTTTCTAAAGTCTTTGGAAAACCACTGTAGTTTGGAATTAGTGGATGAACCTCGATACCAATTGGTCACAAAAGAAAATTTACCAAATGACTCAATGGTTTCACCCATTAAAGAACTTACTAGAGATGAAGTTCTGGAGTTAATTAAAAAACCATACCTTCTTGTTGGTAAAAAAAAAAAAAAATAGCTGACTTTACTAATACTTATATTATATTTGCATTTAGTTTATTGAAGCCCCTCTTATTCTGTTTATTTCCATACCTTAGGTTTAGTTTTTTACAAAATAGCTTGTAGCGATTTAAAATCATTATTACTTCTTACTTATTTTAGTTCTAAAAAGTGATCATATGACGTAATAGGAATTTTCCTTTAGATTCCTCATCTGCTTCCAATTCGGAAGGAGCAGCTAGTCCATCTCCTTCTATTGCTAGTGAAAAATCTTACTCATCGCAGACTCGTGATCATCCGTCACATGCTCTTTTTTATGCTGATGATATAGCTGTGGGTAGGTGATATTTTAAACATTAAATAATTGAATATGTGTGTGTTATTTTTTGTATTTTTACAGATGTAGATGTAAATTTTTAAAAGTGTGTATACAGTCCTTATATCCCAGTAAATAATTCTCTCTGCAATTGTTTCCCCTCCTCCATGCTCTTTCCATTGCCGCACTTTCTATACTGTCCAGTTTAAGCAATAATGTCAGGCTTGGAATCAGCCATGCTCTGTACCCATTTGGGTGAGGTAAAACCTTCCTGTGCTCTGTACATGCCCTATGTTGGATTTGGGAAACCAGTGTTGGAGTTTACCTCACGTTTGATGCCAATATCCCATTATTGGCATATTTCAACTGTCTCCATCCTTTATTTGATCCATGGAATGTTGTCCAATCTGTTTTACAAACCTTTCCTCTCTTTTCCAATCAGTTCTATTAGTGGCATCCTTGCCACCACAAATATAGTTTCATATGAAACTGTTCAAAATGTCCTTATCACTTTAAGCCTAAGAGGATTTAGACATATACTTTCATATCAAGGATGCACAGCACAGGATGTTTGTGACCAGGCTCACTTAATAACCTTTGGCTGTGCCTGGGTATATTGGACTATGTACTGTATATCAGGACTACGTGACTGGGTATATAGATCAATCCTGTTCTGTTGCCACTCTATCTTATCTCATACCTACTGGTTATGATCCTTGAATCAGAGTCTACCAGTTCTGACACTGATATATGTCCAACAATAGGTTGGCCCAGATCTCTTGTCTACACACTCTTAGGGTGATTTTTTCCCATCTTTTCCTTCTAGTAATATGAAGTATTTCTTTCTTGCTGGATGCCAGCCAATTTTGAATAAGTGAAATACTCTGACTGGCATTTAATGTCACTGTATTGTATTCACCTCAATCACCATAGCAATGTCATTGGAAAAACATATTGTCTTGGCTCTTTCTATCTGGTTGAGTCAGAGGACTCTATCATGCATGACATTTCACAGCAGAAGCCCCTGGAAAACTGAACTCCGGAAAATCCCAGGAGATCCAATGAACAGCTTCAGTCTATTTTCTGTTGAACGTATCAAGAATCCTAGATGTAGTCCATAAATATTCATCTGAAGTATAAGAGAAAACTCATTTCCTGCAGAGGATCCTGAGTTGAGGTCAATCAAACGTATTTTTTAAATCTAGTGTGACAATGGGTCTATAAAATTCCCTAACTGCATGTCATGGTTGATCTTTTCCCCACGATAGCCTTCTGAGCCATTAGTCTCCCATTCGGAATGCTCTCCAAGCCAAACACATTTCTCATGTGAAGGCTGATACAGATGTCACTGAGAATCTCAAAAACCACAGGTTGTGCATCAATAGGATTAAGTGGTTATAATGCTTCCTTTTCTGGAAACAGAGTGGAAACTATTTTCTGCATTACCATCAGACATATAGCTAATCAAGTATTTCTTCAGTTTCCATTTGTATGTTTACGTGTGTGTGTTTAGATATAATGCTGATTTTAATATGAATAACCTGATTATTATTTGATCTTTATCTTCTTTCAGGATGTACAGTTCGTGTTCGCATTAGTCATTTAATATCGCCCTCTCATTTCTATGTTCAACGAGAGAATGCCCAGAAGAAATTACTTGAATTTCAAGCATCACTGAGGACATCACAACTTCAACAGTGTAAACCACCCCATAATCCTGAAAAAGGTAGTATTATAAATCTATACTTATGTATAGTGTAAACAATTCGATGCATTGGTTCCAATTTTTCCCCTTATCCTATTTACAGCACTTTATCTTAGCTGGTCAGCCCTCTCCCAAAACATCACCTTCCTACTTTTGATTTTCATATCTCCCGCTTTATTTTCCATTTACATTAATGATCTTTCTCTCTCCTACAATCATTTTTGAATCAGTCTATTGTAAGCATCAAAAAACCTCTGGTCTATGATTAAAAAGATGAAACTGAATGTAAAGTAGAAAAAGAAAATTCAATTTATCCCAATCCTTAAGATATAATCCTTAACAAAGATTAGAATTCAATTCTAGCATTCAATCTGACAATCCCAATAACATGTTTCTTCTAATAAGATTTATATACAAAAGATCATATTATTTAAGTTAAATGAATCTTTCCTTATTCAGAACTTTCATCCTTGTAGGATTCCTCTCTGTTCTCCATAAATTTTTTACACTATGTGTTTTTACAAATTTTAGTAACCTATAAAGTATTATTAGAGTATTTTTAATCCGTTAATTTAATTTACTATTATATGGCTCTAAAATCCTCTTTTTTATTATTTTAAAAGGATGTCCCAGAATACAACTATGCTACTATTATTATTACTATATTTATTTTAAATCATTTTTTTTAGGTAAACTTTATTTGACACTTTATGGAGCTGACAACAAGTGGTACAGATCTAGAATTACTAATAGGGTTGATTCCAAGAAATTTGAAGTATTTTATGTAGATTTTGGAAATTCTGAAGTCCTCGACAAATCGAAGTAAGTGTTTTTACTTATTTATAGTCAATAATTAATAGTGATTTGAGTTGGGCCCAATCAACATCAATGTTTGTTTCAGTATTTTGTTTATAAACTTTGTAAAAAATAATATAGATTCTATTATTGAAAATTTTAGGATAAGAAGTATACCAAAATCATCTTTGAACTTGCCTTGTTTAGCCTATAGATGTCAGTTGGCCGATTGTGTGCCTAGGTATGGAGATGAATGGGATGCCCAGGCCATTTCTCTAATGACGGAAATTATGGATGAGTAATAAAAATTGAATTATATTTTTCAATCCTCTAAAATGATTTTTGATTTATTTCTTAATATTATTGTTTTATTCTATTTCTTTTTTTAGTGATTTTGTTACTATAACAGTGATTGAAAAGACAAATATCGCTTACACTGTAGATCTCCATAAAGTTACTGACAATTCTTTCATCAATCTGCGACAATCATTAGTGTTCAATGAGTTAGCTTCTATGACGAAAATGTTTAGTCAAACAATAGTGAGTACGAATTTTATTTGACATTAATTTCCGTTGATATAAAAATCACTTGAAAATGTGTATAACGCAAATCAGTTCTGACGCAATAATTTAAAAGGCCCTACCTCCAAAGGATTTGTATCAAAAAATTGGATTTAAGGCTTTATGTAGTCATGAAAAACTTAATTTTTTTTACCAAATCATTGTCACTCTACTACAAAAGTGAGTTTGGAAAATGTAATTTTAAGTATAAAAATAATTTCTTCGTTCACTGGGCACTCAGCTGTAACATTGTTAAAATTGTTTTGACAAGCCCCAAAGCAATACTGTCCTGTCGGTAATTCTGGTAGGTTAAAGTTAATCTTCCCATGCCTTTGAGACCTTACCACAACAAGACTTTAGTGTTCAGATATAATGAGAAGAAAATTAGTAAGATAATTATAATTTGATAAGCATCTTCAAAGCTAAGAGAATTAGAGGTTGGTACTGCATCCCTTGTTTTAGTTTTCCCTCAACATTGATGAATATTCCTGTAACTTTTTGCTATAAGCAATCACTGTTCATTCCACATATGTTATTTTCTGTACCATTTTGGTCAGTTCTATGATTTTCGGAGGAATTTGAACAAATTTTTTCAATTAAAATTAAACAAATAAGATAGTGTTAACAAAAATATGATATCATTAAGTGCAATGTTTTATTTTAAAGTCTTTTAATTATAATTATCTTTTTTATATTTTTGTGGTTATAAGAATAATTTTTTATTAGGATGTCAACGTGCAACAGAGAATCACAATCCCACCTCAACAAAGTTATAATGAAGGATCTGTCTTTGAAGGCCATGTTTCATATGTTGATTCTCCTCATAATTTTTATGTTCAAGATGTAAGTTGTTCAATATTAAAATTATCAGTTGTTTTATAATGTTTTTCAACATTATTTGCCATATTTTGTTGTAGTTAACTAACTGTAGGAAACTTATGCAAATGACTGAGGACTTGCAAAGAACCTATAATGTTAAGAATATGCAAAAGAATGCCATTTATGATCCTAAAAAAGGTAAGCCTTTTTAAATTATATTTAAAAAAACAAAAACATATTATTTATTTTATTAGAAAGTAATCTATTTGTGTTATTAGGCATGCTTGTTGCTGCTCGTTATAGTAAAGATTCAAAGTGGTATCGAGCGAAAATTGTCGACTTTCTAGAAGGAAGAAAAGTGAAAGTATTTTTTATTGATTTTGGGAATGAAGAGACATTAGTCTGTGATTATATTAAACTACTATCAACAAGATTTTGCAGTCTTCCTCCACAGGCAAATATTAAACTGTATTGCTTAGTTTATCATTTCAAATAAAATAAACCTAATAATCACTTACAAATTTTAGGCTCTTAAATGTACATTATCTGATGTCTACCCGTCTGATGGCACAGATTGGTGGAATGAAGTAACTTGTGATAAATTTCATGACATGATCTTTGACAAACAATTTAAATTACTTCTTGAGAGCGCAGATAATGGGGAATTAACTGTTGTTTTGTATGAAGTTTCTAAGGAAATGGATGTATGTATTAACGCAAAAATTGTAAAAGAGGGTTTAGCCATGAGCACTGGACCCAAGTGAGTAATTAAATATTTACATCACAATACTATTTTGCTTTAATTTTCTAAGTGATTTTTTTTTTTTTTAGCTCTGTTCTCGTTGAGTTTCCTAAGCTTTCAGAAATTCCTATTGATCCGGTAAGACATATTTCATTTTTAAAATCTATACTTAATGATATGTTTCTATGAAGGAATTAAGTCATTAGAATCATGAATTGCTAAAATCCCTAATATCCATATTTAAAAGCTTGGACATTTTGGGATCTGCAATTCACGATTTATTTTATATGAGTTTATTAATTTAATTTGTAATTCTGAAAAATGTTGATTTAACGTATGTTTACTAAAGAGCATCTGTTAAAAAAAAAAAATTGAAAGTTTTATGAAATATTTCTTTCAGTTATAAATTAAGAATCAAAGGAGACATTTGAGTTTAGCAATCTCATATAGAATAATTTTTATATAAAATTTTATCATCTTGAACTAGAATAATTTTTAGAGATATTTAACAATAAGAACAGAATTTATGCTCTTCATCATTATAAATATCTATGTAAAACATTTGAGTCATTTATGCAAAACAATTTAGGTAAGGAGATTACTGTGCTGAATTATATAAATAACCAACTGTTGCTGAGATGCACTGTTGAAATGAGACAGTAAAATTAAATAATAAAAATAAATGATGATGTGTTTGATATGTGCGTATAATATATCTTACAGCCCCAGTGAATAAGTGGTTAAGTTGGATTTTGTTCAGAGAGAGAGAGTTAACTGCTTTCAGTTAACTGGAATCGTATCATTCTCGTAGTTTTTGGGTTTAAATGGAGTTGCAATATAAGTAATAACTCCTTTTCTAGCCAATCCCTTACTTAGCCCCATATTAACTATGAGAATATCTGGATTCCACTTACTTAAGTTCAAGAAACTCATTTTGAAGAAAATTAGACTTAACCACTTATTCACTGGCACTGCAGATATAAATGAAATATTAATAGATAACTGTTTTCTTATTTTTTGTATTTCAAAAATATATAACCATTACTGTTTACAATAAAATATATTCACTTATATCAAATTTATTTCTTAAAGTATTCTATCATTTGTATTGAAATAACAAAAAACACTATATTCACAATGAATCTTTATTAAAATCTACTTTAAATGTATATTTATGTGTTTTTAAAACATTGTAAATAACTTGATTTTTTCAAAAATATGTTAGCTATTCAATATTATGACTTTTTTTAAATTTTATGTTACTTTTAATGCGAAACTTGGAATTTTTTCACTTGAATTTGAGTAAGTATTTACAAAGTTTATTGTATAGTATTATTCTTTTTTTTATTTTAATTTATAAAAATAAAATGAAACTAGGTTGGCTTAATTAAGCTTAATGGAGTGCTTGATTTTTGCAGAGGTCAGCAAGTCACTTAAAATGATAACAGTGTAAAACTGATAGAGGTTATATTAAATTTTTAGAATTTCAGTTTATAGGCAACTTGAATAAATGTCTCAATAACGTTAAATTTTAAAATAATAATGTAATGGCCTTAAGGATAAAGTCAATCTAACTCATGATGGAATGTCCTGATGAAATTTAATTTGCTTTACTAACCATCATAATGCTATTCCCATTTTCCCACTTAAAGATTGCTGGTTGGTTTATAGTTTTTACTTAATTTTCTACCTGTAGTATTTCATAATCAGCAATGTTTGTAAGATACTTTTATAGGTTAACCTCAGTATAATCACACTCAATATATTAATAAAGTTTAAAATAGCTATAATAAACCAATATTTTTGCACAAATTTCCTATCCATGATGTTGGTAATAAATATTGATTTTTTTAAAAATTTATAATCAGTTTTATGTTACTTTATTTATTGTGTGTGTTTGACTGTTTTCAAAAAAATATTAAATCAAGTTTATCAAGCGAGCAGAAAAAGATTGATAACTTTAAAAACATTATATACTTTTATATCTTTAATTATAATTTGACTAATTTCCAAATTCTTTGCTTTAAATTCAATTGGATTGAGTACTGGATTTTATAGAAATATTGAATAATTGAAACAACTGTAATATAATCTTATCCTCATTAATTAGCTGGTATTTTGGAAAAAGATAACTTTAATTTTTATGATGCTAGTTTTTGATGTTTTCAAGTTTTAATTATTATTTGGCAGAATTTTTCTTTCTTTTTTTTCCCCACACAATATGTTTGTCTTTAAAAGATTTCTCTTATTATATTATGATGTCATTTCAGAAATTTAAACGCTTTTGTTCAAAAATTGGAGTTGTCGCTTCTTTCCATTACACCAGTGATTTAAGACCTGAGATAGATGTTTAAAATTATTGATTTATCTATGATGAAAATGTTTTTATTAGACCTTTCAGATTTTGGCAGTAGAAAAGAAAAAAGTTAATAAGAAAATTGTAAAACCGAGTAAATTTGTTGGGGATTCTGAAATGATGGATCACTTCATTATGATGCCAGAAGGAGCGGTTAGGACCAAAGTGATCGTTAAAAGCATTCACAATCCTGGAGAGTTTTATATTATCCCTTCCTGTTTTCAAGATAGAATCAACAAGTTAGTTATTAAAATGCAGCTTTATTTCGTTAATACATAAACAATGAATATATTAATAATTTAATTAATTGTTTTCAATTTTATTGACTTTAATGTTAGTTATAAAATTATAAATCATAATAGTTGTTTTTGGAATAAAAGAATCTAGGTATATTACCAATGATATTTATTTATATTACTATTTGGTTCTTATAACTGAATCCTATTTAGCCAATAAAAGACTTTCAAACATAATTAATCAACCTGACTACTATAGTTCAAACTCAATGCTATAGTAAAAGACACAGAGCCCATGCTGGTACTACTGTCGTTTTCTGATGCTCCCTGTTACAACACTTGTTTCCCCTACTACTCCATAATTTCCTTCAAACAAGCATCATAATAATACTCACCCTAGTTTTTCTTATAACAATAGTTCCATTATATTCCATGCATAAAATATCCAGTTCCAAATCTCAATTATATCATTTAGGATCAATTATATCCTTATAGGTATTTACTTATTCAAAACACCAGCAATTGGTTTCCAGAATCACCTATATTTTTAAATATAACTTTCACAAATATTAGAATGACAGTGATTGATGACACCACTATAAGCATATCAAACAAAAACACTGTTTACTGGCGGCATAATTGATTTTTAGCTGTACATTTCATGTAAGAGAATATTTACAATCAAATTTTTCATAGACAAATATTAGTTTTTTGTTTATTATAGTTATATTTAGGATAAAATATAACTATAATAATCCCATTTTTATAGTTAAGTAATAATTCAATATATAAAATTTTACTGTAAGTTGTTAAGTGATTTTTCGTTCTTTCTTTTCATGTACTTAAAATTATTAAATTTGTTATGATGAGTTAACTAACAGTTTATTTTCAATTAATCAATTAAATTGTAATTGTATTTTACTTGAAGAAGTTATAGTTTACAGTTCATTGGTTATATTATTATTATTTTAAAGGGTCTTGTCACAGAATAACATTTTTTAAGATACTATTTTATTATTAAATATTTTAACCTATATAGATTGACCTTGGATAGGAAGTTACAATGTTAAATTTTCAACAGTCAAATACAAAACAAATGTTAAATTATTGTTAAAGGGACGATAAAAAAAAAAATAATAATCCCATTTCTGAAGTGGGAATATGTTTTATGTTCCAAAACATCAACTGATGTCAATTTTAGGACAATAATTCAAGTCAATAATAATAATAGAAGTCTCATTAGCACATTATTATTCTTAAAATAGACAAACTTCCTAAAAAAAGTGAAAATATTAATAAATTATGTCCTTCAATGGAAAACAAAACAAAGATTTTTTTGTGGGGTGTGTATTTTAAATCCTATTGCTATGTTATTAGTTTGAATAGATTGTGTTATAATTGTTATTTTTTAAATTTTTAGATTAAAATTTGACCTCCAAGGGTTTTATGAAAACAGAAAATTGGATAATGGTCAAAAGGTGTGGGCTATTGATGAACGATGTGTTGTAAATTGTGATGACAACTGGCATAGGGCTATAATATTAGAGTTATTACCAAACAATGTATACATAAAGGTAAAAATGAATTTATTTATTTCAGAGAAGTTTAAAATATTTTTAACTTTCTCCAGATATTTTTTCTTCTAATTTTTTTTTTAAATCAAGAGTCCTTTGGATTTGGTTTGAAGAACTTTTGTTAAAAAGTTAATCATTGTTTTCATAAATTCACAAAGCAATGATAATTTAAGTTGATGTCATAGCAGTGTCCAGATAAATATTTTAAAATTTTCATTTACTGCCAAAATTACAATACAAAAACTCAAGCACTCTTATAAAATATACTGCACTTACACATTGTACAATGATATAACAAGTGTACATGAGAATGAATATTTAGTTAGAACATCCAACCCCACCAAATTTCAAAACAGCTGGTTGAAGAAATGAAAAAGTAATCCTATGGCGTTATTTTTTTTCTGAGAGAAAAAGGCTGAAAAAGCTATAAACCCTGAAATAATTTGTGACTTAATGATATCAATCCCAAGAAGAGGATCACCTGGTCAAAACTTTATCAAAATAGGAACATTTAAAAGAAAGGAAAAAAAAAAATTAGAAAATAGTGGTTTTTCCCAGTGTTTCAAACAAAAAATTAAAAAAAAATTGCATGGTACCCATACAAAATCTAATTTCCTTATTAATAAATATTTAAAATTTGAGGCACCAGAATCTGGATGATTCTCTTGTTCTTTGCCTTCATATTTTTTCAAAAATCAGGAACCCCTATGAATGATTCAAACCAAATTTGGGGTTGGGTAAAATTTCTTAAACTACACCAGATGGTGATCATTTTTAAATATTTTTATTTTGAAGAGAAGAAAAGATTTGTCTGGCTTGGATACGAGCCTGGTTAGCTCAGGTTAGAGATGCAGAAGACCCGGGTCCGAATCCCGACCAGGACAAATCTTTTCTCTCCAAAATAAAAATATTTGAAAATAATCACCTGGCACCGCACAGAGAGTGAGTAAGAGATGCGGTTCGATTCCCTGCCAGGACAAATCTTTTCTCTTCATAATAAAAATATTTTTAAACAACATTAATTTTATCTATCATATTCTTATGTGTTTTAGAACTAGCAAAAACATGATATTAATAAATTTAAAAAATCAACTTTTTAATTTGAAATAATATTTTATATCAACATTTTGTGATTTAAGCAACATTAGTTTGCATGATTGAAAAATAGAAAATATGTTTTCCCTCTTTCTAATGAATCCAAAAATGTTGGAATCATAAAAACTGAACTTTAAATTGAAACATTATTATGTAGATTTAAGTTAGCGAGTAGATAGTTGACTGGAAGATCTGAGTAAGGAAGGAAATAGTTGGGGGTGCAGTCAAATTAAACACTAAATAAGTGGGTACTTATTTAGTGTTTAATTTGACTGCACCCCCAACTATTTCCTTCCTTACTTATGCAGCTTTAAAATAAAAATGCTTATCAATATAATTTAATCTATTAACAGTTTTGTATCAAAATCTACAGTGCTAAGTTGAGTCATAATTTAAATATTTTTCGAAATTTCAAAATTTGTTTCACTAAAAGTGGTAAATGTTTTTCAATTTCAGGTTAATTTAGTTGATGAAGGCTGTGAAAAAATAGTAGATTATAGAAAAATTGATGTAATGGATAATAGTTTCACTGAAATACCAGATGGTGTAGTTAAGTGTCATCTTGGTGGTTTAGAACCTACGCTTAATCAGTGGTCAGCACTTTCTGTTTCTGAATTTGAAGAATTTGTGAATAACAGAAAGGATAGCCTATACATTAGTCAATTAGTATGTATTTTTTAACTAATAAATAATAGTTATAATACACAGTTCCTAATAGTTATAATATACAGTTCCTCTTATAAAAACAATTTTTGCATGGTTTCTTATTTTAAATTTATGGCAATTATAGATGGTTACACAAAAATTTATTTATATAGTGGTATGATTTGCATATTCTTAATTTAAAGATTCATTTAATTAGAACCAGAGTAAACGGAGACAAATTTCATTATGATTTGGTTAATAAATTGGACATAAACATTGCACTAAAGACAAAATTAGATATACTCTTAATTTATTAAAATTATTAAAACTGTTTGACAATTGATTTCATTTTCAATCATTATAATAGGTATCCTGCATCAATCAACATCATATATAACTTTAAAAAGTCAGAAATTTCACAAAATGCATTTTTAATATCTAAAATTTTTTTTTTTCTTGGGGATCAGCTATCTTACATGGTCAATTGTTAATATAAAATTTTATTTTAACTCTAATTTATCCGAATCTTTTGTTTTAGTAAATAGTCTTGACAAGGTCGCTGTGTTTTTAAAAGTAATTGTGGAATCAATGTTACTTTTATTACCTCTGAGTGTTTTTGCTAGTCTTTCTGAAAGTGTTGGTATATAGGGTATAGTATAGTATTTTTTAGAATTGATTTCATTTGTTTTGGTTAGAAAGTGTTTTTGTTTTTAGTAAGGAGGCTGAGTGTCAATAAGAGGTCCACTATGTTGTTTCCGGCTGGTTTTTGGTGTATTGGGGATGATAATTTGCTCGCACGATTTATTAGGTTTAAGGTTATAAACTTTACTATTGAATTCGAAAAAGATAATAAAATCCAAAATCCTCAATACGCCTTACTTTGTCATGAATAAAATCATACACAATGGATTTAATGTAAGTTTGCTAATTTGGCCCAAACCATTATTTATTCTTCTATGCTAAACTCTATCCCCATTCCAACCCACCAGTTTTCAACCTTGCTTCTTCATCGATTCTTGATGACCTTCTGAGGCATCTGAAAAGAAGATGGCCTCGAGACCGTTTTATTCAAAACTATTATTGGAGTACTACAAGTAGGTAGTTTCTCTATTTGTCTTTTTATCACCTAATTACATCAGGGTTGATAACATTTACTTGTAATTTTAGTATATTTCACTGAACTTGTCATATGATCAAAAGAGATAAGAAACCATGGTTCAGTAAATGAATTATTTTACTGTATTAGAGGGGTTGTCCTGTACCTTGACACTTTTTGGAAGAATTTTGGTTTTAAGGGCTCTCTTTTAGGACTGTTGCCAATGTTTGTTTATGCATTCTGCTGATAAACATACTATGCATGAAATACAAGCTAATTATTACTTTTCTTATTTAGTGCATTTCTTAATTTTTTTTTCAGGGAAAAATAAAAGGCTATTCTCTACCGGTAGAGCTGTTTTCTAGAACACCTGTAGATGTGGGCCCCATAGAGCCTATGAAAGATGACTGGAAAAGTTTAAATCATTATCTTAGATTTATTGGACTGGCGAAGCCAGATGGAATGTGAGAAATTTATGTGTTTTTTTTTAAAGGCAATGAAAATATATTTTATGAAATAAGTTCAGAATATGTATGGAATACTTCATTACAAATGTAATTTCCCCTCACAGAGATAAATCTAAAGAAAAATAATTTAAAAACCCATATCACTACAATTATATGTATAGTTTTTGGTTCAGTTCTTAGTAATTGTCAATATAATATCTATAATGATAGCAGGTGTTTTAGGGGTAGGAGATTGAGGAGGGCTACAATTTTGTTTTACAAAGTCCCAAATACATTACTTGTACATACAAATACATACATATGTTTACTGATTATTGAAGATACCATAAATTAAGAACTAGAATTGAAATTGTAAAACTTCTAATGAAGTTACAACATTTAGAAACCATACTTTTTTAACTTTTAAATTTATATCTTCTAATTTTGATGCTCAGAATAAAATTGAGGATACAGAGGACGATGAGTGTAAACCAGAGGAAAAGGGAAATAGGTATTTAGTACTCAAAGAAAATTATTTATAACTTTTGGGTTATGGCAGTTAAAACATTTGAATCACAAGAGCACTAATACTCCTTTATATAAATATTTATAAAACAATAAATATTTTAAGAGCCTGTAGTCAGTATAATAAAGACTTTTTTTAATTTTTTTTATTACTGAGCTCACCTTACTTTTTACTGTTAATCTTTATCTTGTATCTCTGATTTAATCTCAATCTTGAATATGGTTCTCTAGTTTGGGCCATAATGTCAGGTTTTAGAATAATAAATTTACATTAACTATTGACCATCAAAAAACATCAATATAAAGAATAACCTAGCTAACCCAGATTTTAATAACTCTAATCCATCCAGTGATGGTATACTAGTCACTGGGATACATTTTTTAAGTAACATAAGACCTGCTAATTTTTTTGCTTTAAAAAAATCATACATTCATTGTAATTACAAAAAAAAAAAATGAATTGAGATGGTTACTGGTGTATTTGTGTAATATTATTATTTGCTTGGTGAGGCTAAGCTGAAATTTCACTTCTAGATAATTTGGTGCATGAAAAACAAATTAAATTCAAATAGACATAGTATTGCCATATCCGTTCAAGATAGCTCCTTCAAACGTGTTAGTAATTTTGAAAAATGACAGTTAATTTGTATTTATTGATAATTATTTAGTTTAATAGATAGAGAAAAATAGGAAATAGTAGCAAACAATGGTTGGTTGTTAAACATATTGCCACAATGATACTATTGTGAGAAGAATCAGTTATTTTTACCTCTATTAATAGGTAAATATAACTGAATAATAAATATATTGCATAAATGATATATCTAATTTAATTAATATTTGTTCTCAAGGATCGAATGGGATAGTGAGGGAAAAATTTTAAATATGCAACACGACAATATTGATGGTTCATCAGTTTTAGAAGCATTATTTAAAGATTCGTTGAACTTAAATGAGGTATCTTTTTCTTTTTTCTTTTTTTAAATTTCTTATAGCTAGTAGATTTAAAGTTTTCAATTTTATGATTTGTTTGTTTTCATTTTAAAGGTAAATGTTGTTGAAGAAAATTCAAATGAGGCTGAAATTGTCAATAATGATTCTGAAGTAAAGATGGGTAAAACCTGCTGGCTACCTGCAGAGCCGCTAAAAACCCTGGAATTTGTTGCATCTCCTACTTATGTTGATGAAAATTGTATAGTTTACCTTCACGATTTTCATAAGAGTGAGTATTTTAGTAATTCATTCATCAGAGTTTATCAGAGGTTCCTCTTTCCTTAGTTGATCTGTTTTTATCAAGCATTTTCATTTGAAGGATAGGAAAGTATAAACAAAAAAAAAAATTATATATTTGTTACATCCAAAACAATTTTAATTGTAGGAAAGAAACAAACGTTGAAAAGAAAATTATTTGTTTTTTCTATTCGAGTAATCTGGAAATCTTTTAAAATAAAAATTAGTGGTACTGCTCATTGAGTGGCGGGGTGAAATTCACTACTGATTGAAGTTGATTACATTTTTAGTGAATATAACAAGCCATATTTTGTTGTCAATGTTGGGCATTCAAAGTATTGCATTATTTCCCTACTGTTGTGTCTTGGCTGCTCCTGGTCACTTTATCATGATAATTGATAAAATCTCATGTTGTGACGGTTTTTACATTTCTTTTACTTTTTATATGCTATGTGAGACAAAATGAAATTAAAAATTTCAAAATAATCATGTAAATCAATTTCGTCGGATTGAAGTCAACAGTAATCATTAATTTAGTTTTTACACTATTTACGAAATTCTTCTAATAATAAGAGCCATTATATCCATAATTTATTAAATTAAAAATCTAAGATACACCTTAAATTCTTTGATTTTTTTATTTAGCATGCTACAAGAAGTCATTCCCTTCGTGGTTTGGCATTACTTTTTAACTTATTGGTGCATTTTGGGAAATATATACCTATGTTACTGAACTTATAACAGTAGGCGTAATGGTGTGTGTTCGTTAAAAAAAATACTAAAATATGCCACTAAGTGTTACAAATAGGAGCGATTAAATTTAAGCCTAACATTTTATTTAATAATATTTTGGATTAATATGTTTAAGACTGCCGTGGCGTGCTATTTCTACAAAATAGGCAAGCAGTATTGATCAATAGCCACTAAAGCTAGAGTATGCAGGCTCTCCGCTCCAATTCCACATTTTATTAAACTAATAAAAATAATTTTAGCTTTAACAAAATTCTTCGAGTAGTAGTGATGAAACTCTAACCTCCCATATTTAGAGATATTCTCCCAAAACTCGTTTTTAGTTATAATTTTATTTTCCAGATAAAAGTTTTTGGTCAATTCATGTTGTCAAATCTTCGACAATAATTTAAAGAACTTAAGTTTTTATTTAATAATAGTTGTGTTTTTACAAATATTTAATAATTTCTGAATGTACTTTAGGTGAGGCATTGTTAGAAGAAATTAGTACAGCCCTTTGCACAAAATACGATAATACTGTACCTCATCTACATGATTCAACCATTGAAGTGGGTGATATATGCATCGCTAAGTATCACCTTGACAATAAATGGTACAGAGCTATTCTTTTAGAGGTTAGTATTGTTTATATTATAATAATGTAATTATAATATTTTATTCAATTGTAAAATTAAATGTTTATAAATTTTTTTCACAGAAATGTTTGGAAAAAAGTGAATACAAAATACGATTTGTCGATTATGGCAATGTTGAGACTTGTATGTTGTGGGAATTGAGGAAAACTCCTGTAGCTTTACATATTCCAATCCAGTGTTACAAGTGCTGCTTTCACAAACTCAAGCCTGTAAGTAATTTTTATTTATTTAATATGATAATGTATTTTGAATTTTTATGATTATTAAACAGTTTTCTAGATTTCTAGACTAGTAGACAGATGATAATTTTAAAATGCCTTGAATTTTCTTCTTATAATGGTCATGAATGATTTTCTCATCATTATAATTAATTTTGTCATTCATGCTTTCTGTTTGTATTTTATTTTTCAAAAATATTTATTTATTATGAAGAATAATTTATATCGCATTAACACGTTCAGTGCTGATCCATGATAGTTAGTACTTACCAGCGGGCGCAAAATAATTTTTTTTTCTAACTTATGATTTTTACTTTATTTTTAATGTAGAATAAGGGAAAAATAATAAAAAAATCAAAAAAAAAACAATCTTGTTTTTTAACATTTTATTTCAATAAACATAAATATTTATTTATCGACTAAAATTTTAAATTACTTACATACTATCAAAATGCAAGCTATTTATATTTAACTATATTAATTTACTTACGTACTAATAACACTATTTACATTTAACCATATTAATTTTATTTACTTACTATTAAATTAAAAAATATTTACATTAAACTATATTAATTTACTTATAAACTATATACTATATACCATTATTTACACTATTTACAAGTTACATACTATTAAGATATTCGAAGATATTTAGAAAAATAAGACAGAAAACTTACCTTTAAAAAGAAATGTTTAAAAGGGGATTTGAACGAGTTTTAAAATTCCTAAACAAGAACGCATTACACGCCTAGAAAGGGGAAAGCATACTGAGTAAACATTGCCGTTGAAGAAAGGGATTCAGGTAGAAATGACGTCGCAGAAATTCCCCAAACAGAGGTGGAAGGGAGCGAGCGCCCGTCGTTCTGTGATGACACGCGCCCGCCACAATGATGTATTAGTGTCATTCCAGAACGACGTGCGCCCTCAACGTGTTAAAGTAGTTGGTATAATAAAATAGAGTATAAAAAATGTTTCTAGTTTGGATAACAACCTTCTATGCCTAAAATCTCGGATTCGCAGCCTTAGGATTTTTTAAAGGGAGTAAAAAATTCTTAGTTATGCCGTCCTAAGGAAGGGACACAAAACGGGGATCCCGAGCCTATGAGGTGTCAGGTACTTAATAAAAATCCCTATCCTCATTAAACTTGGATATGCAAAATTTAAGACTCCCACTCAACCATCGTCCGATTAGCCATAGCAGTATAAAGTGACGTTAAATGAATAAACAAACAATAGTTATTTATTTGGCAAGTGAGGAAACCGCCATTTTATTACACGATTAATTAAACGAGGATGTTATAAGCACTTTTCTCACGTGTTAAATATTACATTTTTCCTGCAACCATTTAAAAATTAAGAAATTAAAGATGAAACTTTAGATTTGTTAAAACTACACTAGCGCCAGTGGGTAATGCAAATGCTAGATCTTCAAATTTCTGATGTGTGAAGGTTTTAATACATTTAAGGTTATATTTAATATTTCTATAAAATCACTTCAAAATAAATTTTTTTAAAAAATTTATTTATTGATATTTACAACTGTATTAAAATAATACATCAAGTAAATAGGCTATGTGATACTATGAGTAGAAGGTAGAAGAGAGATAGGACGGTAAGAGGAAGGGTATTTCAAAATAAATAAAATCTATCTTGAATTAAATATAAAATAGCTCTAAAATTATTTATTTTAACATTTTAGGAATATAAAATGAATAATATTATAATACCGCCATTTAACATTTAAAATAACAGAGTGCTGATTGTCAAATTCGATCTAGGTGGCTGTTACTTTTCCCTCACTATTGGGGGAAAGTGGGACTTTTCACACCAGTTTTAGTTGAGTAATGGATAGCATTAGTCAATGATTGCAGGAAAAAATGTTTTCTATTTTAAAAAAATTGGTTTACACTCTTTTGAATCCAACAATATAAATAATTAGACACTTGAGGAAAGATTAAATAAACAATTTTAAAAGATCATAGAATTTAATTTATCTTCTTTAGAATAAAAAAAATAATATTTAATATAAATAAGAATATTTTTAACTTGCATCTAATGTTATTTGTATCAAAGTAGTTAAGCCAAAAAAACAAGTAAGTATTAATAACGTAAACATAATATTTACAACAAATATGACATTTAAATTATTTTCTATTTAAAGAGATTAGCTGCTTTTATTACACCTTCGTGTTGAAGGGTAGAAAATTGCCATTCTTCTTTTTCTGTTAAATTCTCCATTCCAAACCGCTTGTAAAATTCTACAGCTGGATTCCATTTTAGAAATACAAATCTTACAGCCTTTGCATTTTCATTTAATGCTTCCTGAACACATTGAATAAACATAATTAGTCAGTAAAAAAATTTTTGGGCAATTAAGTTTTATATAAAATATAAAATCATAATGTAATAAAAATAAAATGTAAAATATTTAATAGAAATAAAATTTAAAATGTAACTAATCAAAAAAAAAAATTATTCCACAAGGCATGTTTAGTGGAAGGTCACATACAATAAAATAAAACACAAGAGTAAAACCTCTTCACTGAATCCAATCATAACCTTGATCTACAGTATTTAGATATCAGTTCCCAATGCTAACTCCATTTATAAGTATTTATTTTTAAACCAATTTAACATCTTTAAATGTTCTTTTATGTCTTTATGGAGCTACGTAACATCTCTGGTCAACTTGTCGCTGTATTAAAAATTTTTTTAAAATGTTATTCTTTAATTTTGAAAACCTTAAGATCTCATTCTTCACTTCCGTTAAATAAACAGATTTTGCCCACGTTCATACATTTTTTTTTTGTTCTTACTTTCAAGATTTTTAATAGTAGGTGTTAACTACTGTTTATTAAGTTTATGCACAGAAAATAAAATTTTATTTTTACCCTGAAATCTTACTTTAATTTTCTCTTTGATTTTGAGAGTACTACCTTAAGTTGACCTGTATACATTTAAACTTTTCCAAACTTACGAAGGTGATTTCCTTACCTGAACGCTTATCATCATGAAATAATCGTGCTTTTTAAAGTGATTATTTACTAAGAATGGCAAAATCAACAGTCGAACATTCCTTATATTACTGGTTTATTATATTGTGGTATAGAAAACTCTTCTAAAACTATATGCTTAGGTTAAAAAGACCTTATTAAAATTATTAGAACTTATATAATTTCCCAGTATTCTAATATTATTTTCCTATATTAAATCATCCTAATTTTGTTTAATACTTATTATTTTATTGAAACAACATAATTACCTTACATAAAGCCGAAAAAAGCCTCTTCCCTATCCCTTTCGCCCTGTACTTCTTTGTAACGATTATATCTTCCAGCCACATTCTTTTCCCTTCCCATGTCCCGTATGTAAAGCTGTAGAGTGCGAATCCAATCAGTTTTGGAGCTTCATCCTTTGAATCTTCTGCATCATTTTAAGATTACAAAGTATTTTCAGCATTATTATTATCGACAAGTTTAAATACTAAATAATAGAATGGAATAGAAAAACAGAAATGCACAAAATTAAATAAGTATATATAATATGGTGTTAATCACTAAGTGAATTATTACATACAATATATTTTGATGTCATATTTTATTGTTAAAAAAGGCCATTTTTCAAGACTCTCCCAGGGTGACCATATTTGTCATTCCTGGAAGTGAGGCTTGCCAATTCTTATTTACTCCAGTGACATATGTCACAATGCCTTTCTTTTTCCATTTGCACTCCTGATCTGGCATAAATAAATTCTTCTTTTATATACAATTTCTGTTAGGATGTATTTATATTTTCTTCATGATCACACAGTTTCTCTTTCTTGGTATTATACATAAACATTTATAAAATACTGAATCACTTTTAGATTTTAATAATTACTGGAGTTATATAAATGTCAAAACTCTGCTTATTTTATCCAATCAACTTTAATTTGAAACTTACCTCAATTTGATTCTTACAAACTTGTTTAGGTCACTATCCCTTTACCAGTAAAGTTAATAATGTTTATGCTGTTATGGTACCTATTATACCCAAGATTCACATTTTGATATGGTTCGCAGGCAGGTAGGTGACCTTAGGATTTATCCTGTCTTTCGGAAGGGGATCCCGAGCCTGCATGATGTCAGGTACTCGTTAAAGACCCCTATCATAATTGTACCTGGATATGAAAAATTTAGGACTCTCACTGTAGAGCATGATCCGATTAGCCATTGTTGCATAAAATGATGTTAAATGAATAAACAAATAAAATACAGTATATATAATTTTTTAATACATGTGTATTAATAAGCAATTAAAATAAGTGTTGGGTTATTGAGAAACTCCAACATGTTCATTCTTTAAAAATGGTTAAATATGTGAAATAATTATGAAACTTTTTTGGCTTAGTTTTTCAACCAACTTTATCAATTTATCAATATCACTAGTCATTTTCCAAATCTGTTATATTAATATCAATATTTTCATCTATCTCTATGTAGCTAATAACATAAAATTATTTAATTAGTTAAAATATGAGCACTGATTTTTTATAGTTTCAATCTTGTTGTTTTGAACTTATGCAATTTTTAGCTATTAATTATTCAATTACTTAAAATGCAAACACTTAATTTTAATAGTTATAATCTTGCTGATTTTAAAGAATTAAATATGATTTCTTACCGCTATTTCCTGGATCATCAATCACAAGAGCTTGAAACGGGGGATTATTTGTATCAAACCCATCTTTGGCCATTGCTGGAACAATATTAAAAACTTATATTTATTTATTCACTGTTCACACTTCATTTTTAACACATGTAGTGTACAAAGTCTATCTATTGGGAGTTTCGAAAGTTTATTTATTTATTAATTTTTTCTTTTATACGTTATTGAAAGATAAAAATTACATGAATAGCTATTTTAAAATATTAATACTGTAAACAAAAAAGAAAATGGACGAGTTAATAAATAATAAGCTTTTGGTCTTCAAGAAATTTGTTGCACAGTTTATCCAACCTCAACAACCAAATAAGCCTATCAACGATAGACAGTATATCATTCCAACACAATTCAAACCTTGGACATGTGGATGGGGAGTCCTTGAGTGTTAAATGATTGGTTTAGTTTTTGCATGAAAACTGTTTAACTGTTTAATTTTTATATGGCTTATTCTTTAAAAACAGTTTAAAAAAGAGCAAAATAAACCTCTCGATTATGGTTCTTGCATCCTCTTATGTTCAGCCTTTGTTCCGGAGGAACCAAGAATATTGAAATTTTCCAATTATATCCTATAAATTATATTTTGTCTCTTTTCGAATTTTTTTTTTCTATTACCTTAAGTACTCTATTTAAATACCTAATTTTATTGAGTATTAAACTAACTTTTATCAGTTTAACTAATCAAGAGATATTTTTGAATACTGATTTAAAAATATATGTATATACCAATCAATCATAAATAAGCAAAATTCTTTCACTATAACGTTTTACCAATCCATTTATTGAAAACCAATTACAAATAATTTAATTTGTTGTTTAACTGTTTTAGATATTTACTTTAATTTCAATTAAAAAGTACTACCAAAAAGAAATTAAGTTATTTTTTTTTTTATGATCGCTACTTTTGAAATTTCCTTTTTTTAATTACTAAATTTAAGTAAGTTGCTAAAATATATCAAAAGTAATATTCGCCCTTTCACATTTGATAGCTCAAAATTCATATTATTAAGTATTATTTTAGATATTCTTTTACTTACTTTCAGCATCAAGATTTACTTGATCAGACATTTTTTCGAATTCAGCCAATTCCTGTTAAAATATATGATAGTTGCATTTTATTTTTATCGCATGAATTTAAACATTTAAATGTTATCTACTTTTCCATTAATATAAAATATACCTTTACAAGTCTCATGATTTCTTTGCAATCACGTTTTGTCGTCTTTCGAATATTTATTTGTAGATCTTCCATGTTTGGGCCAGCGTCCTGTATTGGATTAAATTTCTCTAAGTATATTTAATTCCTACGATAGTATCTTTAATCTTATCTTTCGTATCAGCTGTTCTCGACTCCTAAGCCTTGTTCAAGGTCGAATGGTAGTCGTCAGTAATGAAAGTAAAAATACTGGGTATGTGTTCCGCAGATGGTCGCTTTGAGTTGAGTTACAAGTTTTAACTTTTTATTCGTTTCATTTTTAATATTTTCCAAAAATACAAGTTATAGTGAGCTTTATTATGGAAAAGAGAATGTTTTATTGTTAATTAATAAAATTTGGTAATCATTTCATCAATAAATAAAAGTTTCAAGTGACTTTTCGAAGTATAGTCCATATAAGTTTATTGAAAAGTTCACTTCTACATGAAACGATTACCGAAATACATCCTTTTTTCATAATTACATTATCTTTTTCATGACAAAGTTTACGATAACTTGTATTTTTGGAACATATTAAAAAACGAATGAAAAGTTAAAACTTGTGACTCAACGCGAAGTGACATACCGTGGAATAATTAACAAATATACTCCAATCATAAAGCTGAAATAGTCGGGATTTAAATTTTGTTCGAACGAATAAAGCGAATTAGTGATATAATTCTGTATTATAGAAGTTCTAATTTCTGGTCTCGTAAAAACGCTAGGAACAGGAGTGCACGTTAGTCGATCGCCGATTCGGATAAAAAAAAATGATTCTATAATCAAAAAGAATCGACACTTGCTCGAAATTTTTGTTTAATGGACTCTCAGGATCTGAGAATAAATGTAATATGCAAAAACTTATATTTTGTAACGAGTGAAGAAAATTATATCGATCTTGTGTTTCCTGCAAACATTTTTTTCAAATTATATTAAAGAAAAAAAAAAGGTACTTTTCTGTCAAAATTCCGCCAAATTTCTTGCAAGCATAAGGGGAATGTTCGTTTGGGGGCCATGTGTTCTATTCTCTGAATTCATTCAAAACAATGCACGTTTTCCTTTTTTTCTTCAGTCTTATTTAAAAAAAAAAAAATATGAAAGTTTGGGATTTATCTTGAACTGAAAAAAAGATGCAGTCTCTGTATTAGCAAAGAATGCAATATGCGTCAGAATCATGAAACTAAACAGCCTTGTTGTGACGGAGTACGTTGGCGGTGGAATCGCAATGGTATACGTGGTTCGAATCGTCCAAATTGAGTTTTCTAACGTCTTAGATATTTATTTACGGCTGGAGCAAAGAGAAGAGATGACATCTGTCAAATGGTGTAAAAAGCAACTTGATATGAATCATAATAAAGTTGTAGGTTGGAAAAACTACTTTAGAGAAGTTTGTGTAGAAGTATTAGCGGAACGTAAGAAAAAAAAATCGGTGGTCCTGAAAAAATAGTTGAGATAGACGAGAGCAGCTTATTTACAAAACGAAAGAACAATGCCGGTTGAATTCTTCCACATTGGCGCCCGGCTAACGGTAAAGTACCAAAAAAACACGGACTTAAGTAAACATTATTACTTTTTGTCCAAACAAATTTTTAAAAAATGTATAAATCATTGTGTTAGTTATCTTAGATTTTTACATGAAAAATGCACTCATATAAGTTTAGTTTACTTTATATATCGTCCATGTTTTATATATATATATATATATATATATATATATATATATATATATATATATATATTATAACAGTGTTCTTTTGATCATTAGACTTTTTTATTATGAATACGTTTATTAATCATATCCTCCTGACATCACTGAATTCTTACGAACTTTCTTTACCGATCGTCCGATAATAAACTTCTCCCCTTTCCACATTTGTGTTCGTGTCCCCTAATTTTATTTTGATATACTTTATCCTAAACAAACTCTGTTATCCTAAAATTTATGTTTAATTTCATCGTCACTATCTTCGGTAGGAGAATTTAGGTAGCAATTTTTAAACCAACCCTGATATACAGCGATCTTTATCCTAACTCTAAAAATCTGGATTTCGTAATATAGAAATCTATTCTTAATTTTAACTCATCATAATTACGGGTTCCTCTATTGTTTTGTTTTTTTATAATTGAACTTGGTTATTCTTAAGGGATATTGTCCCATAATAAAGATTTGTTTCTATCCTACCAAAAACTGTACTTCCCTTTGCCAGCCAACCTCTAACTGTGCTACGATTTATAAATGATATCCTTAACGTCATTTGCATTCGATTTTAAACCGCCTGGTAGATTTAGAATATCTTATTTTTCGACTTGCGTCTTGAATCCCCTTAAGCAGTCCCTATCCGAATACCTGTATAGAGGACCTGTTTACCTCTGAATTATGAAAATTTTACTTCAGAGAAATCCATTGCTGCTGTAATTTTTAACTAAAAAATATGTGAATAGGACGTCAAACCTACATCACAGGAATTGCTGTCGTTTGTTCTGAAGTCCATCAGACTTATCGAGGAAGAACTACCTAAGAATTTCCACTAACCATCCTCATTCGCGCGTGAGACGCTCCTCTCTCCCGTGTACGATTAATAGTATGTATTTTATGGCAGAACTTCTAATTTGAACCATTTCTTGTCCCTGTTTAAGTATGTATTAACCACAGTTATATTCATTACAATATGATCTTTTATACTGAAAAAGAAATCCTTTCTAATTAATTATATATCTTTTACTGGTTTAGTAGCCCACTTCTACAGTCAATTAGAAAATTAATTTATTTATCTACGTACTAATTAGTACATAAGCACACAACCAGTTTTGTGAAAGAACCCAATTGAGAACTTTTGAAACATAAGAGGTAATTTTTCATGAATTAATGTTGATAATACTTGGGTAATTATTATAAAAAAATGAATAACATCCCAATATTATTTAATAAACAACAATGAAGGGCAACTCTTCTTTTTATAGTTTGTTGAGAATGTCTTGGCCAATATATATTATAATCGTCCTTTTCCCTTTAGTGGCTTTAACATTTATTTTACAAACAAGTCCTGTACTTAATCTCTAACATGAAGGGCCTTGTCTTGGTCTTAGGGTTTCCCCATTCCAGTGCAACTGTTTTCATCACAACTTAAGATCTTATCCTAAATAATCTAAGCCTAACCTTTGACCATATCTGATAGAATTTTACAATCCATGACCTGTGATCCACCTATTGACTTAGTCTGTTCTTTATATGGTACCTCCACCAACATTTTAAAAATTTGTATTCACTATATCATTAATTTTTTTTTTCAGATTGATCCTTCAGGTTTGTGGCGAGAAAGGCACATCGAAATGATTCAGTTCTATTTAGTGGATAAGAATTGCCAGATAAAACTAGTTGAGATTCCTGATTCTGATTCATATGGGGTATTTGTTCGCATAAATCATCATATTATTTTTATTTATTTCTCATTTTAAAATTTTACTTGTAATGCAATAAAGCATGATGAATCCACTCAACTTCTTGGGTGATGAATTGTTAATATCCTTAATTTGATTTTAATGTATTTATTATTTCAGATTGAAAAACTGAAACTGCCAGATGGCCGTAATTATATTGCTGAAATTGTAAAAGAAGGTTTTGCCATTTACAAAAATTCAGTCAAAACCAGTCCAGATGATGTAGACGATGATAGTGGTGCAATAGGAGATTCAAAATCAGATTCTGAGATTTCTAGCAGTTCTATTGAGCTGAAACCAGATTTGGAAACAGTTGAAAATGAAGTTAAGAAAGCTCCGATCCTACATTGGTCTTCTGTTTTAAGTTCTTTATCAAAGGAAGATATGGTATGTTGTCATTAAAACTATTTTCTAAATATTTAGTATATTTTTAAATGTATATCTTTATTTGCCAATATATTTATTTTATTAATAATAATAAAAAAAAAAACGTGTACCTCTTCATCCCATGGAGGGTCTTGAGTTCAGTACATGGTAGAGATTGTATTATTTCTAGGACAACATTTGTAAAGGAAGGTACTGCGTAGTATAGTAGTTGTACTGGTTAGTACAAACATCCTAAAGATGCCAACCAGGGATAGCATACCACCACCAAGATCAACATGCAATTTCTGAAGGACAAGTTAGTTTACAGGACAACCATTAGGATAGTTTAAATAAAAATAACTGACATAATAATTATAAAAAAATAAAATAAAAAAAAACTGCAGAGTACACATACAATGTACAATACTTTCGTACAATAATACATAAAAAGTACAATCTTATTATCTGTTGTACAAAAAAGTACAAGAGATAATAAGAATAAAACAAATAATAAAAATTAAATATATATAAATAATAAAAAGGAAAGTAAAATTAAAGGAGAGAAGGAGTTGTAATTTTTTTATTATCATTATCAGCTGATTTTTAAAACATTTCCTATCTGTTGTCCTGTAACTTTTCTTAATTCTTTAATTAAGACTGTAACTTCATTAATTACAATTGGGCATTTGTGGTGATGGGATACTATCTTTGATTGGTTTCTTTTTGAACTGTGAGTTTGTGATGTACTTTGTTTTTTCAACATATGGTTAATATGGTAACTATTCCGCAGCTTGTCAGTTTGTGTTGAATCACAACAAGTTTTAACTTTTAATTCATTTTCCTGTTAATATTTTCCAAAACTACAAGTTATCATGAGCTTTAGTATGAAAAAGAAAGCTAACGTTTCAACAAACATATATCGTCTATAATTCGAAATGTTAGTTGACCCTTGTGTTTCTTGATGAAATTATTATTGAAATCTACACATTACCCTTAATTACATTTTCTTTTTCATACTAAATCTCACAACAACTTCTATTGTTGGAAAATATTAAAAATGAAAGAAATAAGTAGATAAAACGTATTGTAGCTCAACTTGAAGTGACACCTGCCGAACAGATGCCGTTAATGTTCATAACTCTTTCCTGATAAAGTGTAAAAATTGACAGGTATTTTCATTTTATTTTAGAGACTTAAGACTTCTTCTTTTAATAATCTCAAAAACTTTGTAGATAACATTCATATTATTTGTTTCTGCTATAATACAAGTCCACTCTTTGGTATATATATATTATGTATGTATATTTTATTTAATAGTAAAATAACTTATATATTTTCATTTATCACTCTAACAGTTACTTTATATGTTTTGTTGAGTTTTAGCCTTCTATATTATTATAATCTTTGTTTCAGCCGAATTTAGTATTTAAAACCTTTGAAATTCCACCAGTCGTGAAATCATTGATTGTAGATGTGACAGCATTCTTATCCCCTATCCAAGTTATTTTACATATTGAAGATGTGGAAGAAGATCCTATGGTGATTTTTTGTTTATTTTATATTATCTAGTTTGATTCGGTATCAAATGTATTTTTTTAAAGTAGTGTGGATAAATTTATAATATATTATAAAATAAGATCTCTTCAGTCTCAACTATATAGGTGCTTAACAAAGACCACTTATTTTTAAAACTTTGTGTCTACTTAAATAGGGGTTTTTTTCAATTGAATTGTTTTGTTTATATTGGTGAACATTTGCTTAAACTTAATAATGTAAAATTTTGTTTAGTATATTTATAATAATTATGTAATGATTTATGATTTTTTCATCTTCTTTAGGTACTCAATAAGTTGGAAGATTTTAAAGAATTATCAAATGAAATGCAAATTGAAGGCCCAAATCAGCCACTCTTGCAACATCCTTACAAGTGTATGTATTATTATTATAATTTACTGAAACAATTCATCTTAAATATCCTCATAAAAATAAATTAAATAGATTGAATTAATACAAATTCATAAATTTAATTTAGATAAGGCTTGTTGTGCTATGTTCTCTTTGGATAAGAAGTGGTACAGAGGATTTGTTTTGGAGGAATTACCTGATGACTTGTTGTTAGTGCAATATGTCGATTATGGGAATGTAGAAGTTGTTCCTGGTTCATGGTATGTATCATACTTATGATTTATAAAATATTTAATCTATTATTATATTTATCGTGTATATTAAATGGGCTATTTTAAATTTAAATGTGACATTGAATTGATAAAAAGTCATGAAAAAAAAGATGGTATAACTGACTATGAATCTTGAAGACATAAATTCAAGTATTAGGTGAATTTAAAACAATTGACTTTGCAAGGATAACTAAGTAGGTAAATGAATTGGGCAAAAAAGTAGGAGCCCACTACAGAAATGAAGGTTGTGAATAATCACATTCTACTCTATTCTATTCCCTTCCTTTTTTATATCAACAATTAAATCAGCTCATCAATATAATTGATTTAGATAAGGCTTGTTGTGATATTTTCTCTTAGATAAGAAGTAGTACCCCTATTACAATCCAAAATTTTTATTTTTAAAATAAAATTAAATTAATTTTTTATTTGTAATTTTATTATAGTATGCATTCATTTTTTTCATAGTGTATTTGTTATTTATATTAAGAAACTTAAGGGTTACTAACTATAATTCGATGGAGTAGTATTTTAATAGCCATTTTTGGGCCTCTGTAGTATTGATTACTTATGAATTTTAGACATTAAATATATATTTTCATTGTTTTCAGCGTTCATGAGATTAAGAAAGAATGGGTTGATCTTGAAGTCCAAGGAGTACTTTGTACTTTGTATAATGTTGCTGTGAATGAAAATTGTAATTCTTCAGAAATATTACATGCTATACAGGAGTGTTTGGGGCAAGAAACTGTAAAAGCTGACATTGTCGTATGTATAATATTGCCTATGCTAACAACTTTATGAATAATTTAAATAAGTACAATATCAACAGTGCTTCTACCGTGTAAGCATTTTTCAACACTGGTGGTCACATGGCATCTAGCAGATACAAACCCTTTTTCTTATACATTAGGTTATAAAGCATAAGTTTTAAAAGATTTTATATGTTAATAATTTTTATAAAAACCTTTTAACTATAACCACAGATTTTAATGAACATTTGAATAATTTAATTTAAAAAACTTAATAATACATCACATTTAAATTGTACAAAGAATACAATTATCAAAATAACCACATATACAAAGAAGACAGTAACCAAAATATGTAAAAGAAATATTAATTGTATTCATCTTAACATATTACTGATTTTATAAACAGTCTACAAATTTGTATGCCATGTATGCTATTTTAGTGATTGATATTAATAACATATAAAGTGCTATGTTATATACACATCTCATATTTTATATTGGGACTTTTTTATCTCATATTTTTATTGGAAAAAAGAAATCAGGCTCTAGTGCTGCAGACCTTTGGCTAACCAGATTGTCACTATTCCTACTGTTTTAAGTTGAGAGTGATAGCAACTGTGTATTAGAAAAAATTATAAAATTGTAATTAATCAATTTAAAGAAAACAACATAGGATTTCATCTATAGCCACTCACTTTTAACAAATTGATTAAACACAGAATCCTTAAAATAAATATCATCATCATCATTCGTGGCGCTACAACTCCTGCAGAGTCAAGGCCTCCTGCAGCTTGGTTCGCCAGTCTTCTCTATTGGTTGCAGCTGCTCTCCAATTGCGAATTCCCAAGATGGACCTGGCATCCGCCGCCACTCCATCGATCCATCGGAGCCGAGGTCTTCCCACTCTTCTTGTCCCATAAATCCTTTCGTCTAGGACCATTTTAGGAATCTCATCCTGGGTCATTCTAATTATATGACCTGCCCATCGAAGCCGGTCTACTTTTATTATCCATAAAATATCTGGGCTCTTGTAGAGTCTTGCTAGCTCAGCGTTCGTCCTTATCCTCCATATCCCATTGGTGCAAACTGGGCCATAAATTCTCCTCAAAATTTTCCTCTCGAACCTTAGGAGAAGGGCTTCCTGAGAACTGGAGAAATAAATATAGAGAACACAAAATATATGCCTGGTGTGGTTGCTTCAATGATATAGATGTAATTGGGAATGTCTGCAAATTTAAATATTTGGTGATGATGATATATTTATCGAGTAACTTATTCGAGGTAATATTTCATAAATGTGAGCAAATACCTACTATACTTCAATCACCTGCACAGCTATTTTAAACTGTCTTTAAGGGTTTAACCTCCTTTCCTACTCTTTATTACAAGATGAATCGTTACTACAGACTATAAGACTTTCTAACCACAATGGGAAGGTTGAAATTTATTGTGTGCATCCTCATAGAAGTAATTTTTAATCTGTCGTGCTCGGATTCGAACCAGCTCTGCGTTAGCAAAGGGGGTTGCTTAGGTAGATGCCTAAATGACCTCACCTACCTTGACATATATCTTTTTAACTACTATATCTATTTTAAACTGATTTCCTGATACCTTTAAACTGATATCCTGAACCAGGATAGCTCAGTTGGTAGAGCACCACAACGGAAATGTGGGAGACCGGGTTCGAATCCCGGCCCTGGGCATATCTTTTTCTTCAAAAATTAAAATACTTAAAATTATAACAATTAATAAAAAATAAATTATAATAATATATAAACAAGATCCTAATTAAAGTAATGTTCAATGAACATTCTTCCCTTTGTATACATCGCTAATTGCGAGAACACGGGAATATGGGAACAGTGAAGAGAATGGACATGCCTGACCGAGGTAAGAACCACAATAGCTCAGCTGGTAGAGCACCACAACGGAAATATGGGAGACGACCCGGGTTCGAATCCTGGCCCTGGGCATATCTTTTCTCTTAAAAAATAAAAATATTTAAACTGATTTTATTTAATCACTAAAAATAAGTATTGTGATAATATGAAGAATAACGTAATTTTTCTTTCAGGAACGGGGTCCTAATCTATCAGTAGAATTGGTGGTAGATGAGCAGTTGGCTTATCAGCATCTTATTGATCTAAAAATGCTGAACTTAATCAACTGATTAGATTTTTTATAGCTCGTAATTATTTTTAAAAAAAATTTTCTAAGTTGTTTAGAAGGTTTGTGCTTATAGGTTTAGTTTGTCAAGTCATTAAGATTGAAAATTTAATCTACAAAGTGTATTTTGATTTTTTTTTTTTACCTTAATATTTATTTTATTGTATAAAATTTAGTTCAGATTACAAGGACACAATTTGTGATATTCCTATTATGAAATGAGGTTTTTATTTTTTATTGAGATGTTCATTCCCAAAATTCTCTTTTATTGTACGATCATATTTATGTCTATAAATAAGAATTTAAACCTACTATTGTTCTCTCATATTTAAGTCAATAAATAAAAACTCGAAGAAAAGTTTTATAATTATTTAATGTTTGTATTATAAAATTTGTTTGTACCTGTTATTCATATTTATTTAATGACATTTTAAGGACATCATGAAATAATGTTTCTTTTAAGAATACCTTGAGCTACCATACTTGAAATTTCAAAAAAAAAAATTATTTTTTATTTATGTTATTATATTTTAAGGAAAATATGAAATAATGATTCTTTTAAGAATACCTTGAGCTACCATACTTGAAATTTCCAAAAAAAATTATTTTTTATTTATGTTACCATATTTTAAGGAAAATATGAAATAATGATTCTTTTAAGAATAACTAGAGTTCCCATATGTGAAATTTCAATAAACTTCTTCTTTTTTTATTGAAAAAGGTTCATATATAGTCCAGGATCCATGGTCCATTTTTGCACTTGATTACTATCAAGCTGAATCTTCGTGAATAGCTTCGTTTCGATAAGACGCCCAACAATTTCCTGTGGGAAAATTCTCGATTGTGGTAGCTAACAGAGGTAGCAAGGATAAAATATGTCGGTTTGATGATTCTCAAAAATGTATTACTAACTGGGTTTATTTTTTTTTAATCTCAAGATAATTATCTATATTAATTGGAAAAACATTTGTCCTACAAAAAGTATGGTTTGATCAAAGAGTCCCCTCCTTTCAATATGCCTTGATAACAAAGTCAAAAAAGAAGAAGTAAAAAAAAAACACCTGGTTAGTAATCATTTTTGATGACCTCATTATTGATACATGTCGTAAGGAGGGGACTCTTTGATCAAACCATACATTTTGTAGGACAAATATTTTTACAAATAATTTAGATAATTGTTGGGCATCTTATCGAAACGAAGCTATTCACGAAGATTCAGCTTGATAGTAATCAAGTGCAAAAATGGACCATGGATGCCGGACTAATATTTATACATTCTAAAGAAAAAAAATGAATGATGATAAACTAATCGAAATAATTAATATTTTGTTTGAGTCACTTTATTTATGATGTTTTAATGACATTTCAAATATAATAACAATAAAGCTCACAGTGAATATTGGGAAATACATAGTAATGTTTCTTTGAAATACTTTTATTCACTTTTGATGGTTATCAGACTTCTTATTCTGGCAATAAATAACTCTGTAGTTCTGTAAAAAAAGAAAAGAAAAAAAAAAGAACAAAGATAGAAAGCAATATCGTTTTTTATTATACTAATGGTAAATGGTTTTCATGATCAAGTATTTTGTACTTAAAAATGAATATGATTACCTGCGGCTAATAGATCTCAGCTGTTTTAATTATAATGTCCTTATCCATCATCGTATATTGCCATCCTTCTGTTTCTGTTATGTTTTCAAGGCCAAGTTTTTTATAAAATTCAATGGATGGGTTAGTTTTTAGCACATTAAACCTGATCGTTTTCACATTCTCTTTAATTGCTTCCTGTAAATAAGAATAATTTCATTGGTACATCGAATGAGACAAATGTTTGAAAAAATACTGCAGTTTGTAATGGAACAGAAACTGAAAAATAACTATTTAATTTTTTCCCTGTATACTTAATTAAGTGGTTACCGACATAATATAATAAAAACAAGAAACAAGTTAGAAGAAGAAATCTAGGCAGTGGCAATTCTTATTTAAATTAGAGGAAATTGGAACAATAATAATGTCAACAGTAGGAAGTCAGAAGAAAGCGGGAAACTAATAGTTAGTTCTAGTTGAGATCACTAGAGGCCAGCACCATACAAGCGAGCCTTTCCGAAGAATTCTAGCTCGAAAATTTTTATTTTGTAATAGGAGAGTAGGATACCGCAGGAGCTCAACTGCCAGGACTGTCGCTCAACTCGCTAATGCTGGCACCATTCGGTACTTGGTGGAAACTATAGTAGTTGTGTATTCTTGGCAACAGATAGCAGTACTGTCGGACCTAGTTATCTACATTGCTAGTGAGCTCCTATCAACTCCTGCTATCCTAATACTTATCAAAATTTCAAACTTAAATTAATTCTTCAGGAATGGTGGTGCCATATTTTTTAAAAATAACTATTTAATTTTTAAATATGGGGGTTAATATTTTAAATAATTTTACAACGTACTGAGAGTGTGCTAAATTATTTATAAATTATTGGTTAAAAATTAAATTATTAAAAATTATTGTATTATATTAATAAAAATTATTATTGTTAAAAATTATATGGAGAACATTTTTTTGATCACTTACTTATCTATCTCCTAATGTTATAAATTTGTATTCTTGATTAATTGTTCATACTTTTCGACTTGTTGACTTAGTAAATAAAGTAAATTCTGTAAGTTCAAAGTAAAATAATAATCTGGGTTCGAGTCCCGGCCCTGGACATATCTTTTCTTTTCAAATAAAAATATTTAAAAATTATAACAATTTATAAAAAATAAAATAAAATAAATTAAAATAATAAAATGTAGAAATTATTTAGAAAAGTGTGCCCAGAAGTTCAAAGTAAAATAATGAAATTACCTTTAAATGCATAGATCATTTAAATTTGTTAATATATTAATTTCGACATATGACAATTGTAATAAAGTCGTATTGTAAAAAATTATAATATATTAATTTCAAGATTCAATTTGTTAATAAAAGTGTCTTCTCCAAAGAATTGTAATGGAAGGGACCTTAAATTTTGATGTAGAAACAGGTGGTTTCAATGGATTATAGATGGGTGATAGTTAAAACTTTCCTTAAACAATTTTTGAAAAAAAGAAATTCATATCATTTTTTACTATTACAGTTTCAAACTCCTTTCCTCTTTTATAATAGAAATTCATATACCTTCTTTATCTTTAAACATTTTTAAATTAATTTCTCTTACTTCTTCTCTTCCTCTTTATACTTTATACCTTCACTAAGCTGTAGATTATTATTAATTTTTCAAGAAACCTCCATTTAATTATAAATAGGTAATAAAAAATAAATAAATAATATTAAAATAAAATAAATATATTAGAGAAAAATGAAAATGCTCGTGTCATGAAATGCTCATTTGTTTTCTAAAAACACATTGATGTTAATAAATGGTAAACAATCACTGTGTTGTTACTTGAAAACTAATATATTCAAAAATATTTTATTAAAACTTATCAATAAATTTATTGATATTTATATACCTTACAGACTGCAGAGATTAGTATTTTGCCAAGTCCTTGACCTCTATAAGCTGCAGAAACGAATAAATCCCCCAAAACAAGTCTTTTTCCTTCGTTTGAACTGTATGATCTACTGTATAATGTGTAACCCAATAGTTCACCTGATTTAAAAAATAAAGAAATAATATATGTATATTTTTATAAATTGGTCATAAATTAAAGTGACCCACTTAAAATACTGTAGATAATATTCATTTTTTTATGTTAGTATGATTTGAAATATTTTTCAATTAACTCATTTTACCTTGAAACACTTCAGACAACTTATCCTTAATCATTACCTACTCCTACTCACTGTAAGGAATAACGAGAAACAATAAATAAAAAAAAATTATTTTTAATTACCTGAATGTGATTTTTTTAAGTACTAAAAAGTTTATAGACTGGCACAAGATTTTAAAATTCAGAGTAAGACCAACAAACTTAAAATGTTCATCAGAGATAGTTTACTGGAGTTGAAATTCCCGAGAAATATGAAAATTAATTAACTTACCATTGCTTTCTGGTTTTTCAATCACTATACACAGGAAAGGAGGGTTTTCTGATTCAAATCCATCTTTTCGTAATGCTGAAAAGTTATAATTAGTATTATTTAATACCTCTTTTTTAAATTTAATTTATTTATTATGTAATAAAGTTTTATTTTATTGAGCCCAACTGAAAAATTTAAATATTTAGGCAGGTGGCTTTCAAAAGGGAGCAGCAGTAAAAAAGATATTGACGAAAAGGTAATAAGAGGCAGAAAAGTAATTAGGACGTTAAATTTTGTCCTGTGGAGTAAGGATGTCATGATGACAACAAAAAAGAGACTCTACAATTCGTTTCTTATAAGTACCCTGTATGCCTCAGAAACCTGGTCCGTTTCAATGGATTTGGCAAGAAAACTGCTATCAATGGAGATGGATTTTTGGAGGCGTAGTTGTAGGATATCAAGACTACAACACATTCTGAATAACAAAATTAGTGAAGCAGTAAACAAACCACTTAACATGCTGTACTCAGTTGAAACGAAAAAAACTGAGTTGGTTTGGTCATGTTATGAGGATGGTCGATGACTGATGGCCTAAAAGAGTACTGAAACATGTACCATCGGAAATGAGGAAGAGAGGTCGCCCAGAATACAGGTGGATGGAAGGGACCCCGGAAGCAATGGTGGCAAGAGGACTTTGAGAGGAAGACTGCTATGATAAAAAGAAATGGTGGCAGGGTTTATATGAATTAGGCTACGACATATGACGCATTATTGTATTAAAGTCGTTCATATATAAGTTTTATTTTAATTGAATTAGTTCATTGATTACTTAATGTATGATATCAATATATTGTAATAGAAACTAATTGATTAAAAGTAAATAAGCATATCAGGATTAGAAGAAAAAATGGTTTAAATTATATCAAAAGTGCATAGCATTAAAAATGATTTAATTGAAACTGTATTGATTGATTTTGATTAACTTGGGTAAAAATATAATTTATAGATAATGTGCATAATATATTTTTGTTCATAAATAATGTTGCGGTCAGAGAGAGAGAAAGATGGCTGAAAGGATCAAACGAGCTGAAGAGATTAAGACGAGCTGTGGGATTAAGATGAGCAGACGGGATTAAAGAACAGTGTAGAAAGATCGCGAATGGCATGGAATGACCGAGAAGCCCCCCTCCCCACCCCGTCCAACCTCGCCTATAAAAAACTACCAGCCGTTTCAGCCTAATGTAGTAGTAAAGTTGTTGACTTCTGTGACAGTGAACGGTGACAGTGACAGTTAGTGTCAGCCAATGGCAGTGTGAACTAGTCAGTGATAAGTGATAAGTGAGTGTAATAAACTGTGTGTCAGTTTGTCATATTGGGAGAGTCTTACGGTGAACTTTAATTAGAGGACTGTAAGTGATAATTTTTAGCTATAAACTATAGTGTAATTTTATTGTATTTGTTCAAATTTATGTAAATAGTTAAGTTATTTAGTATTAGCAATATCTTATATTATTTTAGTAATTAGATAACAGTTGGGCCTAGGTTATAACCTTACGAATTGTTATTGTAAATTTATATTAGTTTATTAATTTAATTGTTTTAAATAATTTCATTGTATTCTTTTTAGTCTGTTAGTAAATATTAGTATCTTGAATTTAGTAATAGTTTAATTCATTTTACACCCAGTAGCCCGTAACAATAATATTGGCCATCCAATAAAACAATAAATAACTGTAATTACAAATAAGTATCTTATCTTTATGAAATGTCTTTTATTATTTTTTTTAACTTTTGACCATATATTTATAAAATATTTTCTTACTTTCTGAGTTTAGTTTCACAGTATTTGGTGTTTTTTCGTGTATAGCTAACTCCTTGAAATAAAAAAGTTAAACAATTAGTGCTTTAATTTATTACTTTAATACTATAGTAAATTTTTCCTTATTCATAAAATAAACAGAAATATAATAAATAATTACTTTTATTAGTCTAAATATTTCTTCACAATCATCCTTGGTAGCTTTTCTTATATTTAATTTGTTTGCTGACCTCTCCAACCTGTTTAAACAAAAAAATGTTTGTTAATTTTTTTAAAAATTAACATACATTAAATTACTTCATGATAGAAGTGATTTGATTAATTAACTCAATATTCCCACTCTTAAAGGACAAATACAAAAATCATTACTTTTCAGGAGAGAAAAAACTTTTATATCCTTCTGTTATAAATTTATTGAATTTATACTCAACTATTAAGCTAAAATGCAAATTCTCTTTCCTTTTTTCCTGAATAAGACTCATTACCACAAAACCCATTTTGCCACGATGCTTAAAAGGTTTCATTTAGTTTTTTTAAGATTAGTGAAATGTATTATTATTTACAAAAAAATTATAATATGAATAAAAACAAATTCTTCCCCTTGTTCACATTTTTTACAATTTAAAGAAACTTTGTTTTCATGACTGAAAAAGAATTTAGTTCGACACTTTTCGAAAGTGCTCAATTCTTGAGAAAAAAAAGTAAGAGTGCAATATTTCTCTTCACTAAGATATTAAATGATTAGTAAATTGTAAATATTATTTTCAAGCATTAAAGTAACAACCTTTCTAAATTGGCGATTCTTTTAATATCATTTGATTTCATCAAATGACACTGCCGTCCTTCCGTATCCGTTATGTTAATCATCCCTAACTTTTTGTAAAAGCTATTAGCTGGATTCCATTTGAGGACTGTCAAATTCATCTTAACCACATTCTCTTTGACTGCCTCCTGAATCATAATAGAAATTAGTTTTCAGTATTGTGAAAGGTACTTATAACAACACATTCCACAGCTAAACAAATGCTATTTACCTTGCACACAGCCGATAGTAGTTGTTTTCCAATACCATGGCTTCTATATCTGCTCGAGATATAGATATCTCGAAAATCAATTCTTTTGCCTGATTTAGAACTATAAATTACACAATACATAGCATAGGCAATGAGTTTAGGTTTCACTCCTATAAAATGCAATGCTCACTTATTTTATAAAAAAGTACATTCGTGTAAATACAAAAGTTTCACTGACATATAAGTCGATTTATAATACCGTCATGATTAGGATCATCAACAACCAAGCATTCAAATGCTGGTGGTTGGGCCAAAAAACCATCGTGCTCCAAAGCTTAAAATAAAGCATAGTAAAATTACTACTAAAAAAATAAGTTACTTTTTTTTAAATTATTAATTAATAATACATTTATCACCCTACTTTTAGCGTCATTTATCACAGCATTTGGTTGTTTTTCATATTCAGCTAGTTCCTGAAAATTTTTATGAAAATAATTTATTTACGATTTCTTATTAAATGATATAATTGATATCATAGCTGTTAAAACCTTACTTTAACTAGGCGAAATATTTCTTCACTGTCATCCTTTCTAGCTTTTCTGATGTTAAACTTAATTGTTTTTATAGCCGGCTCACTCATTGTATCCAATAATTAACAAACTAGATTTAAAATTTTTGATTTTATTTAGCTATGGTTATGCAATAAAGATAAGGACTATCTTTATGATAAAAATTCAAGAGTGAAAGTTGCTTCTTAAGTGTTTATTTTTAAAATTATAACTGCAAAATTAATAAAATCAAATATACTTGTTTTCCAAAATTCCTTAAGATAATAAATTGTTACTTGTTAGGGTAAGAAAGAAAATTATTTTTATTTTATTAAATTAGAAATCAAAATTTTCTTATAAAACTAAAAAATGGGAACAAAAACAGATTTAATTATATTAAATACAAAAAACTTTGAAAAATAAATAGAAGAAAATAATTAATTTTCAGTTCAGTTAAATTAAATCATTGGTTACTTAAAAATAGCTTCAACGATAAAGAATGTAAAAATAAATTAAGAAAGATTTTTTAAATGAATGAAACTACATGACAGTGGTTGCTCTGCTCTAACCATGTTACTCAATAGGGGAAACTATTAATATTTGTTTACATACTGAAATAGCCCAGTAATACTATGAGAGGTTACTTGATAGTTGAAGCCATAGCAGCTATTAGCTCAGGAATTCCATCATCATTTAACATAGCTTCAAGGATGTATTTAATAAATTGACTGGTTACCAAGGTCTATTCTCAATATTTTTTATATCTCTAAAACTTTCTTTTTTCTTTTCTTCGCAAATGTTAAAATAAAATTTATTTTAATTTATAAGTAAAGTATACATTTATCAAAAGAGAAATGAGTTTTAATTCCAAATTTTTAAAAATCAAAATGTTTGTTTTTATCCATGATTTTCAAAAAGATTTTAGGATGACCAATTAAAAATACAAACTACAGAATAAGCTTTGGCTCATTTAGTGTTATCTTTGACTGCACCCCCTGACCAAGTCAAACCATTATTAGAATTATCCAGTCAACTATTTCCCACTCAAATAAAAATAGAAAAGTTATGGAAATTATAAATGTGTTAGCAAGATTATTCAGTAGCAGGTAGCTGATGGATTAATTATAATATATTCTTATAATTTGGATATTAATATTTTATTATAAAATTAAAATTCATGAACAATAAAATATTTACCAAATTAAATATTGTTTTTAATTAGTCTATGTCCAGATGTAAATTTATTTTAAATGCTAAGTAATATAGTTACTGAAAAAAATCACTCATTCCCAGGTACACCAGCCTGAATAAGTCGTATAACGTCTATCTCTGTCTTTGAGCATACCCTGCTTATTTCATTATAATCCTAATTAAAATGTAAGTCTATTAAGCATAGTATAATTTAAACTATATTAATTACAGGACTATTTTTATTTTAAAAGAAAAAATAATGAAGTAACAAATCTAATGAAAGCACATTAACTCAATTTTAAAAATGTTTTAATATATGACCCATTCCCTTTCGATCAGATAATTCAGAACCACGAGAATTTTGAAACCTACTAGTTTTTCATCACTTAAATTTAATTTCTAGTAAGATTTAAGAGCTGTATCATAATTTCTAAATTCTCTGTGAAATTGCCATTTTTTTCATCAAAATTCATCACTCGTGAGATATGCTTAGTTGGTGTAGTGTTTTACCATCTATTGACATTTGAATTGCATAAATCGAGCCTCAGACATGACAATCAGGATTTAAAAAAAATTGTAAGGACCATAAATGATATGTTTAAATGGAAACATTGTTACACAAAGTCTTCTTTAACAAATACCTTTATTGAATAAGGTTCATATTTTATTCTTGATTACACTTATAAACTATATATTCTATTTATAACAATCACAAAGAATTTTGAGGCTAATATACATTATTTACAAAGGCCACTAAAACTGACCTACATTGAATTAGAAAACTTTATTTTTGTTTAGAAAATTCCATCTAATTCTATAATAACAAGAAATACAGTAAAAATAACCGGTTACAATTAACAATACTTTTTAATTTATTATTAAATTAACATACCTACACCTGAGAACATACTTACAGATAGTAATAATTAATTGACGATTTCTAACCAATTACCTAAATCTTCCAGTTTCTTTAAACTAGAATAATCTCAGCAATAGTATACAATTTATTCACATGTTATGCATCGAGTTATAAATTGAAGGTTGCTTTAAGAATAGTATTCCATTAAATACTATTAAATGGCAGTTAGTCTCGATACACCAATATTTGTACATGAATTCTACCAATATTTGTACAGTTATATTTTCAGAAATAATATATAAACAATAAGCAGTTATATAAACGATATGTTTACTATATAGTATTAAGAAATATAATTCAATATATTTTAATGGGAACGGTCAATATTATTTACAACGACATCTTAACAATTTTCTTATGTACAATAATCAGTTTATTCACATCTTATAAATATATGTAATTCAAAACAACATGGTAATGCCAATAAAAATTTCCAATTTGTTAGTACTACTATTAAGTTCAAGTTGTTAATTTTTTGTAGTAAAAAAAAAAAAAAGATTAAAAATTTATCTAATTAAACTTTTCAAGCCCTCCTTCCTCTAAACTTATAGCAATTATAAAAAAAAAGTAAAAATTTTGTACATGTGTTCTATTATATGTATGAGTACTATTTTTCAAACAGATATTTGGTCCCAGAACTGTGTTTATAGCTAAATTTCATGATAAAAAAAAAACACAATGTATAATATAATAAATTATTTATTTTATATTTACTAATTTTATCAATTGGTCATTTACTTATATTATCTTACATCAATTTATAACAAATATGGGAATGCTGTTAAATTGCTTCTTACATATTTTTCTCTGATTAGTATAAACATGTTCTGGAATTACAAAAAATATCCAAATACTTAAAACCCAAGAAAAATAGTATAGCATCCTAATGGCAATATTTATATGCAGCATAAACAGTTAGGTATAACATAATACTAACAATGGCGACTAAGCCAAGCAACCTAAAAAAATACCTGTAATCCTCCTGCGTACATTCCATTTCAACTAAAGGAATGGGTCGTCTTCAATTTAATAAATAAATTAAAATTATAAATATGTGTTTCAAAAATTAAATAATTATCTGGAATTTAGAAATATTTATCAACAATTGTTTATTAACTTTTTAGGATCAATATATAAAATAAAGTAACTAACGGAGTTATGGTTTATCTTCAAAATAAAAACTGAATGAGGGCTTAAAACTAATTTATAAATAAAGTTACCAAATGATCACATTTCCAACTAAGGCCCGAAGTTTTAAGTGCTAGGACAGCTAGGCCACAAGTTTCATAATAAAAATATTCTGGCACTGTTATGGATCAGTCCAAGCAATTTATATTTTTCTATAAATTAAGTTTTTCAGCTAAAAAAAACCAGTATTGATGTTCCCCAAGCTGAAACAAACACAAATATATATATTTCGATTAGGCTATTTCTTAAGATTTCTATTATGTTTCCATTTTAAAATTAATTGATCTTTGGAGGATGGATTATTTTAATTTTTATCAGAAAATCATATGAAAAATTAGTAATTTATAGATTTATTGATAATGGCTATTTTCAAAATAAAAAATCCTCAAAACAAATATAAAAAATAGGGATTAATGTAATCAGAGCAGAGTGGAAACAATATCTGATCAAACTTTGTCTTAAGTTGGAATTAATTGCTAGATACTTACCCACCAATGCAGTCACAATCATTAAAAATAATTTTTTTTATTACTTCAAAGATGCCTAAGTTTAAAAAACAGAAACAATCTAGTAAAAACTGTAAATCACAGATAATTAAGTAATTATATAAAAAACTGATATTCAGAAACTTTACTTTATTATATAAAAATAATTTCCATAACAATGATCTTTGAATTATATAAAATTAAATTGATGACTAAAGTGTTGAAATTGTGTAACGTACGTCAGCTAAAAAAAAGAAATGTATAAATCTTCGCACAACTCCTCTCCCAAATTGAAATGAATTTTAAAAGTGTAAATTTTGTTCCAATGTTAATTCCTTGTAAAAGTTTAGACCCCAAGTATTTTATTTAACAATATAATCATTATATAAATTATATTCATCATATACAACAATCACTGAAGTTTAAACATTTGTTATTATCACTTAGCAAGTTTATTTGTTAGTAATATTTTTTCTAAAATCTTTAGCTTAGGATAATATATTTTAATAATTACTACTCTAATTTTGCGAATTTGTTTTCCACTTGGGTAATATTTTTTCTCTTCTATTCTGAAGTTAATCATCAAATTCTTTCTTATTTCATATCCATCCCTTTATTATTGCTCTATCAACGAAAGAGGGTTAATTTTTTAAAATGAATAAACATAAAGAACTTCAGAGGAAGAAATTTCAGCTTTTAACACCTCTTAGACTACTTCATTAATGATACTAAAAAAGAAAATGGTACTTCAATTATGTTATTTTCTGGCAAAAAAATACTATAACATCCTAGACAAATACTTATTATAATTACAAATGTATTTATTTAAGGTAGTTAAATATTTGGGTTTACCTACAAGTTTTGTTTTTCATTTAAGCATTATTCAGAAACAGGGTACCTTGAAATATGTATTTCTGTTGCAAATTTGGATTAGAAAATTTTCACAATTACAATACTTTGTAAAAAAAATAGGTCTATTTATGAACCTAAGCCCCTAACTAAACATCACTTTTGTGTTTTCAAATTCCATCTTAAATATTTAAACACAAAACACCTTAATCTTTCTAATATGAACGTGTGACTTCAATATAAAAATATTTATGGAGACAATCTTAATTGCATATTTCTTCTGCAGTTTTCAAAAATATTTCATATTAAAAAGGATGCTTCACTTATAGTGAAGAATAATTGTATGTGAGATGTAAGACATATTGCACATATTTACCTGTATTAAGGCCACAACATATCACATATACCCAGAGGAGGGCATCTGCCAGTGATCATAATAGTATCTCCATTTTGCCACTTTTTCGAACAACCCTAATTTGACCAGGCTGGACTTCAGGAAGGCCTAAGCACTTGAAGGCAACCATAACAGTTTGATGACCGAAGTTTGCTTCAAATCTGAAAAAAAAATCTTATGTGGTCAACACATCACTTCCTTGCATGCATATTAAACGCTGTATATAATTCGGTAATTGAAAAAGAGATATTTCGTCAAATTAAATTGTATACCTCATCTAGTATTATTATATTAGCACTCATTAATTGTCACAGCAAAATTTATATAAAAAAAAGGTAAAGTTAATAAAGAGAAATTTTTAAAGATTATTTTTAGAAAGATATAACTCCTTCTGCATTTGACAGGAAGATTTGAAGCAGCTTAGAGTTTTAAGAAAGTATAACTTCTGACTTATTAATTACATTTAAAATGTAATATATTATTTCTACTGATATAAAACTGTTAAATAATATATTTAAAATTATTTAGTTCATATTTGATTACACTAAAATTCAATTGATGCTTCATATAAAATACTACTTCTAGTTTAATGTTTACAACTAAAATATTATTTGTAATGCCCATTAACATCAAAGTCATAAATACCAAATTTAAAAAGATTCAAATTTTTTTTTCAAAATCTGTTAGGAGCTTTAACTGATCAAAAACAAAGATTAAATAGTTTTTTAAATCAAAATTTGTTAGGAATCTTAACTGAAGTATTAATGCTATCATTTTAACCATTGATTAAGGTCAACACATCATATTCTTTGAAGTAAATTGAGACAATTGCTCAAGTTGGGAAATTTACATATAAGCATATAAATATAAACATTTTCTACTTTGACTTTTTTAACATACAATGTATATATATATATATACACATATAATTGTAGTCCTATGATTTAAATAACAAAGTACAATTAGAGCATTTTAGGATTCACATAATGTTTACATTTTATAAAATTTTGAATGGTAATTAAATAAACAATTTCCAAAAAGAAATTCAAATTAATTTCAGATTTATGCAATTCATATTAATAATATGCTTTAATACCTGGGGATTAGTATCAATGAAAACCACACACCCTGTCCTAGCTATAACTGTTACATCCCAATTTAATCCAAAGAGACCAAACCTGCTTTAACAGGGCTGGCGAATTGCCAGCGTAACCCAACCGTTAGTATACAGTCCGCTAGTAAGATCCTTGTTTGTAAATAAACTAATTTAAAATTAACTCGATTACTTCATTACACAGGCGCTTATTTAAAAAAAAAAAAATTGTTAGAAAGACAGTTAATATATTGATAAACATATTAAGAGTTTCTCTTCATGAAATAAACGATAAGATTGTATTTTCAAAAATTTTAGATGTTAGAAATTTTTTTAACAATTATTTTTATATTTCTGACCATGCTCCAAGTGGTTTATTTGTGAAACAAAAAAATAATAAATATTTTTATTTGAGACATGAACCACATTTTTTGGATAAACCTAATTTTTGAAAGTATTATCATATTTAACAAAAAATATTCTCTCTTGCTCTCTCACTTTCTCCCTATTTATCTCTTTATATATATAATATTATAATAAAGTAATGCATAAATCCAACCTCAAAATCAATAAATTAAAATATAAATACACAATTATAAAAGTCATAGCTTATAATGATTAATTATCTGAAATAACAAACTTTGTTACTTACTCAGTTGTAATGTTGACCTGTGGAGGTTTACCGACAGCATTCTGAATAACCAGAAACAGCTTCGTAACAATTTCAATTACGTGACCTGTCTGGAAGACAAAATCTCCTTTTTTTATTGCCATTTCGCTCTGAAACAGGCAACCTGGCCCTCCTTCGCTCCCAGACTCGCAGCTTGGGCTGGTCTAAATAAATAGAAATGTTAGTTTATGAGGATATAAGGATTGTTGCAGTGAGTAGTTAATATGAATAAATAAATTTGTTCAACACATGTAGCAATTTGCTATTTTGGTGTGCATGAGCTATATTCTTTGATCCACAATATGTTTATTTAACTAGGAATCTAAAAATTAACAATATCTGATGTAGACAATACATGACTTTGTTTTTTTATTAAACTTTTAAAAAATGTGTTTATGTTAATAAAAGGAGTTCTGCATCATGAAAACTAGTGAATATTCATTCACATTATTTAAAAATATGCAAATATGAATAAATGAAATATCTACAAAAGAAGAAGACCTCACCGCTCTGACATGAAACACAGCAACATCGTCTATGTAAGGGGATAGAGAAAGCCTATAAATTTCTGCAGCAGGTACACGATATTTTATCTGAAGAGTCCTTTGGTCCAGTATCAGCATTGCACTTGTAGAAAGCACAAACAGTATTGGAGCAAACTAGGCACAAAAATGAATTTTTGTGAAAATATATATATAGCATATTTCAAATATAATTTTTTTTTCTTCATACCTTTCCACTTGAACGAGTGATTTTATTTATTATATCAGCAAACACTACATACTGATCATTAGTTTCGATACATATTTTCTTCCACTGTACATTTTGCCTTAATCTAACGTAATCACCCAAAAACGGATGGGAAACACTAAAAAACAATTAAAAATAGTTACTACTGCAGCTATCTTACTGTAAATGTATTTATTAATGATATGAACCAGAAATTATAAGAGTCAACAGATCTTCAAAAATTGTAAACAGTGGACTCTTGCTAATACAAAACTCACTAATTGGAACAATTACATAATCCGAACCATAAAAAAAAATTGATGATTTGGTATTAAGTGCATAAAACATTGCTTATGTTTACTTATATTAAACTATTTTCTTGATTTCCAAAGTATATTTTTAACCCTTTAAGTGCAGACGACGCTTAGTCAATGCGGATCAGAGAGACTGGGTTAAATGAAAAGCATCTCATACTAATAATGTACTGATAATAAATCACATTGGAAGCAGTTATTCCTGAACAAATTTTAAAGTAGAATTTAATGCTAGTATGTCCACTATTTATTTTTTATTTTTTAACAGGAGTTTCCACTAATAGTGGGTTTCCTTAACCTAGTGATTGGATGGATTCCTTCCATAATGTCCTATCTTAGGTCCATTCTTCCCATAGACATGACCCATGGATCTCTCCACTTCGTTATTCCAGGTCTTCCTTGGTCTTCCTCCTCTTCTTGTTCCCCTAATTTTCCGTAGGTGGACTACTTTGGGTAGTTTCCCTTCAGTCATTCTTTTCTAATACCCATACCATTTCGTTTTTTTTTCTCAATATCTTCCAGAATGATTCTTTCAGCCTCCATCTTTTCTTTGAAGGTTGCATTTCTTACTCTGTTCATTCTGGATATTCCCGCCGCTTGTCTCCAGTAGCCCATTTCTGTGTTTATGGTTTTTTTCCTGAGGTTGGCCTTTCAATGTCCAAGTTTCTGACCCAAATATCATAAAGCTAAGTAATATTCTATTGTACATATTTTTTTATTGGGGGGGGGGGGATAATGTTTCTATTCCACAATAACGAGCTGAGCATTGATATGGCCTTTTTACCATCTGAAATTTTTCTTTTTATTTCCATATCACCGTCTATCTCAATTATGGAGCCAAGATATTTAAAATGCCTAGCTCTTTTTAGAACTCCTTCTGGGTTCAGGTCTATATCCTCTTTATAGGCTGTGATGTGTTCCATTTTCTCAGCATTAATAATTAGCCCCTATTGCTGGTATTCCTCTTTTAATTTGCTTAACATATATCCAGCATCTTCTGTGTCTTGTGCAATGATGACCTGGTCATACACGAAGGATAAGTTACATTTTTGATTTATTACTAAAAATGAAGGATTAGAAGTCTTATATAAATTTATTTATTTCTATATTTTATATATTCTACATGTTTTAAAAAATTGATTTCAGTTAAAACATGGCATGATAGATAAGTTTAATTAACGATAGGTTTACCTCCTTGGATAAGAACTTTTCCTATCTTTAAATATAAGACTAGCAGTCACTTTCTCTCTCATCCTATTCCTGGCTGTTTGGTCAAATTTCATTCTATACTTATGGCACTATAAAAATCGAAGAATTGAAATAAAGTTTTGAAATTCGATATTTTTAATTAGATTAATTATTACTTCATCAATGAATTATATTACTTACCCTCCATTTGTGGTGCATTCTTCGTAATAATAAGCTGGTCTCAGCTAGCCTACTAGGGCAGTGTGGCCAGTCCCTGTTTATAGGCGAATCACTAGAGACGGACAACTCTTCAGCTAATTGTAAAAGGAACTTTTTCCTCTATGGCAATAAAAAATATACCTTATTTAAATATCACATACTTAAAAGGAAAGAATATAATAATTAATGAAAGAGTAGGGAAGAAATTTGTTGACTGTAAGTACTAATGTAGGATGGAAATAGTTGGGGGTGCAGTCAAAAATTTACACAATAAATAAGTGGAAACTTATTATATTTTATGTGTGCCGACGTTTGTAGGTCATCTTCAGGGCCAATAGGAGTGGCTACTCGGTGCAAAAATTAACTGGCAAGTCAATATATAAAAGTAGCTACTGGGTGCAAAAAGTAACTGGCAAGTCAATTAATAAAAGAGCTGTTTTAAATCTTGAAGAAAAAAAAAAACTTTAATAAAATCAGTTTAATAGTTGTTCATATTCATTGGTGAGATAGATGTTAAAAGACTAATTCGTAAAACATAATCATTTTTCTTGCTAATTTATTAATAATTATAATTCAATACTTTTTTTATTAACAGAGAGAAACTCAATAGTAGTGTTAATTGATTTCATTGTCATCTCCAGGTTATTTGTTTGATGCCTATAATAACACTTATTAAGTTTTGAATGGAAGAATTCAGCAATTTAGTTTTGAACCTCCTTCTGAGAATTGAAGATTTTTCCTTCAATAGTGAGACATTGATCTGAAAAGATGGTAGGGGGAGATGCTGAATTCCTGACAGGATGAGAAAGAGGCTCCATTCCATCTAGTTCTAAAAAATTTATTTCATGCAACCATAAGGGAGTGGATAGGTGTCATCTTGTTAAACAAAATCAAATTTTTGTTAACTAGTCCTGTGTAAAACTAGATAACAATATCATATGTTCTTTTTAAATAATTTTTATTAAGCTAAAAATCAATTATTTGACTTTCTGGAATGTATACATAATAATTATGCCTTTTTAATTCTTAAAAAATGAGAGCATTGCCTTTTTCTGAATCATCCTTTCTCAAAGACTGACTGTTAGCTGATTGCATTGTTTTAAGTTCTAATGTTTTCTAATAAATCAAATATTATATATTTATTATAATTACATATATTATAGAACATATGTGTATTCATCACAAGTAAAAATTTTTTTTAACATGACAATTTGGGCTTTTAAATGTTAATGATGATCTTAGTTATGCAGTTATGCAATGATGTTAGTGTTGCACCTGCTCATTTGTCAATTAATGGAGAAACATTCTTAATCAGAGATTCACTTTTCCTCTTATACAGCCTACAATTTATTCTGAATTGGGAAACTATAAACTATCTTGCCAACTCCTTAATATTTTTCATTAGTTTCGCCTTGACAGATCATCACAAAGATTTCCCATTGAATGACCATCTCTATTATAAATTCTCTTCCTATCAAGACTGATGTCATCAATTTAAAATTTGTTGAACCATTAACTCAAAATTTATTCAGAAAGAATAAGTTCTTGTTCAAAAAAAGATCATGCTCCATTGAACAGGTTGCTTGACAGACAATTAATGTTTTCAATATTTACAACTTCAATGTCTCATTGTTTTACCAAATGCTAAGAAAAAACTGGAGGCAAGAAACGGTGACTTTTTTATAAATTTAGTGAGATCTTGAAGTAAACTATAATTGGATTTGCAAAACAAATAAGACTGAAAAGTTAATGCCAATGTCAAAGAAAACAAAATCTGAAATTATTAATAAACTTAATCCTGAGAATTATCTAGAATTCATAGAATAAGTCTTAAAGTAATGTACAATGGATGAATTGAAGTTTGTACTAGTGTATATATTGATAGAGAGGGAAGACAGGGAGCTTCAACTGGCCCCTGGCCTAAGGCCAAGCAACACCTTATTCTCTCATTGGCCATTGGCCAGGCTGGACTTCACTTGTTAATAGACCTAAGTTCGATGAAGAGGAGATATATCATCAAGTCAACTTTATTTGTAATATGTACAATGGGCCACACAGAGTCATATTAATTAAAAGAAAGGACATATCAATTTTATTTGGTCAAATGTATAATTTTATTTACATTTATATTGGATCTATAAAAATGTTTGTTTGCTATTAAAATCATTCATTCTGTTTTCATCTAAATTTTATAGAGTTGAGCTACGTAAGACTCTGGTTAAATAGCATGGAACCTCAGATCTTATTAAATATTATATATTACATAATAAGGTATGAAAATATATTAAAAATCAAAATACAAACAAAAACTTACAATATATTACATTAAAAATAAATTGTTTACCTTCCATCTAATAAAATGCCTTTGTATCACACGCACAGCCCAGTCGACTAATTTTCTTCTCTTTAATATTCTATATTCTTCTCTTGCCTAGAATCAACATACTGTATTAATTTGAAGCTTCAAAAAATAACAAAAATAACTAACATAGAAAAATGAACATATTTTTTATCAAATATCTAGTATGTTTAGAACCATTGTTATAATTTAACTAAGACTTAAGCTATATTATTTTAGTTGATTACCTGAGGATGAAAAATGGTCTGAAGCAGTAAAAAAGCAAAGACTTTGGATCTGATTAGCCTTATACTAATGATATTAATCTTGACTAATAAAATATTAAATTATGATTTATTTCCATTATTATGGTTGAATTATAACAGGTTAATATAAGCACAACAGTCATATTCTTTTACTAATTAAACAAGTTTATATTACAGTTATATATTATATCGAATATATTGACTTTTAAGTGGACTATCAGTCTGCATGAAACAAACATCTTCAGTAAAAGTCAATCCAAGAACTTATCTGGATACGTGGAATTCAACAGTGAGAACACATGAGAGATTCAAACATATCATTGAAAGGCTCTAAATTTTCATAGGAACTGTTAATGATATACTCCTTATATATCAAAACTGATGATCTTTCTATCTACAGTAGAATAAGAAATAAAAAAAAAAAAAAACTGCCTATTCATATAAAGAACATTCTCAGGCACATTAATAGGGAGGTCAGAATCTTCTCAAAATGTCTTATTAGTAAGATAAAATGATGGAAGCCACATGAGCATGCATCAAGAAATAGTTTAAGACCAAATATAAAGAAAATTAAAACAGTATTATACATATTGTTTAGTAAATAAATATTTTAAAACTTAATTGCTAATAATGCTGTAGTGAGCTTGATTGTAAATTTAAAAACATAAAAATATATATATTATATTATGTTATATGATTTAACAAGGATTGCACTTACTATTCTATAAAAGCACCATAAATGGCGACGACCTTCATATGGAATCCCGAAATGGCATTCCTAGCATGCAGCATGCAGAATATAAATAAAGCAAACCAAAATAAAATAATAATTATTTAATGAGCATTGAACAATAAAATAAATAACAAAAATAAATATTTAACTTGCAATTCAATTTATATGTTGCTAGCATGTATAAAAATGAAAAAATAACAAAAACAACTAAAATTCAAATAAATACCCTCCAACTTCTCCAAGCCGAAGCTATGATTATTTGGCTCTCTTTTTTCTTAAGAAATATTTTTCTTTCCCTGTAGCCTCTCCAGGTCTTCTGCATTAATGTAGCTAAGTCTTCAAGCCTTTCTCGACGGAATTCTTCAAGCTCAAAAACCTATGAAAGCAACATTTACTTTTTTTTTTTTTAATAACTTGTTACATAATGTGGTAGGTATATGAAACTTACAATCGAACATGGAAAGAGCATTCAGAACAAATCTTAAGCATAAATAACCAGAATTCGGAGGAAGAATATTATTATAGCTCGATAATAGTAAATACAATACAATTAAAGAATATATTTAACAATATGCATAAGAAAAATTAATTAAATTAAAAATATATATTGTTTATATTTAAACCATCTCACACAAAACAAATACTAACTGATCTAGGGCTTCGGATAAATAATTTGGTTCTTCCAAAAGCGAATTCACCGCTTGGTATCGGCAAATCCCTTAGGAGATAAGAAACACCTTCTACAGGAGCACTCTGCCAGTTGGGCCAAGTATGGAGTGAAAGCATTTTATATCTCTCGAGGAAAGCTATGTACGTCTGTCTGTGGCAAAAACCACATCTTCTAACTCGAACAGTTTCAAGAAGGCTGGAAAGAAAAACATAAGCACATGGTTCAAGGTTATTAAAATACAAGAAGGCCAATAATTTAGTTAGAATAATTTTCATTAGAATAAAAGTAAAATTTATCAGTTTATGAAAGTCAAGAATATATTAAAGATTTACATTTTTTTAATGGTTTTTGCACAACTGTGATATAGTTTCTCATAAAAATCAATTAATAAATTTACCCTAGGTATCTCACTTGATGCTGGACAAGTCCCATTTCAAATATCCTAGGCTGCTTCAGTTCATTAGGTTTTATACAACGGATATAATGAGCACGTTTTGAAACTATATTTCTTACGAGTCCTCCAAGAGCTACTTTAAATTGCGAGCCGACAGTTGGAGGTCTTTTCGCAATAGCTCTTTTAGGATTTCCTGAAATTCAGTTAATTAAAAGTAATATTTTTGTCAATGGTCTATAAAAAGGAGTAATAAGTTGAAGCTAAATAATTATTACCTTCTGGGAAAAGAGACTTCATCAAAGGATGTGCACAGTTGTACATTGCATGTGAAAGGTCCTTCGGAACGTAATCCAAGTTTTTTTCAACAAAGCCGTTGATATTATATGTTACAGTTCCAGCAAAGTGTTTTAATCTGAAAATTATTAAACAATCAAAATAGACAAAAGTAAAAATATACATCCTTTACTTTTTGGATACTTAATTTCGTGATAGCAATACCTATTTTTTATTTGGATATTTTTTTATAATTTTTTTTCAGTGCTGAAACAAAACTCTTCACATTTAGTGTTGTTGTAATTTTTAGTTTACTCACAAACAAAAAAAGTAATATCTCAGTCCTATATAAATTCTACATTAGTAAGGAGGTTATACATTAATATTAGAGGCATTCAAGATCAAAAATTCAATTTTTCACATTTTTTTTTAATATAGTCAAGAAAATTTGTCTAACACACTTCACACACTTCGCTTTTGATCTAGAATGCCCCATTTATAAAATAAGATAAGAAATAAATATGGAGGACCAAAGTAGAGGAGATGAGTGAAGCCTAAATGAATTCACAATTCTTCATTTTGTCTACTTTTTAAAACTAATCAAGTAAACTCAAACACAAAACAAAAAAATCACATCATGAAATAATACAAATATTTATTTTTAAAATTATCAAGTTATATTAAAATTAATATAAAAGAGCGAAAAATTAAAAATAAACATAAGTGCATTGCTAAGATGTAATTAGAAGCTTTGAGTGAGATATTGAGGCAGCAAATGTTTTGCCAATTCAGGCTCAATTTCATATCAACTGTCGATAAAGATACATCAACTATTGACCGTAAATAAATGCATGTACTTCCTTCATCAAAGAAATATCTGTTTTATGTATTAATGTTTCTGTAGCATTGATTGCTTATTGGTTTACCAATATTCGAGATACTCAAGACTTAGTGTTTGTAATCTTCAAATTATATCTTAAAAATTATTAAATGATGATTTACCTGAAACAATTTGCTGGAAGACTGTTATCAGAGGTTTGATGTCTCCTCCTGTCAGGAACCGGGTGGCTGTAGCCGCATAGAGCTAGCACCCTTGATAACAGCACTCGATCTCCTTCTTCATTTTCGTCCAGTGATTTGCTACTGATTTCGTCAAGTAGACAGAGTATTCCATGGTTATTCTGTTAAATTATTAATGGAAAACTTAATTATTTATATACTACACTAATGAGAATGTTATTTAACTAGGAATCGAGAAATCATATAATTGAATTAGTTATTTCAGAAACAACACATGTGTATTTTTCCAGTTTCAAGTGGAGAGTGGTTTTGGTTAAATAGATGCATCTATTAATACTGAAAAATATTCCAATATTTGATGGAAAGATTAATGTTAATCATTTTGTTTAGACCAGAAACAACAAAAGTCAATCACATCATAATGTTTGCCAGCTTAACATTGACGTGTTGCTTCTTTTAGAGACAAATATTCTACTGCTCAGTGACAGGGCTGAAGGCAAAAGCAAAAGTTGTGCTATGGTCTGATTTTTAATTAGTTTATATATAGCTTTTTTCAGTGAATTTCATAATTTTTTCAACCAATTTCATAATTTTTTCTATCTATTTCATAATTTTTTCAACCAATTTCATAATTTTTTCTATCTATTTCATAATTTTTTCAACCATTTTCATAATTTTACCAATCAATTCATAATTTTTTCAACCGATTTCATAATTTGTAAGATGTCGTGGTGTGATTGTCAGGACGCAGCCTTCACCTTACAAGAAATAAAAGAGAAACTGTCTCAGCAAAACATCAATGTTTCGATCTCCACAATTCATAGAGGACTAATTCAGTTGAAAATTAAGTTAAAACGCGCTGCAAAAGAGTTAGCCATTTAGCAAAGAAAACAATACGCTCTAGATTATGAAAGCTGGATACCTTAAAATCGCTCTCTTATCGTCTTCATTGATAAACCTGGATTTAACTTACATTTAACAAGAAACCAGGCTAGGTCAAAAGAAAACATGAAAGCTATTGTGAACCAACATGTCGTTCACTTTTTTGTTATAGCTTCTGGAACTTGTAATAGTGATTTATGTTGCCTGTTTTTGATTGAATTGCTTGAAAAACTTGATCAGCTTTCCCTCATAAATAGTATTTTAGTGATGGACAATGCAGCTATCCACAAAACTGAGCAGGTTAGAGAAGTTATGGCGCGATCTTCGCATATAATAAAATACCTGCCACCATATTCCCAATGCTGAATCTGGCAGAATATGCTTCCTCAAAAGTAAAATCAAAAGCAAGAGCGATATCTTCTGGCATAGGAATACAGGACTTGGAAGAGGTAATCTCCTGCATATATATATACACATATAATATAAGCATATATTTAATGCTTTATTTCATCAATTTGTAAGTATATATATATATATTTCTTGTAAGGTGAAGGCTGCGTTTTCTTCAATTACTTCCTCAATCGCAGCAAGAGTTTCAGATGTCAAACTTATGCGATGGGTACCACCTCTTTTTTTGGTGTTATATGATTTCCTGATATCTACACTGCGACATCTTATAAATTATTAAATCGGTTGAAAAAATTATGGAATAGATTGAAAAAATTATGAAATTGGTTCAAAAAATTATGAAATTGGTTGAAGAAATAATGAAATTCACTGAAATAAGCTATAACAAGAATATCCAGGTAGATTCATTATTATTTTTCTGACTGAGTGCATTATTTTCTTCTCTACAACTTCTACTTTGGAAACATCCAACATCTTAAGAGAAATACAGAATGAAGTCACAATTCTCAATAATATGAACTCGTAGATTTTCTTATGAGTTAGCACACCTAACGTTTCATTTTTCATTATATGGATTAAGACACTCGCAGCCTGTTCACTGTAACTTCAGATAAGCTGAATGAGCTTATTAAAAGATGTATTAGGAAGTTTAATAATATCATAATTGAGAGTGAAGCTGTTTGAATATTCTAAAGAATTGAAAAGAAAAGTTGTTTGGGCTTTTGAAAAGTACCTTTTCATTGCTAAAGGTATCAAACTCTCTTTGAAAAGATATTGGAATCTGCTCTGTTGCAGAAACAGAATATTCAATGTCTGAACATCTAATAATATTTATATTTCTGAAACCTGGGATAAATAATCAATAGATATATTCTTTAGAACTGAACAGTTTTTCTCAAAATCTTGAAAACATCATGTGACTTATTTCTGAAATGGTTTATTCAATTATAATTAATTCTTATCCTTAATATTTTGATTTGAATTTTTTTTATAATTTTAACATATGATAAGCACGAAAAGGTGTAATAATAATAACAAAAATTAATATACATTATTTTTTATTATAAATTAATTACCTTTTCAATAATATCACATACAGCAGTATTTACAGTGAACTCAACAGGACACCAGTCAATACCTTCCCTGATATATTCCTCCTGTTCTTGTTTGAGAGTGGTTTCAGTAATGACAGCATTTAATTTTTCATTACAAAAATTGATGATAAACTGTTCAAAACCATTGTTGTCCAGAATCTCAAAGCCATAGACGTCTAATATCCCAAGAACTTTTCTCTTTCCATATTGTTTGGCCTATAATTGCAAATAGAATAAAATTAAAAAGGAGGTAAAAGTCAAAAGAAATAATAAAAGCTTAACATAAAATTTACTGGAATAAAATATATAAAGAATAAATTTACAAAAGAGATAAAAGTTAACAGAAATAATAAAAGGTCAACATAAAAATTTCTGGAATAAAATATATATGGAATAAAATTAGAAAGGAGATAAAAGCTAACAGGAATAATAAAAATATAACACACAAATTTCTAGAATTAAATATATATATAGAATAAAATTAGATTAGAAAGAAAAGTTAACAGGAATAATACGAATATAATATAAAAATTTCTGGAATAAAATGTTTAAAGATTAAAATTACGTAGAAGATAATACGACAGAAAAAAAAAATGTCTGGAATAAAATAAGTCAAAAGTTGGATTTAATAAACATTAGAAGAATTTAAGAACAGCACATCGAAAATTCCATCTCATTGCATTACTTTATAATTAAATAGTGATATGAAAATGAAAACAAGGATCCATATCTACCAAAAACAAAACAAGAAAATTAGTTACTTCATCTGTTTAAGAGATAATTACGGCATAGTCAACAACAGAAACAAATTCACAGATATTTATTTAAATTAATGGGTGAGAATAGATAATTATATATATATATTGCACATATATTTGACAATAGCCACGCAATGTTATATCTTTTCTATCCTTACTATGCATACCAAAAGAGTTATTTGTAGAAAAAAAAAGTGGTAGCCTATTAATATCCTTAGGGAATAAATCAGGGTTTTCATTAAATCAGGGTTTTTAAAGCCTTTAAAAATTGATTTTAAAATATTAATTTCTTTCTAACATCATCATTATGGGAAATTGTAAATACCTTTGTTGCATTATTAAGGCGACTAACAAGCCAAGTAAAGGTTCTGCTGTACAACGCCCGACAGAGGGAGTTCTTATAGTGCGTTGCTTGAGAGGCAGACAGCTCAGTAAGGGGCATATCGATAGATGAATTTGTGAAACAAGTAGTTGATGTAAGAGCGGCTTGAAAGGCCCCAGGATCCATACCAAGGAGTTCGCACACTTCAAAAACTTCTAAAACAGAAATAGTAATTTATAAAGTCAGTTCTGTTTGTTTTAGCGATATATGGATGCAATGTTATTTCACCATATTCATTGTTGATTTTACAGCCCTCTGTTCCATCGATGTTGTTCGATGGAGTAAAATTTACATTACCAAGTTTAAGAACACTTGATACTATTTTCAGTATGCTTAATATTTCATCTTGGGACAGCCCTAGAATTTCCAAAGATCTCTGAAAAAGTTTCATTCAACCGCTTATTAAAATAGGTTATAAATATTTAACAAAAATTAAAATTTGAATAAAAGCACAAGACTAACCCTAGTTATTGAAAAATCTCGTTTATCATCTATTGCCTCTAAATGTAATTTTCGGCTGCACTGAAGGAAGGCATAGTTTTCTACATTTCTTTGTAACTTAAGTAACTCTAAAAATTAAAATAATTCAAAAGTGTAATTCTTATAATAAATAAAATACCTAAATAGAAATAGAAATTTAAACATACTGAGCAATGAAATATCAGCACCAATAATTAGTTGATAGAATATGTGGTAGTTCCTATCGCCTGGTGCTTGGTGACTAACACGTGACTGAAATAACAAAAACATTAGTCCATAAAAAATGGCCTGGAAAAGTTTCAAGTTACATACTTAATATTTAACAACTTTTTGTTACAACAAATATTTTTTTGTTTACCTTTTCCAATAAATCTTTAAGCATGAAAGAAACAAGATGGTGTTTAATTCAATATAAATAGTTTTGAGAAATGTTTTTATAAAATGAATATTCCATATTAATTATGAGAACAATGAAGAGACTCACAATTGCTAATTGTTGCACCCAGTGGGTCCCCTTTGTAATCAAATTCAAATTCTATATATTGCCCCTGTAAAAAGAAAATTCATAAATACATTATTAAAAGAAATAAATTAAATATTACAGAAATTCTGATTACAATGTAATTATTATACTTACGAATCTAGAGGCATTATCATTCCTAGCAGTCTTAGCATTCCCAAAAGCTAAAATAAAATAAATGTACCAATGAGTAAAGAAACCTATTAAATTATAAGAAACTTATTAATAAGTTAAAATGGAAAAAAATATGAAGAATATTAAGATCTTAAATTAAATTCAGTTATTTAGATAGTGGCTTTTTTATAATAAAACAAAAAAAACAACAAAAAGCAGACAAGTTGGATATGATCATGAGATTACAAACCACACTAAATTTCTCATGTGAATATTTACTGTTGCGTTTAAACCAAAGCAATTTGAATTGATATAAATATTATCAACGATGGTTCCAGTTCCGCAGGTTGTCGCTTCTAGTTTATTTACAACAAATTTTAACTTTTTATTCGTTTCCTTTTTAATATTCACGAAAATAAAAATAATTTTATTACTGACTGCATGTAGTAACTAATACTTACTGTATAGAGATTAAAGAATAGTATAGGTCATACTAACATCTATACCTCGAAATGTTTGTTGAAAAATTTATGTCTAGATGAATTCAAGTTCCGAAATACACACATTTCATATAATTACACACGTTTTTAAAAACTAAAACTCCCAATTATTTTTATTTTCGAGAATATTAAAAAGGAAACGAATACAAATTTAAAACTTAATGTGACTTGACTCGAACTACAACCTGCGGAACTGATGCCTTAATGATCTATTGGTCCAATCAGTGAATATTTTTCTGTTGATACCTTCTAATATCGGCGAGATGTGGACCAACTTCTCGGCGATAGTCATGGCTTCCCTGGAGTGTGGACAAGCCAGGAACTGGAAGACCAGCTTGGCTGCTTCCGTCTTCCCAGAACCGCTCTCTCCAGTCACAACTACGCACTGATCTTCGTTACGATCACGGAGACAGCGGAAGGCAGATCCGGCAACGGCGAAGCTGAAACAAAACGAAATTGAAGAATAAGAATAAATGATTGCAATCCAAAGATGTTCAGTGAGATATTCCAATACTCTCCAAATCCTTTTCAAATATATCCACCCCAATATTAAGTCTAAATTAGGTAAATTAGGAGGAGAAGTTAGGCAGGAGAGTGGTTGAAAGATCCGCAAAACTAAGCTTACCGGTCCTTGTAAAAATCCTTATTTCGACTCAGAAGGCGGGTCTGATTAACTACTGTTTTTCTAATTTTTCTGAGGATCTTCCTTTCTAAAACACTGACGCGCTGTTCATCTTTCTTCTTCAGTACCCAGTTCTAAGAACTGTAGGTCGTCATAGGTCTAATAAGGGTCTTATAAATCACCACCATTGTACTTTTTTTAATAAGTTTGGATTTGAATATTTTTGTAAGCCATGGAAGCATCTATTGGCAGCAAATATTTTTCTTCCAATATCTTGCTCCACATCGTGGCAACTGTTCACGTAGGAACCCAAGTAAACAAATCCTTCTACTCTTTCAAAGGTGTAATTATCTATAATTTAGGAGGAGGAACTATCCCTTCTTGCATTTACTGGCATATACTTAGTTTTGGCAACATTTATAATAAGCCCCATAAGCATCCACGGCAGCCTTCTCAATATTTCTAAAAGCTGCCTTCAAATCACCCTCAGTTCTGCTCATAATGTCGATATCATCGGCATTAGGATGATTTGGCTGCTTTTTATAAAATATGTGGCCACTCACGCCAATTCCAGAGCCTCTAATGACTTTCTCCAATGCCGCATTAAATAACCAACTTGAAAGTGCATCACCTTGCCGCCAATCTTTCTCAGTCACTAAGATCTGATTGGCACCTAACACAGGCCTCACTAATAATGAGGTATAATGTATACAGGAATGATAAATCATTCATTCGTATTCATTCTCCTAATATTATATTCTTCCAGGAATTTTTACACATGTATTCTGCTTCTTCTTTATCCTGTGCTGTAATGACTTGGTCGTATGCAAATAATGGTGTAAAAATCAGCCCAAATATGGAATCCCATCCATTTCCACAAGCACCCTGTGTGAATATTTTAAATAGCGTTGTTAACAAACAGCATACTTGAAGGAGCCATTTAGAAGTTTGGATTTACGGCATAGTATTTCAAACTTTCATTTGGCATATGTTATTAAGGTAAATATGTTTAACAGCACAAATTAAAGCAGGGGTTCCCAAACTTTGTTGTTCGCACGCCCCCCTTCTGTAGAAAATGAAAGCCTCCCAAGCACCCTTACACAATAAATTGTAGGGGCATATGAAAAAAACAACGATTACTACATTGAAAACAAAAAATAGGGAGTCATGAGGACTGCCAACAGAAGTGAAAATTCAAAACTTTGGACTATAGTTTTTTAAAAATTTCAAAATCAATTATAGTGTAAATTATTTAAATGTCATAGTTTTTAAATTGAAATTATTAACATTATTCTGGTTTTCACTTCTATTAGCAATCAAAGTGCTAATAGTTGGTCGTATTGATATTTTAAGTAATTATTATTGATATGAATTGCACAACCTTTAAACGACCTTTTAGTTAAATTTTATTATTCTTATATCAATCGAACCCTAAGATTTAAAGTAAATTAGACTGAAAGAAATTTTATAACTCATACACAGGCCGCAAAGCATCGCCAGTATCGCTCAATACGTCACGAGCATGTTGATAGCGCTAATCCATAAGTTTTTCCCCAACCAAAAATCGTTCAACGCGGCTAACAAAATTTCACTCCAATAACTAAAACTAAGTGAGAATTTGTGTATTTTCAACTGGTCTCGGGCCCTGACTTGTCTTCACGCTCCCCGGGTTGGGAACCCCTGAATCAAAGGGTCATCAATCCTTGCTTTTCGCATAGATGAAGAAGAAGAAGAATTTTACTCGGAACACACGCCTTTTAAAGATCAGTAAATACTAAGATAAGCTGTTTCTACTTATTTTCAGACTTTTTTATAAGTTTCCTCCAGGTAAATCTATGATCTATACAAGATTTTACCACGGTAAAACCACATAGTCCTTCTGAGATTGAAAATTCTTCTAAAAAAAATTAAATAAAACAAAAACACAATATACACTCAATAGATTCGATAGAGAAAAAAGAATGAACTCCGTGAAAGGTGACAGATGATCTGTCCTGTATTTTCACACCCCACCGACCCCCTGACCTGTTGCAGTATTTTTCTTCTGAGACTGTGTATACAGTCCGTTAGCACTGCGAGGAGTGCTTTCCAAGTGGATATCTCAACAATGTTTTCAATAGAACCTCGGAAACACTATTTCTTCTTTGATTCGGAACAGATTTCCCATTACTTCGGAAATACCTTGGAGGTCCTCCTCTTCTTCTGTAGGTCTTTGTAGTTCGAGTATTCAACTAGTGAAAAAATATTAAACATATAATATCTAAATTCGGAAAAAGTAGTTTTTACAATTCGTATTTCTTTACTTGGATATTGATTCAGACAATCTAACCATTTTAAATTCTTTATTATAGATATCCCAAACGTTTTAAGAATAGTGGACCATAAGACAGATATCTCTCCAACTTTAATAAGTAGAATAATCGGATAATAAATATTTATTGAAAGAAATTATACATATGGGATTTGGCACATATTGTATTTGTGATCTTTCGAAACCCCCCCAAAGGAATTCACGTGGAATTGTGGGTGGAGAAACCTCCCATTGAAGGCCATGAAATTATTTGTAGTTTTTCTTGATCGTGTCAGTCACGAGTGGTATGTTCAGGTCTTTGTGTAATGCTTATTAATTAATATAAAAGGGATAATGGGTAATATAACGAAGGAATTTTGACTGAAAGTTTTGAATGGTCTGTAACTGAAATTTTTTGTTTGTACAATATATTAGGGGGAAAAAAATGTACCACTACAGCCCATAAAAGATCTTGGGTTCAGTACATGGTAGAGACTATACTGTTTCTAGGACGACGGTTGTCTTGGGAGGTGATTTTTCCTAGATGACGCCGCCAGATTTACTCCCACATCTTGGATACCCATTTTATCGAGGCTGGATGAACCCCAGAAGAGTCCCAGATTCCAAAGGATCCCTGGCTGTTCAAGGATCAAAAAAAATCTGCCACAGCCGGATTTGAACTCGGGACCTTTGGCACGGTAACTTAGCGCTCTACCACTGAGCCACCAGCTCCTTTTTCTTTTATAAACGCTTGTGAAAAAAATTTAAAATTCTTTGATTTATACATCCTTACGATATGAAATTCATTTTTATCGTTATTTTAAACATTTCTACAAAATCGGGTCATAGGACAGGTGTCTCACAAACATAAATAAATAGCATAATCCGATTAGATGTATAAATGATAATAATTAAATAAAAAATAAATAGATTTATACAACCTCAACTTAACGGTAAATTTTATAATAAAACTGTACTACTACAACCCGTGAATGGGTCTGGGGTTTAGTACATGGTAGAGACTGTACTGTTTCATGGACAACGGTTCTGCAAGGAGGTGACTTGCCCAATGTTACGCTCAACCGCCAGATTTCCCACCCTTATTTTGGGTACCCTATTTTTATAATGTTTTATAGAGGCTGGGTGGGCCCCAGGTGGGTCCTAGATCCTATATGATCCATCTCCCGCTGCAAACAGACTAAATAAAAGTCATGGCCTGCAGCGGGATTTGAAGTATGATTTCCGGCATGGCAACTCAGCGCTCTACAACTGAACCACTCCGCCCTTTTTAGTATTTTATAATAACATTTAAAATGATATTAAATTTTAAAAATACAAATTTAATAAAAATGACGGATAACAACGGGAATATCAATTTAAAGCGCCCAATATCCGTATCCGATATTAACTGAATATTTCATTAGCCTCAAGATATTTTAGTTAAAAAACGAATCCTACTCGATTACAATATCCATAATTCTTTATTAAAACGAAATCCGATCTTAAGGGGACAGATTGAAAATTAATTTAGTTTGATGGAAATTAAGAAGGAAGAATAAGAAATGCTGACGAGTATTTTTCTTTACTTCATGAATACTACAAAGATGGGCGTAATGAAAATGCACAAGATTTTAAAACTAAATTAACGAATTATTTTAACTTAAAGTAATACATTTAATTTTTATATTGAAAATTTAAACAATTTGCAGTTGACATCTTTACTTGCGTTAAAAGGCCTAAAACAGTCTATGGTTTTCTATATACAATTTTGGTTTGTATTGTGAAATTTATTATATACAAAAATAAAAAACTCACCCACACACGCATAAAGAATAGACGAGGGAGAAAATAAAGATAAAATTTGAGAGGGACATAATGTTCTATTATGTAGGGAAAAAAAAAGTGTCTTTAAACTCTCATTAATCTGATTATAGCTTCATTTTAAGGAGCCTTAGATAAATTTGGGTCCAGTACTACATTATCTATCGTTGGATAAATAATGAATACACTCCTCAAAAATGTGTTTATTGTATAAAGGCGATACAATATTTACTTGAGAGAGTTAGCAGATTTTAATAATATGTGAGTATGTAAGCAGAATGAAGCCTATTATTAAGCTGGAAAGGGCAACTTCATCCCTCTGGCCTCTGTGGTAGGATGTAGACCATAGTCTTATTGTTATTTAAAAATATAATTTAATTTACTATAATGGGTTTTGTCCTACATGGCTTGCTATCTCTCTGAAGCCCTTTGTTAAGAGTTTTACTGAGTTCTAATGGAGTGAGAACACATCTTTCAAACCCAATAGGGAGCTTAGCGAAGCTGTCATTTTCTTCTCAGGCATAAGAAGAGATATAAGCAGAGCTGTTGGGCTGAAGCGATCCCGCGGAGTAGAGAAGTGTAAACATATGTTAATTACAGTCGATACTATAATTATATAATCTACAATTACATAGTGAGGGAGCGGAGTGGCTCAGTGGTAGAGCATTGAGTTGCCATGCCGGAAATCCTGGTTCAAATCCCGCTGCAGGCCATGACTTCTATTTAGTCTGTTTGCAGTGGGAGATCGATCATTAGGATCTAGGACCCTCCTGGGGCCCACCCAGCCTCTATAAAATATTATAAAAATAGGGTACCCAAAATAAGGGGGGCAAATCTGGGGGTTGAGAGTGACCTAGGAGATGTCATCACCTCCTTTCAGAACCGTTGTCCATGAAACAGTACAGTCTCTACCATGTACTGAACCCCAGACCCTTCATGGGTTGTTGTGGTACAGGGTTTTTTTTTTGTATTTTTTTATTATAATTACATAGATGCTAATGTAAACAGATGATTGTGACTATTGACTACTGTGAATTCGTAAATAACTTTTCATTTACATTACATATTTTATTGTTTTTTTGGTTTACAAAAAAATATTTCATTGGTTGTATAACCAAACTGATATTCCTGTGTCAAATTACAATACATATTTATATAGTGTCAAGCTAACAAATAGGATTAATAATAATCAGATATTACAGTTTCATCCGAAAATCATCTGTTTTAATAATCTCCCATTGAATTAACTATTCATTGAACGATTTCTGTCTCTGATTGATGCGTCTGTTTGGCTGTTGGCGTGAGTTCTATCATTTATTGAAATGTTGAATTTATAACTTTACTTAGGTAACAGGAAAATGATTGCAAACAAATACTCAATAAAATGTTTGAAAACTTGGAATGGCTTTTAAATGTCACTGAAAAAAATAAAACGTCCTGAGTTATAGTTGGGCCATTACAAAGGATCACTTGCAGATTGTAAATTTAGTTATTACCAGAATTAATACCCATATTTCCAGAAAGCATAAAAAGAAACATTAAGAACTTGAATGAAAGGTAATTCGAATTTTAATGGGGTATAATAGCATAAAAGAAAACATTATTCCGGCTTCATTGTTTTACAAAAAATACTTAAACATTTTCTCGTCATACGGCTGATGTAATTACGTATTACATAAAATTCTATCGCATAAAATGGGAGTGAGGTAAGGAACTAAACATCCAGTAGATGATTATTCATGTTACATCAGCAGAGGATCGATTCAAGATCGAGAGACCCTCCGGTGGCACACCCAGCCACTATAAATCCTAGAATAACTATGACAGACTGACTAAATTTCTTTAAAAATGATTGAGTTCTTACTTTAACAGAACAAGAGGTCCTTACCATCGTAAAGAATGGGAACGACAAACTAATGGGATGCGATTTAAATACGTGTAAGTAAAGTGAGACTCGGAAAAAAACTGATATTTCTTAAGTAAGTCGTTTCTTGAGTTTTCTTCAGATTAGCTGAGGGAATTTTCCTAGAAGTTCTTTCTTTTTCTGCGACACATTTTTCTATTTTCCATTAAGATTATTTTAGTGTAATGTTTTTGCTTAAAAGTTTTAAAAAGAAATTTTCGTTCGCAATTTTTTTCTTCCGTCGTTTAGGAGAGCTTCCTAAAACTATTCCAACAAGCAACTGGATTGGGGTTCGTTGACACACCTTGATAATCAACTGATCTGCATAAATATGATAAAAAATCTTCATTAATGTATTATTTAAAGATCACCCCAATTGTAGTTCGTATGGAAAACCCAAATTTGAAAATTATATATTGAAAATAAACTCTGCTCTAGATGGGATAGATCATATCTCTTCTGATTCAGCCCCATCACTTACATTAATCATTATTTCACTTTTCAGTTATATGTCTATTTCTTAATTATCTAATGGGTAGATTATTAAACTATGGTCCACAAAATACTTTTAATTAATTTATTAATAGTACTAAATGAACAAGAATATTATTAATAACAGAACTACAATACAATCTATATTGTTAATATATATGCTAATGTATCTGCAAAAAAAATGTTCAAGAGGAAATCCAAATATTGAGTTAGTTGAAAAAACTTGATCTAAAGTACTTTTGTAGTTCTAAAATTTATTATTATTTATTTTATTTTATCAAATCTCAGTTAATTTACACGGTTTGTTTATTCATTAAACGCCACTTTCTGCTGCTATGTGTGTGTGTGTGTGTGTGTGTGTGTGTGTGTGTGTATGTTTGGGGCTGTTATGCTAACCATTACACCACAGGATATCCAACTGGTTTGTTTGTATCAACAAACGTGTTAAATAAATATTGTTCCCACAGGGACTAGTAGTAATTGCCGGACTAGTTGGGAATAACACTCCCACGGATTACTGAGCTCAGTACAAGGCTCCCTTAAACGATTTAATAGTTCACTTTAAACATTATTCATACACAAGACCATAATACAGTACTCAACTGAGAAGACCCAAGATTGGGGGCTACAGTCTAACTACCAGGGACCTCCAATCTCCCTTCTAGAGTATACTAGATTCAACGAAGTTTACCTTGCAAGTGTTAAAACGAAGGCTCCGACTCGTCAATTAAAATTGAAACCCTCGTACACAACAATAAAAAGCTCTTCTCACATTAAGGGTCACTTCTAAACATACAGTTATTTATTTTCTAATTAATAAGCAGATGCTTTTAAGCATTCGTAAGCTATAATCCTGTGGAACAATAAATCCTAACTGAAGAAGGATGGTGGGGGACGAACGGAGGTTCCCAGGAGATGCCATTAATAGCCAATCCCAGGCATTATCATTATCGGGAGGGAGGAGGAAGGAGGGCCTCTTCATCACCATTATTCGTTTCCTCCCTGGTCGGATTGGATAACCGAAGCGTCTTCCAATCCACCTCTTGATGACCGCCCATCAGCCAATATTGTGGCAGATTGCTAGGGCGGCTACTTAGAGGGAAATGCTTCCTATTATCATCGATTTATAGAAACAGCCCCGTTTAATGTATTTCAATTGGACTAGATGAAATTGAGGATAATGACGCTTCAACTTAATTAGACGCCATCAGTTTCTAATGCTCAATCGGAACGAGTCGGGAGTAATTACAATAAACTATATGATTAAACCCACCTAATTCAATTAAAAACATGTAACACTACAGCCAATGAAAAATCTTTAGTGCATGGTAGGGACTTTGCCGTTTTTAAGACAATTGTTGTGCAAGTCAAGCTCTTAACGCCAGGTTTTTTCTTCAATTAAGGGTATAACCACTTTATAGAGGATGCGTGAACAGCAGAAATGTCTGCAGATCCTACAGGGTTCATCCGTGATCCTTGATTATTTATTAATAATAATAATAAATACAAATAATAAAAGGAGGATTAAAAATAAAATTCTTTAAAAAAAGGCTTGAGGAAAACAATGTGTATCAAACTTACGTTATTCAACGCAATTATTTAATTAAAAAAAATATAAATAGATAAAAAGAAAAAAAACTGTACCATTATAATCCACGAAGGGGCTTGGGTTAAGTACGAAGTATAGTGAACTGTTTAAGACAACTATGAAAGCTGGAGGTAATTCGTCCGGTATCACGCTCAACCGCGAGGTTTCCCCCGGATTAAGAATGCCAAATTTTTAGAAGCTGGGTGGTGAGCCACAACTCTTTAGGTCACATAAGTCCATCTAAGGCTGTTAAAAAAAAAAACCTGTACCACTATCTGTGAAGGATTAGGGGTTCAGTACATGGTAGAGAAAACTGTTTCTTGGACAAGCGTTGTGCGAGGAGGTGATATGTCCTAGATTACGCCCAACTACCAGACGTTTCTCCCTTATTTTGGGTACTCCCTTTATAGGGGCTGGGTGAGCCCTAGGAGGGCCATAAACCCCCATTGTATCCATCTCGAGACGCTAACAAATTAAATAAAAGTCTACCAGTGTGCGGGATTTGAACCCAGGACGTTTGGCATTGTAACTCAGCCCTCTATCAATGAGCCACTCCGCTCCCATCCGTGGCTGTTAACAGATTAAAAATTTATCTACAACACCCGGGTCTAAACATTCAGCTACTCCTATCTCTTAATAAATTCAATAATAAATACTAAAAAATCTGCAAAGTATATTTTCATCCTTATTAAAATATAAGAAGATTATTTCGCAAGAGGGGAGATTTCACAGGAAGAATATTTGGCGGAGAAAAAAAATTATGGCCCGTGAAAAATAAATCGTCGTTTTCCGCATCAAATCAGTCACCCTGTCGCTTTCATCAGCAGCTTATGTCAGCTTTGGCGCTACTAAGATGTCACTTGATTCATTGTGGTAACTTTACTACCTCTTCAGGGAGGGTGTCGGCTTTATCCTCTTACTAAGGGAATTGGGTACATCCCCAAGGGCTGTTGTAATAAAGGAAAAATACAAATATTTATGTATTTATTCATATTTTATCTATTAATTTGTAATTTATTTATGGTTAGCAAAAACTACTTCTCTACAGATATACTCTATATTTTATATAACATGTTAATAAATTTTTCTATTGATATAACTTTATTTATAAGTATATATGGAAAAATTTATACAGTAATTGAAGTAAAAAAACATTGTGAGAGTTTAACGGATTTGAACGACGGAAACGGTCGGACTCACCTAAAAGTTATATAACATTGACAATAATGTATTTTCATACCTCTTTCCTCAATCTGCTGGTGTTCCTCAAGGGAGTTTCCTCGGCCCAATCTACAACACAGTTTATACAGCTGACATCCTAACCTGTCTCAAAACTACCCTTATCACATAGGCTGATGATACATGTCTATTAGCAGCCAACACTGATCCAATACCATCTCATTAACCTTGAAAATGGTGTCAAAACATTTAAATAAATTTCCACAAATCCCGTCAAATTACCTTTACTATCCGCCTTAAACCGACATCCTACCGATTCCAGTAGAACAGGTTCGGCACATAGGCTGCACCTTGACAAACGTTTAACTTTGAATACTCATACTAGACTGAAACGACAAGAAACAGCTCGCCGTTTCAGGCTTCTTCAACATTTACTAGACAAACGCTCTAAATTCCCAATTAATTACACAAGGCACATATACATGATAACCCTCTGGACTTACGGAGTAGAACCCCACTTAGCGATCGAAATCCTCTCGTGTTCAATCCTTACAATCCAAAATCCTTCGTAAAATCCTCACTATTTTGTGGGTACAATAATATATCAATATTTTTTAACGCATAAGTTTCTTTTATTCCTTCATGTTATTTTTCAATTATAGAGTTGATACTTGTTTTTTATTTATAAATGTAAACTTATATCCATTAATCATTTAACATAAAGATGAATGGCTTAAGGCCCAGAGAAGCAGTTAGAGCCTTATCCATTCTGGGAAGACAGTTCCGCATTCACTTTATCAGCTGATTTTATATTCTTCCCTTAGCATCTATAAATCTAATTAGGAATTACTAATTACAGTAAGTGGGGAGATACTGTAAGCGGCCAACATCGCGGCTAATTCTATTTCTGTCAGCTAGCGTTACAGCATACGTTCCAGGATAATCTGGAATCCCAGCCAAGAACGGAAGAGGCACCGAACATCCGAATAGGGCGCCATTTGTCAGGAGAATGAGCCTCCCAGGAGGCTAGAAATATATAGACCCTTTAGTATGAAGTTAATATTGCAATTATGGTTTATATATTTTTTATATTTTCTTTTATTTTCAGCTCTGATAATGGCCTAAAACTTTGGCCGAAACGTAGGCAAACAAAAATAAGTTAGACTTATTTTATGTACAATCTATTAGCTGCAACCCCTGACCTATTAACACTGTTCTAAGATATATCTAGACAACCAATACTCATCAATAGGAAAAATATTTATTATTTACTTAAATGTAGTTTCAAATTTTCATGTCGCCAAGAGTAGTAAAAACATTGAAATTCTTATGTTTGTTAATGTTAACAGTCAATAGTAGATAAAAAACAATTAAACTTCGGATAAATAGAATAATAAATCAGTAAAATTTGGAAGACCCAAGTATATGAAAAATTCAAATTAAGTATTTGAATAATTAGTTTTTTTCCTATTGGCTACTTTCTCAATGATTCATCTTATTGACATGTTGATAATTTTAATTGCTGTACTGTAATGCAATAAAAATACCAACCATTGTTTTTGGAATGATTGCACCAATGATTTATCTACATAAGAAGCAATTTTTTATATAAACAAATTAACAGAAAACGATATAAAGAGCATAAATACACTAGACTAACATTAATATTGTTACGGGCTACCGGGTGTAAAATGGACTAAACTATTACTTACTTCAAGAATCTAATATTTATTAACAAATTAAAAAGAATACACTGAGATTATTTAATACAATTAAATTATTAAACTAATATCAATTTACAATAACAATATTCTATTAAATGTTATCTAATTTCTAAGATAATATACAAACAATATAAGATATTGTTAATAATAAATAACTAAACTATTTATATATCAATTTGTACAAATACAATAATATTACACTATAGTTTACAATTACAAATTAACACTTACAGTTCGCTAACTAAAGTCCACCGACCGTAAGACTCTCCAAATATGACAAACTGCCACACAGTTTATTACACTTATTACACGGCCACTAATTGTCACTGTTGCTCACTAAGCACTTATTACAGACTGATACTAATACTAACTAACTCACACACACTGCCACTAGTTAACGACTGCACTCACTGGCTTATTACTGACTCGTCTTATTACCGACTCGTCTTATTACTGACTGCCGGCCAGAACAGCTTTCCTTTTTATATAGGCAAGGTAGGTCGGGGTGGGGATTTCTCGGAAGAAGACCGAGAACCGCCTAGACCGACCCAGAAGGATCTACGCCATTCTATAATCCCTTCCGCTTAATCCCATTGTTTGCCTAATCCTGTCTAGGCAGATCAGAAGCCGGTCCTACTTCCCGCTCTGACCGTAACACTGCCCCCTCCTTAAAAGTGCTCTGCCCCAGAGCATAGTCCGGAGAAATGGGGCGGTTATGAGCTTCCCTCGATGGAGACGCATTTCCTTTCCAGGGGTTGAACGTGCACACCAATATGGCGACTCCAGAGTTGGCGAATATCTGTTCAAGCATGTTCCTGACAACCTTCCACTCCAGGCCGTCATATCCACAGCCCAACTTAGGGATCGCGAGCTTGGTGACACGCAGTCTCAGAAGCTTACTCCGCAGGTCGTCGAGGCTTCGCCGCAGTGCGTCATATGTGGGCTTCTGATCAGTAGCACACTTGGTAACTAAGTAGAACAGGTGTCGTCCTTCGTGCGTATGGTGGAGTGCTTTCCCGACGCGTGGTCCTTGGCGTTCCAGTTCCTCAGTTCCAGCAAACTTCTTCCTGAAGACCGTTGCAATCCCTCGGGAAGTCCTCAGATCTTCGGCTACACAATGGGCCAGAGAATAGTCCGCGGGTAACGAGAAGATATCTCTGTATACTGCCTGAGTTACTCCACGGAAACCTTGTACCTTAGGTTGTGCAACTGATACCTTACTGGTCTCCACGTTGTTGAGGTTCCTGACTTGCTGGTCTTCTGTCGGGCCATGGTCTCCTTTGTAAGGGGCCAGTCTGTTAAAATGGACTACCCTGGGTTTTCCTTTTGGCTGCTTCCTGATTCTATAGATGACGTCGTTTATCCTATTGATGATCTCAAACGGGCCATCCCAGGAGTTCTGAAGTTTAGGTGAGTAGCCTCGCCTCCTTCGAGGGTCATGTAGCCAGACCAAATCTCCAGGTTGGAAGCCACCTTTCTCTGCCCTGATGTCGTAAGGCTCCTTCATTCTGTCACTGGCTCCCTGGATGTTTGCACGAACCTTCTCGTGGATATTATCCATCCGCTTCCGTAGATTCGTGACGTATTCCTCTCCGTTAACTTCCTCATTAGGCTTGAACCCGAATTTTAGATCACAAGGAAAACGTAGTTCTCGGCCGAACACCACATTTGCGGGTGTCTGCCCCGTTGCTTCATGGACTGAACTGCGGTAGGCTAACAGGAACAAGTGAAGATACTGGTCCCAGTCTCGCTGATGGTCGGAGACCACTTTAGACAAATATCGACCCATTGTCCTGTTCATGCGCTCCACCATGCCATCCGATTGAGGGTGAAGAGGCGTCGTCCTGGTCTTCCGTATCCCCAGTGCCTCGCACATTCCGGAGAAGACTGCAGACTCAAAGTTTCTTCCCTGGTCAGCGTGAAGTTCCATGGGTACTCCAAACCGGCTGACGAGCTGCTTCACAAGTACGTCTGCAACCGTGACTGCCTCTTGATTCGGAAGGGCATACGCTTCCACCCACTTAGAAAAATAGTCCATGGCCACGAGAATATATCGGTTACCTTCGTCTGTCACAGGGAAAGGGCCAGCGATGTCGATCGCTATCCTCTCGAACGGTGCTCCCACGTTGTACTTCTTCATAGGGGCCCTCATTCTTCTTGTTGGTCCGTTAGAAGCCGCACAAGTCGCACAACGCCTGCACCAGTCCAACACATCGTCCTTAAGGTTTGCCCAGTAAAAGCGTTCACGAACTTTTTCCAATGTACGGTGAACTCCAAGATGGCCGCCAGTTACACCGTCATGTAGCTCCCTAAGAACTTCGGGCACTTTCTTCCTTGGAACGATGAGCTGTAGCCTACGCTGATCTCCTTCCGCGTTCTCCAATGCCCGTTTCAGCAGCCCGTTGTCCACTAAAATGGAGTTCCATTGGGCCCAGTACGTTTTTACATTCTTCGACATTGGAGCAACATCCTGCCAGGTTGGTCTTCCTTGCCCCGATATTTTCCATTCCTTTATTTGTTTTAAATCCGGGTCCTCGTCCTGTTCCTTTGAAACATCTGCATCTTGCCAACTGTCCATGACAACTGTAGTCCTCAACACCACTGCCTGATTCTCTTCTTGTCGAGAACAATGCTTGCAGCCTTCATCACAAGGTCTTCTTGACAGTGCATCCGCATTCCTGTGGCTCGTTCCAGAACGATGAGCAGATTCAAAGTCATACTCTTGAAGGCGCTCGATCCACCTCGCCACTTGTCCCTCTGGTGACTTGAATCGCAGCAGCCACATTAGAGCCGCGTGGTCCGTTCTCAGCAGGAACCTTCTTCCGTATAGATATTTATGGAAGTGCTCTATGGATTTTACTACTGCCAAAAGCTCTTTCCTTGTGACACAGTAGTTGCGTTCCGGAGCTGAGAGTGCTTTGCTGAAATACCCAATCACCCTTTCTTCTCCGTCTTGGAGCTGAGAGAGGACACTTCCGATGGCGATGTTGCTGGCATCTGTGTCAAGTATGAACTTGCCCTCGGGACGTGGATAGCTCAGAATAGGAGCACTACTCAATTTTCTCTTCAGCTCCTCGAAGGATGCCTGGCACTCGTGGTCCCAATGGAAAGTCCTCCTCTCCTCGGTAAGCCTGGTAAGAGGTTTTGCGATGTCAGCAAATCCTTTCACGTACCTCCGGTAATAAGTGCAGAGCCCGAGAAAACTTCTCACCTGGTGCTTATCTCGAGGTACTGGCCAGTTGGTGATCGCTGCTATCTTCTCTGGGTCAACAGCAACTCCGTTGTCTGACACAATATGCCCCAGGTAGTTGACTTGCCTTCGGAAGAGATTACACTTCTTCGGGTTCAACTTTAGGTTCGCTGCACGCAGTCGTTCGAAGACCTTCTCCAGATTCTTCAGATGATGAGAGAAGGACTTTCCCAGCACAATGATGTCATCTAGGTATACCAGGCATACCTCCCAAGAGAGACCTCTTAACACGCTTTCCATCAGTCTCTCGAATGTGGCAGGAGCGTTGCAAAGCCCGAACGGCATTACTGTAAACTGCCAGAGTCCAGTGCCAATTGAAAACGCCGTCTTCTCTTTATCTTCAGGTGCCAATCCAACCTGCCAATATCCACTGCGGAGATCCAAGGTAGAGAAGAGTTTACACCCCTCCAGGGTGTCCAGCGTATCGTCAATCCTGGGAAGCGGATAACTGTCCTTCTTGGTGACGTTGTTCAGAAGACGGTAGTCTACGCAGAACCTCGTTGTGCCGTCTTTCTTCTTCACCAATACGACAGGAGACATCCAGGGGCTACTCGAAGGCTCAATGACACCATCAGCCGCCATCTCCTTTATGATCTTCTCGGCGTCCTCCCGCTTGGCTAACGGCAGCCTCCGCGGGACCTGTCGGATGGGCTTCGCATCCCCGGTGTCAATCCTGTGCTGGACGATATCCGTTCTGCCCCGTGGTCCTGGTCCGATCTCGAAGACGTCATGCCATCGGATAATCATGTTCTTCACTTCCTCGCTCTGTTCAGGTGAAAGGTCGCGGCATGACTCGTTAACAAATCCTTTTAGTTCTTCTGGCAGTCCTCGGAGCTTGGTGGGACGACGTTGCAGCTGACGAACCACTGAGGTAGCGGTTGTACACTCCCCGACCGGTGTTCCTTTCTTCAGCGTTACCGGGAAGCTGTTCAGATTCATTAGCCTAATTGGAGTGGCACGTCCAACCTTGATGAGAGACCTAGCAACTAGTACGCCGCGTCCGATCTCCTGTTCTTCGTGCCTTCCGGGTTCAAGTAGTACACATTGACCCTCCGGTAAATGCCCTTCGACCGTCCCATGCGTCAGGATTTGGCTCCGTGCAGGTAAAGTGGTGTCTTCTAGTAGCAGCACTCGTGCACTGAAGTCCTTCTCCTGCCGAAGTATGACTTCCTCGTCTCCCAGGGTCATCACACCTCTCGACATATCCAGTTTGATCCCGTATGTGATCATAAAGTCCATGCCCAGTATGACATCCTCATCTATATCTGCCACGAGAGCGCGGTGCTTCAGATGTTGGCCCCCGATGAGGAAGGTGGCATCTGTCTCCCCATAGACCTTGGCTGCCTGTCCCGTGGCAGTCCGTAATGCCCAAGTTGTTGGTAAGATCTTCTCAGCTGGAAGTGTCTTTGAGTTCAAGATTGTCATGCTAGCGCCGGTATCCACTAGAAGACTTCGTAGCTGCCCGTTCACCATCCCATCAACGTAGAAGCTGTTTGTTCTGCTTCCTATTGACGCAACTCTGATGGTCTTCCTGGGGCCTTTGACGTTACGGGTTGACAGTTGCCCCTTCCCATCAACCCTACTTAGTTTTCCTGTGGCTTTTCTTGCTTCTTCGATGGACACTTGCTTCTAGGGTGTCCAAGTTGGCCGCAGCTCCAACAGCGTATCTCCTTCTTACGGGTCCTGAGAGCCTCCAAAACTTTAGTTCCTATGTCTTCGATGCTAGGGACCACATTAGGCTCCGCTTCTGCTGCTCTAACTCGCGCATGACCCCGTACGGACTGTCTAACAGCCTCGAACTCCATGGCCTGGGATAATGCGTCTCCCAAAGTCTTCGGGCGGGCGAGCTTCACTGCTTGCTGTGTCTCTGGGTCCCGAAGTCCATCCAGGAATTTGTCGACAGCCAAGCTTTCGTAGACATCGTCGGTGACCGATGGGTAGGCATGCCTCACCAGCCGGGCAATATCCGCTTCAAATTCCTGCAAAGTCTCGTTGGTTTTCTGGACCCTGCTTCTCAGCTGTGAGCGATACAGCTGGTCCATGTGGCGGTGGCCGAAACGCATCTCCAGTCTTCTCATCAGCTCCCCGTAGTTGGACCGCTCCGACATGGGCATCCCCTGCAGCACTCCCAAAGCTTCTCCACGCAAGGCCAGGCACAATGCTGAAGCTTGGGTCTCCTGCGACCACCCGTGGATTGAAGCCGCTGTCTCGAAGAGAGTCATGTAGTCTTCCCACGGCGTCTTCCCGTCGAATACTGGAATGGTATTGTGAGTTGGTGGCGCCCCAGCATAGGCGGGTAGAATGCTATTACGATGGCTGCCCTCGGATGAACGGTCGGTGTCGTTCGTCGGTGGGTTGCTCTTACGTCCCTCGATAGTTTCCATTCTTAGCCTAATTTCGTTCACTTTTTCTCCTAGCCTAGATTCTATATCAGCTACTTTATTATCTACATTAGCTAACTTATTATCTACATTTTCCATTAACTTAGTCTCTAATGTGCCTAACTTAGACTCTAATGTATCCATTAAATCGTTTTTTACAGTACCTAGCTCATTTTTAACAGTGCTTAACTCATTACCTAGCTCATTTTTAACAGTGCTTAACTCATTACCTAGCTTATTTTCTACATTGCTTAACTCATTACCTAGCTCATTTTTAGCAGCACCTAATTCATTTTTAAAAGTTGCAGACAACTTACTTAAATCAGTTTCAAACAGAACGTCATCTGGATTTTCCCCTAACTCTACAAAAAATTGACGTAAGCGATGTTGCAGTACACTTTTATTTCCGGAAGAATCCAGATCACGTTCTTCTAATTCTCGTTTTAAATCTGCAACTTTTAAATCCATTAATTTAAGACTTTGAGAAGCCATTTTTCATACAGTAGCCCAATAATTACAAAATAATAACAATTACACAAAATATCCCACTTCTGACACCAATTTGTTACGGGCTACCGGGTGTAAAATGGACTAAACTATTACTTACTTCAAGAATCTAATATTTATTAACAAATTAAAAAGAATACACTGAGATTATTTAATACAATTAAATTATTAAACTAATATCAATTTACAATAACAATATTCTATTAAATGTTATCTAATTTCTAAGATAATATACAAACAATATAAGATATTGTTAATAATAAATAACTAAACTATTTATATATCAATTTGTACAAATACAATAATATTACACTATAGTTTACAATTACAAATTAACACTTACAGTTCGCTAACTAAAGTCCACCGACCGTAAGACTCTCCAAATATGACAAACTGCCACACAGTTTATTACACTTATTACACGGCCACTAATTGTCACTGTTGCTCACTAAGCACTTATTACAGACTGATACTAATACTAACTAACTCACACACACTGCCACTAGTTAACGACTGCACTCACTGGCTTATTACTGACTCGTCTTATTACCGACTCGTCTTATTACTGACTGCCGGCCAGAACAGCTGTCCTTTTTATATAGGCAAGGTAGGTCGGGGTGGGGATTTCTCGGAAGAAGACCGAGAACCGCCTAGACCGACCCAGAAGGATCTACGCCATTCTATAATCCCTTCCGCTTAATCCCATTGTTTGCCTAATCCTGTCTAGGCAGATCAGAAGCCGGTCCTACTTCCCGCTCTGACCGTAACACTATATAGAGGAGTAAAAGCTCCAAAGAGACATGAAAAGCTTGTTAAGACATTAGTGGAATTATTCTTTGGCATTAATTGTTTACTTCAGCAAACTAGCTATCAGGTAGGGGAATGTTTCAGATAAGTTCTGAAAATTAACTCATTTATATTTCTAGGGCCCTCATTACGAATTTCAACTATTATTATTACCTTGAATTTTCCTCTAAGGCGTAATATAATTCTGTTCATAAATATATTTCTGCAGGGATTTTACTATTAAAAAATTATAGGCATGTACAGACATCTATAAGTTTTATAAAATCAACAACTTATATTCAATAAGTTGAAATATTAAATTTATACCAAAAGGTCTGTGCATTTCAAGTAATACCTTATTGTTTTATAAGATATATATATATATATATATATATATATATATATATATATATATATATATATATATATATATATATATAGTTAAAGGTTCTGAACGTATCTAATACTTTTTAAAAACTTTATTATGAATGATACATAGAATACATGTAAATAAATGTCAACTAAATAGCGATATTAACTGTTCAAATGTCTACGGACGAAAAAGGCCCCTCCCTTTGGTCTGGGACGGTTAAATAGGATCAGCCATGCTGATGCTATTTCTCTGGAATTGTTTACTGTTTTTCTGGCCACCTGCAGCCATCTGCATCTTATAGTGCATAACAATTCTGGGTAATTGATTATGATTCTAAGTATTGTTTACACATTTACTCGGGAGCCACCTGTAACTCCACCCAACCTTAAGTTTTGAATCTCCTGATCAAAACAAATATTTTACATAAAATAAATGAATAATAATAGAGTACATATGACATAATGAACATAAATTAGAATTAATAATAACATAATAAAGATTACATAAATTAATACATTTGTAACATAATGGAAATACAATATGAATTTTTATTTTATCAAAAACTACTTTTATCTAATCTACTTAATATTGTTTTATGATTGTCTACAGGAGTGGTTACATTAGGTATAGTTACAGTTTCTGTTGTTGTTATTGAATTGTTTTGTAATTTACATTTTATCTTATAAACAATGGAAAGAATTATTATAATAATTACAACTGTTGATATAAATAGATAGAAATAAATATTATGATGAGTAGCAAATGTAAGTATTTCTAATGGCGGTATAGAATAATTATTAGTGTTTATAAATGATGTATTTAAAATTACATAATCATAAAATGGTTGTGCTACTGAATGAAAATTGTGAGTATAAATTTTATTTAAATCCGAAAAACAATCTTCCTTATCAATCTTAATTAAACTGACTGTAGGTAGAAATACAGTATTGTTTTTACAATCACTTATTTTATTTAAATTAACAGTAACATATTGTTTTAGAAATTCTACATATCTAATTTTATTGTGATAGCTTAATGTTAAATTACAATTTTCTAATTTTCCATTGTGGATGATGGAAAATACACATTTAGAAGTTATCTTCTTAAGATTTATACAATAATAATAGTCAATAAATATACAATGCCCTGTGTACAAATTGGGCCCTTGTTGCAAATAAAGATCATGCCTCAAATCAATCTCGAAGATGGTTCGATTAATTACTTTTGGTATTGGGAGTAAATAGTATCCTTTGTAAGAATCATCATGAAGTGGTAATTTAATAAAAGTATGGATTATATTGTCTCTTGTTGAGCAAAATATTTTACTATTTGTCCATAAAACTTCAGGGTTATTTGATACTAATTTTATTGTTTTTGGTAAGTTTCGTATTACGTCTGTCATTAAAGAAGTATGAACTATCCCTAGTTTACAAAATTCTAGCGATAAGGTTAAACTTTTGATTTTGTTTAATAAAAAGATAATATGAATATAAAAGTCATATGCTTTGCCATTTTCTGTTAACATCTTAAAGTTTTGTCGGTTAGTCATAAAATTTTTATTAATTGTTTCTATGTTATTTTTGTAGTCCTCTATGAGTTGTTTATTAATATTGATCGAAGTCTCTATATTGTGTTCTATTTTAAAATTATTTTTTTCTACATTTGAAATAATGTCGTCATAATATGCTTTGTCATCTGCATCCATATTTCCTATAATCCAGCTTATAATATTTCCTAAGCCGTTAATTAAACCCCTTTTATGGCGGTTGTTAAGTCCCCTAAAATACATCAAATGGAATTTTTCCGTGGTTTCATTAGTTAAATCAGAAAGTACATGATACATCTTATGATCCTTAAAATTAATTAAATGAGTTTGAATATTTGAAATTTCTTTATGTAATAAACTTAAATTATAAAAGTGGTATGTTTCATAAAATTTATTAATTACTTTAATATTATTTATTGAGTAATGAAGCAGTCCAGGTGAGTCAGTCAGATCTACAACTTTGATCATCCGAATCATCGGAAGTAGTGTCAGAAATGTTAACAAGTAAAGAGTCTTCATCATCTGAAACAGAATGTTTCTTACGTTTACGTTTGTTGGGTCTCCTAATATTATCAACATGGGTCTTTAGTTGTCTAGCTCCTTGAATTAAAACATTAACTTTTCTAAATTTGTCCTTACTTTTGATTTTTGATTGGGTATTTTTAAGATATTCATGGTCATTTAGTTCAGGTGGGTCTTCGCGATTTTTATTTAATTTGTCGGTACGTTTTTCTTTTTCTTCAGTAATTTTTTTATGCGTTAATTCGTGTAAGAGTTGTAAGTCATTATGATATTTTTGTACATATAATTCTGTTATATTAAGATCTGTCTTTTTATTATTTTCTGATGTGAATCCAAACGTTATCTCGTTCGGAGTTAATTTTAAATTTTGATTTAATGCATTGTTGTACGCAGTAGTTGCTAGTTTTAGTTTTTGTAAGAGAGAATATGTTTTTTGTTTATATGAAGTTAGTCTAAGTAACTCTGTTAATGTTAAATGTATTCTATTTAATAATCCTAGTGAATTTGAATGATTTGTTGAAGTATAATGTAGATTTATATCGTTATATTTGCAAAACTGTTGAACAAGATTATTTTTCATTTCTGTACCTTGGTCTAGTGTGATTTGCATAGGTGTTGGATAATATGTCAAATAAGTTTGTAAACAGTCACAAATGTTTATTGCATTATGTGTTGGTATTATTTGTGTAAATAGTCTTTTTGAAAAAGTGTCAACGGCTGTAAATATGAGTTTATTGTCGTATTTCAATATGTCAATCATTAATTCTTGGAACGGTTTTTCTGGAGTAGGTGTCAGTTGGTATTTTGTTTTAAGTGGTTTTCTATCATATTTTATCAAGGGGTATTGGGAAATTACTTATCGTTTCTATCATTTTTGGGTCGGTTTTTAAACTATCTTCGGCAATTACAATTTCATTACTTGCTACATTATTTATTTCTTTATTTTCATTACTTCTTGTATTTTTTGTTTCCTTATTATTATCAATTAAATTACTATTTATCATAGTTTTTGTTTCCTTGTTTTCGTAGATTATGTTATTACATATTATTGCTTTCATTTCCTTATTATTTTCGATTTTATTATTATCAACTAATATTTCTTTATTATCGTCGATTTTATTAGTTCTGTTATTTTTATAATCTATTATTCGCGTTAAGTTTATTCTTTCCTTTTTATCCGTTTCGCGATTTAATTTATATTCTATATTTGATTTGGCCTCGTCCGTTTTATTTTGTATTATCGCGTTTTTTAAATCCGATCCGGCGGGTCGTTGGAGTCTTGGCCTAGTCCTAAAAAATGATCGAACTTGTTTTCTAGGTTACTTAATTTGTCAGTAAGTTTTTGTATAATTGCGTCTTTGTCCTCGTCAACTAGATGAACACGATTAGAAACTGTTCGCATTGATACCGTTTGCGATTCTCCTAATTTTTCTAATGGCGGTTCAATTTGTTTTTGCTTATATTGTGCCGACGATGGTTTGTTAAAGTAGCGATATTGGTCTTGGGGATCCCATTGTTGGTTATAAACGGGTTTTTGATTGTAAGTTGGATTACTTGGACGATTATAATTTTGTTGATTATAATTATAAATCGCAACGCTTTTTACTAAGTCTGTCTAAATAGTCATGTGGGTTTTCATGCGCGTGTGAATTTGTATTTAAAATTTCGGCTATTAATTGTTCGCGAGTTCTAGTATCCTGATATTTCTTTTTTAAAAATTGTAAAATGTCCGTTACGCTTTTAAATTCTTTGTCATATGTGGCAATTTTTGCTTTGCCCTTTAATTTCGTTAATAAAGTTAGAACTAATTTAGAATGATTTGTGTCGCAATGAGAATTGTTATCTTTGCAATATAAGTCAAAAATAAAGTTTGTATTTCGAATAAAATCAACCAATAGTAACGGGTCACCATCATACTCCGGTATTAATTTGAAGTCGTGATCCTTAATTTCCATATTGGTCATTATAGTTTCGTTTAATAAAAAAATGTCTAAATTTTCAATTGTAAGTGGAGTTGAATTGTTAATTTGTCGAAGTTGGTTTAATCTTTCTTTTAAATTTGGCATATAAATGAAATAAACTTAAAAATAAATTATAAAGTATACATTGTAATAATAATAAATTTAAAATTTGAAATAAAATTAATTTGTAATAAAATGAATTTAAATTTAATTATATTAGTATAATTTATTCTGCATCTATGTGATCTATCCAGTTAAAGGTTCTGAACGTATCTAATACTTTTTAAAAACTTTATTATGAATGATACATAGAATACATGTAAATAAATGTCAACTAAATAGCGATATTAACTGTTCAAATGTCTACGGACGAAAAAGGCCCCTCCCTTTGGTCTGGGACGGTTAAATAGGATCAGCCATGCTGATGCTATTTCTCTGGAATTGTTTACTGTTTTTCTGGCCACCTGCAGCCACCTGCATCTTATAGTGCATAACAATTCTGGGTAATTGATTATGATTCTAAGTATTGTTTACACATTTACTCGGGAGCCACCTGTAACTATATATATATATTTTTTTTTTTTTATTTGTCGTTGCCTACATTATATAGTTAAAAAATAAATAATTTTAATTCTTATGGTTCTACTGGCTCCGAAGTCTTGATAAAGCTATCTATTGAGCTCCTATAGATTTTGTTTTAGAAAAGTCGAGGTGGAGGTTAAAATATAATTCTTTAAAAAGTAATATTTATTTATTTATTAGAAAACGGAATTTCGAAACAGGTTGCATGACTTCAACAGGGTCAAAATAATTAAACAGTAATAAATAATAATTTTAGTTATAAATATATTTATGTATCTTGTTTATTAGCCCTGAAGAAGAACTGCACGCGGGTTTCAAATAAATAGTTTTACTATTTACGGAATCATTTTTTGACCTCCACTCAAACCATTTTCTTTTCTCTTATACATGGTCAACTATTACATTAATTACTTAAGATAATTTAGTTTTACATAAATTTTTTCTATTACTTATAAGGGTTTGCGTTAGTCAAACCAATATTCATTCCGAAGGAACAGCCTAAATTCTATGTAACAAGTGTTTACCGAAATTTTGGATCAAAGTAGTCGAAATCCATTACTAACAACATTTATAACTAATATTTAAATTGACAAATATTCATTTTTTTAAGGCATATCCCCAAAAATGAACTCAGTCTAATGCTTAATATTTAGAGAGTGTGTAAGCTATTATGGTGTATAAATTTCATGATTGACATTTACGAAGGTGTAAGTTTTAGGGCCCACATGATTGTGGACTACGGGAAGGATGGAGGGCAGGAGTAACTTTAGCTTAAGATAAACATGAAATTTATACAACAGGGAACAACACACAATGGCGGATTTATCGGGCACATAACTTTGGGTTTATTTGAATGTTTCAATACCCAATAAAGTACTTCGTATATAAAGTGAAATGTATATATATAGGTCGATGGCATAAAATGATATAAATCATTTTTAAAACATAGATAATTTATATGCAAAAATATCAGATGTTTAGGTTTATTAAAAAAAATGAATAAAAAGTAGCTACAGATAGAGGTGCCAATATTTGTTTTTTTAAATTTTAAATGAATGAGGTCCAAAAACCTGACTTGTAGACAGTTGTGGAGTAATTTTACAGGTTGTTTATTTGTTCAATTTTTCAGATTTTAAAACCTTATTCCAATTGAGATGAAAGGCGTAAATACTTGATTTTTTAATTTATGTAGTAATTGAAAACCAAGAAATCTTAAAGGTAAATCAAATATGAAATTTATTGTTTAATGTTATAATTTATTTATTTAAATTGTTGTATCTCTGTTGGAATAAACTTAAAATATATGAAATGTTTACAAGTTACAAGAAGTAAATTTGTATTTTTTTTTAAATTTCCAATATTTAAAAATCCTTTACTTGAAATGAGTTGATATGTTTATATAATTACAGTAAATATAGTTAACTATATACTTTTAAAATACTAAGGATGATATTAGATAACTGCTTTAGTTACAGTGCCAATGTATGCTTTAGATTGATGAAAAATTTGCCAATGTAGTTTTTACATTTTGAGATAGATGTGGAATATTTTAAATCTAAATAACAATGTTGTTAAAAGAAATATCATTCGATTAATAAACGATTTTTAAGTCAAAAGATAATTTTCTATACTTTCAGAAAAAAACAGAGCATTGAAATTCGTTATGGCTGAAAAAAAGATAAAATAATGAATTAAAAAAGTTATTGATAAGAAAAAGATGTGCATACAACTTAGTTATTCGTATAATATTTTTTTAAATATCAGTGAACTGAGCATTCTGAATTTAAATATTTTGGGTGAAATATTTTTTTTATTAATTAAAAGTTGCAATAAATACTTTTTCTTTTCCCTTAAGAGATCGATGCGGTGGTATTATGAATATATTAAGTTAAAATAAGGTAATCGACTAAAACAACATCAGTGAGTACATTTTTAATTCATTCTACGGAGACACAGGCTCTCCTTTTGTCTAGGATCTTTTGAGTCAAATAAGTGTGTACGTCACCAAACTATTTCTCGTTCTAAGCAACTGTCGAAACCAAAAGTTAAATAATAATTTTGTTTAATTTAAAACAGGTTTATGTTCATAATATAATGGGCTCGATTTTTTTAAAAACATAATTTATTGGTTTGGAATCAGTTAAGACAAAAAGTTGAGTTTCGTAATCAGTACCACAAAAACATAAAAGAGCGACTTTTCAGAAGTACTCAAAACTTTTCAGATAAAAATATCAAGGGCCTAAAAGACTTTGCTGTTGACGTCTTTTCATTTCCTCATCCCAAGTTTTGGGTTACCTACTTATCGTGTTCCATGAATTTTTGTCCATCGATAATCTTTAATTCATTTTACGAACCTGACAGCTGTCGAGCTGTTTTAATCTTATTATGAATCATGCAATATAAATATTCATCTTGAAGAACTTATCCTTGGACGACGAATGGCCCCTTTGCTTTTTTTCCCTCCAGATTCCATACGGTACACAGAATCTTGACCTTTGTACCTATCACAACGAGAAGGAGGTCCTCAATTATCCCAGTCAATTATTGTCGGTCCCTGACTTCCTGACCTCTTCGGAAAGAATCCTATCGGTCCCGGAAATTGAACCGGTGCCTCCATGGTCGGAGGTCCGGCACGCCAACACGACACGGATCCGGTCGATAGTACCAACCGGATGTGATCTTGGGAAGAGTAATTCTCGACCAACATCCAACATTTGCTGTAAGAGTATTTATTTATGGAAGGTACATAATCTGTTTACAAGATTACTGTTATGGAGCCATATATTCAACTCAGATTTTTTTAAACATACATCCTACATTTTTAAATTTATTTTCAAGACAAGAGTAAAGTAAAGAAATGTATGTAATCTGTTCCATCTATCTATTTCTTTTTTTTTTTCAATAATTAGGCGAGAAAAACGGGATTTATAGTTATTTATGCACCTAGGGACTAAAGAAGATCATTATTCCCTCAGCTTTAAGTTTGTACCCGAGCGAATGTTTGGGTACAATTCGAGTTTGTTCCCGAGCGAATGCGAGGGAATAATTATCTTTACTCACGAGCCAAGCCGTGGTAGTAAAGTATTGCTGAGATTAATGATCAATTAAGTCCCGAGTGGCATACAAGATTTTATCTCCAGATGGGATGTAAAAAGCCAAACTATACGCTATAGTATTTTATATTATGTTATGTTTTACAATAAATTCAAAAACTGAAATTAAATGTGCAATTATTACAATTTTGAATTGTTGTTTTGATTTACGGTTTTGTTTAGCTGGCAATAAATTTGAAATAACATTATTTGATTCTTGTTCAATATGTGGAGGATCCATAACTTACACAACCTGAACACAAATGAACTTCTGTTTATCAGCTTTGGTGTTTTGAAACAACAGCTGATTTCAATGGCAGGTGTGACAGGTGTACCAACCTAACCCTGAACATTTTCAGCACAAAACCTTCATTATTTATTTATACTTACAGACGAATTAGGTTGTCATCTTTTTACTTTATTCCCTAGGGAATAAAGTTAACTTTTTGACTCAACTTCTTATGCACAGGGAGAAAGACGTAGTTTAGTCCTGATTAATTGAGCCAAAAACAAATGTTTTTGTACCAGCTGGAGATAAAGTAATTTTAGTTACTTATAATTAAAACATAAATTTTAAATGAAACATTTTAAAATATTTATCTTTTTCACTTTTAATATTTTTCAGAGCTTTTAAAGTAGAATCGTTAATGCTCTTGAATGTTTTATAAGAGCTTGGAGAATTAGTAGAAGTCTAACTATACTAACAATTTACAGAAAAAACGGATACAGAGAGACGGTAATAAAGAATAATCAATATAGGCCACATTTGGCTTTACAAGGATAAGGATGAGAATATCCTTACGTTAAAATAAAAAACAGGACACGATATGTTCCAAAAACCAAGCAGAAAGGTCAAAGAGACAGAACACCTTAATCTTCCAACATACATACATCATCTTGTACAAGACATAGAGATGCCTTCATACATTAAGACATCATGTTCTTAATTCAATGAGTTCCCGTGGACTTTCTCATACAACTCATTTCTACAATACTTCTTCTTAAACATTTATATCTGAATTTTATCAAGAGAAGCTTGGTGGCTCAGCTGTAGAGCGCTGAGTTGCCGAGCCGAAGGTCCCCGGGTTCACATCCAGCTTTGGAAAATAATTTATTTGATCTGTTAACAGCTGGGGTTGGATCCTTTGTGATCTAAAGACCTTCTAGGGCTCACCTAGCCCCAAATAGAGGGAAAATCTAGGGATTGAGTGTTATCTAGGACATATCACAACCGTCCACAGCCGTGGTTCTAGAAACAAGGTCACAGAGATACAGTTTTTAATCGAGTTAATAATTATTATTTACTGAAAATAATATATCCTAGTGTACATAGTATAAATCTGTGGAATGTACCTACAAACAAATAATTCTTTCGTAGGTTTCATTTGAAGAAAAAAAAGCAGAATCATTAATAAGTTTTTTAAATGAAATTGGTACATCGATTAAAACATTTATTAAAAAAATGCATTTTTTAACTTCATAATAATGAAGAAAACCCGTATTCCAGTCAAAAATTGTTATTAAAAATTAACAAATGATTAAAAAAAGTTTCGTCACTTATTTGTCATTATCAATTTAAGTAGTTCTTCATACAACTTCCTTTAAAATTTACAAGTCCAAATCATTACTTGAGGTCAAACAATTTAAAAGCCCAAATATATATAAAATCCTGGAACTTAACTTTCTTCCATGGTCAAATATAATAGGTATTAATAGGGTAATAATGTAATACCTATTATATTTGACCATGGAAGAAAGTTAAGTTCCAGGATTTTATATATATTTGGAATGATTTGGACTTGTAAATTTTAAAGGAAGTTGTATGAAGAACTACTTAAATTGATAATGACAAATAAGTGTCGAAACGTTTTTTAATCATTTGTTAATTTTTAATAACAATTTTTGACTGGAATAAGGTTTTCTCTTCATTATTGAATTATATAAATCAAGAAGATTTTAGCCCAGTATATAAGAAATATCTTATAAAGAAAAAAAACTTCATAATAATTTACACAGTAATCAATGGCCGGTAATGTAAGAAGAAGTTAGGATTCTGCACGGATCAAAGAATCATCCATCGGAAAGGATGAATGTCATCATGTGTTCTTCGAGTTGTATTTTATTTTAATTTTTACAGACATGATAGTAATTATCGCCATAGAGGGTAATTAAAAATACTAGCAATGAAAAATCAAAATCAAAAAGATGTTGGTCCAGAATAACATAAAAAGGTTTTGGCAAACATTGTAGGGCTAAATATAGGCTAGATATCCTATTGTGCAGGCTGAAACGCTGCATTCTTAGTTTTTCCAATATTCCTTATCTTCTACTTATCTTCACCTTCAGCACTTTTATTAATTACTGCGGTGAATAATTAAAAAAAAACGTTCTAATTAAAGAATCTGTATCACTACAAATCATGAAGAGTATTCTAAAAGTTCAAGTCCGTGGTAGCAGGACTTTTTCTAAGCAAATACTGATTGTTCGTTGGTTATGTACAGTAAGATGATTAACCTAGCCTACGCTCAACCTCCAAAATTTTCCAGAATTAAGGATACCCGCTTCATAAGAAGCTGGGTGAGCTCGATAAGGGCCTGTATATCTTCAGAGTCAATTTATTGTTGTTAGCAAGATCTAGACCATAGTATCCCGACACCTCAAGTACTGAGCCTCCCCGCTCACATCCTAATTAAAAGGAACGTTTATGGGAGTTAAGAGCGTTGAAATTCTTATAAATATTTGTTTATATAATATTCAATTGTGAACTAAAAAAATAAATAAAATCCCGATAGATGGAATCTAAAAATCAGTTAACTTGGAAGAACCAAGGTTTTAAAAAATATTAAATTAAGTATTTGAACAATTAGGTTTTCTCGAGTGGCTACTTTCTCAATGATCCTTCTTATTGACGAGTCGATCATATTTAATTAGTGTACTGTAATGCAATAAAAATAACAAACTATCACAAAAATTCACTTATACTAACATAATAGTCCAGGATCCATGGTCCATTTTTGCACTTGATTACTATCAAGCTGAATCTTCGTGAATAGCTTCGTTTCGATAAGACGCCCAACAATTTCCTGTGCGAAAATTCTCTTTTTTGGTAGGTAACAGAGGTATCAAGGATAAAATATGTCGATTTGATGATTCTAAAAAATGTATTACTGACTGGGTTTTTCAGGATAATTATCTAAATTATTTGAAAAAATATTTGTCCGACTAAATTTATGGTTTGATCAAAGAGTCCCCTCCTTCCAACATGTATCGATAACGAGGTCATAAAAAATGATTACTAATCAGCTGATGTTTTGTTTTTTCATTTATATTTGAATCATTAAATGATGATGGTGTATTGGACAAATATTAATATAGAAGAGTAAAAGCTCCAAAGAGACATGGAATAAGTACTAAGACAACTACCTGCAGATCTCCAGAATCGACTCATGGCTGTTAACTGGATCTAGACCTTCGTATCCAAACAACTCAAGTACTGAGCCTCCCCGCTCACATCCTAATTAACAGGGACGTTGATGTGAGGTAACAGATAGGACTTATATGAACCTTCTGAGCAAGATACACAATGGATATGCAATACCTTACAACTGACAAGGTTTCTGATATGTACCAGGCTGTAACGCCGATATGCATGGCCGATACCCCAGATAATACCCCATTAAAACAGCGAGATCTCCTTCGAGGTAATGCCTAAGGTAAGAGAGAAGAGCGCTGCAGAGCCAAAAAGAAAGATAAAGCCGGATGAGGATGGCATTATGGGCGGGCTGGAAGAAGTCCAGGGCCAAAGAGAGTGGGTCTCTTTGTTAGCCGACCTCCTGGCTATGACATATGTGCCTCCTCCTCCCTACCCCACCATTCCCCTTCCCATAACCTCTATGTCCGCATCCTCGGAATAATTGCTCCATTGTCCTTATTTTCTGTTGTGGATTTATTGAGATCAAAATTTATAAGTACTGCGCGGATAATATCTAGATTATCCTCAATATAATTCCGTTTTTGGAACTAAAAATACCTAATAAATTTGATAATCACTATATTTTAATTAGGGGAACTGAGTGGCCTCCTAGGGCTAACCCAGCCTCTATACAGTGGGTATCCAAAATAAGGGAGAAAACCTGGTTGTTTGTCTCATCTCGGACCAATCAACTCGCTACACAACTGTTCTACTAAAAACAGTAGTGAAATCTTTAAGACGTAATATAACTAAGACTCTTGGTGAGTCGCAGTGGTAAAAACATTTTTATTAATTTGTTTTAATTGATAAAATGTTAAATCTAGTAAATAGGATGAATTTTGTCAATTTAAGATCTTATTAAAAGGAAATGATTAATTATAAAATAAATTAAGGATTAGGAAACTGCATCCACAGGACTTCAATAAAATCCTTAACGAAATTGTGTTAAAAACCACAATTCTACATTTCTAAATATTTTCATTTTGAATAGGAAAGATTTGTCTTGGCCGGGATTGATTGATCCTTGATCGAAAGATTGATCCCGGCCAGGACAAATCTTTTCTCTTCGAAATAAAAATATTCACCATCAAAAGAACATTAAATAAAAATAAATCCTACATTTCATCGTTCCTCTTCGAACTAACGGTGATATGACTTAACATTTTAAAATTACATTGACTAAGTATTGAGTCGTTCCATATGAAAGGTCCGTTTTCAACAAGTGAAACAACTTTATGAAGTAAAATAATTTTCTATTTAAAATATTTACCCTAATTTTTTCAAATCTAGAACTGAAAAAATCGGTATTTTCTGATCAAATAAATTCTGAAAAATGCGTTTTTGACTTGAGAATCATTTTCAAAAATTATACCACTAAGGAAGTAATCCGAATTACTGAATAGATGCAAATCAGTTGGAGATAAATCTGGCGAGCAAGGTGGGCGTAGGAGGACTTCGCAACCCAGATCATTATGTCGATATGTCTGCAATACGATGTGGGGTTTCACGTCCGGCTAGGAAAAAAACGAATAATTTATGAATCAACTATTTTTTTATGAATTTATCTGTGTTACCAGGTGAAAATTTTTCCAACAAACGGTGTATGGTCCATTCGATACAACAACCATCCTCAAACACGGTGGTAATGTTTCTTGCAGCATGGGCTCCCGGGTGACCAAGTTGTATTCTTTTGGAGTACAGTTCAATTGGCGAAATTAAAAAAAAAATATATATAATTATTTTAATTGATAATAGCCATAAACATATTTTTGATGGCAATGCTATTTATAATATACTTCTTTAATTCTATAAGTGTTAGTGATATAAAAACAAGTATTTTATTTGTATCTTTAATACTTATGTATGACGACTTAAAAGGTTGTGTTTTTTAATACTTTTTCTAGTTGTATTAGAATTTTCATCAAGTGATACTTTACATGAAGCATTCAGGATCAAAGCGGATAACTCAAAAATTGACTTTTCCAAATTTTCGATAGTTTACTCTAAGTAATTTTGTTTAACACGACACTTATCCGCTTTATTTCTCACTGTTTTAATCCGGATCTGAACTTTAAGTTTCGGGGGAAAATATATTGCTTGACTATACTACCGAAAATTGTGAAAAATATCAATTATTATATTTGGAATTATCCGCTTTTGATCCTGGACACCTCATATAATGAAACATATTTAACAATACCATTAAAAAAAATTGATTCATTAAAACCTTTAAGTGGATGACTTGGAATAACAATGCTAGACTTCTACACACATAAAACTTCAAGCTGTAAATCTGATTTCCCGTGCCCGTTAAACCCTGAGAATCCTGTACGCCGCCCTACCGTGCTCACGTCTACTTGCCTTCATCGTTTTGATTTGCTGCCAACCCCGGGCTATGGCAACCACTTCATCCACTGCAAATTCAACAGGTAGAGCTGTCGAACAACAGGTAAACTGGTCTGTTGTTCCTTTCCCACTCCACCAGATCTCTCCCCTACTACGAGTATATTCTACACACCCCAGCAACCTCCATTCTGACTTCATTCATTCTAGAGATACTTATGATTTTAAGCATTCATTTTATGACCAAACTCCAATCTCATTCTTCAGACCTAATGAACTTTAAATAACACTAACAAAGTAATTATGATGAATGTAACCAGCTATCGCAACAAAGCTATGCAGAAATACCACTCATAAATTACGCAATAAAACCACCATCGCCTCCATACAAATTATAGCTCAATTTCTCTAATTCGCTGACGCTTTTTATGTTATGAGTACTATCCATATACCTAAAGAAGTATTTCTTCTTATCACGATCATTGATGATTTTGTCTCGTTTGCTGTGGTCTCTGCTCGACTCGAATTCATTGACATCCACCCTCTAGTTGGAGGACTGTAAGGAACGGCTCGAATATATGCTCCTCTGTATTCCCTGACATCATTAAGACTTGGAATATGTCAGATAGATAAATTTGGTTGATAGTTACACGTTAAGCGTATCATATTTTATAATATATGGTAGTTCTCACAATCAAATTCTTTGATACACCAAAGTTTATAGTTCCTTCCTGTGAACGCTGTGTGAACCCGTCCTTTCATTTCTCAATGGATACATTTATAGTATCAAAAACAAGGAATTATATCTACAAATTATATTTGTATTAACGGTTACCACTAAGTATCACTGCAATGTTTACCTACTAAGTTTGACTGATTAGTAAATTGGATAGCAAGTCCCCACAACGGATGCCATTTTATTCGGCGCATGGTTTTCAAAACCGTCGTCCCCCTTAATTTCTTTCTGGGACAATTCTTATTTATTGTTGTAATTCATTTCTAATACAAATATGGCTTGTACGATACATAACAAATTGTATTAACAAATCTACTCATCTTAAATTATTAAGATGAGTGGATTTGATGGTAAACCCCCACAAGGGATGCCATTTCATTTGGTACCGGGTGTTATCTTATTGTCTTTCTAGGATAATTCTTATTTCTAGTTGTGATTCATTTCTAATAATAAAACCCAACAAGGCTTGTACGATACATAACAAATTGAATTAAATGGCATTTCTTAAGCATAAATATTTTAAAATTATTAACTAGTTTTTTTGATATTATAAATCATTAGTTAGAAGCATGATTGATTTTATTACCATTATTTACTTAGAATAAGAAAGTAAATAACTTTATTTTTTGTTTAAAAAAAATTGTAATAATCTTCCATTTATATGAAGGAACTAAAAGACACGGAGGAAATATAACTGTAGCAGGAAATATTCCTATCAGCCACTCCCCCCCCCCGTTCCTCTCACAGTACTGCTTCGTCCCGCTGCAATGAAATATTTTTCGTTATACACTCGCATCTCTCAACTCAATCTTGATGAAGTGTCACAGAAATATCTGAAACGGGAGAATGTCGTAGATAAGAGTAATGTATTCGGCAATATATACGGAATACCGGCTGGCTTATACACCTACCTGTCTCTTCCCTTACCTTTTTAAAGTAATAATTGTGGCATCCGTTCGACTTGTATGTTCTACATTGCCATTAAACGGCAGAAAAAAATCTTTAAAATAACTCTATTCATTTAATATCACTAAATTAATGAATTAATGAAAAAATCCAAACAAAAAGCTTTGAAAATCCTTTTTAATCAGATACAGCATCCCACCACAAACAAGGCTCAAATGGAACTGCCAAAGTATTAATTACACAAATCTTTTCTATTTTCTACTATCCTCTGCCTCTAATGCCGTAATTTTGAAAATTATTTAGAGTCCCAAGTTTTTTTTTCCATTCAAGCTCTGATGAATATTTTACCTATCTTTTTAACTTGTTTTTTGCTCATTTAACGCCACTTCATACTTCTATGCCTAATCGGACGATGCTGAATTGGGAGCTATAAATTTTGCCTAGCAGGTTTAACAAGGATAGGGATTTTTAGCGACATCGTACAGGCTCGTGACCCCCGTTTAACGTTCCTTCCGATGCACGGCATAATCAATGATTTTTTACTCCCTTTAAAAAATCCTAGGGTCACCTGCCGGGCTACGAACTCGTGATCTTGGGCTTAGTACTTTTTAGCTTGTGTTTTTCTTTATAAAATTAATAAAATAATGCATATAGGATATAATGTGGGAGATCAGGAACAAGAGGACTACATTTTCTAAAATAACGGAATGAAGGAAGAACTAACTTGTTGTTATTCGCTGGTTTAGGGGTCATCAGAGTAGAAGAAAACATTATATACATAAATATAAAATACGTTTTGTCACATAACACATGTTCAGTTAGAAAAGAAATGGCAATAAGATCCAAAACCCAACATGATGATATATATATATATATATATATATATATATATATATATAGATATATATATATATATATATATACATACATTATTCTTATCTACGAAATACTCTCGTTTCAGATATTACTGCGAAATAACAAGGTTACGTGCACTGTATTTGTTAGCATAACAACCTTCTATTGCCAAGGTTGAGGGTTCGCAGCCCGGCAGGTGGGCTTAGAATTTTTTAAAGGGAGTAAGAAATCCTTTGTTATGCCGTCCTTCGGAAGGGACTTACAATGATGGTCAGGTACTCGTTAAAGATCCTTATCTTAATTATGTCTGGATAGGGAAAAATGAGTAATCTCGTTGTAGCATCGTCCGATTAGGCATAGCAGTATAAAGAGGTGTTAAACAAAACAAACAAACAGATATAACGAAAGTATACCTTAGTAACGGTGTACCTCGGATCATCTTTCAGTCTATAAACAAGGTGAGATGTTAGGTACGTGACTGTACTAAAAGACGATTAGTACAGGACTGATCAAGCATCCTGATCAATTTTTCACTAATACTATTTTTTTCGAGTAAAATAAAAATGATTCTTATTTGAAAAATAGAAGCTTTTGGTATTTGCTATTCTTTATCTCAGTTTGAAACTCTACTTATAATATTCAAGAATACGATGTCCCCAGGATCACGTTACAGATAAAAAGGGGAAACAATGCTGGTTTCCTTTCCTTGTAAATTTTGAATGCCGTAGCGGAAAATAGTGTGACAAACAAGCAGTCACGAATGGAAGTTCATATTGTGAATTCATGTGCATAAACAAAATTTCATGGTCTTGAATCTAAGCAGTAGTCGTCTTCCGCTACAAACCTCTGCTACTGAGCTAATAGAGCATATCTCTGCGGAGTTTGTCTATGATATATCGATTGTTTGTGCTTCCCCCAGGAGGCCACTTCCTGTTCTGTTCCTGGAAGGCAACAGAGTTAAATTTATATCGTTTATTTTGATCTATGGGATGTTTAAGTGCTCCTGGCTTGTATAGGGAACATAGATCATGCTATCTAACATTGAAAATCCTATTAAAAACTTTAAATCCGTTTAATAATAGCGGCTTCGTGGAGAGGGGGGAGCGTTAGAGATAATTTAATTTCGGATAGCAGGGCTACCAACCCTCTCTGCGTCCCCTAGTCGATATAAATGAATATAATGGAACCGCAACTTTTGTGGCACCCACGGGAGTTAGTGCTATCAAGGGGAGGGGACCCTAGGGTGTGTACTGTAGGTAATCTGCTGATGTCTGTAGTGTAGGGGCGGTGTATACTGTAGGTAATCTACTGATGTCTGTAGAGTAGGGACGGTGTGTAGTCATTCGACATTAACGGTGGTGGTAGTGTTAGCTTTGATAATGTATCAAATATATAACCGTAAAATTAGTGAGGTTAACAAGTCCTCATTTAAGTAATAAGTAGCAAAAATGTTTAAACCATTTTTTAAAGGAGTGAGGTAGCTAAGTAAATAGAACGCTGAGTTGCTCGGATTCAAATCCAGCTTTGTCAGATAATTTTTTTAATCTAATAACAGCCACGGTCGGAACCTGTGGGACCTACAGACTCTCCTGTGGCTCACCCAGCCTCTATAAATTGGTTATTCTTAATTGGCGATTCAGCGTGATATCGGACAAATCACATCCCTCAACTACCCCTGTCTTAGAAACAGCACATTATCTAACATGTGTTGAACCAATATCTTTCAAGGATTGCAGTGGTAGTTAAATATTAGTGTGGACAACTTAAAAGCAATTAAACCCAACAAGTAAGAACATTTATATATTCATAGTATAGCCCGTTTAGTTTGTTAATTTTTTTGGTATCGATTGTTATATTTAAAAATAAATTAACATAGCTTTTTAGTAATTAAATACTTTAAATTTAGACATTAGCACAAAAGTTAAGAGTCATAACGCCTATTCTAGTGAATTCCCAACCAAATCTTCTATAACATATATAAATAATCAACAATTCATTAATTTTATTTAAAACTCATTTAAGATGAACATATACACAGGGATATCTATACATTATATTTTATTAAACACGAATGTAATGCCAACAGTATCTGAAGGAGGTAAAATTCCTCCTATGATGAAAAGCCACACGAGGTTTCACTGGAATGAGTATAACCCTGTTTCTATACATTATTATAATATATTTATTTCTAATATAATTTGCTCCAATTCACAAAATTAATATGCTGTACCAAACAGACCAGTTCAACTTCAAAAACTTGGACAGATTTAAATGTATCTATACAGAATCACCTATACAATGAAAGAAAAAAATTATACAAAAAAAAAACTTTCAACAGATAATAACTTATATACATTTATATAAACAGTAGCAATGAAATAAAATAAAATGGTATCCTACAATAATAAATGCTTATGTACATACCGCTTTGCACTATTTTTTGTGTAGTTCCCAATATTTTTTATAAGTGGGTTTTTATTGTGTTTAAACTTAAAAAAGAATTTTTTCTTTATGCATAATTTTAACTTTAGTGTAATATGCATAATTTCCAGCAATTCTTAGGCATTTGTTTTGGAATATTTTTAGGTTTTTATAATTTGTTTTCGAATTATAACTAAATATTGGACATGCATGGATATGTTATAATAGATCGTAAGCAGGCTTTATATAATAATAACTTATTATCGTAATTAAGAATCCCTGTTGAAGTATGGATATATAGTACACAGAGCTCTGTTAGCTTTATTGCACACATAATCAGTGTGGAAAGTAAAAGTTAACCTTTTGTCCATGTTAAGTCCTAAATAATTAATCTGCTTTGTGTTTACATTCAGTTGGGGGATATTATTCGGTCGTCTCTTTGTAAAAAATATGGCTTGGGTTTTATCCTGATTTAATTTAATTTTCCATTTATTGTAGAATTTCTCATTTTTTTTTAGAGCTGTAGTCCGTCTATTTGTAATTGTGTCTGTAAATATAGAGGGCAATTGTAAAGAGTCAGTTTGAATATTAGCCCGTTATGCCAGATACTGTCGAAAGCTCTTTGCATGTCGAGTAATATTCGACCAGTCTGCCTAATTGAGCTATAGCAGTATGATGGTGAAACCAAGTTGTTAATTTATAAAGATTTTATTATTTTTAATAAATTTATTTAATCTTTGATATATTATTTTTTTCTGCTATTTTACCTATAGCGCATAATAAACTAATGGGCCTATAGTTTTCTACAAGTTTTTTGTCCTTGTTAGGTTTGGGAATTGCTTTAGTTATAGCCATTTTCCATATAACCCTGTTTCTGTGTACACTAGGCAAGGTATCAATGCTTGATTACAATATAACTTTTTGAGTAATTAAATGCATTAGCTAATAATATTATTTCCTCAAAATGATTTAATATTCATGACAAAACGGATCTACAAGGTATTATAATTCTTCATAAATCATTACATATAATGTAAAGAGTGCATGTGCTGAGGGCAGCACACAATGTGCTACATATGATGCTACGAAAGCTAGATTAGATTCGGGGATGTTAAACGGATAAAAAAAAACAATTAACCAGTTTACTTCTGAGCGGTTGATAAGTCTGAAGTTTTTCTTGCCATAATAGAACAGTTACACGAAAATTATCTATCAGAGGGCGTTTCAGATATTGTATTAACATAGCCTAGCTAAAGACAAAAACTATTATAGCCTCTTTTTATAACTCCAATAGACAGAAAGGATCAGGTGTCAGAAATTCCTCATGGAAGAGATAATTCAAATGAATTCTTGGACTAATCTGGTATAAATATAAAGACTATATTTGTTACGCCGTGAACAGCAAAACTTGAACACCAATCAGTAAATATAATGATTAATAAACATAGTTTTCATCAGTAAAAAAAACAAAAGGTCGTCTTATGTGGGACTTCTGGCACCTGCTACTTTATATACTACAGCCTTTCCTGTTAATATCTTAACCAGAAACAATGACTACCAGCTAGACAATAGAGCTAAGTAAGAAATGTTACTGGGAATTGTAGGAGTCATTAACTGCAAAGACAATGGCGGTCCTCTGCAAGAACAGTGGTCAGTTTCTTGTCACCATTGAAAGACAAAGTTGGAGGTGCTGCTACATCTAGCAGGTAGTTGCTAGCTCGCTCTTAAACTATTCAACCATGCACTAAATCTGGCCATCGATAATATCCATAGTGACATAGTATGATGAGATCATAAGATTGCGATATCAAAGGACAACGCAACTCCTCAACTAAACAAGACGCAGTAAACATTATGGATAAAATAATATAGTATGGGAGAAATTCTGAAAGATTGGCAATTGTTTAAATACACCTAATTAGATATTTAAAAACTCCTATATCACTGCAACTCGTGAAGGGTCTTGCATTCAGTACATGGTTGAGACTGTAGACTAGGAAAGGATTTGTGCAGGGAGGTGATTTGTTCCATACACCTATATTGGAATACTTTTTAGAGGTTAGGTGAGCCCTAGGAGCGTCTCCAGATCCTACAGAGTCCATCCCCGGCTTTTAATAGATTAAATAATTTATCTATGCTCTACCACTGAACCACCCCGCTCCCTGGTAGTAAAATGTCAAAAAATATCGACGAAAAGAAAATATTATTTGGAATAAAATAGGTTTAGTATTATATAAGTAGACAAAAAAACGTACATTTACTTACTAAAATCAGGTTAGACTTATGCATTAAAAATTTATGGCATTGCTAAACAGACCCACAGAAAATGACTAGGAACTTTTCTATAAAAAATACTTAGACTTATCACAAAAGCAGCATGGTATGTTCATAACAAAATTTTGCATACTGACCTAAAAATACGAACGGTTGACGAACACATACGAACAATCTACAAACGATTCCAAGAAAAACTACACGCACATACAAAACCATTGGTAGAACCATGGTTGAGGGCACTAGGAGAAGACTAAAAAGTGGATGAGGGATCTTTTACTATAGAAAATTAAATCAAGCCACGGGAAAGGTGCCGATGGGCCCTGTTCTTCTTCATGCCTTTCATGTCATTATGTTTTGTTTTACAGTCAGCCAATCTGCTGATCGTCAATTGTTTTTACATGACATATGTAGATATAAAGAGTAAAAAGAAAGTATTATGTAAATATAGGGGATCGATTTTATAAAGCCTGACTACTCCTAAAGATACTTAGCTGCTAGTTGCAAATAAATTTATTTATTTTTTTAATTACTGAGTATGTAAAAATAAATTGATGCTAATAAAAAAACAAAACAACTTCTCATCACTGATCTATTATGATAATTACACTGTTCTGCAACAAAATCCTCCCTTCAACAAAACTGTTGTGTTATTATATTTTGAAGTTTGCTGAACACGAATCCGAAGTCAAAAAATCTCCATCAGGGTCCATATGTGTTTTAGGTATAAAAATGAGGCGTTTTTAGACATTTTGAAAATTTTTTGATCACTGAAAACTTTAACAAAAAATTAAAAAACCTATTTAATTTTGAAGCTTTTATAATGTATTACAAAATGAAAAAGTTGGGAGAGCATAAGTATTAGGCTTCAGGAATAATGGGCTAACATTCACAAAAGAAGGGACTGTTGCCTACTGGGGCTCTTCCCCTGGTACCTGCCCCAGGCCCTCCTCCTAAACTCCTAAACTGTTCTCCCACCCTTTATCTATTGTTCAGCTATCTGAAGAATTTCGTGAAAGCAATGGACAAGGAAGGAGAAGGTTTTTTCTACTTGAAAAAGAAGTTCCACAAATTAAGTGAATCAAAGATTAAAGAGGGGATTTTTGTGGGGCCTCGAATTCATTATCTTCTTAAGGACGTTGAATTTAAAAGACGATTAAATGCAACAGAAAAAAGAGCCTGGTCTGCATTCAAAAACATGTGTTTTTCCCAAAACACAATTTTTGGGGAACAAAAGAGCAACAAATTACAATGAAATTGTGGAAGAATTGCTTTCATCATATAAGGCCATGGGTTGCAACATGTCCTTAAAAATTCATTTTTTGCATTCCCATTTGGATTTCTTCGCACCCAACTCGGGAGCAGTTTCAGATGAACACGGAGAACGGTTTCATCAAGACATAGCCCAGAAGAAAGGTACAGCAATGAAAGTTGCTTGCGGACTTCTGTTGGACACTACAACGGGAGACAGGTGATGATGAATACAGAAGTAAAAAATATACACATTAATTGAGTACAGCATTAAATAATTTATTATTTTACATGTTAATGATTTTCATAAAAAAAAAGTTTATTAAATTTATGAAAAAGGTGATGTTTTTTTTCAAAAACAACATCCAATCTCTAAAAATTGGTGCTTGGTAGAATTTTTTTGAATTCATATTCGAATTCAGCACACAAGAAAACATAAAAATCAGGAACAACTTCTCAAGGGAGCAAAACATTTTTTTTTCAGAACAGTGTTATCGTAGTCTTGGCTTGTTTCGGAATTAAGAACACCAAAGAATTTTACAAGGGAAAATTATAAAAGAAAATCTGTTGTTTAAATAAGCCTAATTACATATAATTTAATTCGGAATGTTTAATAAAGCTTAAATAATTAATTAAAATATCATAATACTATTAAAAATACTTTGTGGCTATAAGAGGGTAAGCTTCTAAGGGGTTAGAGGAGCCTTACCTTGGGGCGAAAGCCGTTAAGCATAGAGCCGCTGCTCCGGGCTCAATCGAATTAAATTTCTAATCCTGGGGTGGAATGAACTATTAGGGTGCCTCTGTAGTGGACCTCGTGGTTACCATTAGCAACCCTCCCTCCACTAATATCACAAATTAGTTTTCTTCAACTATATTAATCTTAAGGAATCGATAATTTATGGACGAATTAGGGCCGATTTCGTATTCTATCCGCACAACTTGCAATAGCAAAGGTAAGAATTGTTTCGAGGATTTTTTTTTTTTTAGATTAAACTTATTCTTGTTCTTCGATGTCGCAACAACTCGTAAAGAGTCAAGGCAACCTGTAGTCTACTCTATGCTGCTACTCTCAAATTTCTTATCATTTTTTTGCGCATCTACAGTTAAACTATCCACCCATCGCAGGCAAGATCTACCCACTTTTCTGCGTCCTAAAATATTTTTGTCCAAAGCCTTTGGCTTTCATTACCACTTCTTGCAACATGTCCATCTCAGAGGTCCGATTTTTATAAACTGCATAATGTCATGTTCTTTACATATAAACATAACCGTAGCGTTTTTCTTATTATTTAAGTAAAACAGTAGTCGAATAGTTAAGATTAGAAAATATATTACAAATTACAAATCACAGGCTATTTATATTTAAATGTACAAAGGAGATTTATGGATATTTTGATAAAATATAAGAAACACACACACACACAAAAAGAAAGGTTAAGATATGTGGGTCATATTTATAGGATGGATGATAATAATAAAATAAAATAAAATAAAAAAACTGTACCTCTACAACCCATGAAGGGTTATATATTTCAGCTCATGGTAGAGACTGTACTGTTTCTAGAACAACGGCTGTGCAGAGAGGTGATTTGATCGTGATCACGCTCAACCATCAGATCATCCTCTGGTATGGTTACCCACTTTATAGAGATTGGGTAAGCTCCAGGAGGATCTCAAGATGCCTGGTCATCGGTGGCCGTTAAAATTCAATTGGTTGTTTTTTTTACCACTTCAGTAGTTTTTTTACAATATAATTTATTAATTATAATTATTTCTTATTAATATTAAAACAGAGTTGGAAATGTATCTTTATATGAGGGTGTCTTTATGATAGCTTTACGGTTTCTTTATGATGCGTTACATGTTGTTTTTTTATTAGATTAATAAATTATCTCCTGTAGCTGGATATAAACCCAAGACCATCGGTACCGCAACCTACCACTCTACCACTGAGCCACTTCGCTCCTGAATGGTGATAGATCCCAGAATTATCATCTATTTTGATTAAAAATATGTAATGAACTTACTATCTAAAAACAATAGAGACAAATTTATAAAGTTAATTTACAGTGTAAGGTTTCCAGACAAAAAAAACCCACAATCTGATCCAAATAGAGAATGGACAGAAGAAAGGAAGGAGCAACAATGAAAAACAAGAGAAGGAAAATATTCTGAGGAAAAATCCGAACCGTGTTAACGTGATCTTTATGTAGCCTAAATAAAAAAAAAAAGTACTCGTACTAACGAAAATGTATGTAGACGGTAGGATTTACTGGGGTTCGTAAAGCAATCCCGGATACCAAACTCTTGCATTAATAATTTATAGAAATACTTTTATTTTAATATTTATGTTAAGTATTTACATTAATTATTTACTATCAGTAATGTTTCGATGAGAAAATATTTACAAACATAAAGTAAGTTAGCTTTGGTAGGCATCTAAAATTGAACACTCTTTGTACTTAAAATTATCTAAAGGATAGTTGAAAAAAAAATTAGCCACTTTTAAATGTAGAGTTTAGTAGCCTTAATCTCACAGATCAGTACTGCTATTTCACATAGAACATTTTAATCGAAGACCTTTAAATGATATTATTTAAATATTATTAAAGGTGTTAATGCTAAGTTAAACTATTTCTACTATTGTAACAGGTAATTTTTTAGCAACTTTATTTTTGGCAATACTGTTTTTGGCAGCTCAGCTGTTTTCGTGTAACATGTAAAAATGTAAACAGTAAAGATGTTCAGTTTGGTCTATAATTTAACTATGAATCGACATACAAACGAACAACGCTTGCAGATTATTGAATTTTATTATCAAAAGCTGAGAAGCGAGTTGGTGAAAAGTTTATTTTACGTTTGGGGCCGGTCAATTGACCGCCTACATCGTGCGATTTAACGCCTTTAGACTATTTTTTGTGACGCTATGTTAGGGTTTATTTCTATAGGGACAAGCCCGCAACGATCGATGCACTGGAAGCAAATATTGAAGAATTTATTCGTAAGATACCGGCCGATATGTTGGATAAAGTATGCCAAAATTGGACCCAGCGTATGAACCATTTGAGGTGTAGCTGGAGTCAACATTTGGATTAAATCATCTTTAAACATTGAATTATATAGATCGTTCTTATCGTCTCAAATAAAGATTTCATACATTTTTCTAAATTTCATATGATTTAAAAAAAAATCAACTTCAAAAAATCTTTAAAAATTACCCATTATTAAAATTAATTTACAGAAGATAGTGTTAAAAAAAACAAATTTCAGGCTAACCATCTTAGCGGCCGGCGCACAGTGTTTCGACTAGTACAAGTTAGGTGGACAAAAGTCATGTTTAAAATTCTAAAAGTTTTTATTGGAATATTGTAAACAATTCTTCAAAACATAAAAATCTGATATCAGTTTATGCATGAGATGGAGTATTCAGTAATAGGTTCCAAAGTAATGAATCCATTACAATTGACTAAATCAGTTGTATTCAAAGCTTTATTTCAACCGCATAAAATTAAAGTGTTACTAATTTTATATGAATCGATAGTTGAATATCGATAATATATGTAATCATAGGTACTATTGTTTTCCAATTTAAAAGAATCTTCTGATTATCAAACTATATTAATTATTTTTTAAAATCATGAGCGATTTTTCCTCATTTTGAAAATTTCAAAATATGGTAACCGTTTGTATCCGGGTTTAATTTTATGTATTTCATAGCTGCATCTCTCCCATTAACAATAAGATGTATAATAGCCTGCACAGTCGAGTACAAAATTTTTGTTTTAATTTTTGAAGTACTTATTTTCAAGAAAGGTTTTTATTTACGAATGGTAGAAACACCCTATTATTTTCCTTTTATAGCTATTTTCGACCAAATTAAATGTTGGAAAACTGACAGAGGAATCTGAGAGAAAAATTAAAATGAGGTTGGTTAACTATTCCTACAAAATTTCTGATAAATGGAAAATTAAAGCAGCGTAGTGTTTCCATTAATACAAGCTAGGACAAAATGCATGTTTAGCAATCTGAAATATGGTATTGGAATATTGTAAAAAATGCTTCAAAACATAGTAATCTAATATTTGTTTAAGTCTGACACACTTCACAGTTTGAGGATTAGGGCCCAAAGTAATCATAGTAATAGAATAAATCAGTGGTATTCAAGGCATCACTTCAATCTCACAAAGTTATTGTTCAACTGCTTTTATCGAATCAATTGTTGAATATGGATATTATTTGTACTGCTGAGTGCTATTTTTTCGAAATAAAAAAATAATCAAACTATATTAATTTTTTTTAAATGGCCGCAGAATTTTTCCTCATTTTGAAACTTTGAAGTGATGAAAATAACTTGTACCAATTTTTATCCGGGCTAATTTTTCTATTTTTAATAGCTACACCATTCCTATGAATAATAATACACATTTAAGCCTTCACTCTCTAATACATTTTTTTTTTAGAGTACTATATTTCGAGAAGAGATTTTTTAAGAATGGTTGAAGCACCCAAAGAAAGAAAGAATCTCTTATCTCTTAGTGTTTCTTTCGACCAAAATGAATTTTGAAAACATTACAGAGGTCTCTTAAAGGAAAATAAAAATGATTTCGGCAGGCAATTCTTACAATTTATTATTTGTTATATATCGTATTTATCGTTTATTTACCACGAAAATTTGTTTATATATACACACACTTATTTTTAAAATAACTATAGTTTTTTGTTGCAGTTGGGAATTAATTAAAAAACATTCTTTTATAATTAAATTACTTAACTAGTCGAAAGAAATGCAAAAATGTCGAAAAATAATTTTGTCCACCTAGCCCCTACTAATCGAAACACTGTGCGGCGCAATGTTTCTACTATTTTGCAATACTGGTCTGTCTTGCGGGTCAAGTATAGTGAAGCGCCTTTAAATGACCCAGTTTGACAAAAATTAACATTTTCTAACACATATGGTTAACATTTGATAACACATCTAGCGTATAAATCTTATAAGGAGATTATGTATCGAAATGGAAATTTAGATTCTTTTTTTTAAAGTTTACCTTCACGTTAATTATATTTACAAAGTAAAAATAATGCATCAATGGGACAGATACACCAATATTTATGTTTTAAAGGATAAAAGTGTATACAAAGTTTCGGAGTAATGATTTTTAATTCGGTTATCACCACTTGTTCTTAATGAGAACTTAATTTTCTTGTGAGTATAAATTTCATTGATCTATTTTGTAACCATTGCAAATGTTTCGTCTTCGATCAATAGTGCTTGCTATGGGATTGATATCTGATATAAAAATCTTATAAAGCCGAAGATCTATAAGAATACAATACGTTTGACGATAACCACTGCTTTTGAATGAATCTCGATTGGCATTTGAGTGGTAAACCTCTTGAAATGAGGTGTTTTTCACTTTCGATACTTAACATATGTGTCAATTATGAATTTAATTTTGAAATATAGCGCTTAATATATCCTTTTTTTTAAAATTAACATATGAACTACAATAAATATTAACTATACCTTTCTACTCTCATTAATGCATTAAGTGTTTAAAAATAACTACTTCTCTGTCACATATTAAAATGTACTTGAACATACAGTTTATGCTTTTTACTCTATTAAATGCATTAATACTCCATTTTTGTGAATGTATTCAGAACTTTCTGCCTCATATTTTAGATATATATGGTTTAACAAAATAAATAAAACCATAAATAGCAATAATATATTTATTGGAGGAACGAGGCAATAAAGTGTGACACGAGAAGGGTTTTCTTGAGAGGCATCAGGAAGAGCCTGGGGGATACAAAAGATCACGTGCTATTACAAGGGACCATATGTCACATGCACGCGAAAAAAAAACCCTTATTTCTTCTGTTGCCTAAACTTCCCCTTCTCCGTATATTTTTCGAGAGGAATAATATATAAAAATGTCCAAAGCTGAGATTTACAAACAAATTATCAATCAATTAACTAACAAAATATTAATAAAATAAAAAATTCTAATATGTATTCTTCATTTCATAATTCTCTTCATTACACATATTATTTGGAATTTTGCTTACCTCCAGAATTAACCTTCTGTTATTCTGAGATGTCAATAGATCTTTTATGTAACTTCATGCAAATGTAGTTATGAATAATAAAGTATTTTTTTTAGGCTTACACATCATAACCAACTGTAATATCGGATTTCAGTTATATTGTTGATAAAAAATAAGTTATTAAGAAATGAAAATATAATATTAAATATAACATCAGCTAATCATTAACTGAAGCCAATGAAATAAAAAATAATTTAATCATATTCCTGAATAATAATTCTTTATTACTTATTTAAATAAATATTCATACAAGTTATTCATAATAATATAAAAATCAACAAAAGTTATACTTGTAATATATAAGTGTAACACTTGCTATTATCTTACATAAATACACTTATCATAGGATGTACATTTAAATTTGAATAGTGAATTTCTTCATTTTATTATTGAATAACAATATATTATTGGTACAGGCTTTATTGTTGGTGGCAAGATGCGGCAACTAGTAATCGACTTTAAAGCTATTAACCACCGTATCTGTAAGTTACGATTCAGAGGCAGATTCCGAAACTATTCAATAATCTCGTGCACCAACAGAGGTGGCGGGAGAAGATACTAAGAAGAGTTTTATAGTGACGTCGAAAGTGCTACCGAGGAGTGTCCTCGTCATGACATAAAAATAGTTTTCGGAGACCCAAATGCACAGATCGGTAGAGATTCAGTTCTTTGGCCCCTAGCTGGAAGACACAGCCTGCACAATATGTCCAATGATAATGGAACTAAGCTGGTCAATTTTGTAGCATCGCACAATATGGTTGTTGGGAGTACCATGTTTGATAGGAAAGATATATATAAGGCAACATGGGTTTCTCCGGACAACAATTCCAAAAACCAAATTGATCACGTTCTAATAAGTAAAAGACAACGTTCTACACTAACGGCGGTCAGAACGTACAGAGGAGCTAACGTAGACAGTGATCATTACCTGGTAATAGCACGCATACATGCCAAAATAAGTAATGTTCAAAAGACCAGAGGGACCCGTTCACAGAAAATAAATACATACTCGGAAGCTGCAGGAGCTAGAGTATAAAACACGGTTCGCACAAAGGCTGGATGTAGCTTTAGAACGTGGGTTTGAAGAGAACTAAATTGACGAAACATGGTCCCAGTGTAAGGACACAATTAAAAAAGTCGCCGAAGAAGTGTTAGGCTTGGAAGGGCCACCACGGAGGTCTGAATGGTTCGATCGAGAGTGTCAAGATGCCACAGAGAGGAAAAACAGGGCCTACAAGAAAATGATCAATATGCATTGGACTCGTCAGGCTGTTTCTGACTACAGAGTGTTAAGATTAGAAGAAGAATGTTAAGAGGAGAAACACCTGCATAGGAGAAAAAAGAGGGAGAAGGAAGAAGAAAGAATGAAAGATATTGAGGTTCTAAGTAGACAGGACAGTACCAGAGCGTTCTACAAGACAATTAATGCCCAGAGAAAAGGATTCAAACCAAGAACCAATACTTGTAGAGGTAAGGATGGTAAATTGATCACCGATAAAGAAGGGATCCTAGAAAGGTGGTCCGAGCACTTCGGATGTTTGCTGAGAAATGTTCAAAACCCTTCCCTGGAAGATGACTCTTATTCAGATTCAAACACTCGTCTTAAAGATTGTGAGCTTCTTGGCCCACCAGATGATGAGGAAGTCGAAGATGCGATTCGGAAGCTTAGGAACAATCGAGCGCCAGGATGTGATGGCATACCAGCTGAACTTCTGAAGGCTGGTGGAAACGAAGTGATAAAGGTGATCCGAGATCTTCTTCATAGTGTTTGGTTAAACAAAACTCTCCTGCGTGACTGGTGTATTGGCCTTATCATCCCTCTTCACAAGAAAGGAGACCAGAAGCATTGTGATAACTATCGTGGCGTAACACTCCTTAGCTCTGCCTACAAAGTCCTCTCCAATGTGGCGTACCAAAGACTACTCCCCAATGCCCAAAGAGAGATAGGAATGTACCAATGCGGCTTTACAAATGGTAGATCTTGTATTGATCAAATATTTGCCCTGAGAACTCTTATGGAAAGGACCAGAGAGTACAATATAACGACCCACCACCTTTTTGTGGATTTCAGCAATGCCTAGGACAGTATCTTCAGGGGGAAACTGTATCAAGGTATGGAAGAAATGAATGTCCCCAGAGAATTGATAAGCCTTGTGGAATTGCTGATGAGGGATTCGAGAAGCCAGGTCAAGATCCAGAATGACTTGTCTGAAGTATTCAGGACAACTAGGGGTCTGAGACAAGGGGATGGACTCTCGTGCCTGTTATTCAATTTCGCACTTGAAAAGGTCATAAGAGACTCAGGATTACAAGTCACTGGTACGATTCTGACTAAGTCCATCCATATAATGGCCTACGCGGATGATATAGATACAGTCGGAAGAGGGATTTACAGCAAGCGTCTCTTGCTTTGGAAAAAGCTGGACGGCGAATGGGTCTTCAAGTGAATTAGGGAAAGACCAAATATATGCTTGCTAGCACTTCAAGGGAACCAACACCCTCTATCACGTTTGGCACCTACACGTTTGAAAGTGTCTACAGTTTTGTCTCTTTGGTCAAAACGGATAACTCAACTGGAGCAGAAGTTCAAAGAAGAATTTTGACCGCCAATAAATGTTATTTTGGGATGGCAAAAATTTTAAGAAGCCATCTGATATCAAGGTGATACTTTACAAGACGTCCATAAGGCCTGTTTTAACTTACGGATCAGAAACCTGGCCTCTGTCCAGGGCAGATGCCAATAGTTTACTGCTCTTCGAAAGAAAAATATTAGGAAGAATATATGGAGCAGTTAGAGTTGGCGATCAATTTAGTCTCAGGCAGAAGGCAGAGATATATCGCATGTATCAGGAGCTAGACGTAGTTCAGTTTATAAGAATAGCTAGGCTTAGATGGGCTGGACATGTGGCCAGAATGGAGGACAGCGCTACTCATAAGAGACTGCTATTTGGGTATGTTGACGGAAAAAGGAAACGCGGACGGCCATGATTAAGATGGGCAGACGAGGTCGAGAAAGATGCAGGTAGCATTGTTGGATCCAAAGCTTGGAGGACCTTGGCACAGGACAGAGAAGATTGGAGGCGGCGCCTTGATGCGGCCAAGACCCGTACTGGGTTGTAGAGCCAGTGTTGATTGATTGATTATTGAATAACGGCGATGGATTGAAACTAACAATTAATAATAAATATATTTATTCACAGAATGAATGAAATCCTATAGCTACATTATTTTTTATAAATTTAAAAATACCCTCTAGATAGTTGAAATTTCACCTTAATCGACCAGCGTGGACATAGATTTATGTTAGTACATTATATATAATACAATAAATACATAAAATATAAATATAATCCTAATGTACCTACATGTGCGGTGGGAGTTGGAATGGACCTTTGCTGCGATATTCTCTCCTCAGTTCTGGCGTGTAGATGGCCAGTTGTTTGTACGGGTTCACCGAAACCAGCACGTTACCGATGTAAGTCTGCAAAACAAAAATTATGCAATTATGCAAATATTTTATGCATTTCAACAATGTACGACTAAATTATTGCTACGATCAATAATTTTTATTAATCCCGTGCTTATTTCTTTTATAAAGCATTAATTAAATATTTATACACATATAAAAATTTATTTTAAGAAGTTATACAAATGTTTTTTGGCACTTCTTGTATCTATGAAAACCTCTCTTTAGGGATTCACGAGTAAGCTTCTATAATATTAAAATAAAAAACAAAGTGCTATCGCTCAAGAAACTGGTAGGGATGATTTTATCCGTGACTTCTTTTTTCTCATTAGCATACTTCCTTCAACACCATTACATAAAAAATATATATTAAAAAAAATAGCCTGTAAATACACTAAATATTGAAATATTCTTGCAAAATATTATTATAAACGGTCTGTTTGATATTCCACCACTTTCAAACTGATAATTGTTAATTCACTCTTTATCAAAATTTACTTTCTCGTACGTAAAGTTTATGAAATTCTGAAAAAATATTCTCCATAGAGTCCTACAACTACAAAATATTGAATTGTATGTTTGTATCTCTGTCCCAATCCATGTCAGCTGTTTGTATCTCTGCCCAGTCCAGGAAATCGATTTGGACCGCGAATTTTTTTTTTTCATTCAAAGTCCTCCTTATTAGTCCACTCTATCATCCGACGGTATAGAGTAAACAAATTAATTTACAAAGATGGACAAAAATTCTTAGCTTAACACTAATTTATGGAAGCTAGCAGTTTGTATATATAATTAGTGATTTCATTTATTTTAGTGCCAATTACTTTAATGCAAACTATTACAGTGAGAATATATTAAACATCTCAACACCGTTTTTCGATAAATAAAATAAGGAGTTTTCAACTAAAATTATTTTACTTTTCAATATATGACCAGTGGATTCTGTGGACTTGCCACATCACAGATTGGCAGAAGTCGAAATTAATTATTTCAATTAATTAGGATGAAAAGATTGACCAGTATTTGCACACGATCTTTATAATACATTTCGGCCCTAATTCATTAATAGTATTGATTTTGAAAAGTTGACCACAAATTAAGAATATATATATATATATATATATATATATATATATATATATATATATACACATATATATATACACCTTGTAAAACATATATAATTACTTTGATAATTTTTGTTTATTTTAACAAGATGTTAATAGTAATGCTTTCTTATATATTTTAGATTTCACATAACTTATTAATTCATATTTGTAAATAAGTAATTATAAGTCACATATTATATAGTAAGTGGTAAGGAATGTGCCAATACATAAATGGTCCTTTCAAAGGGTAACTTTAGAAGGGAAAAAATACTAGATTGGTAATAATTTCCTAAATAAATTATTAAAATACACACATGGATTACATTTTCAAAAAGATCCACCATTTTTAAAAGACCTTTTTTTTGCTTTGACACTATTGTATATCTCTATTGAAAATTGATAATTAATCATATATAAGCTAGAGCACGAAAAAAAACATTCACTAAAAACTATACAAAGTTCATGAAAAAATATATTAATGTAAATTTCATAAAAATGAGGGCAAGGAGAGGATTTCATAAGGTCATGGTTTGGACGAATTGAACAGCGAAATGATTTGATGCCTCATTATTAATAAACCCGTCCATCCTACGGTATAGAGTAAACAAATTAATATACTTAAGAGTTAAAAATTCGGAGAAAATATTCGAAACAATGATACAAATAACATTTTTGTAAATATATTTTTCGTCTATCGGATTTAGGGATATATTTATTTTATTTAGCAACCCAATGTTTTTGAGCAGCATTGCCTGATTAATAAATTATTCTATTCTTACATTGTTAAGTAAACTCGGATCCAAGAATATTTGAGAACATTCGGGGGTAGAATTGTAAGTAATAATAGCAGAATTAATTGTAGCATTATAAAATAAAATTTAGAGGCCGTTAGATAGTTTGAGTCTACAACGTCGGTTGATTTTTATGGACTGGAGGAACTTAGCCAGCGAAGCAATCGGACCGAAGATTGAGAAGGCTGAGGACAATAAAGGGACAATGGCTGAGCCAGGAGCTGAATAGGTTTGTGCAGAATTTAGAGCTCGAATTCGGCTTCAGTAAAAAGGACTCTTAGGGTTGATAAAAGCCGCGGCGGGAGTGCATTAACTATCGAGGAGGCCTTGCTCCTTCTCCGATAGCGAGTCATGTCTTCCACCGCCCCAGCATTTCCTATGTTACATAACATTAGCTACCTTTTGTTTGCCTCGAACGAGCAACCGGTGGGTTTAATATAACACCATGCTATAGTACTTGTGATCGTTCAGCTTAATGAAAAAACCTGTACCACTACGACCTATGAAGAGTCGACGATTCAGTATGTGCCATGTGGTAGAGATGTACTGTTTCTATAACAACGGGTGTGCAGGGAGTTAATGTTTCTGGAATTATATTTAACCAACAGGTTTTCCCTCAGGTAAGAGTTCTCACTTTATAAGGCCTCGGTGAGCCCCAGAGGATTCCCGGATCCTACAAGGTCCAACCACGGCTGCTAACTGATTAGATAATTTATCTGTCAAAGCCGGATTTGAACATGGAATCTTGGGTATAGCAACTCAGCGGTCCATACTACTAGTTTATTGTTTAAAGTGGAATAAAATTTATAAACATTTCAATAATAACATTATAGATTGCGAATTATGTAACAGTAACTATTCCACCTCACTCTATATTATAAACCTACGATATAGTGGATGGATGAGCCCCAGGATAGTGTCTAGTCTAGCACGGTAAAAAACTATTTGAACACTCCAGTATCAAAAGCATTCAATCCAAAATCCTCCGTGAAATTCTCGTTTGCATTATCGATTATCAAATATGAATTATTCATAGTATACTTCTTGTCACAAATAGTCCAGATATTATCCTACTCGGACATAAAAGATTCAACAACACTACAATATTTTAATTTTGCTTCGAATTATTGTCTTGAGATAGAACCGAAAATGAAAAAAAAACACACACGCATTAAAGCGGTATTAATAAATAGACTTTTTTGTCAAAAACCATTGTAACATCATAACAGACATTATTTTGGTATATTCCAATCTTATTAAAAAAAATAAGATGCCCCACATACTACTAACTTAAATAATTTAAAACGTTTTTATATGGAGGTACAATTAATTATTAACAATTATGTAATAAAGACAAATAACAACACATACAGAGATGGGTGAAAAAGCATCGCTCATAATAATAAACTTAATTAAATTAATTAATATAAACAAAATAAAAAAAATTTCAACTAAATTACAGGAAAATTCTGAATTTTGTTGCCTAAAAATATTTATGTTGGCTAGTCAAGTTTTCTTAGGAAACTTTTATTTGTCAAGTTAACTTCAATTTGATAATACAGTCTAACTAAAACAGAGAATACTTAACGCAGAATTTAAAAATCTGAAGAACTTTGAAATTCAAAATTTCTTATGATGAAAACTGTTTTGTCGATAGATGGGTTGTAGAAATGAAACTGTAATAAAAAATTATCCAAAGAAAAGAAATTAGTAAATCCAAAAGCACTTTAACAAGAGAGATTCAACTAATAGGAAGGTGTAGTGTCGACGCCGACACCTTAATGTAGAATTTAATTTTTTTTTTTTTTGGTACTCTATGCTCTTAAAATGGTCGGCCTGGGCACTCGTATCTTATCGCATACGTCACGTGCCCGGTGCCGATAAGTCAGTCAGTTACGAGAGCTAGTGAAGTGTGGTCAGGGGGAAGTAGTCGCTCAGTATTGCTCAGTGCAATCGCTGCTTCCTTCCTGAGCCTCTTCTCGCCTCGTATTAGCACGATGCTACGTTTATTTTGCACCCCTGTACCATGTACCAAAAAGGGGGTGCGAAAGAGGCGAGAAGAGGACACACTTCGCTAGCGCTGGCTCCACATTAGGTAATCACATTCATAATAGTCATAATAACATTTTATTATTTTTTCATATTCATATTCACTTATTATTCTTTAAAATAAAAGTTTCACGTTTTTTTTACCTAATGTGATTTTTTTTCTTTCGGCGGTCCGTGCTCAGCCTTTCAACCTGGGAAAGGCAGACGGCCGCCAAATTTATTCTTTCGGCGGTCCGTGCTCAACCTTTCAACCTGGGAAAGGCAGACGGCCGCCACACATTATTTGGTCCTCCGGGGCCGGATCGCTGCAGGTTAGGAGTTTAACAAAAAAAATCAAATTGAAGTAATCAAAATCAAATAAGATTTTATTATTTTTTCATATTCATATTCACCTATTATTTTTTAGAAATAAAAGTTTCACGTTTTTTTTCTCCTAATGTGCCTTTTCTTTTAAATACCCTAACCTGCTGGCAAATATTTTTTCTTTTGGCGGTCCGTGCTCAGCCTTTCAACCTGGGAAAGGCAGACGGCCGCCACATTATTTGGTCCTCCGGGGCCGGATCGCTGCAGGTTAGGAGTTAAAAAAAAAAAAATCAAATTGAAGTATAATAGATATAAGTAAATTATCATTATTAAAATTATGGTTGTTCAAACCGGAAAATGTTTAAGGATTTCCGTTGTTTATGTGTCTTGTTTGGGATTATTACAAACCAAGCTCAAAACCTCAAGGGGTATTATACAGCCTCAGGGTCATATTTCAAAAGAATTAACCATGTTTACGTATCTAATTTACGACTAGATACTCTTCACTATAAATCTTCAAATTAAAGTTATTAAAACCTATTGACAATTTTAAATGTTGAGTTAGTAGTAGTTTTTCTTTATATCCTTAAAAAATTTCTGAATGTCTACTGTAATAGTAGTTTAATATCATTAATTCATATTTCTTTATTTTCACTTCTAATGTTATTCCATATTGAATCAAGTATTGTAGTTGTTTACATTACTGCATAAATCTTTAGATTGTATTGATGACCCTTAAAGTTACACTTAAGAATGGTTTTATTAGTCCTTTAAAATAATATTCAAAATATTTCTGTAATAATATTATAGCTGAAATTCATTCATTTACTGTATTTTTGTTTCTTATCCACTTGCTAGAACTTGGTGATGACTTATAAGTTTCTAATTAAAAAATTGTATTTCTATCCTGAAAAACATCCCTAAAGTTCTTAATATACAATGTTAAAAATATTCCATGTGGAACCCATTAATAGGGTTTTAATCCGTTTGTATATTTGCTTCACCATTGTTACCATGTAGTGAAGCATAAATTTCTAATTAAGAATACTTCCTAAGTTCTTTAAAATATTCAAAGGTTTTCTAATAATATTTTAGTTGAAAGTCTGTCAGATTCTTGATATACATTGCTAATTTTGTTTTCATGTAGAAGCAAGTAATGTATATTCACTTATGTATTTTCATCATCCTTTAAGAATCTATTGATGACATTCTATTTATTGTTCTTTTAAGAATTTTTTTTTTTGTGTTCCATTAAAATATTCTAAATATTTTTTATAGTAATACTTTAATTCACATTCTCTCTGTTTTTTAAATTCATTGATAATATTATCTCATGTAAAACCGAGTAAGGTAGTTTTATTTAGCTATATATTTTCTCCACCGTACTAGAATGTACTGGTGACTCCTTAATTTCCAATTAAGAACAGTTCTTTTATCCTTACAAATATTCAGAATATTTAATATAATAATATGTTAATTGGCATTCTTTCATTTCATGTCCAATGATAAAGTTATTTCCTAAAGATACAATTAATGTAATCTTATTTTCGTTTATGTATTGGCTTCATCTGACAGAATGCAGTGGTGACTTATAAATTTCTTGTTATATTTTTTATAATATTTTTGATGCCATTATTTCAGGTTCTTAATACTTATTGATATTGTTATCTCTCTAAAGAACCAATTAACCAAGTTATTTCGTTTATATAGCTGCATACCTTATATGAATATATCGATGACTTAATTTTTTCCTGCTAGAAATAGTTTTTTTGTTTATAAAAATCTTTACAATATTCCATGAAATAGTATTTTAGTTGACCTTGATAGTATTTCATGCTCTTATTATTTATTATTATTATTATTCCTGAGGAACAAATGCATGTAGTTATTCGTTTATCAAGTTCCACAATTTTTAGAATGTATTGATCACTTACAAATTTCTTGTTAAGAACTACTTTTACCAGCTGAAATTATTCAAAATATTTTGTTTTACATGCTTCCTGGTTCTTGGTATTCCTTTCTAATGTCATTTCATGTAGAAACTATAAATGTTATAGTTATTATAATTGTTATAACCTATATCTGTTCATTCATTTAGATATGCTTCATCACTTAGAACATATTTATGTCTTCTAGTTTTTCTTGTTAAGAATAATTTAAGTCAAAAAATTGTCATGCTATTTTTTGTAATATTTTAGTTTACATCCTTTTCAGGTTCTTGATATTCCTTGTCAATGTTATTTCATGCAGAACCTAAAAAAATGTAATTTTCATTCACTCACATTTATCTCACCATTAATATATCATTCATCATGCACATTTTAGAACATGATGTCTTCTAACTTTCTTTATAAAAATAATTGTTGTTAATTCATAAAAAATAGTCATACTATTTTTTGTAATATTTTAGTTTATATCATTTCAGGTTCTTGATATTCCTTATTCATTTTATTTCATGTAAAGCCTATACATTTATTCTTCATTCATTTATATTTGTATCACCATTTATATTTATGTATCATCATGCCTCATGTATTTTTTAGAGCATATCCATGTCTTCTACTTTTCTTGCTAGGTACAGTTGATGTTAGTCCATAAAAATACTGTCTAATAATATTGAATTTGAAATCCTCTCAGGATCTTTATCTACATTGGTAGTTGTACCTCATGTAAAGTCAGTTAATATAACTTTTTTCATTTTGATATTTGCATAAACTTTTAGAATTTATTGATAGATTATAAATTTCTAGTTAAGATCAATTTTTTAGTTTTTAAAAGAACATTCAAAATATGTCTAACATAATCTTAATTTACAATCTTATATGTACATTTTTAACGTACATTCGTTCATGTACTTCAATCACCTTGTTTATATTCATTGTAAATGTTATATCATTTACACAAATTAAGGCACTTTCATTCGTTTATATGGTTGCGTCAACCCATTTGAATGTATATGACTTTTATTTCCCTCGTTAATATTAATTTTTTATTTCTTTAACTTTAAAATATTGTTTTACATGCAAACCAATTGCATTATTATTCAACCATTATCAACTATAATGCTTGGGCAACACCTCTTGTGGGCCATCTCTTCTTCAATTTTTGGGGCAATCCCACACCAGCGCAATCCTGCGCATTCTCCTCCATGAGGACGTATCCGTCGGCACCGAGTGCCACGGAGAGAAGACAGATGATAGGTACCGGGAATGGTGCCCAGCATGTTACGCATACCATCCTTTCTCACTTATTTCCGCAATATCTCCAGGGTGGGCGGGCGAAACGACATTATGGCCCAGCCGGGATTAAAAGTTTACAATCCATGAAAACTTTGGTGGGCGGTATGTCGACGCCGACACCTTAATGTAGAATTTAATTATTTTTTTTTTCTGGTACTCTATGCTCTTAAAATGGTCGGCCTGGGCACTCGTATCTTATCGCATACGTCACGTGCCCGGTGCCGATAAGTCAGTCAGTTACGAGAGCTAGTGAAGTGTGGTCAGGGGGAAGTAGTCGCTCAGTATTGCTCAGTGCAATCGCTGCTTCCTTCCTGAGCCTCTTCTCGCCTCGTATTAGCACGATGCTACGTTTATTTTGCACCCCTGTACCATGTACCAAAAAGGGGGTGCGAAAGAGGCGAGAAGAGGACACACTTCGCTAGCGCTGGCTCCACATTAGGTAATCACATTCATAATAGTCATAATAACATTTTATTATTTTTATTATAAATAAAAGATTCACGTTTGTTTTACTCTTAATATATTCATTTTCTTTTAAATACCCTAACCTGCTGGCACCGGCCAAATCAAACATTTTTACTTCGACGGTCCGTGCTCAACCTTTCAACCTGTGAAAGGCAGACGGCCGCCACATGTAGGTTCTATAGTAATGAACGGAATAATATTGGATTGCGAAATTGAGATAAATTAAAGACGGTAATGACAATTAAAAATTCTATTAATTAAAAATATTCAAACTAGAAATTAACAAAGAAAAGGCATATTATTTAATTAGTTAACTACCTTTCGGACTATTATACTTAACAATATTACACTATTATATAGATACTATACAGCTTTTTCTATCTTGTGTGCTTGCTATGAGGTTTAGGATTAACGATTGATGTCATGAAAAATTTTTTTTTCTTAATTTATCTTTTGCCTTGGTCTTAAGTATGGCATCAGTTAATAAACTCTCTACAGTTGAGAGAGCCTCAGAAAATGTAAGAAACGTTAACTGCAAATACAAATACAGATACAAATACATATACAAATACCTAAAGCCCACCGCTCAGGCGGCAAGTTGGCAGACACTATCTCATATCCCTTCCTCACTAAATCCCCACTCGTACATTATATATATGTATTTTATTCAAATACATTATCTGGAGAGCTATATTTATTGCGGCAATATACTGTCATGGTCCTGCCGCTCCCACCACAACCATGTTTACATCGCCCCTTGGCAATAATGATTAAATAAATCCTCATATTACAATAAAGACTGCTTTTATGTACAGGTACATGTTAATGATGGTTTCAACAATTTTGTATAATAAAAATGTGTGCATATATTATCTCTTAATAGCGTTATACGTAACAATTATCATATTTAATTAATAAGCACCAAACAATTATTTTAATACTTGCACTTTTTCATGAGATTTTAACATTTAGCTCGAACCAATTTATATTTTAATAAAAATATATATTGTTTTATTACTGGGTCGTTTCATATGAAATGTCTATTTTTATTATTTCTAGAATTCTTATTTTAAAAAATATGAAAACTCACAACGGTTTCAATAACAATACAGCAAGTAAATATATTGGCATGAATGATGAATAATGGCATGGAAAAAAGCTTTATGAATAAATAAGCTTCATCTATAATTACGTAAAATGTTTGGTTTCTCATTTATATGACGTCTGTATTTACCATGTTTAAAAAAAAATTTTTTTTAGATTTTTACCACTGTATAATAAAAATTTAAACAAGTAAATATAATGATTGAAACATAATGAAATGGATAAAGGCAAGTAGAGAAACTTTCCAATACAAATCTGATACTTAGGATTACATCTTGACTTGTAATCTTTAAACTCAACTAACTTGGAATCCTCATCCTATACAAAAGACAAGAAACTGCTCGCCGTTTCAGGTTACTGCAACACTTACAGAACAAACGTTCTAAGCTCCCAATTAATTACAAAAGACTCATATACACGACTGTCATAAGACGTATTTGGATTTACGGATGAGAGCTTTGGCATGGAAAAAAAACTTTATGAATAAAATAACTTCATCTATAATTACGTAAAATGTTTGGTTTCTCATTTATATAATGTCTGTATTTACCATGTTTAAAAAATAAATATTTTGTTTAGATTTTTACCACTGTATAATAACAATTCAACAAGTTAATCTAATAAATGAAACATAATGACATGGATAAAGGCAAGTAGAGAAACTATCCAGTGGTTGTACTAAAATAACAAATTCAACTTAGAAGGTCATGAGGCCATATTTTTTCAGATTGGTAGGAAGGTAGTAGCTAGGTTTGAAACTAGTGGTTGTGAGTGGGAATAAAGTTTGTCATAAAAAGACTGGTACACAGTTCGGGCCAAATTAGCAACAAATGGGACGTTGAGGTCATAATGGCATTATTCGTAACATAGTAATGAGCATTAAGGATTTTACGAAGGATTTTGGATGCGAGAGGAACTAGATGGATTAATGTACCCCCAAAGCCCTCATCCGTAAATCCAAATACGTCTCATAACAGCCGTGTACATGAGTCTTTTGTAATTAATTGGGAGCTTAGAACGTTTGTCCTGTAAGTGTTGCTGTAACCTGAAACGGCAAGCAGTTCCTTGTCTGTTCAGTATAGGATGAGGATTCCAAGTTAGTTGAGTATAAAGATTACAACTCAAGATGTAATGCTAAGTGTCTGATTTGTTCTACAGGAGTCAGTGAGATAAGTGAAATGATACTAAAGGACAGGAAGTCATAGGTTTCCGAAAAAGGGTAAAGATGATTTGTGGGATTTTATTTTTATACTCCAGTTTTGACAGTATTCTTCAAGGTCACTGGTATCTATCTAAAATTCAGTGTGGAACTAGTGGACCACGTTAATGTTAATGTTTACAGATTGTAATGAGCTGTCCTCTTTCTTTTGGTAATATTTACTATACAGCAATTGAGTTTACTATCATACATCATGTAAGCAAACATGGAAGCATGCAATTTTCGTGTAATTTTTTTTATGAGTTAATACTTGGATTTCATAAAAAAAAACAAAAAAAAAACGCTGAATTTTTCGTTTCTGGGATTTAAAATTTAATAACACGTTGGGAAACACGCATAAAAAATGAGAGTAAATAACTTAAATAAAAATGTTTTGATTTAAAAGTAGTTGAAAGTAGTCTTTTACTAACTAACTTTTCCTTTGAAAACGGACAGTTCATATTAAATCACCAGATATTTAAATTTAAAACTGACATGACAAACAAGCAGTGTAATTAAACATAATTTGAATTTTGATGCCTATACTAAAATAATTTTTGAGTTCCAAGTAATTTTGTAACACAGCCAAATCATTTTTTTTTCACTGGAATACTTTTGACTATATAAATCATTTATGGACATAAATAAAATATGTTTACATTTTATATAAGCATGGAATTATAATTATATGTTTTTTAACTTGTTTTGTAATTTTCATAAATTATAACAAATGGAGTGAATTATAAAAAGTAGGTTTTTTTTTCTAAATGATGATTGTCCAATAAATTATCACTTAAATTTGATTTGTATAAATACTCATGTTACATATTAATTATTAACTAAACAGGAATTAATTAGTATATACCAAGTCACCATATATCTCTGTGTTTCGCTACACCCGAAAGAGGATTTATGCAAAGATCAAAAAGCGATGCGTAAATTATGTATGAGGGAAGACTGAAAAAAAAACTCACAAAAGGCATTCGTTCCCTGGTTTACAATGCGAAAATTCATTATACAAAAAAAGATAAACATTTATTAATTTTATTGCACCAGGCTTATACATATGCAATGAGGATTTAAAATGAACATTAAAAAAACAAACAAAAAAACTATAGTGGTCCAGACGCTTTAATAAGCATATAACGTTTAATATATGTATCATTATCAGTGTTTAATCTGTCAACAACCACGGATGGACTCTGTGCAATCTAAAGGCCCACACTCTAAAAAAAGGGAATCTTTGAGTGTTGAGAAAACCTGGCGGTTAAGCGTGCTCTCGGACAAATCATCTACCTGCGCAATCGTTATCGTGGAAACAGTACAACCTATATTATATACTGCATCCAAGACTCCTTCGTGGGTTGGAGAGTTACGGTATCAGTATCAGTAATAATACTGATATAATATAGCAAAACATAATATCTAATAATGTTTCATCCTGCCAAAAAGTATTTTTTCTGTTCAAAAATATGGACTAAATCTGTTCAGAAATATGATGAATGCTAAATAATAATTTAAACTGCTAATAGTTTAATTTTCTTACAGGGTTTTTAATCGTAAAACAAACATGTTTATATGAAATAAATAGGATTATCACGTTATATTGTCCATATTAAACATGAAATTAGTTCCTGCAGGATTATAAATTGTTTTCCCAAAAATGGTATCAACCGTTTTTTTTCTATTGCAAAATAAAAGTCATTCGTTTTTTTATTATTGTACCCAAACCATAAAAGACTATTCAGGTATAATTTAAAAAAATAAAAAATTGGATTGGTAGTCTTAAGCAGAAAAACTATCCTACCGATGCCTATCAAAAAGAAGAGTTTCACAGTAATATTTTTGTGCTTTGCGAAAATACCATCGTTAGAACATAAACCAAAAGAAAGGTGAAATAAAATTAGACAAAGTGCAGCACACCTCACATCAAAAGTCCTAAGAGCCAGCAATTTCGCTCCACTAAGTTCCACTAATAATTTTTTTTGTCAGTTGTTATTTGAGCCTTTTAGAGAAAGTTTGCTGTTCCTATTTTATGAGCCTGTTTGGACTGATGATGTGAGATATCCTGCACTTCTTTGACGTGATCTTTCTTTCTGTATATGTGACAGCTGGGAAAAACAGAGACGACTGGAAGAAGCTGGTAGACCAGGACTCGTCACCGAGTTGTTGCGCCGTAGAATAAATAAAAGTATGTGCCTTAATTTGGGATAAGCTGACTGGTTAGTTTTTCCAGTATTTTAGAAACTTAAGTCTTTACTTTTTGGCTTTTATTCTATTGCATTATAAGAACTGATAAATATTATTAAAAATCACTTCATTACAATGACTGACTTAAACAAGACTTCTGACATGGCTTATATACTATTAAGCAGCTACTCCCAATATAATACAAAACCAGCTCTTCTAATTTATGTACAGATAAGTTACTTGCTGATTTTGGAAACAGTTGTAAACATCAATAAGGAAAAAAAAAGAAAGAATCAGCTTGTTGATAGGTTTTGGTAAATATAAAATAACATAACACCAATCAATAATAATATGCCAATTTCAATTATAATTTTGGCATAATTATCGAAATCGATTTAACCATAACTGCCCTTAACCACTGCCATATTAAAATTAATAAAGGGCATTTCATCCAATTAGTTAATTGGTGCCTACTCTTTGCCTTGCTCGCCCTTACCGATAGATCTAAGGGCGCTGAAAAAAGGAAGACATTAAAAACATAATTAATACAAATATATAATTGGTATAATAAGTTTCTGGGATTTATAATATTGCATCCGGATAATAAATAGCATTGGGGTAGCAGCATTCAGCAGTAACTACATTCTTTTTTTTTTTTTTTTTTTCTCTTTTTTTTTTTATCTACACCTGTCAAAACAGTGACAATCAGCAGATAGTCTGACAGTAAAAAAAAAAAAAAAACAAGAAAAAAAAACACACAAAAAAACAACAAAACATGATACAATGACTTGAAAGGCATGAAGAAGAACAGTACCCAGTGGTACCTCTCCCTTGGCTTGATTCAATTTCCTATGATAGCAAATCCCTCATCCACGTTCTTTTTAATCTCCTCCTAGTGTTCTCAGGCATGAGAGTAGAGGCCATTCGTTCTATTAACGGGTTTGGATGTCCGTGTAGTTTTTCTTGAAAGCGTTTGTAGTATGTTCGTATATGTTCGTCAACCGTTGGTATTTTTAAGTCAGTATGCAGAGTTTTGTTATTGACGTACCATGGTGCTTTGGTGATAAGTCTTAGTACTTTTGATTGAAAAGTCTGCAGTCGTTTTCTGTGAGTCTGTTTAGCGATCCCGTAAATTTGTAATGCATATGTCCAAACTGGTTTTAGTAGGTAAGTGTACGTGTTTAGTTTCTGTCTTATATCTAATTTGGAGGTTTTCCTGAATAGTAAGTACATTAAATTGAGCTTATGGTTCAGTGATTGGCGTTTCATCTTAACGTGAGGACCCCATGTCATTCTCCTATCAAACGTTAGTCCAAGGTATTGTACTTTATCTGTCTGCGGGATAGATGAGTTGTTAAGGTAAATGGGAGGGCATGTTTCACGTCTAAGAGTAAAAGTGATGTGTTGTGACTTTTCGTGGTTCAGTCTAATTTTCCATAGTTGGCACCACTCATTCAACTTTTGTAAGTTATGTTGTAAGTTTAGTGAGGCTTGCGTCGCGTCTTGATGTTTGGTGATTATGGCAGTGTCGTCTGCGTAGGTTGCTGTCAGTATGTCAGTACTTAGTGGAATGTCGTGTGTATATGTTATGTACAACAGCGGTGCCAGTATTGATCCCTGAGGCACGCCGGCTAAGATCGGTCTTATTGAAGATAGCTCTGAGCCCTGTCGGACTGAGAAAAATCTGTCAGCAAGGAATGAGTGAAGAATTAGGTAGTAAGTGTGTGGTAGTACAGTCTTGAGTTTAAAGAGAAGCCCTTGGTGCCAGACCTTGTCGAATGCTTGGGCGACATCCAGAAACACTCCAGTTGCATATAACTTCTGCTCTAGTGCTGTCGATATGTAGTCAGTTACTCTGTGTAATTGTTGAGTTGTTGAGTGCGATTTCCGAAAACCGAATTGATGGTGAGGGATTATATTTTTGTTTGTCAGTAACTTTAATAATCGGGGATAAAGTAATTTTTCAAAAATTTTTGAACAAATGGAGAGTAAACTAATAGGTCTGTACGAGGAAGGGCTGCTAATATCTTTATCTTGTTTTTTAATCATGGTTACAAAAGAGTATTTCCACTGTATAGGGAATTTTGTAGTTCTAAGTATTGAGTTGTAGATTGTCGTTAAAAACACTAGAGCTTTCCTAGGCATTTGCTGGAGCACCTCAGCATTTATTAAGTCATAGCCCGGGGCTTTTCTTTTTGGTAAGTGTCTAATTATTTCTGCTACTTCTGTGGGAGTGAATGAGGGCGGTGGCAGTGTTAGTTGTAATGGAATGTCAAGTGTGTTATTTACCAAGTTTTCGTGTTCTGTGTTTATAAAGTCAGTATGTGGGGTAAATACGGAAGAAAGATGGTCGGCAAAGAGCTCGGATTTTTCCTCGTCCGACACAACCCAAGAGCCATCTTCTTTTCTAAGGGGTGCTGACATCTCACGATGTTTTAAGAGTCTTTTGGTATGCTTCCATAAACTTCCATCGTCTGTCGAAAGGGATTTAATGTAATCGTCGTAGTTTGACCTGTTAAATTTCCTAATTTGGCGTTTCAGTTCATTATTTAGTTTATTAAATGTCCGTCTATCTGAAGGTTGTCTGTTGGTTTGCCAATTTTTACGAGCTCTTCTCTTGGCTCTGATCAGATCTCTAATATACTGTGGGTAGCTTGGTAAGTTATCTGATTTCCTGCACCTAGGTTTTGATGATGACCACGCTGCTTCTTGAATACTTCTAGTGAACTTCTCCACTGCCTCCTCTAGTTCTGTCTCGTTTTTTATTGAAACAGGGATTGTGAGGTCAGAGTTAAGGTAAGATCTATATAATCCCCAATCAATTATACCCTGTGTGAGCGTAGGCCTTTTTTGTGCCTCAGAAGGTTCTTCGCATAAGGTCATCTGGACTAAAGAATGATCAGAGCAGAGGTCAGAACTCGTATTTACAGTCTTGTATACTGTTCTAAGTCCTTTTGTAATAAAAAAGTCGAGTAAGTCCGGGGTTTTACGTCTAGAAGTAGGCCAGTAAGTGGGAGAATTAGGAGTTGAAGTATCTAATGCAAGTTCATGAAGAGCATACCACAAGTTCCTACCTCTTGGGGTACACAATCTTGAACCCCAGCATTTGTGTTTCGCGTTGAAATCACCACCTGCGATAAAAGATCGACCTAAGCGTTTAAAAAACTCAGAAAACATCAAAGATGTAAGCTTGTACCTAGGGGGGCAATACACAGCAGCAAACGTTATGTTTTTATCTTTTGTATGTAATGTGATGCCAGTTGACTGTAAGTGTGGTGTGATGGGTAAGTGAATAGGATTGTGTTTTAATGACGATTTGATGATAATGGCGGTGCCACCGTGTGCCGTTTTGTCTGGGTGATCAGTCCTGTAAATAGTATAGTCTGGAATAAATACTTTAGATCGTGGCGTAAGATGTGTTTCAGTGATAAGTGCTATGTCTGTCCTTTTTTCATGTAAATATAAATCAAGTTCCGTCCGGTGTTGCATCAGTCCGTTAGCGTTCCATAGGAGAATTGACAAGGAGCCAGCTGTTGAGAAATTAGGGGGCATGGCTGTTGCTCCAGGCTTGTGTGACTTGAGTTAGTTGTTGGAGGAGAATAAAAAGAGGGTGGATAAGGTTATTTAGGCCATTTAAAATTTGAAAAAATTGAGGAGGAGCATTATCAATGGGGGGTACCGGCTGAGTAGTGTTATTCATCATACCTGTTGGAACATGATGTTGTTGTGGTGTCGACTTCGTTGCAGGTTGACTCCTTAGTATCTGCTGATTTCCGATGTCGTTCTGCGGTTGTCCCAGACGATGGTGCTGTGAAGGTTGTCTTAGGGCTGGGAATTCCTGTGGGTCCGGTGGTAACTGAATTTGTTGAGGTGGTGTAGGTCGCTGGTGGTATTTCCTCGAGCTACGCTGAACCCTGAGGTTCTTCAATGCTTGGCAACCTTTATAGTTGGCAGGGTGTTGGCCGCCACAATTGGCACAGGTAGCAGGGGTTTCTCTAGTTTTTGTACATGAGCTGCTATCATGATGCCCGCCACACCTTACACACCTTGGTGGGTGGTTACAGTAACCTCGGGTGTGACCATACTGCTGACACCTTAGACATTGCGGGATGTCTTTTTTTTTCCGCGGTTCCTCGATATTTATTTTAGTATAATAAATGGATTTTATATCATAAACATTCTCTGTGAATGTTTCTTTAGTGATATCCACAAAGAACATTGGGAGAGGTGTTTTGAATCTGGATATAACGTTGGTTACGTTTGAAGCTTCGTAACCTTTCTGTTTCAGTGCCTCCTTGATTATGCTAATCGGTGTAGTGTGATGAAGGCCCTTAATTACTATCCTCGGGCATCTGTCCTGTGGGAGCTGGAAAGTATGAAAATCCGCCCCCTCTCTTCTAAGGCTTGCATTTAATTTTCGATACGTTTCAGGTGTATCTGGATAAACAGTTACACCTTTCAGTGTAGATTTGACAATAAAAGTATTTGGTCCGGCTTTTTCTTCTAGGAATGTAACTAGTGCTGAGAAATTTTCTACACCATTAATATAAATTGGGGGTGGTTTCTGGTTTAAGACTGGTTTTGTGGAATTTTCTGATGGTTCGTCCGGTGTTGAGGTTAGGGCTTGAAATTTATTATGTGTTGGAATTGGCGTTTGTCGTTTCTGTCTTGTAAGGTCCGGTTCAATTGGTAAAGGTCGTTTTCGACCAGTAACAAGCTCCCAGGAACCAGTATTGTTATTATTACTACTTAAATTTAAGTTGTCCGACTCCATTTCACTTACCGCCTGCGAAGAAGTAGACGCTTCGCCCATGGCTGGCGATAAAAACCGCACTTTTACCACTTTAATCTTAAATCTAATCTGTACGATCAGAATACAACACTTTTTTAAAAAGAAATATAAAGTATTAAAACATAAATTGAAGTTAATTTAGTGACACATAAAACTAACCTGTTTCACTATAACTTCCTGTCTAACTGCTTTTAACTACATTCTACAATTATTTTTATAAGTTTGATAATTTTGACACGACATTTTTACAGAATATTTCATTGAAAGGAAAGCAGCTTGAAATACCTACTATACAACAGCTAGAAAGGTAAATATATCACAAATAAAATACGCTGAATACTGTTCGATATTTCATGGATTGGAGAAAATAATTCAGGGTAAACAACTATCATGATCATCGCAACCCTAAATATTGGAATTTTCCAGATGTCTTTATCGCATTAATCTGAAATCAAATTTCATACTTGTTCATTAAATAAAAATGTATATTTTTACATAATGAAATTCTTTTACATAGATTATTTTTCTTTAAGAACATCGACGCTAGTGGAAGAAAATTTCTTTTAAATTTAAAATTACAAATATTATTACTTATATCCAGTTAAAATTACCAAAAATTAAAATTATAAAAATGAGTATCTACGTTTTACATTGTATAAATATTGCTAACTTGATGTCTACTTTTGGAAATCTATATTATTATTGAATTTAATGAGTTCGGGCCGAAAGGTATTATATAGTCCCTGTTCAGCTACAGGCCAATGTTTCCCTCTTAAAATTATAGAAATAATTAATTTTGACCTTTCCTTTTCATACATTTGGAAGACATAAATTATATGTTTAAATGTCTGTTCTTTTTTTGTCTATTGAACAAGTATTGTCATTGATTATGTGAAATCTGTAAGTATGGTTTGGTATGTCCATGTTCAAAGTGAAAAGTGGTGTTTTTCACTTTGCACGATATATATGAATAAAAAAATATATCGAAAGATAATTAACAATCCATCACACCGTAGATTTCGATTTTTTTAAATTAATAAATCCTTGTAGGAAAAGGGTTCTGTAGTTTGCAGGAGTTCTGCTTATTATTGTTGCCTTGTACTGGAATATATTGTATTTTATTTTTTGTTTCAAAATCTCCGTTTATTCATAATATTTACATACAATATATATTTATATATATATTGCATATAAATATATATGTGTATATATATATATATATATATATGTGTATATATATATATATATATATATATATATATATATATTAACCAAGAACTTAAAGACCTATATGGAGAACCTGACATAGTATCTTGTATTAAAAAAGCAAGATTGAGATGGTTGGGGAACGTTCAGAGAATGGACAAAAAAAGGCTCCCAAAGCTGATTCTGGAGGGACGTCCAGACGGAGAAAGAGGAAGAGGAAGGCCTAGAATGCGATGGCTGGACGATGTGGAAGTAGACCTTAAGCTCCTGGGGGTAAGAACATGGAGAAGAGCAGCGAGAGATCGCTCAAAGTGGAGGAGAATTGTTGAGGTGGCCAAGGTCCTTCATGGACCATAGCGCCATGTGATCATGATGATTATGATGATATATATATATATATATATATATATAAATACACACGAATATATACAGCAATAATTAAAATTTACTTGAACTACCCGAAGGTTTTTAAGGCCTTCAGTTTTATTTAATAGTTGATGCTAATTTCCAAGAATATATGAAGGCGTTTTACGCAACAATTTTTTTAATTTTTCTATTTACACTTCCGAAAGTATGAACTAAATTGATAGATCAGCAAAAATAATGATTTTCGAGGATTATTATCAGCACGAATTAAACTTGGTCTTGTGATTTTAATACTCAATACTTTTTCGTTATATATGCACTTAAAAGACAGAATTTTAATTCAGGATATTCATTACAGTCTGAAATCATGCTAATAAGGGAGGATTTTAGGTTGTTAATTTTACAAGGCGACGATTTTATTTATATATTATATGTTATATATTATTATTATAACTTAAATTAATTATTTTTTCTAAGTAGTATTAAAAACAATCTTCCTGAAAGAACTAGAGAGAGTAAAGTTAACTTCAAGATAGAATTTTCGCTCCAAGTTTCTATTACCTCACCTTCTTTGTTCCTTTTATTAGTTGAATAAACCATTAAAACTAAGTAAGTAATCTAACTAAGAATGTAATTATTATTCAAAAGTACAAAAGCCTATCCGGATTTTCTTCCTTATAACGTGTTTTTCTCTCAGACAATGTTATCAGCTAGATCCTATTCTTTAATTTTTCAAGAGTTAGTTAAAAGTTTCGAGTACTTATAATTCATTACGAGACTTATCTTTCAAGTTAGCTTTTTAAATTACAACGTTCTTTCGAAATATCTTATACAAAAAACAAGTTGTATCTATTAAATTTATTTATTGTATTGTCTGCAATTAGGAACTTGATAAATAAATAAAAATAGTACTTATTTTTAGTTCAACTTATATTTAATAAATTTAAAATATATAAATCGGTTCTTAAATGGTAATTTAACAATAAATAATCAAACAGAAATATCAACGGATTTTTTTTTATTTATTCGGAAAAAAAAGAAGCACTTCTGATCTTTGAACTATTCTCCCTCAATATATTTTATTAATCGAAATTGTGAAAAACACTACTTTTTGTACATCTTAGAGTATAATTAAGATGGTTTGGACATGTCTTAAGAATAAAAAAAACAAACAAAACAGGCTGGCCAAGATAAAATACGAGGCTGAGGTTGATGAGAGAAGGCCCAGAGGAAGACCAAGACATACCTATGAAGAAGGAGTTCAAAAAAGGCTTCGTGAAGAGAAATTTAGAATGTAATAGAAAAACGGAAACTGTGGAGGATCCACAATATACCATACGGCGTAGTTTTGAATAGGTAGGAGGAAACCTCACGCTGAAAGAGCGGGAGAGAGGAATTATAATAAATCGTTATTATCATCAGATGATAATATTTTAGAATATTTTAAAAGCATTATTAATATTAATTTAGTAACTTATTTTAAGTATTTAGTATAATTAGCTAGCCTATATCCAAAAAAGTCAGAGATACCAACTTGTTCAGGATCAAAAGCGGATAAATAATTTAAAAGTTGACTTTTTTACATTTTTCTCTACTTTAGTCAAGTAATGGTTTATGCTCCCGAAACTTGAGGTTCAGAACCGGATAAAACAACGACAAATAAGACGGTATAGTGTCTATTGATTAAACTAGCCCAAAATGTGAAAAATTCAATTTTTGAAATTCAGGAGTTATCGGCTTATGATTCTGAACGCCTTAAATGGTAGTTTTACCCCATGTGATTTTGAAGCATAATTTTTATTTGTAAGGTGTTTTTACCATTTATTCATCATAGGCACCTTTTGGTTAACGGCAGAAGGGACAGAATGGAGAGAAGTAACACACCCAGTGTCATGTTAGACAAAATCTCTTGACTAAACTAGCGTAAAATTTGAAAAATTCAATTTTAGTAATCCAAGAGTAATCCGCTTTTTATCCTGAAGCCCCAAATGTTAATTATAACCACCCAGAGATTTTGAAGTACAGTTTTTATTTGTAACATGTTGCATAGGTATATTTTTAATCAATGGTAGAGGTACAGGGTGGAGCAAAATTAATACATATTTCGAATAAAAAAAATGTTATATAATATTTTTTAAACAAGGTTTCTGAGAGTTTAAAAAATTAAATCTTACCAATATAGAGAGTTATTGACTACACATTGAGAGGTTGTCAATACCGAAATTTATTGACTGCACACTAAGAGGTTGTCCCAGATTGGATGAGACCGGGGATGAGGGTGTGTGGTCCCACGGGTTACACATTTCCAAGTTTGTTTGAAGTTTTTAATGGAAACGGTCTCCGGCAAATGGCACTCACTGGACTTGTTCTCTCACTCGCCATTACCAGAACCGATACTTTTATAAATCGCTTTCGTATAAATCACACTCCTGTCAGAAAAAATGGAACAATGGAGTGGAATAGTCACTGGGAGATAGGAGGCTTAAACACATCACTCCAAATGCTTCAACTACAGCGTACCAACTGGAGACATTGCAGTGACCGCAAACAATCCAAAATATTTACGTATAACATATAAAATATTTAATATTTATACGTATAACATAAAAAAAAAACTGTATCACTACAACTCATGTAGAGTTGTACAGATTACGAACAGAGTACAGTACATCTTACAGATTGTACTGTTTCTTGTACAATTGTTATGGAGGAAGACGATTTTGTTCTTGGTCACGCTCAACCTCCAGGTTTTTCTCTATTTTGAATACCCACTTTTTTGAGGCTGGGTGAGCCCCAGGAGTGATCGAGATCCCAATGTGTCTATTCCCGGCTGTTAAAACTTTAAATAAAATCTTCCACGACTGCCGGATTTGAACCTAGGACCTTCGGCATTGCAACGGAGTGCTCTACCACTGAACCACTCCGCTCAAGTAGTGTAACTTGAGAGCCTTTAAGTTTTCACCCAACGTACTGTTAACGATTTATTTTAGTCCACGATCCATGGTCAATTTTTGGACTTGATTAGTACAAAGCTGAACCTTGTCACTAGCTTCATTTCGATGAGACGCCCAACAATTTCCTGTGCGAAAATTCTCGAATGTGGTACCTAACAGAGGTAGCAAGGATAAAATATGTCGATTTGACGATTCTCAAAAATTTATTACTAACTGGTTTTTTTTTGGTTAAATCTCAAGATAATTATCTAAATTATTTGAAAAAATATTTGTCCAACAAAATGTATGGTTTCATCAAAGAGTCCCCTCCTTCCAACGTATATCAATAACGAGGTCATCATAAATGATTACTAACCATCTGTTTTTTTTTTACTTCTTCTTTTTTGACTTCGTTATCGATACATATTGGAAATAGGGGACTCTTTGATCAAAGCATACATTTTGTAGGACAAATATTTTTTCAAAATATTTAGATAATTATCTTTAGATTTAACCAAAAAAAAAACAGTTTATAATAAATTTTTGAAAATCATCAAATCGACATGTTTTATCCATGCTAGCTCTTTTAGCTACCACAATCGATAAGTATGGCACAGGAAATTGTTGGGCGTCTCATTGAAACGAAGCTATTCATAATAAACTAGTTGCGATTGGAGAATTTACATAGGTTTTAAAATTTTCTTTCAATTGGAGTTTGAACTACTTCTAAAAACTCCAGATTGTCAATCAATGTGCAAAAATAAGTAATACAATGAATAAAACTGACATATTAAAAGTCAAACTTTGTTTTTCGGCTGAGTGTAAATATGTATGATATTTAAAGATTATGTGAATAAATCTAATGGAATGTTTCAGAAATTAAAATATAACATTATTTTTATTATAAACTATAAAAGTATGAATATCTTCTCACTAATTAATTAGTTTTTTTCCTCATTCTTTATAATTATTTACATAATTTACATTGCATAAGAACTTCGCCTAATACAATAAAACTTTAGAACCTTCCGTTACCATTACATACTCATTACTAATTATTACTTTTTCACTAATTAACTGATGTTGTAAATTGTAGTTAAGTTCCTGAAGAGAATAATATGACATAAGAGTATGTAATAATATAATATTTTCGTAAATAAAAACAAAGGTATATTCTTTTGTATCCCGTGACAAGGCCATTCTTTCACACAGGCTTATCTCCTGGAGTGCTCTGAGACCTTTAAGCGGACATTGCCAGATTGGGTTTTTCTCCTCTAAATTTACGAGTTTTTTTTCTATCCATTACGACTTTTTTAGAGTTAGAACAAGGATATTTGTTGAAGTGATAAAGTGTTTGAAGCATTTTTATCACATTTTATTCATTTATTGTTACTTTGCTTTTTATTCAACATTCTAAATGGGCATTCGGTTTTTTCCCTTTAAAAGTATAGTTTAGATAGACTTTTTTAAATATCTCATTAAACAGAAGTGACAGCTTGTATGGAGTTAATAGATAATTTTAAGATGAGTAAATTTTACTTGTAGGAAGCATAATTTCAAGCTATAAAGAAGAACCGAAATTTTAGCAAAATTTTTATCAAAATTGATAATACATCCAAATTTGGTTTTCATAAATACTATTATAAACTATGATCACAGAAAAAATATAATATTCTTTCTTCATTTCAAATTTGACAATTGATATTTTACCTCTCTGGTGCAGAATGTATTAATAATTTACACTTTCTTTAATTTTTCATAGTAAATAATTTTAGTTACACTAAAAAAAAAAAAAATTATAATGAACATTGTGTATGTAGGGGAAAATATAGAAAACTTTGAGGTTAGAGTTAATGAATTCAGCTGAAATTGAGAAAGATTCAGCAATAAATTAGAAAATCAAACTCTAAACTTGTTTGCTATAATTTGCCTTTATCAAGACTTTATACTTGATATGAAAATGGAGAGAGGGAAAACCACTCGATCCCCAAATAAATTTACGTTCAACTTCTCAACATAAAATTTATAAATAAAGTAAATTGATTATTCCGGCTCTGTTAACTGTTTAAAATAAATACGCAAAATGTGGCATAGAAACAATGCTAAAACAAAAACGGAAAATGCAAAAAAAGAACACATTTTATATCATCAAAATAAACTAAAGAAGGCTACCGATTATGATTAAGAAAAAATACCTCAAACCTGCCAGCAGCCATAAGAAAACGAAAAATTAAATTTTATAGACCTACTACAAAACTTCCTTCAACAAAAATCACCAACAGAAACCTCACTTACGTACAAAAATCAAGTCTACCACACCGTGGATTAGCTTTAAAATATATTAACAAAAGCGGAAATAGAATCGAGGTTATAGAAAAAAAAATGTTAGGAAAAAAGCTAGAAAAGTGGCCTATAATGTCAGAGGAGGAGGCACTGATGAAACAGAAATATATTTCAATTTGGCTAATCCATGGTGTGGTAGACTTGATATTTATATGTAAGTAAAAACTTTGTTGTTATTGAATTAGGGGCAAAATGGACAGAGGTGAGAAGGATACAAGGAGAAAAGATAAAGGTAGAATGGGAAAAAACAATGTCAGAAGCATTCTGACATCGTTTTTTCCATATACCAATATACCAAAAGGAAATTATAAACGAAAGAATCTTAATAAACAACAATTTTATCTCTAATAATACGAGACACAATAGTATGAGCGAGCCAGTGCATTGAGTATCTCTAAGGAGGATCGTTAGATCGTCTATCTATCTTCTATTTAGGATCGAAGAGAAGAAGCTATTGAGGTCAGGCATTTAGCCCAGATCTTGAACACCACTCGGCTATAGAATACATTATCATACCTATATGTCGGTTCATTTTGATAAACTGTACGAAAATAAGTAAACCTGAAGATGTAAAAAAAAAAACCTTATGAGGGTTAATTATCCTGAATGCTCCAGTTTGGAAATAAAACTACAAATAACCAATGACAGTATAAAAGCCACTGATCAGTATAACTTAAATAGATTTATCAATATATACACTTAATAAAAACCAAGCTTGTTACTAAACTAGAAAAAATAATGTTTAATAATAAATATTCTCATATACAAATAATAACATTCTCTTATTTTTTTATTATTGTCAGTAATTAATGAAGAGCACAATATAAAACTTTATATTTTTAGAATAACTCAAATATTGTTAGAAATTAATACTTGAATTAAGGAAAATTAATTAATAAATTTTCTTAGCAAATTATTGTTTTATAAATACCCAGTGATTTGACAGTATTGGGCGAACTGATTCGTTGTTATTAGGTATCTGTTGTATTAAGCCACGTAATTGGAATATATATGAAACCTGTTTCATTTGTGGAAAATAACTGGCAGTCATATTTTTATTCCATCGCACTTATTTATTGTGTCATATAAGTGTAAAAACGAAACTTAAAATTACCTCCTCTCGTTCTAAAAAAAAAAATACAACAAAAACGATTTCGTTAAGGAAATCGAACAGTTTACATATATAATTAATTGATGTCGTAGTTTCTCTTGAGTTACGACTTCACAGGAGCCAAAAAACTTTTAGGACTGGAAGCGAAGGAAATGTTTGAAAAAGCAGTTAAAATGCAAAACTGATTCGATTATTTCACTCATTAATAGGAAATCACTGGTGAGATTCATTTGCGGCAAATGTGAAAAAATAAATCTTTAAATATAAATAAAATGTCAATTAGCTAAAATTCCATAGAAAAACAATTACAATTTTTTTTTAATATCGTGTTGTATTGTCCTTTCAATTCATTAAGTAAATAAAAATTCTTTATATTACATAATTTGTATTATTAATATCTATTACATTATTCAAACATAATTTACCTCAGCACCCTTATCTTGGCCAGATTTTTTCTTCATATTTCGGATTTAAATATAAATAATACTGTAATAAGTGAAACATGGGGGAAGAAGGAGACAATAATGGAAGGATAGAAAGGAGAAAGGGACATAATGAATCTTGTTTACTGTGGCACTTAGCTTGCCAAAATAAAAATAAAAAATTCAGTTGTACACCCCTGCTGAAAGTAGCCCCGTGAGACAGACCTGAAAAAACCCAGTAACACTTCAACTCAATCATGAGTTCTGTAGTTATTTGTGAGTTGTATATATTTTTTAATCCAATTGGCAATTGGCCTGGGAACAACCTTCAATCCTTTTTTTCAAAATAATTTTTTTTTCCCAATTCACTGAGGCCGAGTTAGCCCCGCTAGGGTCTCCAAATCCCACAGGGTCAATTTGCAGAGACTGGTAACAGAATAAATAATGCGCCTCTCATAACCTTTCATGGGTTGTAGTGACACAGGTTTTTTTTTTGTAACCTTAAAGAAGATGGGGCTCACCCATTTTGGTATTTATTGAAAATTTAATAGAACAAGTGACAGTGTCAGTATTGAATAAGTAGCACATTGCCTTACACATTACGTTCCCCACCCTTTCACTTGTCACAATCAATTTTCGAATACTTATACAATAAACATAATACCACTCACTACCTGCACCCGATTTAGCTCTTCCTTTATAGGACACATTCAGTTTTTCATCATAATGGTGGATCTGAAGACTACCTCTGTACTTACCCAGGCATTACAAAGTGGGTACCCTCAATAGGGAGAAAATCTGGTGGTTGATTTCTATCAAATCTCCTCCATACACAACCAATGAATTGGTAATAGTTAAGTACCAGCCATGACTCTTCAGTGGTTGTAGTTGAATGGATTTCCATCATTAAATATGATGGAGCTCGCTTTTAAATTTATTTGTTTTTATTGTATATCTGATTTATTAACTTAAATCTGATAGTGGAAGATATTAGGGAGCTGTTTTACTAAAGAACTTTGAACGGTGCCAATGACAAAGTTTGAAGAGAGATGCAAAAATTTGAATTGGCTTAAGTTCCCTTTGGGATGTCAACCGCGTCATCAATCTCTTACATTAGACTTTCACTGAAAAATATATTTGCACTAATAAAATATCCTCCATTAGTGTGGTGTACGGGAAAATATTGAAGTATCGGTGTTGAAAGCAATCTTGAATGCTACTTTACAATGAACTCGGAAGGATATTTGGTATTGTGTGTATTAAAATGATTTGTAATTCCCTCCATTCATTCTACTTGTTCCTTGCGATGCAATTGACTACAACTGTAATTAATATGATACCATTTTCAAAACTTTATAATATTTGTAATATAATTCATAGCGAATCAGGATAATTGTATATAATAGGATGTTGATAGTTGGGGGTGCAGTCAAGAAAACACGCAAAAATAGGTGAAACTATTTTATTTTAAGTGCCGACGTTTCGACCTACTATGTAGGTCATCTTCAGGGCTATGAGAAAAACAGACAAAAAACAGAATAGACTGTAAAAATACATAAAATAGAGGTACAGAAAAATTAACAAAAAGTAGAGATATAAAAAAGAATGATATATAATGAAAGGATATATGAAGGTATATGAATATATATATACATAATATATATATATAATAATGTATATAGGTATATGAATAAAGATGATTACATGGTAGATGGATAGAAAGGTGATAATGCAAAAACAGAATACAAAGAGAGCAATGAAGTTAAACAGAAAAAAATAAAATGAAAAAGATATGAATATAAAGAGTATGGACAATTTAGTATAATAAAGATAGAAATGTATTGCAAAGAAAACAGTAGTATGAAAATAGACTCATGGGGAGTATCATAAGTGCAATGAGAGAACATGAATTAAAAGTATGATACCTAATAATACATCGAGAAGAATATATTATAGAACGTAAAGAAAAGGAATCTAATGTATGACAGGTCAAGAAGTGAAATATAAATAAAATTTTAAAAATATAAGAATCAGAAGTTATGTAAAGGTATAAATGTTATATAAAGGTATACACTATACATTATATAACAGATGTTGTATCAAGGTATAAAGATATTATATAGAGGTATACATTAGGTATGAAGTTATATAAATAAAGATGAAAGAATACAAGGAACAATACATGAGAGATATAAGATATCAGTAAGTGAATAGAGATATATTATAAAAAATAATGATGTTCTGTGAACATGAACTCTTTAATTAAAACTATTTAATTAAAACTATGATGGATGCAAAAAGTGATGATGGGAGAAATAGGTGTGAAGGAAGAAGATGGAGAAAGATGAAGAGAAGATATAAATAATATGAGACTAGTACGAACCCGATAAGGAGTGGCTGCTCGGACAGCGAGTAACTGACGCGGATAAAACCGTTAAACGACGGAAGCGCTGGCCGCGATCTCTGTCGGTCAAAGGTCAAAGTAGCGAAAAAATTTTTTAAAAAAATAAGAAAGTAGGGAAAGGGCAATTTGGGGAAATATGGGGACGCGTAAAAAATGTGAAAAATAAATAAAAAATAAAGTTAAAGAAAAAAAGGGGAGTAAAGAAATAAAATACTAGAAAAGAAAAAATAGACAAAAACGGACCGTAAACGGAGAGAAATAAAATATGATTTGAAAATTAAGGAGTTTTTAGTAAATTAAAAATTTGGGAATAAATTGAGGATAGGTGATGTGAATCGGACTTAAGGTTGACGGTGGAGGAATCTAAATTGATGTGGATGGTTTCCGAGAGAATGCGTTTTTCATAGTTGGGAAACGAAGATAGGATAGACGTATTATCGAAGTTGAAAATGTGGTTTAAAGATAGGGCATGGTCAGAGAGTTTGGAAGCGGTTGGGTTATTGGATGAAATGGAATATTTATGTTGGGAAATACGATCTTTAAGTAAGTTTTTAGTTTCGCCGATGTAGGAAGAGTTGCAATTGGGAGTGGAGCAAGGGATACGGTAGACAACTTGTGAGCGTTGTATAACGGGAATGGGATCTTTAACACGGGTATAGATTTTGGAAAGTTGAACTTGAATCAACAAATCATTACCATTCCTTGACCTCCGTATCATTAGAAATCCTGACCACACCTTATCCACAGATTGGTATACCAAACCCACCTATTCTGGCAGACTCCTCAATTATTACTCCCAACATCCGCACCACCAAAAAATAAACGTCGCCAAAAATATTATCCGCCGTGGCCTATCCCTCTCTGACCCTTGCTTCCATAAAACTAACATCCACCGCATCCAAAATATACTTTTAAAAAACAATTTTCCTCTCCATATTATTAATAAACTCATCCAAGACTATAAAAAACCCCCCAACCCCACCTTGTCTCCACACCCTCCCTCTAACCCAGTATACAGATCCTTGCCATATATACCCTCCCTCTCAAATAATATTCAAAAATCCCTACGTTCCTCTATCCCCAACTTACGTTTAGCATTCAAATCCCATAACAAACTTTCCAAAATCTATACCCGTGTTAAAGATCCCATTCCCGTTATACAACGCTCACAAGTTGTCTACCGTATCCCTTGCTCCACTCCCAATTGCAACTCTTCCTACATCGGCGAAACTAAAAACTTACTTAAAGATCGTATTTCCCAACATAAATATTCCATTTCATCCAATAACCCAACCGCTTCCAAACTCTCTGACCATGCCCTATCTTTAAACCACATTTTCAACTTCGATAATACGTCTATCCTATCTTCGTTTCCCAACTATGAAAAACGCATTCTCTCGGAAACCATCCACATCAATTTAGATTCCTCCACCGTCAACCTTAAGTCCGATTCACATCACCTATCCTCAATTTATTCCCAAATTTTTAATTTACTAAAAACTCCTTAATTTTCAAATCATATTTTATTTCTCTCCGTTTACGGTCCGTTTTTGTCTATTTTTTCTTTTCTAGTATTTTATTTCTTTACTCCCCTTTTTTTCTTTAACTTTATTTTTTATTTATTTTTCACATTTTTTACGCGTCCCCATATTTCCCCAAATTGCCCTTTCCCTACTTTCTTATTTTTTTAAAAAATTTTTTCGCTACTTTGACCTTTGACCGACAGAGATCGCGGCCAGCGCTTCCGTCGTTTAACGGTTTTATCCGCGTCAGTTACTCGCTGTCCGAGCAGCCACTCCTTATCGGGTTCGTACTAGTCTCATATTATTTATATCTTCTCTTCATCTTTCTCCATCTTCTTCCTTCACACCTATTTCTCCCATCATCACTTTTTGCATCCATCATAGTTTTAATTAAATAGTTTTAATTAAAGAGTTCATGTTCACAGAACATCATTATTTTTTATAATATATCTCTATTCACTTACTGATATCTTATATCTCTCATGTATTGTTCCTTGTATTCTTTCATCTTTATTTATATAACTTCATACCTAATGTATACCTCTATATAATATCTTTATACCTTGATACAACATCTGTTATATAATGTATAGTGTATACCTTTATATAACATTTATACCTTTACATAACTTCTGATTCTTATATTTTTAAAATTTTATTTATATTTCACTTCTTGACCTGTCATACATTAGATTCCTTTTCTTTACGTTCTATAATATATTCTTCTCGATGTATTATTAGGTATCATACTTTTAATTCATGTTCTCTCATTGCACTTATGATACTCCCCATGAGTCTATTTTCATACTACTGTTTTCTTTGCAATACATTTCTATCTTTATTATACTAAATTGTCCATACTCTTTATATTCATATCTTTTTCATTTTATTTTTTTCTGTTTAACTTCATTGCTCTCTTTGTATTCTGTTTTTGCATTATCACCTTTCTATCCATCTACCATGTAATCATCTTTATTCATATACCTATATACATTATTATATATATATATTATGTATATATATATTCATATACCTTCATATATCCTTTCATTATATATCATTCTTTTTTATATCTCTACTTTTTGTTAATTTTTCTGTACCTCTATTTTATGTATTTTTACAGTCTATTCTGTTTTTTGTCTGTTTTTCTCATAGCCCTGAAGATGACCTACATAGTAGGTCGAAACGTCGGCACTTAAAATAAAATAGTTTCACCTATTTTTGCGTGTTTTCTTGACTGCACCCCCAACTATCAACATCCTATTATAGTACCCACAGTCAACTATTTCTTTCTCACATAATTGTATATAGTTTTGGACTTGATTTTCTGTTGTTTGTATATTGAACACCACTTTTATGCTGCTATGGTTAATCGGACAATGCTACAGTGGGAGTCCTAAATTATGCCTATCCAGGGACCCCCGTTTAACTTCCCTTCCGAAGGACGGCATAACCAAGGATTTTTTACTACCTTAAAATAAACCTAGGGCTACCTGCCGGGCTACAAACCGGCGATCTTGGGCTTTGTAGGTTGTTATGCTATCCACTAGACTACAGTTGGCCCAATCGAACTCTTGGTGAAACCGAACTTTTTTTCTCTTGGTGAAGGGGTTAGTATTGCCTACCACACTTCCAAAAGTCTGCATTAATTTAATTTTGATGTGGTGTATTCAGGTCGATCATTTCTGGAAAAATGCCATTGGTTCTTGTTTCATCATTTCCTTGAAATAATCCAGATTACTATAGCGGTCTTCAAATATCTCATCCTAGAGACATTAAAAAAAAACAACTTGAAGTCACTTCTCAAAGAGATTAGTCTGACAGGGAACAATGTCCTCAAAATTCGATCTTCCAGTTTTAGGGACGAGGTTCCATATTATCCCAAATGCATTTTACTGCTTCGTTAAAGGAATTCTGCTTTAAATTATAACCTTTAATATTTCCCATTCCTTTACCACAACCATAAAGTTATATTACAACAATAATATCAGTCTTATTTAAGCGAAACAACCAGGGAAGCACTTATCTTCGTTATATAAGTGATAACACTCATTGTTCGTAAATTTTGCATTAGCAATAACCAATAATAGTAAAAATAGAAAAAAATAAAACAACCTATAAACATTCATTTTGAAAATGGGATTATAGAAGAAATATTGGTCGTATTACTGTTTAATGTCGCAGGAATTACTAATTATTTATTAGTCAACTTAAATAGGTATCTAAGAAGACTTCGGAAAAATCTGTCCAATTTGAATGTTGAAGATGAGGCGTGAAGATCAGAACTTTAAAGGGCTTGGGAGAGCAGTAGAGGGAGAGGTGATTATCACCAGCCACCGATGAACTTTAGTTTGATTGATGGCAACAATTAATCCAATCTCTGACACCTTAGTGGCCGAACGGAATCTCTGTTTAACAGACCATGTTCCAAACACCAAGAGGTGGCATACTAATGATGGAGGCAATGTATTACAACAGTATAGTATTTATAATTTAAAGACCACATGAATATTATGACGAATATTTTATAATGCAGAAATGGGCTCGTAATTGGTGATCTGTTATTTTTCAACAGTTTTCTTCAGAAGTTAACTGATATTTAGTATAGGATAAAAAAACAAATATAAGTGTAAGGTTCGTTAGAAATAAACAAATGGCGTCCATTATTTAATTCATAATTGTTTTACAATAATAGCTGGTTATCTTAATCCGAAATAACCATTTTACTGAACATGATATAAAGCGATTAATTAATTAATAATATGGATTAATTGCACTGTAACTTCTTTGATTTCTTGCATTGTAACTAAAAACTAAGAAAATGTTAAAAATTAACCAAAGACAAACAGTAAAGCTTTAAATAGCACTAATAAAAATAAATTAACCATTTTACAAAATGATTGTGTTAAATTACGCAAGTAACTATCAATCTATTTACGGGGAGCTTCAACCATTGCATGGACCCTGGCCTCCTCTAACATAGTACGCCAGTCTTCTCAAGTTTCAGCCGAGTACCAGATACCTAGGAGTAATATTGCATCACCGCTAACTCCATCTAACTACCTCATCTTAGTCCTGACCGCTGTACGTTTTCCGTAGATTCGCTCGTCCAGCATTTTTCAGACATGTCTTCTTCATCCATTCTTGGAATAAGACTTCTGATCTTTATCATCCGGGCTATGTTGATTTCTTTTTACAGATGGTCTAGCTCTCGATTTGACCATTTCTGTAGTGCTGTCTTTCAAGGATGGTCCCTTAGATCTTTCTGAGCACTTGTCAAATCTTAGTAGACTTAGTTCATTTTTTCAGCACTTCAAGGTGTATGCCGATACCAAAAGTATAAGGGTTGTAGATATTCTTATTTTCGACATTCTCATCTATTTGGGCGGACTAAAAAGACATATTGTACAGTTACATGTACATGCTAAATGTGACTCCCAAGGTATACAACTTATCCACACCTTTGAAGATTTACCCGGTTGGTACGTCAATGTCATTAGCTTCACCCAGTCACATACAACTTGTTTTATCCACATTAACCTTAAGTCCTACTTCACGAGCAGATCTTTCCAACCTTACAAGTGCTTCTTTAATAGTGCTTATCAGACCCATATCATTAGCGTGCGCCAGTATCTGCACACTTTTATCGTTCCTACAATCTGGATACTTAAGTTGCGAACTACTAATACAAGACTCGATAGGAGGCAAACAAGAGTTACTTGGGAACAGAAATAAGAAATGCTCGATATAAAGCCTCCACTTTTTTTTTAATTTTTACTAATTATTTATAAGAAGGTTGGTATTGGTACAGTCGATTTCCCATGAAAAGATATTTAACATTTTTTTTCAAATATTTCACCATTTTGTTTACAAATAATCTATACTATCAAACACTAAACACTACTTAAAACCTATAAATGGTTCACTGAAAAATTATAAAATAACTGGTTCTATCCTTCATGTCAACTTTACTTATAAAATTCATTTTTGTTTTCATCATTCATCAAAGAACGTGTTGGCACCAATGATCAAATTTTGAAACTGTTTATGTCCCAAGAGCTAACAGATATTCTCACTTGCATCGTCCATCATCTTCAGAAATTTCTCACGCAGGCGTTGAGCGATCGCCAAACTACATTCAAAAAATATGAAATACATTTTAGGTAAGAAAACTTGAACTTAATCTTCTAGCCTTTCCGTCGTTGAATATCTCTTTGAATTATAAACTTGCTGGATCTTTTGAAAAACGAAGTTTTACTTTTAGGTTACATGCACAAACGGAATCTAATACATCAACACCGTAATCAAAGGGATATTTACTGTCTCTTTCAGGAGATAAGTAATTATACATACTTTATACACCTTCCCACACATTTGAACATTCTTTTCTCGCCGGTTCGACCACACTTAGGAACTCACTCCCACCTGATATGATGATAGATGATTATTCCATATCCACATTCGAATCAAAGCTTTATTTTTATCTCCTAAATTCCCAAACCTTTATAATTAATACCTCATACCCCTCAGAAGTAATGAATGAATTACCGTAAATTCTCTTCATTATAACGACATTATTTCTTTTATTGCTAGGTGCTTTTATCTATTTATTTATTAATTTTTTCAGCTTAATGTCTTTTTTAAATTTTTATTCTTTTTTTTTCTTTACCAGAGCATACCTTTTAGTTTATATTATTTTTTAAGTACTTATGTAAACATTGTAACATTTTTATAATGTAGCCATTTAGCCAGATATATATTCATTAAAGGGATCTGTTCCAAGAAAAAATTATTTTTCTACTCTAATCTATTCTATTCTAGTAAATAACATTAAATTCAATTAGATGACTTGTTAATGTAAAAAAATAATTAAGAATCAAAATATAGAATTCGATGATGAAGCAGGTCGAAAATTTGTGTAAACAACAAAGAAACAAGAAACAATATAGAGGAAGGAGCAATATCATATTGAAGGAATCAACCGCGACTGCTTCGAGAAATAAGAAGAACCACTTACAGAAACATATCAGCAAAAAAAAAGAATAGGACATCGAAAACCTCTTCAAAAGGGAATCTATCGATCTCCACATCGATATCTAAAATATCGAATAACGTAGAATGCGGAAAGGTATTATTCAATTCCATGAAATTCCACAAAGGCCTTTGACCCATGTTACTCTTTGACAATGGGAAAAGCATAATGGGAAGTTCTCTTCAAATATTCGTATTATTCTACATTTTTCTTCATGGAGCGATATTAATGAAATGTGAAATAAGCTAATTCGAACTCAAAAAAGGTCGTTCACACATCTTAGGGATCTTGATTTTTATGAACTGATAGGCAAGTGATACAAATCATTTTTGATTTCTTGGAACAACCATGTAATAATAAAACTTTAATTTATACTTTGTTAATCTATTCATATGGTTTTCACTTCAACTGCTAAGATAAAAATCCTAAAAAATATTTAATATCGTTGAGTTTAGCCGGATACGAGCATGTCGGGATATACGACCTTAACAAACTCTTGGATCAAAATATTCTAGTCCGATATAAACTATAACTAGAATGTATCAAGCATGTTGACTTCCTGGAGGATGAAATAGATATCACATCGGAGAAATGCCGAGAAGCTGTACCGGGATAGATATTTAACTGGTTGGCACACCAGAGATGAGCCATGCCAATTATGAATATCATACAACATATGAGGCTAGAAGCGTGGAGTAGACAATCTCACCATCTGTCAGCATTTGGTGCTAATGATCAGAACATGATGGTCTCTGAGAGGAAGATCCGGCGTTAAATCTTTCGACGCCAGACTAACTAGAAGCTTAAAGATTTATTTAAAATCAAGACTTGCAGCACATACATATATCTTCTTCCTCATAGGCACGACAGGCGGTCCTTGGCCTGCTCAATCACTCTTGCCCAGTCTTGTCAGTCTGTAACAAGCATTTGCCTAACAGTTCATACATATATAACATACCTATATAACCAGATACTTTTTTTTTCATAGCTTTTATTATTTTCTGGAAAATAACGTAATAAGGATACATCGAATTATCTCGATTACTGCACCAGGTGCGTTTTAAGATAGGAATGTGAATACGATTTTCTTGAGATTAATTATGTGGTAGGAGTGGGGGGGGTCTAGTGATGGGGCTCACTAGTTATTTCTGATTGGAGTTAGTTAGTAGTTTACTTAGTCCATGTTGAGTGTCTGTACGTGTGTTTTCCAGCGCTGATGTCGGCCTATCGGTTTAAGTGTTTATAATAAGATTTGCTTCTAACCGACTTGATCTTTTTGTTACAATGTTGGGATAACGTCAAGTGCCGGTCGAGGGTAACACCGAGATACGTTATCCTATTGGCTGGTTTTTTTTCTGTTTTTCTGGCTACTCTATACGTTTTAGGTAGAGGGCACTTATTCCTCTGGTAAGATAAAATAATACCATCGGCCTTTTTAGGATTAATTGTAATGTTTAGTCCATCCAATTTGTTAGTTATAACCTCACAGGCCGCCACCGCCTGCCGTCGAGCTCTCTCTGCATTCAATGAGCTACTGTAGATGGCGATATCATCGTTATATGCCACCACACCTTTTTTCTATTTGGCACCAACGATTTCCGCTGTATATACTAAGAATAGTACCGGTGATATCACAGACCCTTGTGGGACACCAAACGTAAGTGGAAGGGGGTTGGACAGCTCTTCGCCGGCTCGTACCTTTATTGAACGTTGTGTTAGAAACGGCCTTATGATAGTATAGAGCAACTCGGGAAACTCGTTGTCCTGCAGTGTCTTACATAGAATACTATGGGGCACTGAGCCGAACGCCTCCGTGCAGTCTATGGATATCAAAGCCTCGTTCTTAACTGCGTTCCGACTTAGTTCCGCATGTAGCTTCGCCAGATGATTGTCCGGGCACAGTCCGGCCTGGAAGCCGCTCTGTTCCGGTGGGATTAACGCTACTTCCGAGCAGTAAATTTTGAGATAATTGAGGATAATTTTCTCAAAAACTTAGCCCATGTAAGGAAGCAAGCTAATAGGCTGGTAGTCGACAGGCATAATCAGATAAATAGACACAAAATGGTTTTATATTGAAAATAATTTTATTTCATCGGGTAAAACTTATGTAATTCTAAATGGTTCATGTTATAAGGAAAACATTGCCGGAAATTTTCAATTGTTCTGGCGGATCAACAGAAACAATTTCTTCATAAAATGTGCTCTGGCGCCTTAAGGTGAATACATTTTTTTAAACCATGGCCTTAACGTTTTTAAGTTTTTAATCCTAAAAGACTAATCCAAGTTAGAGAAAATGAATCTAACGGGGGTGTTCCCTACCATTGGGAATATTTAAAAAAGCTGCACCTGTTATCTATAACAAATAATTTAATTTCTTATCTTTCGCTTAAAATATGCTTCACTCAACATATCTTTTAATGATCTCGTGGATAAACTTACAGGATTAAACATAACAAGCAAGGCTTTGAATTTAAAAATGGTGCTCTATGGTGCCTAGGATTCTAGGAAAAATACTGTCAGTCACTAAAGCGCTAGGTTGTCATTCAAATGACAGTATCGACATGATGTCATTCAATGTCGGAAATAGGATCCTACTCTGATCCCATCGTTACGTTCTCATGTTGAATAGTCAAACTTCAAGATTAGCAATACGATTTAAATCTGTTTAATTTTGTTCATTTGATTTCCATTCATAAATGAATTTCATTAATTGTTAGCAGCATAATAACACTCATTTCAATCAGATTGAAAAATAATGAACGACCGTCACTTATATTAGAAGTGTGATAATCTTACTTTAATAATGTGATAATAGTTCTTTAAAATCATGTATCTTTTAAGATTACTATTTTGTATCCAGAAGTGAAATAAAGCTTAAATGGAAGCATATCAATGATAATTTTCCTAGTCCTTTGTATATTCCTGAAGTAAGTAGTGAGAACACGGCATATTTTTACATAACAGATTACTGACTTCAATGTAATTTTTTTTACATAAAAAACAAAAACAAATCAGTTAAAAATGAGTAACGTTAAAAACATTTGGACGCCATCTTGCATTGTTTTCAGTGCAGGAAAATGACAGAAAAAAGATATGATTTATTCCCAAGAACCCTAAAATCCACTGATCCCGTATTGGTAGGTTTAAAATTCAGTTATTTTTTTACGTAAGAGGATTGATAAATGAGTAATCATTAGAAAAACTAATCAAGGGCCAAATGTCGATTGAGCCAAATTAAATAGAAACTTAATCATTTTTAGTTACCTGCCATCTAAATAGGAAAATGTTGCTAAACCATGAAATACCCTATTTAATGAAATGAATGCATACGGGTTGAAATTTTATGTAGAATTCATCTGTGAGGGGTCAATAGAATCTTGGTTTGACAATACATTTTGGGGACAATGAGATAAGCTATACTTAGCAATATGAGGTAGATAATATGTAAGTTCCATGAATTGCAAAAATCAGAGTGGAAGAGAAGATAACCTAGAGCTGTAAAATAAAATCAAATTGATAGAACAATAAAAGTGTACTCGGTCGAGATTTGGTTGTTACACTCCGGGAAATCGATACGGCCTATCTTCCAGACAGCAATGACAAATGGTTACCCCCTTGGTTGTTCGTCCGACAGTTTTGCGAAGTAAATATCCTTTAATAGTTCTTAGTAAGAAATCAATAATAATCCATAGTCTATTCCATTTCAAATAAAAAACAGCTCTTCTTGTTTAACAAAAAAAGTTAGAAATAAAATTGATAAAGGAATAATATGACAATGAGCAAAAACTCAAATATCAAAAAGAATATTAGTTCTAAACGAAAGTTATTTGAGGTAATGCATGTTTCGCAGAATCTGGATATTATTGAATAGAATAGAAAAGTAACTTTATTCTAGGCACTAAGTCCCTTTAGAGTAACAAACATGAACAGAAATAGAAACATATCACACATCTGGCCAGAAGGCTACATGATACAAACCATAAAGCGTATAAAAAGTGACAGAAAACAATTTAAAAGGAATAATTAAACAAATAGTATTAATAAGTAAATAAACAGCACAAATCCTGACTAGATATTACTCAATTAAAGAGAATATACCAACAAACGACTTTATACCAATATGCCATTGGTGGGCGTTTCCAGTATTTTAGACATTAAGACTTTTGGAATAATGGATCCTATGAACAATACAACTATTTCTCCTCCAAAATTATTAACAAACAGCCTGAATATATTTTATTCTGTTGTTATAATTATTTCATATTAAAAATTACTCAATAAATTTACTTTCAATTTGATCAGTCTCGCAACAACCCATGTAAGCCTAATTATATTTAGCTTATTTTATTCTTAAACACTTTTTAGGCCTGAAATTTAACCTAACCAATACTCTCGAGTGCTCAATATCATACATCCATTTTCAAGATTTGATTGGATCATGAAATATTATCCATCTTCATGAAGACAGTTGAGATTGCCAAACAGCATCTTAAATCTAAAAACCAGAGAATATCTTTGAAGCTTTGCAATTCCATATTCTATACTGTTTCATTGCAACAGTATATTGCAATTCAGCGTTATTTCAGCGCAAAATTTTTATTATGGATTTGGTTAAAAATGTATTATTATAACGCAATCATAATATATGCATTAAGTTTTAGATGCCACTTGGTATTTTCAGCTTATTCCTATGATGCTAGTACTTCTATTATTTTATTTCCTTTACCACTACAACCCATGGAGAGTTCTTATACGAGACTGTACTGTTTTTAGGACAACAGGGAGGTTATTTGTCCTACATGACGCTCAATCACCACGCTTTGTCCCTAATTTTGGCTACATGTTTTATAGAGGCTGGATGAGCCCCAGGGCCTCGAGAACCACCAGAATCCCCAGTCGTTAACAAATTAAATAAATTATCTGCCACAGCCGTGTAGGAACTTGAATCCAAGTCATCGCTCTACCTCTGTGATACCCTGCTCTCCTTTTTTATTTCTTACGGGTCGCCTCTCGTAATAACCTAAGTAAGAGTGTCAAATAGTGATGAAATAAATATTATGTAGCACAGGATGAAATTGAACCTTGAACGACTCTGTTTCACTTGACAAGATCATCACGTCTTCGCTTTTCATGTAATAAAGATATTTTATTTATTTCTATTCGTTTCAGCCATTTTTTGATATATTGAGTAAATAATATTATAAATAAAATTAACTTATAAAACTACATTTCCTTTGTAGATACTTTATGGATTAAAGCTAATTCCGTCTTTCTTTTCATAAGAGTATCTGCTACCAGGTAGATTTAAGATGGACATCTTTAGGTGTTCAGACTATCCGGGACTCACCCGGCCTCTACAAATTAGGTAATTCCCCTTAATTGGTAGAAAACTTGGTGGTTGAGCGTGATCACGAACAAGTCCCCTCCCGTCACAACAGTTGTCTTATACAGTACAGTCTCTGTGTAATAAACCCAAGAGCTTTAGAGATTTTTCGGGGTATAGCTTTGTTTAGTTTTTCACACCATCTTTCTGTTGCTCCATCGTTACATAATATGGATATTAAATCTATATTAAGACTTGAAAAAAGCTTAAGTATCATCGAATGAATGGGTAAATCCTTCCAAAATTAAAAAAAAAACATATTTAAAAAAAATCTATAGAGGAGTCGACGGCTAAGATTTTCATAACTAGTTATTAGTGTTATAAGCGGCTGACGGGACTTAAGAACACTTAGAGAAGTTAGTAGAAGTTTTAAGCTAAAGCAACAAGCTCTAATTACATCCTCGTCTCCGGGATTGGATTCATTTACATTTTTTTTTCTGTGCAACGATTACTTGATCCCACCTGCTCTGCAAGAAAAGCTTCCATTTACATTAAAAATATTTTTTTTACATAAGGATTACCACAAGATAAGTTGTTAACATTTAATTTTATAATTAACGTTAATGAAAGACAAGATTCTTGTCTATAGATGTAGCAATCAAGCCAGGCAGATTTTTTTGGGGGAAGGTTCATTCAAAGGTTGATAGAACCTCCTATAAGTTGCAGTCAATATAGTTTATTAATTTTTACTTGGCAGTAGGATTTATTTATATATTTTAATTATATATTATATTGTAATGACCAATCCAAATTATCTTATGAATTCCTATATGTGAGAGTACTGATTCAGTAAATAAGGATTAGAAAGCTATCATCAAGCGAAGACACTTTCCATTTGTGCTATAAATGATAGATATTCCTAAGAAAAAATATCAATTAATTTACACTATTAGTGTTAGTCAACAAGTGTTTCAATTGATGCTACAAATTTATGTTTATTTTGAGGCTACAAACATTGAACATCCTCTATGTTTCTTTTTTTGAAGCATTATAGGATGTTTCATAACTAATTTCTTTATTTATAGTTGATTCTGTACTAAGTGCAGGCAAAATATCAATGACTTTAGTGGTAACCGGAGGGATACTAAATCAAGTCATTTCTTTACCAGATATTAATTTCAATGTCTACATTTCCAGTTCTATAATATTAGTTATGCTCCGGTATCAGTTATTTGTTGTTCGATGCATCCGATCCAGTTTACCTGTCCATTAGTCGACATCTTTACTAAGTAGATACTTATTATTTATATATGCTTTTGCGGTTGATCCTTTTACAAAACGATATGACCTTCAGCTGACCTTGAATTGAGCATATTTTATAAAATTCGTATGCAGCTTAAAAAATAGTGGTAAAACTAAAAATTACCTTATTATATCTTAAAGAAGAACAATTATTACAAACGCACTGAATGACCTGAAGTTTCACTTACGAGTATAACACAACTCACTGATTTTTTTTTTCTTTACCACATAACCTATCATTTAAGCTCTACCGACAGGTCATAATTTATCATCTATGGGATAGACAGATCTTCAAGCCCTCTAATCTCGTTAGACGAACTTCACAAAGAAGTTCAAACAAGTTATAAGAACACAGGCCAATAAAAGTCGTGGCTGTTCCAGGAACATAATAGCAATATGTGTCCTGCGGAGCACGTAAGGAGAAATCTAATCAGCCAGATGGAACAGATTTCCCCTTTCAGGGTCACATCCCCACAACGTATCTCCGAAAACATTAGTTCAAAGAGGTCATCAAAGGACATGAAAAGGAGCAGTGAAAGAATGGGGGAAATGTGCTCGCCAAAGACAGTCCGAGCAATTAATTAGAGAACCGTCTGCTCCCCGAAACTAAGAGCCTGTTAGACCCTAAAAGGGAAGAACGCCCATTGTTAATTGAAGTACTAACTGTCCGCAGAAGACTTGAAAGACATTTGAAGGTTTTGGGGGAAGTTAATTGGTGATAAAGATCCCCACTTAAGTGCATCTAAACCCCCGGGGTTAAACATCTAAACCACATAATATTACGTTCCTTGTAGTGTCCAGCCGAGAGTTTAGGCATCACCTAAGCAACCACGATTCTGATACGCCACCGGTTCGAATCCTTGAGCGATTTGATATTCATACTTTCTTCCGCTCCATGATTACCCGTTCTCCCAGACTAATCACCGTTAATGTAAACTCCAAAAATATAAAATGAAATTCTGGGCAACGTTAGTCAGCAATTAATGTCTTTATCTTAATTGAGGATAATAATTTTTTTTAAATACATTGAACATTAAGTATTTCTGTATTAAAATATTTATTCTTGAACATTTCGATCTCTATCATATGAATGGGATTCTCTTAGGCATTATTCAGTTGTGGCATAAGTGATATTCTAAAATTTTGTAATTGTTTTTCTTTTTATCTTTTTTATTTTATATAAGGTTATTCTTAGTTTTACGGTTATATTTTATGAAGCATTAATTTTATGAAATACACTGAAAGTCAAGGTCCGCTGAAGGTCAAATCGTTTTGTTTAGTAAATAATAAGAATCTGCTCGATGAAAATGCCGACTGATGGTAAGGTAATCTACACATTATAAATAATTACCTGATTGCAAAGCATAACTAATGTTATAAGGGTCACGTGAAGTGGTTTTAAGAAAACTCTAATCATATGATTAGAGTATTCTTAAAAAAATACGTTGGTAATTTGCCACAGTTTCGTTTTTTATAATAATTCATAGCTTCCTTTAATCACCAAGATCATTGGTTCACAGATCGGGAGTTTTTGTTAAAAGGTAGTAAAAAATGTTAGCTTGGCCGTCCCTCAGAGAGAACGTAAAATGGCAGTCCTTAACCTGGGCGGCGTCTGATACTCGTTAAAGATTCCATGTCCTAATTAAAGCTGGATAGGTATAATTTAGGACAACCACTAGAACACCGTCCGATTTGTCATTTCAGTATGCAAGTGACGTTAAACAAACAAAGATCAACTAATATCATAGGTCTAGTAATATTGAACTGCGTAATTATTTAAAAGGGAAAAACTGGAAGGGCATTAATATCGTAGCGATAAGGTTAAGACCTGAAAAAATAGAGCGCGATACAAGATATCAGATACCGCTAGCCCGGGGGGGGGGCGATATCGGTGGCTAAATGACGACCATCAACGTCACATATATCAAGGAGCGGGCCAATGGTGCTTATATCGCCGAGGATCAACAAGTGCTCACCTTCCACCTCTCGTCCTCACCTCCTCTATTGTCTAATTAACATGTTTATAGTCACCTCATTAAAGGCAATTAATAGGTAACACGTGTTAATTTCTTAACTGGGATTAAAGCAATGTGTTATCAGTACCATATTTATTAACATTTTTTTAAAAGGACGCGTTGAAATACTTGGTGAGAACTCTTTGGATTTATCCATCTATAGAAACACAGGCACATGCATACCGATACCCACACAAACACACACACTGAATAAGAAAAAAAAAGTATAAAGCGAACCAAAGGCACATATGACCTAAGGGTTTTACGCCTTTAAACACCAACCACCAACAACAAAACACTGAATTCGGAACTTCCTTGTATACTTTAAAGCCCTATTGGTCCTTAGGTACGAAAGGTACTTTCTTAATTATTAATAATTTCTTAGAGTGGCAGGTATTAAAATAAAAATACTGGGAGTACATTATATGTGTGAAAGTGGAGTTAACCAGTCATGAATGGAGAGATCATAGGAGAAATCAGCGTAGTAAGACAAACGTCGTTGTCCCGCAACCTAAGAGAATGGTTTAACTGTTCATCAACATCAAACTATCTCTTCAGAGCAACAGCTGCCAACAAGATTCAAACGATCCGGTTGATCGCCAACCTTTGATAGAAGATGGTAATTTAAGAAGGTTTTTAAAATTGTTGTTCGAGTGCCTTCCACACTCAAACAGAAATTAATACTCTTCTTTATTTAATATATTAATTTACTTCTTATTTTCTTACTTATATATAAACAGGGGCTCAATTGCTTGCCTGTCCTGCGTATAATGTTTGCGTGCTTCGGTTTCCTCTGAAACCAAATCGTTCTTCTTCGAGCTGATTTTCGACATTCCTCCTCACTCTGTTTTCAAGTATCCTCGAATAAACCTTGCAGGGCATACGGTTTTTTGTGTTAAATTGCAAGATGATTGGCACTCTTTATCATCTCTCTCCTTATCCATGGACACGATCACTGCGATATACATCACTTAGAAAATTGCTTCGCTAATGACGTCTTGATAGAGGCCGAGGACTGAGACGGCTTATGAAATATAAATATCCACCAAGAAAACAACCACAAAAACAGAACAGCCAGGAAGAACTGTGAGTTCCGTATGTAGGGAAGGAGATCTAGTGGAAAACCACACATTACCTGGAAAGAGAGGCTATCAGAAGACGAAGTATGGGTTGGAGGAGAAGAATAGAGAAAGTGACGCCTGTTCCAGACTCTATAAGAAGTAACCCTACACTCAAGGGGGTATTCAACGGTAGAGAAGATTGTAGATTATAACGATGACGATGATGATATGTACAGGGGTAGGGTACGGAATGTACTTGAAGGGATCAATAACGCGCTGTTGAAGCCACCCGACTACTGCTCTGAGGTTCAATACTCACTGATGCTAATAATGCATGTATACATACGTACCGTTGCGGTATCTTTAATAAAATATGGCACAGATGGTGCATCAGAAGGAATTAAGATTAAGTATTTTTAGATACGGGCGGCTAGTATAGACGGGGGGCGAATAACATTAATATTTCAGGAAAAGAGTGGGACTGGTGATCACGTCATAGCATGCATAATTCCTTAGCTATGCCCATCCCTTTGTAAAACGGCTGCTTCATCATGCTGTTTTGAAGTAGCGAGTAACATTTTAAACGATTCTTATTTTAATCTTTTATAATCATTTTTTTCTGGTATATTCTGAACCACATATTTCTTCTAGAAGATTTTTAATCAACTATCATTAGTTATCCTCCCCATAGGTCAGTAAAAGGACGGGAAGTTCAGTGGTAGAGAGCTGAGTTGCCGTACCGAAGGTTCAAATCTGCTTCTGGCACGAAAGTTTTTTAAAAGTCAGTCAAGTTAATAAAATAATGTCATTATTGTATGTTTTGTGGTATACTTTGTATTAATTTAAATCTCTATTTATTACAGTTGTACAATTCAATAAAATCATTTAAAAAAAAAAAAAAAAAAAAAAATCTCTATTAATTATAAACTTGGCGGTCACTGCTTAGAGCAATATAGGTCAAGTAGTTCTCGTACTACGGCTTCTATGAAACGGCTTTTTAAAAAAAGTTTGTTTTTTTAATGAGAGAGATTGCTCCGGACCGTAACAAAATAAATATTAAATCACCCTCGTGGGAATCAAACCCACACCGTTCCGGCTTCAGCACTTTGGTACCCTCGTTCCAAGAGTTTAATCGTGTTATATAACAATATACATTTATGCTATTCACAAAATAATTATTTATATATTATTATATAAATGTCAAATTACTTTTTTATAAAAATGAATCGTAGAATAAATATACCTTTTTTCTTTAAATTGAATATGAATTTAAAAAATTCCGACGTAAGCCAAGAGTTAAAAATTAAAAAGTAAGGTTGAGCGGCCTGATGTAAATGAAATCAGTTCAGGGCAGCGAGGAAAAAAGTTTTCGCTTCCCTTCCTATCGGACTAAAAAAAATGATAAAAAAAGGAATTAATATAAAAATTCTTACTGGTGATGACTAAATCACTTATTACAGAAGACTTTATAATTAAAATTTGAAAACGACAAGGATTAAACTCCAAAAATTTTATGTTGTTAATATTACGTAAATAATTTTCATTTTCAGACAATTAAATGTACAAGAATTGTTGAAATGAGCACTGGCTGAATTTTTCCCCTTCGTTCAACTATACACGGGTTACGATTAAACAACTTTCATTATTTTCTGCATTATAGTTCTCCCTCTCTTATGTTTTTTGCCAGTACTCCGTTATCCTTTGATTGACCAATATTTGTTTGTACACTGAAAAAAATCTTCCCTTTTTTATGTTCTCAACAGAATGATTCCCCACCTCCGCAACCTTTCTTCATAACATTTTTCTATCTTGTCTATCTTAAACCCACACAGTCCATGTGGACTTCTGAGTCCCATGAACTTGGGTTTTCCTGGAGCGGGTGAGAATTCCTTCAATCCTTTCTGTTACTATCCTTTTGATATGTCCATAAAAAGACAATCTACTTTTCATAATTAGGATGGTGATATTTACAAACTTTGGTATAGTTTTCAGCTCAGTCTCAAATGGAATGGACATTCATCTGTTGTTTTCTTGGATCTTTCGAAGGAATCTATTAACCTTCTTTCTCTTTTTCGGTAAATTCTTTCTGAATTCACTTTATTCTGCTATACCTAATCGGACAATGGTCAAGTGGGAGTCCTGAATTTTGCAAATCCGGGTATAATTAAGAAAGAGATCTTTAAAGAGCACCTGCGACCTTAAAGGTTCAGGAACCCAATTTTACGTCCCTCCCAAAAGACAGCATAACCAAAGATTTTTACTCCCTTTAAAGAATCCTAGGATGGTTATGCTAACCACTTGACAACAGGTGACTCCCGTGTATGAAAATTCGATATATACTTATATTATAAATAATAAAAATATAAGAATCAAATCCAAATAAATCAGTTCAAATAGATGTTGACTGAGGAAGATATTGATCGTGACACGATAAAATACTTTGATCTCAATTGCTTTGTGACAACATGGCATGAAGATCTTCACTATTAAAAAGAGCTGAAACATCATAATAACCTTGCGTTGCAGAGATATTTAAGCAATACCCCGCGAAGGGCGGTACAAAGCTATGCAAAGAGGCGGGTACAAAGCCTCCATGAGCCTTGTCAAAGCACTCGAGACCCGCACCCAACGCCGCGGAGCTTGTTAACGGAGTTGTTGAGGCAACAACAGAGCCTCTTTATATATAAGGACCAAATTGATTACTCGGCGCCATCGGGAACTGCTTCAGGAATCTTTGGGTTAGAGAGCGAACTACGTAAGCGTTAACAGTGGTTGTATAAATGCTTATTGAAATTAAAAGCTTTTAGTTATATTTATTACTGCCTCATTTCCTTTAAAATACTATAATATTTTATTCATTCTGGAATATAACTGAGTAATTGTTGATTGTGTATTATATATGCAAACAAATATCGGTCACCTGTGGTATAGTGATTAGGTTAATGACCTACTATACCCAAGGTCACACACATTAACATTCACAGCCCGGCAGATGACTCTAGAAATTTTTTAAGAGGGTAAAAAATCCTTGGTTATGCCGTCATTCAGAAGGGACGTGAAACGGCACCGAGCCTGTAAGATGTCAGCTACTCGTTAATGATCCTTATCCAAATTATAGCTGAATAGACAAAATTTTGGACTACCACTGTAACATCGTCCGATTAGCCATAATAATAATAAAAATATTTATTTGAGAAATCATACAAATGCCATTTGGCACAAATTGTATTTGGGATCTTCATTTGGTAAACCTCCCATAAGGGATTCTCGTGAAAGCGTGTATGGAGAAACCTCCCATTGAAGGCACTCCCAGCGTGGATCATCTCACTGTAGTAGATCCCCGCCCCAGAGACGTTTCAGTCTCCTTGTCGGATTCCGTGGTAATGTGTCTGTCAGTACTGATTGTACCAGTAAGCTTGGATGTCCAGCAAGTGAGTCATGAAATTTGTTGTTGTTTTTCTTGATTGTACCAGTGAGATCTTTGTGATTTATTAGTAATGTAAAAGGGACAATGTGTAGTATAACGATGGAATTGTTATTGAAACATTTGAATGGTCTGTATGTGGAATTTTTCGCACGAGCCTCAGACTTGCGAGGCATAGGTCCATATAGGCTTAAGTAGTATGTTGTATATTATAATTTTGTTTGTTAGTGATAGTTTATTTTTGTGGTGAAGTAGTCGTCTTATGAGTGAGAGTCGGTGATTCATTTCTTTCTTCAAATTAATTACGTGTGATTTCCAAGTCAGTCTTCTCTCCATTGTAAGGCCCAAGTTTTGGTTTGTGTTTGTCTGAGCAATGGTGTATTGTAAATTGTTAGAGTGGGGCAGTCTGAATGTCTTAGTGTAAATGTTACTTGGTTCGATTTTTGTATGTTGATTTTAATACGCTACTTATCGAGCTAATTTTCTAATGAATTCAAGTGTGTCTGTAGGTTCTGAGAAGCTATGACTGGTCGAAAGTATGACATTATCGTTCGCATTTGTAGCAACTTTCTGGCGTCTGTGGGATGACGTAGGTGTATATAGGTTACAGAGCTGGACCTAGAATACTGCCCTGCGGTACTCCTGCATTAATTCGGCTAAAGTCGGAATGTTTACAATCCTTATTAACAATAAAAAACCTATCCTCTAGATAAGATTTTATGATTAGATAATATTCCTGTGGTAGAACTGATTTTAGTTCGCACAGGAGACCATCGTGCCAAACTTTATCGAATGCCTGCGAAACGTCCAAGAACGCTGCTGTGCAAAATCCTATTTCAAGTGCAACGGCAATGCTATCAACCACTCTTAGGGTTGATAACCAGGTGATTTTCTGCGTGGTATTTTTTTATACAAAATTCAACATTTGAAGGATTGATTGGTGGGGGGTGGTAAAGACAGAGAAAGTGGCGAAGTCAGAATTTGTTGGACGTCAGAGCTGTTCTGTGGGTCAAGTAGGTCGTCGTGTGGTTGAAATACGTCTGAAAGATGAGAGGCAAATAGGCCTGCTTTTTCTTTATCACTTCTGGCCCATGAGTTGTCAGATTTACGGAGGGGCGTGTCTTTGTATTAAGGTAATGCAGAATCTTTCTAGTTTGTTGCCATAGAGTATAATTACTTGTCTGTAAGTTAGTCAGATGTGTGTTGTAGATGTCGTTTTTGTATTGCTGTACTCGTTTTCTTAATCTATTAGACAGTTGGTTTATTAGTTTGCTTGTCACTAGGATAGCGAGATCTTTTCCATTTGTTCAGAGCACGTCGCTTTCCAATAATAAGGGACCTTATGTCGGGTGGTAAGTATTGTTTATGATTGAATGTCTCATGCCTGTGAGATGATTGCCATGCGGCAATTTGTACAGTCTTTGTAAGCGTCTCAAGAGCGTTGTCAATATCATCTGCAGTCTTCAAGCTTGTATTAATGTTAATTTTGTCATTTATTATACGATGAAATTCACTAATCATTATGGGTCCAGAAGTTAGCGTCGGTGTATGATTTGTAGTGAGTAACTGTCTTGAGAGTGATAGAACAATGGGGGAATGGTCAGATGAAAGATCGTTATCAACAGAAATGTGATGATGTAGAGTGCTTAGATAAGAAGTGATAAAGAAGTCAAGTAGTTCTTGTTGTCGGTTTGTGTCTCAGATGGTAAAAGGGAGTCATGATGAGGGTCTAAACACGTATTAAAAAGACCATTGCCTCCAGAATTTTGCGTCCTGTTGGCAAATCACAGGAGAATATGTTGGTAAATATCTCCTGGGAAACTCGTTGATAAGGGGGACAATATGCACTAGCAATATAAATACTGCAACGATTAATTTCAACTGAAATCGCTGTTAATTGAATTTCGGGTATGTTCATTAAAGGATAATAAATTTTTCACAATTACTGTTGAACCTCCACGGGCAGCACCGCTTGGATGGCCAGTACCGTTATACGACATATCGCTGTAAGTAAAATTTTATGTTATGGGAAAAATGGTCTTCGGTAAGTAGTGCTATGTCTATGTCATGTTCATGTAAGTATATGTCAAGCGTGGTAAGTAATGTGATGAGTGGATGTATCATCGATTTGAAATCATTTTAGAATGAATTAAGGTATAATGAGATGTCTGGAGTACTAGATTGTGGATGAGGCATTGGGTATTTAGGAACTGGGTTAGAATGTGGAGTGTAATGATACTGTGTGTAATGTGGTATTGAAGGATGAGGTGTTAAACTCATAACTTGAGGTGTATTTTTATGAGTTCTTTATTGGCGCGTTGTGTACTGACGTGTTGTGTATTGAGGCGTTGTGTGTTGAGGTGTAGTGTATTGAGATGTTGTGTGTTGTACTCAAATATCGTGTTTGTAAATGTAGCTTGTGGTTGTTGCGGGATAGTAGTTGGGTTAGTAAGCCGGTCACGGTCCGTCTCTGGTGGCAGGGGATCTGGTAAATAACGACGTGAAGTTACCTGTCTTCGGACGTGCAGTCTTCTTCCTTGAAGTTCGAGATGAACTGTGCATCCTCTATAATTCGCTGGACGATCTTAGCCGTACAGCGCACAGGTTGGCGGCTCTTCACATGGTTTCTGGGATCTGTCACTAGGATTATCTTGGCCACACTTCACGCATCTTGGCTGGTGTCGGCAGAATGCTCTGGTATGTCCATATTCCTGACACCTCATACATTGAACACTGTCCCTTCTATTATGAGGTCCCTCAATTTTAACTTTAGTGTAAGCTAAGTGGGTTATATTGAAATTTGGCCGTCTGTTAAAGAAATACTGGAGTTACTCCTTATCTTTCTTTTCAAAAAAGTAGAAACAACGGCTAAATCCTCTTTCCTACTCGTTCCAGCAATTTTATTGTATTTCATCAGGAGAGTGTCCTTTTTCACTAAATTATACTACAAATCACTTTAAGAAACTATACTTCACTGTAAAACACATCAAAATACCTGGATTCAATTAATTCAAAAAATCAAAGATAACTTATGCAACTTCACAGTTCGAGGCGTTACTCCGATTAGCCATAGCACCCTAAAATGACGTTAAATGAATAAACAAATGATTGAATAAAGAGATACCTGTAGATGAGATTAACATAGGATATTTCATCTCATAGGTCTGTGGAAGTAAATCTCCCAGATATCATGTGTAGTGAGTGTGTCCAAGCCAGTCTCAACTCCTCATCATCATGTTCTATCGGAATCTCTGTGAATGAATCTCCAACTTCTCTCTTAAATACCTTCTTTATTCTTTGTCTTCCACCTTACACTTTCATTTAGCCTTCGGAGTGTGTAAGCTTCCCTTTAGTTAAAAAAAAATTACTTTAAGTTTATATCAATAGAAAAATAGTTAAGACCTTTTAGGAGAGACCTTTTACTTTTTCTTTAGTTCTCTCTAAGGAATCCCTTAAAGCTAACAGCCAGGGATGGATCATGTGAGATCTGGAGAACCAAGTTAAATCTTGCTAAAATGATAAAACAATACTGTGGTGTGATCAAGAAGATCTGAAGAATCGATTTCGCAAAAATAAAAATAAATGGAAATATCGAGATAAACATGAAAAATGACTACCAAACTTACTAAAGAATATCAATAGTTTACTAAATGATGAAAGATGAATGTAATTCCATGAATCAGTTAAAAAGGAAAGCGGAGCTGATTTATTATGAACCAATATTTTCATCTCACCCCTTCAACTTCTTGGTTTGATTTTTACAAAATACTAAAACCGATTAAAATGAAGGGACCTCTCACTTTGGCACACCACCGCCATTTTTCAATAAAAGTTACAACATTTCTCCTTCTTATTCTACCCTATCGTCATTACTAAACAAGTTTCTTTAGTTTTGAGTATTGTCCTAATAATATAACCTAATAATAATAATATAGCCTTAATATTAGTGGGTACCTCTAGGTTTAAAGGGCAACCTCTCTAACTTCAGGACAGGGGTACTTTAGTGACATCATGGCAATCTGGGGTTCCGGGATACGTGTCCAAAGTAGTACCACGGGGATGACTTGAGTTTGTGGGATTTAGGAATGTATACATTGCCTACCATATGCGACGTGTTATTCATGGTTAGAGTCGTCCTAGGGAACAAGGTATGCTAGATGGTGGGTTATATCCCAGTCCAAATGAACAATGACTCTTCAGAACACAATTAAAAACCTTATGGTTGCTTACCCAGCCTCTATGAAGTGGGTGCCTTTAAAAGGGGAAATACTTGGAGGTTGAGTATGATTACGGACCTACCTATCACCTACCTAAACAACCGCTGTCCTAGAAACAGTAGTCTCTACCGTGTAATTAATCCAAGATCCTTCACGGATTGTAAATATAGGTATTATGATTAGTCCTTTTGCCTTATCGGAGAACAAAATCCATTTGCGCTTAATTTACAAAATCCAACCAAATCGAGTGATATTTGTTTGCATCTATTGCCTTAATATTGAGATTTCATAAAAGTAGACCACACGATTGAGATTTTATATTATTCCGAAGTACTACAACAATCTAATTTTTTTATTATTTCACACATATAATTTTGTAGAGCCAGAAAAATCTGTTCCCCTCTCGTGTAGGTTTTCCCTTTAAACAGGCGGAGAGCTTTTCCTCTTATCGCTTACAAGCACAAAAAAATCCAGTTTCGCCACTGGTTTATCCGTTGGACAGGAGATAGCACGCTATTATCAAGAACCGAACACGACTGCAGGAAATCGCGAAGAAAATTTTACTTAAATAAATTAAATAAGGCCTACTAATAGTGTATAGCAGCGGAGTGGCTCTTTGGAAGAGCTCTGGATTGCCGTGCCGAAGGTCTCGGGTTTAAAAAAGGGTATGGAAGATTTGTTGATAAACTCAGATTGATCCTTTGGGATCTCCAGGAATGTTTATTCATGTGTCTATATAAGTCGGTACCCAAAATATGGGAGAAAATCTTGTTGTTGAGCGTGATCTAGGACAAATGAACTTCCTGCACTGCAGAAACAGAACAGTATTTAATTTTATAACAGTATCTACTACATACTGAACCCAAGAGCCTTCAGGTGTTGTAGTTTACAGATTTTTTTTCCACAAGTAAAGTAAACGTTTTAAACATTTCTCACGGTTCAACGTTTAAAAGCGTCTCTGAATATCAAGGCCTTAATTTACTTATTCGTTTAGTTTTAATCCCTAGCCTTAGAACAGCAGGAGGTAAATAAATTTCTTAGGACATATTTCTCCAAGAGTATCCAAGGAAAGCTCACTCCCGGACAGAGCGGGCAGGGAACAGGAGGCTCCCACCAACACGGGGGGGGGGGGGAGGTTAAATGTAAATTTATATCCTGCCCTCAAATTAAAGCTTGGAGCTGAACCGCTTAGCATCTACACTTCCCGACTCCCGACTCCCCAGTTTCATCTCAATTCGAATTATTACATCTGTTGACAAATTTTCACCAGGCTATCATAATCGATTTAACACAAGAATAAAGAAAATTCAACATCTTAACACTTAAATGTTAACGGGGTGGGAGGTACAATACCAAATCATAAAAGTAATTAGTTGTAATTCAAATTCAAGGCCTATGAACCTGAACAAGCTGAGCATTTTTATACCGACTTAACAGAAATCTTGAGTTTATAAAAAAACAGACACTCATTATTATCAAAATTATTTATTTATACAGAAAAAAACTAAGACCCATGAAGAGTATTGGGTTCAGTACGTGGTGGAGACTGCACTTGTTTAAATAAGCAGTTGTCCTTAAGGTCAGTGGGTGGTTGGTCTGAGATGAGCCTCAACCGTCCGGTTTTCCCCCATTTTTAGCCACAGGAGGATTTCTAGATCTAAAGGGAATCATCACCAACAGATTAAATTTATAATTTAATAAAACATCTGCCACAGCAAGCATTTAATCTGTTCCTTCGGTACGGCTACTCAGTACCACCTATACCACTAAGCCACCCCGCTCCCAATTTTTTTAACGTAACTAGTTAATGTGGTTAAAATAGCTCACTTATCGCCTCCTCATGACCACTTCAACGGCCAATTTTCTTGCTTATTATCTACTAAATCTCTACAGTTGTGTATCGACGTTGTCATATTAGTTAAAACAAATTATTAGGAGAGGCAGCCAAATTCTTGTAAATTAATTTGGACTGATTTCCCTCATAAACTATTATACTTTTCTCATTATATTATGGAATCTTAAAATTCTGTTGACATTTGTCACAGACATTTGTCATTTGACCAATTGTCACAATTGGTTGTGAAGTAGATACTCGCCTTGAAGGATTGTTTGTACCAGCCAAACGTTATTAAGATTGTTTGGATGTTTCAATGCTTAATTATCGAAGACATCGTCATTAATTTGAATTTTAGTGTGCACCTACTTAATTCTTGACGTATTAAATGAGCATCTACGCCCTGATCTAATCCATTGAATGTTTAATCATATGTTCTGCGCTGATCATTTAGTAATTCGTTCGTTATCGATCTCAACCCACTAGATTCATATTTCATACATTTCGGGCACTGTGATGCTACCAACGTTTTCTCTGAATTTGGTGAGTAAATATTTTATTATTTTGCATTTTGATTGATGAAATGCTTCAATTTTTTTTTCCAACCGGCCAACGAAGATATCATGTTTTCGCTCATAATTTCTTCCATACTATTCCACAAGGGCAAGATGGTTTTTGGGTCGCCTTCTTTATCTCTCTCTGTCATGGCAGTCTTCGTCAGTAATTCCAAGTCTTTTAAGTTCTTCTTTCATTTACTTAGCAAAACCACCCTATTGAATATCTTATTGAATATTTTTTTACTCAACTTTGTGGTACTTGGAGTTACCATAGATAGGTTTGGCACGGTACAAAGTGATATAGAGAATAAAATTACCAATGGTATAAAGATGGTCCTAAACGAAATATTGTGGAACAAAAATATCTCTAATGAAACACCATTCTTTCTTGATTGGTCATAGTGATGGATAATGACAAAACAATTAGCAAATAAATTACTGGCTCTAGAAATAGATTTATGGAGATGTTGTGCCATATCCAGGTTGCAGAAAGTCCCAAGTGCGATCATTGGAAATAGGGTAGGTGCTAGTCCCTCCGAGCACTTATATATCGCCCTAAGAAGAGAAGAAGGCGAGGGATACCTCGAAAACAGTGGGTTCAGGAGGTGAGAGAAGATATGTCAGCTGGAGGTCTGACAGAAGATGATTGCATGGACAAAACATATTCGAGGGAAGGTGAATTGAGGGAAAAAATCTTTGTGGTATCCATCCTGAACATGTGCACGTAGAAACATAGTCATTTTATCCTCATAGTTGTTTAATAGTCCTTAATCGTTTTAATTTATTTTAATAATAGTCATTATTGTTTAATATGTTTTATATTTCGAGAATTTTTTTTTTATTTCTACTCCTCAGCAAATTAAATCCACAACTAATTTAAACAGACCATGATAATAGATCGGATACGAGCAATGAAGCATCTACGGAGAAAGAACAGAAGGGTGATCCCTTTATTTTAATTCGGGTTATTGAGGGCGGAACAAACTGTTGAAGGGCAGGCCCTAAGTCAATTTGTAGTTGCTACAAACCGCTCTGATTCCTCAATGCCACTTTGCTCTTGTTAATTTTGATTTATGGGGCGAATCTCCGCCTCAGTTCGGTCAACTTCCCATTAGCACAGTTCCTCCATTTTTATTTCCTCTCTCTCTCTCTCCCCGTCTCTCTATCTATATATCTCTCCCTCTCTCTGTATCCCTCTCTCCTTCTGTTTTAACTACTATTTGTCTAGGGACTTTAGACGTTTGCTCGGACATTCAAAATAAAGGTTCAACAGTCCTACAGTGTTTGTTACCCTTCAATTAGTACGCTCTGAAAAGTTCCAGAGGTTCGAGCTTCAGGTTTTGGATGAGAGAGAGAGAGAGAGAGAGAGAGAGAGAGAGAGAGAGAGAGAGATTTATACTTTATCTCAAATTTATGAGGTCTATGAGGTTTAGAACAAAAATGTACCTTTACAAAACTAAATTAATTTTACAGAAAAAATGTGGAAAGAGTACACTTTCCTTGAGGTAATTTTAAATCGTTCCGAAATATCGATAGGGATATATATATATATATAAGTTATGAGTACATAGACACGCAAAGCAAAGCAAATGTATAACCTTCGTTACCTTGTAAAATTAAATGTCATGTGTTTTTTTCGATCTACAAAAAGTTATAGAAAAATAAATTGTGTTCTGGTTCAATTATTATTGTAACAATTATTACATTTTTATTGTACTCGTAGAATTTGTGTGAAAGATTAGAAATGGTAAAATTGAACAAAAACGTGGAACGACTAATTGAAAGTTATATATTGCACATTTATTTGATAAATCATTCGTAGGTCCATCATTCTGTTCCAAGATCAACAACAATAACAAGATTGAAATCTGGATTTAGGTTTTGACCCTCCGCCTATTTTTTAAATGTATGGATGGAAAATTGGTATATATAAGAACAATTTTATAAAAAAAAAAGTGAAATACACTAAGTCAAAAAGATGATTTTGGGAAAAGGCTAGCTTAGCGTGAGATGTTTCTACTGATGAAACCAATTAAATAATATTTTTATTTATTTTATTTTTCTATAATTGGTCAGCACCCAAAGTACTATATTATGAAGTATTCATAATTTTTTCTCAAAATCGTGTTTTTGACTTAAAGTATTTCACCTTTAACAGGCCTAAAGAAAACCTTCAAAGACAAAAACAGACCTAACATATGAATTCAACATTTTTTTTATACACGACTCTTTATGACCGTAACTTTATAACGTCATTATATATCTCGAAAATTTAGGCCCAGGAAATTAAAAAAGAAATCTTTTGAACATACAGTGAAAATGATTACTAAAAATTTGACCAATTTGAACAAAATACGACAAAAAACACATTTAAAGCTAAATTAACTTGAATAGTTATAAGAAAAGCCGGATCTGAGAACTGTTCTCAGACCTTGTATGTCCTTAGCTCTTGTATCTCATGTGTAAATAAGGGATCAGCGGATTCTTCGCTATGGAACTATCAAAGCTATAAAATAGAGAATCATAGCTTTAGAAGAGATTGCCGCCTGTGCCATCCCTGCATATCATTTCTCATCTTCCTTATTGAAATAATTTTCCGAAATTGCTCTGTTACTTAATCTACTTCTTCCAAGGTTCTTTTAACCTGAAATATTCACTTTATCAAAGGTAGGATTCTGTTGAACAGATTTAAGATCAACTTGAACTATTACGTATTCAAAACCTTTCTTCAATATTTTACCATACCCGTTCGGGCTAATTTAGTTCCTAAAAGATTTCCCCTTATTCAGGAAAAGTGGATCGGAAAAAGTCTTTCACGAGTAAGCGGGAGACTTTTAGAATCAATTCAAGTCCTACTCGAATAGAATGTTTTTTTTTTGTGTGTTTATAAGACGGCTGATTTGTTAATAATTTTTACTATTTTGTGTTACAAAAGCGAAAATTTAAAAAGCCAGCCAGCTTTTGAAGCTATAGCCAGCAACAAAAAAAAGCTATAAAGTATTATAATGAGATGAAAAATAGTTATGCCGAATATTTAAGTATTAAAATTGGGTTACTTTGTATATTATCGAAGTAAGGGGTGATTAACTTACTGTGTGTGTGACTTACTCTCAACAAGAAAATTTACTAATATTCCGAAGTATTATTTCTAGAACGAGAAAAGGTTATTATTCTATACATGTCTTTTTACCAGACAATAAATGGGGCGACCTGTGGTCTAGTGGTCAGCGTAACAAACTACTAAACCCAAGATCGCGGGTTCGTAGCCCGGCAGGTGGCCCTAGGATTTTTTAAAGGGAGTAAAAAATCCTTAGTTACGCCGTCCTTCGGAAGGGACGTTAAACGGGGGTCCCGAGCCTGTACGATGTCAGGTACTCGTTAAAAATCCCTATCCTAATAAAACCTGGATAGGCAAAATTTAGAGCTCCCACTGTAGCATCGTCCGATTAGCCATAGCAGCATAAAGTGACGTTAAATGAACAAACAATACCAGACAATACATTCATAAAATTTAATGATGTTTCCAACGTTTATTTTGAAATTCGAGAGTATTGGATTATTATTTATTTATTTTATTTATTTGGATACTCCGCTAGGCACATGAAATGCAAACGCAGGTCATGTAATTTTTTTTTTTTTTAAATATTAGTTTAATGTACTGATAACTTTTAGAGATATTCATATTCCAAAATTCGTTAGATACAACATTTTTGCATTATCAAGAGGAGATAAATTCTAGAGGCGTATTATCAGGAAAAATTTAAAACCTTGGCAATTTTCTTCAAATCACTATGATTTTTTTCATTTTAATGTGATATGATAATGTTAGCTAGCATAATAAGCCAAAAATGCATTTATTATAGACAATAGCACTCTGGTTACCAGAAAAAGTCTTGAACTTTTTTAAACACATGAAGAAAAAACGTAGAACAAAAAATTAAGACATTAGACCAAATGTGTTGAAGTGGTGTACTCGTATTTGTATAATTGAAACAGTCCTTATAGTAGGAGCACATCTAATTTTATTACATAGGATATGTAATAAAATTAGATAACTTTTCATTGTCAGTGTTTATGAGGGAAAACACAGTACGTAGGTGACTGGGTTACTGATCTGTATGTCCCGGAACGGTTAACGGCTATACCATACTATTTATTGAGCTGTTAAAAGCCATGAACAGACTAAGAAGAGACTGTTTGGGGCTTACCAATTTTCCACATAGTGGTTATATTGACGGAAATAAAAACCTGGTCTAGGGTCAAATCAGCTCCTTGCTCAATCGTTGGCTTGGAAACAGTACAGTCCTTGCCAAATACTGAACCCAATGTCTTTCACACGCAGTAGTGTTCTAGGTGAGATTATTTAGCAGTGCCAGGAACTTTATTGGAATGGAAATAGTGTAGTAGATAAATTATTTATCCTCTTGACTCCCATGAATCGAATCTTTGTGATCTAGAGATCCTCTGGGGCTTACCTATCCTCTTTAAAGCAGGCATCCTTATTTGCTGATCATTATGACTTATTTACCAAAATATAGGATTATGGCAGCTTGTATTTAACATCATATAATTATGAACTCGTTATTACCTTACACTAGTGCCCATACACATTATTGAAATGATATTGATTATTAGATAATCATGAGGATTAACAACTATTTAATTAAGTTATCTCGATTAAAATATTTGTTTAAATAAAAACGAGAAAATTATTTATGAAAGGGAGTAATGTAAAAGAGAGTGTTATCAAAGGTAGAGATAATTCGTAGAGGCGGTAATGCGATGACTGAAAGCACAGGATATGATTATGAAAGGCCTGGTAGCACTCAGATAGATCGCCTGCATAGGGCACGTTTTTACCAACACGAAAATTGCCAACGCTTTTCCGATGCTTTTATCATTTCGTCCTGCAATACTTCGTCACTCCAGGGAAATGTTCTGTGGGATATCATTAGATTAAATTTGAAAAAAATCAATGATGGATGAAAACTTATAGGATGAAAAAAATTCTACAGATTGAGTCTGATGCGATTAAGTACGAGTATAAACAGATACAACACTCAATCCAAAATTAATTGCTAATGCTCCTTGGTTTATTTCGGATCACACGACGACATGAACATACCCACTATAAAACCATACAATTATAGCAAATAAACTACATTCCACTCGTCGACACATCACCAAAATCATCTTGTTATTTCGATTTCTAACTCTCTGTTACCTGGATTTCTTATATGCAGATTAAAAAGAAAATGGCCTACAGATCTGCTCAGAAACAACTATAAATTTCATATTCCTGCAAATCGAGGAGAAAAAAAGCATTAAGATCAAATTTGCTGGATGTGATACTGCGCATGCTCAAATATATGTATATAAATAAAAAAAAAAAATATTTCATAAATATAAATAAAATATATATATCTTATATATACATATATATAAGACAGATTAATTCTAATAAGTTTCGTCAAATATGTTTTTCTGATTTTTGATTTCTCAAAGATTAAATAAAAAACTAAAATTAAATGGACTCCGGAGTATTTGCCAATGCAGTCAATGGAAATAAAAACTGATCAGGGTATTTTTTTCCAAAAATGGAAATTAAAAAACATTTTCATTGATCGCTAATGCCCACACTTTATGTAAAGTATGAAGCGATGTCTGTTATTGAGGGTCTGGATCTCAACTTTTCCTAAACAAAACGTCCTCCGAGCCAGACACTCAATTTAATCAGGTAGTGTCCACTTACAAAACTTGGCAATAGCCCTCGGCGACTTCCGATGGAATCGAATAATTGACTTTTAGAAAGAAAAAAAAAACAAACAAAAGAACTTCTCTAGGAGATTACCGTAAGCTGGAAGAAAACAGACAACAGTGCGACAGATATTAATTAAGAGAATAATAATACAGAAGTAAGTTAAAATATGATTGACGAAACATAATTGGATATTTATAGAACAATAAGAGGGGAGAAACTGTTTCAATTTGAGGTCAATAAAATAATTTAGCATAGAGATCAACTATTGCACATTGTAGATCTTCTTCAAGGATAGATAAACATAAAACAAAATTAAAGAAAAAAAGATTAAATAAAATATAAAAATAAAACTATTAGTCCAGGATCCATGGTCCATTTTTGCACTTGATTAGTATCAAGCTGAATCTTCGTGAATAGCTTAGTTTCGATAAGACACCCAACAATTTCCTGTGCGAAAATTCTCGATTGTGGTAGCTAGCAGAGATAGCAAGGATAAAATATGTCGATTTGATGATTCTCAAAAATTTATTACCAAGTAGGTTTTTTTTTGTTAAATTTCAAGATAATTATCTAAATTATTTGAAAAAATATTTGTACTACAAAATGTATGGTTTGATCAAAGAGTCCCTCCCCTCCTTCCAACGTGTATCGATAACAAGGTCATCAAAAACGATTACTAACCAGCTGTTTTTTTTTTACTTCGTTATCGATACATATTGGAAGGAGGGTACTCTTTGATCAAACTTTTGTATGACAAATATTTTTTCAAATAATTTAGATAATTATCTTGAGATGAAACAAAAATAACCCGTTTAGTAATAATTTTTTGAGAATCATCAAATCGACATATTTTATCCTTGCTACCTCTTTTAGCTACCACAATCGAGAATTTTCGCACAGGAAATTGTTGGGCGTCTCATCGAAACGAAGCTATTCACGAAGATTCAGCTTGATACTAATCAAGTGAAAAAATGGACCATGGATCCTGGACTATATTAAAGTTAACCAGTACAAAAGATGATTTAATCTTTTTATTAATTAATAAAATAAAATAAAGCTATTACTTAATATATATGAACTAGAACAATGGGATATTGGTAATAATAATAATAATGAGAAGCCATATAAGTAAACAAAAAAAATTAATTAAGTAAATTCAATAATAATACTTCATTATTCTCAGCTAATATAGTAATTATATATTATCCATTAAAAAAACAATAGTAAAAGTCACTTTATCTTTTTTGAACTTTAGTAAAATCAGTAAAACGATTTTGTTTTTTACTTTTTTATTAAAAATAACCAATATAAGTTTATAAGGAATAATTTACATCTGGTTTTATGCATTAAATCTAGCAAAACTGAAATTCCTGTATGATATATGATTTATTATAATAAAAAAAAACATCTACCACTACAACCTATGAAGGGTCTTTGGTTCAGGTTCAGTATATGGTAGAAAAGGTAATTTTTCTAAGCCAACGGTAGTGCATGAAGGTAATTTACTCGAGATAACATACAACCGTCAGGTTTCCTCCGTAATTAAGTGTACTTTCTTTACAGAGGCTAGGTGAGCCCTAGGAGTACAGATCTCACAGGATCGAGCCATGCAAATAATTTATCTGCCGTTGCCAAAACTACATTTATATGGCATAGATATAAGTGGTATTATGGCAACTAAGACGAACAACTGACAAATTCTTTTCATTCTAGAGCCTACAAATAAGAGTAGATGGATGGGAGATGTTGAAGAGATAAGGACGTGCTCTGAACCAGGAAATAGTCTTGTCTCACTGAGGCTAAGGAGCTCTTTGTAGACAACTTCCTGGCTCGTTGACTCATATAATAATTATTTGTAAAATATAATAATAAATTTTTACAAATTCTTTACTAAATTACAGTCAATGTACAATCTCTTAGGGACGTAAGGTATCTTTTTATTTATTAATTTTTTGCAAACAAGACTTGATTATATACAGGTCTTCATAACAGTATTTTAGGTACCTGATGCAGAAATAAATAGTATTAGTTCATATTATTAAGGACGAAATAATACGTAAAAAGTTGATAACCTGAAGAACATAATTCAGTCGTGTCATATAATTTAATAACGATGTAAAAACCTGCAAAAGTAACATTAAGACATTTTCATCCCGAAACACCCGTTTAAATATAAAACAAAAATTGTTTTTATTTCCGAAAAATATCTCATGTTGTAGAAAGTATTTTTAATAAAAAGAGTAATAAAGGTTTGCTCGAGAAATTTATGAATCCAACTCACCAGTATAACCTGAAAAGTTTTTATTGAACCCAAACAATTGAATTTGATGGGCCGGCTGAACGAATGCACGTGTTATGTGTTTCGACTAGCAAGTATAAACGTTTTCCATGCTTTTTGAATATTTTTATTTTGAAGAGAAAAAAATTGTCTTGGCCGGAATTCGAACCCGGATCATCCGCATCTCTAGCGGGGTGCTTTAACCATCTGAGCTACCAAGGCTCGTAACAAAGCCAGACAAATCCATTCTCTTCTCGATGACTTCATCTATTTTATATTTTTATAATTTATTATTCTTTTGAGCCAAGGCAAAGGCTAAGCCACATAATGTAAGCCCCCGCATACAGCGGTAAGAGCATAATTGCCTTAAAATACCCAAGGGTAAAAGGAGGCCTCAGCTATATAGTATTTAGCTAAATAGTATTTGTAATTTAGTTTGTAAATAAATTAGGAGGGTCAGATAAAAAATAAATAAAAAAAATTCTTTTGATGGTGATTATTTTTAAATATTTTTATTTTGAAGAAAAAATATTTGCATTGGCTGGGATCCACGGTTAATGGAAAACATGTTTTATTTCACATCTGGGAAAACAAATTCATTAAATCTAAATGAATTGCTAACTGTAGAAAGACTGGTCCACTTTCCTAAATATTACTAGAGAGAAAAAAGGATCTTATCCTGGACTAGACTTTATCTGGAATAAAACAAATATTGAAGGCGTTGCAAAGACTGTGTTGTCTTAAGACCAAGTGTCCTTTTTGTAGTAAACTATACTTTCTGTTTCTTTAATATGTTAAAATTTTCAATAGTAATAATAATTAGGCATAGAACGCGAAGGGTCAATGCTGATACCACCAATATTAGCTTACAAACTTCTGACTACCGACCACAACCCAATCCCAAATAAGCAGATCGTATTACGCAATCCTCCCATGTACGAATTCGGTCGACCCTTCAGATGCTTCCCAGTTGTGTAATTTCCTAATGGTCACATCCTTTTTTGGAGAAAATATTATATGCAACACCTTATTTTCGAATACCTTAAGACGTTGTTCATCCTACAGCTTTAGCGGCCACGTTTCTTATTCGTAAAGAAGATTTGGAAGTATGATGGTCTTAGAAATTCTTATTTTAGAATTCGAGACAAAAGACACGAGCTGTTTGTCGAGACCGAATAAAAACATGCATATACTGCCTTTAGTTGAACTTTTATTTTCCTCTTGAATTTCGTTTTTCCTAGCTCCCATACTTCCTAAGTACTTAAGCTTCTCGACTTGTTCAAACTTGTTCCTTCATACAACGATATCTTTCTGCTACTAACCATATACTTATTTTTATCCGAATTTACTTCCAGCCCTAATTTCTTATCAACATTTCTATATTTAGTTTTATATTTTCCGCGTCCTCACCCAGAAGTACCAAAATGTCCACAAACCCAAGCACGGAGATATAATTCAAATTAGAACCTTTTTCAGTGTGTATCACCTTTTTAATATCGTACTCATGTGTTTTTTTATTAGTTGTTGTCCAAGTATACAACTTTATTAAAATAATACAAGTAATTGACAGCAATGAAACAAAGTGCCATGAATAAAGACAAGTAGAGAAACTACCCAGTGATAGAACTCAGAGATAAAATTCAACTAAGAAGGTCACGAGGCCATCTTCTTTTCAGGCTTCTCGGAGGATGATCAGGAATTGAATAGGCTGCTAGGTTATAACGAGTGGGTATGAGTGGGAATAAAGTTTGGCATGAAAAGACTGGTATCGGGTTCGTGCCAAATCAGCAACTAATGGGACATTGAGGTCATTATGGATGAATTTCTTTGTAACGAAGTTAGGAGCATCAAGGATTTTGGATTATAAGGATTGGAAACGAGAGTGATGGCTTAGTGGAACCCCAAAGCTCTACTTCGTAAGTCCAAATAGGTATTTTATAGTAATATGAGTCTTTTGTAATTAATTGGGAGCTTAGAGCGTCTGTCTATACCGAAAGGTTAAATTGAATAGTACAGGTGTAAGCGAATTACCTTGTTTTAAACCTGAGCTTCTCCGAAAAATTACTACCTTTAAAATTTTTAAAAATCTCAAGATCTCATAAATTGGACAAGTAATCTACTCCAGCCAAGGATTCAAATGAGTAAGTATGAGAAAGTGAATATAAACAGACGTGGTATCAAGTTAGCTGGAGGGAATCAGAAGCAATTAGGAAAATAGATCAAAAGATGGTGAAAGGAGGTAACGACCTGACCAGGGGTTCATTAGGCCTGTTAGTTACCGACCGGTTAGCAAGCGACCGGTTACTAACCGCTTTTTGCCAACGGCCCGGCCCACCGCAAACTTTACACCCTTTAACACTGATTATATCTCTCCGCTATTGACTTTGAACCTGATTTTGCAAAATATGTTTACCATTTTTGTTATGGAGATAGAAAAACCGGTAGCTAATATCCCATCACTCTTGTAAACTATCCCCAAACATAAATCAGATTAACAAACATTGACGATAAAATAAAATTAATTAAAAAGAAAAATGTTAATGGATTTAAAAACACAAACAAATATTACGAGTAAAAACTACAAAACATTTTTTACCTTATAAATTTCTATTTACACGTTTTTTTTTCCTTTCAAAGTAACCCTTTGAAGGGATCGATTAAATATTGGAAAATTCCATACTGCCGACGTGTCTTTTAATTACTTATTTTCAATATGAATTCATAACATATGATAATAAAACGAATACAAAAATATTATTACATTATTATTATTTCTGTTTAAATGTAAATAATAATTTGAAATTATTAATTTATATACTGCTTATATATATATATATATATATATATATATATATATATATATATATATATATATATATATATATATAATTGTATACTTATATATAATATATAAATGGATCAGTGGCAAGACACAAGTGTTACTATAACTAAAGGACAACATTTTAAGTTATTCATAACTGACTTACAAGAATATTATAGGAATAATAAAATAACAACAGACTTCTACCTCACACAAATGTTGACAGGACATGGACCCACAAAATCCTACTTGTATAAATTCAGACTTACAGACAATAAGACACGCCTTTATGACTTTACCATCGAACAAACTTACTTACACCTAATATATGACTGCAGACTAACGGATGAAACAAGGACTAAACTTGTCAACCATGTGACGCAGAAGGAGAGCTGGCCAATCAGTGTTAAGGACTTATACTGGAAGTTTGTCTTCAATTACTTTTTAGTAATTTTGTGATTATTTACTATATTTTTTGTTTTTCTTATTTGTTATTTAATATGTGATTTGGGAAAAAATGTAAACAATAGATAAAAAACACTATGAAAGTACAATTGTATGTAATTTACTATAAATTTACGGAACATACAGAACAATAAAAGTCCTTCACGTAGGGATACTGCGTGAAGGGAAAAAAATAATAATAATATAATAAAATATATATATATATATATATATATATATATATGCTTATATTCATGTTCTTAATATAAATTATTAATTTGTATACAGAGCTACCAATTGCATATGAACATTATAGGAAGCTATTTTTAAAACAATTCGATATAAAAGAGTATAACATCTCTTATTTTTAATTTTTAGATAAAATTACTCAAAGAGAAACTACAATCGTATTTGCGGTCCACTTGACACAATTTAATTGAAACTACTGACTTATTTGTTGGTATATATTAACTGGTTCTTGCTGTAGAAATGGATGGGACGATGCTGTAGTGGGAAAACTAAATTTTATCTACCCCGGTATATATCGGGACATTAATTTTAAACGAGACCCTGACCCCGCAAGGTCAGCAGAAAAGAATTTTTACCTCCTTAAAAATCTTAGTACTTGGGGACAATCATCAGCAGCAGGGGAAGAATTGGCACAGAAGTAGCTAACATAATATCCAAAGCCAACCAGGTTTACTACCCTATCTGTAACAGTATAATTGGGCATAGGGAGGTTGGAAAGGAAACCAAAATGCACATTTACATATCAGTTTACCTCCCATCTCTCACTTATGGAAGTGAAAGCTGGGTTATGCAGCACAAATAAGCTAGCCAGCGGCGGAGATGAAATTCCTGCGGATAGTCGTTCCATAAAAAACCGACAGCTAAAGTGGTTTGGCCACGTCTATCGGATGGACGAAGAGTGGAAGAGGTCTAGCTTCCAAGGAAGGCCATGGAAGCTAGACCCACTGGGAGGAGGGCGAGAGGCCGTCCCAGAATTTCTTATCAGCAATACATTCAGTGCATCGGAGGGGAGAGAGGAAGGACCCTCCAGGAAATGAGGCGGCTGAGTAGGGACCGCGAGGCATGGCTGCATTGGATGGAGGCTTCTCGCCGATAGCAATGGCAAAGGAAGTCAAAGAAGAAAGGGACTTTATACATTAAGGGGGAGTTTATAGAGTTTAGATGACCCCCAGGAAAGTTTTTAGGTCCCACAGGATTCCATTCCATACATACATATATATATAATGTATTGTATACTAAACAACTAATTGTTTATCAAAACAGAGATAGGATGCTGTTTTTATAAAAATCTGATATGAGGGTAGCACCTACTCCACTCGAATTTATTAGTTTTTATTTTTCTAAATATACATAACAATTCCATCCTCTACTTTGCTTTTATAAAACCTCTAAAACTAAACAGAAATATTTATAAAATGCTTAACGAAGCCCTCTATAAAGTGGATATACGAAAAAAAAGTTGGCGGAATCTTGTGGTTAGGTGCGAGCACGTGCAAACCACCTCCTTGCACACCGTTATCCAAGAAATAGTACAGTCTACCACGTACTGTTTCGGACCCTTCATGGGTTGTAGTAGTGCATGTTTTTTTTAAATTGTATAATTATAGTATTATTACACTGTTGCAATTAAGTATTTGTTGGTTAGTACCTAAATACTTTCCATTGTATTTATATATTTCCTTAGGTATATGCCTTATTTGGGTAATTTGTTTAGAAAATTATTGTTCTGTTGTTATTATTAATACTATTCTGTCCTGACTTAAATTTTGTTTATTTATTTATTGAACCGGTGTTAATGAAAAAAAATTACATATTTTATTATGTAACTGCAAATAAAAAGTAACTGTAATTAAATGACAATATGATATATATTATCTTACCTGTATTATAGAGGTCGGGCTATAATTATTATGGTTGTAGTTTTTTATCAAATAACTACTAACCAAATAAACACTAAGTGGGGCAGACTCAATGGCTACATGTCGTACATTAAAGCCAATAAAGAAATTATTATTATATTGTACATTATAGAAACATTCATAGGAAAATTAAAAAAAAAAACATACGTTTTCGATTTTAGCCTTGGTTTGTGAGTTTAATATTCGAGAGCCTTAAGATTTTTCGTGTTTAGTAAAATTCCAACCTTAAATTATGATGAGATGGTCAGGTTAACAGTCAAAATAAAGTGTTAAATTGTTCAATAAATCAGGCTATCTCGTTTCGACTTCAGTTTTACCATAATGAAATTCAATAGAGATAAAAAGTAATAAAAAAAAACAGGTGAAATAAAATAGAAAATAATGAATTTAAACAAATAATAAGAAGAATCTTAAAGAAATCGATAGCATAAATCTAACTAAAAGAGAAGCGCTACAGGCCGATGTGGTCCTTGGCCCCGTTAACAAGCTTTCGCCAGGTAACTCAATCTTCGACGGTCGCTCGCCAGTAGCCCCTGTTGTTACTAATCCGTTGTCCAAAACTCAAGTCCTTCTAGTGAATTATGTGTTGTTTCCGTAAATATGTACTGAATTTTTATGTTTCGTCTCATTCTGGGAAGTGTTATCAAGTGATTCGGCTTTTTTAAATATATTTTTTTAAAGCCTACGCCTGGCTCCTTGAACTGGAAACAGAGCTTACATCTGCCGAGAACAAACATCGAAAAAAGGGCTTAATGTAGACATTTTTTTTTTAACTTCTTGTTATTATATAACCACTCCTCATAGCTTGCTAAATTTCTCTTTAATAGATTTCTGCTCCAGAAACATTTCAGTCTCCCTATCGCATTTTGTACCAGTACCTTGGGTGTCCGGTAGGTTAGTCATGCAATGTTTTGTAGGGTTTCTTAATTCTAAGCCAAGTTTCTATTAGTACGCCAAGAGTGGTTGGTATTTTCATTTCTTCGTGAAATGACTATTAGTAGGGCCCGGATTCATACGTGTTTACATATTTTTAGTTAAGTTAGATATCATTATGAACAACAGTTAAAAATACGTTTTAAGGCATTCTGATTCATCTAGGCTCATTTTTATTTCAGATGTATTTATATATTTCACTATAAACACATATTTTACATTTTTTTACTTACATATTCTGCAACAGTCACGAATTCGCTGATGGATGTTGAGTAAGTTAAGTTCCAAGACGCGCAGAATGACAAAGTAAGCCAGAGAGTCGTTGTTTCCTAGCATTCAGCGACATGCTTGCAACTGTTGACCCCTCAAAACAAAACGGCATGATTTACTTGGAATCAAAGTAGAATAGTAACCCACAATAAAGTGATCGGAATTGTTTACTTGCCTAATTTCTCAGAATCCCTCACTCCCTGTTCCTCGTAGTCCTTCCTATTCTTCCTCAATCTCAATCAGTCGCTCTCACTCAGTATTCCGCAACCGATGAAAAAACCCAACGTAAAAAATGCCTAAGGTACCTTCAAAAACAGAAAACTAGTTTTCAAATACCTCAGAGAGTTTTCCCGATTCTGCAGTAATATATTATCCGTGTTGATATAGCTGTGTTGACTTCACAACGTTTTCTGGTTACACAGCATATCGGATCAGCTAAATATAACAGGAACAAAGAGAAAAGTTCAAAGCTGCAACTGACATTCATAACAGCTTCTGCTGGTTCATCACGTAAGTCAACTTTTAATACAAATTTATGTCTTAATGAACTGATTGTCTTCATTACAGTATTTGCGGGACCTCATGGCAATTGGATGACACTTAGGGGAGAGATGATCAAAGAGACGTACAGGGTCAATCTTAGCTACAGTATGCGAACAGATTGTGAGAGGTGCCTTGTCACCGCCAAATTTTAGCAGAATATTTGAGTGTGCTTTGAGTATGTCATGTCCAATGAGAATATCGGAACAGAGTTCTTTCAGAACAGTCAACTTACATTTAGTGTAAGTGTGTTCTGCTATTTCTAGCTTTACAAGAATAAATCCTTCAACTTTGGTCCATAACGACGTAGATGCCATTGATACTCGTCCCTCCTGAGGCATAACTTGAATGTTGATTTCAGAGACAAAGTCAAGGCTGACAAAGCTACCAGAACTCCCAGTGTCCACGAGGCAGTTACAGAGGATTCCATTTACAAGAGCAGAGGTAACAGCATGGCTTAACTGAGGCAGAAACCCATTATTCAGTGATGCTAAAATAGCTGCAGATACAGGTTTGGTTTTCTGAGTATTTTTCTTAGCTTTCCGACATACACGGGCATAGTGGCCCTTGATTTTGCAATTGGCACACTCTGATTCAAGAACAGGACAAGCCGAGAGCGGATGGCGACTAAATCCACAAAAGAAACAATGGCTGCCCCTCTTCTGACTTGTTGCAGCACAAAGATCGTGATCGTTCGGATCATATGATCTGGGTTAGTCAGAGCTGACATTCCCTTTCACGAAATCAATAATCGTTTTGAATTTATAAGAGCGATACACATACACTCAAATACCCGATGAAAGCACATTAAGGAAAAATTCTTTGAAAAGTATTGATATGGAAACTTGCTAAAATTCGAGATGACGTCAAAAATGGTCCTACTTGGGTTTCGATCAACGAAACCACTAATGTTGAAGGGAGATACTTTTCCAATTTAGTAATTAGTAGATTATGTCCCGATTCACCTGCACCACAGTTTCTCATAAATTGTGAACTTTTAGAAAAATGCAACCACGCTACTAATGCACGCTTTTAAAAAAAAATCGGTGGGTCTTCTTTGGCCAAGTAGTGTTTTACACAAAAACGTTCTGCTATTTTTATCAGAAGCTCATATATGTAGAAAGTGGGGGCTGCTTTGTAGGTGTTTTATCCGAATATGATACATTTCACATGCCTCGCACATGCATTTCACCGAGTTGCAGAAATTGTCAGATTTAATTTTTGATGTTGGCCTTTTAATATCCTTTTAATTATTTTTTTTCTTTTAAGCCCCAAGTTGAGTCAACATTTTGAATGGGCTTATTACAGACTTATCTTTGCCTCCTCAGCCAGTAATTACAAGGCGGGGCACTTGATTAGAGGCAGCCTAATATTACCGCAAGAACTTCTAAAAAATTCAAGACGTTCTGTCTAAACTAGATTCGGTCTCATCTGCAGCAATAGAAAAAGCTAAATCTGTGATGGAGAAACCCAGCTTGAAAAACAACTTGCATAGCCTCAAATGCGTGTTTTTCAATTCACTTGATAACAAAGCTCGAAATGGCATAAGCATGCCACTATCCGAGATTGTTACTACTGTTGAAAACGGTATACAAAAGCTAGAAGAAGCATCTAGGAAAAGTTTGAAACACAATAAAGAAGAAATTGCAAGATGTGCTGAGAAAAAATTCAGGATAGAAAGAAATGATTCTCATGGCGAAAATCCACAGGGGGTTGGATGAGGGAAGAATTGACTCCAAAGGCCCCATTGACTTCAGTGGACCGGTCAGTCTTGCTTCAGCCTCCTGCTGCTACAGCCCTGAAGATGACCCACAAAGTGGGTCGAAACGTCGGCACATAATTAAATAAGTAACCACTTATTTAGTGTTTTTATCTGACTGCACCCCCAACTATTTTCTTCCTTACGTCTATCATCCAGTCAACCATCCCCTCGCTTCTCGTAAATATATATGCTTTATAAATGCCATATGAAGACAAAAATCATTTTGTATAAAACCTTGATTCGCGGGACAGAGACTTATGGCGACTGCTGGTTGAGGAGGCCTGGACGCGTCAACATGTTGTAGCGCCAAACTAATAATAATAATTAAAAATGCCATATGAGTGTATTTAGCCTATACAATAATATAATCACCATCCATGATTTATTATTTATCATTTATGTTTTTATTTATTTAGATCTATGTATCTCATTCCTGTGTTTCAATCTGTTTAGTCCTAGAATTGATTTTTTTTATATTCCTTATTCCATTTTCAGTTTTAATATTTTTTTTTACCGAATCAAATGTATTTAAAAAAAAATAAGGCATTTGTTAAGCATTAAAACCTATTTAATAATAAATTGATATAAAGTAAGTATTCAATACTTCAAAACCGCTTTAGATTTAACTCGGAAATAAAAGCTGTCTACAGCCATGCAATGTTCCAACCCCCCTCCCCATTGAAAACTTTTATTTTAAAACTTGTGGTTATCGACACCAAGTTCCGGAATATTGAACGATATATTCCTTAGCTCTTACACCTCAGAATTTTAACTCCATCATTTATAAAAATTCTATGTCAACGCTAAAAGAGTTTTAACTACATAAAATTAAATTTCATTGCTTTATTAGTCAAGGAAGCCGGGAATCTCAGTGTGTAGACCGCTGAATTGCTGTGCCGAAGGTCATGGGTTCAAATCCTGCTGTTGCAGATAGATTATTTAATGGACCCTGTGGGATCTAAAGACCCTTCTACTGCTTACCCAGCCACTTTAATTTGGGGGAAAACCTCTTCAGCAAATTAACCGTACGCAACATCGTTGCCCTACAAATAGTCGAGCCTCTACTACGTACTGAATCCTTCATGGGTTGTAGTAGGGAGTTAGGGAGTTAGGGAGTGGCAACGTCGTTGGGATATGGCATTCAGTGGAAGGTGGACGCACAGGTTGGTGTCCTACATTGAGGCTTGGGTTAATAGAAACCACGGGGAGGTCGACTATTACATCACTCAGTTTCTCGCAGGGCATGGTTGCTTTCGAGCCTACCAGCATAGGTTTAATCGATGATACAGGTGTATGTACATTCTGCCCAGGAGCGGAAGAGAGCGCAGAGCACATATTCTTCTTCTGTCCCCGCTTTCAAGATGAGAGGATGGAGTTCCGACGCGTCTGCGGCTCAGATCCCACTGCAGATAATGTTGTCAACCTTATGCTGATCAATAAGGATTATTGGATGGCCGGCCAAAGGTTAGCAGCACAGGTGCTACAAGAGCTAAGAAAGGAGGAGAAAGAAAGGCGAGCCAGAAGGTAGCCGAAATCAATGAGGCGGCAACAAGCCCCCCCCATGATGTAATGCCTAACGGCGGTCCCGTGGAGGGTGAGAAACAGGTGTAAGGAGGTTGGTTTTAGTGGTTAAAAATCCCACACTCGGATAGGTACGGGCCTATTCGCGTCTTTTGAAGATTTCCACCTACCCTCGTATAAAAAAAAAATAAATAAATAAAAATAAATGGGTTGTAGTAGTACAGGTTTTAATGTTAAACATAAGCCATAAAATCACGGCAAGTTGATTGCGTTAGTAAAATGCTCTTAATAATTCCGGAAGAGGATTTCCGAATATGATTTCTAAAATTACAACAGTAATTAAGCCTCATTTAATGCAAAAAGAGGCGCTGTCTTCCCCACCTTGTTTCAGAGATCATAAAACGGATTTAATGTACATTCCTTTCCTCCGACGGCTTACCATATTTATAACAGCAAACGCAAATCATTTCATTACTTCATCGTAAATTTACTAGTCAGACATAACGATTCTCTAATTTAGTAGGGTACAACCTCAAAATGGGGACGACCTGTGGTCTAGTGGTTAGCGTAACACACTACTAAGCCCGAGGTCGCGGGTTCGTAGCCCGGCAGGTGGCCCTATGATTTTTTAAACGGAGTAAAAAATCCTTAGTTAAGCCGTCCTTCGGAAGGGACGTTAAACGGGGGTCCCGAGCCTATACGATGTCAGGTACTCGTTAAAAATCCCTATCCTAATTAAACCTTGGTAGGCAAAATTTAGAGCTCCCAATGTAGCGTCGTCCGATTAGCCATGTCAGCAAAAAGTTACGTTAATTGAATAAACAACAACAACCTCAAAATGATACAACCAAAGGATTCTTATTTTTGTATAATAATAATTCCTCTATATTGTAATTAAAGGATGCCTTAGTAAAGAATGGCAATAATTTGCTATGTCTTGATCGAAATAAAGGTGTAATTAAATCGTATTAATGATAATTAAATAATAATAACGATGATAATTAAATCGCTTTAATGATTTTTTTCTTGCGCTATCTCGGAGGTGAAATGTATCAAATTTCACTACAGTACAGCCTGTATCATGTACTGAATCCATGTTCATCAAAGTTCATGTTGGTAACAAACGGTTGCTCTGTATTTGTTTTTTACCAAGTATTCATTGTAATGCAAAAAGGATGAGACCACTAGAGAATTTAGGAGATTACACAGCGCGGAAATACGAACCATGAACCTATTAATATTATTGAAGTAATATCGTTGCGAAAGTTTAGATAGGTAAGTAAAGTTGTTGGGCTCGGTACTGAAAGAATTCATATAAAGATAATAACCATTGTGCCGACTGCTAAACGTTTGAGAGGGAGACGAGTCATAGGAAGGAGGAATGCTTTAAGAGTGATCTGGTGGATTTGGGTTTGGTTCGTGGGCGGAAGTTCGTTGGCAGATATTGGCGGTTTCGGCATCGAGCCTTCTGGTTTACCAAGCTTTATTATTATTTTTTGTAAAGCAGCTCGCCGACGACAAGAATCCAAAAAAAAGAAAAAACAAATTGTTTTCTTCATTTTCAATTTTATGTCGTCCAGTGGTCCTGCAGAAGCCTACGGGTCTGCTGAATATCCATTGTATTCCTAGGACTTATTTTCCTCATGAAGGAGCTTTGAGATTTGGCCTCGCCAACGATCCGCATGATATCTCCGCATTGATCCCGCGAGGAAGGACCGAGTGTACCCCGCAGTGTGGGCAAGGCGGCAGCCGCTGGGACCAGAGCCAAAATATGTGGAAATTGTATCGACCGGGTGCAAAGTGCGGCAAAGTGTCGGCTCAGGACCGAAGGGTCTCTGCTGCCATTCGTAGGGCAGTCGAAGGAGGCTGTCACAGCGTGTCAAGTCTCTTCGGCAGGATCGGGGTCATCTATCTGAGTGCCTTCCGAAAGAAAATACAATTTCGTTAAGCAATGTTCCCCTATATCTGGCGGAGAAATGGAATGGCAATATTACGTAATACTATTCGATAGAATTTAGTAAAAATACTAGGTACTTCGTTATTGCTTACTTTAATATCTCAAATATGTAGGTTAATTTTAATTTCAAGCGACGTTTTCATTCCCTTGGGATCGTTGAGGTGGTTATTAAGTATCAAAATGGCGGACTCATACATGTTTCATATCCCAGTGTATTAAATATTATGAAGAGGAAAAATTGAGATTTTTCCTATCAAAAAGCATTTTGAGTTCAAAAGAAATCATCAAAATAAAATTTTACCTGAAACCAACCATTTGGTACATGTTCGGCGGAGGCACATTTCAAAAAGGCGGCCTCTTACATGTTTCATATCCCTAAATATCTGAGAATTTACCAGAGGAAAAAAATCAACTTTAAACATAACTCAAAGACGCAAGACTTTAAAAGAAAAAGTCAAATGAATTTTTATATAAAACTATTTGTCATATTTCTGACGGACGTAAATTTTGAAACCAGACTCATTTCGTTTCAAAATGGCGGGAACATATATCCCTCCTTCAAAAGAACATCGGCCTAACTTTATAGTTACGCCTTAGGTCTTCAGTAGCAATTTGAAGACAGTTGCTTCAATAGTTGTAAACGTTGAAGGTTTTTAATCCAGGAACGATATATCTGATAATCCGATTCCCATTTTTTTAAAGTCATAATATGGGTTGTATATGCTTGTACTTAAGTTTAATTTATGGAAAAATAACATAAATTAAAATTTAAAAAATTGGAAGCTATTAAAAATGTTCTAATGGTTATCAAAAGAATTTCAATACCGTCGTTATAGTAGGGATCCTTTGCTTTACCAATACCCAATTTTTTTAAAACTCACATGGAACGTTCAAATACCTATATTGAAAAATTAGGTTTTGAGTTACGAAGTCGTCCTTTTGAATGAGCGATATTTGATATTTCATTTTCAAGATATGTTATGAAGACTTTTTTTTAAACCACGTCATATTTTGAGTTGAATCATGTTTGGACTTACAGTTATGTGGGACTCTTGATACAAGTAAAAATCAAAAATCGTTCAAGATTTTAATAATGTTTTTATAGTTATTAAATCAATTCAATATCATAATTATAACAGAAATGCTTGGCTTTATAAATACACACATTTTTATCTTTTTAAATCACATGAAACTCTCAAGTACCTCTATTGAAAAATTAGGCTTTTTGAGTTATGACATTGCACTTCTGAAAGAGCGATTTCTTTCATATCTCTACATACTTGATATTTATGAAAGGGAAAAATTAGAGTTTTCCAATCATAAAGCAAAGACTTTAAACGAAAACCGAAAAATAAAATTTTATTTATAACCATTTGGAATTTTTTTGAAAACAAATAAATTAGCAAATAAGCATTTGACTCCTGTACTTTAACCAGGACGCGAGATGACTTTGGGAAGAGTTGAGGCAGAATGAGCTCCCATAAAGAGGGAAGAAGCTATTACGACTATGGATACGTATCATGTTCTCGGCTTACATCGATAAAAAACTAACAGCAGTTTGGTCTGGGGCGAATGACTCCATCATAAATAGGCTGTTCTTAATCGATAAGGCACTGTGGCTTTTTAATATTGAGTTTCCAAATAACTAAGTCCCAAGTTTCTTTGCATTTGATATTATACATGTTGATGAAATTGTCCATTAACGAAAAAGGACAAATTCTTCTCAAAATATAAATCCGTTAAAAATATGCCAAATGTTTATAAGTAAAAATTAATTTTGACGGTTCATTTTAAAGTCTAAATTGCATGTTGCTGGAAAACTCTAATTTTTTCCTCTTGATAAATATCATATATGAAATATATGGCTTCTTCTAAGGACCCAAAAATTATTTAATAGAGCTATTTTTAAAGTTCTAATTTTTTAATAGAGCTATTTGAAAGTTCCATGTGAGTTAACAAAATAAAAATAATTGGGTCTTAGTAAAGCAAAGAATTCCTATTGTACTAATCGTATCGAAATTAACATATAAAAAAGTTAATATCATCTTTAGTCATTATTCCCATAAACCTTCAAGTTCAAACATCATATAACACAAATAATAAATTGACTAAATAAACAAAAACATGTTGGAAATGTAATATCCATAGAATACAGAATACGTCGCTACTGAATTAAAAACCTTCAACCAACACAATTGCTATTCTGCTTGATTCACAATTGCATGATTCACAATCACAATTGCTTGAGTCTTTGATCCCTACCGTTGAGCCGCAAAAACTAAAATGTTAATATCAGAAAGTGTTAGGATACTTCTTGGTCGAAACATAAGTGAGATAAGATATACATCCACGCATGGCCATATTTCACCACAAAATAAATTACATATGGTGGCTTTAACGTCCCTTCGGTCTACTCCGATAGGTAGCAGGACGAACTAGACAAGCAACAAAAAAATCTTTACTTGGTATTGAGACTCTTTGATTAACCATTAGAAACTTTTTTGATTTTACCTAATGTGATAAGTTCAAACATGATAACACTCAAAATATGACTTTAATTTTTAAAAAAAGTGTTGTAAATGGAATATCAAATATGCGGTTCCTGAATTAAACCACTTCAAGAAATACAATTGCTACTGAAGGCTTAACTTGAAAATGTCAATGTTTGAGTTATCTCGTTGTTCTTTTGAAGGAGCTACATAATCAAAATATATTTTATATACATTGGATGTATGAAAATAATTATATTAGCTGACACTTTAATGTATAATTATTGCTTTAGGAGTAATTTAATTTTCATTGAACTAAATTTTAATCAAAAGCGAACTACATACACGCAGATTGTATGGATTTATTTGTAAAATCCTATTTGTTATAATTGTACAGCGTTATAAGTCTAATTTAAACGTTCTGTAATGAATTAGAAACACCATTTTAGAAAAAACTAAAAAGAAATGTAGATGTAAAGTATTAAAAAATAATAATAACGATGCAAAAGAAACCAAGAATTTAATCCGACTGGCTGAAGAAGGAACTCGAAAATAAAGTTGAACAGGGAAAGAGTTATTAGATAAATAAGTAGAGTGGAAAAACAAGGAAAGTATTCTATATTTTATTTAATTTTATATATTTTTTTAACTAACAGATTTTATTTTGGGGATTTAATTTTAATCCGTCAGATGCAAATTCTAGATTTTGTATAAATACTTTTTATCTTAAAAATAATAATTATTTCATCTTTTAAGAGATTTCATTCAATATATTTCGAAAATTACTCTATTATCCAAAACAATACATGATTACTAATAAAAGCGTGTTGATAAAATGTAATAAACCAATCAGTATCTCTCTCTCAACTTTTTTTTGCTTACCAAACCGCACATAAATCAATATCAATCATACGCTTCGGGATTTCATATCATACGCCATTATGGACGATAAAATACTTTACCTGAAATAAAAATAAAGATAAATATTTCTTTATTTACGAACACCATAGTTCGTATGATATTTATTTGGTATGGGTGTACATTTTATTACGTCATATAAATGAATTTTACGCATTGCTAGTAAGTTACAAGCAAATTATTATTTACAACTACATAAAAAATAAAAACATGGAAGAATTTTCCCCGGGCTGAGTTCACAATAGGTAAGATTGACCAAAAATTTTCGTATTGGAATTTCATATTTTGCGATTCCACCCTGCTTGGTCTGAAACTTATTTTTAGTTTACTTTCGATTTTTTAAAATCAAGTAGACCTTTACAGTTGAGCAAAAACTCTTTTCGTTGCAGGTAAAGTACCTTTTCTGTTCATAGTATGCCAAAAAGTTACTAAAAATGTGTTCACGATGCAAAGTTATGGCGTTATGCACATTTTCATAATGATCAGCCTACTTTGATAATATAAGTAGAAAATAGGAGAAAAATATTATTATTAACGATGACATGATAAATCTTAGATGAGAAAACAGGGTGACTAGAAATGTTCAAATTCAAATTCAAATTTTTACAGTTTATCAAAAAAAAAATAATTGGGTCTTAGTAAAGCAAAGAATTCCTATTGTACTAATCGTATCGAAATTAACATATAAAAAAGTTAATATCATCTTTAGTCATTATTCCCATAAACCTTCAAGTTCAAACATCATATAACACAAATAATAAATTGACTAAATAAACAAAAACATGTTGGAAATGTAATATCCATGGAATACAGAATACGTCGCTACTGAATTAAAAACCTTCAACCAACACAATTGCTATTCTGCTTGATTCACAATTGCATGATTCACAATCACAATTGCTTGATTCTTTGATCCCTACCGTTGAGCCGCAGAAACTAAAATGTTAATATCAGAAAGTGTTAGGATACTTCTTGGTCGAAACATAAGTGAGATAAGATATAATATACATCCACACATGGCCATATTTCGCCACAAAATAAATTACATATGGTGGCTTTAACATCCCTTCGGTCTACTCCGATAGGTAGCAGGACGAACTAGAGAAGCAACAAAAAAATCGTTACTTGGTATTGAGACTCTTTGATTAACCATTAGAAACTTTTACAAACTTTTTTGATTTTACCTAATGTGATAAGTTCAAACATGATAAAACTCAAAACATGACTTTAATTTAAAAAAAAAAGTGTTGTAAATGGAATATCAAATATGCGGTTCCTGAATTAAACCACTTCAAGAAATACAATTGCTACTGAAGGCTTAACTTGAAAATGTCAATGTTTGAGTTATCTCGTTGTTCTTTTGAAGGAGCTACATAATCAAAATATATTTTATATACATTGGATGTATGAAAATAATTATATTAGCTGACACTTTAATGTATAATTATTGCTTTAGGAGTAATTTAATTTTCATTGAACTAAATTTTAATCAAAAGCGAACTACATACACGCAGATTGTATGGATTTATTTGTAAAATCCTATTTGTTATAATTGTACAGCGTTATAAGTCTAATTTAAACGTTCTGTAATGAATTAGAAACACCATTTTAGAAAAAACTAAAAAGAAATGTAGATGTAAAGTATTCAAATTCAAATTTTTACAGTTTATCAAAAAAAAAATTAAACTCCAATTACTCAATTTGGCTTCCTCCACGCTCTGCACATTTTTCTAACCTAAATCTAAAATTGTACATTCGCTATGGTCATTTGGTTGATTTCAGCAACAGCATCCCTAATTTTTTGTTTTAATAAGTCGATGTGTGAGTTTAAAGGGAATAATTTTATTTTCCTTGAGAATTCTTTGCATGTGCGATTTACTTATTGATAATTCAGTAGACCGTTTTCTCAATGATAATTGATTATCAGCGTTAACGGATTCCAGCACCAAGAGTGTAGCAGCATCTTCGTGATCATAAACTAGCTTTTTTTCTTCAAATTTTGGTTACTTCCAGTTTCTGTAAACTTTTTTACAAGTTTTTTTTAACCCATTGACAGAGATTACCATTGTTGGAAATCGCTCGTGAAACTTATTAATAACATAAGCATAAGATATTTCCCCAAATCCGTAACATTGTATTAGGTGACTGCGCTGTTCGAGAGTCAACATTTTTGATACGAAACAAGTAAAAATAAATTAACAAGTAATTTGCAACTTACTGATATAAGTAATCAATTTAGAACAAATACTTCAAAGTTTTGACGTGTATTTAAGATAATGGCAGTAAAGTGTTTGATTTACTACGACGCGATTGTTTTTCAAACAAAACAAAAGCGGATTTTATCAAAGTAGGCCGATCATTCTGTAAATTTGCATAACACCATAACTTTTCATTGTAAACAACTGTTTTTCTGTGACACTTTGGCGTACTATGAACGGAAAAGGTACTTTACCTGAAACGAAAAGAGTCTTTTCTCAACTGTAAAGGCCTACTTGATTTAAAAAAATCGAAAGTAAACTAAAAATAAGTTTTAGACCAAGCAGGGCGGAATCCCAAAATATGAAATTCCAATTCGAAAATGTTTGGTCAATCTCACCTATTGTAAATTCAATCCGGGGACACACTATATAATATCTATTGATATAGTTCTCAGTACCTATATGTTTTGATCTATGTCTATATGTATATCTATATGTTTAATATATATTAATTAAATATTTTTTACTTGTCAAATTTTTGTTGGTAATAAATAATATTTAGAATTTTACCCACAGCAAATAATTTGGGTCAGTGAACTTTTTATTCAGATCTTAATTTGATTTTGGTTATTGAAATAAGTTTTATAATAATTATGTATTTTAAACTTTTGTCATAATTTGTTTTTTTTAATGTGGTACGAGTCCATTTTAATCTTTAAAAATATCGTTTATGTTTTTAAATAATTTTAATGATTATTATTTCATAATAAAATTGAAAAGGTGTATAGTGTTAAAACATCACTCTTTGCTAAGTTATAAAAACATATCCTTTGCTCATATTTTTAATTAATTCAAATATTCAAGCCCTTAAATATCTCGATACATGAATAAATGGACATATACCACTTTCAAAAATAACAGCTCCAAATAATGGCATGGTAAAGAGATCTTATAAATTGTATTCATAAATGACAATGCGAATTTATTATGCACCGACACAAGTTAAAATCCATTCAAAACGTATAAACTACTTGATGCAAATTCTTCAAGATCGATGATGTTCCATGAACTGGCTTTTATTCCTACAGCGTTTTATCCTTTAAGTTGATAGTTGAAAATTTAAACTTTTCAATATTTCTTTGCAATAGCACTATATGGACTTATGGAATTGCAAAAATGGCAGCCTCTTGTCTCTTGAGAATTTAAATAATTACTGACAATTAATAAAGCCCTCTTTACTATGGACGAGGGAGCGGAGTGCCTCAGTGGTAGAGCACTGAGTTGCCAAGCTGAAAGTCCTGGTTCAAATCCCGCTGCTAAAAAGACTAATATTTAGTCTGTTAGCAGCCGGTGATGGATCGTATGGGATCTAGGACCCTCCTGGGCCTCTATAAAGTGGGTATCCAAAATAAGGGGGAAAATCTGGTTGTTGAGCGTGATCTAGGACAACTCACCTCCCTATACAACCGTTGTCCTGGAAACAGTACAGCATCTACCATATACTGAACCCCACGCCCGTTCACGGATTGTAGTAGTACATATTTTTAACTATGGATGGCTAGAAAAATTAATTATTCCCATGCACATTAAATTTGTTAGCTTAGTCGAAAGTTTACATCTATAATTTGTTTTCAATAAATATTAATACAATAATAATATTGACAATTTACTTGTTGGTAGATACTGAATATTTTGTAATGATATTTTAGGCACCGAACGATAAAGAAAACACGCTTTTTTTTCCTAATGGGTTTAATTTCCCGATGCTTCGGAAACAGGTTGTGCGTTACAGATAAGGGCATCCGCAAGCCGTGGAGACGTAAAAAGGATACAAAACAGAATATAAATGAAAACCAGAGTCAAAACGTTGCCGACAATTGAGACTGATACGACTGTTTAATTCAACAAGAGGCCTAATCAAACCGCTCTTCTCCAGGTTACAGTTGCTCTTTGAGATTGCATATCCTTCCTCTAATTATAATAATAATAAAGTCGTTATTTATTATTTTGTAAGTCCTGCAGGAGGCACTTAATATTTATAATTATTTTAAATTAAAACAAAATCTATTACATCTGGTCGATATTATAACTTAATGATGGAAACCACTGTTCATATTTAAATGGAGTCAGATTGGGAATTGTTTACTAAATAGTGTTGTAACCCAAAAACAACATTCTATTGATAAAACTTACCCACAGTCCATTTACAACAACATTATAAATATTAATTAATCTATGTTAAAGTTAGGAAATGAGTAATAAACTAATAGTGAAAAAATGCAATATATTGTCGGTAAAAGTGAAAAAACTTTTTTAAGATTCATTCAAAACCATTGTGTATAGCCAAACGTTTTTTACCTATGTCTTTATACATGGTGACTTTATTTTTCGTATTTAGAGAATATTGTCTTTTAATTAGCCAGAAAACACGTTAGTTAGCTTGATTGTAATAATGTACAAAGCAAACTATCTAATTGGCATCTTAGTGTACATTGGATCATTTTCAACAGTTCCAGATCGAATCAACATTCAATAGCTAACTATTGAATATTGTATTCGACAGGCTAGTTTAAAACGCCTCGTTGGTTTTTCAAAAAAATGTAACATCAAACACACGAATATGGACATAATTAATACTTTACCATGCAAGGAATTCGATTTTGTTACTGTTCGAACCAGATCAAGGTCGCGAATGTGGTACAACCGAGACGTTGAAACTCCAAGTTAAAAAAAAGATTAAAGAGTTTTAAAATTAACAAGTAAAGTAGAAAGTTATATATAGACACTTTTTATCAGAGAGAGGTTAATACATTCATACCATTGGCTATAAGGCTAAGATAAAATTTCATTGGCATATGAGGGGCCGTTTTAAGGAGATCATTGGAGCCTATTATAATTCTTTAACTATTACATGGAATCATCATGGTATCCCAGCTGCTGTTTCTATTGAGTGTCTAGTTCTATTGAAGATTTTGTGGCTAATAATAGGTTGCAAGAAGGGAATGTCATGAATGGAATGGAAAGGAGTATATTTGGAAATGGTGAGTATAGATATAGTATCGGGGTGGATTGGTAAGGAGTAAAACATAAACATAATATGGCAGGGGTGACCTGTGGTGTAGTTTTTAGTATAAGAACCTACAACGCCCAACGTCGTGGGTTTCCGATTAGCCCTAAGACTTTTCTTCTTCTTCTTTGACTTCCTCTTATACCACTGCTAGCGTCGAGGAGCCTCCACTCAATGCAGCACGGTCCCTACTCAGCCGCCTCTTTCCCCTCCGATGTGCTGAATGCATTCCTGAAAGAAAGCTCTGGGACGGCCTCTCGGCCTCCACTCAGTGGGTCTAGCTTCCATGACCTTCCTTGGCTCTTTCTCTTCTTCCATCCGGCAGACGTGGCCAAACCACATTAGCGGTCGGTTTTTTATGGAATCTTTTAGCTCGACCACTTATAGCTCAAATTCTCTCTTTCCTGATGCGGCATTCCTGGTCTTTCCATCGACTCTCCACAGGAATTTCATCTCCACCGCTGTCACTCGGGTAGCTTGTTTCTCTAACATAACCCAAGTACTAAGATTTTTAAGGAGGTAAAAATTCTTTTCTACTGGCCTTGCGGTGTCAGGGCCTCGTTAAAGATAACTATCCCGATAGATGCCGGAGTAGATAAAATTTAGTTTTCCCACTGCAGCATCGGCCCATCCATTTCTACAGAATCCTATCCATTTCTAGAATCAGTATATACCAACGAATAAGTAAGTTTTAAATTGTGTCAAGTGGACCGCAAATACGATTATTGGGTCTCTTTGAGTAATTTTATTAATTTATTTAACATTAATTCCTGAGAAATTGCCAATAATTACTATTAGTACAAAACTGCTGATCAGGATGCAGAGATGTTTGTAATTTTCACTTATCTTCTATGGATACTGCTTAACCTTTCCCACCCCTCGTATACCACCATTGTATTTATTAATTATTTCAAAGGCAATCCACCGGTTGTTTTGTAAAGATATGCAGGAAAAATAAAGTTTTTATATGAAGTTCTGATGACGCAACTTAATCAGATAATAAGGAGAAAGCTTCAGAGTAGACAAAGAATAACATAAAACACCGCTGTAATGCAAAAGATCATAAATTCGGGCTTACTGCGAAAAATGTGGGGTTCATTTTTTACTTCAGAAATCCTCTCTTTGCTTTTACTCGCTCAAGGAGCGGTGTCAAGTCTGGAAATAAATGACGTGCGCGAAACGAAAAAAAACTGAGAGAATTGGGGGAGGAAGAAAGGGTATAATTCATTAAAGATGGTATACCTAAACCCAAAATATTAAAATGAATTTTAAGTATTAATGGGTTTATACCAAAAATCATAATATCATCATAGATATTACCTTAATTATAATTATTAAAATAAATGCTATCGAAATTCATCGAACATTAACTTCCTGAAGGCAATGTTGCTTTTTTACGTTTATTTTGAATAATTATAGATTTTAACTAATTATTAGGGAGAGGGGTAGCCCTGAGGTATAGAGCACTTAGTGGCATTGCTGCAGATACCGGTTTCAAATCCGGCTATGATTAATATGTAACTTGATCTGTTTACAGCTATGTCGGACTCTGTGGGATCTGCAGACCCTCCTGGGACACAGCCAGCCTCTATTTATAATAATAATAATGTCTTTATTAATTCTGGGACAAGTCCCTTTAGAATAACAATATAGGTAGGTATTGTAAGCTATTATGCCTTAGAGTATACAAATAATTACAATTAATTAATTATTACAAATAGTTTAGTAAGTGAGAAAGAGTAAAAAACAAAAAAAATAATAATGAAAAAAATGCCAATTACTTCCAATAACAATATTTTAAAAACAGATTAGAAGAAGAGAAAGAAAAACAATTAATAAGTTAACAATGATTGTTGGATACAAACGTGGTTTATATCCCACACACTACTTATATACATAGATAATCACACATTCAACAAACATTTAAAAAATTAAAAAACATCATTCATTCATCGAATGAGAGAATTTAAACTCAACACCTAGTATCCCTACAATTTTTTGGGAATTGTAGGGATACTAGGTGATGGAATATACGGGATTTGAAGGTTGGAAGATTATTGGAACGACGAATGGAAGAAGGTATAGAGTTCCAAAGGGAGGAGGGCCGGATAAGGAAGGCTCTTTCAAAACCTGCTGCTGTATATAGATCAGAGAGCCGAAAACGGATGTTACGGGAGAGGACTGTGGTTTTGAATTGAAAGAGATCGAAAATGTATGATGGACGGTGGGATTGGACAACTTGGTAAAGAAAGGATGCTAGGTACTTAGGACGATAGGAAGGGTAAAGCAACTTCGGCCCTTCGTAAAATCAGGTGACCGGCCCATCTCTCGGGATCCCAAAGATGATGAGCTATACAAGCATACGTATAAATAATTGAGGAAAAAACTGGCGACCAAGCGTGATCTCGTACTATTTACCTCCCTACACAACTGTTGTTTTAGAAACAGTACAATCTCCAACATGCACTCAGCCCAAGACACTTAGGTTGTAGTGGTACAGCTTTTTTTAAAAAATAAATAATTATGTAATGTTGCGAAATTATCTTAACGACACAGTATAAAGCCTACAGCCGTTGCAAAACTTACACCTCCACACGAAATCTCTTAGGCGAATGAAACTCTGGTACAACATTAGCGTTAATTGACAGAGGTATACACTCCTGACTCAGCCTAATTAAAACATCAGGCTAATGCTCTGATTTTATCTCAAGCGAGAATTATTTTATATGAGTTTTCGTAAGCGAATGTGAAATTGTTGGAGCGTTCTTTTACCATTACTTTCCAAGTTCACGGCTTTTATCGGTGAGCCTTTAATCTCGATTTCACTCTCTTCGGTGGCTAAAACGTTTTTAAATTATCTAAAAAGTTTTAGCGATAAACAATGAACGAACGAAAAAGAAATAAGGATATTCCTCGATATATTATTAATTTTTGTTCCGTTTATTTTGACATAACATAATCAAGTAAATACGAGTTACTTATTTTTTTCGTTTATACAATTAATGTTTAGAGTCAAATTATAAATTTTGCTGGTGGAAATTAACACACCCCTGGATACCCGAGTTAACTACACCGCTACACAGACAACACAGTACACACGACATTATATTATTCTGACATGATCATGTCACAGTACACAACTCAGGGCAACCTTCCTTGGTAAGACCCGAGTTTGGATAGTGAAACCAAAAAACGAGTTGTTCCGAGGATTTCTTGTTGGGCTAATCATCCGTTAGAGTGTATATTTGAGTAACAGACATTCGGCGAGTAGCCTCGGATTTGGATGTAAATTATACAGAACGCTAAAGCAGAAAAAAAACAAAATTATCAGGCAAACTCGAAATCTGACTAGTACCAGGGGGAAATAGCAGTTATGGCTGAAAGTTCCTCCACGCTGAGGCACTATACAAAAAGACATTTTTTTTCAATAATTGACTTTTGAGTCAACGTATGCAAGATACAAGATGCACATATACAACATACTGTTACGGGCTACTGGGTGTAAAATGGACTAAACTATTACTTAATTCAAGAATCTAATATTTATTAACAAATTAAAAAGAATACAATGAGATTATTTAAAACAGTTAAATTATTAAACTAATATCAATTTACAATAATAATATTCTACTAAATGTTATCTAATTTCTAAGATAATATACAAATAATATAAGATATTGTTAATACTAAGTAACTAAACTATTTATATAAATTTGTACAAATACAATAATATTACACTATAGTTTACAATTACAAATTAACACTTACAGTTCGCTAACTAAAGTCCACCGACCGTAAGACTCTTCAAATATGACAAACTGCCACACAGTTTATTACACTAATTACACGGTCACTAATTGTCACTGTTGCTCACTAAGCACTTATTACAGACTGATACTAATACTAACTAACTCACACACACTGCCACTAGTTAACGACTGCTACTCACTGGCTTATTACAGACTCGTCTTATTACTACTGCCGGCCAGAACAGCTGTCCTTTTTATATAGGCAAGGCCGGTCGGGGTGGGGATTTCTCGGAAGAAGGCCCAGAACCGCCTAGACCGACCCACAAGGATCTACGCCATTCTATAATCCCTTCCGCTTAATCCCATTGTTTGCCTAATCCGCTCTAGGCAGATCAGAAGCCGGTCCTACTTTCCGCTCTGACCGTAACACTGCCCCCTCCTTAAAAGTGCTCTGCCCCAGAGCATAGTCCGGAGAAATCGGGCGGTCATGAGCTTCCCTCGATGGAGACGCATTTCCTTTCCAGGGGTTGAACGTGCACACCAATATGGCGACTCCAGAGTTGGCGAATATCTGTTCAAGCATGTTTCTGACAACCTTCCACTCCAGGCCGTCATATCCACAGCCCAACTTAGGGATCGCGAGCTTGGTGACACGCAGTCTCAGAAGCTTACTCCGCAGGTCGTCGAGGCTTCGCCGCAGTGCGTCATATGTGGGCTTCTGATCAGTAGCACACTTGGTAACTAAGTAGAACAGGTGTCGTCCTTCGTGCGTATGGTGGAGTGCTTTCCCGACGCGTGGTCCTTGGCGTTCCAGTTCCTCAGTTCCAGCAAACTTCTTCCTGAAGACGGTTGCAATCCCTCGGGAAGTCCTCAGATCTTCGGCTACACAATGGGCCAGAGAATAGTCCGCGGGTAACGAGAAGATATCTCTGTATACTGCCTGAGTTACTCCACGGGAACCTTGTACCTTAGGTTGTGCAACTGATACCTTACTGGCCTCCACGTTGTTGAGGTACCTGACTTGCTGGTCTTTTGTCGGGCCATGGTCTCCTTTGTATTGGGCCAGTCTATTAAAATGGACTACCCTGGGTTTTCCTTTTGGCTGCTTTCTGATCCTATAGATGACGTCGTTTATCCTATTGATGATCTCAAACGGGCCATCCCAGGAGTTCTGAAGTTTAGGTGAGTAGCCTCGCCTTCTTCGAGGATCATGTAGCCAGACCAAATCTCCAGGTTGGAATCCACCTTTCTCTGCCCTGATGTCGTAACGCTCCTTCATTCTGTCACTGGCTCCCTGGATGTTTGCACGAACCTTTTCGTGGATATTATCCATCCGCTTCCGTAGATTCGTGACGTACTCCTCTCCGGCCACTTCCTCATTAGGCTTGAACCCGAATTTCAGATCACAAGGCAAACGAAGTTCTCGGCCGAACACCACATTTGCGGGGGTCTGCCCCGTTGCTTCATGGACTGAACTCCGGTAGGCTAACAAGAACAAGTGAAGATACTGGTCCCAGTCTCGCTGATGCTCGGAGACCACTTTAGACAAATATCGACCCATTGTCCTGTTCATGCGCTCCACCATGCCATCCGATTGAGGGTGAAGAGGTGTCGTCCTGGTTTTCCGTATTCCCAGTGCTTCGCACATCCCGGAGAAGACTGCAGACTCAAAGTTTCTTCCCTGGTCAGCGTGAAGTTCCATGGGTACTCCAAACCGGCTGACGAGCTGCTTCACAAGTACGTCTGCAACCGTGACTGCCTCTTGATTCGGAAGGGCATACGCTTCCACCCACTTAGAAAAATAGTCCATGGCCACGAGAATATATCGGTTGCCTTCGTCTGTCACAGGGAAAGGGCCAGCGATGTCAATCGCTATCCTCTCGAACGGTGCTCCCACGTTGTACTTCTTCATAGGGGCCTTCTTTTTTCTTGTTGGTCCGTTAGAAGCCGCACAAGTCGCACAACGCCTGCACCAGTCCAACACATCGTCCTTAAGGTTTGCCCAGTAAAAGCGTTCACGAACTTTTTCCAATGTACGGTGAACTCCAAGATGGCCGCCAGTTACACCGTCATGTAGTTCCCTAAGCACTTCGGGCACTTTATTCCTTGGAACGATGAGCTGTAGCCTGCGCTGATCTCCTTCCGCGTTCTCCAATGCCCGTTTCAGCAGCCCGTTGTCCACTAAAATGGAGTTCCATTGGGCCCAGTACGTTTTTACATTCTTCGACATTGGAGCAACATCCTGCCAGGCCGGTCTTCCTCGCCCCGATATTTTCCATTCCTTTATTTGTTTTAAGTCCGGGTCCTCGTCCTGTTCCTTTGACACCTCTGCATCTTGCCAACTGTCGATGACAACTGTAGTCCTCAATACCGCTGCCTGCTTCTCCTCTTGTCGAGAACAATGCTTGCAGCCTTCTTCACAAGGTCTTCTTGACAGTGCATCCGCATTCCTGTGGCTCGTTCCAGAACGATGAGCAGATTCAAAGTCATACTCTTGAAGGCGCTCAATCCACCTCGCCACTTGCCCCTCAGGTGACTTGAATCGCAGCAGCCACATTAGAGCCGCGTGGTCCGTTCTCAGCAGGAACCTTCTTCCGTATAGGTATTTATGAAAATGCTCTATGGACTTTACTACTGCCAGAAGCTCTTTCCTTGTGACACAGTAGTTTCGTTCCGGAGCTGAGAGTGCTTTGCTGAAATATCCAATCACCCTTTCTTCTCCGTCTTGGAGCTGAGAGAGGACACTTCCAATGGCGATGTTGCTGGCATCTGTGTCAAGTATGAACTTGCCCTCGGGGCGTGGATAGCTCAGAATAGGAGCACTAATCAATTTGCTCTTCAGCTCCTCGAAGGATGCCTGACACTCGTGATCCCAATGGAAAGTCCTTTTCTCCTCGGTAAGTCTGGTAAGAGGTTTTGCGATGTTAGCGAATCCTTTCACGTACCTCCGGTAATAGGTGCAGAGCCCGAGAAAACTTCTCACCTGGTGCTTATCTCGAGGTACTGGCCAGTTGGTGATCGCTGCTATCTTCTCTGGGTCAACAGCAACTCCGTTGTCTGACACAATATGCCCCAGGTAGTTGACTTGCCTTCGGAAGAGATTACACTTCTTCGGGTTCAACTTAAGGTTCGCTGCACGCAGTCGTTCGAAGACCTTCTCCAGGTTCTTCAGATGGTGATCGAAGGACTTTCCCAGCACAATGATGTCATCTAGGTACACCAGGCATACCTCCCAAGAGAGACCTCTTAACACATTTTCCATCAGCCTCTCGAATGTGGCAGGAGCATTGCAAAGCCCGAACGGCATTACTGTAAACTGCCAGAGCCCAGTGCCAATTGAAAACGCCGTTTTCTCTTTATCTTCAGGTGCCAATCCAACCTGCCAATATCCACTGCGGAGATCCAAGGTAGAGAAGAGTTTACACCCCTCTAGGGTGTCCAGCGTATCGTCAATCCTGGGAAGCGGATAGCTGTCCTTCTTGGTGACATTGTTCAGAAGACGGTAGTCTACGCAGAACCTCGTTGTGCCGTCTTTCTTCTTCACCAATACAACAGGAGACATCCAGGGGCTACTCGAAGGCTCAATGACACTGTCAGCCGCCATCTCCTTTATAATCTCCTCGGCGTCCTCCCGTTTGGCTAACGGCAGCCTCCGCGGAACCTGTCGGATGGGCTTCGCATCCCCAGTGTCAATCTTGTGCTGGACGATATCCGTTCTGCCCCGTGGTCCTGGTCCGATCTCGAAGACGTCATGCCATCGGGTAATCATGTTTTTCACCTCCTCGCTCTGTTCAGGTGAAAGGTCGCGGCATGACTCGTTAACAAATCCTTTTAGTTCTTCTGGCAGTCCTCGGAGCTCGGTGGGACGACGTTGCAGCTGACGAACCACTGAGGTAGCGGTTGTACACTCCCCGACCGGTGTTCCTTTCTTCAGCGTTACCGGGAAGCTGTTCAGGTTCATTAGCCGAATTGGAGTGGTAGGTCCGATCTTGATGAGAGACCTAGCAACCAGTACGCCGCGCCCGATCTCTTGTTCTTCGTGCCTTCCGGGTTCAACTAGTACACATTGACCCTCCGGTAGATGTCCTTCGACTGTCCCATGTGTTACGATTTGGCTCCGTGCAGGTAAAGTGGTGTCTTCTAGTAAGAGCACTCGTGCGTAGAGATCCTTTCCCTGCCGAAGGATGACTTCTTCGTCTCCCATCGTCAGCACACCTCTCGACATGTCCAGCTTGATCCCGTATGCCATCATGAAGTCCATGCCCAATATGACATCTTCATCGATCTCTGCCACGAGAGCGCGGTGCTTCAGATGTTGACCCCCGATGATGAAGGTGGCAACTGTCTCCCCGTAGACCTTGGCTGGCTGTCCCGTGGCAGTCCGTAATGCCCAAGTTGTTGGTAAGATCTTCTCAGCTGGAAGTGTCTTCGAGTTCAAGATTGTCATGGTTGCGCCGGTATCTATTAGCAGACTTTGCAGCTGTCCGTTCACCATCCCATCAACGTAGAAACTGTTCGTTCTGCTTCCTATTGACGCAACCCTGGTGGTCTTCCTGGGGCCTTTGACGTTACGGGTTGACAGTTGCCCCTTCCCATCAACCCTATTTAGTTTTCCTGTGGCTTTTCTTGCTTCTTCGATGGACACTTGCTTCTAGGGTGTCCAAGTTGGCCGCAGCTCCAACAGCGTATCTCCTTCTTACGGGTCCTGAGAGCCTCTAAAACTTTCGTCACTAGGTCCTCGAAGCTGGGGACTACATTTGGCTCCGCTTCTGCTGCTCGTACTCGTGCATGGCCCCGTACAGACTGTCTAACAGCCTCGAACTCCATGGCCTGGGATAATGCGTCTCCCAAAGTTTTCGGCCTGGCGAGCTTCACTGCTTGCTGTGTCTCTGGGTCCCGAAGTCCATCCAGGAATTTGTCGACAGCCAAGCTTTCGTAGACATCGTCGGTGACCGATGGGTAGGCGTTCCTCACCAGCCGGGCAATATCCGCTTCAAATTCCTGCAAAGTCTCGTTGGTCTTCTGGACCCTGCTTCTCAGCTGTGAGCGATACAGCTGGTCCATGTGGCGGTGGCCGAAACGCATCTCCAGTCTTCTGATCAGCTCCCCGTAGTTGGACCGCTCCGACATGGGTATCCCCTGCAGTACTCCCAAGGCATCTCCACGCAGGGCCAGACACAACGCTGAAGCTTGGGTCTCCTGTGACCACCCGTGGATCGAAGCAGCTGTCTCGAAGAGAGTCATGTAGTCCTCCCACGGCGTCTTTCCGTCGAATACTGGAATGGTATTGTGAGTTGGTGGCGCCCCAGCATAGGCGGGTAGAATGGTGTTATAATGGCTGCCCTCGCAGGAACGGTCGATGTCGTTCGTCGGTGGGTTGCTCATACGTCCCTCGAGAGCTTCCATTCTTAGCCTAATTTCGTCAACTTTTTCTCCTAGCCTAGATTCTACAACAGCTACTTTATTATCTACATTTTCCATTAGCTTATTCTCTAATGTGCCTAATTTAGACTCTAATGTATACAATAAATCACTTTTTACAGTACTTAGCTCATTTTTAACAGTGCTTAACTCATTACCTAGCTCATTTTTAACAGTACCTAAATCATTCTGTAAATTACCTAGCTTATTTTCTACATTGCCTAGTTCATTTTTAAAAGTTGCAGACAACTTGCTTAAATCAGTTTCAAACAGAACGTCATCTGGATTTTCCCCTAGCTCTACAAAAAATTGACGCAAGCGATGTTGCAGTACACTTTTATTTCCTGAAGAATCCAGATCACGTTCTTCTAATTCCCTTTTTAGATCCGCAACTTTTAAATCCATTAATTTAACACTTTGAGAAGCCATTTTTCATACAGTAGCCCAATAATTACAATATAATAACAATTACACAAAATATCCCACTTCTGACACCAATTTGTTACGGGCTACTGGGTGTAAAATGGACTAAACTATTACTTAATTCAAGAATCTAATATTTATTAACAAATTAAAAAGAATACAATGAGATTATTTAAAACAGTTAAATTATTAAACTAATATCAATTTACAATAATAATATTCTACTAAATGTTATCTAATTTCTAAGATAATATACAAATAATATAAGATATTGTTAATACTAAGTAACTAAACTATTTATATAAATTTGTACAAATACAATAATATTACACTATAGTTTACAATTACAAATTAACACTTACAGTTCGCTAACTAAAGTCCACCGACCGTAAGACTCTTCAAATATGACAAACTGCCACACAGTTTATTACACTAATTACACGGTCACTAATTGTCACTGTTGCTCACTAAGCACTTATTACAGACTGATACTAATACTAACTAACTCACACACACTGCCACTAGTTAACGACTGCTACTCACTGGCTTATTACAGACTCGTCTTATTACTACTGCCGGCCAGAACAGCTGTCCTTTTTATATAGGCAAGGCCGGTCGGGGTGGGGATTTCTCGGAAGAAGGCCCAGAACCGCCTAGACCGACCCACAAGGATCTACGCCATTCTATAATCCCTTCCGCTTAATCCCATTGTTTGCCTAATCCGCTCTAGGCAGATCAGAAGCCGGTCCTACTTTCCGCTCTGACCGTAACAATACAATAAAAGAGCAAAAAAAAAATCGACAAGCCGAGCAGCAAAACTTCATAAGCTCGTACATTAATATACCTAAATTTGACTCCAAGAATTTATGAGCCCATATTGAACCACTAAAATCGACTTTAATTCAAATTACTTAAATAATTTTTTCTCTGCAACTCAAATTTACAGCAAATGGTAATAAATCAGAATTGGAATTTATTTTAATGTTTATCTCAGAATTTCTGTTCATAGTAATAGTGACTCTCCATACAATTAGTAAATATAGAAATTGATTCTAGTGGATTCGCCATTAATTTCTGAAAATTTGTATCTGAAATCAATATTTAACTTTTTTTAGAAACTTGCCAGAGTAAATGCGTCATTGGAAGCTTAACCAAACATTTTAGAAGCTTAAAATCAAAGCGGTTTAAAAAGCTATAAGTTAGTTTTTGTTAGATTTCTTTATCTTTATTATTATCTCTAAATTTTTTCAGGTTTTTCTATTTGAAAAACAAAATATGATTAAGTATATTTAAATGGAAAATAGTTGATGATAATTTTGTGGAAAAAAAAACCTGTACCACCACGAACCGTGGACGATTCTGGGGGTTCACTACATGGTAGAGACTGTACTGTTTCATGGACGACGGTTCTGCAAGGAGGTGACTTGTCCTAGGTCACGTTCAACCGCCAGGTTTTCCCCCTTATTTTGGGTACCCTATTTTTATAAAATTTTATAGAGGCTGGGTGAGCCCCAGGAGGGTCCTAGATCCCATTTGATTCATCTCCCGCCGGAAACAGACAAAATAAAAGTAACTGCCTGCAGCGGGATTTGAACTAGGATTTCCGGCGTGACAATTCAGTGCTCTACCACTGAGCCATTCCGCTGCCATTATAATTGGTGTTGTAAAATGGTGTAAAATGACTATTATAAAGGAAAAAGATCTGAGCTAACAATTAAATAGTAAAATCTACTGATTATCTCGAAGTAGGCACATCAGTAATAATCAGATCTATTTCACCGTTTAATAAATAAACCTGATTATAAATGAATGTATTTAGAAAAATAATAAGAGTTCCATTATTTACACCGTTGGTAGATTTCATTCATAAATTATTTAATAATAAAAGCATTAATGAATATTACATATAAATATGCTGGTTAATTATTAAACCTACTTCTCAATTCGTTATATTTTATCATTTATTTTTTAAATCTTCATAAAATATTTAATGGTTTCCTTAAGATGATGATGGATCGCGTGCTAGCGCTGAAGAGGATGCAGTTAAAGATTTATTATTATTTTCTATTAAATGAGGATTATTCGCTGCTTCAGGGATTTGCCCGGACAGCACCCCATCCCTATAAAGTGGGTTGCTGATCCCTTAAATGAGCTGGGGAAAAACCTGTTGGCTAAGCAGGACGTTGACCGCACCTAATCCTGCAGAAACCACTGGTGATTAAGCAGAGTAATAACCTCAAGGCGCTTATGGTCTGGACTTTATATCATGTAACTGTTTAAAAACAATCAAGAATCGGTATGTTTTTTTAAATCTTAACTTTGAGTTTTATCTTAATTTTTATTAAATAGTCTTTAATATATTTTTTTGTCTATTAAAATGAGACAATTTTTGAGAGCATAAAAGGATACAAATAAAAACAAATACCTTTTTTTCAATATTCTTGAACTGTCATTGTTATTACGGGAATAAGTGATGTACAGGATATCTTGTCTAAAGAGGAAAAACCGGTGGATTAAACTAGAAGTTAATATACCTAAATGAAAATGTGATGTAACAAAACTATACGGCAAATGTCTCTAGCAGTTATTGTGACTTGATGTTTAAAACACCATTTATTTCTATATTTTTGAAGTTTTAATATACTCAGTTTAATCAACTAACCCTGGCCAGAGTAGTGCGTTGCGTTGCCTGATCTTATTTATGTAACCCTAAAACTTTGCTGTGATCAACTTCTTATTTAGGTAACGAAAATGCTGATGATTAAATTACTAAAGAATAGATAATCCCGAAGGATAATGAGGACACTGAGGTTTGTAGTACAGAGAATAGAGTAGGTCGAGATTTTTAAATATCTTGGAGCTCATCTTAATGAAATTGGTATGTTGACTAAGAAATGGTCCAGAGTATTGGAGGGGCAGGGGAAATATTCAATATGGCCTCACGGGGTGTCCTGGAATTAAGGGAGCCTTAATAAATCAACCATCCTTCCTATCCTATCTTACTTGTAAGATGGAAGACAGCATAAGGGAGGCTTTCACGAAGCGAGGAATAGGCTGGGACAGAAGGAAAGATACTTGGTCCAGACTTTATAAACAAGATCCTCTCCCGTACAGGGGTAGAAGTGGGAATGATGAAAGAATGGACAACGAAGTGCAATGTATAAAAACATTTTTTATGAAAACTTTTTTTTATGATTTGAGCTTTTAGTAGTAGAATATATCAATCATATAACAAGCTTGAATGTAATAAAATAATGGTGGTAATGAATAACACTGAGAATAAGAAAAATAATAACTCACATATATATGATCCCTCTTGAACCTATGATGGAGGTTGCCGATGAACGTCTCCTCAGTGAGCGGATCTAGCAGAACTGAGTCCCAGGCTCCGACTTCCTGCTCACCTCCGTCCATCAGCCCTGTAAGGGAAAAAACTACATTATTCCATTGCCCACGACAACAGTAACATACATTATACAATTATGTAGTACATGTAGGTACTTTGTCACAAACATGTAATCATCTCTCTAGGATATAAAGAAATTTTTCGGACGGACCATAACTGAGAAACCACACTTATTATTCCAAGATTTTTTTTCTCCCAGCGTTATTAAGAATCACTTTTCTCCAAGCCCGCAATACTCCACTTTTTCACAACTCTCATCATTCTACCCGCGGGATTCTGACATAAAAAAATATTACTCCTAATTTAGTCCTACTCATGCCCTCGAATTCTTACAATGCAAGTGTACATATCATAACCAACTCGTACTATAAATTATACATAATTACTACTCACAAATGATTATTATCGATGTATAAAGTTCCAGTAAGATCGAATGACGTTAACTGCGTAATATAGAGTTTGAATGAAAAGAATTCTATAAAATACTATAATAACAACAAATAAATATTGAAATGTTTTAATTTTATAGCCAAAAATTACAGATTGCTATTGCTCTCCAATGATCAGCTGTTTTTTATATAATCTTCCAACGTGTTCGTTTATTATTTTCCTTTGTTATTGCTTCTTTCATGAATGTCTTTAAGTGAGGAAGCAGATTCTGACTGACGATCCAAATTTGACTTTTGGTGTATATCTTGATGAGCCCTAAATTGGCGAAATGTTGACTGGTAAGTTCCTGTATTTTAGAAAATTAAGACTTGGTTTTTTCGAGTTTTCCAACAGCATTGTAATATTTACGAGATTTTCAATTTTTTTCAATTGTTTTTTATTACTCTATTTATTTTATTTTTTTTTAAACTAAGTATAACAAATGGATAAACTGATTTATCATAGAGAAAAATATAAAGTAAGCCGAAATCATCATTTTAATGGAATATATTATATTATCCTATATTTCCTGTAGTAAGGATATATTGTTCGCTATCGCCGATTGCTATCGTCAAAGTAAGTACTGCCTTAAAAACCTTCCTTGGCCATGCTACATCACAAATATATTGAGTATTTGTGAAATTGGAAAAAATGAAATGCACATTAAAAAAAACCAGTGATTATTACAATTAATGAGACAAATCAGAAATGATGTTAGGTATCTGTATGCATAAATAAAGGATACAATGATAAATTAAGTATATTAAAAAGATATGAATTAAATATTAAAAAATATTTTAAAGGAAGTTTATTTATTATATATACTATAACCTAGATTCTGTCTGAAAAGGTTGAATTTTCTTCAAGAAGTGCGATTCAACTCTATTAAGCTGGATCGACGGCAATATTCTCCTTTAGTCCATATTCTATTGACCCGGTCTTTTCTTAACCTAAGCCATCCATCTTCTCCTTGTCCACTACTTTCGACCTGTTGCTTCGTATTTCAAGTTATCTGCGAGGCCATGCCATTCCGATTATTTTTACTTTACCGACTTTACAAAAACCTTCCGCCAAGTACAGTCCTCAAATATTCTGGGACTTATTTTTTGAATGGGGATTCCATCCCGGAGAATAAGCAGGCTTAAAGGGGAGAGGCATTTTTAAAAATATTTACACAGTATTACGAAGGGTTGTTGTTAAATCATTTTTTCCCTTTTATTTTGGGAACGTTTTATGTGGAAAACACTCATTTAGAAGAGTGGTTTTCCATATAAAATGTTCATTCCATTTTCTAACATGCTATATCAAGATAAAAACTTAAATGAAAAGTCAGTAATATTCGTTTGCAGTACTAACAAAAAAACAAAACAATAAGTATAACAGAGAGGTAAAAATAAAGTATATTCGATGTATCGTTTCATATAAATCGGTTGATAAGAGCCTGAGAGGAGGTTTCAGTCTGATCTTAAAATAAGTGGTGTTTAAAACGGAATCAGATTTTAAATTTTAATAAATTGTTTGATATATTTTATAACTGCGTTTTTAATAATATAACTCTATGGATCTGAGATTAGTGTTATTTTAGTAAATTTCTAAACAGTATCAATGCGATGAAATATATTCAGTGTTTTAAATGGTTAAATTAATTCATTTTTGTTACTTGTACTTCGTTGTAAATTTGTGGGTCTTTTTCTAATCGAGTGCAGGACAAACTTTTTTAGTGAACAAAAAAATATCATTGAATAAGATCATTTAAGATAATTAACAAAATTTTAATAAGTATTAACAGACGGAAAAAAATTAAAACCAATGATTATAAAAAAAAATCGCATAAATATTATAGAACAAAATATAACCGCCGACCTTGGTTTATAAGAGATTGGAACAAAACATACTTTAGTCCTATTTGAGCCGTATAGTATAGAAATGCAATTTAAATCAATATTGAGTGTTATAGATTCAATACCATCATATATTTTCGTTAAGAACAGGTCTCAAAACCTTTATCGCAGACAGTAAGCAATTAACCGTCATATGCTATCAAAGTATCCTATATTAGGGTTTACTTCTTGGAAAACTAAATATTAAACTACAATCTTAATATATTTATAATAACCTAAGCATTTGAAAATTTCGAGTTTTTTCGGTAGCAAACTTGGATTTCCACTAGTCAGAAATGCCCTTACATTACATCAAAAATGCAGCTCTCTTCAATTTATTGCGACCTTCAAGTACCTGGCCGCTGGCCTAGTAGGCAATGGGAGCGGGTAAAATTATGTGTACATTAAACCTTCAAAATTATTTTGCTACTATTACTACGTTAATAGTATCTTTACACTAACAATTAAAGGTTTCTCAAAGAAAAACACACAAAAAAATGAGCCTATAATCACTTCTATTGAATTTTAAAATTATAATTATTTGAATTTGAAAGTTATAGTACTAGATAACCATTTGGAAATGATAAGTCTAATAATTAATACTATTTTTTATAAATTAATATTATTTTAGTTGTATTATAAAATACAGTATAATTATATAATTATAAAATAAAATAATATACTCAACTTGCTAAAAGAATGGAAAAAATTCATTGTTGATAAAATCACAATGAAGTTTAAAATAACGAATGCTCAAAATGACTCCCTGGAATCAAATATTTTGATTATATAGGTAAGATAGTTCAATTCAAAGGACTAATTTGAGATCTTATTGTTGAACAGAAGACTTGCCATTGTAAAAAAAACCTATTAAGCCAATCATTTCGTCCCAGATTCCAGTGTACAGAAGATCTCTAAGGCTGGATAATAAAGGAGGTTCAGTAAAATTAAAGGAGTAAGTCCCTAATAATAAAACCCGAATAAAAGTACTGTCATTATTTGCCTCATCATTTTATAACCCTTTAAAATTATGCCTTATCCGGGATTTTTTTAGTATTAGTATTTTCCCTGATTAATCTGTAACATTTCTTCTTCTAGAGGCACGGCAGACGCCTAAAGCGGTCCTTGGTCCTTGGCAACCATTTTGTCCCAGGATGGTCTATCTGCAGCTTGGGCTATATTATTCCTCCTGGTCTAATGTCTGCTAGTACATTGTCCCACCACTGGGATCTAGGTCTTCCCCTAGGTCTGGTCCCGATTGGATTATTTTTGTACACCTTCGAAGGACACCTCCCATCCTCCAACCTAATAACGTGTCCGAGCCATTTTACTCTCTGCACTTTGACAAAATTAGAAAGGCTGAGATCCTGGCATTCCCTACACAACTACATATACCGACGCAGTCGCCAGGATCCATTTTCCTTGATAGGCCCTATTGTTCGTCTCAGGATCTTTCTTTCGAAGCGGTCCACCTTATCTGCATCGGACTTGTTGAGAGTCCACGTCTCACAGGCATACGATGCTACTGGCAGTATGAGGCATTTGTAGATCCTCATTTTCGTAGCACAGCTTAATAACCTACTCCTTATAATTTTGGCGAGGGAGAAGTACCCTCTGTTTGCAGTCTATTTTTTATTTAAGCCTCCTCGTTCATGTTTTCAGTTATAGTAGATCCCAGATATTGAAAGCTAGGGACAACCTGGAAGGTGCTGTTTCCTAGCTGTACTTGTTCTGGGACCGTGTCTTTTCTCCTGATGCACATCATTTTTGCTTCCTTCTTATTGACCCTGAGACCCATGTATTTAGCTTCTTGGTCTATCTTTATAAAAGCCTCCTCTACACTGGCTAGTGATCTACCGTTAATGGCCACATCATCCGCTATGCTAGTACTTGTACCATTCTTGTGAATACCGTGCCGCAATGATCCAATCCTGTCATGCTTATTATTCTATGGAGGACTATGTTAAACAGTAGTGGTACCATTGCGTCACCCTGCCTTAGCCCTGCGTTGACACTGAACGGTCCACTATTCTTACCCTTTATTCGTACTTGGCTTGTATTCCCTTCCATAGTGCATCTCGTTAAAGCAATCAGCTTTCTAGGGAAACCTTTCTCTTGTATGGTATAGTTCCTTCCTGATCACTGAATCGTAACATTTAATGATTCGAAATATTACAATTTATACTTTATGTGACCGGAATGCGAAATGAAGAAAATATCCTTGGATTACTTCGAAACTATTTTAGATTTATCCTAATCAATCAAAGTCATGTTAAGCCAATTATTACATTTAAAAATAATGATATGTATCAAACATATATAACATTGATAATAAATATTTTAATATTAATAGTTTTAAAATTAATAGAAAACAATAAGGAAATTGTATGTGACAGAAAGAACATAGATAACGGAATACCCTTCAGCAAAGCTTAAGTGTATTGCGAGCAATGTAGGCAGCAGCGCCGTCATCATAGCTACGAAAATAGTTTAGTAATCAGTTGAATACAATTTCATTTTTCTAGATAATTTATCGTCCGTCCATTTTTTTAACCGAACCTATGTTACAAGAAAATATGTAATAATAAACAATTTATTTGTTAAAAAAATAAATAACGTACAGCTACAATTAATTTATAAAAAAATAATGTTTGAATACTTGATTGCTAGACTGCACATTTCTAATGAGCTAATATACACATGAGGTGTATAATATACTAAATTACATTTTTACATCATTGCAAGCACTAAAGGAATTCGCATTGTAAAATTTGAAATTATCGGTTTTCAGATTTTAATATTTTTTTACCAACTCAAAAACTGTCAACTGCAAATTAAAAAAATTAAAACTTCAGTGATATCTAGTTCCGCGTCTTTCTTTTTCGGGCCACAACGTGATTATCAACAGTAGTACTATACTCTTACTTAAACTTCATAATGCATTTTTTTCACAAATTAACATTCACAAGCCAGAAGCAGTTTTCACACGAGCCCCTAAACCTAAATTTTTTTTTTTAAATCTAATCAAATTATTTTTACAGTTATAATTTAAGAGATCTGTTTTAATGGGAATAGTTTAATAAATATCGAGTTCATGCTATAAACTAGAAGTGGTACTTTTTTGAAGTATCAAAAAATTCTTGCTCTGACATATTTAAGAAAAACTATCTTATATTTATATTATATACAAGTCATATATGTTCTAGGTAAGAAAATATTATTATATAATAAGAATTATTTAATTGTAATGCAAATGGAAAAAACCACAAGCAGAGCCTTATGTTTCAAATCTGGTGTAAAATACAAACACTTATACAAACAGTCGACGTTTCGCCTATTCAGGCATTATCAAGGCACAATAAAAAGTAAGTTCAATCACATCTCAAAACAGAAGTGCAATACATCCCAACGAATAATCGTTCAAAAAGGCTCATAATCCGGGACCGCACCTCCACCCCAAGACGTTCAACCCAAAACTCCTATGAGTAGTTTTGGGTTGAGCGTCTTGGGGTGGAGGTGCGGTCCCGGATTATGAGCCTTTTTGAACGATTATTCGTTGGGATGTATTGCACTTCTGTTTTGAGATGTGATTGAACTTACTTTTTATTGTGCCTTGATAATGCCTGAATAGGCGAAACGTCGACTGTTTGTATAAGTGTTTGTATTTTACACCAGATTTGAAACATAAGGCTCTGCTTGTGGTTTTTTCCATTTGCATTATAATAAAATTTAATGTTTCATTTTGAAATTTGGCTCTAGTTTATTGAAGAATTATTTAAGTATACAACATTAAAATATATTTTTATTTAATAAACAAGAGGCACGCTTGCAGAGGTTATAACACAAGATAGGGGCTGTACAGTTTCTCAGACAACGGCTAAGCGGTGATTTGAGCGGAGATCATAATTAAGATCATGAATAAATTATTTATAAGCCACATCCGGTTTCTACTTATGTAAGGTGAAGCTGCAGATCGCGCCCTTTGTACTGGGCTTTCCAGCTCCTTGGTGTATACTGAAATATACTTAAATTATTTTTAAATTTAGCTTCTAGCAATTTTAAACCAATAGAAATAAAATTCTTAATTTCATGATAACTCGATAAACATGAAGTGATACTGATATGATTTTTAATTTTAGCTAAATATTATTATTATTCGTTTTTTCCACGCATATGTGGGTTCGAAACTAGGGTGGGCAGAATAAGTCCAACCATCTGCAGTTGTTATTAAACATTCAGAATTTTTCCAACTCTCCTCACTGTGTCCAAGAGAACTGCTTGTTGAGCCTCCCTTAAGACATCATGTGGAAGTTCCAGAGTAGTTGTTGGATTAGTCCATTATAATCGGTATTACCACCACGTTTTCTATTCGATGGAGGTCTTTCAGTTCTGCTCCTAGTTCTTGATATTTCCTTAGTTTTCCCCAACTGTTAGGTTGATATTATTAGGGATTGCGATATCACTAATATTGCTCTCCTCAGCATTATAAGGAGGATATCAGGTCTATTGTTATTATTCTTGTTAAAAGGATTATATTTAGTTCTAGGGGTGATATTCCTACCCCATATAGAATAGGATACAACAGAATAGAAAAATAATTTTATTCTGGGACCAGGGCCCTTAAGGATAACAAAAATGAACAAAATTTGATATAAATATATCTGGCCAAAGGGCTACATTATTATAATAAAATAATATTTACATAATAACTTGAAAATATATATTAACTAAAAGGTATGTTTTGACAGAGAATTAGAAAAAGTAATACAAAAAGAAAAAAAATAGCAGACAAATTTACAATAAAAAGAAATAGGCTAATAGAAAAATAAATAACAGCATCTAATAATATAAAAAATAATATCGTTATGGGTGAGGAATATTTAAAGTAATTCATCAATCCATTATGTTGAATATAGCTATTAAATCTTGATTGATTAGAGAACATCTGCATAGAAGGGAAGAGCCACTTTAACTCATCCTGGAGTTGGGACACATGAGACTTCCCAGGGGCATTGAAGACAAATCGAAGTGAACAGATTGAAGTATAAGAATTAATATTACTATACACTTATTTTTCTTGTTGCAATCCTCTAATATATTTCCAGATCAAAGGAGACATCTAATTCAACATCTAAAGATCTTGAAATCGTTGATAGCCTTTTCAAAGCCTACTATTCCGGATTCAGTTCTATGTTCTCATTACAGGATTACCTTAATCCGGCCTTATCAGAATTAATAACCTGGACGTTTTAATAATAATCCGTCTTTAATACTTGTAGTAATCTAAGTAGAATTTGCTGTAATATTCTTCCTAAACTGGTTGATAAAAAGAAAATTATTTACTCACTTATGTGTACAGATCATAAACGTTGCAAAATATTTTTCGTTTAAACAATTATAAATATGAAGTCGTTATATATTAATGCCAAGTGATATTTATTTTAAAAATGTTTGGTAGTCCATTCCATTTCACACTTTCAGCTGTATACTGTGCTCCCGGTAGTTCCATTTCCCATAACCTTTTAGATTCCTTATTCCTATCATTTGGACCGCGCTGCATTGCTGGAGGAGACTACAATGCTAAACACCAACGATGGGGTTGTCGAACATCCAACTCCCGTGGAAATATTCTATCTTCCCTCACATCCTCAAAGAGCTACTCTATCCTTGCCCCAAAAAATCCTACTTATTGGCCTACATCCCTCAAAAAACGTCCCGACATCCTTGACATATTTGTTACATCCCAAATTTCACCCGCACATGCCAACATTGAATCCTTGGACGACCTGTCATCAGATCATAGTCCAGTCCTCCTTTTCTTACACTCAAGTTTCGCTCCCAAGCCTTCCCCTCCCACACTGATTACAGGACGTGTCAACTGGGATGATTTTTGTTATGACTTGGAGGACAAACTGGACTTAAAAATTTCACTGAAGACAAAACAAGACATTGATACAGCCATAGAAAAACTTACAACTTCAATCAGAAGCAGTTTACATGATAAACTTACAACTTCAATCAGAAGCAGTTTACATGATAACATCACAAATCGTACAATTATTAACTATCAACAGACTGATTTGCCACAGCATATTCGAATCTTATTAAGAGAAAAACGCAGAGCAAGATCGAAGTGGCAGAGAACTCGATACCCAGCAGATAAAACTATCTATACAAAATTAACTAACAAACTAAAAGCAGAAATCAAGAAATTCAAAATTCAAAATTTAATTACCTGGACTGAAAATCTTACAACCACCGACAAAACATTATGGATGACCACTAAAAAACTCCTAAAGTTCAAAGAATTTAATCATCCACTCCTTACTGAATCAAATAACTGGACAATATCTGACGGAGAAAAATCCCAGTTATTCGGTCAATACCTTTCCAAAATCTTTCATCCACATCCTGATATCATTAACCCAACTCACATTAAACATATAAAAGAAGCGTTAGATGTTCCCCTCCAAATGTCCCTTCCACCCAAAGCATTCCATCCTACAGAAATATCCAACATTATACACAGATTACCTTCCCGCAAAGCTCCTGGGCACGACCTCATCACAATTCATATCTTAAAACACCTTCCTAGAAAAGCCATTCTATTCCTTACCTATATATATAATGCTGTACTCCCCTCCACATATTTTCCTGACCTCTGGAAACTATCCATTGTAAAAATGATACCCAAGCCTAAAAAAAAACCAGAATACCCTTCCTCTTATCGTCTTATCGCTCTTCTACCTTGCATGGGTAAAATCCTAGAAAAACTCATCCTCAAACGATTGTACCCCATCCTTGATGCAAATCACATAATTCCAGATCACCAGTTTGGATTCCGAGCATCCCACTCCACTATTCAGCAATGTCATCGTGTGGTGGATGTAGTCTCCTCTGCATTAGAACGTGGATCATATTGTTCGGGCGTCTTTCTTGACGTCGAACAGGCTTTCGACCGAGTCTGGTATCCGGGATTCCTCTATAAACTCCGTAAATTTCTACCGCCTACCTACTTTCTCGTCCTTCAATCCTATCTCACAAACAGAACTTTCCAAGTAAACCACAATAATGTCTATTCATCCCTCTTTTCCCAATCTGCTGGTGTTCCTCAAGGTAGTATCCTTGGCCCAATCATTTATACAGTTTATACAGCTGACATCCCAACTCATCCTAATACTATCCTTACCACATATGCTGATGATACATGTGTATTATCAGTCAATACCAATCCAGTTATTGCATCCAAAAGCCTCCAATCCCATATCACTGATCTTGAAGAATGGTGCCAGAACTGGAGAATTAAAATAAATTCTCAAAAATCCCATCAAATCACTTTTACCTTACGTCGTAAACCAATGACTTCCTGCCCTTCAGTATCCTTTAATAATATCCCACTTGTGCCTGTAGAACAGATCCGATACTTAGGGTTGCATCTCGACAAACGATTAACCTGGAATCCTCATACAAGACTGAAAAGACAAGAAACCGCTCGACGTTTCAGGCTACTTCAACACTTACTAGACAAACGCTCTAAGCTCCCAATTCATTACAAAAGACTCATCTACATGACCATCATACGACCTATTTGGACTTACGGAGTAGAGCTTTGGGGCTCCACTAAGCCATCGAATTCTTCTCCTATCCAATCCCTACAATCCAAAATCCTTCGTAAAATCCTCAATGCTCCTTATTTTGTTAAGAATATAGTCATCCATAACGACCTTAATGTCCCATTTGTTGCTGATCTGGCCCGATCCCGGTATCTATCCTTTCATAACAAACTTCATTTCCATTCAAACCCTCTAGTTTCAAACCTAGCTTCCTCTTCAATTCCTGATAATCCTCCGAGGCGTCTGAAAAGAAGATGGCCACGTGACCTTCTTAGTTGAACATGCGATTTGAGTACTACCAGTGGGTAGTTTCTCTACTTGTCATTATGTATCACTCAGCCAATTTACTTGTTATATTACTGTAATATAGTTGTAAATAGCAATAAATAAATAATAAAAAAAAAAAAAATGTTTGGTTTAATTAAAAATTCTTTAAACCTTTATTGTATTTCTTTAGGGTTATTGGTACTTGTTGTTGGGCTAAAACAAATACGGAGTCCATGGGAACTGTATAACTAACTAGAAAAAATAATATACACACATATGCTATAATTTTAAAATGATACAAGTTTTATCATTCCATTCTTATGAATCTTAAAACTGCTTATAGAGCGCGTTTCTCATAATCATGCCATAAAAATCACGCCACAGTGAAAAATAGGCTTTTAGTATATGATATTACCACGTCAATCATCCAAAATACCTGTTCAATACTTTCATGTATATGTACATATTGTTCAAGACTTATGATCGATGAAATGTATTGAATGGATTGTCCTAATTCAGATGGTGTCAATTTTATTTTGAGACTAGTGTGTTATTTAATATAATCACTGTTAGGCCATGATTATAGGAATAATATATTGGGAATATATTAAAAGTCTCGAAACGACCTTATAAAGATGTTAAAAGAATAGACTGAATCTGGAAAACCAAAAGTAAAAATTAAACGACTAAATAAGATTAAACGTCGATACATGTATATATCGATAAATAGAAATATATATATATATAAATATATTGGACAAATCCATCAAAGAGTGGGAAAAACATGTTAAAGGTATCCAAATTGGAAAGGAAAAAAATAAGAGAATCACTTTGAAATGTGCTTGGCCTTTGCAGACGATTTAGCTATATTAGCACACACCAAAGATGAGGCCAAACTAGCACTAGAAAAACTGCATTAAATCACCCGTAAAACTGTACTTGAAATTTCCTATGAAAAAAAACAGTATATGAATACTAATATCAACGCGCTATGGGAAAACATCACAGGTCTCTCACTTCAAGTACTTAAGAGAAACCATCCAACCAACAGGACTGAACACGATTTCCAACACAGAAATGGTGCTCAAATTACAGAAGGCATACAAGTTGACCTGCAATCATTACAATAAAATAGCAGTATCTCCACAAAATGCAGCCAAATTACGGCATTACAAAACAGTTGTTTTACCTGAAGCCCTATATGCAGCAGAAACTACAGTAATTAAAGGGATGACAAAATTTGATGACATTGAGAAACAAGAACGGAAAATTCTTGGAATAATTTATGGCGCTCTTCACCGGGATGGAATCTGGACCAAAAGACCTACTAAAAAACTCTATGAAAATACAGAAAACATTAGATACAGAAAAAGGTGGCTATAGTTCTACGGACACCTATGTCGGATGGATGAGAGCAGATTGACTTAGAAAATTTTCAATATTGTCAATGCTAGTAAATTAAAGTCCATTTGGATGAAATAAACACAAGAAGATATAGAATTATTTAAAATCCCCAAATATGAAATTCAGAATAGGCAACAGTTCAGGAATAAGATCAGGAACAGGAAAATTGAACAAGACTCAAGTAAAGAAACAACATCGAAAAAGTGGACAGAGGAAAGGAAGAAAAGACAGTGAGTTAATGAAGAAGCATTGGGAAGAAAGGAAGAGAGGAAAATCAGTGACGCTGTGATTGACTCAAGTTCTAGCGCTCTCCTAATGGGGAATAATTGACAATAATAATAATAATATATGTAATATATATAATATATATATATATATAACAATACAGTTACAGTTAAATTGATAATATTAACCAGCAATGTTGCCTGATACAGGACGGTAAGATCATTACTTAGAACTTTGACAGAAGGATAGATGACCTGGACCGGGAACAAAGGCCTCAGCAGGCAAACAATAGGCTAAGACTGTATTCACACCAGTTAACGAACATAACTGAACCAGCTGCTCAATGCCTCTATATTCTGAAACGCCGATGGAATAGACTAAAGATCTAAGGGATATTTGTAATGAAGTATTTAGAATTATAAGAACAGTTAGTTAATGATTAATATTACTTTTTATTAACAAAAGGTATAGGCAAATGTCTTATTTTACTTCCTCTTATGCCATTTCTAGCGTCGAGGAGCCTGAAGGCCATTTTGTTTACTTTGATTAGATTTTCTGCAATGAGGATTATTAGCCCAGCGATGGAGACACCGTATCCTCGGTGCAACTGGTATCCTAAATATTTATGTCCCCTCAGGAGAAAGGGTAAACGGGCTGTACAACCCGCTACTGGGTTCCCGCAACCTAGGGGACCATTTGTTAATTGGAGTCAGATGACTGGATAATGTCATAATATCACCAGTTGAAAATATTTTTCATTTTTAAACCTATAAAAGACTGAACGTTTTCTTAAAGTTGAAGTTATAGTGCGTGGAGATTTTATCCATCCGTTTTACGCTTCTACAATAAAGAAATTTTTGATACACCCACCTTATTCGCAAGACTAATCTTCTACAAATCTCCATCGTACTGAAGGGATATTGACATAATGCAACAAAAAGTGATCGAAAAATAACAAGCTTCATCGGTAAATCGTAAGATTCCTACGAATATGCCCTTACACAACAACGCCAGTCATGATTCAAGAAAAACAGTGAAGAAACTGAACGAAATGCCTTACGAATACCTCTTACGCCCACCTTACACCAGACTTATCTCAAACAGTCCATTTGCTAGGAGATTTGGAATACTTCCTTATGGGTAAGCGTTTTGAAATTATTCTCAAAACAAAAAAGCATGTCCATACTTTATTTCATCTTGTATATTGTACGTATAGTAACGAGAATGCATCTACACAATTCCTGACAATTTTGTTTTAAGACAGACAGTGAAGAAACTAAAACTTTTTGGATACGGTGTCCTTCCACAGCTACCTTTTCCGCAAGACTTATTCCCTACAGATAATTCAGAACCCTTCTTTAAGAGTAAATTTGACAAAGACGCTCAAGTCAAAAACCCATTTTCAGATTATATTCCATAACAAAGCCCTGAACTCGATAAATTCTTGAAGCCGATTTTGATGCGGTGGGATGTGAACCTGGTTCTTGTAAAATAGGACCTAAAGGAGGAAGTTATAACGAGGTGGCAGGAGAGGGGATGGAGAGGGCTGGTGGGGGGGGGGGGGGGGAGAGCAGTTGCGTTGCCACTTAAACTTGACCTCCTTCGATTCCTTGTTTACTCCTACCAGGTTCCACCAATTCACATCAGCCAATTGTGCATGTGAGGCGAAGCAATATTAATCGTTGGGAGTGTTCAGTTTCTATATGATAGGAAACATAAGAATAAAATTAATAATTTCTAATTACTTTAACTTCAGTGAAAACCGAAAATTGTATAGTTTGAACGTTTCTAATTCCCTAGCTGTTCAAAATGCAAACACACCATCTCTTTTTAGGGGATATGAGCCATTCTCACTCCGATTATATTTAGTAATATTTAAAAAAAACTGTACCACTACGACCCGTGAACGAGTCTGGGGGTTCAGTACATGGTTGAGACTGTACTGTTTCATGGGCAACAGTTCTGCAAGGAGGTGACTTGTACTAGGCCACGCTCAACCGCCAGGTTTTCCCCCTTATTATGGGTACCCTATTTTTATAATATTTTACAGAGCCAGGGTGAGCCCCATGAGGGTCCTAGACCCTATATGATCCATCTCCGGCTGCAAACAGACTAAATAAAAGTAACTGTCCGCAGCGGGATTTGAACCAGGAATACCGGCATGGCAACTCAGTGGTCAACCACTGAGCCACTCCACCCCTTTTAGTAATATTAATATATTAGAAAATGTTTGACAAAAGTGTCTCGATTCAATAAGTGCATAAACTGTATACTTATGTTTTGAATTATAGAAATAACCTAGAGTTTCTGTTGTTTACTATGTTTATATTGACACATGACATATGTGGTAATGAGCTTTTTTTTCTTTTGTAATATTTCCTATCACTACAATTGATCTATACTTGGTATCAGCGTGACATCGATTAATTTTCTAGCGGTATTAATCATATTTTATATCACAAATATAATAATATAAATATTTGTCTGGAAAACGGTCATTCTTTTTTTCTTTTTTTTAAACATTATTTGTTTATTTTATGTACAGCTTTCATTATTGGGATGTTTTATTCCGACACGAATACGAGGGTCAAATATACAATTTATTCTATAAAATAAAGAACGTTTATCTTTTTTGTTGAATGAATTTAAAGCAGCAGCTTTCATGATGTTTGCAATTAGTTTTGGACAAACGCGCTTACTTAGCAAGGGAATGTTTACAGAATGAGTCCAACTCCAGGGGTAGACGGATCCTGCTCCAATAAGCAGAATTTCTTGTTCTCGTCGAATGGTTCTTGTTGTATAATTTTCAATGTTCCTGATCTTACCTACTTAGAGTAATGACGTCATATTAAACACTAAAATTGATGAAACATTTATTTAAAATGTAAAATGTCTCAAAGTAAAAATATACGTAAACAACAAAGCTGTATACATTTAATATACACAGTGTTTCAGATTTAAGTATTTCTTGACTTCACGAAGAAGGATAATTTGTGAAGCTAAACACATATCCAGTGCCGTTCTGCCACTGCTGCCGTTGAAGAAAGATGCCGAGCCTGTATTAATGCTCAAGAAAATCACTTTGAACAACATTTAATATGAATGCTAATGTTTACATTTAATTAATAAAGTAGTTGGGACAAACAATCTAAGTTTTATTTATTTACTATGCCTAAATAATTCATAGCAAGGAAAATATTTAGGTGTAAACAAAGCGTTTGCGGGCATACCTCCATAGGAAATTTTATTCTTGTTTTGAGGTCCATATTTCAAATTTGTAGTTTGGCTACTTAACCCTGCATATTATATACATAATAGGAAGAGAGTTATATCAACAGATTTATTTATTTTTTCATAACTAAAAAAAACAAGTATAAAAATCTTTGTTCGAACTTTTAAGAGAATCTAGTAAAAAATTAACCTTATATTTTGCCAATGGGTCTACTCTTAAAATTATTTTTAAGAATTAAAAAAGTATTCAAAAATCAACGAATGAAATCAAATATAGATCATGGATAAGGTTTCTTTTCGATGATATTCTTAAAAGTAAGGCTATTTAATTTGCTGAATCAAAATATGCCTTTTTTATGTGAAAAAATCTATTAGAATATTAAAGACTAAACAGTTTACTGATTTTTTTTACTAATGGTTAGTTGGTTATTTTTTAAACATTTTTCGAATATATATATAATATATATATATATATATATATATATATATATATATATATATATATATATATATATATATATATATATATATAAGGACGAATGCCTTGGTTAAAAAAAAAACCTAAACATTTTAAAATTTGAGACACAGCATTATCACTTTAATCTCAACATCCAGAACCCTTATTAAATATTATTTTTTTGTGAAAGGAGTTTATATTCTTTCATCAGTTCATTTGCGTCGGCAAATGACCCTTTTATCTGCAATAAATTGTTTTCTCTACTATAAAATTTGTAATTAAAATTCTAAAATTCTGTAATTAAGTATTGTAAATAAAATTCCTTCGTGGCATGGTACTCAGGAAAGAATCGTCAAAAAGTTTTTGCAGCTACAGTTTGTAGAAAAACTTTTCGACTATTGCGCAGCCGTTATAGCGGAAGCAGTGCTCCAATCGCTAAACAGATATAAATTAAAACAACTGATTTAAGTCCTTTAAGGTCAAAGTAAGTATAAATAAAAATTAAATAAGTTCAAGAAATAATCGCGGAAAAGTAAGAATGAAGGAAAAAAAACTTTGACAACCATGACAAGCATTGATATTTTAATGAAAAATATGTCAATAATATTTGTATGATGTATATTTGCGCGACAACACACATAGAATTATATGTTTGTTTGCCTTTAACTAAGTTATAGAGGCATGTAGTATTTTAGATAAAAATGATTAACCGGATGTAATACATTATGAGACTGCATTTTACCCCATCCATATTACACTTGTTTTCTAAAATATCAAAAATCAAAAATAGTTTAGGGTCATGAAAGGAACGGGTAGAACATAAAATAACTCTTTAGCAGAACTGCATCAACCTAGCTCCAGAGCTTGTCTGCCAGAAGACTTTTGTGTCATTCTTAGTGTCCTAATGCTATTCCAAGCTCACCTGCTTATTTTTTCCAAAAATGTAGATTCTTGGCATATTTACTTTAGAAATACTATAGTGCGATATAATTAACAGTACACCAGGTAAATTTATTGTTGGCTTAAAAAAAAAGTATCTAGTAGTGTTCTGAATAACCAGACTTGATTCAGAAACACCTTTTGATTTATACAGATTTATATTTTAATACAAGTACAAGGAAGTAATCTGTTCCCCACATCATATATTTCAAATTTGAGTTTTATGAAGGAGAAAAAGAATATTAAGCACTAAAATCCGAGGCGTAACGTTCATTATAATAACGGCGCCGACGTTAAAGACTTAATCCCGGAGGAGGTAAAGCGAAGATTGAGATCGATGATTAAAGGAGACAGGGAAGGAGAGCCCAGAGGTGTAATTAGTGGATAGCTGAAAGGGGGCTTAAGGCCGTGTATGGGGGAGGGGGTTCAAGTCCCCTCGAGCCCTCCCCCTCGGGCCCCCCTCGAGGCCCCCCTCTCTCGACCCAGATTTTTCACCTTTTCAGGAGCAGCTTATCGGGCAAGCATTGCTCCTTCCCATCAATCAGCGACCTGTGCCCGCAGCCGTGCCAGCTCCGGAGAATCAGCCCATTCCTTCCCTTATCTCCTGGCTTAAGGCTGTATTTATCTCCATTATATTTTATATTATGTGAGGTAACAGTATCCTTTGCGATTCAGCGCCTCCGAACCTTCCAAGGGAATGGGCGTAGCCTCGGAATCACTACGGATACTCCAAGTTTAATGATGGGAAGTTTAATATGTAGACGTCCGTTTTCAACGGAAAGGTTATTATGTAAAGCAACTATTATCAAATTTTCAATCCCGGAACTGAAAAATTCAAGGTTTTGTGACGGAACAAAATATAAAAAATTTGGAATCCTCACAAGAATTAGCATAGAATCATAGTAAATAAGATCAGGGAGAGATTTTTCTCAGCTGGTAAATGGTTCCTTGCTGTTAATTGAAACTTCCAGAATAAAGAAAAGTATCCAAGGACACTAAATTAAAGGTGTAAAAGTTTACATTACTTATCAATGTTTACATTACAGTCAATGTGGGGACTTACTCTTCCGAATCTCTATCACTAACCATAAGGTATAAATGTAAGATCTAAGCTTCAGAGATGAGATTCCTTAGAAGATAGAAAGGAAAAGCAGAGGAGAGTCCGTTCGATGATTTTGATATTTCTTAAGAATGGAAAACAACAATCTGAACAGCATAACATGCTAGGCTAAGGTTGGTGGAAGAAGTTCCAGAGGAAGACCTGAAATCTGGAATGGAACAGAAGAAGGGAAATGGTGGAGGATCGTACGGTTTGGTCCGGGCATTACAAAAGGAAACGTCACACGCCATGAGCGGCAGAAGGGACTGACTGAGACGATGATCGTAAAGTATTAAAATGCATTTTTGGATTTGAGAATCATTTTTAAAACTTCTACCCTTAAAGAAGTTGTTCGAATTTCTGAACAGATGGAAGTTTGTCGAAGGTAAGCCTGGGGAATACGGTGGGTGTGGGAGGACTTAGTGCCCACGATCGATTAGTTTCTTTACGGTCTGTTGTGAAACAACATTGCGTTGCGTTGTTTTGTAAGAATGTACTCATAGCACCCTTCCAATTTCCCAATTCCCAATATCCCTGCAGTAAGATGTGCATGTGATGGTTTCGTAGCTGGCTAGAAAGGATGAGTGAATTATTTCTGAGTTAACTATATTTTTATGAATTAATCTGTATCACCAGGTGAGCATTTCTCAAACCACCTGTGAATTGTCTGTTCACAAGCATTTGAGAAGTTGGTGTTTCGCCGTATCTTCCGAATCTCATGGACAGAGGAGTGCTGTCTCGTATCGAGAAGCAGTTAAATTGCATTTATGATTAGCTAAATACGTTGGCCATTCAGACGAATATCGTCAATTGCATCTAAAATCACAGGGAAAGAAAATAGTTGGTGGGGACTAGGAAGGAGAAAAGCACTCCTCACTACATACTTTAGTTTACGATTGCTAATAGCCAACGTTCGAAACAGTTAAGATAAGAGAAGAGGAATAAGTAAAAATCCGAATACTAAATATATATATATATAGCCATCTCCCGTGATTTCTATTATGTCTGAAGGTTAATGAAGAATCAGGCTTAAATCGAGAATTATTATGGTTTGGAAAAAATCATTACTTTTTGTAATTTTAGCTATTTTATTGGCATGTGCTACACGACTAGATCTACTAGGGCTTAAATTATTTGTTATTTGTTATACTTACATTAGCCAAAGTGTTGTTAATACCAAAATCTATTGCCATATACCTCTATTGAATAATTTGAAATTCGATTTGATTTATGACATTGTTCTTTTGAAGGAGCGATAAGTGTTACATTTGCCACTATCATTTTAACTATTTAATATTTTAGATTATGAGTTCGTGTTTTTATTTCTTGCTTAATATTTGGGATTAAAATCATAATCGTGATATTACGTCAATGTACAGTTAACGGAAGGAATGAAAATCGATATTCGATAAAAGGAAAAAATAAATAAATAGCATTCCATATAAACTCATTTTTCTTTTCTTGTTCAAGTGATTACTAAAACACATTGTATTCCAAAGTTACTTGAAATTACAAATTCACATTTTAGCAAATCATAGTAATAAAATTTAAACAATGAATTCATATTCGAAATATTTTTTTAATATTTCTTTTGTTAAATATAAAGTGAAAATAAAGAATTCCAGGAATGGTGAAGATAAGAAGATGGTCTAGTTGGTATACTCTTAGCGTCGGCGGTAGAGAACTTAGCTCTAAGTCCTAACTTCATTCAACAGCCATGTTTACTTTGACAGTGTCAACTTAATAAAAGAGATCTCTTTATCGGGACTTACAAGCGACGTCATTTTAAAGAAATATTTATTTAATTTTTTTTATCAGAACCTAAAATAATATTTGGTCTTATAAATGAATAAAAAAGAAGAGAAAGAATGACTACGTGATAAGTAATCTAACAGGCAAAGAACTTATATACATTTAAATGTGCATTTATACTTCCTGATAAATTTGAAATAATAATTTTAATTACGTTTATAAAACGCTACGAAACTATACTGGATAAAATTAAAGAAGTGACAATCCATTTCTTATACTTCAGTAGACAGTGAAGCGATTAAATGTTATTTGTTTATTCAAATACTAATAGTTAGTGGTTTTAGATAAAATCATTAAAAAATATATAAGGAGTTTTAAGAATAAAAACGAGATTTTTCAAAGAAATACTTCAAAGAAAACCAGAGCTAAAAGCAAGGTTAAAATCAAAATTAATATTTATTTTAACCGAACTTGACATAATCCGAAAGGTTGCAACTCATAGCAATTACTGAGTTAGAAATTAAGCAAGAAAACAAATCAGACGGGAAAAAGTATAGTCCAAAAATTAGGCAATAACTTTGTAGGAATTTGTGGTTTCATTAAATGGTCCAAGTTCAAACCTGATTGAAGTTGGAATGTTCTCGTATTTAACTTAATTTTGTTCACAACAGTATATTAGAAAATACCAAAAACTTATCAAATCCGATCCAATTATCGTTCTGAAAGAATTTTATCCGGATACTGCAATGTTAAAAATATGTTTTATAATAATCGAAAAGCCATATATGTTGTTAAATAATCCAATTAAGATGTTGTTAGAAGTCATATGGTCATAGGTTATATTACAGGTGTTGTGAGTGTGAACACATAAGGAAAAAAGTTATAACGTGTACTATTGTTTCTGTTTAGAGGAAAACTGTTTTATATGTGTGGAAAAAATATATTTTGAATATATTTGGAGGATTGGAAATTAATTTAATTTATCGGAATCCCAACAGATGTTCTTATTAAGTTCAATGAAGTTTTAAATGTATTTTTTACATTGATTTACACTTAAATAGAAAAAATCATCGGCTTCTCTGTTGTAGCATTCACATACAAAATATGAAATGGGATATATGCCATTAAAGATTACAGAACTAGCTGAAATATACATTTTAAATTATATTATATTTAATATTTACTTTTTTTTATTAAAAAAAAAATCATATTTAAAAAGGTTTATTTGAATTTGATTCGATCCTATTGGGTGTCAGGAAATTGAAGAATTTAGGTATGGTTTGGTGTATTTTTCAATTACATACACCAATTTCATGTGACCGTATTGTTGATTTTTTTATAGAGCGCTGATTTTATTTAAAAGATTTCCTCTTTACATGACGACCAGCAGGGAACTTAAGATTTTGAAATGGCGTTTATTTAAAATATTGAAAATAGTTGTATTAACGTTTAAAATTATTGTTCATCAATTCGAAATCGTTACGTTTCACAAAAAAAGCAACATTATTTTATTAAACATATATATGCAGGCATATGTATATGGATGGCAAGACTCCGACATACTTAATTTATCCTTTATGTTCATAAAAAGTCTGTGATAAGCCTGTTGTAGACCTGAATTAAGTATGATAAAGTGCGGCGAGGGTCTTACAAGATTGACCGCTTCGGTTCCAATCTAACAATAAATCTGAGAAGAAGCCTCAGAGAGTTCAGAGTGTCAATTGTTAGATCTTACCTACTATTACTAAGAAAATTGAAAAAGACCTCACTAGAGATCAATACTAACTGTGCTCAAGATTTTCCATTGAATTTTCGAACCGCTTTGACCCCGGGGGAACCAAGCTGACGGGAAGAGGCTAACGATATTAGCCACAACAGGAAATTTCAGTTTTCCATCTACTTTTCCTCAGCGATTCATTTTTCATCTTCTTGATGTTACCTTGCCCTACAAGCATCGAGGGAGATTCCTGGAGTCCCTTATTTATTTATTTGCCAATCAATATCCAAGCATGCTTGGTATAAAAAAACAATATATCCGACCTCAAATTTATAACAACACTTTTGGAATATGCAGATTGCGAAAAAATTGAATAAATAGGTACATTTAAATAAAATACGTTATGAGGTTGTTGTAAGGTACTATGTCTACCCCCAACACGTATCAGAGATGTTTCAAGATATGATTTATTCTATATATACTATCTTAATTTCTATATTCGTATTAAAATTGGAATATAGAAAATTTTCTTAATGCTTTAACCAAATCTTACGTATAGGGTAGTTTGGTGTAGTGGTTAGCATAACCCAAGGTCCTGGGGTTCACAGTGCGGCAGATAGCCCTAGGATTTTTATTGACTTGAAAATCCTGGGTGATGCCTTCATTTGGAGAGGGGGGTAAAATAGGAGTATCGAGCCTGTGCGGAATGGAATCGGTAAAGATGCCTAAAATTATTATACCTGGATAGGCAAAACTTAGAACTCATACTTGGGTCGTCCGATCAGCCATAGCAGCATAGAGTGGTGTTAAATGAATAAACAAACAAATATCATTCTGAAGAAATAATCTGATAGTGCGTCTCACAGGAGGATACAGTTTATTACATCTAGAGGCTATTGATTTATTTTTATAATTGAATAAAATATTAAAACTATTAGTGATTCGTAAAAGTCAATATTCTTTAAGGCCGCTACACACGGTCAGTTTTAAGTGTCAGTTTGGTGTGTTCAAATCGAACTGACACACCGAACTGACCGTGTGTAAGCTAAATTGATGTGAGTGAGTGAGTGAGCAAAAGCGGATTGATGGACTGATGAAAGTTCATCTGAAAATTCGAACTGACGACAGTCCGAAGTGAGCGTGTGTACCGTCGCGTCAATTCAGTTGGTCCCATTAGTTATTTGAGCATGCGTACAGGTGTCATTTGGATACACATCACCCTTTCAATGGCTTTTCCAGACCTCGTCTGTATTCCTTCGTTTTGTGTTTTTGTTATTACTTAGTTGGGTTAGTTGGGGCAAAGATTTTCTTTTAGAATTTATAGAACTGTTCAGAGGGGAGGAATGTTAGTGGAAAGTAACCTCAAAGGGCTATCATAACAAACAATAAACAAACAAAAACACTTCACTATATAGAAATACCAATTCTTCGTCCGAAAACATGATGTAAACACAAAATTGTGTTTAATATGTTAAATACATAACACAAAATACAATAAGAGGGACTGGAGCTTCCAAGGTGTAGCACATCGAACTGACACACCGAAGTGGGCGTGTGGATGCGAATGTCGAGTTCAGTTAGAATTCAATTCGGCAACTCAGCGCTCTACCACTCAGCTCCCGATAAAACCATTAAATTCAATTACAAATTTAAATCGAGAAATGTAAACTATTTTAAGAAATAGGTATGTATAAAATATAAAAATAAATATTCTTCGTTAAAAAGTATTTTTATTTATTTATATGCAGGATATTAATGGATTTAATGAAGGATATGCACAACTCATATTTTTCTTGAAACAAAAACCTCATCCTCAGGTAGGGTTTGCGTGATTTACTAACTACGGGGGTAATTATTTTTCGAGAGAGTTGACAACTCCACTAGTTAACTGTAAATAATGCTTAAAGAAAAAGCATCATTAATTAAGAGAGGGAATTCCAGAAGCGGGAGGTGGCCTCTAATGACCCAACTTGGTTAGTTCTCAACTCCCTCTGTATGCTCTGTCCTCCAATCTATCATTACGCAGGTTATGTTCCTTCAAATGCTCAATTAATTGTTTACAGATTATTAATTTTAATTAAAATTTAATTAACTGGTCTGTTTATTGTAGTCTGATATACGCTTTAAATTTGTTTACTAATTTGTTTATTTTTACGAAGGGTACAGTTGTGTACCCTTAAGTTACAGAACAGCGGTAGTTGTAGGCAAGAAGCGGGCAAATCAACATGCAGTCTGTCACTTATATTGAAAGAATCCCCCTTTTCTTTTTTTGTAAGTAGTTTTATAAGTAACCTTGTTTATGATCAGCACACAATAAATAAAACGTTATTCAATTACATGAAAAAGGATCTTTATTTAATAAACAACTCCTAGTCAGTCAACCTTTGGAGAAGAGAGGGGTATCTTATTCATTAACGATATAGAATTACTCTCTCAAATTGGCAAACCATTTTATTATTTAAATATTATTCAGATCAAAGGATCTGACTTCTCCTTGAGATCATCGCTTGGACAGCGAAGCCAATATAGGAACGTAAACAAACGAGAACAGCAAGCAATAAAAATAACGGGAAAATGTATTATTAACACACGTCCAGGAATATAAAATTAGAAATTCGGTAAGAAATGCATGAGGTAGTCCTAAATTTTGCATATTCAGGTATAAGAAGGATGTGGATCTTTAACGAGTAACTGAAAACGCACATGCTCGACACCCCCATCTTCCTCTTCGAAAGGATGGCATAACCAAAAAATTTAAAAAACTTCTAAGATTACCTGCCGGGCTGCGAATTCAAGACCATGGGCATAGTATGTTGATATGCTTAGTAATTACACCACAGGTAGTTGAATTACGTAATTAAGTAAACGAATCATGAATCAGTAATAAGTATAAAGGTCATTGTGAAGGTTAAAAATAATTTTTTTTATTGTTTATAATTTTTTATGAGACACCAACGTTCCAGGTGGTGGTGAAATGGGTAGAGAAAGGAACGCTCAAATATTTTGGTCCCAAATATCTGTGGGAACGAATATAGAGATCGGAAAGGCGAGATCTTGTTTTGTGGTACTGGACTGAGGATTTGGAGGATACAGTAGATAAATGAAGGGTGTTGAGAGTTAGTGGATTGGTATAAGAATGTTCCGAGGACATTCTTATCCAATCCATGTGCAAAACCAATCGAATGCAAAACCGAGGACATCCATTCGGATGGATGGGAAAAGCTAGTTTTACTCAAAATGGCATATCAATACGACCAACTAATAATTATTTAAAAGGGAAAAACTATTAATATTTTATTATTTTTCCTGTTATTGAAAATTATATCTATTTGTTAACGTATATTCAATTAAAAGCAGACGCTATTGATAGGAGAATCTATAATCTGGAATATGTCGTTTGGTAGAATTTGCATTTCATGACCCAAGGAACTTTTCTTATTTCGAGGCCGGTTACCTGCCTTAGTTTTTGAGGAAAAATCTCCCACCAAAGCCCTTTATGTCCCATAAGGAAGGAAATGTTTCCCAAGTAGAACTAAACTTTAAGACAAAGCAAAGAAAGTTCGAACAGTTGTAGTAAAACCCATACCGAAATCTATATTCCATCTCCATGGTTCTATTAGATGTAGACATAGATACGGATTCCTATTATATAAACAATAAATTTAAAGAACCAGCTTTTCATGTAAGTGAGACGATTTTTTATAATCTAAATAAATTCACCATTTCCATACTGTCTAGGTTAACTACAAGCAAACTATATAATGCAAATCAGCAATTACATAATGGATGGAGACCAAGAATGGGCCTACTAGATGAATTGTAATTTTGAGATAAACGTCTCATATGAGTTTAAACTGTTTTATATCACGTTTGAAGGTGAATCCTTACATCTCTGTCACTTCAGATTTAATAAAATCGAGTTATAATTTTTTTTATTATAATCCGCTTGATCCGATTTAGCAATATCGATTAGTTATCAAAGACGTTGGATTTTCTTTTATATTGGCTTCAACTGTCACATGGTTTAGAAGGTAACGCGATTTTTTATATAGACAACACATGACAGGAACCCGTGAAACATGGAGGTGAGATTATTTTACACGATAGACATTCTCACTTCCTGATACATAAGAATTATATACTATTACTTTATTTACACTATTATTGGTAGGACGAACCTGGCCAGATAAAGTCATGGTTGTTTTTCCGATTTCTTTCGGCTTCCTGAAGAACCAAAAACTAATTTTTTTTTTAAATTTAATTTATTGATATTTAAAACTATAATAATTTTACAACAAATAAATCTGCTAATATGTTCAATATGACATGAAAAACACTTGTGGAGAAACTATCCATCGGTAGCACTGCAATAAAGTTCTATAGTCAATGGTCTCGAGGCCATCTTCTCTTCAGACGCCTCGGAGGGTTATCAGGAATAGTATGGGAAGCAAGTTGAGAGACCAGCTGATTCAAGTGCGTATGGAGCTTGTCATGGAAGGATAGGTATCTAGTTTGGGCCAAATCAGTAACATATGGGATATTAAGAAACTAATATTTAAAAGTTTATTTAAATTTGTAAATACGACAGCTTGGAGAAAACATTTCACAAACATTAAAAAAAAAATAATCGATTTAAATTTTAATAAGTGTGTAATAAACAATTAAATATTACACATTTTAAAAATCAATGACTAAATCATAGGATAAATTATGAAAATAAAAAAATAATGAGGCGTTGAGTTTTTAAAGTAATGATTTTGTATCTCATTGTATATCGTTCCGAAACAATGGATATTTATTTTTTTATTTAGATTTGTAATATTTATTTTCATATATAATTCAAATATAATTTTACTTCAAAATCAGCAAAAGGTTTTAATTGCTATGTTGAATATCACTGACAAGTTAACTATCTCCTTAAATAAGCAAGAAGTATAGACCCATAAATGTAGTTGTTTTAGTTTTCCCTTAAAAAAATATTTAAACCTGACATAATACAGTTCCAAATGTTGAGATGGCATAGGTTTGTGAATCCATTTGTGGTACAAACTACAGGGATCGATTCAAATCTTAGACAATCGTGTTCGAGTAAGTTTCAAACCACTTACACCGCTAAATGTGATGTTAAATCCATTTAAACAATCTATCCTCAGTCACGAATATTCTAAACCCCGCACTAGGCACGAGGAAGATTATGAGAGACAGTGAAGTTAAAAATTGTTTTCTATCAGACTTTTTATGAATATTTATTGAACATAAAATCCATTATGGTTCAAATATCCACAAAAGTATAAAAAGTATTTTAGATCGTGTGAAAGAATATATACTATACATTCTCATTAACAACGAATAGCCAGTTCAGGAACCTTATAAAAAGTATGCTGTTACTCCAGAAATATTTCAGAACTTCAGAAATGTTTTTGAAAAACTTCTAAAGATTCTTTGTATTGGAAAACTGCGATTGCATGATATAATGCAACGCAAAAATACTACATTATAGATAAATCTTTGGATTACTTTCAATAAACACTCATTCTTTCAAAGAGATATGACGTAGAGTAAATCTACAGCCCCAGTGAATGAGTGGTTAAGTCGGATTTTGTCCAGAGTGAGTTAACTACTTTCAGACAACCGGAATCGTATCATTCTCGTAGTTTTTGGCTTGAAGTGGAGTTGTAATACAAGCAATATCTCCTTTTCAAGCCAATTTCTTTCTAAACCCTTATTCAAAACAAAAAAATTCAATTTGCTTACTTAAGTACAAGAAACTCATTTTGAAAAAAAATATATACTTAATCACTTATTCACCGGGGCTGTAGATATAATCAGAAGTCATACAACTTTCTATTTCTTATTTTATTAATATAGATAAGGTTTTATATATTAAAAAATCACATTTATATGTTTAAAAACTTAATTAATTTAATTTTAGCTGTAAGTAATCATTGTCAGCTGATATATGACGTTTTACTTCTATATATTAAATTAAGAAGACTTTTTCATCTTCAAACAATATCTAGCTACATTAAACCCTTAAACCGTCTGTTCCCCGACCATTTTCCATTAAAAAGGCTGCTATAATGGCCATTTCACAGAACATTACCCTTTGTCGATCCTTTTTCAATGCTAATCGTGATTTTCTGAATTGGTTCTTAAAATATTTCTTGGCAGTACTTCCAGCGTAATTCTAATTATCGGCATTCATTATTTAAATTGAATTTAATCAGTTCAATTATAATTATGGAAAGAACATGATGACATTTCCAGCTATACTTTTGAAATTCCTTCCATAACCGTATCACATTTATTTAAATTTTATATAACAATATAGTACACCATATGCAATTTAATTTAATCGGTATCAGTGATTTAATATAAATAAGATTTTTAGTATATTTTATTTAAAACACCAATTTTGCAGCAAACAAAGAAATAATGTTATCATTAATATAAAAAACATGATTTTTCAGACACTTCAGTAGTCCATTTTTAAAGCAAGTATTCAGTTGTCTAATATAGGTGTTCACAGAGACTATAAAACAAATAAATTAAAGGTAACAATAAAAAAATTCATCCTCGTAAAAAGTGAGGATTAAGGAAAGGATGTTATAAAAATTATTGTTGAATGATTCAATTATAGTTTGAATAAAAGGGATTTGCAGTCAATAAAAATAATCCACGATATTTACTATACGAAAAACCAAAACATTGAGATTTAAAGGATACTTTGAAATCAGATCTACTTCCTTAAATGGGGTATACAGATATGCTTTATTTATACGAAAACTATAAAATTTTGAATAGACAACTAACACCGGCTGAAAAATATATGTACTTTTTTTAAATGAATGGTTTGTCTCCATTTTTGCTATCGTTGCTACTGCTTTGAGAAATTATTCAAGTTTTGATTTTTGAACTTTGTTTTGTAGTTTTTATTTCCTTAATACAATAATTAGGAATGTAAGATTTTTATTTTGTTTATAAATATACTATAAATCAGTCAGTATTTCTCTATAGTATGATATAATAAAATCATACAATGAGACGCCCAATTCTCTGAAAAGTTAAAGAGATAAGGAATGACTTACAGGCTGAGCCATGGACTAAAGAACTAAAAGAAGTAAGCAAACTCAAATTCCTAACTCGATGTAAAAGGATTTGTTTCGTTTTGCATAAATTTATAAACTTATCCGCTTTAGGATCATTAAACTTTACATTAAGAAATTACCAGTAATAATATCAATTCGGGATGTAAATTTATTCATGATTCGCTACCGAAAGTTAAAAGTTTATGGAAATCCATAATTAAAAAGGGAATGAAATAACACGAGTTAGGCTTTAAGTTGAATTCGAATCATTTTCGGAATGTAACACTAATTAAATAAATATATTGGCCGGATACATTATAATTTTTACAGTAAAAAATATTGCTGCAATACTTTTTGTGAGTATATCCTATAATATATATATATATGTATATATCTTCTTCTTCATCGACACTGCAAGTCAACGTTGAGTCCTGGCCTCCTCAATTAGTTTCGCACATTGGTCTCTTTCTCTCTTGCAACGGTTCTCCAGTTAGCCAGTCCAAGAAGAACTCTACCATCTGTGTCGACCCCATCCATCCATCGCTATTTGGGCCTTCCAAATTTTCTTTTCCTTCCTTGCCAAGTCAGCATAATTTTGCTGGTTGGGTTACTCTCATCCATCCTTGCCACATGACCCGCCCATTTTAGATGTATACATACATACAATAATTGCTTTGTATAAAATATAATTTTCACACAAAGATATAAGATCGAAAATACAATATGTGCCAAATGGCATTTGTATAATTTCTGAAATAAAATTTGTATTATTTTATAAGTTATAATTGATAACTTTTTAAGCAATCAAAAAAACACATGACAAAAGATCGTTAGTAAAATTAGTTCAAAAAATAAGCAATGAAGAAAAAATATCTTTCCTTCAGGCCTATCTCGTAGTTCTCATAACGCTTTGGTGTAGCTTTTCCATTAAGCCGATACTTAATTTAGTCAATATACTGACTGAAGCTCTGTTGTAATTTTTATTGATAGTATTATTGAATTACATATGATTACATAGTATTGAATATCAATACCACCTGTTAGGATTATATTGAGCAATATTAGATCAGTCATTACCAATACAAACAATAAAAATAACCAAGGTTTTTGAAATAATGTTTTCACTTTTGAATCTTTAGAGTTCATCCTCAATTCTACCGATCTACCTTTAGTTAAAGAAATATCGGAATTCACCTTTCTCTTCAAAAGAGTAGAAATAACAGCTTCATAATTTTTCCTACTTGCTCCGGCAATTTTGCTCTTTCATCAGAAAAGTGTCCTTTTTCGCTAAATTATACTATAAGTCACTGTGACACCCATCAAAAATACATGAATTCAATTAATACAAAAACTTAAAGATAACTTAAGCAACTTCACAGTACAAGGCCTAACAGCTGATTTATACAATAAAAAAACGGGAAAAATATTAAAACAATTATGAGTTATAAGGTGATAGACATACGTAATAGTAGAATGTAGGATATATATTTCCTCCGCGATTTATTGCGATATATATTTATGTATGTACGATATTATGAGATATATATTTCTTCAACTAATAAGTATATAATAAAATACAACGTGAAGATTTGTAAATATATCTCCGAAAACTGGTTGTTTATTTAATTTTAATTTTTCCATCAACATTTATAATTTATTTTAATAAGGCACATAATATTATGAATATAATTGCAACCTGTATAGATTTAGATGTGATTAGACAATTATAACTATATAAGAATGCCAATACAGCTTGTTTCATGCACTGGTAACTAGAAAGCTGTCTAAACTTCGGAAGGGGGATGAGATAAGGTCGGGTGGGGAAAAGGTTTACATAGGCATTCAGCACGTGTTGATGGAACTTCATGCTAGAGAATATATTTCACCGTTCCTAAATGAACACGTGGAATGAATATACTTACACAGTTATAATTGCTTTTTACTAATTAGGAAGTATACATTAAAAACCGTTGTCATCATTTTTTTTTGTCTTTACTAAAATATTCCATCATCCATGTTTGTTTTGGTGATTTGCAAGCCTTTTTATATCACAAATTAGCTTTATTTATAATAAAATAGTACTATCTATTAGTTCCTCCGATACTTATGTTATTTCTTACATTACCACATAATTTGAATTTATTCAAATAAATATGGCAAGTTTTGTATAAAAAAGAGTAGATATTTTTTCCAATTGCATCAATATATATATTTCTACAACAGTTATTATTAATTAGTTATTATTTGTATTGTGTTTGTATAATTGTGCTATTGATTGCAATTTTTATCTGATTGATGAGAACACGTAAAAGTATTCTTGGATTTGGAGAAACAAACATTTTAGTTTTCAGCGTCAACGAATAAACTAATTTACTAACAAGAACCCATACTACTAAGACCCACGAAAGGGTCTGGTATTCAGTACATCGTAGAGACTGTACTGTTTCATAGACAAGGGGTATTGTGCAGTAAGTGCTCTACCAGTGAGCCACTCTGCTCACTATATTTTTATATTTACTAATAGCTCTTCATTTATTTTTTAAAGACTTGAATACTAATTAAAGCACATCAAATAATGGACTAAACAGATTAAAGGGATTTAAGTCAACTTTAATTAATAATTGTGATTAATTAATTTTAAATTATCATGATTGTTTTATAATTATTAACAATTCGTGTGGCTAGTATTGCTGAGTATTGTCCGTTCAGAGGTTATAGTGAACACCCACATTTTCGGAAACACGAATACATTTTCCTATCCGACCAAGTTAGTAATAAATCAATAATTAGTGGTAAATTCACTTCCCTCTCAATATTGTAATCATTTTGTGGAGCCATAGAAAATAGAATCAATCATTTATCTTCACAAAAATTCAATTAATCATTTTTGCCTCCATATTGAGATAAATAATGTTAACCTTTGATCGAACGTTTATAATACATTATCCATTTGTAATGCCTAGAATGTATTATCCATTGATAAGCATTATAGAGGAGGAGTATTATCAATTGTTAACCACTTTTGAATTGGTAATATTTACTTAATCCCAAACCTATATAAATGCATTATAGTTTTCTTTAACAAAAAATACAGCATAGTATGCAATGCATGAATTTAGGTAGTAACTAAAACGATGTGGCATTTTTTCTTGAAGTATTAATGATTTAAGGAGTGAATTATTATTTTATTTCTATTTGTATGATGAAAACTGCAGCGATTTCTGTGTTAGTTAAATATAATGACATAAATAAACTCAATAATAAGCAATGACTGTAAAACTTAATTCTATAAGATTCGGTAGTTATAAAACATAAAGAACTATTGAATACGTTCTGTAGTATAGCAAAGTATTAAGTATTGAATTATTAAGTGTTTTATATTGGGAAAGAGAAAACCATTTTCCAGTCATTATATATTCTTAATCCTCATTGATCATTTGAGACGTTTCGACACTGTATCATTTTCAATCTTTTACATTTAGTTTTCTGCATCAATACCAATCATTTATATAACTTTGTAACAGTTATAAGTCTAAAAATTCTGTGGAAAAATAATAATAGCTATACTAAAGTACATAATTTAATAAATGTAATAAAGTGTCCAAAATAACTAGTAATAACTTAAGTATGGATACCTCAAAGTCACATTCATTTAAAAAAAAATTGTATTCATATAATTCAATAAATTGAATTATATGAATCGAAATGTTAGTCCAGTATATAAGAAAGATCTTATAAAGAAAATGAATTTTTTTTTATATAACACTAGAGGATCATCTATCCTTCATGGTGAAGATAATATTACATTAAAACAAAACTTTGATCGTTGAAAGACTAGATCTCTTTTAAGTACTTTTGAATATTTTTAAAAATAAATATATTAAATTATGTATCAAAATAAACATATACAAAAACAACATAAAAACTCTTTTTTTTAATTTTATTTTAAGTATTTCATTACATCCTTTAATTAGATTATGAAAATTTTATTTAAAACATTTTTTTTAAATTTAATTTATTGATATTTACAACTATAATATGATTATAACAAGTAAATCTGCTGATATGTACATTATGACATGAAAAACACTTGTGGAGAAACTACCCATCGGCAGCACTCCAATAAAGTTCTATAGTAGATGGTCTCGAGGTCATCTTCTTTTCAGACGCCTCGGAGGGTTATCAGGAATAGTATGGGAAGCAAGTTGAGAGACTATCGGATTCACGTGTGTATGGAGCTTGTCATGGAAGAAAAGGTATCTAGTTTGGGCCAAATCAGTAACATATGGGATATTAAGATCATGATGGATGAGTTTGTATGTGACATAATAAGGAGTATTGAGGATTTTACGAAGGATTTTGGATTGTAAGGACTGGATACGAGATGAATTGGATGGTTTAGTAGAGCCCCAAAGCTCAACTCCGTATGTCCAAATAGGTCTGACAACTGTCATGTAAATGAGTCTTTTGTAATTAATTGGGAGCTTAGAGCGTTTTTCCAGTAAGTGTTGAAGTAGGCGAAAACGTCGAGCAGTTTCTTGTCTTTTCAGTCTTGTATGAGGATTCCAAGTGAGACGTTTGTCCAGATGGAGTCCTAGGTAACGTATCTGTTCGACAGGGTTCAGTGGAATATTATTAAAGGATACAGTAGGGCAGGAATTCGTAGGTTTACGACGAAGGGTGAAGGTAATTAGATGGGATTTATTTTAATTCTCCAATTTTGACACCATTCTTGAAGGTTTGAGATATGGGATTGAAGAGATTGGAATGCAACAAATGGATCGTTATTCACTGATAACACACATATATCATCAGCGAACGTAGTAAGGACAGTGCTTGGATGGGTTGGGATGTCAGCTGTGTATATTGTGTACAGGATGGGACCCAGGATACCTTGAGGAACACCGGCAGACTGGGTAAAGAGGGAAGAGTAGGAAAAATTATGGTTTACTTTAAAGGTTCTATTCCTGAGGTAGGAACTGATAATAAGGAAGTAAGTAGAAGGTAAGAATTTACGGAATTTGTACAGCAGACCCGGATCCCAGACTCGATCAAAAGTTTATAAAAATGAATTATTAAGTTAATAAACCGTTGACGACTTGAAAGAAAAATATGGATTTATTGTCACATTGAAAGATATAGCATAGTTTTACAAAGTGTCAGTCCCATATGAACTAACTTTGTGGTAGACTTACTAACTGTGGACTTAGGAAATTTCTAAACTACTCTAGAACTAACTTAGCGACTACTCTCTTTACATATTACAGTCTTACCATACCATCTTATCTCTATACTCTATTCTCTCTCTCACCCTTCTATCTCTTAGAGCTGGTATGTATTCATATAAAAGAAGGAGGGAAGTCAAAGAAGCTGACAGCAGGGAAGATATTTTAGAACTAACTGGTTAGGAGCCCACTCGACGCAGACACCCGGACATATCCTTGATGAAGCCTGAAGCGACTTTGGATACGGCAAGATATGAATATCAGTTTGTTCCAGTCAGCGTGCTATCTCCAGTGCCAAAAGGAATATATGGGGCTGGACAAAGTAAAAGAAAGCCACGCAGGAAACCAACAGTATTACTTTTAACTTCACCGCCAAATATAGAAGAGGCAAAAGCAAAATCCGCTCCTCCACCTGTTCCAAATAAAAACAAGAGAAAGGTTATAAAACCTTTGGATTTTAGTTCGGACAGTGAAAATGATTTATCTTCCTTACAAGCTTACATAAAAGCCGGGGATGATGATGAAGATTGTCATTGCATTTATTGCAATGATAACCAAAAGAGGTCCAAGCCTAAAGAGGTCTGGCTTAAGTGCTTGAGGTGTAAAAGATGGGCTCATGCATCATGTGGAGATGTTCCGAAAAAGACAAAGCTTTTTACGTGTGAACTCTGCAGGTAATCGACTGATTTTCGTCACAAAATTGTTATGCCATTTTGTCCACTAACACGTACAGAGCGTACAAAACGCTTTTTTTTCAAGTTTTTAGAAATTTTTAGTAATTCTATTGTTTTTGTTTTCAATAGATTGATCTCTATAATTCTGCCTAGGTAATTTCAAAGAATATATGGTTACTCAAAGAGTTCAATAATATTAAATAAAGATTTTATGACTGATTTTATAACTAGTATGCCTATCCCCTACAATCAATCAACTTAGCCTGAGAAACAAATTAGCAAACTCCAAATCAGAAAGAACTAGTGAGCCCAATCCCTAGAGCCCTACTCCTATCATTATTACCACTCCAGAAAACCCCCCATCCTCATCCCTCTTTTAAAATGGAGAGTAAAAGGGATTCCGTCAATCATAACTGACGATATCATCAAAATTATCCTGATAAATAAATAAATCAAAATCCAAATAAATAATTAAGCCAAGGGGTTATGAAAAAAGCATTTAACTTAATTATACTACTTCAGTAATTCAAACCTATGAAAACCGTATATCACAGATGCAACATATGATTAAAAAAAGATGTTATAGATGACTTAAAGTCGATAATGATGACTTAAGTCTCCTTTCCAACTTGAATGAAATAAAAAAAGCTACGAAAATAACCAAGGGAATGACAATAGTTCTATATATGGTTAAATTACTGAAAATAAAGAGGACACATACAAAGGGAAGGAAGGGGGTAGAGGAAACGGTAAAACTTTGTGGGGAGCCTGGAGAGGGTCACTGGGACCTGCTCAAACAACTGGACTGGTCAACGGCAACGAAGTAGGGCCGTACTTCTTTTCACTCCCTCAGCAGTTCTCTAGTCTAAAGAACTGGTTCCATGGTCTTTAGTCTGCCTCGAGTACAAAGCTTTAGAAGAAGAATAGCAATATATAACCATGACAATCAGTTGAAAATATTAATTAACAATTCGGTTATATAAGATAAATATATAATTTCATAAAGATAAATATATATAAAATTCAGCGTGAACTAAAACAATTCACCTCTCTGCACAACCATTGTCCTAGAAGTAGTACAGTCTCTACCATGTACTGAACCCTAACCACCCCTTCATGGGTTTCTGAGGTTTTTTTAATAAACATATGTATCATTTTTGGGAAGCGATGTGGCTGTCAGTGGTTTAGGTGCGTCCCGAAGGTTCAGGTTTCAAATCTGGCAGCGGCAGATAATTTATTTAATCTGTTAACAGCAGTAGATGTCTCACTTAACAGGTACACTTGATCGGGAGAAAACCAGGCAGTTGAGCGTGATCTCCGACAAATTACTTCCATGCAAAACCGTTCCCCTAAGATCAGTATAGTCCCTACCTCTTACTGAATCCAAGACCCTTAATGGCTTGCAGTAGTACAGGTTTTAACCAAAAAAAAAAAAATATATATATATATATACATAGATAAATATATATTTCACCAAATATTTTAGTATTTATCCTTATAATTATTTTTCTAAAGGCCACTTTCTCTTTATTTTAAAAAGATAAAGAAAAATGACGTCTTGGTAAATGTTAATCCTAATTTAAAAGTTTAAAATAAAATGTCTTTTTTTATTCTATTTCTTTTGAATAAAGAGAAAGGTGCTTATAGAAAAATATTTATAAGGACTTTTTCACTTAATCGTGAATGATAAACATTATTATAAATGATAAAACATGATGCTATAAAAGTATAATAATTTTTCGCTTTCGATATTTAAAAAAAATCATCATAATTTCAATTAATAGTTAGCGAACAAATTATGAACATACTTTTTTTCTGGGGCAAATCATAATGGGGCTTCCAATCTCTCTCTCTTAATCTAAAAAGTAAATAAATAAAATATATTTTATTTATTCTTATCAAACCAATTTTAATGTAAGCTGAGAAACCTTGAATATCTTTGGAAATTTTACATTAAAAACTACATATAGTACAACAGGTATCATAGTAATAATGATACTCAGATATGTTAAAAAACGAAGAACTATAAGTTTTGTAAGCAAATTACCAAACCGGCGTAAAAGAATACAATACTGCAATACAGCAATGCGTTGAGTGAATAGTGTACTAACGCGCCGCTATTCGAAAAAAAAATCTTTTCCTTTTAAATATATATGCCTGATATAAAACAAAAATATTAATTAAAGTGATAAATTGGTTACATAAATACTATTTATTTGAATCCAATATCAGGACACACCTTTAAAGTATGCGGTTCTTAAAAAAAAAAAACATTGAAGGATACATTTAACTATTTAACAACGAAATAAATCGTTGAGTTTAATCGTGCAATATTGTCACATTTTTCATAATATACATTTTTTAAAATACAAAGATTATTTTTGTTTTGTTTAAAATTCTAAAATTTAAAAGATGAAAATAATTAAAATTAAATTAAATCAACAACATTTAATATGGCTGAAATTTTACTAATTTAACGAGTAATTTGACCAATAGTCTACTTCGATATATTTGTCCCTAATACATATAAAAGTCTAATAATTGTACATAGTCTACTATTACAGGAAATGCAAAGTTTCCTAAAAAATAATCTTATAAATTTTACGTCTTCACCTAATCAAAGAAAATCGCTGACAAGGAAAACAGGTGGTCGCCGAACGAAATCCCCAGATCCAATCTGATTCCTCAAAGAATAAAAATATTGGAGTATCGGAATGGGAATAATGTTTTGAAAACAAAGGACTATAACGCAGAGAAAAGAGAAAATGAAAAAGTCACGGGACAGATCTGGAAGAGCGGCGATGTATAAGATATTTGATGAAGGGGGGCAGCCTATCTCCTTCGTTATTGATTCCATTTCTTTAATTTTGTTCCAATCCTTCAGATACAGATGGACCAGTTTAGTTCCTCAGAGTGTCTCGCCTCTTATTTTCTTTTTTTTCACAAGCAAGACAAATATTTTGAAATCTGTTATGTAGTATGAATAAGTTCATAAAAATATTAGATTGTGTTGATAAAAGTGTGTTGATGGTAGCCATAAAAACAATATAGCTTTTCAAGAGGATTGTAAAATTTGAAAAATGTTTTGATAACTTTTTATCGCTACAATCTTTAAGCTAAGATGAATGAAGTCAAGTTCGGAAAATTCCAAGGTGTGCTTGGATGCTTGAAACTAATGAACGGTTTAAAGATAGGAGATACATAGATTTAAACTTCTGGTCATTGAATAATCTAGAACTGGATTAGATTAAATATCACACCAATTAACTTGTGCCGAAGTATTGGTTTCAATTTCTAATGATTCTGGCACTAATCTAAACGACATATTATACATTTTATACATAATCTAAATGACATAAATACATATTCGTTTTGTTTTCACGGAATAGATATTATTGAATTATTTTATTTAGTCGTAAAACAGCCTTGCCTGCTATCCGGCAGTGGCAGATAAATTATTTAATCTGTTAACAGCGAGAAAGTTCAGTGGGTGGAACACTGAGTTGCTGTGCTGAACCCCGGTTCATACCCGGCTATCGGTACTAAATTATTTAATCTGCTAAAAGCAATGGATGTAGTATCTCCTGTTCTTCCCCCAGACCCTATAAATATTGGTTCCCTCAGACAAATCAACTCCCTGGGCGTCAGGTAACAATAAAAAACATAATTATCTTAGATAGTAATTATCAGAAACAGTAAAGTCTCTACCATGTACTGGAACCCTTCATGAGTTGCAATGGTGCAGGTTTTTATAATATTATAACGACCTCAGAGCGTTTTGATTTAACATTTTAGACTTTTATTTGTGGTTAAGATTTGTTGACTTCTTATGCGACATCTACATTCATGCTAGAAGAGACGGAGGAGCAGGACAAGGATATCTTTGGACAGAACGGAAGAGAAAGAGAGATAAAGTGGAGGCGATGCTTCCGCAGAGTGGCCAATCCCATAGCAGAGGACAGTCCTCCCTCTCCCCACTCCTACTATCCAACACCCCCTCCCCCTTCGGCAAACATCCAAGGGATTACTCTTGCCGCCCTTCAATCGACGCCTTTTGTCCTATAGAGGCTATAGAAGAAGGCTCTATACTTCCAGTCCCATCCTTCAACGCCACGTCCAACCCATTGTCTCCCCCAACCTACTATCAATAAATTAATTTTTTGTCCAATGGCAAAGAAGAAGTTCCATGTAATAAATTATACCATGAAATTCCTAAATGCCAAAAATTTATTAATTGTTAAATCCGTATCAATAAGGATATCAATCACTTGTTGTCACTAAACAAAAAACGATAACGCCTAAGTAGCGAATGATTTTTGTGACAAGACTATATGGAGAGCCTTCCAAAATGAGAGGGCTCATGGAGAGGAGCGTGAATTCGGCAAGTGGTACTACTCGTATTAATGTCCTCACTGCGGTGCCTATGAGTCCGTTAACCATATGGTCATAGTACTAGTACCATTACTATCTTTACTACTTACTACCTTGTTACTAGTTAGTAACTACCTGTGAGGTAAAAAGAAGGAGATTGCTGAGGGGAGCCGAAATTTACGTCTTATCTGATAATGATTTTCCTCAGCCAATGGCACCAGATAATTACCTGTAGAATAAACCTATTTAAATCTTGGAAGAAGGTGCGTTTCTGGAAGACGACTGAATGTAGTCTAAAAAAAGGTTTTAGACCATACACGAACGCATCTTGTGTAATATATTAATGTTGTCTTAACCTGTTTTGCAGTAATGTAAGGAAGGGTGCTTTAAATAAGTATATTTATAAATAAAAAGTGGTCCTATAGAATACTTACAGATTGGATAGTAATGAATTGTACAAAAATGATTTCATACAAAGAGCCCGCTTTTAGGTATGAACAATCAAGAAAAACTACAAAACTTTTCATGACTCACTTGCTGGACACCCAAACTTGTTGGAACAATTATTACTGACATACATATTAATACAGAATCCGACAAGGAGACTGAAACGTTTCCGGAGCAGGGATCTACTACAGAGAGATGAACCACGCTAGGAGTGCATTCTATCTGAGGTTTCTCCATACACGCTTATACGTGAATCCCTTAGGGGAGGTTTTCAAAAGAAGATCGCGTATACTATATGTGCCAAAAGGCATTTGTATAATTTGTTAAATAAATATTTTTATCATTATCATTATTTGAGGTATGAGCCATGGACACCAACGGACTTCTTGTCAATGTAATTATATTATCATAACGTTGTATCACACAGACCCAAAAATTTATATATAGATGGTTCATTTTGTTTTCAAGGAAAAAATAAACAGACAAGCTTAATATTAATTGTATTAATAATATTTTAGATTATTCATTATATTGTCCTCGAAACATCAATTTATTATTATCCGAGATAATGAATAATTAATTCCACTTTACTTGATCTTCTCATTGTGTGCCAGAACAATGGAACAGTCGAGGGAGAGAGAATATATTTTTAATAAAGCTAGAATGTGTATAATCCTCAGGGCTTTAGGGACAGGATATGAAGACAGATGAAACTGCAGGTAGGAGTACGGTAATGTGATAATAATTTAAGAATGTGGAAATCCTCACAAGTTATACGAAGGAAAAGTGTGAATTATATGGCGGAGGGTCGTGTTGGTGTTTAATCGTACGGCCTACCAACGGCTAACTTTTCACCCCCAACTAATGGACATTTTTCATTTTCATTGTTTTTCTCTATAGATATATTTTTAATATATCTCTCTCTGCACAAGCGTTCTGATTTACCTGTGATATTCCCTCAGCATTCCAATTTAATTACGGGATATCTAAAAAGAATAATTTCAATTTACATTTAATAATTTTATAATATGAACTAAAATAAAAACAAATATATTTTTCTAGGAGATCGGAATATGGTTATCGATTTTCTGAGTACAGCCGGAAGATATAATGAGGACGACGCTCTGATATAAAACCACGCTTACATTTTACTAGTTTAAAAATAGACATTTGTCTCGTCTGTAATCAAAAATATTAAAAGGAAAACTTCTTCAATGAAAATCTCTTGAGAATAAAATAGAAAAGAAGAGAAAAACAATTTTATTCTGGAACCAGATCCCTTAAGAAGAACAGATGTGTACAAAATTTAATGGATATATATAAAAACTCAAATGCTCTCGTAAAAAAATAAAAACCTAATGTAACAAAAATTAAGCTGGGGGAGATAAAAATAAATAAATAAAAGCACCTAACAATATAAAAAATAATATCGTTCTAAGTGAAGACATTTGACAATAATACATCTACCTCATCTGATTGGGAATTCATCAGATGTGAGAAAAGCTTGGATTTGAAAGTGGAAAAATAAACAAGCATGGCGGATATCGGGTGAGTTCCAAAACGTTGTGGACTGGGCGAGAAAGGAATGTTCAAATGTTTTGGTTCTGTGGGAACGAGTTTAAAGGCGAGATCTTATGCCCTAGAATCGGTAAGAGGATTTAAATAGTAGGAGACTATAGATGAAAGAGGGATATAGTGAGTTGATGGTTTAGTATAAGAAAGAACCTAGGAAATAGAGTCTACGGACGGAGGGGAATAGCCACTTTAACTCACCATAGAGGTGGAGCACACGAGACCAAATCGGGGCATTGAAGACAAACAACAAAGATCTGCTTTACACTCATTATTTGGAATAAGTTAGAAGAAGAATGAAGTAAGCTGGATAGTATATTAAGACGGAATAAGGTTTAAAATACACTGATAAAGTTGATAAAAACACGAAAAGGTGGAAATTATGTGAGAACGAAAGGATGATTAAATTTATCGATTAGGAAAAGTATTGCTTTCGTTGTATATATTTGGAAATTCATCAAAATACCGAATAAGCTCTAATTGGAATTATTGAGATTAAATGGTCTTGATAATAAAGTCATTGTCTGCAGTTACTACAGAGTGAGTTTAAAAAATATTAAACTTGTACCACTACAGCCCGTGAATGGGTCTGGGGTTCAGTACATGGTAGGGACTGTACTGTTTCATGGACAACTCTTCTGCAAGAAGGTGACTTGTCCTAGGTCACGCTCAACCGCCAGATTTTCGCTCCATATCGTGGGTACCCTATTTTTATAATATTTTAAAGAGGCTGGGTGAGCCCCATGAGGGTCCTAGATCCTATATGATCCATCTCCGGCTGCAAACAGATTAAATAAAAGTCTTGACCGCAGTGGGATTTGAACCAGGATTTTCGGCATGGCAACTCAGTGCTTTAAAAAAAAAACTAAACATAATAAGATAACAATACCTCGAAAAATCTAGTATTATTAATATTTGCATGCATCAATCAACTGCCCTATTCATATTTTGTATCACAGGTATTCTAAGATAATTAAAAAAAGAAAGAACAAAACCTCAATATGAAAAATATTAGGCCTTTAAGGCAGTTGATAATTGATCTAATTTTTTTTCTTGTATCATATAAAAAAACCTGTACCATTACAGCCTATGAAGGGTCTTGGGTTCATTACATGCTAGAGACTATACCGTGTGTAAGACAACGTTTGTGCATGGAGGTGACTTGTCCGATATCATTCCTCTCTCAACCCCCTTAATTTTCCCCCAATTAATGGTTCTCACTTTATAGACGCTATTTGATCACACAGATCACTCTGGGTGAGTTTCAGTGAATCTGCAGATTCCACATTTAATATCTGCAGATGTTAACAGATTAAATCATTTATCCGCCACAGCCTTCAAATCCGCAATCTTTCGTACAACAACTCAGCGCTATCATACTGTTACCCTCCTCGCCATCTTGTAACTATCATTAATTGTTTAAGATTGGTCATGATAAAAATAATCATAGAATCATTAATATGATTATAATTGATGTAGAATAAGTATGTCATGTGGCCAGTATGCAATGTTAGAGTCTTTGGGAATTCGCCGAACGACGGAACTATATAACTTGATAACTTATTCTCGTTAGTATTAGTTATCTAATAATTTAATAGTAGTTAATTATTTAGCGTTTTATTTGTATTTATTTAAGAGATAAATTATTTAATCTTTTAACATAAGGGGGTGAATCCTTTAGGATCTAGAGACTCTGCAGCTGAACAAAAATTAATTGGGGAAAAACGTTTGCGGTTGAGCTTCACTTCAGACAAATAACCTTCCAGCACAACCATTCCCTACAAAAAGTACAGGCTAATAAAACTCTTAACGGGACGTGATAGTTTTATTTTTATTCAGTTTGTCAAGACTGCCTATCGATAAAAATAATCAAATAACATATTCTAAAGGAATTAAAAAATAATTTATCATTGCAATTCTTGCAAAGACGGGTATATTATTTTTATCCTAAGACGGGCAGAGAAAATAGGTTCCAAGATAGTATGGAAGTTCTACAGATGGGTAGAAAATATTTCGGGTTGGAGAATCTTCATCTAAGCGAGGAGATGGAGGCGGGAGCTCTTATCACGAGTTCATAAGTGATTGATGAGAGTTTCCACATCAGGCTTTCGGAAAATGGCTTTCCAATGGGTTTTCTAATGTCTTTCAAAAAACCATCCGTTTGCGGAGAGTATAGAATGTAGAGGTATTTATTGATATAAAAATCTATCAGAAGGTTATCATTTGAAGGGCTCTTGATAGAATAAAGTGTTTATCAAATACTCTGTAATTTATATAACTAAATAAATAGAGAAGGAGGCAGAAGACAATTTCTGAAATTAATAATTTTATATTAATATTATAAATTCGTTATAATAGCTTTATTGTTGTAATAGTTCGCTACAAATTTAAGAAAAAAGAAAACCTGTACTACTACAACCCGTGAAGGATTTAGGGTTAAGTACAAGGTACAGACAGTACTGTTTCATGGACAACGGTTGTATAGGGAGGTGATTTGTCCTAGATCGAGCTCAACCACCAAATTTTCCCCCCTTTTTTGGATACCCAATAAAGAGGCTGAGTGAGCCCTATGAGGGTCCTAGATCCTTTATGATTGATCTCCGGATGCTTACAGACTAAATAAAAGTCTTGCCTGCAGCGGGATTCAAACCAGAGTATCCGGCATGGCAACTCAGTGCTTTACCAGTGAGCCACTTCACTCCCCACATATTTAAAGAGAAATATATTTAAAAACTATGACCTGATTTCCAATTTTTTTAGAGAAAGCATACACATACAAATACTCCATTTTATTTTGTATTTATTTTTAATAATATTCTTCGTATCGACTAACAATTCTTTACTACCAAAGAACAATGTCATAAATCAAAAAACCTAATTTTTCAATAGAGTTCCAATAGAGCTACATATTTGAAAGTTTCTTGTGAGAAAAAAACAACATAAATTTGGACATCGGTAAAGTAAAGCATTACTACTATGATGATTGTATTGAAATTATTTTATTAGCCATTTGTAAATATTTAAAATCTTGAATTTTTTTTTGTTTTAACTGAAACTGAAACAACTCAAACATGATACAACTCAAAACATGGCTTTATTAAATAAATAAAAAAAAATGTCGACCCTGAATTAAAACGGTTCTACCAATACAATCGCTACTGAAGGTCTGGCTCAAAATCCAATTTTTGAATTATGCCGTTGTTCTTTTGAAGAAGCGAAACGTAAAATATCGAATGTGAAAAAAAATCATTTTTCGCTTTCAATAATTAATAGAAAATTCATATAGAGTTCTCTGTACGGCCTGAGCCAGGTATAATATACTTAAGTAAAATAGTTTGACGACAATCACTGTGTTTGAAATAAACATTGAAACAGCTTTTCATTGTTCTGAAAAAAAAAATTTTTACATCGATACTTTTGTATAACACGAAAGATGTAACAGGGATAAAAATTACAATATGAAATTACAAGTAATTCACTTTGCTACCAATATTCAATACCGCAACAATCGGAAAATAAAAAGTTATGACAAATATGAAATGAAATTTTTGAATCGTAACACCTAAAAGCACACCTCGCATTTTAATAACACCTCCAGGTAAAAAATACATTTTTGAAATAAGTTGAATAAGTTGAATAAGTTTCATATTTCGAATTTCAATTCTTATAAATAAAACCATGTTAAATGAAAACAGTATATTTGTAATTTAGTTTTACAGACAACTCCCAATTCGAAATACAACACTCGAAAATTCCATTTTCTTTTGTAATAAAATTTAATAGCTCATAAACGTTTTGATAAATTATTCAAAAGTATAATTTCTCAAATTAAGAAACCATACTAAGCGAGCTGAAGGACATGTTTCGAATGTTTCCGAGGAGGCTGAAGATCATATTTGGAATCGTTTCTATATGATTTCAGAAGAAAGCTTAAGCTGAAATGGCTTAAAACGAGACAGACAGAATATCCGGAAGATAAGGAAGAGGGATCAAGACAAGACAGACAATAAAATGGCGAAGATACCTCGAGAAGACCGAAAATCGTAAGCTGTCGTCGTGACAGATTAGCTGGTTTATTGGATTGGGTACTACAACAATATAACAAAGAACCAACGTCGTATTACTGCTTGAATACAACATTGCTTCATACATCAATATATTAAAATCCATATGCAAGATTTTTATAATAAAAATTGGCAAACTAAATTTTTATTGTAGTATTAACATTTTTTTTATTGAACCCTAAGCGTAACACAGCCAGCTCCACTTTGAAAATTTTATTGGAACATATAAAATCCATTTACTAAAATAATATTGGAAGAGGTATTTCAATTAATTTTTAAAACGTTTTGGGCGGTCAAAGAGTTTTAGTAGAGTAATAAATTAACCAACGAAAACAATATTTATCATATTTTGTGATAAAATCTATCTGCCTGTGTTAGAAACTGAGCCACTTTTTTAAGATAAGAAATCGGGATTTTTAAATCATTATGGTGATTAGTATACCTTAATATTTAAAAAAGCACTTATAATTACCAGAACAAAAATTATTTTTCATTTTTTTAAACTATATCGAATGTTTGAAAATACTATAATAATGTTAAGGAAGAAAATAGTTGGGGGTGCAGTCAAATAAAACACTAAATAAGTAACCAGTTATTTAGTGTTTTATTTGACTGCACCCCCAACTATTTTCTTCCTTACATCTATCATCCAGTCAACCATCCCTCGCTTCTCATATAATAATGTTAATAAGACTGAGTGCCGTTAGGAAAGGAACGAAGAAGAAATTCATAGGAGCCAACAAATGTCACAAAAGGCATAAATAAAGGACTATAAAATAATAAATACATATAAATCGAGAAAATATTAAATAATTGTTTACTTATAAATTATAAAAAATCTTTTTGACCTTAATGTAACTCCAAAATTGAAGTAAATATTCTGTGTTCCATTTTTTATAAATGCTAACTGTTGATACTATTTGACTATCAACAGTTAGCATACCTTTTTACAGGTCAAATAATAAATATATAAATATAAATTTACTTTATTCATAAGCAATGCCGGTATTTTTTAAATCGTAACGAAGCAACATAGTTCCAAGGTTCAATAAATGGTTAGGATAGTACATTTTTTAAGCCAACTGTTGTACAAGATGATTCGGCCGAAACCACGCTCAACGACAAGGTTTTTTAAGTTCCAAGAGGCTTGTTGAGCTCAAATCTTCCGACAGGATTTATCTACACAGATCACAATGAATACTTATCTGCAAAATGCATTCTCATAGTACAGTGTCCCACTGAACTATACCGCTCTCTGTTCGGGTTTTATAAATAAATTCAAAAATAGCGAATGACTAAAACTTAAATTAATTATAAAAATAGGAAACTGCGTTAAAAAACAATGCGTATGAATTTTCATAAATTATACATTAAGAGGGGATTAAAAGAGATCCTTTATTGAAAGTAATTAATCTTTCAACATAAAATAAATTTCTGAACATTTGAAAAAAAATTAATACAAATGGATGATAATAAGAAAGCAATCAATCATTCAAGAATCAATTTTCTCAGACTGATAAATGTTATTACATTTTAACGATGCCTTATAGAAAATAATGACATTATTGCCCCATTAGGTATTTATATAATAGATGATCTTTTATCATGAAACTTGAGGAATATTTTTTTCTCGAAGATTAATTCAAATTAGTTTGAGACGTTGTTATGATTAATAGTAGCTCCGTGGGGCGTCGGCCAAGAAGCTTCTACGACCTCCTTAACTGTAATTTCAAGGCTGTATTCTTTTATAACCAGCCCTTAAAATCTTAAAATTGTTATTGTTTACATAATAAAGATTTCAAAAAACGTTTATAATTATCAAATATAACCAATTAATTAAAAACCAAGGTCCATTAAATGCAGAAAGGAAAAGATAATGGTAAAAAAAAGTATTAGTTCAGCAGGTTGTCGCTTCGAGTTAAGACACAACAAGTTTTAACTTTTCATTCCTTTTCCCCTTTTAAATCTTGAAAATAAAAATAATTCTATTACTGGCTGTAGATAGATTAAAGAACCGGCATAAACATACAGTTTGGGATATATCACCGTCTATATTTCGAAAATTTTGTCGAAACGTTCGTTTCTAGTTGAAATTATTATGGAAATAAAAACATTTTTCATAATTACACTATTTTTTTCATACTAAAACTCACAAATATTTTTATTTTCGAGAATATCGAAAAGGAAACGTTTGTAAACTTGTGAGCTTTCATCGAACCATTTGATTTCCACTAAGTAATAAAGATTATTAACTACAATGATCATTAAAATCTGTGCGATTTTCACCAATTCATTTGATCTTATTCAACATAGATAAAGTCAAATTGCAAAGATATTTGAATATCTTCAGAAATGTTCATAACGTTCCTGAGTAATAATGATCACACTTTTTTTTTTAAATTATTTGTTAATAAATATATAGCCAAAAATATCACTATTCCGTAACGGAGCGTCCCTCGTGAAGCGGATGTGGGGATGGTAGATAGGAAATTCCTTGGAAGTTTCCTCCGGCTTGGTCCGATAGATTCTAAGCAGCGGCTCTCCTAGGCTCGGACGACCTATTCATATTATTTCTAAGTTCAAAAATACCCCAAATAGTCATTGATCTCTCTGAGATGAATCGCTCATTATCCGTGTATAAACTAGTTCTTCGTTCGACTCTCCGTGTGCAGACTGCTTCAGGAGATTCATGTCTCAAGTTGAAAAGTAGAGGCTTACGTAAAGAGACATGAAACGTAAGAAGTTGAAATGGAAGTATTGTTATTAGTTCATTTATCGCCACTTTATGCTGCTATGGCTAATCGGATGATGCTACATTGGGAGTTCTAAATTTACCTATCCATGTTTAATTAGGATAGGAATTTTTAACGAGTATCTGGGGGATCGTACAGACTCGGGACCCCGATTAACGTCCCTTTCGAAGGACGACGTAACTAAGGATTTTTTACCTAGGGCCACCAGCCTCGAAATGGTGGTACGTCATGATCAGTGACAAAGAAGGCAAAGGGGAACAAAGTTCGTTACCTGAAGGGTACCAAGCACGTAGCTACCAAGTACACTATTTGGTAAGGAAGCGGTAACTATTATTTAGGTACTGGGTGTCTAGTTAAGAACACAAAATATTTAAAACCAAAATAAATTCTTCTATTGCCTGTATATTTTTCCGGTTCGCTCTACTATATAGTATTGCTTTATACTATATTTGTAGTAAAAATTATAAGTTTACATGTTAACTTTCATACGTTCACGTATTTTAATTGCTGTTTCAAGAATATAGTGTTATTATGTTATTAATACTTAGAGCTATTACTAAGATTACTGCTAATATTTTTATATTATGAAGCTCCGGATTTGAAGTTTAATTTAAAATATTAGTTTCAGTCAATTACTCTCAATTATGTTCAGTTATTCCTCCTAACTATCAAAACAGAATCAACTAATAAAATAATTAACATGAATAAAAATAAAATTTCCCTTCACGATACAGCATTAAAGAGGCTTTTCCCAGTTTTACTACATTTGCTACTTTTTATCACGAAATTCACTCTAGTAATACTCACTCTGCTTTCCGAACTCCATATTCTTTTTTTTATAACATTACTGCATTTCAATTGTATATTATATATTGGTATATTATTGTTTTATAAATAGGGATCTTTATGACAGAATGCCATTTTATACCAAAATTAATATTATTTGATAATAAATAAATGTATATATAGATTTTCATTGGGTGTTGGCTGAGTTTTTTACATCTTCCCTATACATGGACATGTTCTTATTATACCCTTTACACAATTATATTGAAATGATAATTTAGATCTATTTTTCTTTTCCGATTAAATGCTTTCAAAACCGATTGCTAACCATAAAAACAAATTCTTGTTTACCTCAGAAAAAACCCTTTTTAAAAGGTAATTTTAATTGAAATAAATATTCCATTAATGGTCTGAAGTAGAAAAAAAAACGTAGACACGAAAATATGGTTTCGTAAATCTAATTTGACTAAAAAAATAGACAAAAAAAATTGTTTATTATACTACAGTTGAGTCGACTAGATTGCTATTGTAATATTTAAGGAGATGGGAGACAAAAAAATATTTTTCACTTTCTATCGCAATGCTTAAAGTAACTAATTCGAGTCAAGTCCAACTTTTTTGTTTGTTTTTATTTTAACCCTTGAAGATCAATCTTAAGTAGGAAGACTTAAGACTTTACTTTTTCTAAGTAAATGGTTGTGCAGAGATGTGATTTGGCCGAGATCACACTCGAATACTAGGTTTTTTCCCCCAGGAGAGTGTAGATCCCTAAGAATCAATCTATAGCTGTTGAAATATTAAATAAATTATTTCCTACAGCTGGATTCCAATCAGGGACCTACAGGTCAGCAACTAAGCCTTTTACGCATTGTTTTTTAGAAATTGAAATGACTGTACAGAAGAAAAACATACATTGATCGCAGTATAAAAAAATACCAATTTACATATAGGTATAACTCTGGGAACCTTGAGGATTGCAAATGAAGCAGGCAGTCGCAAAGCACTAAACAACAGCTAAGGGAAAAGGGAAGAGGGAGGGCGATAAATTCCAAAAACAAACTGGAATAAAAGAGATAACACCCGGAGCTAGGGTTCCACTTAGGGCCCTAACAGAGCCTCTTCGCTGGCTGAGGATCTTTTTTTAGTTTGTTAGTCTGCTCAGCAAACACTTCCGTCTCCGGATGGCCTCTGTCCTTCGTGGCTCGAGGGGTGGTAGTGGGCGATTAAAAGGCAATAATATCCAGCTGGAGTTAACAATGAGGGAGCGGGGTAGCTCTGTGGAGGCCGCTGAGTGGCCTTGTCGGATACATCCTACGGTATCTCTATAAAGTGGTCACCCTTAATAGGAGGGGAAAAACTTTGAAAAGAAAAGGTTGATCTCTACTACGTATTGAATCCAAGACATTTCATGCGTTGTAGTGGTACAGGTTATAATGTTAAAAATAAACATAACCATAAAAGCACTTCAAGTTGATTGCCTTAATAAAATGTTTTTATTAAAAAGCTTCACTCACCTTGCTATTACAATAAAATGCGGAATTCCGAATATGATTTCTAGAATTACAAGAGTAATTAAGACTCAGTTAATTCAAGAAGGGCCGCTCCCCACCTTGTTCTAGAGATCATAAAATGGCCTTAATGTACATTCCTTTCCTTCGAAGATATTCCACAATTATAATAGCAAAAGCAAACCATTTTATTTAATTTTATTACTTCAGCTGTTTTTAGTAGTCTAACTTAATGATTCTCTAGTATAGTAGAGGTAAAAATCAAAAAGATACCTAAATCCACCGCTAACATACAACTAAAGGATACCTATTGTCGTATAATATTTCTTCAAACTGTTTTTATAGAATAACTTAGTAAATACTGTCAAGACAAAGATAAAGATGATAATAAATAGTATTTAGGGCTTAGATAATTTTGTTCTTGCGGTATTTAAGAAGCCAAATTCATATCAACACATTTCGTCTATATGGGTTATTAAAAACTAAAATGGGCCCACCTTATGTATTTGTTGTTACCTAATAAGTAGTTAACAAAAATACTAAATACAAATTAATATCATTTTAGTTATTCAATAGTTCAAGAATGGTCCTAAAAGCCCTTAAGTTGTACAGAAACACAAGTCAGTCAGATATTAAATATATAAAAAATTTTTTTTTTTTTAATTCTGGATTTTTTGGCATAAAGTATTTTGAGCATTCGGGATTTTCGGTAGTAGAATTTTAGGTAGTAGGATTTTTGCTGTAGGAATTTAGATTTCGGGATTCTGGTTGTCGGGAATTTTAATATTTAAACAAGAATTATTTTATTAATAGAAATGTTATTTTAATCTTAAAAAAATGTTAATTAACATCCATAATTAGATTAAAAAAGATCGAATTTTTATAAAATACTGATTGGAAAACTTCAAATGCTTCTGCGAAATTACACTTTTTTGAATTGGAGAAAAGTATTTATCATTACCCATCTTACAGTGATATAAACGTAAACGAAAAACAAAAATAATTTCTAGTTCTCGAGTCCATGGTGATAAATTACTTTAAAAGGGAAATAAAACATATTAATAAAATGAAATATAGAATTAAATGTTTTTCTATTTTCGGATGTTAATGAAAGTAACACTCTTAGCTCACAAGCACAAATGAAACAGTCAAGAACTTTCAGCCAAAATTTATTTGTTTGTTTTTTTCTGACCCTCCTTTATTAACAACTTTTCTATTGCATATGGATTACATATGTGTGTGTGTGCATATATATACGGGTGCTTAAAAATCATATATTTTTTTAATTTATGTTTTATGTTATGTCTTTTTAATTTCTATAGCTCATGCAATTATAGTGTAGCTCATGAAATTATAGTGAATGGGAAAATACTATCGAAAACATCCATTTAATATTGTATATAAACATCGAATGAACACAATCTAAATAAAAATGCATATAACATGATAAAATAATTTATCTGATATCCTTTGGATGGACAAAACAAACCCAATAGGAGTTAGGATAAAGACAAAGTAAATTACCGCTTTCATTAAGCCCAGTATACCTAATTTCGTCAAAACATGCGCTTTTCATCCTCAAACACTGTTTTAATTAAATAAACTGGCATATTGTCAATTAGAAACTAATGCGAATCTTCGAACCTTAGGGTTTCAACAAAAGAGCTGTCACAACCGAATTTAATCCGTTCTGTTGAAAGAGTTCGAAGTTGAGCGCTTCAACAAAAAGTTATGACAGTTAGTCATCTTATGAAAATCTTCAAGGCAGCTAGTCAAGACTCTTCGCATCTTCATTTATTAAAACATAATGCAGAAATGGCCGGATACATTTAAATAGCTTCAAAAGTTTCTGAGTCTCCCCAAGAACCTTTGTTTGTTCATTTAAAGTCACTTTATGCTGCTATGGCTAATCGGACGATGCTACAATGGAAACCCTAAATTTTGCCTATACAGGTTGTAACAAGCATATGATGTATGTTTTTTTTTTTATATCCCTAGACTCTTCTCACTAAATTAACACAAATGGTACTCTATTTGAAAATTTCGATTAAATCACGAAATATTTTATTCATATATATCGTCGACAACCATGTTCCTTAAAAAGATACAATTGTTACTCGATACTATTATAATGTTATATATTATGTTACTTTCGCTGTTAGGATTTGAGATTGAAGGATTTTCGCTATGGAAATTTTGATTTAAGGATTCTGGTGGTCGAGAATTTTAATACTTAAAAAATGATTTTAGTAGTAAAAATGTTATTTTAATAAAAAATATTTAAATATAAAATTAGATGAAAAAAATAAGATCAACTTTTCATAAAATACTGATTGAAAAACTTCAAAAACTTCTGCGAAATTTGACTTTTTGTATTGGAATAAATATTTATCATTGTAATTTATAGTTTATTTTTTAATTACAGTTTCATAAAATAAATAAACATATTTTATTCCTCTATATCGACAATAACCATATTCCTTAAAGAGATACAATATATTACGCGATACTATAAGAGTATCAGGTTGAAATATTATTACGATCCGCCACTTGTAGGCAATTTATTTATTAAAAATAAATATTAATAATAATAATAATTAAAATAATAAGAATGCTATTATGCTATTATACTTAATGTTACTACGGTAATATAAGAAAGAAGGATAACCTGAGGCCAACAAGTAAAATAAAATAAAAACTTTTTCAACAAGCACGAAAAAAACAATGTACAACTTGAATCTTCTTATTTTATTATTATTTCTTCATAGTTCGTCGCCTTCAAGAACATTTGCACTTAGTGAACTTCTAATCTGTATATTACGTAGGAGCGACTCGCAGCTTGTACTGTCATGATTTGAGAAACATTGCTCATATAAAAGGATAGTAAAAAATGGGCTATTGAAGTGAGATTTATTCTCTCTCAGAAGCTTTTTTTACTGAAAATACTTGAGAATAAGCGCTAACGTTTTGTTCTTAACTGCAGTTGACAAATAGAGACTTGATTTGCAAGAAAAAAATCTACTTATTTTGGAATGGAATCAATGATTATACAAAGAGACTTACTGGTAACTATTAACTGTGGACAACTATTGTAATTTATTAACTGACGACTATATATAAAAGGTAAGGAGGTCAATGTAAGGAGCGGAGTGGCTCAGTGGTAGAGCACTGAGTTGCCAAGCCGGAAATTCTCGTTCAAATGCCGCTGCAGTCCATGAATTTTATTTAATCTGGTTGCAACGGGAGATGGATCACATAGGATCCATGACCCTCCTGGGGCCCACCCAGCCTCTATAAAATATTATCAAAATAAGGGGGGGGGGCATCTTGCGGTTGGGCGTGGACTAGGACAAGTCACCTCCTTGCAGTACAATTGTCCATGAAACAGTACAATCTCTACCATGTACTGAACCCCAGTCCCGTTCAAGGTTGTAGTGGTACAGGTTTTTTTTTTTTTTTAAGGAGGTCAAGGAAGTTTATGCTGAGTATAAGGAAGTGATGTCTAAATACCCTAGTTTACAGATCCACTAGTCTCTACCCATATTTTCTCTCAATATTTCAGGCACGGTATATACACGTATAAAAGAAGAGGGGAGGTGAAGTATGTTTACATTTCTGACAATAACGAAGCGATTTCTAAATATCCTAGGTTACAGACCCGCATCATCAACATTCCTTGGGCCATAGACCGACTTGGTAACCTTATTTGAGGGACAGGATGCTTTAGAATCTCAAAACGATGATCATATTATTATTTGTGGGTCTTTTCTACTTTAGAACGACTGGTTACTTTTTGTTAACGTCTATTATCAGTAGTAATATCCCCAGGACATTGATAATAGACGAAATAACTTTATGACAATCGAAAGCTCGTTCCTTGGTAACGAGATTGAGAAATTTGTCATAAAATTATAAGGCATTTGTCAATGTCCCAGGGATATTCGGCAGAAAATCTTTTGAAAAAAAAATTTATAACTCAACACAACGAAACATTTATTTATTTATTAAAAGTTAGTGAAAGTACAATTATTAAAATTTAACTTAACATTAGATTCGTTGCTGTTCTCTACTGTAGAAGCTCTATTACATTTATTTCTGGGAATTTTTTCTTAGATTAGCGCATTTATACTTTGAACATTCGCATTGGCAAAACGTGGCATTTTGAAATTTATTTCGAATGAAGTTGTCAAACTCAACACGCGTTTTCATAGTGATTGATAATTGCACTGAATGCAATTATCAGTGTAATGTTAACATGATTAGGTGAAATTATTTCATATGACACAAAATGACAAAATTTGATTGGTTGTTAGAACTGTCCAAAAATTTTCAGTGTAATGTTCGCATGATTGGGTGATATCGTTTCATATGACACAAAATGACAAAGTTTGAATGCTTGTTAGAACTGTCAAAAAATGTTCACCTAAATTACCTTACATTAATCACTATCAATTGACATATGATCAAAAATATTAAAACCACTAAATACAATATTTTAATGCAATGTGTAACAGAAAATGTTGTTGTTTATTCCTGAGGCAAAGAATATATAAAAAGAGCCTTATTCAGCCGCAATCTTCCTCCCTCGAACCATGTATTCTAACATAACCTTTTTGAATCTCGACGGATTCGTTTGTAACAGTACCACATATGTTTAGTATTAATATACGTCATCATGTCCTTCTTCGCATAGTCTTATATTGGGGATAACGCCAATTTTCTGAAAAGATGTTATAGCACTTTCTTATTCTTTTCACAAGGTAAACAGTTCTGTTAAATTCATATTGTCAACTACTAATGTAGAAAATAGAACTAACTTAACCACACATCGTTGGTTCAAAAGAACATCAACAAAAACACAAACAGAAAAAAATTTGGGTATTGTTAAAACAAAGCATTCCTATTATAATGATGGTATTGAAATTCTATGATTAACCGTTAGAAATGTTTTAAAAGTTTGAAAAAAATTGTATTTTAAATAATGCCATTCTTTTAATAATACATTAAGTCCAAACATGATACAATTCAAAATATGAGTTTATAAAAAAACAAATTTGGAAATGGTATATCAGTTATGTTTTTCCTGAATTAAAAAGTTTCAACGAATTCAATTGCTACTGAATGCTTATTCATAAATGCCAATTTTCAAGTTATATCGTTGTTCTTTTGAAGGAGAGACATATTCAAGATAATTGTCATATCACTAGTATTTGTAAAGTGATACAATGTATAAGTCAAAAAGCTACATTTTTGGAAAAGCGAGAATAACTATTAGCTTTAGGACACCAAGTGCCTTCTAGCAGACAAGCTCTAAAAGTTGATATAGATAAAAACAAGCTCTGAGGTTGATACAGTTTTGATCAATAATAAAGAGATATTTGCCCTTTTCTTTCATGGTCATAACTCACCACCGAAAAAACGCCGATTTTTGAGTTGCGTCCATTTAGAATACCAATGCGAAAAGGTATATTCAGTTTTTGAAAAATAACGTAGTTGATAGACGTTACTAATAAGTAACTAGCAGTGCTAATGTAGAAAAGGCCCTTATTTATTTCTATGTGTTTTCTGCATTAACGTTGTATTATTTATAAACCCTATTGAGAATTATAAGGACTTCAAGTTCTCCCAAGTCTATAATTTTGTTTTCCTAAACCTGCAGAAGGTAGAGGTCATGAACAAATCCGGACGAGCTCACAAGCCACACATAAATATTCAGAGACGCCAGTTGAATTTTCATCCACAGCCACGAGAATTCTCCAGGTTGATCTTGAGGCCCATGGAGCGAAACGTGAAGGTTGGCTTTAGATTGCAATAATAGCCGCATTGAGGACAATCTGAGGCGGCCTTTGACTGGAGTGCACTCTGCTGGAGTGGCCGGTGAAATATTGAGGCGTCCCTGGAGGCGGCAGTACGGCCTAGGGCCCAGCCCTTCTAATAAATATCTATTCCGCCCCCACCCTTTCCTCCCTTATCTATACCCTACGTTCAACAAGACCTTATCCTATCTCCTATCATGATAACAATGGCTCTGGCTATTTTATTAGCCCTATCTATTTCCCGCCGGATCCGAAGACAACTGGAAAAATACCGGCAAGCCATTAGGGCGATTACTGCTAAAGGATATGTATTAGTATGCGCTTTGTTAAAAGTAACCTAATTAATTTTTTATGATTTAAGTTTATACTTAAATTAGCTTATTAATAATACAACTCACTCCTTGGGTTCACCCAGCGTCTATAAAATGGGGACAAATCACCACCCGGCACAAAAGTTGCCCAAGAAACAGTACAGTCTCTACCACGTACTGAGCCTGAGACTCTTCATGACTTGTAGTGGTACAATTAAATTTTAGATATTCGTTTAACGTCACTTTATGGTTATTGTTCTTCGTCTTCTTCATTTCTTATCTCTTTATGCCTCTATACTCTTTATGATGCTATGACTAAGTAGACGATCCTACAGTGTGAGTCCTAAATTTGCCTATTCAGAGATCTTTAACGAGTACCTGACACCTCACAGGTTTGGAAACCCTATTTTATTTCCCATCCGAAGGAGGGGAAATAAAATAGGCATAACCAAGGATTTCTAGGTCCAACTGCCGGGTTGTGAACCCGCACCCTTGGACATGCTAACTCTTCTAATGGGTTATACTGACCTACACCACTACACCACATGAGGGCCCAAACTGCTTGCGTTTCCTTATAGATGAGGTTTATAACGCTCATCATTTAGTGACCAGAGGTCCACCTTTCATTGGAGTCAAATTCGAAAACTTTCACTCATTTACAGAAACTTATTTTATGCAATATGATTGTCAAACTAAAACCAATAAATCAGAGGTCTCAAACCTGTCCTAGTTTAGTTAAAATAATTTTTTCACATAATCTTTTTCAATATTAAATACGTTAAAACAAAATTATAAAAAAAAATACTTGCCACTAGCCATTTTTGAAATCAGAGACCAAATGCAAACCCAACAAAATATAGAGAAAAAGATATTGGAGTGGTAATCTCAGAAAAATAAAGAAGAAATGTTGCCAATTTTATTTTCGATTTGAATGCTGAAGGGAGAAAACGGCGAAGACCACTAAAAAAGTGGATAGAAGGAGTTGAGGAAAACATCCACGGTCCGAGGGTGGAAGATGTACAAAATATGAAAAAATTGAAATACAAGAAATTGAATTAAGAAGCTAAAAGAAATTTTCGGTTGACTGAGATGGTTGGATAAAGGAAATTTCAATGTGAGAAACCCTTGAAAAATATAATTACAATTTTTATTCCTAAATTCCTTCTAAAGGAGCATTCTAGCAACATATTCAACCAGTAACTAATGTTTTTTAACATTTGCGCAAAGGTAATACAAGGTTAAAAGTATGGCGGTATACATGTATTAATTTGCAAACCAATGTCGTAATTTATTCATTACATGGAAAAGAAAAAAAAATTAAGTTAATTTATATTTAAAAAAATATGGGGAAGAGACAAAAATTATTCATATCACAATTTTTTCCAGTATAATAAAAGTGTAGTGAATATATAATTAATAATTTACTAATATAATATTTTTGACAATAATGAATAAGTTTTAGCAGAAATAATTGTATATTAAGGAATAAATAATTGTATAATAATGAATAAATAATGGAGATGGTAAGGGCACAGCCCTTAGGATACCTAATAAGGCGAACTGAAATGGTTCCTATTAATATTCCTGGTATATTTCGTCGGAAGGGATTGGGAGGAAGTGTAGACGTGATCAGCAAGGAATCCCTCAACATGCACAGATTTAGAATTCGCCGTATAACTTCTCAACGCCATTAATAGTTGATTTGGGAAACCTGCATTCTCATAAATAACTGATTCAACCAGTGATTTAAAAACTTAAAGAATAAGAAAATGTAGCAATGCGGAGGAACAAAAGAGAATATAAAATAGCTAAAAATAAAATGGAGTAGGCAGTGTTTGATATTGTCTATTCTCATTTTTAAACGTACGTTATGAACAAAAACTGCTTACTTAAATAGTCATTGTTCCTTACAGAAGTCATATCTATGAGATCTCCTCTTAATGCATTGAACATTTCTACGATACACTAAGTGATTCGTGTCTTTTGCTTTACGTAGTGACGAAAAAATAATTAAAATTACTTTGTTAATACTGTTACGGTCAGAGCGGGAAGTAGGACCGGCTTCTGATCTGCCTAGAGCGGATTAGGCAAACAATGGGATTAAGCGGAAGGGATTATAGAATGGCGTAGAACCTTCTAGATCGGTCTAGGTGGTCCTCTGTGATTGTGATCTGAAATTCGGGTTCAAGCCTAATGAGGAAGTGGCCGGAGAGGAGTACGTCACGAATCTACGGAAGCGGATGGATAATATCCACGAAAAGGTTCGTGCAAACATCCAGGGAGCCAGTGACAGAATGAAGGAGCGTTACGACATCAGGGCAGAGAAAGGTGGATTCCAACCTGGAGATTTGGTCTGGCTACATGATCCTCGAAGAAGGCGAGGCTACTCACCTAAACTTCAGAACTCCTGGGATGGCCCGTTTGAGATCATCAATAGGATAAACGACGTCATCTATAGGATCAGAAAGCAGCCAAAAGGAAAACCCAGGGTAGTCCATTTTAATAGACTGGCCCCATACAAAGGAGACCATGGCCCGACAAAAGACCAGCAAGTCAGGTACCTCAACAACGTGGAGGCCAGTAAGGTATCAGTTGCACAACCTAAGGTACAAGGTTCCCGTGGAGTAACTCAGGCAGTATACAGAGATATCTTCTCGTTACCCGCGGACTATTCTCTGGCCCATTGTGTAGCCGAAGATCTGAGGACTTCCCGAGGGATTGCAACCGTCTTCAGGAAGAAGTTTGCTGGAACTGAGGAACTGGAACGCCAAGGACCACGCGTCGGGAAAGCACTCCACCATACGCACGAAGGGCGACACCTGTTCTACTTAGTTACCAAGTGTGCTACTGATCAGAAGCCCACATATGACGCACTGCGGCGAAGCCTCGACGACCTGCGGAGTAAGCTTCTGAGACTGCGTGTCACCAAGCTCGCGATCCCTAAGTTGGGCTGTGGATATGACGGCCTGGAGTGGAAGGTTGTCAGGAACATGCTTGAACAGATATTCGCCAACTCTGGAGTCGCCATATTGGTGTGCACGTTCAACCCCTGGAAAGGAAATGCGTCTCCATCGAGGGAAGCTCATGACCGCCCGATTTCTCCGGACTATGCTCTGGGGCAGAGCACTTTTAAGGAGGGGGCAGTGTTACGGTCAGAGCGGGAAGTAGGACCGGCTTCTGATCTGCCTAGAGCGGATTAGGCAAACAATGGGATTAAGCGGAAGGGATTATAGAATGGCGTAGAACCTTCTAGATCGGTCTAGGTGGTCCTCGTCCGTGTTCCGAGTAATGCCCCACCACGACCTACCTTGCCTATATAAAAAGGACAGCGTTTTCGGCCGCGGCAGTCAGTAATAAGCAGTGAAGTAATAAGCAGCCGTTAATTAGTGGCAGTGTGTGTGAGTTAGTTAGTATTAGTATCAGTCTGTAATAAGTGCTTAGTGAGCAACAGTGACAATTAGTGACCGTGTAATAAGTGTAATAAACTGTGTGGCAGTTTGTCATATTTGGAGAGTCTTACGGTCGGTGGACTTTAGTTAGCGAACTGTAAGTGTTAATTTGTAATTGTAAACTATAGTGTAATATTATTGTATTTGTACACATTTATATATAAATAGTTTAGTTATTTAGTATTACCAATATCTTATATTATTTGTATATTATTTTAGAAATAGATAACATTTAGTAGAATATTGTTATTGTAAATTGATATTAGTTTAATAATTTAGTTGTTTTTAATAATCTCATTGTATTCTTACTAATTTGTTAATAAATATTAGTTTCTTGAATTAAGTAATAGTTTAGTCCATTTTACACCCAGTAGCCCGTAACAAATTGGTGTCAGAAGTGGGATCTTGTGTAATTGTTATTTTGTCTTGCATTTTGTAATAATTGGGCTACTGTTTGAAAAATGGCTTCTCAAAGTCTTAAATTGATGGATTTAAAAGTTGCGGATTTAAAACGGGAATTAGAAGAACGTGATCTGGATTCTTCCGGAAATAAAAGTGTACTGCAACATCGCTTGCGTCAATTTTTTGTAGAGTTAGGGGAAAATCCAGAGGACGTTCTGTTTGAAACTGATTTAAGCAAGTTGTCTGCAACTTTTAAAAATGAATTAGGCAATGTAGAAAATAAGCTAGGTAATGAATTAAGCAATGTTAAAAATGAGCTAGGTAATGAGCTGGGTACTGTAAAAAGTGATTTATTGGATACATTAGAGTCTAAGTTAGGCACGTTAGAGACTAAGTTGATGGAAAATGTTGAGAATAAGTTAGCAAATGTAGATAATAAGTTATCCAATGTAGATAATAAGTTAGCTAATGTAGATAATAAGTTAGTCGATGTAGATAATAAAGTAGCTGATGTAGAATCTAGGCTAGGAGAAAAAGTGAACGAAATTAGGCTAAGAATGGAAGCTCTCGAGGGACGTAAGAGCAACCCACCGACGAACGACACCGACCGTTCCTCCGAGGGCAGCCATCGTAATAGCATTCTACCCGCCTATGCTGGGGCGCCGCCAACTCACAATACCATTCCAGTATTCGACGGGAAGACGCCGTGGGAAGACTACATGACTCTCTTCGAGACCGCGGCTTCGATCCACGGGTGGTCGCAGGAGACCCAAGCTTCAGCATTGTGCCTGGCCTTGCGTGGAGACGCCTTAGGAGTGCTGCAGGGGATGCCCATGTCGGAGCGGTCCAACTACGGGGAGCTGATGAGAAGACTGGAGATGCGTTTCGGCCACCGCCACATGGACCAGCTGTATCGCTCACAGCTGAGAAGCAGGATCCAGAAGACCAACGAGACTTTACAGGAATTTGAAGCGGATATTGCCCGGCTAGTGAGGAACGCCTACCCATCGGTCACCGACGATGTCTACGAAAGCTTGGCTGTCGACAAATTCCTCGATGGACTTCGGGACCCAGAGACACAACAAGCAGTGAAGCTCGCCCGGCCGAAAACTTTAGGAGACGCATTATCCCAGGCCATGGAGTTCGAGGCTGTTAGACAGTCTGTACGGGGCCATGCGCGCGTACGAGCAGCAGAAGCGGAGCCAAATGTAGTCCCCAGCTTTGAGGACCTAGTGACGAAAGTTTTAGAGGCTCTCAGGACCCGTAAGAAGGAGATACGCTGTTGGAGCTGCGGCCAAATTGGACACCCTAGAAGCAAGTGTCCATCTAAGAAGCAAGAAAAGCCACAGGAAAACTAAGTAGGGTTGATGGGAGGGGGAAACTGTCAACCCGTAACGTCAAAGGCCCCAAGAAGACCATCAGGATTGCGTCAATAGGAAGCAGAACGAACAGTTTCTACGTTGACGGGATGGTGAACGGGCAGCTGCGAAGTCTTCTAGTGGATACTGGCGCAACCATGACAATTTTGAACTCAAAGATAGTTCCCGTTGAGAGGGTCTTACCAACCACTTGGGCATTACGGACTGCCACGGGACAGCCAGCCAAGGTCTACGGGGAGACAGTTGCCACCTTCATCATCGGGGGTCAACATCTGAGGCACGGTGCTCTCGTGGCAGAAATCGATGAAGATGTCATATTAGGCACGGACTTGATGATCGAATACGGGATTAAGTTGGATATGGCAAGAGGTGTGATGACGCTGGGAGAGGAGGAAGTCATCCTTCGGCAGGGAAAGGACCTCTACGCACGAGTGCTCTTACTAGAAGACACCACATTACCTGCACGGAGCCAAATCCTGACCCATGGGACGGTCGAAGGACAGTTACCGGAGGGTCAATGTGTACTACTTGAACCCGGAAGGCACGAAGAACAAGAGATCGGACGTGGCGTACTTGTTGCCAGGTCTCTCATCAGGGTCGGACGGACGACTCCAATCCGGCTAATGAACCTGAACAGCTTCCCGGTAACGCTGAAGAAAGGAACACCGGTCGGGGAGTGTACAACCGCTACCTCAGTGGTTCGTCAGCTGCAACGTCGTCCCACCGAGCTCCGAGGACTGCCAGAAGAACTAAAAGGATTTGTTAACGAGTCATGCCGCGACCTTTCACCTGAACAGAGCGAGGAAGTGAAGAACATGATTATCCGATGGCATGACGTCTTCGAGATCGGACCAGGACCACGGGGCAGAACGGATATCGTCCAGCACAGGATTGACACCGGGGATGCGAAGCCCATCCGACCAGGTCCCGCGGAGGCTGCCGTTAGCCAAACGGGAGGACGCCGAGAAGATCATAAAGGAGATGGCGGCTGATGGTGTCATTGAGCCTTCGAGTAGCCCCTGGATGTCTCCTGTCGTATTGGTGAAGAAGAAAGACGGCACAACGAGGTTCTGCGTAGACTACCGTCTTCTGAACAACGTCACCAAGAAGGACAGTTATCCGCTTCCCAGGATTGACGATACGCTGGACACCCTGGAGGGGTGTAAACTCTTCTCTACCTTGCATCTCCGCAGTGGATATTGGCAGGTTGGATTGGCACCTGAAGATAAAGAGAAAACGGCGTTTTCAATTGGCACTGGGCTCTGGCAGTTTACAGTAATGCCGTTCGGGCTTTGCAATGCTCCTGCCACATTCGAGAGGCTGATGGAAAATGTGTTAAGAGGTCTCTCTTGGGAGGTATGCCTGGTGTACCTAGATGACATCATTGTGCTGGGAAAGTCCTTCGATCACCATCTGAAGAACCTGGAGAAGGTCTTCGAACGACTGCGTGCAGCGAACCTTAAGTTGAACCCGAAGAAGTGTAATCTCTTCCGAAGGCAAGTCAACTACCTGGGGCATATTGTGTCAGACAACGGAGTTGCTGTTGACCCAGAGAAGATAGCAGCGATCACCAACTGGCCAGTACCTCGAGATAAGCACCAGGTGAGAAGTTTTCTCGGGCTCTGCACCTATTACCGGAGGTACGTGAAAAGATTCGCTAACATCGCAAAACCTCTTACCACACTTACCGAGGAGAAAAGGACTTTCCATTGGGATCACGAGTGTCAGGCATCCTTCGAGGAGCTGAAGAGCAAATTGATTAGTGCTCCTATTCTGAGCTATCCACGCCCCGAGGGCAAGTTCATACTTGACACAGATGCCAGCAACATCGCCATTGGAAGTGTCCTCTCTCAGCTCCAAGACGGAGAAGAAAGGGTGATTGGATATTTCAGCAAAGCACTCTCAGCTCCGGAACGAAACTACTGTGTCACAAGGAAAGAGCTTCTGGCAGTAGTAAAGTCCATAGAGCATTTTCATAAATACCTATACGGAAGAAGGTTCCTGCTGAGAACGGACCACGCGGCTCTAATGTGGCTGCTGCGATTCAAGTCACCTGAGGGGCAAGTGGCGAGGTGGATTGAGCGCCTTCAAGAGTATGACTTTGAATCTGCTCATCGTTCTGGAACGAGCCACAGGAATGCGGATGCACTGTCAAGAAGACCTTGTGAAGAAGGCTGCAAGCATTGTTCTCGACAAGAGGAGAAGCAGGCAGCGGTATTGAGGACTACAGTTGTCATCGACAGTTGGCAAGATGCAGAGGTGTCAAAGGAACAGGACGAGGACCCGGACTTAAAACAAATAAAGGAATGGAAAATATCGGGGCGAGGAAGACCGGCCTGGCAGGATGTTGCTCCAATGTCGAAGAATGTAAAAACGTACTGGGCCCAATGGAACTCCATTTTAGTGGACAACGGGCTGCTGAAACGGGCATTGGATTATAGAATGGCGTAGAACCTTCTAGATCGGTCTAGGTGGTCCTCTGTGATTGTGATCTGAAATTCGGGTTCAAGCCTAATGAGGAAGTGGCCGGAGAGGAGTACGTCACGAATCTACGGAAGCGGATGGATAATATCCACGAAAAGGTTCGTGCAAACATCCAGGGAGCCAGTGACAGAATGAAGGAGCGTTACGACATCAGGGCAGAGAAAGGTGGATTCCAACCTGGAGATTTGGTCTGGCTACATGATCCTCGAAGAAGGCGAGGCTACTCACCTAAACTTCAGAACTCCTGGGATGGCCCGTTTGAGATCATCAATAGGATAAACGACGTCATCTATAGGATCAGAAAGCAGCCAAAAGGAAAACCCAGGGTAGTCCATTTTAATAGACTGGCCCCATACAAAGGAGACCATGGCCCGACAAAAGACCAGCAAGTCAGGTACCTCAACAACGTGGAGGCCAGTAAGGTATCAGTTGCACAACCTAAGGTACAAGGTTCCCGTGGAGTAACTCAGGCAGTATACAGAGATATCTTCTCGTTACCCGCGGACTATTCTCTGGCCCATTGTGTAGCCGAAGATCTGAGGACTTCCCGAGGGATTGCAACCGTCTTCAGGAAGAAGTTTGCTGGAACTGAGGAACTGGAACGCCAAGGACCACGCGTCGGGAAAGCACTCCACCATACGCACGAAGGGCGACACCTGTTCTACTTAGTTACCAAGTGTGCTACTGATCAGAAGCCCACATATGACGCACTGCGGCGAAGCCTCGACGACCTGCGGAGTAAGCTTCTGAGACTGCGTGTCACCAAGCTCGCGATCCCTAAGTTGGGCTGTGGATATGACGGCCTGGAGTGGAAGGTTGTCAGGAACATGCTTGAACAGATATTCGCCAACTCTGGAGTCGCCATATTGGTGTGCACGTTCAACCCCTGGAAAGGAAATGCGTCTCCATCGAGGGAAGCTCATGACCGCCCGATTTCTCCGGACTATGCTCTGGGGCAGAGCACTTTTAAGGAGGGGGCAGTGTTACGGTCAGAGCGGGAAGTAGGACCGGCTTCTGATCTGCCTAGAGCGGATTAGGCAAACAATGGGATTAAGCGGAAGGGATTATAGAATGGCGTAGAACCTTCTAGATCGGTCTAGGTGGTCCTCGTCCGTGTTCCGAGTAATGCCCCACCACGACCTACCTTGCCTATATAAAAAGGACAGCGTTTTCGGCCGCGGCAGTCAGTAATAAGCAGTGAAGTAATAAGCAGCCGTTAATTAGTGGCAGTGTGTGTGAGTTAGTTAGTATTAGTATCAGTCTGTAATAAGTGCTTAGTGAGCAACAGTGACAATTAGTGACCGTGTAATAAGTGTAATAAACTGTGTGGCAGTTTGTCATATTTGGAGAGTCTTACGGTCGGTGGACTTTAGTTAGCGAACTGTAAGTGTTAATTTGTAATTGTAAACTATAGTGTAATATTATTGTATTTGTACACATTTATATATAAATAGTTTAGTTATTTAGTATTACCAATATCTTATATTATTTTAGAAATAGATAACATTTAGTAGAATATTGTTATTGTAAATTGATATTAGTTTAATAATTTAGTTGTTTTTAATAATCTCATTGTATTCTTACTAATTTGTTAATAAATATTAGTTTCTTGAATTAAGTAATAGTTTAGTCCATTTTACACCCAGTAGCCCGTAACAATACATAAATGTTAATAAAAAATATAAGAAGATTATTTCAGTAATTTTTCCAAATCAAGGATGTTATACAAAAGTTAGAGTGCTATAATGGACCCTTGTAAGGACAGAGATGTAAATTATGGGTTAAGGAAACAATACACTAGGATCATCTTTTTGCTCAATTTAAAAACAACCTCTTCGAAATACTACAAACATAATTTAAAGAAAATCCTAAAGATATTGAACTCGGAGAACTCAACTATAGAATAACTTAAAGTATTACATCGTAATCTTTAATATTTGGATGTCCGATAATAATAAAGAAACTTATTGAGACCGAAAAAAAAGTATTGAGTTTCAAGAAAACACTTATTTCCAGTGTAAAATAACAATAGGAAAATCTCTAAATATTGGTTATAAATTATAAATAAAAGTAGTTTGGAATATTACTTATTATGAAAACCAGAGAAAAAACTATTAGCTGTAGCGAAAAATAAATATATACAAATTCAAACTAAATGAATTCGAAATTTATCAATCTAAAGTTAAAGCGCTCCGTTAATGCAGTGAGTATTTTTTTTAAAATCTGGCCTTGTATGGAATATTATACAATATATAACTAAAGCGTACCTTTTAAAAAAAAAATGAAATGCAGACAACGCCACCCGTTCACGCCTCAAGTGAGCTCCACGGTCACAAACAAAAACGTAAATATTCGAGCTAATAAAATTTTTCCATCTGTGCCTCGGATACTTATGCGGTCTACGTCTAAGATACTACCCCTGACAATTTTTCGCACACCTGGATTTTTTTCGTTATGAATTCTTCTAACATAAGTCGTCAGGTTTCGCATGGGTAAAGGACCGTAATTAGAATTATAGTTTTATGTAAATTATTGAATACTTGGTTTTAATTATATATCTTTTATTTTAAATTTATTGATTCAAATTTACAACTCCATAATAGTAATACATAAAGCAAATAGAATGAGAGATATATAATGGCAAGAGATAAATGGAACTACAGAAACTACCCAATAGCCGAATAACAAATTCAACTTAGAAGGTCACAATCCCATCTTCTTTTCAGACACTTCGGAGGATTATCAGGAATTGAAGCTAGGTTTGAAACTAGTGGGTAAGAGTGGGAATAAAGTTTGTCATGAAAGGATTGATATCGGAATCGGGTCAAATCAGTAACAAATGGGAATTAAGGTCATTATGGATTACTTTGTTCGTAACGAACACTGAAGATTTTACGAAGGATTTCGGATTGTAAGAATTGAATACGAGAGGAATTCGATAGCTTAGTAGAGTTCCAATTATCTATCTTATAGTAATTAATTATTACCGTTTTGTAATTTATATTTCTCTGAATACATAATTTAAACTCAAGGTAAGATTTTCTGACTTTCAAGTTTCGGGAAAGAGGACTCCAAAAATAGATAATTGTACGGAAATACCTTTTGTTTCTTTTTTTCATCCGCACGTCTAAAGCTAAACAGACCTAGAAAATACCGAAAAGCAATATCCCCTAAATTTGTTATTTTGGCACTAGTCTCCAAAGCGACAATAAGAAAGGGACTAGAATACAAAACAGGACTGTCGAATGGATAAAATATTAATTTGAAAAAGTCTGCGAAATAAATTAAGTTTACTTACTTCGCGAGAGGGAAAAGAAAGATCTGGCCGGATCCCAAATAGCGTGCTGGACCCTAAGGAGGGAGTATGAATAGGTAATAACAGTCGACAAACAGCGGCTCTCTCTAGCGGCAAATTGTGGCGTGTCCCTTCAAAAGGTCCTCAGATGATGCAGAGATCAAAGCTTTCAATGGCCTAAGGATAGCTGAAATATGTAAAACCGACATCTACTAACAAGGGGGACAGATCCTGCAAGAATACGAAGAACAGTAGTAAATCAGATTACTCTGAATAGAGTAAAAAAAAATGATTAATCGATATATTTTAACAGTTGTTTGTAACAATACGAAACGATATAATACATAATAATGATTGCTATGTGTATATATTATTGTATATTTGTTTATTTTTTTTAACGTCACACTTATACTACTAGGCATTATTAATATAGGTGCGTTTATTGTGTATCTGACACCGCACAGATATAGAACCCCCATTTTACGCCCCCTACTAATCTTTTTATTGGCGAATGGAATCACATAGCACAATCATACAAAGAGGCTTTCGTGTACGAGCTAACTAGATTGACTTTAGATGGACTAATTGTAAATAAACGTAGTGACTACACTCTTAATTATCCATACTCTAGTCTCTTCCCTCTATCTTATTTTAATATTACAGAGTATGCAAACATATACATAATCAAGAGAAGGGGAGGTCAAGAAAGGTTACATTGATGACTAAAAAGAACGGATAAATATCCTTGGTTTTACATAATAAACATTTCTTAAGTCATGGGCCGATTCGATAACTCTATTAGAGGGACAGAATGCGTTTATTTTTTTTTTTAGCCTCACTTTATGCTACTATGTCTATTCCGACGATACAACAATGTAAAAAAAAACCTGTACCAATACGAGCGTGAACGAGTCTGGAGGTTCAGTACATGGTTAAGACTGTACTGTTTCATAAACAACGGTTCTGCAAGGAGGTGACGTCCTAGGTCATGCTCAACCGCCAGGTTTTTCCCCCTTATTACGGGTACCCTATTTTTATAATTTATAATTTATAATACCCTATTTTTTATCTTTAATTGATAAAGATTAAAATATTCACACTTCGCTTTTAATGCTATTTGATATAATAGACACGAAATAGTAGGATTATCAGCCTGACCGAAATTACCCGATATCCGATAATTACCAGATGAGGCGGAAATTACCGGAAATTGAGTCATAATACCCGCTTGTAAGGTACTGATTATAGTAATAATTATTGTAGCCAGGAACCGGTACGGTCTTTGCAATGAATGGACTAAGTGCTGCAATCCGACTGTGTTCTAACACCATTTTTTCGAGCTAGGTACTTAACATAAGACAGACGGCTGCTTTTCGTTACACAACCATCGGTTCTTAAATATAAATAATCATGGAATATACACCATTCAGAGGACCAGCAGGATGAAGAGGAAAGACCACCCAAGAAAAATCCATACTACGCTAACAAAACCTTGTAAATTTTGTGTTTATCATCATTATACGATGTACCACGGTAATGCCCTTTATTTAATTTATAATAATAACATACAGTCCACTCTTATACCATTTCCCGTCTAGGGAACATTCTTTTCAAGCTTAAACAACCATTCTCTGTATTGATAATATAATCTTACTGTTTATAAATACCAAAAAATCATTATTATTTAAATTTATCATAAGACTTTGGGTTGTTTTGTATTATTTACTAATTTATATTTGTTATATGAGCAGGCCTATTTTTTTAAATGGTGTCTCATGAGACAAATGAAAGATATGATGTTTCTTAAGGAAAAACCAAAAAGTAAAAAACTATAACATATTTCCATCTCGACACACTTAAGGGCGATTTCGATTTATATCTATTATCACTCATTTAACCACTATCCATCGAACGTTTAGTTGAAAATGCTTAAGTAAAATGTGAAATGAAATGGTCACTGGAAATAGTAGACAAAAAAAAATATAAAGATTTTTTTCGAAAAATATTTAAGCCCTAAAACATGAAAATTAATTAAGATGGCTAATAGCACTCTAAAAACATATTTGGAACTGAGAATTAAAATATGTTATAAATATTATATCGTATAAGGTAATATTAGTTACTAGATAATATATTGTAAGATATTATATGAGAATAACAAGTATAATATCAGATAGTATTAAAACATATTCCTCACAAATCCAGTCGATTTCCAACATTTCGCTTAAATAACGAGACAAATAAACGTATTAATGCATATGGAGGCAACTGCTGCGATGAATTCATCTCAAACAAATATAAACTCAGTGAAGCCCGCTGAATTGTTTGGCTTATTGACAATAACACACAGGCGGCATCAATTATGTACATGTATCGTCTCTTTTCAACACAACATAAACTGTCTATATTGTTACAGGTTCGATATTCCTGATATGTAACAAAATAACGGAAGATATGGGGGGAATTTTATTCACAATTAATTCGAGTTATACAACCTTTAATATAAAATAAATTTACATTTAATTACTAATTGCATTTCATGCTAGAGACAGTAATGTTCCTAAGACAACGGTTGTACAGGGAGGTGATTAAATATCATATACATATAAACATCCTTAAATAATTCGAAAGAAAATCACTAAAAATGTATGTAAAATCCAAGTACTGGATATTTAGTTAGCCTTGATTGAGGTTATGGAACGTTCATATTTATATTAGATAACCTGGTAGTAATAGATGAGAATCTGTGTAACATTATTAGTTGGATTACAAGCTGTAATTTAATTAATCTTTAGGTTTGTATTGTTTAGTTGTGTTATGTAAATAGTGTATTAATATGTCTTGTATATCTTTTAAAACGTTAATATGTAATCTTTTCAGATTAATAATATCAGTTATTATCCAACTTATAAATTAAAATTAAATTACAGGTTGTAATCCAACTAATAATGTTACACAGATTCTCATATATTACTACCAGGTGATCTAATATAAATATGAACGTTCCGTAACCTCAATCAAGGCTAACTAAATATCCAGTACTTGGATTTTACATGTATACAAAAAAAAATTATTAATTATGCACAGACGTGAAGTATCACTGTACATCTGTTTCGAGCCGGTCGTTAAGATCTGTTAAACCTTTAAAAATCAATCATACAAATACCTGCCCTGTTTTTATTTTCTAGGTTAAAATAATAGCAATTTTATTTGTTTGAATATTTAATATGAAATATAAAAAATATCTGTAGGCATCTTCATTAAAAGAGAGTCATAAATAATTGGGATAGACAATAAATAAAATAAATATTTTAAATAAATAAAAAGCCATTATTCCGTAAATTTTTAATTTAACTGAAACAAGGAATTGTCAGTTTGAAATAAAAAAAAGTGTGTGTATCAGCTCCGATACGCGACTTGAGTTTACTTAACGTTAAATATAATAAAAAAATTACCTAATGAATTTAATTTTTCGAATAAATAAAATTATAATACAAATACTGTGCTCATTCTCAGATGCCGAGTTTTAATAATGGCCGCAGACTATTGTTATCGTGTTATTAAATATTTATACCTTATTTGAGCCTTCAAGGCAAGGTAAATCATGACATATTAATTTCAACCAATGAGAATTTTAATTTAACTGTATTTTGAAGGATATAATGCATACATACATATTTTTTAATGCATCTCAAAAAAAAGAGTCTAATAACAAGAAAAGAAAATTAACAGGAAAAGTCAACAAAACCTTTTGAAGATTGAAGAATGCCAAATTAGGTTTACTGCTGCCTCTCAACTTACTAGCTAAACATCAAAAATTGAAGCAGGGGCTTAAAAAAGGATCTAAGTCTCTATGGGTATTATTCATAACACCATAAATATTACTTCAATATTTCGACAAAACGTCTACCTTCCAATATATTTCGAAAATGTCAAAATAGAATTCTGGGCATGCAATTTGACAAAATAATTGGATCATAAATCAAAATCTAACAGAAAACAACGATGCTCATTCCTTTCAAACGTTCAAAATTGAATAAGGCACGGAGTACATCTAATTATTTAAGCTCATTTTTATTAACATATATTACATTTTTTGGATAGCCTTAAAATATAAAAATAAGTAAATATATACATTTACAGCGATAAATTACATAAATAGAACCAAACCCCCGAGAATCAATAACATGACTACGCGATTGTAGAGAATACAAAAGATTCGACGATAACTTACGACGACCTAACTCACCCTTATTGGACATGTCCACGACCATAATACGTGACGACACTCACTGAAGACAAAAAAGAGCTGAACGAGGGATCTCTTTACTTAACTGTATAAACTAATCAAGAGATGAAAAGGCGCCGCTTGGTAACACTGTATAAGTATACCTTTCATGCTATAATGCCAATTATTTAACCAGCAATTAACAACAGTGCTGAGACTAAAATATAGACATGATTTAATTAATAACATTTACTAACCTCAGATAAGAAGTATGGAGGTCTCCTACTTCTCTTCTGGTATCCAATCCATATTTGTAGAAAGCGAATTTCATAAGTCCAACCAGGCTGAAATTATAAAAAAATAAAAATATTAACAACAGAAAATGATATAAATAAATAATGTTTCAAAATACAACTTATTTAACAGATTTTTAAGAAAAAAACTGGGAATAAATTTTATTTAAGTGAATAATAATAGGATGAATTATAGAGACATGTTAATCTGCCCAGATATGCTGTATGGATCGGAGACATTGACAATGACCAAGCTGATTCAGTGATCTCCTAGTCTTTGAATGAAAAATCCTCCAAAGAATCTTCGGATTTATCTAGATGGAAACTGGCGAAGGAGAAAAAATTGTACAAACTCAGATTACAACGAATCAGATTTTGTTTACTCCTTAAAAGTAGAATAATGCGATGGGCTGGAATGTGGCCAGAATGGAAGAGGAGGCCATTCCTAAAAAGGTTTTAACATAACCTCTCTACTGCACGAGAAGAATGAGGAGACCCAAGTTGAGGTGGACAGAGACGTAAGGGATATCCTGAAGCTGGATGGCGGCAGTAAAAACAGAGAAGATTTGAATAAGCTGGTGAAGCAGGCCAGGACTCGTCACCGAGTTGTAGCATCGTAGTAATAATAGTATTACACATCATGTACATATAGTACAAATTGTATTAGTATATTACATATTATATATATGTATATTATATTAGTATATTACAGCCATTATTTCTTCTCACAGAGACCCAAACCTAGCATCTATAGCTCTTCAAAATCATTTATTTGATTTAGAAAAGTGGTTCAATAAATGGCAAATAAGAATAAACGCCTCAAAATCGAGTCATGTAACCTTCTCTCTACGCAAAGCTTCGTGTCCAGCAGTCAAAATTGACAACGACGAAGTACCTTCCAAAAATGATGTACGTTATCTCGGACTATACTTGGACAATAGACTTACATGGAACATACATACAAAATTAAAAAGACAAGAACTGACTAGACGGTACAAACAACTATCACATCTACTGGACTACAGATCTTCACTTACGGAGCAAACGACTTATCTATAATAGTATACTAAAACCTATTTGGACATGTGGAGCAGAACTTTGGGGTTCAGCAAAAAAAGTTCACATACACGATGTTTGAGCAACCTCGAAATAGTTATTGGACCTTTCGATGAGAGCTCCGAAATGAATAAGGAAAATAAATGTCTGATTCAATTATACCAGATCGCATGTCATTTTGATTGTAACCTTTTATTAAACTAATAACATAAATAAATTTTCATAAATTAAATAACTAATATTTTGAGAATGAAAAACAATTAATTAAATTAAAAGAACAATTTAAACGCTTTTATAATGAGAAATGAAGTTACTAATATTAACTAAATTATCAACAACTAATTAATAACAAAAAGAAAACAAATATTATTTAATCTTCCGATAGTAAATTTAACTCTATTAAATTACAAATAAAATCTATTACAAAATAATGAATGTTTATGCGGTTTTCTGATTGCAATGATATAATAATGAAAACTCTTATCTGTCTGTCGAAGTAGTTTTCAGTAGATGGTAGATTCTCGGCAGGGCGAGCTGGATGTTGATATGACAGAGGATTTTCGTCGGCTGGGCGAGCGAAGATGGTGAAACAATAGAGGTTGAGATGATCGACTGGGTCAATTCGAATTGGTCGAATCTATGACGAAGTTTAAACTAATTACACCTGCAGGTGGGCAGCAAATTAGTATCTTCTTCAAATTCACACAAAACAATTTTGGGCTCCTAAAGAGCATACGATGTGCACGGCTATGGGCTCGCGTCAACACTGTCTTAAAATTCACAAAAACAACTTTGGACTCCTAAAGAGCATACGATGTGCACGGCTAAGGGCTCGCGTCAACACTGTCTTAAAATTCACAAAAAACAACTTTGGGCTCCTAAAGAGCATACGATGTGCACGGCTAAGGGCTCGCGTCAACACTGTCTTAAAATTAACAAAAACAACTTTAGGCTCCTAGAGAGCATACGATGTGCACGGCTAAGGGCTCGTGGCGACACTGTCTTCAAATTCACAAAACACAACTTTGGGCTCCTAGAGAGCATACGATGTGCACGGCTAAGGGCTCGCGTCAACACTGTCTGCCCGGTCTCGCCGGGCGAACAAAAGCCGATCGACTCTCTTTTGTTTTTCTCTCTTCACTTTTATAACATATGTTTTTACACTTTCTACAAATATTACACTTATAATTAAACAAATAAAATTACCTTTTAAAGTTAAATTATTCTAAACAATTATGAAATTAAACGTTTAAATTATTATATTAAATAAAAATGTGAAAAATAAGAAAAGATAATGTTCTTTCTTTTACGAAAAAATGATTTAATTTTTTATGATTAAAACTAATAATACTTTATAAGGTCACTACTTCATCTGGCCTTAACACACCGCCCACCAATTTTTGTCTGTGCACAAAAATTCAAAAGAAAGATATTTAGAGATCTTCCAGGTAAATGTTAGTTCCCACGAAACCATCGATGCAGAGAAGTTTAATTTACAACTCTAGTCGGGAAACAAGATATTAGATTGATTGGGAAGCCAATATATTAATGCGTTGGTGAGTGAAGCTCCAAAATTTTATTCTACTCCGCTGCTCAATTGTGAACGTACAAATGTCAGAATTTTGCCTATTGCCATTGGGTTGCTAAAACGATTTTAAAAGAAAACGACCACAATACTCTACGGTATTAATGGCATACGGACATCCTTGCTCAAATCTCGACGCCGGGAGATTGGCAATTGGAGGAACGAAATTCTCCGAACGATATCGGTACGTACTAAATGTACCCTTTTGGACAACTTTGCATTTGTGGACAATTTTATGTGAATAGTTCTACAATTTGGCACAACCCAATCATGTCGTTTCTGATGTGAATGCAAAAGTTGCAGGGTAGGGTGGAGATACATTATACAGTAATGGTAAATTAACTGATCAGATAAATGTTCAATGTAGTATCGGAACTGAGGAAGTAATACTGATTTTAATTCAGTCGGAAATATTACTAGTCTTGCATTGCTGGGCAAAGGACTGTTGCTAAAGTGACCGCCCACCCTGAATATCCCTTGGAGATCTATGTATGGCGAAGATGAACGGACATGCATTGTAATGGGTGAGGAATCCGTTTCGAAATAATGCTGCTGGGCGCATTGGGTGCAATTTATTCCGGAAGGCCGGAGTTTATTTAAATGATACTTCTCAATGGGTTGAGAAGTACCGCAACGATATAAAATTGTTGGTAAGGTAGGGTATTTGTACTACTATTTGTATTGCACTACTACCTGGACGAAATTTATTCCGGAAGGCCGGAATCTATTCAATTGATTCTCCTCAATAGTTGAGAAGTACCGTTGCAAAATAGAAATTGGTGGAAAGGTAGGGCATTTGGATGCGCTACTACCTGAAAAAACATTTGACATAAGTCCGAGGGCAGAACAAATCGAAAGCGTCTGAAATTAAGGGACGCGTGCCTAATATCCAATTGAAACTTAGGTCCAATCAGGAAATGGTCATTTAGAAATCCGAGCTCCATAGGCGAGGATGCGTCTAATACCAACCGATGTGTTGAGTAGCTATTGTCTTTAATTACACAATTTGGCGATAAAGAATATTGACCCTCACCTGTAGCTGGTGAAAAATGGTAGTTGTCGGCCAATTTGGAATAGTTTTCTGTCAATAAGGGAATTTTGTTAATCCGGTGTGCTAATTTTGGGAACCGAGGGAATGCAGTGTAATGAGAGCAACTCAGATCTGGTGGAGAAAACTGTTTAAATGGTGATTGGCCCTTGTAAGGCCCGCTGTACTCCCGACGGTGAGTTGAACTAAAAGGTATCTCTGCCTTAACAGTTGGAGGATTTGGTTCGACAACTGGAGCAATCGTTTCGATTACCTGAAATGTTTTAATTGGTTTGTCCAATGCTCTCTCTTGCGATAGGTCACAAGATGAAAAGAGCGAAATGGATGTATCTTGTACGGTGGAATGAGAGCGTATAGGTCCCATGATGACCCACCCGAAAATAGTTTTGAAAGCGCTAGGATATCCGTCCCGTCTCACGCATTTACCTAATAAGATATTTCCGAACAAATCGGCTCCTAAAAGGAAATCGATTTGACCTGGTTTCCCAAGTGAGTTATCCGCCAATGGGTATTGTTTGAAATGGTCATTTATATAGGCCGGTACTGGACAAATGGGTACCTTTTCTGTAATCTTGGAAATAATTACAGCGTTACTTTTAAGCCGAGGCTGTTTACGATCTCTAGGCACTAGAACACACGAGGTTTCGTACTTCCCTCCTTGTATCGGACTATCCCCAAAACCCCTCATTGACTGAGAATTAAGTCTTGTCCCAAGTCCTAATCTTCGTACGCAAGCCGAAGAAATAAATGATCTTTGTGACCCACTATCGATCAAAATACGAATTGGGACCAACTGCCCATTACTATCTTCTATTCTAGCCACTGCTGTCCCCAAAAGGATGGAGACATCGGTCTCGGATGACGAGGATAAAACCGAGGCGTTCAGAGATTCGCTATTGTCGGTTTTGATATCTAATTTTTCTTTGGTTAATGCACTCGTTTTTAGCTTACCGTTGTTCTCTGAATAGTGAATGCGGTCTGAAGAATGACAATCGGACCCACCTGTCGACCTACTTGTTGATGTAGGAAAATGCAAGAGGGAGTGATGCCGTTTTTTACAGTGGTAGCATGACCTAGGGGAGGTGCATTTGCCAACATAATGGTTTGGCGACAAGCAATTAGAACAAACCTTAAGTTGCTTTATTTTATTTAAACGTTCATTGGGCTCTAGGGAGCGAAAACGAGGACATCTATATAAACGGTGTTTTTCCTGACACAGAGGACAAATATTTTCTGGGCTAGAACTATCCGTCGACATAAAAACATGCTTGGCAATATTTTGGGGCCTACTGACTGAAGGGCCTTGAGAATTATGCCCGAAATTTGTGGTTATCGAATCTGCTTGAAGTTGAAAACATTGCCGATGAATAAACGATAAAAAATCGTCGAAAGTGGGGACTTCAGATTTGGATCCAAATTCAGTCTCAAATCGCTCGCGAGTTTTCGCATCGAGGAGCCTCAGGCAATATGTGAATAACATGAATCCGGAAGGGTCCGGAATATTCAATTTTCGGAAAGCGACTGCACTTTCCAAAACAACTTCGGAGAAATTTTCTAAGGATCGTAGATCGAATTTGGTACCAGGTTTGTAATTGAACATATTGACTAGGTAGTGTGTGGCTTGGATCCGCTTATTATCATATTTCTTTTGTAAAGCATCCCAGGCTTGTTCGTAACCTTCGGAGGTCAATTCTATTGTCGAGATGGTTTGAAGTGCCTGACCCTTTAAGGCTGACTTCAGATAATGGAACTTCTGAATATTACTCAGATTCGTGTTGTCATGGATTAATGATAAATACGTATCTTTGAAGGACACCCAATTCGAAATAATACCACTAAAAGACGGCAGGTTAATGATTGGCAATTTAATATGAAATTCGATACTGTGCTGACTGTGGTCAGCACTTCCGGATTGGTTGGAGGCAACTTCACCCTCCCCAGCGACTCCAAAAGACAATGCTTCGTAATAATTATATCGAGTTTCGGATCGAAGAGAGTCAAAACGATCTATCGATTCGTCGTCCAGAATTTTCGCGAGAGATTTAGCTTCACTAATTTTTTCTAAAAATTTATCGAAGGTGCTATCTAATCGTGATAGACGAGCATTTAATATTTTTTTATCCTGAGGGCGGGTAGAAATATTGGACCCGATAGTTCGCGTTTTTGATATGTCTTGAGCTAAATCTTTCAGTTCGCCTTCAATAACGTACAATTTACTTTCGGGTTTAATTTGATCTGATTTAGGGGCCATTATTAAATCAAATTTGAAAAAATGGACAAAACCTATAAAGAGTAAAATTAGACCAAATAAAATGAATAAGAAGATAGAGAAATTATATTATCAATTTAAAGACGGTGGCAGTAATGACGTGCGATCCGGCCGCCGGAGGACCAAATTTTATGTTTGAGCAACCTCGAAATAGTTATTGGACCTTTCGATGAGAGCTCCGAAATGAATAAGGAAAATAAATGTCTGATTCAATTATACCAGATCGCATGTCATTTTGATTGTAACCTTTTATTAAACTAATAACATAAATAAATTTTCATAAATTAAATAACTAATATTTTGAGAATGAAAAACAATTAATTAAATTAAAAGAACAATTTAAACGCTTTTATAATGAGAAATGAAGTTACTAATATTAACTAAATTATCAACAACTAATTAATAACAAAAAGAAAACAAATATTATTTAATCTTCCGATAGTAAATTTAACTCTATTAAATTACAAATAAAATCTATTACAAAATAATGAATGTTTATGCGGTTTTCTGATTGCAATGATATAATAATGAAAACTCTTATCTGTCTGTCGAAGTAGTTTTCAGTAGATGGTAGATTCTCGGCAGGGCGAGCTGGATGTTGAGATGACAGAGGATTTTCGTCGGCTGGGCGAGCGAAGATGGTGAAACAATAGAGGTTGAGATGATCGACTGGGTCAATTCGAATTGGTCGAATCTATGACGAAGTTTAAACTAATTACACCTGCAGGTGGGCAGCAAATTAGTATCTTCTTCAAATTCACACAAAACAATTTTGGGCTCCTAAAGAGCATACGATGTGCACGGCTATGGGCTCGCGTCAACACTGTCTTAAAATTCACAAAAACAACTTTGGACTCCTAAAGAGCATACGATGTGCACGGCTAAGGGCTCGCGTCAACACTGTCTTAAAATTCACAAAAAACAACTTTGGGCTCCTAAAGAGCATACGATGTGCACGGCTAAGGGCTCGCGTCAACACTGTCTTAAAATTAACAAAAACAACTTTAGGCTCCTAGAGAGCATACGATGTGCACGGCTAAGGGCTCGTGGCGACACTGTCTTCAAATTCACAAAACACAACTTTGGGCTCCTAGAGAGCATACGATGTGCACGGCTAAGGGCTCGCGTCAACACTGTCTGCCCGGTCTCGCCGGGCGAACAAAAGCCGATCGACTCTCTTTTGTTTTTCTCTCTTCACTTTTATAACATATGTTTTTACACTTTCTACAAATATTACACTTATAATTAAACAAATAAAATTACCTTTTAAAGTTAAATTATTCTAAACAATTATGAAATTAAACGTTTAAATTATTATATTAAATAAAAATGTGAAAAATAAGAAAAGATAATGTTCTTTCTTTTACGAAAAAATGATTTAATTTTTTATGATTAAAACTAATAATACTTTATAAGGTCACTACTTCATCTGGCCTTAACACACGAGATACAAACAACACAGTCCAAAATTCTCAGAAAAGTTGTTAATGCACCATGGTGTATTTCGAATCACACCATACACAACGACATGAACATTCCCACTATAAAATCATATATTCATAACAAATACATGACATTACACTCATTGACTCAATATCACCCAAACCCACTCGTTCTTCCGCTTTCCTACTCCCTGATACCTGGACTTGGTAGAAAAAGGTTAAAAAGACATTGGCCAAGAGACTTACTCACCTATTGATTTTTACCCCATCATCATATAGTTTTATGGTCATAGAAGAGCAAAGTGAAAAACATTAGGGTCAAATTTGCTGAATGCGCAATTGCGCAGGTGCAAATGAAAATTAAATAATAAATGAATAAATAAATATTACATATAGTTTCTATTATTAATACATAAAAAAAAAGTGAAATCAGTAATACATTTCCACTGATGATCATAATTCATTGTTTCATTAATAAGTATACAATTAAAGCTCATCTTCTCGCTACAATCCTAGTTATACTAAAAAAAATATATAATAATAAGGAAAACATTTTATTTCATTGGCGTTACAATTCTTGGAATTTTAATCTAAAAGACTTTGGCCAACTAAAATACTATAATCAGTACCATTGCAACCCGTGAATGGGTCAGGGGTTGATTAAACGGTAGAGACTGTACTTTTTCACGGACAACTGATGTGCAGGGAGGTGGTTTGTCCTAAATCACGCTCAACAGCCAGACTTTCCTCCCTTATTGTGAGTACCCAATTTATAGAGGCTGGGTGAGCCCCAGAAGGGTGTTAGATTGGGATCTTATTGATATGATCCATCTATACCTGGTAACAGACTAAATAAAAGTCTTGCCACCACCGGGATTAAACCAGGATTTTTAGCCTAGCAACTCAGTGCTTTACCATTGAGCCACTAAAAACTCTATACCATTAACCATAAAAACAGTAAAATAATAGTTTTGTACTAACAATAAAATTAGAGTATTAGAAAAATAATATCAATCTCTAAAATCTCACTCAAGTGTATGGATGGGTATTGGGCAAAGGTATTATGTAATTTTCCATTTAAGTAAAACATCTTACAATTTACACTATCCTTGTAAATAAAAAAATCAGCTACTAGTAACAATGGTTTCAATACCTCCTTTCGAATCAGCAGAAGCAATCCATATAGTAATAATAATGATATAAGAGTAATAGAAAAATAATTTCAATCACTAAAATCCCGCTTAGGTATATAAATAAGTATTGACCTAAGTAATACTATATAACTGTAGTATATAATTGTTATACTATATATTATATTACTATATATATATATATATATATATATATATATATATATATATATATATATATATAAATTACTTATATAATTGTTATATAACTAATTCAGCTAGCTGTCATAATGTTTTAATACATCCTTTTATAACCACAGAAACAATTGTATAAAAAAAATCCCCTACAATGATGAATGAATGGAGAAAACAATGTCTCCGAAATAAAAAAAACTCGTTAAAAGTTAATTAATAAGTTTTCTGGTGTTATTTTATCAAACATAACTTCTCTTTTTTTACTTATCGTTTTATGAGATTTATTTGTAAACTTTAATAAAGTTATATAACAAAATAAGATCCAATATATCCCACCCCCATTCCAGATAAACTCCAAACCCGGTAAACACCACAATCTCGTAATCTTGCAACTCAATCTATTCGATATAATCCTCTTAAACGGTCCTATTGCTCAGTGATATCAGTATGCTTTTACAATCATTAATTTGTTATATACTTATAATAATAACTATAAACTGTTATACGTATTATATTATTTATTTAATTTATATTCTAAAAATTAGCATGTCGCCATGATTTATAATGTTAAATATTTAAGAGAAGCAAGGGGATGGTTGACTGGAACTTCTGAACAGTTACAAATCTAAACCCACAAGGTTCATTGAAATTGTGAAGGCATGAAAAATTTTGGAATTAAAAGAGATACAATCCAAAAACAGAACACTTTTTAGAGTGGCAGTTCAAAGGGCACGGTTTCGAAAGAGGAAGAAACCAACAACTAGAAGAAAGTGGGCTCCAGAAGAGAAAGAACAACACTCTCGAAGGATGAAGGAAATTTGGAAGCAAAGGAAATCGAACGCAATGAAAAGTAACCAAAGCTGATTCATCGTACCCTCCAAATGGGTTATTCAGGGGAGAAGAAGATATATATATTTATTAATTTCATACCCTTCTGTTATTCTTAAGGGACCTGGTTCCAGAATAAACTTATTTTCTGTTCTATTATAATATATTAATGTAAGATATAAATAATTTAGTCTAATTCAAACTATATTTATACTATAATTATCTCGAACTGCTGAAGAGGATTTACCCCTTCCATCTGCTCAGTGAATAGTGTGGATGGATTTTATACCGTTTGGGCGATTCACAATTTTTTTCAGTACATAAAATTTACAATTGTAAAAACATTGAATCAAAATTGTAAATTCCCGCCAGGGTGACTAGGCTGTGGCGTATATATCAGAGACGTCAGGAGCACTAGCGTCAACTGGGGAAGTAATACAGGGCCGACGGCCGGCTACAAGCCCCAGCAGATTTACAACGACCGGTTGCATAAAGTTGATTAAACCCCCACCGCGGGGTAGTGATGAACTGCTTTTAATGCCACTAAGTTGGAAACACATTTAGGCCTCAAAGTGCCTCCATACACGACATCAGATAACTCATAAGAGGTAATCCCATGGATGAGTGTAAAAGATAAGAAAACCATGTCATTATGGGATTACTAAGAGTACTAATGTGAGCAGCTAAGTAATTAGTCATCCTTGATTTTGAAAACAAATTAAATAATTCTGTTCCCTTTTCTTGGAATTTAAAAACATTCACATTATGACACGGTGATTAAAAACTATCAACATGAGGTCTTTATCAAAAGATTGGGCATTAAAAAGCGAAAACTATTTTTAAAAAATTTAGGCTTTAAATTCTGCAATGACAAATTAGTCCACAGGAAATTAGACCCTTTGCAAAATAACAGAAAGAATTTCTGACACAATGAGGAAAATAAGGGTTAATTTCTATGACATATACTTCGAATGAATTGCAAGTAGGAAAGTGAAGAATATTTTAATTTCTTAATAGAAAAACTAAACAGAACTGGTTTAAGAAAACAGAGAGGCATATGAAGGAACTCCAGGAAATTGTGGATATGCTCAGTGATGGAATTGCCAAAAAAAAACCGAGACAAGAGGAAGAGGCGAGAAAAAAACGGGCGATGAAATTCTAGGATGAAGAAAGCAATACAGGCCAGCGGCCAGGCGCTTGAAGGTCGCAATAATTTGGAGAGAGCTGCATTTTTGATATGTTGTAAGGGCATGCCTAACTAGTAGAAATTCAAGTTTGCTACCAAAATAACGAATGGGAAAACTTTTAGTAACCGAAAAACCTCGAAATTTTTGGAGTTATTACAGTTACTTTGCTATATCTCCTCATCGGTGGGTTTTTGATAAAATAAATGTGTATTTATTTTTAAAGTATATTAAATTTTCTATAATTTGAGCTCAACCGCAGCTATGTAGCTTTAATAGATTCTGAGTTAAGTCCCATTGAAAATTGGTCATGTTTTCCAAAAATTCCAAATTTAAGTTTTGGCCGATTATCATGAGGAACACCGGGATGTATTAGACCTACAGAACTGCGATTGGATTCAAACTGTAGAAAATTTAATCTCCTTCAAAATGGTTACCTATGGGTTTTTTTTCAAAAATGCACCAATTATGAGATACAGGCCAAAAACTGATATAACTTCTCAAATTTCAAGGTTTTTTGGGCACCAAAAGTTTTACCATCCGTTTTTTCGGTCGCAAAATTGGATTTACACTACTCAGATATGCCCTTACATAATATCAAAAATTCAACTCTCTTCGATTTTTTGCGACCCTCAAACTCCTGGCCGCTGGATTTGGACTATTTGGAAAAAATGACCAAGGGGCGTAACTCAGAATCTATTAGATCTACAGGCCTCTGTGCTTAAACTAAAGCTAATTAAATTTACTACAGCTTCATTTCGCATGACTTCCATCGTAGGATCACTCCTTCGGCCGGTGTTCCTCACGAAAGTTGGCCAAAGCTTAAATTTTTGGAATTTAGATTTTTTGGAAAAAATCACCATTTTTCAAAGGGATGTTACTCAGAATTTGTTACACTTACAGACCTTAGTCTGAGCTTAAATCAAAGCTAATTTGATCTACTTTAAAAATGGATACTAATGTTTTCTATCAAAAACGCACCGATTAGGAGATATAGGCTAAAAAGTGAAATACATCCGAAAATTTCGAGGTTTTTCGGCCACCAAAAGTTTTCCAATCCGTTTTTTTTTTCGGTAGCAAACATGGATTTCCACTAGTCAGACATGCCCTTACAACATGTCAAAAATGCAGCTCTCTTCAATTTATTGCAACCTAAAGCCCTTTTTTGGTACCTGGCCGCTGGCCTAATAGGAAATTAGAGAGAATGAAAAGATAATAAATAGGCGTTGAGAAAGTCGCGGAATTGTTAATCCAGAGAACCCAAAAGTGGGGTGAAACTTTAAAAAAAAATCTATTCAAGTAAGAATTAATCATTTATTCAAATTTAAGATACTCATGAGGCAATAATGAAACGGTTAAAGGCAGGATACCCTAGTTATTTTTCTATCATGGCATCACTAACCTCCAGCCTGTTGTCTCGAAATTAAAAAATTAGAATTTATAAACCTAAAAACCTTCCAACTACTCTTTCCGCATATGATATTTGGCCATTGAAAAATGAAATTAGGTGTCCGAAATTAAGAAACTGCTAAGAATATTCGGTCCAAAAAAGGATGAGACTACTAGACAATTTAGGAGATTGAATAACTTGGAATTGAAGAGCATGTACATGAAAGAGCGTCACAAAGGTTGAAACGAGCATGTGAAGTGCCTCGGGTTAGTAACGAACGAATTTTGAAACAATTAATAAGGCACTTGTTTATTGAGTGATAAACCAGATTTTTGTTTGAGCGGTGTTTCATGGACGGAAGCTTGTAAGCAAACATTGGTGGTATCAGCATCGAGCCTTTTGGTTTCCTGATCCGTATTCTTATTATTCTATAATTTACTATTTATTATTCTATAATTAAAACTCAATATACTCCCAAATAAGTTTGAATTGTACTCCATCTAATCGAACTTAATATCTGAAATATTAAGTGCATTACCAAAAGTATGAGATAAACTAGCTTTCATAGTGTGGTTTAAAGCAATCAGCATGTCTTAAGAACCCACTGATAAAATAATTATTTCTCATTAAAAAAATTGGGGGGAAAAATTAAATACCACAAAAGTAAAAGGAACTGTATGTTGCCACAATTTACTGATTTGAAGCAAAAAATTTTAATTATTTCATCGAGTAATTGTTTTTCCAATACGTACATAAATATATATATATATATATATATATATATATATATATATATATATATATATATATATATATTGTACAATTAGTGGCAAAACAGCTATATTAAATTACAACTTTACAAACAAGAAGTCACAATAATTTCTCCAAAGAATTGCCCGTGAAGGCAATTCGATAAAGATCACCTGGAAGACCTGAGAGTTAGCTATAAATTAATTACTGTGAAGGTGGCGTTAACTAATTCGATATAGGACTTGCCATCAGGCTTTGATACAATTAAGATAAGTGGGATTAGTATTTAGACTTTCCAGGAGATAATTTTTCTATTAATTATAAAAATATAAAAAATAAATAACAAAAAACAAATTTGTATGAGCAATTTTTATCAATAATTATTTACAATTTAATACATACAGCTGAGTGGTGGTAGTAATTTTTATTTTTGAAAGTGGTATAAGTCCATTTTTTTCATATTCGCGATATCTATAGGTTTCAATTTGAATTACGTTGAAAATATGGGCAAATGAGCAAATGATTTTATCACTTAGCACTTGGCAAAGAGTGATATTTTAAACCCTATACATATTTTAAATTGATTTTGAAATAATGGTCATTAAAATCATTTAAATGTAAAAATATTTTTTAATAGTTAAATGGACTTATTTTAAAAGAATGTAATAGACTTATATAATAGCTTAACTAATACTGATCAGCATATCATTTTTTTATTAAATACCAAAACATATATAGTAAATTAACTCTCAGTTATTAAGTATTAAAAGAAAAGAGTAAAGCCCCATAAATTTTGATTTCATTTCATTAATTAGAAAAAAAATCTATAATAAACCGGATGGATTTTCATTAGAGAGGAAGAGCAAATAAAAAAAAATTAACTAAGTAAAAACTGGCGTCTAATTAGCCACAAGCTTCCCAGGACTCCATTAAATATGTTGATGGAAAAAAACTTAATTTAGAACAGCAAGTTATGGAAGATGGTTAGAGCTTAATGACTATGGAAAAGCTCAACGAACCGCGATTAAAATATTGTCCCCTTAATAATAACAATAGCCCAATTACGTACATTGTATTGTAAAATGAGTTCAACAATAATTATCTTATATTCAAATAAATAAACATGATACACATAATAATATACTTTAACAATAATAATAATAGTAACAAACTGATAAAGAATAGACAAATAATGATAGTGCATATTTTGTTATTGTAATATATAATGCAGAAAAAGTAGGCAGTTGTTCCTAAACACATACAAATTTAAAAAAAAATTATATTAATTATTAATTAATTACAAGGGCATTATAAAACCGATCGCTTACCGAAAATATAGGCAGGGCTCCTAGACATCCATTGTATTACGAGTATGTAGACCCGCAATACACGACATTAAGGCTGGTAGTGTTGCTTCTATAGCCGTGATAAATTAGTCACAATATACTTAACTACGAATTTTAATTAAAACATGTATTAAAGCATCTACATAAGAGAGACTAGGATAATGAGCTAGTATTATTAAAATATATAACTAACAAAAGACATTTTGAAAATACCAATAGCAGAGAATTACTTCTCACTTCTTGGATTTTTATAAGAGATAATCTAATAAAATGTAATAAAAAAAGCAGAAGTAAAGGTAATAAAATTGTGTTCAGATAAAAAAGTATCGGTATAAATCTATGATTGGTTCCACAAATTTCTGAACATTGCCCGTATATAATTCCTGGCCGATTTATATTAATAGTTCCTTGATTGAGTCGTCCGGGTACTGCATCAATCTGTTGCCATTATTTCTGAAACTCCAGTTAGTTCGATAAACAACATATTTATTCGAAAATAATCAAGCACTATAAATAAACAGATAAATAAAGTCTTTCAATTTATATTTCGATACATTTCGGGAAATTGTACAAGACCAATAATAACGAATAATTATTTATAATTTATTTTTATTAATTGTAATTTTTATGGTAATTATTTACAAATATTTTAGTTTTAAAGAGAAAAGATCTGCACTGGCCGGGATTCGAACCCGGGTCGTCTGCGTCTCCGTTGTTTCCGTAAACCACTGAGCTACCATGGGTCGTATCCAAGTCAGACAAATCCGTTCTCTTTACCGATCCTATATCCCTGTGTTTTCGTATTTTTTCGATGTATTCACGGGGAAGAATAAATAATTATAAATAATATGTTGACGTATGTTAACAAGATCCTAATTAAAAGTAATGTTCAATGAATATTCTTCCGGTTGTCGAAAATTGATCGGTTGAGGGAACGGACTTGTCTGGCTTGGATACGACTCCTGGTAGCTCAGTGGTTTAGAGCACTGCAACTGAGACGCTGAATAATTATTATTTGACAAAATAAATATAACGGGAGATGATAACGGTCCACGTGTAGGTCAAAAATAAATCATTACATGAATAGTTCCTTACTATATTTGACCTCCATTCAAAAAGCTATACCGAAATAATAATTCGAAAGCCAAATAATCATTGAAAATTTGATTCGAAAACCGATGCCTTATTAACACCTAAAATCTAATTATTTTATTAAATTAAATATTACATCAAATTGAACTTTTATTAAATAAGCACAAAAATATACTTACCTAATAACCTAATGAATGATTTACAGAATTAATAATTACATAAACTTTGAAAAAATTAATATGTGACCATAGTTTGGTTATGAAACCAAAGTGTTTATTATTAAACTGTTAATGATCCCTTAAAGGAATGATAACATGCTTGTTTGTTTTCTGTGAAAATAATATCGCCAATCCAAAAGAGGAAGTTTAAGGACGTCAAGGAATATCACGTTGAAAAGGCCTTCGAAGGAGGCAGCTGCATCTAAAAGACCCAACTGTGTGCTCAGAAATTCATAACCCCATTTTCACAGTGAAAAATACCTTCTGAGGTACAGAGCATCTCTCCATTTCAATTTCTTGAAAAGCTGAGGTCAAATCTAAGCATTCCTATGGCTTTAATATCGAGGAAGGTAAACTTTCCTCCTATGGTTTCCCTAAATAATTTGCCCAAGTTTATTCAAATAGATTTTTCTTTTTTACTGCTACGTGTATTTTTTATTAAGTTTTTTCTTGAAGTTGCTCCTTTGCCAAGAAGAGGAAACGAAGCAAACTATATTAGATATTTTTCATTACTACAATTTCTTTTTAAATGGCTTCACGCCATATTTATTTCTACATATTTTTACAACAAATGTTTGTGTCTTGATAATGCCTGAATAGGCGAAACGTCGACTGGTAATTGTTTGTTTTTACTCCAGATTTGAAACATAAGGCTTTGCTTGTGGTTTTTTCCATTTGCATTCTAATAAATGTTAATGTTTCGTTTTGAGTTTTGGCTCTATTTTATTGGTTAAAATTATATATATATTTTTTTTTTTTATGAATATCTTATTTGCTGTGCTTAATAATGCTTTGACTGAAGAGTTGAGCGGGATGGCTCGAATGGCTAGAGACCTTTCAAGGCTTTATCCAGCGTCATTCGTCATAAAGTAGGCACCCGAAATAGGGAAAAACTGGCGGTTGAGCGTGATTTCAAATCACCTGCCACTGAAGCCAAGACTCTTCACGAGTCGTTGTGGTACACGTCTTAAGTCTTTATTTTAACTGAAAAAATAAAACAATTAAGCAATCTAAATTCCACTTTATATTTATCAAGTCCACTTTTTAAAATCATTTATAATAATTCATGTCTAAATAAACAGTTTAAGAATTCACATTTAGCGTACAGTACAATTAGACTTCTGAACAGAACGATTGCCAAATATCTTCTATTTATTTATTTGTTTCCATCCACTACTTTTTACATGATTTGTCAGCAAATATCAAGCACTGGCGGCAACTTACCAACGACTACAGTCCATTTTTTTCCATAAAACTTTACCATTCGTCCATTATTCCCAATGCAAGAACACTCCCTCCTTCATGATCCAAAGTTGCCATGGGTTGTAACCTCCTAACTATAAATTAGCTATCTATACATTAATGGAGTCCTTGAATGTTTGCATCATGGTATATTTATCGGTAAAGCATCAGTTTCCTACCAAACGATTTGTTTGAGGGCTTATAGAGTTTTGGAAATATTTTTTTAAAGGAGAAGAAAAATGGATATACTCGTTCGAGGAAGGAATCATGAAGCACGGAAACATGACCCTTACAGTGTTTATCCATCACCCCAGGTGTCATTACCTTACGATCACTCCATATTGCCATAAACTGTCATAGCATTACACCGACAATAAACTTTTTTTTGTTGACTGTCTATTCTTTCATTTTATATTTATCCATAGTGAATAATTAAAAAAATATTCATTCATAAATAATTTTCTCTTCAAATCATAACAAGCCATACATAATTGTGACTGTGCATAGTAATTCAATCTCTAACCAAATTAGACGTTAGGGAGCTGGTTTATTTAAACCGGTTAGCGAATCTTTGGGATGAGCTTTACTGTTGTGTAATGTGGCTACTTATCTTTAAAGAGGTCGTGGAGTGCTTTAGTCATGGCATGGGAGAAAATAAACGAAGAGGAACTTCGTTGTCTTTGAAGTATATTAAGAAGGTACTTTAAGAAGGAAGGAAAGTTCTATTAGTATCACTGGTAGAGTATAAATTTTTGTTTTGTCACCAGAAGCCATTAATTCTCTTATGAAGTCGTTATAAACAAATCGATTTATTACCATTAATATTCCTTTATATGTAAAATTTAAAAAATAGATTTTCCCAGAGGAGACCCCACAGTCTCGATCTATCAAAGGTTTATTATATGAGCTGCTAAATTGAAAAGAAATGACATGCTGAAAATCACAAAAAGAATGATTTTCCATCCTGTGAGGATGGCTATAATGTTATATGGTTGTGAATTATGGAATTTGGGAAAAGGGAGCAAAGAGAAACTAGTCGCGGAGATGGACTTTTAGGGAGAAAGATAGCCGGAATGTCTAGGCATTTTAGGATAACCAATTCAGTCCAACACTATTCTCGAAAAAATCGATAATAATAAAGCGATTAGTAGTTTAGACAATACGATAATTTAGACGAGAAATAATAGACGATAGTCGAGTAGTTTGGACACCTAATGACGACGTAGAAGAGGCCGAACTGGAATGAACCAAGTTCAGAAAGATATGGCAAAATACGATCTCAACGAAGAAAATGCACATTTGACAGGAAGACCTGTAAAAAAATGTTATCGTAAATTTGGTTGGAGAAAACCAATACGTATGGAAAATTCTCAATAAATAAACAATATTTGAAAGTGGTATCAATTTTGTAATCCAATATTGTAATTCCATTTTTTTATATTCGCGATATCTACAGGTTTCCATTTGAATTGCTTTAAAAATATTGGAAAACGGGCAAATATTTTTATCACTTAACACTTAGCAAATAGTGATAAAAATATTTGTTTTACATTTTAAACCCTATACACCTTTTAACTGTTATTATGAAATAATAATCATTAAAATAATTTATAGGAATAAACGATTTTTTTGTCAAAATATTAATCTACTTTCGAAAATAACAGCTCATATATTTATGTGGATGAACAATTTTTTTTAAGGTTAATAAACAATACGTCACTTGCTTTATTAGTGCCAAACTTATAGTTCCATTTTTAATCAATCATTTTCCCATACTGATGCGTTATATACATTCAATAACAAGAACAGTGCTTTTAAAGCAGTTATGGCAGATGACGTAATCTAATAAAAATAGTAAGTTCGAATTAGTTGACATTCGTAAAATGATAAATATTTACAATGGGACAATTTATCCAAGCACAGAGCTCTGAAGAATGACTTGAATGCGAATCGGGAAAGGGAAGAGAAGAACTAAGCTTTCTTTGCCACGGCTCAAGTCGGATTTGGGGCCACCGCTGCGGCAAACGGAGAAGTTTTGTAGCGAGAAGTTTTTAACTTCCTCATCCAACTCCGCCGCTCCGTTAGCATATACAAGGTATTAGCCAGGTTCCAATAAACCCATACAGATTTGTTGGACGATTTACAGTGTTTATTGTTTACCTAACCCGTTTTTTCTTTTACAGTTTGCTGATACTACGTTATAACAATATATACAAATAACAATACATAGATAGGTATACTTCATCACAAATGCCCTTTCACCCTAAACGCTGAGCCCACTATAACATCAGCCCTTTCAAAAACACGTACCTTTGTTGAAAAACTCCAGAAGTTTCTTTCCAGATCGGAGTGATCTAAATGGAGTATCCACCTTAATTTTTTTTCTATAAACCTGACTGTTTCATAATTTTTCTTTAATGGCATAGAATTACCGGTCAATGGCTTTATGCAAATTGTTAAAATAGTTTAGTAACAAGGAAGTTTCATCAAGGCTCCCATCTTCTTTTATATGTATGTATACTAGATTTGAGATTAGGCGAAGGTGGAAGGTAGGAGGTAGAGAGTAAAGATTTATATAATTTATAGTATGTAAGAGAATAGTCTCTAAATTATATATAGTATAGTCAATAAGTTATGATAGTCCATAGCAATAGTTAGTTCATAAGTATGTCGCTTTTATCTCTTGTATCTCCATATCATATCTCAATAAATCTATATAATTCTTACAAGTCGTACACCGTTCGTTACACTATAGCTAAATTTATACCTATATGTTTGACTCATATAAGTTATCTGTAATATTTCAATCATAATTTAATGTAAATATTACATTAAAAACCGAAAAAATTGAAAAAGTCTGTTGGTGACTTTCAATAGACGCATGTATACACTCATAGTTCTCACCGATTGCTTTCACAGGATATATATAATGCGTCCTTCGCCTAAGGACCTATTATAAACATGCAATAATACTAATACTGCACAATAATTACATAATCGAACTATAAAAAAAAACATTTCGTATTCGTCATAACTTGGACCACTACAACCAACGAAGACTGTTGCATGCTTGGATCCGTACTTGGAACGGTTATGTTAGGAGACGATTGGGCCAGAATGACAACCAAACGCCAGGTTTTTCTTCCAATCAAGAACATATTCGTCAGATGTAGTATGATGCAGATATGGTATATGCCTCATTCAACAAATATGGGCAATTCACGATTAAGAAGCTCAAGGAACGACATACATAAATGTATTATCAAGGATTCGGCTTTTACAGATAATTTCTATTCCTTCAATCAAACACTATTATTTGTAACGAATAAAAAACATGCCTATTTTTACTTACACAAATTGTGGATAACAATTTGGATACGAATATCTCATAAAAATTAGATGTATTTTGAATTAAGCAGAAACACACGCAAATATATAATCTAAAGTATGTACAGTTTTTTTAAATCGTATAAATTCAAATTTTTGATTAGTTAACTTAAATAATTTTTAAGGATTCATTTTTCATTCGTATTCATTCAGTCATTAACCCAGTGTCAATTACATTATTCCAACCAAAATTGTTTGCATAAAATACGAATGAATAAATAATAGTATAGTCATTATCAAATAATCGTGGTACATGGATTACACATCACCAGATACTAACAGAGAAAAAAAACGAACAACGAATCCATCTGGGGGAAAAAAACGAAATTAGCATCAATATTTTTTTTCTTTTTGGAACAAGGATGTGTATCAATTCCGCATGAGAAGGCTGGCACAACATCGCTTTGCATACCGATGACTCCTAACCAATGCCATCCCATCCCAACGGGCACATCATCCCATCTCAAAGCTGGTTTAAAATTCAAGCAAGATGGACGGGTAGGTAGCACCCACATCTACCCTGTCTTTGGCTATTTGGGGCTCGTTTATTTCAAGCAACTCTGACGTGGTATAGAAATAAACGCAAGTTTCTAGAAATAAGATAATTATGAATAAAAATATAACAGTAATACAGCACAAAAAATATTTCACCAAAACCATATATTATACCTCGTAACAATAGTATATCTTTTCCTAAGCTTAGTCAACCTAATGTTATAACTTTTGGTTCTTCAATATCCTCATTACAATTTTTAATAATAATCGTTATTCCAATCTCAACACTAGAACTAAGAACCGGTCAAAATGACCGGTTGCATCATTTATCTATAACATTTCCTCTTTAAGTCTTATTTAATATTTTACGATATTGTCATGGTTTTTATTAAATTTCTGTATACTTAAAATAAAAATATTTAAAAATTATAACAATTAATAAAAAAATAAATAACAAAATTATAAATAATATAATGACGTAAGTCAACAAGACCCTAATTAAAGTAATGTTCAATGAACATTCTTCCCCTTGTATACATCGCAAAATTGCGAGAACAAGGGGATGTAGGTTCGGTGAAGAGCCAGGCTAGCTCAGATGGTAAGACCACCACGACGGAGACGTTAGAGACCCTGGTTCGAATCCCGGCGCTGGACAAATCTTTTCTCTTCAAAATAAAATTTCTCTTTTTTTTATTTGAAAAAGAGAACTGAGAATGATGAGTTGTCATTGTGAAAATCAATTTATTCTTATTTAAAATTAAATAACTAAACAATAATTACCACTTCCTCCATACCAAATTGTGTACTCCCCTCCCGTCACCGAAATATATTCTGGCTAGCGATCATCTTGAAAAATTTCTAAATCGTTACCACGTCTGCGACTGACTTTCCATACCTTTACCTAAATCTCAATTTTTAACTTGAGCCATGAATCCCCCGAAGCAGTCCTTACCCGCAGACCTGAACGGAGGGGCTAGTTTGACTCCGGACTTATCCCACTCTTCGCGTTTTATCCCAAACAAGCTTGGAAGGTCGCCCTCGTTGTTGGTCAGGGAGTTATTAGGACATAACCGGGAGGAACTTTTAAGGACTTTCCACCGATAAATCCCACATCAACCACCCATGGGGTGCTGTCCTAGGTGCTGTGTGAGGTGATGAGTTCAGCACAAGTCAAAAAAAATTAATTTGCATTTCTTTTTCTAGAAAATCACAATATTTTCATCATTTAATTAACAACCGGTGGACGACTTGTGATATATATATATATAGATTTATTGAGATATGGAGCAGATGTAATATGGTAATACAAGAGACATTCTTATGAACTAACTAGGTGACTTATTGGCTATGGGTCATCATTATAACTTACTGACTATGGACTATGTCTAACTTAGTCACTACTCTCTTACATACATCTCTCTACTATCACTACATCTCTTTCTACTCTCTATTCTTGCTCTTCTACCTCCTACCTACTCTTAATCGTCTGATTCATCTAAGAGCTATTACATGTATTTGAAAAAAAAAATATATATATATATGTGTGTGTGTGTGTAAAAAGAGGGAAAGCAGAGGAAGTTTTCATTGCTGACACCACGAAATCATTGATGAAATTTCCTAGTTACAATTCCAATTTATACCCAATTTGCATCAGGCCGGAGCCTTGTAAATATTTGACACCATCATCTGACAGTCTACCTGAAGCCGAAAAATTAAAATAACATTCACGGAATTTAAATTACGAAATCCCCAGCATAATGATAGGGACAGAGTTGTGAATAAGTGTAGCTAGATAATAATAATTCAATGCCGAATCCCAATTTAGGACGTGGATTATCAGTTTACAAACTAGTGACCACGACGATGTGAATTTAACGTGAGGAATGGCGAGCGGAACAAAAACGGATAGGGGCAACTTTGACAAACGATCGCCGCATATTTGGTCTGGAAAAACGATTTCGGCAATACTTTGCTCTTATCTCCAAAAAACTTCGAACTGTCCACAAAATAACATCAATAATAAAAAAATGTTTATGAAAGAACAGCTAAACTACCATTAATTTCAGTAAATGGTTTTCAAAACGTTTATATTGAAGGTTTACTTCAATTTCTTAAACAATAATTAAGAAATTAAATAATTAATAAGGAAATCCCCTTAAGACCACGGAAATTTTTTGATTATTTTTTTTTAATTTTACTATTTCGTAAACGATCAACAAGCTAACTATTGGGCCGATATACAATAACCAATAATTCAGTTTCAGTTGAAACAGTTTTGATTTCCTTCTCTACATTTTTTTTTTCTTCCAATGATAGTTTGCCTATGTACTATAACTAAGCAGAAAAGTGGGTTAAGTAAAATATATGATTGATTGAACGTGTTTATTCGGAAAAAATACAAAGAAATATATGTATACTGTAAAAAATCATTAAAACTTAACTAGAACACTAGGCAATGGGTGATCCGTCTGTCGAGGTCTGTGTTAACAATCTCATTTATTTTTCTTATCTCTAAAGTATTAATTAATAAATAAATATAAATATATATACATAGATACATAAATAAGAACAATTAAAACATTAATATATGAATTCTATTAAAGCAGCCAATAATAATATAAATAATATCGCAATTCAATTAAAGCCTTTAATAGTTCATACACCAGTATAAGTACATTTCATATTTAAATTATTATAATTCCGTTTTTTTTTTAATTTATTTTATTGCCTATGCTCCCCTATTTTTGTATTTTACCCCTCAAATCTATGATTGTATCAACATCTAGCAATCTATCTATTGGCTAATTTACTGCGATCTTCGCGACATGCCCTCCTGCACGTACTGACTTAACGCTTTCCAATTGGCGCCATTTAGTAAGCTAAGTAATTCTTCCGTGACACAAGTCTCGCTACCAAAGTATTTCTTTCTGGTTTCACCATATACATTCCAGGTTCCCAAGAAATGAGGAGTGTCTTTTTCTTCGGAATTGCAAACTGGAAAATTGTATGAACTTTCTTGAGCCCACGGTTTTGAGCTTAAGTTTAGTAATTTAGTCCTGCAGCGGAAAATTGAACGCATCGACCTAAGGTCAAGAATATCATTAAGATAAGTTGTAGTGGGGCTACCCACAGGACATAGCCCTGCATAAATCTATGTTAAATCTAGATTGCAAACACTTATCGAAATTCTTTTGCTTCTCCGATTCTTCCATACAGCGCCTAAGTGCAGTCAACTTCCAGCGTAGGTCCGATGGGTCTGACGGATCGAGATTCATTCCATATTGTTCCTCAAATTCCACCCACTTTCTGTACCAATAAACTTTCTTTTTTATCACTTCTTTCGCTAAGATGTGGGGCAAGCGATAATCCGGCATTTCCAGGACTTTCCAAACATAGTCGAAATGAATTTTAAGTGTGTATGTGTATATTGATGCAATACCACTTTCATGTGCCAAAATATAATTTGGTGCATATTTTGGGAGAAATAATAGTTTTTTCCAAAAAAAAAGTAAAATATATATATAGATGATATTAATTAGACAGGTATGGTTATTGAAAATGATTTTGAGGATCTTGTACTGAAGCTAAATACTGCAAACCCACTAGAAATATAAGATCACATATCATAATTGTTCTATAACATCATCCAGGTAAAATATTCTTTTTATTTAAGAAGCTTTCACCTTTATTTTAGCTAAAATAATCAGACACTTTTAACATGGGAGGATAGTAGGTAACAATGATTAGAACAGCTAAGTTTTTAATTTCCATTTTACGATCTAAAAATGCTGGTAACAAAACATTTATAAATTATAAAATTTACAAATGTTTAAAATGGCTATGTCCATTTGGCCATTTGGCGCATCGTACTCTCCTGGCACTCGTCCGTACTGAAATATATTACAACAACAAGATATAACGTTACTTATTATTATATTATTCTACTTTCATGTTATTAAAACGACGGTCTGACTGGATATAGTAGTTTCTACTTCTCTAATTGATTAATTAATGATATTAAAGGATGGTTTACATAACCAGTTTTAAGTATTTGATTGTCTAAAAGTTAAAATATATAATAGGGTCAATTGAAAGTGTACAGTTTGGCTGTGAATGTAGCGTCAAAGATGTTCTAATGGGCATATGGTAGGAGCAACCGTTACCATCCATTTATCCGTATGTATATATTAATATATTTATTATTTATTATTATTATTATTCTTTTTCTCGGTTTCTACCGAAGAATTAACCTACCCGGAAATAAGTCAAGGGTTAGGCTAGAAAAATTAATTAGTAATATTCATAATTTTTCGAACAATACTCGCAGTTCCGAATAAGACTGCTTTCTCCATTAGAACCAGAATATTATAATTAAGGTCTAGTTCCGTTATGCTCTTTAATGTCATTTCTAGAATCAGTCCATTCGTGGATTTAACCAACGGCAAAACTTTTGCTTTATCAAGCTTGTATAACTGCTTCAATTCCTCTGCCAGGTCCTGATATTTCCTAATTTTTTCGGCGACCACCTTGTGGAGGTTATCATCTGCCGGTACTCCTATTTCAATAATATTCACACATTTTTCTTCTGTTAGAATCAGGAAAATATCAGGCTTGTTGTGAGGAATTGTGTGATCAGTTAGGATGGCCTGGTCCCAATAAAGCTTGACGTGTCCTTTATCAATTATTGGTTGAGGGCTATACCTGTAATAATGGTAGGTCTTGTCCACAGTAGTAAATTTTATAGCCAATTTTTGGTGTACAATTTTTGCCACATTGTTGTGTCTCAGCAAATCCTCTTTGCCAGCAAGAACCTGACACCCGGATGTAATATGCTGGATTGATTCTGTGGTTGTTTTGCACATTCGACACATATCTGAAATTGCCTCTCCACATATACGGCGCCTATAGGTCTTCGTAGCGATCACCTGGTCCTGAATGGCTAGAACAATTAATGATCCTTCCATGTCAACCCCTTCTCCCGTCAGACTATGATAAAACCTTCCGCGAAGCTCTTTAGATTTCCACTCATTAAGAAGGCTTTCTTGATTAACAGGTGTGGAAAAGTTCTCACTTCGTAAGTTTAGAGCAGTGTATTTGTGGTCCAATGTCACAATTGTTGAAATGACTCTTGAAGAGCCATTGCACCTGAAATAGTTACGAAGTTGTTCTTCGTCTCCCCGGCATGCTTTTAGCAAGGTTGATAAGCCTCGTCCTCCTATTTTTTCGTAGGAGATACAACCGATGATTTAGGGTGCCGTTTTCTCGATTGTACTAATTGTACTCTTAGATTCGAGTCCATAGCGTCTAGGTCTGTATCAGTCCATTTTATAACTCCAAAGGAGTAAGACAATGATGGTATTGCCTAGGTATTCAGTGCTTTTATATATTAACTATATTTATTTATTAATAAATTAATAATAAATGTGAATTGTAACGTGATTGTGATAACAGTAATTATGGTTTAACTAATACAGTAGTATTCACTGAATGAAAACTAGGCAATGGGCATTTTATAAACGTAAACAGCTCCAAACATTAGCTCAAAAAGAAGCTACAGGTGATTAAACTGTCTGTGGTGAGTCCAAGTAACGTTAGATAGAGGTAGAAAGGCGATATGGATAAGTACGATTCTGATTTTAGAAAATAATAAGACGAAATAAAATACAAGCCAAAATTTTATCACAAAATCAAATAAAATAACAAGGTTTGTGTTTATTACATATCTAAAGAAACAAAACACCAAGGTATATTTATCGGTTGATTCCAAGAAAAAATACAATGTACTCAACAGAATGTCCGGTTATTTTTATTGTAGGTTATTATTTATTTTAACAACTAATTTCAATATTGAAACAGTCACTTATATAATATCAAAAATATCCTTATTTCATTATATTCGAAATCATTAACAATTAACAACTAAAACATTAATTGATTTCTGAAACGTAATTAACTTACCTGAATGTCAAATATTAGTTGTGGATTTTATTTTTTTATAAATCATACAGTCTATTTTTAAAAATCATCTATATACTTAAATAAAATATTTATTTTTATAAACATTTATTATAAACTGGACTCAATACTTTAGAATATATATATATTGGGAAAGAGAAAACCATTTTCCAGTCATTATAAATCATTTAAGACGTTTCGACAGCACTGTGTAATTTTTAATCCTTTAAATTTAGTTCACTGCACCAGTACAATTCTTTTATATAACTTCATAACAGTTATATGTATAAAAATTCGCAAAGTCATATTTATTTTAAAATGTTTCTATAAAACTTTAGGGGATCATCTATCCTCCATGGTCAAGATAATATTACTTTTAAATATTTATATTTCTTTGTATTTTAAATATGAGTTTAATAAAGTGTTAGAAAATAAATATTTTAACGAATAAAGCCAAAATGCAGACCACAGTGACCAATGTAACCGTTCATAAGATAGGAGAACTTAAGGCCCTAACGGTAAGGTAAACAAGGACCTATATAGGGCGTAGGGCCCAGTATATTTGTAGCCAGGAGCCCTTAAATTTGGGCAGCCCCACCAATATGACCTAAGGCCCTACAATAATCAACATGGCTGCCAACAATAAATAAACACCAAGGGGGCTACAATTCTTGAAACCCTTCCAATCTTTATTCCACATTTATTCAGTTCAGGGGTTTCGTAATCCGTAACGTTTTTTTCCTCCCCACTACACCCTACAGTATTTTTTTTTTTGTCAGTTTAATTTTTGGTTATTTTTCAGAGGACTAACAGCATTCAGTGAAAAACAAAATAAAAGTATTGTCTGTCAGTATTTCGAATAAATTTAAGATTCTAATAATTGTATTTTTTCCCTACCGTATTTTTTTTTTACCTCAGTTTTTATTTTTGGTTATTTTTCTAGAGGATTAGCAAAGGATTAGGTCTTGGATTTCAATAAAAAATAAAATAAAAGTATCTTCTGTCTGCATGTTGAATAAATTTAAGATACTAATACTTATACAGATAGATTGATGTTAAACTATTAAATGTATTTTTTATATGACGCGAAACAGCCATTAAGGACTCGTGACTATGGTGCAGATATCTTTTTTAGTTCTTTCTTCTTGGCCCATCTTCCCTGAGGATTTCATTGAAATTTCAAATATATGTATGTATATGTGTGTGTGTATATATATATATATATATATATATATATATATATATATATATATATAGTTGTATTAATTTATTGTCTGAACCTCAAATAATGACTATATGTTTTTGCCAGCACTAAGCCTGTCGGTGCAAGTGTTGAAAAGTGTTTTTTTACCAGTGTCGGAGAATATCTAAGAATTTGATATGCCTCCGTGTAATGTACTTAAAAATTCAAGTACAAAATCACAACATTTGGGAATAAGCACATACCAATATACCTCAAAACCAGATTAGTCAAAATGGATTCAAAAGATAATACCTATTTTTGATGAAATCTAAAAACCAAAAATTTTCTAGATTTCAATACTTCCTTCATCGATCACATATAAAAGGTTGATATCCATCTACATGCAAAGATCTAAGATTAATATAAAAATTATTAAAATCAAATTTTTTTTATTTTTTACACGAATTTAAAACCAAAATATATTAAAAAAGGGAAAGGTCAACAGAGACATTAAATAAATGTTAATACATTAGTGGAAAAATTCCAACTAAAAACCTTAAGTCTCTAAAATAAAACAGGAAATTGAAAATACCTGTCCAATATTTCGCCTATTCGGACAATGTCAGGGCAGAAAGAGAATAACAGCAAAGCAAAACATGAATAATGCACCCAAAAAACACAATTTTCTGTTTTAGTTTAGAGACTTAAGGTTTTTAGTTGGAATATTTCCACTGATGTATTAACAAAATATATTAAATTAACTGTGGCGCAGATTATATATAAGCAATAAAAAGTCAATTAGCCAATTATCATGAATCAAAATTAACATTAACTAAAGTTGAAAACATTATTTCGCATTCCATGAAAAATTCATCTACTTATTTTTATACTTTTTTGGTTTAGCCAGACTTCTTAATAAACTGTTGTCATCCCATGGGAATGAAGATATATATTTATATATATCTCGAATTCAATTCCAAGAAGGTCACGGCAGAAGACATTCCATGCCTCGAATATTAATCCTGCAATCCAGAAGCTATTTTCCAGTCTATATTTCTCAAGAATTCCATGTAGGGGAATAGCAATTGCCTCCGAGTCAAGCCACTATCACTGGAGAGCTTGATAAGCCCATAAAAAATCAGTGGCGTGACGTATAACAAACTTAACCCATGATACTAAAAGACGTAATTAATAAAAGTAACCAAAATCTCAATAAGAGACATACATTATAAATAGGATACAATGAGAAAATCCCAAAACTTAAGTATCCAAAATACGGGAACCAGTCGACGTTTCGTCTATTCCGTCACCTTAAGGACACAAATCAAAAGGAAATCATACCAAAGAAGACAAAATGCGGCACATCTCACACCAGCACAATCTAAACAGACTCATAAAATAAAACCTTGCTATTTTCGTCCGATTAGCCATAGCAGTGACGTTAAATGAACAAACAAACAACAACCTTGCTTAAGGTTCGAATTTGCCGAAATAGGGTTAATGTAAAACGAAATAACAAATGTCAGATCCATTATGGAAAACATTTTTCTGAAAAATATTAATAAAAATAAAAGCCTTTGCCATTTAAACCATGAAAGGTCTTGGGGTTCAGCATATGGCACAACCATTGTTGACATGTCTGGTTTTAAAGCCTATTGGTATTTTTTTCTTATTCCCACATTATTTAAAGTTAAATATTGTGATTTTGTAATTGAATTTTTAAGTACATTACACGGAGGTGTAACGGGCTGAAGACAAATTTTATTTAAATAAAATTTAGTTAATGTGAATTAATTGCAGATTTCAGTTCAATGCTATAAATGTTAGCGAATGTTATATTTAATTAGCCATTTCTTTTAATTAGAACACTTTGAATGAAAGTAATCTGTGTTACGAATTGTACTCTAATATTTGCGATCCAAAAGAAGTCTTTTTGATATGTTGAAGTCAAGAGTTTATTATTAGTTTTACGTATTTTAGAGAATGATTAGCATTTAGTTGCTTCTTATCATTAAGATGTTTTTGAAAGATTTTAGGTTTTAAGGATTTTAATATATATGTATATGTTATCCCATGCCAAATAAGATTTGCTAATGTTATTTCTTCTTGTGACTAATAACATAATTTTTCTTTTTGTATATGGTTTTGGTTAAAGGCATTGTAGTTCCTTAACATTTAGTTCAGATATATTTTATTAAATATGAATTTTTATTAGAAGATTCTTGTCTGCTTGCGGTGACGCCAAGGCATCAGTCTTAAACAGGTCTGACTCAGCATTTCCGCTCCCTTCGAGTCGATCTGAGGCAATATTTAAAAAGTTTAATTCACTTCGCGAGTGGTTGGGATAATTATGACCACCAGATGGCACCACCTCACTGATCCCCGGATAAGAATGTTGACGTTGCTCGGATAAGCCTTGAAATACCCAGCCGTTTTTCCTCTCGGGGAGAGTGGAGCAGTGAAGACGGGCTGAGATAGAGCCACTGCCCGGCGGGCAAGGTGGGTGTCTCCTGACTGGAGATGGGGCTGAAGATGAGTTGAAGGCGTGGAAGATTCGGGAGTCCGGAACAGAAGAGAGGAAGGTAAGAGATTTCCTCGTTATGGTAATCGGACTAGACTTGGGGTGAGGCCAGAAGGTGGTCAGTTGAAGATAGAGCCAGTTATATATTTTATTTTTCATTCGTCGCGTTTGGCCACAAGACAGATAGGAATCTTTTCTTTTCGCATTAGTGCACCCAGAATTATGTGTAGATAATGATCAAGTTACATGGAAACTATTAATTTTATTACTGATTATGAGGTAATGAGTATTGATGGGGAATGTTTAAGTTGTAATTAGTATTAGTGCAGATGTTTATTATTGTAGATGATGGAGAGGATTATTGTTGTAGACGAGGGATCGAGATATGTGGAAATTATTAATTTTATTACTGATTATGAGGTAATGAGTATTGATGGGGAATATGTAAGTTGTAATTAGTATTAGTGCCTATGTTTATTATTGTAGATGATGGAGAGGATTATTGTTGTAGACGAGGGATCGAGTTATGTGGAAAATGTTAATTTTATTACTGATTATGAGGTAATCAGTATTGATGGGGAATGTTTAAGTTGTAAGTAGTATTAGTGCATATGGTTATTATTATTGATGAGGGATATGATTACTGTTATAGAGGATAGATCGAGTTTTGTTTGTAAATTATTATTTTGTTAGTGCTGTTACTGACGGTGCATCTTATGTTACATTAAAAGTTTTAGTTTTCCAGTTGACTGAGAATTTCTGTTTAAATTGTAATAATTATTTTATTAATCCCTTACTAATGAATGAATCTGGAATTGTTATTTTATTAATACCTTAGTAAGAATAGATGAATGTAAGTTTTATTTCAATATAATGACGCTTCTTTTCTGTTAGAGAAATGTTTTGGGGTTTATTTCTTCACCCAGTTTCCCTTATGTGTCCTCGATTATACCCTATAATCTCCCAGCCCTTTGCCCCCAGCGCGGGTAACAGAGGCATATAAAATTCTTAGACAGTCTCCGACACTGATAAAAATTCTCTTTTCAACAATTGCACCGACAGGCTTAGTGCTGGCAAAAACATACAATCATTAACACGTAGTCCAGACTGACAAATAATGATTTTTGACCTTTGGTTAAAAAAAAAATCTATATATTCTCGACTGCTATACAGCCCCGATTACGCTCACCCACCAAGTTTTCACCATAGTATTATTGCCGAGTTTATTGATGGTACTTTGTTAAATAACTGCGAACTGGTTTCGTATCCGGGACCAAGAGCTCAGTAACTCAGCGCTCAACAAATTGAGCTACACTGCTCCCTCAAAAAAAAAATAACCTGTACCACTACAACCCGTGAATGGGACTGAGTTCAGTACATGGTAGAAACTGTACTGTTTCATGGACAACGGTTGTGCAAGGATGACTTGTCCTAGGTCACGCTCAACCGCCAGATTTTTCCCCTTTATTTTGGGTACTCTATTTTATATAGGCTGGGTGAGCACAGGAGGGTCCTAGATCAGGCTGCAAACAGACTATATAAAAGTCTTGCCCGCAGCGGGATTTGAACCAGGATTTCCGGCATGGCAACTCCGTCCTCTACCACTGAACCACTCCGCTCCATTGCTCCCTCGACATGAAATTATCATTATTATTATTAATTCGCCCCAACAAGTGGACGCGTCCAGGCCTCCTCAATCAGTAACGGCCAGAAGTCCCTGCCATCCAGTTGTGGACGCGTCTTCTGTCACACAGCCAGTCCACCTCAGTCGCGGTCGGCCGACCCTCCTCCGTCCATGGATGATCTCCGTTAGTAAACCTTTTGGAATTTCTCCCTCGCTCATCCTGGCCACATGTCCAGGCCATCTTAGTCGGGATCGTTAAATGACGTTTACCACATTAGGCTCACCAAAGTGGTCATACAATTCTTCATTTTTTCTTTGTCACCACCTTCCATCAATAGAGACCGGTCCAAATATTTTTGGGAGGATCCTGCGTTCGAATACAAGAAAATTTCGGTTTGCTTCCTTCGTGATTGCCGATGTTTCCGCTCCGAATATAACCACAGGGCGAATCAGGGTCTTATAAAGGATGATTTTAGTTTTTCTTCTTATTACCCAACTTGCTAGATGTTGTCTCAGCCCAAAATAGCAGCGGTTGGCTGACAATATTCGTCTCCTGGTTTCTAACCCGATGGTGTTGGTGCATATGACTTCATATCTAAGATAGGTGAATTCTGAGACCCACTCAAAGTGGTAAGTTCCAAATCCCACCTTATCTCCAGATTGAATTTATCATTAAATATTAATATATTATTAGTATGATTAATATTTATGTAATATTGTATTTGTTTATTTATAATTATTGTAATTAAAAATCAAAAAGAAAACGTTTTAAAAAGCCTTTAAAAGATAATCAGTTATTTAATAGTAATAAGTAATTAGAACCAGCCGGCTAACGATATTTAAATTTTATGAAAACCGGTAATTGATTACAATCATGTTAAAATATAATTAAAATAATAGCATGGATCGCGTTACATTTGCCCGAATACCGCTAAAAACATTATTTGTTAAGCCAATTACTTAACTGATATTCGAATTTGATGGGCCAAATATCGCGTGGTGACACGGTAAATGTTTTAAAACATTTGGGCTCTAAATACTAAAGTCATTTTGTAATTAAATACGATTAATCTTTGTGTAACAATATATTTTTCTGCGAAAATAACAACAGTTTTAATGTTGGTGGCTCATATTCCCAGCTGATTTCCTGTAAACTTTTGAAAAATTGAGAGATCAAAATCCTGAAAATAAAGCCTTTTATTTTAAAGTATTTAAGGCTTTTATTAACATTTTTACTATATTTTTTGTAAATCACGGACAAAAATAAAAAATTTCAAATAAGTTAAAAAACAAATCATTACGGAACGAACGACCTGATCATACCACTCGTAACTGACTATCATGAAAAACAGAAAATTTCATAGCTCTCTTGCAGGACACCCAAAGTTACTGGAACAAACATTACTCACAGACACATTACCACAGAATCCGAAAAGGATACTGAAACTTCTCTGGAGCAGGGATCAACTACTGAGAGATGAAACACGCTATGAGTGCCTTCAATGGAAGGTTGCTCCTTCTACACTTCCACGTGAATCCTTTAGGGGAGGTATTCAAAAGATCATAATTACAATATGTGCCAAGTGGCGTTTTTTATAACTTATCGCAATAAATATTTATTATTTTTGTTAAATAGGTTCAATAAAAATCTTAAACATTTAATAAAAACTGTAATATCGCACACCTCTATTTGTCCTGAAGTGCATAATGTATATACAGGTACACCGATGTATACATTTAACACTTTGGTGTGTCGTTTTTGAAGTTTAGCTTTGTGAATAAAAAAAGCTTAGAGTAACAGTCTGCTGCCATCCCTCACTATAGAAATTACGTCGTCATATTAATATACTATTTATTAATGTCCAATGCATGTAAAGATATGAGAAGCGTAAAAGCATACAGTTAAGAACTGTCTTTTTTTGGGGGGTGTGGAGTTTTTCTTTCTCTGAAGTGAATTTGACCACAACCCACCAATTCATTAATAGAGAAATGCAACACCGTTCCGTACATTAGAATATATTTGTAAGATAAACAATTATTTTTAATTATAAGTCTAAGATTAAAGATTATTGGTTTTTATATTCTAACTCGAGTAATAGTTTTTTACTAACTAATTTTCTTTACCATAAGTTGAAACGTTTATTAGATTTTCCTATCATTTCGTAATAGAACACCAACAAGTAACCAACGATGAGAATTCAGTATAGACTGATCCAATCGAAGCTTCTCGGTTCTGCCATAAGTTGCAGCATCATCGATCATTGCTAATTATTGTTCGGAAAACTCCCATTAGCAACTAATTAGAACATACTAAAGAAAGATGGCGATTTCTGTTGAAGCAACTGCTATTAGCCGAAACTCCAATAAGAAAGTTTCAATCTTCACAAAAAGGAATCGAACTGAATTAATAAGTTTATTTCAATTGTTGAAATCGTATAGATAACTGAATATCTGACTGGAGCACAGTAGAATAAGAATGGGCTGGATCTGAGAGATTAACAAGCCAGATGAAGCTAGGTAAGGAAAGTATGTACATTGTAACCGTACCATATTTCCGCTATCCAGTTATTCAAGTTTCCTAAGCACCCTGAATAAAAATAAATGCAATCTTTATATTTTACTGTGCGGTCAATAAATCGTTAAATATAGACCAAATATTTGAAGTGTTTGTAATTTTAAAAAACATAAAAACTCGCGTACATAGAAAACGATCGTTCGAGCAATTCTTTGTGCGAAAGGGTTAAAAGTATAAGGAAACGTGGGTTTATGTAGTTTTTGAAACTGTATAAACGTAACAGTTTTGACAAAACTTTTCTAAAATCTTCTTAAATAATTCCTCTAATGCATCTGAAGGACGTTCTAAAGAAAAATCAGGAAAAAAAGCAATATATGTACTTCCACTTTAATCAAATACTTGTTTAATATTAAGTTTAAAATGGGTTTTAAATTAAATACCATACATTTCAGAGATATTTAAAAGCTTTTTAGAAATTTGCAATAACTATAACAAATCCACTAAACCTAAAAATTTAGTCAAATTTATAATGAATACATTAACATTTTATTTATCAGAATAACATTCAACGTATATTAATTAACCTAAAGTTTTATAATTTACCTGTTTGTTTAATCAGTCAATTTTTTGTCAATTCATGCAGCTAATGTATTACAGTGGGAATCCTAAATTGTGCCTATGCACGTATGATTAGAATAGGCATTATTAAAGAGTACCTGCTAACCCGCCACAGGCTCAGGGCACCCATTTTAAGCCCCTTCCAAAAGACGGCCTAATCAAGGATTTTTTACTTGCTTTAAAACATCCTAAAATCACCTGTAGGGTTGCGAACACGCGATTTAGTTGGTTGTCATGTTAACCGCAATGGCAAAGGTGCCCCCAAGTTTTATAATTCCGTATACATTAGTCTAATAATTACTATGTTAAATATATTCATTCTAGTGAACATTCCAGAACCACTCCCTTAGATATTTAAAAAAACAATGAATGAATAATGGATGTAGTTCATTAAAATAGTTCATCCGACTGGTATAAATTGGAAAATGTTATTTTGTTATTTTTTATGTATTGGACACCGTTATTACTAATATCAAATTTAAACTATCATTGAAAACTAATTAACCGTATATTTAGCAATCAATATTGTATTCATTAGAAACATATTAAATATTGTTGAATAAAACTAGCTTTTTCAAATAAATCATTTTTTATTTAATTGTTTATTATAAAAAATAAGGTCATTAATTTATCAGATAAGAATAACGCATTTATTTTTTAAATAACAATTATGACAGGCGATAATAACTTCGTAACGAAGCTTAAAATTTGAAGAAAAAAATCCATTATTATTAGGCCTTATAGCGCAAAAAACAAAAATATAGCTCTGAAAAAGGTGAAATATGACTAGTATTAGGGTAGAAAATGAATTAATTGAGAAAGCGGAATCAAAGGGCAACTGGTGTCATCTCACAACTCACAATTGTCGCTTCTGGTTTATTCTATTTTCTGTGGATTGAAGAGTTAGGCAGGCAGTAGAAGTTACGCCACAAAGTGCCATATGCCAGAAAGTAGAGAGAAGGGTTTTACATCCAACTTCCAAGAAATTAAGTGCCTACACTGACAGCATCAAACTTAAGCATCTTTTCAGACATATCTCCATCATTCTATACCACGACAAGTCCAATTATTTAAAAATACTTTTGTCAACATTAGTCGTAATTCTAATTGTATCATTATTTTATACACCCAAGCCACTCAAAACTGGAGTTAAACCTATTCCCTCTGCTCTCTGAGACATAATGATAATCCAAATTATAGTTTCTGTCAAATGATACGGGTACATTAGGAAAATTTGAAGGTTGATTGTTATGGGAGATATAATTTTGAAAATCATGCGTAAATAAAGTTCAAGAACTTTAGTGTCAGTCCTTCCAAATATTCTACTAATATTGGCATAACTCAAAACATTATTATTCTGACAAGTTTCAGGCTGCGGAATATGAATTGAACCAAAAACAGAACAGATTGAGATAAATTGTCAAAATGACAAATGATTAAATGTCGAGATGAAATGCACAGTGAGAGGAAATAAATTGATTATTTGGATTGGCTTTTAATTAATTACATCAGTATATGTTAAAGTTTAATATAATTCTACAGACCTTTTATAGTGTAAAAATAGCGTTAACCAAACATTAATATTATATATATATATATATATATATAAATATATATATATATATATATATATATATAACTAGACAACGTTTGAATATTTCTACTGAGTTACTTGTACTCCAAAATTGAAGCCATTTTACTGTTAAGCGATATTCACAATGTTTAAACCATTATTATTCATTGAGCCGTTCTAAAGAACATGTTATCAATTCCTAAATTTACAAATGCTTGCGCCAAATTAGTCCGAAAAAAAATTTGTTAAAAAACGATGTTAAAAACATAGTAGGTACTTAACCAGTTTTTGAAAAAAATGTCATTAATAATGTTTTCAATTAATGTGGGTTAATTAAGTAATCCTAACGTGTTGGTTATTTACCTTAAAGAAGCAACAAGGCAAAAAATGGATCGAAAGAGTCAAAACCCCGTTTTCTGTAGATTATAAAATCTACTAATAATGCTAACACTGCTCTCACGGCTATTTGAAGGTTTTTCGGTTGATTTTATCAGGCTGTTTTAAATATAAATTAATTATATAAATAAATATAAATATATAAATACGGCGTTTAAACTTAGTACACTTATTTTATGAAATATTTTGCATATCGCTCCTTCAATAGAACAACGAAATTGGCATTTTTGCTTAAGCCTTCGGTATAAAATGTATTGGTTGAAGCTACTTAATCCAGGAACGAGATATATGATATTCTATACACAAATTTGTTTGTTTTTAATAAAGTCATACTCTGAGTTGTATCATGTTTGAACTTGAAGTTTTATGGGAATAATGACATAAGTTAAAATAAAAAAGTTTCAAGCTTTTAAAAAATTTCTAATGGTTAATAATAGAATTTTAATAACATCATTACAATAGGAATGCTTTGCAATACCAGATTTTTAACTCTATTAAATAGCTCTATTGAAAAATTATTTTATATTAAGAGTTTCTGAGTTAGAGACATTGTTCTTTTGAAGGAGAGATATGTTCTGGAGAAAGCATGTCCATGACCACTCTATAACCATAACTCTTATTTTTATAACTCTAAAACCATAATTCTTTTACATCATTCGAGATGCTGATTTTAAAGTAAAAATAAAAAAATATTCGGTCTAATATTGGTGAAGATACAACAAATAACATTTAACCGGTCTTACTCCCTAAGCCGCAATATTTTTTTTATTCCCTGGACTAAGCAACACAAATTTTCTAGTTAGCTATTGAAAAAGATTGCGATTTCTTAATTATAATTCCTTCTAAATGAGCGACTCCTCCTAGAAACCTCATTAGGTCCCTCCTCCCTCTGGTTTGTGTACTGAGGGCTATATGCTGCGGGAGAGTTGATATTGAAGGAACTTATGAATCGTTTCGTAAGATCAGCCTTCGAGTGTCCCAGGTCCTCTTGTTGATGTACCCGAGTTGAAGGGGCTTTATCCAACTTTCTGTCTTTCTTTTCCAAGTCCTTTTAACCAAGCAACTTCTATTCACGCACGATCTCTTCACTCCACGTTCCTCTATTCAATCTGGAAATAACATTTATTGATTTGAATGTACCCTCTTACGTAACATTATTCAGAAATTCGACGTCGCTCGTTCTTACTCCTGGTGGGATTCTATTAAGTCTATATTCGGCAACAATTATTCTTTATCCTAATACCACCACCTCATTTTTGTAAGCAGCATACACCATCTACAGCCAAGGAGAAAGGAGGTTTAAGTAGAATTTTCTCCAGAGAGAGTTAAGCGTATTGAGGAAAACCGAATCACGTTATTCTAATGCTTTTTAGCTTAAAATGGAATTACGTATAAGCAATAGCTCCTTTTCAAATCAATAACTGACTTAGCGACTTCTACACCACAAAAATAACACCATCCCGCTTCCCTGAGTACAAGAAAATAATTTCGGAGAAAATTCGACTTAAACACATATTCACCAGGATTGTGTTCAATAATAATGTGTATTTCAATAATAATAATAATAATGGCTGCTTTTGTTAGCACAAAACCTGAATATTACGGCTATTCTTAGAGGACATTTTACCATAATATTGTTTTTTTTCATACGTTAACATGTTCACAACGCTATAATAGAATTAATATGTTTTTTTTACGAATTGAACACTTTGTATCACGTTACGACGTTATCTTTCTTCTGCTGGAGTTTTCCCTGTTCCCTATATTCCTTCATGTGTTCACTTGCATGTTTCTTCTGAGACTCTGTCCAGCTTCCTCTAACCTTCTCTGGTCTTTCTTCATCCTGAAACCCTTCCAGACTTTTCACTCTGCTTCACTTCCTTCTAAGGTATTAGAAGGAATCTCTGTAATGTTCAACTTTTCGAAATCATTTTTTTTTTCTTTCCTTAACGTCGCTTCGACGACCATTAGCGACGACTGCTCTTCTTAATTTTTTAATTAACTAAGTGTGTTTTAAGTACATTAGAGTCCTCTGTAGTTTAGTATTATCTTTGAACAGTTGGCACATTCTAATATCTATATTTATTCTTTCTATTTGATGCTTTTTGCATTGAAATAGATGCTTCACCGTAATTTCTATATTATCATACCAAATCCTTCTTTACTCCTTTAGTCCATGTCCGTGGTCTTCATTTTTCAATAATAGTCAGTTACTTGCTTGGCCAATGTATGCTTGTTCATTCTATACGGATGTATGATTAATGTTTGAAATTAATATTATAAGTTCATATAACTAGATAACTATGTTAATGAAGGTATTGAAGGCTGAATTGTGGACTCAGATTGGACAAGTGCCTCAGATAAAAAAAAAGTTGAAAATACTCATTGAGGTCTAAAAAAACTAAGAGGGAAAAAAGGCATAAGAGTCGGGAAAGAGAAAAGAAGAGAAGAGATTGTTTTGAAGAGCTGGGATGGAAGAGAGCCAAGATCCAACTAGCCTGACCCAACCAATCACCAGCTCCTGGCTCCGACCAGTGTCTCAGTAAATAATGGATCCTCCACTACTGGATTATATAGTCACCTAAGTCCAACCCACATAGGGTGACTACTCTCCTCTGGAAACATAACACACTAAATAATGAATTTATAGAATTTATATCATTACAGACTCATGTATATGAGTATATTTGGCATAGCATGTTAGAGCGTTTTGTTAGTTTCAATCCCAGTCTCGGGACTCCTCAAGGATCTCCACGCCCCTTTGGTATGTGAGACCCGTCAACCTACTGGACGCAATTCACAACGACGGAGTCATTGAAATTCTAGTATTAGTCTTTAACTCTTCTTTACGGATGTGAAACGTGCCCGCGAACTCTGAAGGATGAACAACTTCTTAAAGTATTCGAAAATAAGGTGTTGTGTAGAATATTCGGTCCAAAAAAGGACGAGACCACTGGATAATTTAGGAGATTACACTAGGCGGACCACCACCACTCGGTTAATATTATTGAAGTGTCACGAATATAGCGTCGCGAAGATTGAGATGGGCTTGTAAAGATAAACGCAGTACCACCTGGGAAGCGTTTGAGACGTAGGTGGGAGGTTTGGGTTAAGAGTGGTCTTGCGGATTTGGGTTTGGATAGTGGTCCATTGTGTAGTGGACGGAAGGTTGTAAGCAGAGATTGCTGGTATCAGCATTGAGCCTTCGGGTTCGCTAAGCCTTATTGTTATTTTATTTTCATAATGTAGTTTCTTTGTACTGGCCCACTAAGGACTACGTCATTTCAACTGTCCTTATACGTTACCAATGTTGTTGTAAAACAAATAAATAAGTTGCTTTAAGGCTAATACTTTTTTTGAGAACCAGGAGGTTATCCATCTATGTTTTACAAAATCGAAAATTAGTATAAAAAAATTAATATTATTCTGGGATTAGACATCTTTAGAATAACAAATATGAACAGAAAAAGAAACCTAACATACACCTGGCCAGAAAGCTACATAATACAAATCATAATGCGTTTACAATAGTGGCAAAAATGTTAATAAAAGCAAAAAAAAAAAAAAGCACAATTCGTGACAAGACACAAAGCAACTAACGAGGATTTATAGAAAAACAACAGTTTATAAAAGGATCAGTAAAGAAAAAAGACTAAACAATAAAATCAATTATTTACTACTGATTCGTTTATGCTAATAATTAAACCTAGATTGAAAGCATTTGTTAACACTGAATAACACTGGGAAGTGAGGAGATGTTGGAAAAGCAGGAATTTAAATCAAGATAGGGAAGAAGAATGAGGGATATTAGGAAGGATTGAGATCCAGATGGTGGCTGGCGAAGAAAGATGGGCGAGAAAACAACACTCGAATGTTTTGGTTCTGTGGGAACGGGAATAAAGATCGGAATGGTGGCTGTTTCCTGTGCTGATCTGAGCATTTGAGTTAAAAGAGTCTTACTATTCTTAAAAATTCCTAGAGTATCAACACTGATATAATCCTCAATGTCAATTTCGAAATTGTCCCTATAAAACATTTAATACTAATGGAAACGATCCTAGAAGCATAGGGAAGAATAAAAAGGCTACATTTCAATCAGTATATTATTCAAGAGCTATCAGACAGAACCCTAATCAATTCAAGTATAACTATACAATGATGTATAGGTAGAAAGATGTATATTATGTTTCTATCTCTGTTCATGTTTTTATTCTAAAGGAATCTATTCTATTTTCTATGCTACAAAACTAAGCTCCCATTTATACATCGGCTTTCCGTCCATCCGGTTTTGAAGTTGGCTATATCCTGCAAGTTGAAACCTCTACAGTAGATGGCCTATTAAAAAGATAAATTACACCTTAGCAAGTTACGTCCGTCTTGGACTACATAATAGCCTTTTAGTACTAAACGAGAAAAAAATCACTTTATATGTAAATTTCTTTATAATTTTATGGTATGTTAAAAAATAAAAACTATTCAATATATGTTCATAAAATTCAATCAATTTTTATTTATGTATGTGCATTTCTATAACTAAAACTTAGCAATAAAGGAGCAAGAATAGCGTTCACTCGCTAACAATATCAATTCCCTTAAAGCCAAGGAAGAGATCTCTCTTATAACCTGAAAACCAAACTTACCACAGGAATGAGATTAACCGAAAGCAATTACTACTAAGTAAATTATAGACTTGACTAGGACTCCTTTGCCAATACCGCGCCAGTATTAAGTGAGATTTATAACTTAATTAATGAAGAGTGGGGGAGAGTGGATGAGGGCTAGAAGACTCCCCATAGTGGATCGATCTCCCAGGCTGTCTTCGGTGGTCCAAGTGTGGCCACGTCGCGGCACGGTATGTGAGAAGAGGGAAACCACCATATAATACCATCTCTCTCTCACTTTCTCTCTCTCTCTCTCTCTCTCTCTCTCTCCCTCTCTCTCACACACACAAACACTCTTTCTCTCTCTTTCCCTCTCCCTCTTCTAATACCATTAAGACCAAGAGAAATAATTCCACTGAAAAGGTTACATTAAGATTACTTCTAAATCAAGCAACTATACAGAGAAACATAATTCTATTAAGTCGAACTCAGGTAATTGATAGTCCGTTAATATTTTGTTTATATATAATATATGAATATATATATGTTCTGAAGAATATATCGTCCCTGTTAAGGTAAAAAGGTACATACCATCAGCTATGATAACAAGGTAATTATATCCACAATAATTTCTACGCAATTGATTTTTAAGTTAGCAAAACAATTTAAAATAAGACTCATGAAGATTGAACAAAAATATATTAATCAAGATAACTAAAATAAATGGCATAATTATGAAATATAACTAAAAAATCTAAATCTAAAAATTACTTATGAACCAGGGAATTTTATATATCATCCCTACACCATTGAGAGGATGAAAACCTAAGGGGTACGGGTAATATTTAAATTTTTTTTTTTTATTACTGCACTCTATATAATTTAAATATTGAAAAATATATGTGCATTTTGAATGCATATAAAATGGATTAACTGTCTTTTAGATGCATCAAAACTACACTTAACTATATCTAAAAAAAAAAAAAAGAAAATTTATTTACTGTCAGTTACCCTGCACATTTGCCCATTTAGTACAGATTTCTTATTCATAGTTAGATAACACCAATTGTTCATTTATCTTTTTCGTTTTTGTTTTTTTTGTGTTTTTTTTTTTTTTTTTTAGGTAACAATATGTATATTGAATTTATGAATCATTAAATTAGGGGGGATACGGCAATGGACTGATTAAAATAAAAATTCATCAAACAGAAATTTTCCATGTGTAAAAGCAAAAAATAAATAAGTAAATATAAATAAATATTTTTATTTTGAAGAGAAAAGATTTGTCCAGGCCGGGATTAGAACCCGAATCTTCTTTATTCTGTAGCTCAGTTGGTTATAGCCCTGCGCTAGAGAATGCAGAAGACCTGGGTTCGAATCCCAGCCTGGACAAACCTTTTCTTTTCAAAATAAAAATATTTAAAAATTATCACCATCGTATGAATAATAAATATAAAATAAAGAAAATATATATATTATCATCAAATAAAATTATCTATATAAATAATACTAATAATAATTTTAAACAATCACAAAACATTAGTACGGCAAATACCGTTATTAAGTTCTTCTAATACCACACGGTCTTTTATTCATATATTAAATTGACAATTATTCTTTTCCATTCAACTATAAAATTATTATTAAATAATCAATATTCAAATAATTATTATTAATAAGAAGAAGAAAGCCGAATAAAAACATTTCTATGAAAGATTCATTGAGATTAGCACGCCATCAAAATACGTAATTAAAATATTATTATTTTTTCAGAAATATATACAATTATCTTTTGGGGATCTTATTTTAGCTTTTTATTTTTAAAAAAGAAGAGAAAAGGGAAACTGGATATTATGGATAAATTTACCAACTGCTTTGGACCGCTACTATTTGGCTTGGATTTGGTTTGTCAACCTATTTACAATGTAATGTTATTCTAATGTGAATATTATTAATGTATAATGTTTAGGTTATTGTTTAGTTCTTAATAACCATAACAAAAGAAGTTCCTTCACGAAAAAAATTAAAAATATCTTAGTAATGAACAACATAAACGTAGATTACCATGAGTTGAGAAGAGAGAGGGGCAAGCGTGGAGCTGGTGTGAACAATATATATTTGTAGTTGCATTCACCCAAACAAGCGTACACATATTAGACATTATAATTTTTCTCTTAGTTATAACATTATTATATGAAGTAATAATAAATATTATACTTCGTTTTCATTGACTGATAACTTCGACTACATCAATAGATACCTATATGGTGCTATATTAATTTTATCATATTTATCAAATCCGATTTGCTCTTAAGTCTGAGCAATATCAGGAATTAATGTTGAAATGAATCGATATTAATTTCGTCGAATTAGTTGGTGACCGTTTTTTTCATATGGCCAAGTACGATGAAAATATTATTTAGATTTTGCATGGAATTGAACCAGCCGCCAGGAATCGTCCAGCATGGGAACTGCACTGCACAACGCAAACAGGCTAACTAAGCTTCTCTCTATTTACGGTTGGTAAACGCTCTATTAACGTCTACCTTCACTTAACTAAGCACTACTAAGCGTAGAAAGATGGCATACTTAACGTTACATAAAACGACCCTTGAACGTACGTAATATTAAAATACATAAATATTATTTTACAGCCCGATTTCATTATTTATTATATTGGACGATTCCACGTCCTATTTATCAAATAGATGGTACTTGTAAAAGTTAGATGCTCAAGTACTAACAGTAAGAAACATCTGATGCTGCTTCACAACCTCAAGACATTTTCATAAGTGGACAGGGCACTTTGCCAAAACACTAAGCTCCCTCCTTGTGGCTCTCATTACACCAGTTACACTCTTATTGGCACAGCCAATGGCCCAATAAACCTTAACTACTTATTTACTTGACTTGATTCTTTATCTTGATAATTTTACTTTATTAAACAATCTAATAACCTAACAACAACTAGCATCAGGATAGACAAATGTTCCTTTTTTTGTTAATTTATTTTATATCAACAACTGCACTGCATAGAGGAAATTCGAAGCTGATGACTTATCTCTGTCGACAATAAATATTTAAAAAATTAAAACCAATTAATGAACAACTAGTAGGTCTCTAGATCTTTTTAATTTTCTAATAACCTGTTTAATATGAAATTTAAATACATACTCGATACTATAGATCACATCGTACTGACCTATTAAAAAAATTAATTAATCTTTTTCACTGGGTGTTGTGGTCTTCTTAAAGAAGTTCTCTCTGAAGACAGCCTGCGGTGGGTCACCAAACCTCAATCCATAGCTCCATAATCACCACATTTCGGGCCAGTTCCCGACAGTGATCTTCCCAGCGACGTTCAAGAACAGTAATAAATAATGTCTAGATCCACCGACTACATCTGTCCGTGATAAACATGCGCCCTATTTTATTTTAGGAAAGGGTCTATGTTAATTTCCCCGGACCAAAGTTCTAAGCTATTCGACCTACTAGAAAACCATAAGGCTATTCTCTATAGATGCACATATGGTAGTCTAGTAAATAGTGACTTCTAGTTGACGGACGATCCTCATACGAATATACCCTTGGAGTTTGAGGAATCCCAAGACCTGTATTCAAACTCATAAGCAGGTACACTTATGTAAGTGTTTTAACTCATTAGGCCACTCTGACCCCATTTATAAATATACATTATATTAACATAATTGTAGAAATATATTGAAATAGAAAAATCCTTGCCATTCCACCTTAATAGCCGATGGTAAAGAAGACTTATTCAAGACGAGTAGTGTAAATTGGTTAAAACAGAAATTCGGAGCTGTTTGGATCTAATGCATTGTTCCCCTCTATCATAACATCCCTAGGTCACCCACAAACAAAGAAAGCTACTCTAAAGGTGAGACAGAGAATAAAAAGATTACACATGGGCGACCCGGGTTCGTGTCCCGGTCCTAGACATATCTTTTCTTTTCAAATAAAATTATTACACATTTGAAACAGAGAGGGACTGATGTATTTTTTATTTTTACAAGTAACATCTATTTGATAAATAGCACGTGGAATCGTCCAATATTATAAATAATGATATGGAGGAAAAAACTCCATTAACCTTCTTATCAATCTTGTTTAAACGTTGGACTGTTTGGCATTGTACTGTTCTAAAATTGGAATTCAAGTAGGATTCTCGGTCTTCAAGGCACCTGAAAATTCTGCTAGCGGGCATTAATTAAATAGTCAATATCATATTCACTTTTAGTATTTAGTATATTTTCTCATACGAATAACATGTTCGTATAGAAACCAATGATATACTATATAGCTACTATTGGTTCTCCTACCTTATTTAGCCACTATGTCAAAGAGCTGCCAAGTCGAATCTAGCCCACAGAACTATTTATATGACAATGTTAATGAATTCCACTATCAAAATTGTTTATCATAACTTCTTTATAACCGTGGTGGAAAAAAGTGAAACAAATAAAGGAAATGTAAATAAGCTGAAGATTCTATTCCTTTAAAAATTGTCGAAGAGAGAGGACGTAATTAAGAGTGGAGGAGAAGGAGTTGACTGAAGTAAGGGTAAGGGTCCCTTGTAATTAGTTTTCTTTTATAGCTCCCGCTCTCAGGGACAATTGGAGGATCAGCCAAACTTAAGGCACTCTAACTTAGCTGTATCTCCTCTTTAGAAAAAAAATATATATTTATACTATGAGCCCTTACCAAAGGGATCTCATTAAAATTTGTCGAAAATTGTATTCAATAAAGTTCAATAAAATTTACATAGATATATAGTAGATACAACCCTGAATGCTTTTTTAAAATTATAAATTAATTGATTGAACGTGTTTATTAGGAAAAAATACAAAGAACTATATATACAGTAAAAAATCATTAAAACTTAACTAGAACACTAGACAATGGGTGATCTGTATGTCCGAAGACTGTGTTAACAATCTCATTTATTTTCCTTACCTCTAAAGTATAAATTAATAATAATAATAATAATGTATATATTAATATATATACATAGATACATAAATAAGAGCAATTAAAAAATTAATGTATGAATTCTATTAAAGCATCCAATAATAATAAAAATAATATCTCGATTCAATTAAAGCCTTTAATAGTTCATATACTAATATAAGTACATTTCATGTTTGAATTATTATAATTCCCTAGATATTCAGTTTTGTTTTTTTAAACTTATTTTATTACCTACGCTTCCCTATTTTTGTATTTTACCCCTCAAATCTATGATTGTATCAACATCTAGCAATCTATCTATTGGCTAATTAGCCGCGATCTTCGGTATTCGGGATTCATATTAGCCTCCTGCACGTACTGACTTAACGCTTTCCAATTGTAAGCTAAGTAATTCTTTCGTGGCACAAGTCTCGCTACCAAAGTATTTCTTTCTGATTTCACCATATACATGACAGGTTCCTAAGAAATTAGGAGTGTCTTCTTTTTCTTCGGAATTGCAAACTGGGCAATTGTACGAACTTTCTTGAGCCCACGGTTTTGAGCTTAAGTTTAGTAATTCCGTCCTGCATCGGAAAATTGAACGTATCGACCTAAGCTCAATATCATTAAGATAAGTTGTAGTGGGGCTACCCACCGTACATAGCCCTGCATACATGTTAAATCTAGATTGCAGACAATCTAGATCGAAATTCTTTTGCTTCTCCGATTCTTCCATATGACGCCTAAGTGCAGTCAACTTCCAGCGTGGGTCAGATGGGACTGACGAATCGAGATTCATTCCATATTGTTCCTCAAATTCCACCCACTTTCTGTACCAATAAACTTTCTTTTTTATCACTTCTTTCGCTAAGATGTGGGGCAAGAGATAATCCGGCATTTCCAGGACTTTCAAAAAATAGTCAAAATGAATTTTAAGTGTGTATGTGTATATTGATGCTATACCAGTTTCATGTGCCAAAATATAATTTGGTGCATATTTTGGGAGAAATAATAGTTTTTTAAAAAAATGTCTTCTGAATTTTTCCAAAACTTCATAAGGCTCGAAACCCCAAGCCTGTACAGCATAACCAACTATCGCCCGAGAAACTGACCTACAAACTTCTAGCTTTGTTTTATAAGGGACCATTTTGCTAGTCATAAAATTTCTCCAAGTGGAAATCAAACCAAATTTCGCGTGGCTGACTCTTTCCGAAAAATAGCGCCCCAGTCCTAATTTTGGGGTAATTATAACGCTTAAATACTTATATTCGTTGACCACTGCAACTGGGTTGCCCTCTATGTCCCACCTCTCAAATTTGTACAATCTATCTCCTTTACGAAAATCCATTATTTTTGATTTTGCTAGGTTTATATCTAAATTCCACAACCAACAGTAATTCTGCAGGCTGTTTATAATACGCTGCAACTTTACAGGGGAGGGAGCCAGGATTACCACGTCATCGGCGTATAGTAAACATCTAACGTTAACTCCTGCTATATCCAGTCCTTCGCCAATGTATTCATATAAATCGGTAACGAAGAGCGCAAACAGTAATGGACTAAGCAGACACCCTTGTCTCAATCCACCAGAGGTTTTAAAAAATTCAGTCAGCCGCTCTTTATAATGGACTATTGCTCTAGTCTCGGTGTATAAGCTTCTCAAAATTCTTAGCATTGTCTGAGACAGACAGAAAAATAAGGCCTCCCTATCTATGCAGTCAAATGCCGCTTTGAAATCAATAAAGAATGCATACAGTTTTCGGCGTTCTTTTGTTAGTGTTGGATTGATTATGCTAAACAAACTAAAAATGTTGTCCACAGTTGAATAGCCAGGACGAAATCCTGCTTGGAACTTGTTTAAAATTTTATTGGTGTCCACCCAGCTTCATAAACGTACCCACATCAATACCTTTACAAATTATATTGTTTTTTTTAATTTCTCTTTGAATTAATTCAATCTGCCTTGATAATATATTTTTTTCTCCTCGTTGTGACTGTAGCTCTTGTTTTAACAGTACATTTTCCGTAGCTAATTACTCAATTTTTTCTAAGAATAAAGCAATATCTGTATTTGTAGCTACTGTTTCTAACTTTTTATCCACTACTTGCAGTTTTGTATCTATTAACGCACCTAAGGAGTCCATTAATTGGTTTAAAGACAAGCTACTTACAGGTACTTCTTCAGATTCCTGTGACAATTTTCTTTTTTTCCCATCTCCAGCATTATCAGGCTCACATTTTTTTGATTTTATCTGCCATAGGTGAACTATCTTCTTTGTAGTTTTAAGATTTTAAAAAAAAATTTACTTAATAACTGTATTATTTTGAAGTTTTTTGCTTTAACAGAAAAACACACGCTCTAAGGAACTTTTTCCTACGTAAATTACTTAAGTTTTACCTACAAGTTTTTAGAGCCACAAAATACGTCTGATCCCTACCAACTCACGACACAGATCAAAATAATAGTAACTTTATGATATCTATCGTCAGTTCATACTGCATTGTATACATATATAGATATTTTGGGTAGCTTAGTATGTAGAGCGCTAATCTGCTATGCTGAAGGTCCCCGGTTCAAGCCGGTTGTAGCAGATAAATGATGTAATCTTTAATAATAGATGGATTATGTGGGATTCGCTGACCCTTCTATATCTCACCCAGCCTATATCAAGTGGATAACTTTAATTAGAGTAATTTATTGAGGCCAAATCTCCTCCACGCAGAACTGATATTGTAGAGTGTTTGCCTACAGACCCTACATGAGTTCTACAAGTGCAGTTTTCCGCCTTTATATTTAGATTCATCAATTTACCGATACTTATGAGCTATTGTATAGCTTCCAATCTGAATATTGAAGCATCCCAAGGAAGATCCTTGGAGCATCGGGGCTTTTGCTTGATTCTCGTCTCCTATCATTCAATTTACACAAATTTGATGTCTTTAAAAAAAAAACAATTATGAAAAGCGGAATACCTCAATGATAGAGAGCTGAGTTGCCGTGTCGAAGGTACTAGGCCCAAATCTGGCTGCTATACAAACTTTTATTCAACCTGTTAGCACCTGGAAAATCTAGAACCTTACTGGGGCTCTCCAAGCCTGAATAAAGTGGGTAACCAAAATAGTGGGTAAAATCTGACGGTTGAGCGTGTTCCATGAAAAATCACCTCCCTGCACAACCTTTGTCCAAGAAACAGTACATCCCTTCTTGACTCATACCCCTAAAAATTCATCGAAAACTTTCAGATTTCATTATGATGTCTAGATTACATTAATCAGTTACGATGACAATGTCTTTTTAAAAAATCTTTTTATTCATAAAATCAAGTACATGACACCTTCCACCAACGACAAGACCAATTGCTGAACTACCATTCAATGCATTAAAAAACTTCAAAGGCAAAAAATGGCACTTTAGGTTTTAAAAAAACATCTTCGTCCCAACTATGGTGTTTCTTTTAGGCCATTATATTTTCTGGCAAATTAGATGTGATTTTAGAATATTGATTGGGGGAAAAAGATAGACAAAAGAATATGCAGTCTATCAGCATTAAATTATTATAGAGGCATTATTATTATTATTATTTTGGCTCTACGGTCCTGCAAGTACCCGGGCCTCCACCACCACAGCCAACCAGTCTCTGCTATCCTTCCTTATCCTCCTCCAGTTTTTTACACCCAGCAGTTTCAAGTCCTCTTCGACATCATCCAGCCATCTGATCTAAGGGCGTCCTCTGATTCATTTACCGTACGGTTTCTCACTGAGCATTCTCTTTGGTACCCTGTGGTCTAACATTCTTTCCACATGTCCCATCCATCTCATTCTGGCTTTCTTTGTCAACACCACCATATCCTACACCCCATATAGCTCCATCAGCTCCTCATTCTTTCTTCGTCTCCATAAACCATTTTCGGCCACTCCATCCCAGATTCTTCTTAATATTTTCCTGTCCCATGAGTTGACCATAAGTTCTGATTTTTTGGTCAGGGGCCACGTCTCGTACCCATACCTAGTAATAGTACCGGTAGTAACCTGTCTTACTACGGTTTTGTATAGTTGGATTCCCATTCTTTTTGAGAGTGATTTAAACTGGATCACTCTTTGTAGTGAGGAAAAACACATCTTTACTGATGCTATTCTGGCTTGTATTTCACTCTCTATTTTGTTATCAACTGTAGCCACACCTCCTAGGTACTTGAATTGGGTATAAAATACAGCTCTAAAACATTTAGAATTATAGAAGGAGGTATTACTAAACAATATTTTGGATGAATACGAAAACAATAGATGGAATATTTCAATCTCATAACTCAAATAGGAATAGACATTTGTAGGCTTGTACATAGACTTGTACATTCTAATGGATTTTTGTTTTTAAATTTTAGTACAGCATTTATACAGTAAATGTCAAAATGCAGGTTGTGGAGTCTAAATCATTCCATAAATTATTACTAATTCATTAGTAGGGAAATTAAATAAATCACTTGCCGATACGATGTAAGAAAAAAGTATTTAAAAAAAAAAAAGTAGAATGATTGTATTCGATTGGTTTCTAGAAGATTTCGTTTTGAAATTAAATGTATCAGTTTTCAATTATTTCAATTTTCCTATGAATTAACACAATTATTTTCCTTAGTTTTGTCTTCAGCAAGAATTACTCTTGCTTTTATGTACATAATGAGTTTTTGATACAATAGCATAGATTTCGATAGGATACGAGAAGATAAAAAGTTATAGGCCCCGATGGTGATAACGCCAACTGGAATCTTATCAACGGTTAGTTATGGTGCTGTTCTGAATAATCAGAACACAAGATCGCAGTCATTTCAAAGTGTACTGTTTCAGATCACGTAGCTTTTTCCTAGTTCCATATAAAAAGAAATTGAATCAACAACCCTTGTTAGAGACACTGCTTATCGAACTGATAGTTTTTTTTTTCTTTTGGTTGAGTAGAATTCTGTCCCAGAACTGAAACCGTTATCAGAATTTTATTCTCGAAACAATCCTACATACTAAAACTATAACTATGATTTCATTTACAGTAAAATGTTTTTATATGTGTATATATTTTTTTTTCTCTTCTAGTAATCTGTTTACACATCCAGTTATATATTTTTTTTAAATAAGTTACCATAGTTGGTATTGTTTGTGTTTTTCTTTCGTTATTTTTTGTTGTTTTGTTTTGTATAAAATTTATAATTATATATAAAAATTACGTGTGTGTGTGTGTGTGTGTGTAAATATCGTTTCTTTCTCTATAATTATTGCTCTTAATTATATAATTTTTTCTTTATTTTATTCTGTTTTTTATTTGTATTGGAGGTAATTCGCAAATGTTTTCATTCATTTTTTAATTTCTTTCCTAGTAATTAATTAATTTTTATAATTAATTAATTGTAATTATATTATACACTAAGACATAATAGCTTATATATTATTACTTGTATTGTTATTCTAAAGGAACCTGTCCCAGAATAAATAAATAAAGACTTTATTATTATTAAAACAAAGATAGATTTATAATTATTATTTAATAATTATATATTGTTATTATTAATTATATATTTAAAATGTATGTATATATTTTTTTTAATAATCATTGAATAGAACAAGCTTCTTTAATTCTGGTATTATTTTAGATTTGCTTATTTGGAGCACCAAAAATTGCAAATTAATAGAATTAAATAATGAAACGCATGGACGTAAATAATTAAGTATGCATTATTTATCATTAGAGAACAACAATTTCAACGACAATACACGTTTATTCCAGTTCAAAAAATTTTAGGTTGTTATAAATAGTACTTAGATGTTTAAAACTAACATTTCTAAATTCTTTCAGTTAGTTATAGTATCAGTACTCTATTATAATAAATAAAAACCTTATGCATCTATAAATTTGATTTATGAATACTTTAAGTACCTTATTAAATAAGAGTTTGATTTTCATTAATAATTAATTTCGTCATTACAATTACTTTTTTTTTTTTTAACACTTTGTACTTCTTTACCAACTAAAAAGGGAAAGCTGTTCGAACTTTAAGATAGTGTTGTACTTGCAATAGTACCTATCAATAAACACAATTACGTCTAGGTCATAGAGGAAAAATATTTATTTTGTGGCTATGCCTATTTCGGTCTGTGCTCCACCAAAAAAAAACCCCTCTAAAATCGTTATTCCATTGCCAAGTTTTAAATTAAGTTAAAGTACGTATTCCTACTCAGCAACAAAACAGTTACCGCTAGTAAATAAAGATTAGCAATTATTTACTATGAATAATGAATATTATGCTGGATATCAACAGAAAACGTTGATGATCCCTAACATTCAGATTTTTAGAAATCCGATTTTCAATCACAATAACCCAATATTAAGTGCTAAGTGATAAGTGATAAAAACATTTCCCGTCTCCCTATATTTTTAAAATAATTCAAATAGATACGTTAATATATAGCGAATATGAACAATTGGACTTATACCACTCTCAAATATAAAAGCTCAAATGTTTTTCATAAACAAAGCGAAAATAAAGGTTAAATTATCATTTTAATTTAAACGTCATCGTACTTTTTAATTGCTATACGTGTATTTAATAAAATGCAAAGAAACCAGAAGGCTAGATTCCGATAGCTAAACCCCAATCGTTGTTTACGAGCTCGCTCTGTCTACGGATTATCGCCCCAACCTAAATCCGTAAGATCCGCCCTTAAAGTAATCTACCACCACGGTCTACCCCTTGTGTGTTCATCCGTGCGTGTCACACACCCTAAAAGGAGTACATTCCATGACCTATGTATATCAAACCTAAGCCAGGACCACCCATGGATGGAATTAAGTTGGTAAATCTACATGATAGACTTAGTGTAGTTTCAAAGCCAACTGCCGTGACGGGAGGTATTTAGCCTAGATCACTCTCAATCGTCAGGTTTTTCCCCAATTGAGTACCCCAGGAAGTACTGAGCTACCCCAATATCTAACATATATTATTTGTTTGAAGGAGATACAAAATCCAAGACAATTCAGCCCTTTAAAAATATTAGGATAAAAAAATGTTTGAGGCAGCCATGAACAAATTTGAAAAATATTGGTTTGACATGCATGATTGATCTTAATGTTAGGGATGATAAAAGCGTTGTCTGTTGATTTCCAGAAAAATAATAATAAATATACCAGGGAGCGAAGTAGCTCAGAGGTAGAGCGCTGAATTGCCGTGCGGAAGGTCCAGGGTTTAAATCGCTTGCAGACTTTTATTTAGTTGTGGTAGCGGCCGAAGATGGAGCCTACGGCATATGGGACCCTCCTGGGGTAACCGTAAGTGAGTACCCAAAATAACGGCGGTTGGGCGTGATCTAGGAGATATCACCTCACAATTGTTGTCCGTACAGTCTCTTCCGCGTACAGAACCTAAGACCCTCCATGGATTGTAGGAATACAGGTAAAAATAAATTTACCAAATATAATAAATCATTGCCAGTCTAAGTAAATACTTGCAAGCTTTGCTTTTCTTTTTTTCATTGGCATAAACATTTTAGTTTAAATTCTTTTTTAATTTATTATTCAATAGAAAAGGGATTTCCGAATTCATTCCCTTTTGAGTTCTTGCTGCCCAAGACCAGGGTGAAAGGAGTTCTAACAAAAGAGTGATTCGTCGTCACTTTTTTTATTTTTTTCATGAGATACGGCCTTAGAAAATTTAGAAAATCCGTAGTAGGCCTCCGACATCAATTGAGGAGGAAGGTCTTGAGAAAGCTAAGGAAGAAGACCCTCATAAAACTTTTAGAGAGCTTGCGTCAGATATTTGTACAAGTACATTGACCGCTTCCGTTTTTTTTATTTACATCCTGTTTCAAAACATTTCATGCGTGAAGACCCTATAAAAATCCTTAAACGAAATACACATTTACTCTACACAAATTTTCAAACCGCGAGTATTTAGGTGTATAAATAAAACTAGAAATATGACTAAGGCTGAGGCAAACACTCAATTGTCACACCAAAATATTTGATTGTTCACTTTAAATGAAAAAAAAGAACTTAAAAATAATTGCTTATGGATCAAAAATTAAGCCAGATTTTGATTTTACGTACCAAAGAAACATTAAATTACCTTCCGATTTCAAGGCCTATATTTCGTTTTCAGTTTATCCGATTTTGATATTCTTTCATTCGTTAGAGTGAAGAGTGAACCTTCTTTCTTTTATAGATACAAACGTATATTAGTGCATTATCAGGAAAACCTGAGTAGAAAAAAAAAATTTGAATCGTCAAATAAAATCAATATTGATGTTTTTTTCGGATAACATTATTTCTGGAACAGGTAGAGAAACTCCGATTAAAGAAATTATCAAAACAGCGTGACTGAGCAAAAAAAATTTTGTTTGAATCCATCGATGAGTTTCTGAATTCAGGGTAATTTTTTTAAATCGCTGGGTTAGAACTAAATGCTTGGCCTGCATTAGCGAAATTGTAAGTAAAGAAACAGTAATTTTGAAATTAACTCAACACTAGGTTTTATAAGTGCTAAAGACAAATCTAACGTCAGTTTTAAATACATATACCGACACAGACTTAAAGAATTTTATTATTATTAATAAACTTTTTTTTACTTTTAGAGCGTCCTGAAGGTTCTATAGAATTGTATGTTGGGTAGTGGAAACAGCGTATTTTTACAAGGAGTGTTTTTATAAAAAAATTATTCCAACTGATGTCAGATAAGTTTTTAGCGCTTTGAAAAATCCCTACATTAAAATTCATTAATGAAAAAAAATTTAAGAATCTAGAACCATCAATTTAATAAATATAATAAAATCACCTATAATTCAGAAACTGTTGTAAAATTTTATCGACCGGGAAAAGTCTTTGAACCAAGTGATTGAAAATATTGACCTCACTCGAGACTGAAAAAAAGACTTGCTTTTTTTCTGAGCTCCTGGAAACCCAGACGTTTATATCTTATATATTCTCCATTATATATTCTCGAATATAGAATAAAGTAAAAGTATTTCATTAAAATCGTGGTCCTACAGACTGTCCCCTTCCCTTGAATATCATTTAGCTTTGGTTTTTCCTTTATCGAAACCGAAGAATTGTTTTATTCAATCCATTACCATTCATTCTTAGATAGTAACAAAATGCATTAACATTCTCTGTTTTTATTGTTTCTTCTTCTTTTGTTAAAATGATCATAAATCTCTATATCAGTTCCGCGGGTTGAAGCCATTACTAAATAATAATCGAACTGTTCATGCTTCGGGCGATGCCAAAAGACACCTTTCCAAACAAACACAATTACTACTCTTATTTAGATTCCGCCTTAATATGTTGGGCTCCATTCATATCACTTGAATACAACCTCAACAGACGACATGGCAGCGTTCCTCTGATAAGAATAGGAAATTGACTAGCTAGCTAGCAAGGCTGTGCAGTGTCTATTTCATTATGTACAGTGTGTAGTGCTACTAGGACAGGGGATTGGTGTATTCGGAAGTGGACAGGCAGAGATCATGCTGGGCTTAAATACACCTCTACCGGACTCTGAAGATGAGGGCCCCTTCAAAAACAGGGAAGAAATCGGCTAAGAGGAAGACAAGGAAAGCAGAAGAACCGGTGGTGACATCGAACAGCTTTACCGCTCTAGCTAATTTGCTACCAACTGAGGAACCTACGGCGGGCCCACCGAAGAAGATTCCTCCAGTTATAATGGACCGAGAAAACTTCACAATAAATAGGGTAAGTAATTTCATGAACAAAATTAATATTAATCAATATTTTATCAAACATACGGGGACTGAGACCCATATTTACCTCCAATTAGAGTCCGACCGACCAACATTAGAAAGACATCTAAAAACTCGCGGAATTGGGTACCATAGTTTTGCACCCAAAACCACGACATAGCTCTCAAACAAATTTGTGATAAAAAATATTGATCTTTCTATTCCCATATCTGATGACTGGAAGGCATTTTAACCTATTAAGGCTTCGGACACAAGACATGCAAAATTCTGCACCGCGCGGGAAAAAAATGGAATTATCACCTATAGTTATAACTGTTCCACAAGGTATCACTATAAAAGGTATACAAGACAAAGTAGGCCACTTCAATAGATGTATATTCACGGTTGTGAAATACATCCCAGGAAAGGATGTATGATATTGATACCACCCCAGTGCTATAAATGTCAGCAATTAGGGCACACAAAAAACTACTGCAACCACACCTTAAAATCTGTAGGATCCAGCGTCTCACATTTCTAAATGTCCGCGACTAGGCGAACCAAAATGCTCGAATTGCGCATCAATTCGTCGTTTCTTATAGAAAATGCCTCCTTAGGAAAACAATAGAAGGAATAGTGACTAAATGGATGGAAGAAGAGAGATCTAAGCAGATTAGTACTAACCATATAACCAAAATAATGACTAACAGCATGACAGTTCGCCCGGGTGTAGAATACGCATATTTTCTACAAGGTACCAAAATGGCAATCGAACCGGTTGTCGACCAGTCAAACCATGCTCCACCACCATCAGAGCCTCCACAAACTTTCGCCTATATACCTCAACTACCGCTGAGGGACCAATCGAATCTCATAATAGCTCTTGTCAATCAGATGGCTCAGCTCATGGTACATCCATGATGTGAGAACTAACAACCACAATTCAAGGATTAACAGGAAAAAATTTAACCAGATAAAATTCACAATATTAAATCTCAACTGTTAAATTACAGGTAATGATATAAAAATGTTTGATTATTTACGTATTGGAAAGTTACATAAATATGAATTAGTATTAATACCAATTGCGATTTTAATATATATATGAGCTCAGTTGACAGTTTTAGTGTTGTAACAAGTCACCGCACCCAACTATTTGCTACTAAGTTTTGCTTGTTTTTGTTTTTTCATTAACTATATCCTCTGAGCAATTCAATCCATCATTGAATTATCCAGTCAACTATTTTCCACTCAAACATCTATTTTTTTATAAACAAATCTATATATTTATAACTTTAATTAATATGACATTAAAGAAAAAGTAAGTAAGGCAAAAGTTGGGATTAATATGATGTGGAGAGAACTGTTCAAAAATCCAGAAGTGCCATTAGAGTCAAAATTTAAAGTATTTGAGTCAACAATTAAAAATGTCATAACCTATGGATGTCAAGTTTGGGGCCACAAATATTTTGAGGAAATAGAAAAAGTTGAAAGGTATTTCATTAAAAAAATTTTTAAATTACCGGTTAATACCCCAAATTACTTTGTGTACTTAGAAATGAATAGAAAATTAATACACATGTACACGCTAAAAATGCAATCCAATTATATTTTAAAAATACTAGATTATAAAGAAAATAGGCTATGTACAGTTATAGCAAGAGAAATAATAAAACAAAACATATCATGGTTTAAAGAGTGGGGGGAAATTGCAAAAAAAATAAATTATAGACTGGATTTAACTTTAAACTCCGTGGATACTTGGGAGGGAGAAATGTTCAAAATGTTGGAGCTGTACAAAGATTATTTTATCCAAGTTTGCCATGCAAAAGCAGCAGAGGGCACACACCACGGCCTCTATAGCTCATTAAATAAAACAATAGATTACCATAGACATTTTAAAGCAACAAAAAAAATGAGCGTAGTTATGAAGTGTAGAGGGGAACTTCTGAATCTAAATTACAAACCATTTGAAATTGATTCGCAAAATATACAGCTATGCTCACTGTGTAATCTGAAAGAAATTGAAAACAGTTTTCACTTCCTGGCAGTGTGTCCCGTCTTAAAATTGTATAGAAAAAAATTCTTAAAATATGAGCGGATATCAAAACAAAAATTAATAGATATTCTGAATGGAGAGAATTTTATAGGTTTATATAATTTTGTAAGTAATGCAGGTCGTTATAGACATTTTTTAATTTCAGAATTTAATTATTAATGTCAAAAAGAAATTTGATTTATTTTTTGGTTTTCATTGTTGTTTAGTAGTTTAATCAAACTCCCGGCAGACGGTATAAGTAACATGCTGAGGTTGCTAATGTGAAAAATAAAATTAAAAAAGAACAGTTGTAAATAATTTAATAAAGAGCATTTTATATCTATCTATCTATCTATCTATCTAACTTTAATTAAAATAGTTCACATTAATTTAAAATAGTATTTTTTTTAATTTACGAATAAAAAAAAAGAATACGCGATGATAAGTACCAGCAGTGAGCGATTAATTGGCAAGAACACATTTAAAATACATTAGAAACGGAAACGGTAAACTCCAAGCGCGTGTCGGAGCTGACACACACTTTTTTTCATATTAAAGCTATTATAACGTTCGAGTCCCGGTCCTGGACATATCTTTTCTTTTCAAATAAAGCTATTATAACTTGTATTTTTGGAAAATATTAAAAGGGAAACGAATGAAAAGGTAAAACTTTTTGTGACTTAACTCGAAGCGACAACCTGCGGAATAATCACTAGTTAAACTCTTATTTAAGAATGTATTAAAAGTATTTCTCAATCAAATACGTTTACGTTCTAAATACATAAGATTTTTATTTATTATAATAGAGTATCTAGGCTATAACTAACTGAAGGGTTTCAGAAATGTTAGTTTAAAACATCTAATAATCTTGTATTGTAGTTGAAATGGTTGTTCCCTAATAATTAATAATACGTACTTTATTATTGCGTTCGTGCCTTTCAGTATCTAATTCTTTTAGTTTCCAATTTTTCGTACTTCAAATAATCAAATATTAAATAATTCCAGAGCTATGAGCAACATGTTTTCCTGTAAATGAAATCATGATTATAGCTTTAGTATGTAGTATTGTTTCGAGAACACAATTCTAAAAACGGTTTTAGTTCTGGGACAGATTTAACTCGAAGCGACAACCTTCGTAATAACTACCTAAATCTCTTTGTCTATATAATATTTATTTTAAATATATATATATATTTTTCGGCATCACCCAAAGCGTGAACAGTTCGATTATTATTTAGTAATGGCTTCAGAAAGAGTGTACGAGCCGTAACGTCCATTACGTAATAAGAAGCCTATTAAACCTTCCTTTTCCAAGCAGGCCCAGTTGGACACTACGTCATCGACCCAACGATTATAGTTCACAAAATAACGTGTATAATTTATAATTAATTTGTTATTTTGACAAGCACCAAAATATAACTAATATTTGTATTTTAAACCACCATTTTTTAAGAAACTTCAAGAAAACTTATATTCAATATATTCATTATATTCAAGATACTATATATTTTAAATGTCAAAGTTACATTATTTACAAAAATAAGTAAGTAGACATATACATGTAGATCTTATGAATTTTTATTAAATTAAACTATACAATTAATTTTCTCTAACCCTATTCTGGATTATTTTATTTTTATGGACTTCGGGGCTATACAATTAAATACTTAAAAATTTGATTAATATTCAAAATAATACAATGGACATAAATGTGTCCATAAATTAGTAACTACATAAAACCAAAAATGAACGTTTTAGTATGAAATTTTGAATTTATAAGGTAAAGTTATAAAAAAAGATGCAAAACCAATGATAATAAAATTTATTTATAGATAATATCCATTGTAAGAAAAATATTCAAATTCTTCAAAATAATTAAAATGAAAAAATGCTATTTTAAAAAGTATTTAAGCTATGATAATTATTTATATAATAAAACTACAATAAAAATCGTTTGTATGTTGAGATTAATTTCATTCAATTAATTACATTAATTTCGGTACCAAATTCATACTATCGCCGAAGCGAACCTTTAGAAAAAAAAAAATACTTTAAGCATTATATCAACAGAAAATATCACAGTATATTAACAAATTATTGTAGTTAGTGTAAAAACTTATTTTAAGAGCATAAAAATTATAATTTTTGATATCCCAGAGAAAAAAAAATTAATCAATATTACTTTAACCAATAAGAAAATGCCTAAAATCAACCAACAATTATCTTTTATCAATTAATTAAAACACAACTACTAAGTTTAGCTAAGTTGGCATATCCGTACACATTTTATTTTGAAGGAATAATTTCTCTTATGATGTTTTACATTATAAAACATGTCTGAGAAATTAATTTTTATCATCTGGTAAATTTTTCAAAATCTAGATGACTGTCAAAAAAGTTCTGAAAATAGTTCACTGGTACTTCACAATATTCACTTGTTCGTAGGGTGACTATTAATATGATTAAGCTTGAATAGATGGTACCTGGTAAGACGAAAACGAACAATGTATATATAATAATAATGATAATTAATGTTATCTATGTAAACATGATGTAGTAATTGAAAAGATTTAACTTTTATCACTTCTTCAATGCTATACAATTATATTTTTAAGATGTAAAAATTTTTTTTTAATTTAATTTATTGATATTTTCAACTATAATAATAAAGATGTAAAATAAAAAATAAAAAACTATCTACTAATTTTAACTATTTAAACACGATATTTTTCAATCACAATAGTAAGTAACAATACGGGTTTAAATAACAATATCAATTTATTTAAATTATCAATCATTGGAATATGCATCCAACTAACTAACGGCATTGAGTAAAGATTATTTAATATGTTACTGTTAATAATAAATAAAATAAAATATTTTTATGGAGTAAAGACTGAATATTTAGAGTGAAATACTAGGTTGAAATTCACAGACAACCTTTGACCATAATTTATTGATCACGCTGTTTCAGTTGGCTTCCTACTCACCTTCTAGTTTACCCTAGTGGCCTCTAATCAATTGCTATCACACTAAAATATTACTAAATAAGAGGCCTTAAAATGTGTTTATTAATATATAAACATAGTAATATCAAAATTATTGAATGTTTTACAGTAGCTCAGTTCCTATAACATAATACATATATGTTAATATAATAATTTATAAGATAAATGTCACCATAATTAAAATAAAAAACAATATCATCCAGAATTTTAATTGAGCATTTTTTTACTTAAAAAAATAAAATGCCTTAGCAGTGAATTTCGCCATGTGGAATATTTGATGAAATATCATTTAAGAACTCGGGGAGAAAAGAAGAAAATACGATTCTCTGAATTTATCTTATCAAATTTATCATTGGCTAATATTCAAGGAATAAACTTCCATGTATATGTCTCTTGTCTGAAAAATCGAATGGCCTTCTATTTTTTTTAAGGTGCTCTATTCGAAAATGGCAAGTGAAGTACAAAAATAATTATTCTTTTTACGCCTTAAGTCTTTTCCTAAACCACAAAGCAGATCATCCGCCAGAATATCAGTACCTAGAATCCCATAAATGCTTTACACCCCAAGGAGAGCCGAACTCAAGTCAGCTAAAAGTCAATAGGGAGTATATAAGCATTTTATATAACTGTACAAAAAAATATTAAATGAAAACAATTGCACTTTTCTCTCACCATCAAACGTGCTTCATTAACGTCTAACGCTAAAAAAATCAATAGAACAATAGCTTAAAAAAAACAATAGAAAACAATATCTGAGGGTTCACAGTTCGAATCCCAGATAAATTATTTAATCTGTTAATAGCCTCGTATAGATCCTATGAGGTCTGCAGTCCCTCCTGAGGCTCACCCATGCTCTATAAATTGGGTACTCTTAAATAGGGGGAAAAAACTGGCAGTTGAGGATGATCTCGAACAAATCACCTCCCTGCAAAACCGTTGTCTTAGAAACATTACAGTCCCTGCAACATGTTTTGAACTCCAAAACCCTTCATGCAGTGGTACAGATTTTTTTTTTTTACTGCCATAGTAATAAAAAAGACCCATGCCAACTTTCTCAAACCGTGGATATAGTTACAGGGTGATTTATTAACCTAAAACTACATGTTTAAGTATTGAAAATTCCGTGTCTTTCTGTTACATTTCTGCGAACATCCTCTTTGTCAAATATAACTTGACAAATTCAATGGTATTTATAATCACATATAATAAGAACATAATTCTGCTATATGATTGCAGGTTTACCTATTTTTATTATATATAAATGATGTTGTCTATACTTTTTTTTTTTTACTAAATTAAAATACATTATATTAACACGACTGAAAAGAGATTAATTATTCATTTATATTTTAATAAAAAATATTTTTATAAAGGTAAAAATATTCGTAAACTTCATTATTTTCAACAAATCAATAAATCATCAATAAAATCAGAAAAATATCATTATATCATTTTAACTTTATATTTGCTTCCTTAATTTATAATTTAGTCACTTATTCCATCTAAACATTAAAGTACAATGATAGCAAGCAGAGCTTTTCTTGATTGCGAATAGGCCAGTTTGCTGCTCTAGAAGATTGCGAAAAAAATTCACGAGAAGCGTTTCGATGGAAGATAGCACGAAAATCGCGAGATAATTGATGTAATCATCAAATGATTAAAAAACTGAAAATTCAAAATCAAGAACATTTTAATCTGCTGAAAACTAATATTGATTTTTAGTACACAGAAAAGTGAACTGACGATGAAATAAAAAATGCGTAGATGTTATTAATATTAATATTTATAAGTACTATAGACAAACAAGTCTTTATTCATAGGCCTTTACCTCATTAAATATTTATGAAATAAATATTTATACACTTAATATATTTTTAATGCGGAAATCGTAGGAGATTATTCATTGACGAATATTTTTTCTCATCCATCAATATTTTATTTATAAATAAATACAATATACAACACAATGAACTTGATGTAAAATTTTAACAGTTGTGTTATCCAAGTGTTTTTTAAGGATTCTAAGAATTCTACTCTGAACATCGATATAGAAAATATTGTTTTGTTTTCTTATTTAATTCGTCAAATAAAAATAAGATCAAGAACAAGAGAAGGTTCTCATTTATTTAAACAAATTATGATACAATTACTTAAAAGAAGCCGTCCGGACGTAAAACAATCTTTTTTGTTTTTAATCATTTTATATATTTTTTTTTTAACTATGCATTGCTTTAATCTATTAACTAATTTATTAACAAAATTAGTCGCGAACTAAACCATTAAAATGGTACAATTACCCAAAAATATCATGTATTTATTCGAATCATGTTTTAATGACAAAACTTTTAATTTGAAAGAAAAAAATTAAGCAGATGGACACTTTTATATAAAATGTATTATTGGAGGAATTAAAAATTGAATATTGTAAAAGAGAATATTCAAATAAGGGTGGACAAAAAATTAAATAAATTTTAAAACTCATGCTGAACTACAAAACATTTAAAGTATTAGAATCAAAGAAATATGTGTCCAAAAATTGTATAATTCAGGCAAATCTGTGAATCATACTAATCTCATTTACCATTTTTAAGCTTCCATTATAGGCATTTTTATTTGTATATATTCATATAAAATACTTATGTTAGTTAAAATTAAACAAGGAAAGAAAAGAAAACAGCTCTTCCAAAGCGCCTCGATCCAGAACATGACTTACCTTTCTATCATACCACACTATACATTTTTTTTAAATCTAACCTTGATCGTCCACTAGAGAAACCAAATGTTCCCGCTCAATTTCTTTCCTTTGGCGCAAAATACAATAAATCTTCCCTCTCCCCACATAAACCCTACATTTCGTAACAAAAACTGTTAGACCTTCAATTAAATATAAAACAACTTTAGAACACATATCTAATCATAAGGAATCGAGAAAGATTTAATTTAAACGTCATACCTCTGGATTTAAAAAATATATATATCAAAAGCTTAGAACTATATTTAATTAAGTTCATACCCTCTAAACTTAATTTGTTCTTTTAATCGCTAATCAAAAGTTAAAATTGTTTTAACTTTTGATTATTAATATATAAAAGCAAATTTTTAATCAATACCTACAAAATTAAATTTAGACACCGTAAAATTGGCATTTAAAATTTACTTAAATTTCTGGCTCTTATCAATATTAATAAGCGAAAATTAAAAATAATCTGATAAATCTGAAGACATATATTACCATTCATAATCAAAAAAAGAGCAGGTTAATAAGGATAATACTAGTTGTTAATAAAATGTAGTCAATAATAATGTAAATTTTGCGAAAATATTTTTTTTTTAATTGACTTTAACAACAGTTACAACCGGAAATTGATTCTAAGAACCAATGCCATAAAATAATTCAACGTTCTTAACACAAAAGTTTTGAGTAAAATTTGGAAGTAATCACCGCAAAATTTCTAATTTTAACATTGACTAGGTCAAAATTACTTTTACTTAATAACAAAAATAATATATTTTTTTAATATCTGTAATCTGTGAAATGAGAAATATTTTTGAAACTTTATATAACTCTCTTACCTTAAAAATAATCCTGGTTTCTTAGACGCCAGTATTTTAAAATGTAGCTTCTATAAATATCAAGACATTTCAATATTATAAAACAAAATCATAACCGCCTAGCCTGACCACTGGACTGCAGAAGCATTTATATTTCACATTAGTAAGCACACGGCATAACTTTTAATTTTTTTTTATGATATTGCTAATTTTGAAAAACAAATAATCGGAATTAAATATATTTTTCCTTTTAAATTAAAATCGAAACAATTTTTCATAGTATCAGTAATAAAATCGAACTTAATTTTGATATGTCTAATTAATAGATAAAATTTTATGAAGACAACAATTTTCGAAAAAACTTATTCGACACAGATACGCGGACTTCATCCCTCCACTTAGGACTGTTTTGAAGTAACTGGAGTTCCAAGAGATGATTCAGTCGTACCACATTAAGCCCGCAAAATACAAAATATAATTTATAACAGAATCATTTACCGTAAATATTAAAACCTAAAATATTCTCTTTGAATATATACGTTAGAGTAAAATATTATAAAAAGTGGTAAAGAAAGAAGATCAATTAAATAATAATAATAGTTACCAGAAAGTGATTTGTTATCTTTCACGTGATAAGATAACAGTTATGTATTTATAAATATTTTTTGTAAATTTCGTAGTGTCTTTCAAAATTATATACCGCTACAGATCATTGTATAGTTTTCAGTTTAAAATTGTTTAGTTTGAAGTCGATGTATTTAGTTCTCAGTAGTGTTGATAGGAAGGTTATAGAAGTTACTAGGAGGTTTTATTGTAGTTTGTTTTCATGTTAACGTATTTTAGTTTTCCTAACTTTTTAGAGACACGATGGCTGAAGAGCCAAAAAAGATTTCATTTGGTTTTGCAAAAATAAACAAAAAAACTGTACTGTCATTACCAAAGAAGGAAGAAAAAGAAATTCAATTTATATCATGCTTGGAAGAAAATTCTATAAAACTTTTAAATGGGGAAGAAAAAGAAAAGGAATTGCCAGTAATTCCATTAAGGAATGGAAACCTGTTGAGAGACAACATGATTGAAGCTTTGAAAGCAAGGAAGGAAAAGAAAACACCTGTGCCAGGTACTGATGATCAAGTTAAAACTGAAAATTCCAAAGACAATGAAGAAACCAAGCCATTGACTCTTGATGAATTAGCAGCCAAGGAAATATTGGAAGACTTAAAAAAAAAAGATGAAACTGAAGAAGTTCAAGAAACACTTACAATACCCCAAGTTGAAGCTGTTACGGTGAGTGAAAAAGAATCAAGTTTAGAAGATTATGATAATATGCCTGTAAATCAGTTTGGATTAGCTGTTTTACGTGGCATGGGTTGGAAACCAGAAAAAGGTGTTGGTAAGAATGCAAAAATAGTTGAGCCAATCAACCCTATAGTGCGTCCTAAAGGAATGGGTCTCGGAGCAGATAAAGTTATTCAAACCGTAAAAACTGAATCTAATGAAGAATTGGTTATGAAAAAAGGTGCTTTCATAAAAGTAGTGTCAGGTCTTAACAAAGGATTGTATGGTAAAGTTGAAGGGTTTAACGATTTACCTGGCCGAATAATTGTAAGACTTACATTGCAAAATGATGTTGTTTCTATTAGTGAAAATCTTGTTGTTCTAGTTACATCAAGTGAGTACAATAAAAACTCAAAAATACTAAATTTAAAAGGGTATAACGAATTTATTGATAAAAAACCGTTACCTGTTTCTAATGAAATAAAAGAAAAAGTTACAGAAAGGGATTTTAAGAATTCGGAAAATAATAGAAAACCTAAACGAGAGCATAAATACCGAGATGACAGTTCAGAAGATGATAAAGCTTCTAAACCAGGCCATAATAACAGAGTTTTTAAAAAACATGACTATTCAGATGATGATAGAAAATCAAAACGAGATCAAAAAAACTATGACTCATACAAATACAGAAATTATAAAAAACGTGATAGTTCTGAAGATGATAAAAAATCTAAAAGAGACCACAAAAACTTTGATACCTACAAAAGCAAAGGCAGGAAAAAATCAGATGATATTTCAGAACCAAAACATAGGCAGTATAAGCACACTAATAGGAAGCATAGTTCATCAGAGTCTGATTCCGATAGAACAAGACATAAAAGTGTTAAATACAAGGCTAAAAGAAGTACTAAGTATGATACAGTTAGTAGTGATTCGGAATCATCCGATTCTGACTCTTCCTATGACAGAAAGAAGTCAAAATCAAAAAACCATCATAAACATAGTTCAAAGCATAGGTCAAGGAGTCCAAGTAGAGCTCATAAGAAAAAAAAGAAAAGAAATCATAGAAGTAGATCATAAATGTTATTCTTTTTACTCTGTACATATTTTATTTTAATTGTCTTGAATATATTTATTTATATATATTTTTTTTTCATTGGCTGCTTATCCTTAGCAATTTTTTTAATTTATTAACACAAATTTTACTTTATGTTATTTGTTTAACATTTTATATGGTTTGATCCCAGGGATCTATCTGTTGTATATGTTTCTTCTTTTTACTTTCTATATAAATAATCTAAATGAGGTAAAGTTGTAGTGGTACTTTTTTAATGTTAGTAAACCAAGGTTTCTAAATTAAACATTATCATTGAAATGATTAAGGGAAGTAGAGTGGCTCAGTGGTAGAGTGCCGAGTTGCCATGCAGTTCTTCCCCACTTCTGGCAGACTTTTATTTAATTTGTTAGCGGCCGGATATGGATCCTATGGGATCTAAGACCCTCCTAGGACTCACCCAGCCTCTTTCTATAAAGTGGGTAACCAAAATAGAGGGAAAACATCTGGCAGTTGAGTGTCATCTAGGACAAATCACCTCCCTGCACAAACAATAGTCCAAGAAACAGTTCATTCTCTACCGTAGACTGAACCCATTCATTATTAGGCAATTTCATCTATGACACAGGAAATTCTCAACACATGTGGCTCACATATGTATAGCCTCTTTGAGTAAGTGGTTACGTTGAATTTTGTCTAATGAATTAATTGTACTGAAGGAAGCAGAAGCATCTCATTCCTGTAGTTTTTGCTTTAAATGGAGTTACAATATAAGCAATAACTCCATTTCAAGCCAAGGTCGACCAGGCCACATGAGTACTATGAGAAAAGCCTGTTTCCGCTTTCTTCAGTACAACTAATTCAACTTAACCACTTATTCATAAGGTCATGAACATCATATTCAGGTGTAAAGAACATGAAGATAAAGATGATTATCTTTCTTTTTTTATGATTGAGAATCACAAGTTTTCGAAGTAGATAAAAATTAAAAGTTTGATGAGAACAGGGAACTGGTACTTGATCTCTAGATGATCTATTTGCTAGGAAAATAGTCATCTAAGGATCTATCCATAAATACCCTCATTAGATTGATTGTAATATGTAAGGTTTGTAAAATAGGGTTTATTATAGTTATAATAATAAATAAACGCCTGAAGTTGCACTTTATATTTCATAAATTGTAATTTTTGTGAACTATATTCACCTTATTTATTAATTAATGTAACTTTTACATTCTTAGTGAGGGTTAAAAAAAAAACTAGCAACTATCTTTAAATCTCTGAAATGTCAAATTCTTGTTAAAATTAGGAAATAATAAAAAAAAATAATGATACTTTGAATAATAAATATATTATTTTTCGAACCTTTTGTTATATAAAAATAAAATTTAAAGATGTTATCTTCAATACAAGATGTAACTATTAACTAGTCAATATCCGCTTTCTCGCCCTGTTTAATTTCATCTATAATCTCCTTAAAGGAAAATGGAACAAAAGGATAGCCTTGACCTTTATAAAACTTACTTTGAAACTCCATCCTGCAATGAAGTTTATAAATATTGATTATAACATAATCATATTTATTAATAAAGCTATTAAAAAATCATATATAATTACCAATGTAATCTTAAAGCATGTAAAAATGCTGATAAACCTTCCATTATGCATAAAACACTGACAGTGATCAATGCCCAAAAATAAAATGTAAAAAGAAGGATTACAGATCCACCTACACCAAACTTAGCAGACATAGCCAAGCCAAATTGTTGAAAAATCATTTCCCATAGCACATCAGAAAGTTCTGTGAACAAATCTCATAATTATTTTTACTGATACTACGTAAATTTATATATTTATAATCAATTTCATATTCTTTTAATGTGATCATCTTAATTAATTCATGTGTTAATGCAGTTAACAATACAAATAGTTCATTTAAGTATAATCACCCTAAAATGATTCCTGGATATCTTCACAATTATACCTCAAATCATAAACTGTTGCCATTATATTTCACACATCATATTAATCTTTAAAATCTATAATAAATATGTCAATGCTTACTGAGCATTGATGAATTTAATTTGAAAATATCATTTTTATTTTTATTACAAAAACTTTATTCTTTAATTTTCAATATATATGTATATTCTAGGTTATTAGAGCAAAAAAACTTGATATTTTAAAATTGAACCTCTAGCTTTGATATGAAAGAGCCTATGTAATATATTATAAATCTAGTTTTATTATGTAGCAATAACAGTTTTAAAATCCACAACTACATCAAATTATTTGGCAAGCCACGTATTACAAGAGGTCTGTTTTCGGCAGCAGCATTTTTCATTCATTGGCTTTTTCTCTCCCACACCCTAACCCTTTCACATTCTTCATGGGAGTCTGGCTTTTATCAGCCACTATTTCCATTAAATCATGGAATTAGACTGTTCGCAGAGAACTGCTCTCTTTCTGCATTTAAAAGAACTCATCATAGATGTGTTTGCATGTGTAAATGGTAGGAGTGGAAACAATTCATATTTATTAAGTACCTTCTGCTTTCCATCCAGCATGCTATCAATTCAGCTGGTGCTCAGATGCTCTCTAGCTGAATTGATGATAACTGTTTCGAACCCAACAGAAAAATTAGTGATCATTTGAATTAATAAAATCATTATTACTTTTTCTGATATTTTAAATTATTATTGCTGACTTATGCAAGTCTGGGGAAGTTGGGCCCAAAGCAATAACTTAAATTACAGCTAAGACTCATTATTCACTAAACAGGACCCATTGGGAGATCCTATATCTCTAGAGCAAATGTAAGTTGTCAATTGTCAACCAATTAAAGCAGGAATAATTAAAATTATAGTATCGCCCCTACCTCAACCTAACATCATAAAACATAATCCTTATGTTTTGTTTATCCATGAGCTATCATAACCGGAAATCAACAGCAATAATCAATTTAAATTAAATCAAATTAATGTAGCAATAATTTTTAAAATACCATTATGAATTTTACAGTTGAATATTACCACGAGTTCCGCAAAGAAATGCCCAGTTGATTAGACAACGGTAGGAAGGAACTGTTGCTATAGTTAATTGAAAAATTATTTAAACTCTAACTGTTATTACTGGAAAAACGACATTATTGTTTACGAAACTAGCTTGGCATTTATGTAATGATCTTTTTGTTAAAAGTATTTTCCTATCTCTTTGATTGAAAAATTACTTCTTCCATGGAAGTAAGAATTTAACTGAAAGGTTATGGAGTCTTATTGGCAGACGATATGAATTCCTTACTTATTATAAATTGAATTTTCGAGTCGTTTAAAATTATAATTTCTGAAAATATATGTTTTGAATTTATATATATTAAATTAAAATTAAATTAATTTAATATATGTTTTTTTACAATGCTAGCAGATAAGATTTTATTTGTTTTTTTAAATAAAAATGCATTTGATAAAGAATGTAAAAAAAATAGCAGTATGTATATCTGGAGGAGTGGATAGTGCAGTTAGTGCATATTTATTGTCAAAGAAGTATGAGACAGTTGGTGTTTTTATGAAAAATTGGGATTTGATTGATGAATTAGGAGTTTGTAGTGGTGAAAGAGACTTTAGTGATGCCCAGGAAGTGTGTAAATTATTGGGGATTCCTTTTCATGAAGCAAACTTTGTTAAGGAGTATTGGACTGAAGTATTCAATGACTTAATTTCAGATTATAAAAGTGGTCTTACTCCAAATCCTGATATTCTTTGTAATAAAAATATCAAGTTCAATCGTTTTATTGACTTTGCTTTTAACAAATTAAATGTCAACTCTATCGCTACTGGCCACTATGCTCGCATAGTTGTCAGTGATAATTATAAACCACCAGGAGCGAAATTACTAAAGGCACATGATTCTATCAAAGACCAGACTTTTTTCCTTAGTCAAATATCGCAGAATGCTCTCCGCAAAACCATGTTTCCAATTGGTGATCTCCTAAAATCACAGGTGAAGGAAATAGCTCGAAATGTAGGTTTTGAGAAATTTGCAAAGAAGAAAGAATCTATGGGTATTTGTTTTATTGGCCCTCGGAATTTCAAAGATTTTATAAAGGAATATATACTACCATCGAAGGGAAACCTAATAGATATTGATAGTGGGAAAATAGTTGGCCAGCACTTTGGCAAACACGGTTGGACTTTAGGCCAGAGATGTAAAATTAGTGGTTTTGATGATGCTTATTTCATAGCAATCAAGACTGATGGTGAAGATATTTTAGTTGCAAAAGGGCATAATCACCCTGTTTTATTCAGTGATAGTATTGTTACAGGACCAGCTCATTGGATTCATTCAGAACCTATTAATTTATCAAATTCCACCTTTAATTGTGATTTCAGGTTCCAGCATGGAAAACCATTGGTTACTTGCTCTATGTATAAACTTACAAATAACAATTTTTTTGTGAAATTAGAAAAACCACTTAGGGCTTTAACACCTGGGCAATATGCTGTATTTTATAAGGATAATGAATGCCTAGGAAGTGCGAGAATAATTCATCCTGGTCCATCTAAATACACTTTAGACTACGCAGCCATAACATTATAATTTGAGTGAATAAAATCAGTTATTTATGTATGGATATATGTTTATAATCCTTCCACAGATTATAAATTTTAGTACCCTGAGCAGGCCCACACTAGCACTAGTTGTAGTAACTAAATGCTTTTTATACAAATATAAAATTGGTATTATAATTAATTCTCCTTTAATTATATATTATTGAAAAATATTGATGTTAACTTCTGATAGTCTTCTCAACTGAATATCTAATTAAAGTGCTAATAAGCTGAATAAGGCCAATGAATACGAATTTTATAATTGAATTCAAAGCAGTTAGTGGGCATGAATGGTACTAGGAAATCCTAGTGTGGCAAACCACTACCATTAAGACATTCGTATGGGGAATTGTACCACGAACATTTTCTTTCTGTTAATGATAAATTTATTGACCAAATAAATTACAGTAAATATGAATAAAAGGCATTGGTCATATCTAAGGCTTTATGGTCATTTCTATAAATAGTAATAAATACATACGGGAATGAGCCAAAGATAGAGCCCACAATCTTAGGTATGAAGCTGTATAACTGATTGAACCTAATACAAATTCGATAGTGTGAATACATTGATGTATCAATATTTCTCCAACACCAGTATCTTCTTCATGATGCAACCACTCAATACTCCCATTATCCTTAAAAGTTTTTATCTCATTAAAGTAATTAGTGGTATGACAAATACATTTACTATTTGTGTTACTTGATACGGGATAATTGTGGTAAAACAATTTTTATTGACTGAAAAATATTATGTGATTCCTATTTTGCTAAAAATATTCTTTTTATATAATTCATATGCACACATTTCAGATATATTGTAATGATATAATTAATTAGCAACAGTTAGGTATAATTATTTATCATTATACATAATATAGCAAAGTAATTTATTACAATTTTAATATAAAGATTAAAAACTGTTGGCATAAATGTCAATGAAATGTTGAAATCGAGTAACCAGTGGAACCAATTCTCGTTCAAGCAAATGAAAAATTAGAATATTTACATGCATATATTTAGAATAAACTAATTCCAGAAACATGAAGATACGTTTTGTTAAAACCTAGAGGTAAAATTTAAATATGAACACTCAAAAGGAATGACAATCAAATAAGAAAAAAAAATTGATGTACTATTTGATGTTCTCTTCTTAATTACCAATTGATCACTAGGAGGCATCTATGGATCCACCATAAAAACCACTTTCTCAGAACTCCGTTATAGGTCAAGTTCAAAATACAGTGAAGTCTATTCAATGTATAAATTTAAATATAGATTAACAAGCCGAGGCATAATTGAATTGTCTTAAGTTCTCTAAAGAACTTAATTTGTAATTATGAAAATTGAATGAAGAATCAAATTAAACTTTCTTTTTTGTATGTGAAATATTTTGTTTTTAGAAATGATGTATTTGTAATTGATATTCAGCTTACTAAATCACCAAATACTAACCATTTATTTACAGCTTACCTGATCAGTGAATATATAAGAAGAAATTAAGACATATTATTTATTAAAATATTTATTTACCTTTTTTTTAAGACTAATTATGAGAAAGTCATAAATATTAACTAAAAATTTATCCTTTGACCCTTTCTTCAGTACTCCATCTTTCCCATTGTATTTTAGAAATCATACATTTACATTTACTAGACTAATTATTCACATTACTTGGCATGCAAATCATTAACACACTATAACAGTTATGTTATGTTAGCCCTACCTCTTTTTCCAGTCCATCTCGACCCCTTTTTTTTTTTTTCTCTGGAGGTGGACAATCTTCTTTCACATGTTCCATTTTCTTCATTTCTTCATCTTGAAATCTTACCTTATGTCCATTTTTATCATCACTTTCGTCCAGATTTTCCTCTTTTAAATCCTTTTCGTTTTTGTCGGTCTTTCCTTCTTTTTTTTTCCTTTTTATAAGAATGATTGGTTTTATGATAAGCATCCATGGCACACAAATAAATGCTAGAATTATCACACTCCTTTCGAAAATGTGCTGTAATTTGTACAAAATCATGAACCAGTTAATATTATTGGCTTTAAATAAAATTATTAGTTAACACTCAAATTTATGCTGTTTAGCTCTTGACTGTTGGCAGACATTTACTCATTATTTAAACATTTTTTTATCCCAAAAAATCCTGTTATTTTTTTCTAACTTTCTTAATGGAAGGAAATTTATTTTTTCATTAACTTACAGAATTACATTACCAATAATTTTGTTTACTCTAATTACTAATCTAGGCCTATGTCAGAAACATAAACATCGAATGTTCATTATTTAAATTTTTTAACAAAATCTTTTGAAGTTGTAGTTAAATGAAGTTATTCTGGCTTTATTTTTCTAGTACATTTATTGTAAATATGCTAAAGAAGTGATCAAATATACAACACTTCAAATATAATGATGTGCCACATTCCAGAGGTTTTAGGTTGCAAAAAGTTTTAACTTTTCACTCATTTCCCTTTTTAATATTTTCCAAAAATACAAACTATCGTGAACTTTAGTATGGAAAAGAGAACGTAATTATGGGAAATATGAATACTTCAGTAATCATGTCATCTAGAAATTAACGTTTCAGCAAACATATAACTATACTTCTAAATTTTGAATGAAAATAGTTGACCTTGATGAAATATGTGGAAGAAAATGGTCCGGGTAGAGGTCAATAAATTTCTCTGAATATCAAGAAATTGTTATTCAGAGAAATTTATTGACCTCTACCCGGACCATTTTCTTCCACATATACTTCTAAATGTTAGTTGAAACTTTTATTCCCTGATGAAATACTTAAATTTACTCATGGTCCATTTTTTTAATGGGTTTGTGGGACACAGGAAATTGTTCATGCACATTCATCATTATTTCCGGTTTGTATGTATTCTTTTCCTGGCTTTGAAAGCATCAAACATATCAGAAAGGAAAGCAAAATTTACACCTCCCGACTATATGGGGATTTTTTTTTTTTTTTTTACAAGATAGCTAACCTGAGGATCCCAATGTTTATCAAGTACAAATGGAGGAGATATTTTACTAGATAGTTTTACAATATCAAAATTTAAAACATCCTAAGAACAAAAGGAATCATTCTTTCACTTAATCAGTTTCCTTTGTCAGTTAAGATTCCTATAGCGAACCAACACATGATGTGATTTTTGTAACAGATGGAGAGAGTTTATTCAATACACTGTGAGTGGAATAAATAAATTTCTTGACATTATTACATTAAGAGATGAAATTAAAGTAAAATTTTGTTGCATCAAATCCTGATTAGTTAAAATTGTGATTAGAAATTACATGAAATATTGACATGGGTATTATTTCAGTTGATTGTTGATTAGTTGAAGTGATGTTCCATTCTATAATCAAAATAAAATAGGTCATTTTATTTAATTAAAATATGAAAATACAGCTAATCAAAATTGAGAATAGGCATCCTAAGCTGATAAATCCTTTTTTGCATAGTTTTCTCCTGTCCAATGATTTATCGCTCAACTGGTGTTATGGTTTAAGCCTAAATAGTTAGTCCTGTATTTTATTAGCTATTATTATTGTTTTTTGTAAAAATGTTAATTTCTTGCGTTATATTAATTAATGCCTAATTTTAACATTAAGTTGAAGTTATAAGAACTATTAGTTGTCTTTATAAAAATCTTTTTAAAACTATTTGCTGATTAAACTACAATGAAGATATTTATTTAGAGAATTATTATATTATTTAAGATATTTATTTAATAAAAGATTAATCTAGACTAGTTGATACCTCTGTAACTTACTTGGAAAGAATATATTTTTTCTTCACATTCATCAGGTAGTTTGTTGCTTGAAGTCATTAATATCATATCTATAAAACAGATGATGATGGAAGGAGCACAAGCTGAACTCCTCCCATTACCTGAAATTATGTTTATTTTAGATAAATTATTTATAGAACAATTAGCTTGTAGGATACAATTTAACCATCTAACTGGAAGTAAAAGTTTAAAACAATATAAATGCCAGGAAGAATCATTTTGGAGGCATAACACTGGAACTAATTAGTAAATTTAACATTTCCTTATATGTTTCCATTTTAATCTTAATTTTTTTTTATCATAACCTGTTGGAATGTTTCTCCTGATTACAATTTTTTGATTTATTTTCCATAACTTAACACATTCATTTGAATTGTCAAGAATCTATTTACGAGGGCTATTCAGAAAGTGAGGAACGTTTTGGAATTAATAAAAAAATCAAGTACAAGAAATACATTTTATTATACACTTGTGAAAGAGGGACTAAAATAAATTTTTTAACATAATCACCATTCAAATTCAGGCACTTATGACAGCGGCGGACAAGCTTTGAAATTCCTGTATCATAGAATTCTACCCCCTGTGATCTCAGCCACTTAGTGACACATACTTGGAACTCCTCATTTATTGGTTTGAAATATCAACTATCAAAAATAATTATTTTTTTTTTGGATATGATGGATCTAACTTAATCCAAAGCTTACCATGTTCAGGGCCGTATGTGAGCCACTTAATTACAATGAGAGCAGCTAAGTAGCCAAAGAGGAATGTGAAGAATAGCACTTGAGGAATAAACTCTGTAAGGATTGACAGATAATCCTTGAAATACCTGTAATCAGTATCAAATAAAATAGGAAAAATTAATAATAGGACCATAGTAGAAGTAAAATTGATTTTAATTATACTAAACTATTTTAATTGCTGGAGAAAATATTGTAAAAATTATAATCAATGGTGTGTTATCTTAAAAGCTGAAAAAAAATGACTTACAGAGAATTTAAGAAAGACAACCAAATGCCAAATGTCATTTGAATAACACCAAGAATCACTGATATTTTCATTTTAAATGAATTATAGAAATCGATTCGGTTAATGGCCATCTGGAAATGAATAAAGTGAAAATAAATAAGGTATTACGCTATTAAATTGTAGATTTGGTTATTTAAAATAGTCTTTCCAATTAAATATTTATTCATGGTGTCAAACATTTAATAATAGTGTTTGTAAAAACAAGTTACCAATATGCTCAATTGAATGACAATCCTTGGTATTTTTAGGCACAGAAATCTTTTAGTCTAAGCTATTAATTGTGAGTATTCTTACATTTTTTTTTTCATTTTTATCGATTTACCACAATTAAATCTTGATAGTTTTTAATCTTAATAGACTAAATCATTTGTCCACTTAAAATTAAGGAAACTTTTATAAGAATTCACTCCAGTTTTATGTAACAGTGCCATCTAGAATTATAAATTAACTCTAACCTTCCAAATTGGATCAATTCCAACAGGATATGGACTTTTTGAAAACCTATCCTTTGGGTCAAGTAATAGAAAAGGTTCGTTTTTGCTTGCTTCCACCATGTCATCACCAACACGCCAGCTACTTCCAAAAATATTAACACTGAGAGCAAATACATCATTATAAATGATACCGGTATAAATTGAACCTATGCCCATTAACAGTATTATATATCTTCCTCCAAACAGTAAGTTCCATATCTGAAACATACATGAAAACCAATGACATGAAACAGAATTATAAATGTTGATCAATTTGAGCAAGTATTTATTTGATAATAAATGTCATTTATTACATTGGACTTACCTGTCCACTGTACTGTTATTACCTGTTATTGTTAGTACTGTTATTACCTGACAGTATGACAGTAATAACAAGTATAATTATTTAAGTTAAAAAAATGTGTAAACATGTTTTAAATAAAACACTTGTTTTTCCAAGTACATACCAATAATATGTATGTGTCACATTTTAAGAAAACCTCAAATAGTTCAAGTTGACGTGACATTTATAAAAATTACCACATAACATTCATTTTCAATCATACCACATAATTATTTGTCGTTTTTTCGCCCTGAGTGGCAGTCTGAAAGCTAACTAATTATTTAATAAGTTTAAACTAAAATTGTTTTTTACATACCGATAAAATTTTATTTACAAATATATTATAACATAATTGATTAGGTGTATGCATGTATTAAATATTTCTTAAATTGAATTTGATGGTAATGAAAGAAGTGAGTATGAGAATAGAAACTCCATTCTTTCATAGAGTTCCAACTCCATGCTGTCATCAAATTATGGCTGACCTTTCCTGCTAAGAACAATTCTCAAAGGTTATATGTTAGGCCTATGTTTGGAATTTGTCATACCTCATTTTCAATGTTTTTTGAAATTAAATATTTTTCCCAACAGATCGCAAATAAAGCAAACAGTGTTAGTAAAACTCCATGTCCCAAATCTCCAAACATGACCGCAAATAGGAATGGAAATGTCACCACTGTATAAGGCACTAAAAAAAATATTTTGACATCAAAATCTATAATAAATATTGACAAAGAATATCATTAAGCTGAAGTAATAATATTAGTTTTCCTCAAGAAAATGAATTTTGAGAATTATTATCCTCTTTTACAATTAAGAATTGTTTTTTGGCATCGTCATTGAGTAATTATGTTTTCTATTTGTATATATGGGAGTGGGGTAGCTTAGTAGAAGAGTGCTGAGTTGCCGTGTTCTGTTAACAGCCGGGGATGGATCCTGTAGGATTTAGAGATTGTCCTGGGGCTCACCCAGCCTCTATAAAGTGGGTACCCAAATTAAGGGAGGCTGGCTGTTGAGCATGATCACAGAGAAACTACCTCCCTGCACAGCCATTGTCCTTGGAACAGTACAGTCTCTAATATGTATTGAATCCAAGACCATTTGTGGGTTGTAGTGGGGGTACAGGGTTTTTTGTTTTTTTTGTATATACACAAATATATACAATGCATAAAAAATGTTTATGTACAACAAATATATGTAAAACCTTCGTAAAATTTATAAAATCCTTACTGAACTATTTTCCAGACACAATATCTCAGGGACTTAACTTTTTATTTATTCATTCATTGAGAGCAACACTGGGGTAATACTTTTTGCCTGAGAGAGTTCAACTTTACCACTCTTCATTTTACCCCCTCCTGCTCTTTATTAAAGTTTACCATTTCATGACAGTATTTTAGATTATGGGGAGAGGAGTGGCTCAGTGGTAGAGTACTGAGTTACCATGCCGGAAATCCTGGTTCAATTCCCACTGCAGGCCATGATTTTTATTTAGTCTGTTTGCAGCGGGAGATGGATCATATAGGATCTAGGACCCTCCTGGGGCCCACCCAGCCTCTATAAAATATTATAAAAATAGGGTACCCAAAATAAGGGGGAAAAATCTGGCGGTCGAGCGTGACCTAGGACAAGTCACCTCCTTGCAGAACCGTTGTCCATGAAACAGTACAGTCTCTACCATGTACTTGAACCCCAGACCGTTCATGGGTTGTAGTGGTACAGGTTTTTTTCTTCTTTTTTTTTTAGATTATAGCTTCTGAAATTACTAAAACTGATTTGTGTTATTGGCTGATTTAAAGTCTAAAAAATCCAAAAGCATTTAAAATTATTTTTTACTTAACAAACAGGCCTACAAATTAACAAATTAGGCCTACCAGAGAAATAAAATTTCATAACTATTTATCAACAAAATTTTACTACCTGACTAATTTCACTAAAATGGTGTAGTTAATTAGGTTCAAAAATAGTGTGGGTGTGTTCTTTTAACTTTAACTGTAATGAAGTAGGGAAATAAAAATTTTTTAAAACGGGAAAAAAGAAATTGTTTAAATTCGCAATTTAAAAATGATTCATTTTTGTTATCTGAAATTTCATATTTACCTAATAATACTATCATAGCCATTACCAAGATTTAAATGATTAATTTGTTAGGAAATTAAAATTATTAAGCGTTAGTTGGATATGCTTACACCCTAATGCTTGATATTCTAAATTACTTCTATTCTTCCAATAATTACATACATGAAAAATATGAAGAAAAGAATTCAAATAATTACTTGGATTCAGTTCCTTATAGCTTGCAATGCCATATGCATTAATGATATTTTGAAAACCAACAGTAAATTTATTTACTCTAAAATAAGTCGGTGGAGGTTCTTTGTAATGTAAGCGAAATATTATCGGCTTTATCTCACCTCCTGATGCTTTCTAAAAAAAAAGAAGAAAAGAAATGTGTGTTAGTATGATGAGCCCATGATTTAAAAATAATTTTGGTTTTAGTAAGTTTTACTGACACTTTCATTGACCAGTAGCTCATTTAGAATTTCCATATTACTCAAAGGAATCCAACATTCTGCAACAAGAAAGGATTCACTGGCATCCACTTCGAATTTGTTCAACGTGTGGTAGATAGCTTTCATTTTTTTTGCTTCAATCAACCAGCGTTTCAAATTTGAAGCTGCTAATTGTAAGACTCGCGTAAAGTGTTCCTTAGATGTGGCTATAACCTAGAGCAGGATATGTGCACTAGTAAATAATAATTTAAAGTATAACAAATGGAAAAAATTACAATGTCTGACTAAAACACATTGGAACTCTGTATAGCACGTCAAAATAGAATGAGAAATATCCTTACCGTCACAGTTATTACGAAGAGAATAGGGACGCGTTCACACTTTCAGGAGATATATCTTAAGGGATGCATTAACAAGATTTGTTGCTAGGAAGGTTCAATACCAGCAACCAATAAATCGGAACGACCTACGCGAAGAACTTTTGGTACATAATTTTCAGCGCTTCAGTTACGAAAGCGAAATCATGCGAGGAAGACGTGGTGGTTTACTGGTTCAGACGTAAGATGATAAGGAAAAGAAAATACTCTATTTTGAGTATGCAGCAATTGAATAGTTCCAGATGCACTCATAGGCTTTCGGTAATTACCGAATTATCTTCTCTTCTGTCAGTCATATTCGCAGCTCGAAATATCGAATGATGCCAATTGCTGAGGAGTCCAACAAATGGTATTTCCCGAGAAATGTCACTTGTCTGTTTTCCTCTAACGTAACTTAAATTTAAAATTGTTTGAAACAACTTTTTAAATGTATGAGCTAAAACTTCCAATAATTTTATTACTGGCAGTAATTATAATGTACACTTATAATAATCATACCTTCTTTAAATCTGCTATATATGACTTGTTTTTCATGTACAGTTCAGAACACTTATATTTACTTTCGGGTATATCATATAATACTACAGAGAAACCTTCAGAAAGTTTTAGAATACTGTTTTTCAATAGATCGCCATGAACAAGTACGACAAACAGCCTTCTTAAATTCTAGAAGAAAATAAAAAACAATTAATAATTGTGTACCGCATAACTTTATTTTCCAAATGATTGAGCCTAGTTAGCAGAATCAACTTTAACATTAAATAAATATTTAAACTTAGAAAACTACAGTTTTTATTTATTAAAATCCAACAGTTTACAAAGAATTATTTTAGTGTTAGGCTAATACACTTACTTCTTACGCTGTTTGCATGTGCATTATAACGTCTTTATTACAACTAATAGTTATAATTTGTATAACTTTTATCAATATGCGTATTATTTTTAACATTACGAAATTAAAAACTTTAATAACTAGGATATTATTGGATGACTCACATCATAATCTTTTGAAGGAATGTCCGAAACTTTTAGAACATAATTTCCATGACAAATTCGCCACATAGTTCTCTCAAAAGTATTCCATTTTTGTTTTGATATTACACCACCTATAATTCTGTTTAGAAATACTAATGAGGACAGTAGAATAGTGATCTAATCCTCCCATAATTAATTATTAACCACCAACACAGTTAGTAGTTTGATCACTTATTTAATAAATAACTTTAATTTCTCATGCTGCATTTTAAAAATATTTTGTATTTCTCATTCTGTCTTTTTTTCTCAAATAATTATTTAATAAGCTAGTTAGAATGTTCTATTATTTGCTACTTTATCGAATAGTCAAGAATTAGTCATACAGACGTTAATTGTTTACAATGCCAGTACAAAAGAAATTAATCAAATTTAAAATTACAATGTATTTACACATTTTATAGAGAAATGATTACTTTAAAAATATTATTCTTGGTATTTGTATTATAAAGAACGTGGTTCATAGAACATAAACTCTTTTTAATGGTTGAAGAAAGTTTGTAAGAAAAAACGTTCAATTTTTCAAATGATGTATCTGTCTATGTACAAAAAAGGAAAAGATAATTTTTTTTTTGTTAGATATAACATAAATTGGTTAAATTTACTTATTTGTGTAACCAAATATAATTGCTAGTTCGTGTTCGTTTCTAATTCATCATTACTTTTGTTAAGTTATAATTATAGCCCGTGAATTTACAAAACGACCTTTTGCGAAATTGGAGACGGGGATGGAGAGGCCTAGTGGGGGAGGGAAACAGCGGTAGGGAAAAGGGCTTGGTTGTTTTATACACGGCCGGCCCGATGCGACTTCTGCGCCGGTCGTTTTGAAAATTATCGACCCATAATAGGATTCTTTCAAGAAACATCACTAGAGTGACAAATATAAATAATAATTCAAATTACTTTTAGAATTTTCTGATTGGGTAAAAAAAAAAAAGATAAACCCAATCGTTATGTTATTATGTATTAAGATTTAAATCCTTTCCTATAAACCGTTATGTGAATACATAAAAGAAAGAATAACGAAATAAAATATAGAGATATTGGTATGGTTTAACATAATCTATACAAAGAAAATGCTTTGTCCTGAATGACTGACTGAGGTATCAACGCACAGCCTAAACCGCTAATCGTAGAGACCTGCAACTTTGAGGGTGTGTTCTTTGTACGACGTAGGCTTCCGACAAGAAAGGATTTTCCGAAATTCTATAGGGGGTGAAAAATGGGGGCAACGTTTGTATGCTTGCTCACGTGTTTCTTACTCGCAAAATCTACATATGTTCGCTGAACAAAATAAATCAAGTAACAGTTCACTCCTTCCTGCTGCCGTACGACAAGTGAAACCATTATACTAAGTAATCCTTTTCAATAAATTCAATAACATTACATACTAATCCTTTACTGACACGAACAACAGTAAACTTCTTTCCGTCCCGTTTGTTAATATGTGTCAATGTATTGTAATATGTGTCACAGGTCTATATATCTATGTAAGGGCAAAGGCTACTTTTTATCAACACACCACACAGGCGAAGTTTATATAAAACTGTAACCTGAAAGACTAACACACCCAGCGGTAAACGCATAGTAGAAACCACTGAACTTAGCATCTTGAAATTAGCAGATAAGTTCTTTGTATAGCTTAAATGAAGAATAAGAAAGGAATTTGGAGAATTTCACCCCCAATGGTTTCCCACTTAATATAATAGGGGGTTCAAAGATTGTATGGAATCCGTCAGCTTTGAAATTTCGGATGTACGAGTAACTTATAGTTAAAAACAATTAAATTATTTATTTAAAATGATCTGTCACGACACTTTATGAGGCAGACCAAATTCCACGCGAGCGAAGCCGTGGGCAAAAGCTAGTATTAACAATATTTTAAATATAACGTACTGAAGATTTAAATCTTGCCCTGATTCTATGTCCTGAAGTGAAACTACGTTCGACTGAAAAAAAAAATTATAATTAATAAGCTGGAATTGAGAAACATGGATAGGAAAAATAAAAAATATACAATTAAGCGAAGATAAGGTAATACACCGTAATATAGCTTTAATAGAACGTTATCATTTTATTTTAGAAAAGATATTTTTTAATTCTAGAGGGGGTGAAATGGCAAAAAATTGATAAGCAATAACCGTTAATGGCTATGGCAAAAGACTCGAAATGGTATTCGGCAACAAGCAAAGAAAAGCTTAGAGGAAGTAAATGGCAGATTTTATAAACTTATAACGTCTAAAATCAATATAACTTTTAACTGCACAAAAGAAATAGGATTTCAGAGGCAGAGATTTTCCATTGAACAACACAGAGACGAATAATATATTTTTGCATACTGGTATAACAATATATTTTTAATGAAATTATGTTTATGCTTTTTATCTAATTAAAATCATTATCTTTTTTCTACATCTATACTCTTCTTCGATTTTCTTTCTTTACACAGTCTTCTGGAGCAGACAGAGTTCAAGTACCTCCCTACTGTTATTTAGATTTCTATATCAATGATCATCCTAATTCAATCCTCCATTATTCCCACAATCTAGATACCAATGACTTCCAAATTTATTGATTTTTTCCTCCTGGTGGACTAATACTACTCGTAGCGGTCGCCGGCATTCAGGAAGACCTGACGGAATCAGTACCTGGGCAAACCACTGTAGACTCAGACATTAAATGTCGTGTAAGCTCAGATCATTGATGTTGCATTAGGTTCCATTGCCCTCCTTACACGACATCTTCCTCGCTTTAATTTTAAATAAACACCCCCATCGTTTTTAGCTCATCTGTTAACAACTTAGATATTATATTGGAAATCCCCTTTTTTTTCCAGATTATGATATCCAATTTTCTATGCTAATCGATAATCAAAGTAATTTCCAATGCCAAATGTGCACTATTGTCTTAATCAATAATAAAATAATTAATGATTATTATACGGTATATAATAAGGAGCAAGCCGTTTTTAAGATCGCTTGGTATTCCAAATGAAGCTGCAGAGTATATTTCAAAGGTTCCATATTATAGCTGACCTCCTTAATTTCACTAAACAGTTTCTGCAAAAATTATACTGATCAGTTTTATTATAATAACACCATCCAAATATATATCCAAAATAAACGCATTACCCTTAATAGATCAAAATCTGCAGTACCCGGCGTCTGGAAAAATAAATTGCATTACGCACATTTTTTAAATAATTATTTTTTTGGCAAACCTGTTGATGGCTTACCATGAGATCTATTATTTGCCTTTGGCTAGGAGCTGGAGGGTCATCGTAATACTTCTTCAATTTTATTTTATTTCTAACAACTTCAAGATGAATGTAGTAGAGGATACCTTCAGTTTTCTCACAAAGTTTTACTTCATTCAAGTATTTTCTGCATTCACCAGGTTTTGTCTCATTTAACTGAAAGTTTAACTTGAATTTATTTTACATAAACGAGTAGGCAATATTTGAATCTTATCTGATGTTATAAGAATTAACATCACTAAGACGAATAGGCTAACTTAATTTACATATGAAACATCATCATTCTCATTTTTAATCGGCCCTGCAAATTTCAACTCTGTGACCTTAATAGGAGGCGTTTTAGAAGTGACCGAAGTTAATAGATTATAAGATCTATTCAGTGGCAACTTCAATTCTTCAATAGACTGGAGGTAAAACCCGGTTCTTGAGCGTGGTTCTGGCCATATCTCCTACTTACTCAGATGTCTACGAAACAGTCCTTTCTTACCAAATACTGACCCCAAGGACCTTCATTTGCTTGATTGTTAATTTGTTTATTTTTCTTTATAATTATAATAATCTAATAACACGATTTTACCCACAACAGCTAATGGCAACTGATGTGTCTAAGACATATTGACATCTGGACAACACTGGGAGAGAGAAAAACCTGATGTTACCTACCGAAGGAGGGAAGTTAATTGTTATTACGATGTTAAGAATCACACGTGTACGCAGTTCTATTCATTTGTGTTAATGTACATAAAAGTTGTAATAAATAGTTACATATTTGAGAATTGAAGTGTTTTATTATCAAACTACACAAAAACAACTTTTGTAGAATAATATAAAGAAATGGTACTTGTGTATTAACGCCATAGCAGCTACAGATTTTGCGGTTTTTAAGTGTAGCCAGTCTACACCTAAAATTTTTCCGACAAATCATAAAATAAAACACTTTATTAATGTTGTTGTTAAGAATTTTATCCATGAAATATATTTATTGGGGTCAGAATTTTAAATGTTTTAAATAATCATCAACAATTAAAAATCAAAATACTTTATTTAAAAACAAAGTAGTCAATCGGATTTCGGAGGAAAATGGGCTGATATGCAGTTTAACATAGATTTAACAGTCTCTATTTTCTTTCACCTGATGCTGTCGTCATATGAACTTTGATAAATAAGATTCCAAATGATGTCTCGCTGTCCCCCTATGTCTCTTGTTCCTCCATTTAACACTGGCCCACATTCTCTCAACTGTTTGTGAGCTCCTGTATCAGAATTAATAAAATTTTATTTACGATTAACTTTACCATGTTGGAATCCTTCTATTTCTATTGTATTTGCTTGGTAATCTTTCCAACTGTTAGAATAAATTGTGCAACCATCTGCAATGTTTTCAGAATCTCAAAGCTGAACAAAATGGGATTCTAGTTCCCTCTTTCTTGTCTTTTCTAAGTCCCACTTGCTCATCTGGGGGCGACCTGTGGTCTAGTGGTTAGCGTAACAAACTACTAAACCCAAGATCGCGGGTTCGTAGCCCGGCAGGTGGCCCTAGGATTTTTTAAAGGGGTAAAAATTCCTTAGTTACGCCGTCTTTCGGAAGGGGCGTTAAACGGGGGTCCAGAGCCTGTACGATGTCAGGTACTCTTTAAAAATCCCTATCCTAATTAAACCTGGATAGGCAAAATTTAGAGCTCCCAATGTAGCATCGTCCGATTAGTCATAGCAGGATAAAGTGACGTTAAATGAACAAACAACAACAGCACTTGCTCATCACACTGTCTTCAATTGCATTTCCAAAACTTACGTTTACCAAAATAAAGTTTCATGTCAAGGGAATTGGTACATTTCCGTTTTTTTGGTAAAATATTTCGCTCCTGAAAAAATAAAATTGCATCTGCTTCTGTCTTTGGCAAATCCCAAATACGCATTTTCGTAATACTAAAAATCAGCAAACAACTAGGAATCCAAAACATAACTGCGTGCGCATGGGAACAACAAGATTGCTCTTTATTGGCGCATTACCGCAACTACTGCTGCGGTGGCGTTAATACACACGTACCAAAGTTATGCCAGAGGATCACCTGTTACACAGTGCTAAGCATAACAACAAGATTGGGGATTGGCAGACAAGTCCGGCAGGTGCCCTTAGGATTTTCAAAAAGTCGTGAAAAATTCCTAGTTATGGTGTCCTTCAAATGAGACGTCAAGTGGCAGCCCCGAGCCTGTGCGGTATCAGATTCCCGTCAAAATCCCACATAATTATACCTGGATAAGCAAAGTTTAGGACTCGCATTGTACGATTATCAAATAGTAGCAAAAAGTGGCGTTAAATAAATAAACACCATGACTTTGAAATTCAATAATCTTATATTTAATTATTTTCATGCAATTTATATTAATCATAAATACGATTATTACTATGGTAATAGAAAGACATACATCTCGAAACTGCACAATTTCATGCTCCCCTAAAGCAGAAACAATTGAATATCCAGCTTCAGTAGGAATATATACATGGCATAAAGCCATTCTTTCACTTCTAAATATAGAACGTAAGCGTAAAACCATCTTTGTGCTCAGTAAAATGCTTCTTATGGGGATACGACAATAGCTGTTTAGGATTATTCACGTAATTGTCATATGAGAATATCATATGAATAAATTTTAAAATATAACCTAAGTTGTTTATACTTAATTAAGCATCGAACGAGCTAAGTTATCACTAATTCTAGCGCACAAAAGAAAAATTAATGGCGTTATGTCTTAAGCACGTAGTCTGGGGGGCTTCTGCCAAAATATTATATACAATCAATATTTGTGTATTTTTTGCAAAAAATAAATTGAAGAGTAAGAGGACTTCGTAGTCAGCTTTATGGCGGGGAACAAAAATAGATAGAGGCCTCACTGATTGGTCCTAATATTCAGAGTAAAAATTAGCATGAAATGTATAACATTAAGGTATAAAATAAAAGTCATAAATTATGTTAATATAACTTTTTACTTTCACATTAAAGTTCGAATTTATTATAACGTAGCCTACAAGCCTGGTAGATAATGGCAACCCCTCAACTATCACCAAATCAATTATTCCTTGTGAAAGAGAAATTGTTCGTTAAAACTCTCGATATAAATTGTCACTGCAGGTAACCCAATTTTGGAGAAAAGTTGCTGTAATATCCCGGGCATATATCAGTCTCCAATACATTTCTTTTCACCTGCACCACTACAACACATGATGAGTCGTCTGGGATTCAGTATGTGGTAGAGACTGTACTGTTTCTTGGACAAGAGTTTTCCAAGGATGTTATTCGTCCTAGATCAAGCTCAACCGCTAGATTTTTCCTTCTATTTTGTGTGCCCAGTTAATAGAGGCTGGGTGAACCATAGGAGGTTCCCAGATCCCAAAGGAGACATCCTGGCTGTTAACAGATTAAATCAAATCTGCCACAGCCAGATATGAACCGGGATATTCAGCATGGGTACTCAGCACTTTACCACTCCGCTGTTTCAAATACCATACAGTTCTGTGCAACATACGCACATACACACCTTTGTGCTTTTCTAAACAATAAGCAATTTTGCAAATTGTACATCCACCTGTTTTAGCAGAGATCGTAAACAGAATGTCCACTTCGAGCAGGGAAAACAGCTTAAATGTCTTAAGACAACAATTTTAAATTGCAAGGCAACAAACCCACAAATGCTACTAAAACAAATACATTCAGGAACAAGTATTGATTCTTATATTTTCTACCAGTACAAGTCCGCCCAAAAACAATAACTTCCAAATTCGAAAACGTTCCATTAGCTCTCCCATTTTGAATGATCACTTGATGCCAGTCCGTTTTGTGATTCATCGTTTGGTTTAAATAATTATTTGACAATACTCAATGTTTCTTTATGTAATAAAAAAATTTTCAATAGAATTCTGTAACATTGAATATTCTGCAAGGTGATTTGCAGATTTAAACTAGTCCTTCCTAGTCTGACAAATCACCTTCCTGCACAACAGTTGTCTTATAAACAGTAAAGCCTGTAACCATATACTGACCCAGACACCCTTCAAGAGTTGCACTGGTTCATGCTTATACAAATATAAATTGTGCTCTTTAAAACTAAAGTAGACCCAATTCAATTCAATTCAAGCTTTTTTTGTAATAAATATTAAAATAAGTGTCAAATCAATACTTATACTTAATTGATACTTAGTCATAGATTATGCTTTTCTTTAAAAATGTTATTCATTACAATTCTTAACAATTTATTCCTTCATAATGTTCTTTGTGTCACAGGTTACAACATACATTTCATTTTTTTGCTTTAACTTGATTGTTTTCAGCTTAGTAACTGATTCAAAATTTTCATTTTCTAGATAACCAATTTTTAATTTCAGATTTAATCTGTAATCATCATCGTCAAATATCACTGATTCCTTCGAGTCAAATGAATGACAAATATTTTGAAGAAAGTGTCTATATGTCATCGGTACAAATGTTTTCAAACAATACAAATCAAAACTAATAACTATTCTCTTAGTACCAAAAGGGATTTCATTGCAGTTCACTCTTCTTTTAAAAATCATATTTGTAAATTCTTTTCCACAATCTTCTTGCGATGAATACTCATTTTCATTCTGTAGCTGATAATTAAGAGTGTTGTTCCATCTAACATGATTCCGTAAATACTTCATTAGCATGAACATTTCAGAAGAAGTCATTTTACTACTAGGCAAAAATGATGGTGGTGGTTTTACACTATAAACTTTTCTGGATTCATAAATTCCTTTTAGAAGGCAGTGTCCTTGTCTTGAACCAATGCTAGGGATGAGCTCAATATTTTTATTAGCAATAACATAGCATTCTAAAATATCAATTAGTTTTTTTCCAAACCATGATTGAGGAAGACAGATAGATTTTTCAAGAAGAAATGGTTCTACCTGTAAATCAAAATTATCAAGAAATTTATCGATCTGCATTAGTAATTGAGAGACCAAGTCTGAAGATTTTTTGGTATCACATGTCTCGAGAATCAACTCAATAATATCTATTATTGTTCCACCATTAAAGTAAAATGTATTATTCACTATATAGTCCTCACAGCAAGCTAGTATTATTTTCAATTCTGACCTAACAATATACAAAACTTTTAAGTATCCACACATTTTAGGATTAATTTTTGATGAAATGAACACTTCAGATACTTTTTGATCAACTATATCGGACAAAGATAAAAACTTTTTATTGAAAATCGAACCTGCAACAGAATAAAACCAGTTACAAACACATCTGACTTTTACAAGTTCGTGGAAATAAAAATACTTGAAAATATTTTCCAAAGTTTGTTCAGATAGCATATAAATTTTAGAATGAATATTATTCACACTGGATGATTTTTTCTGTAACTTAGTCAAAACAGGGAATGAGTGGAATTTTTTCATAAAATTTGTTGAGCCCATTTTAAATAAATTTTGATCACATATTAAAGAAAAAAATTTTGACCTTAATTAATAGATAAACTAACAACTATTAACTAATGCTGGATAGTCTATAAAATGTAAATACATCAAAAATAATGATATTCATATAGTTTAATAACAAGTAGTATATCAGTTATTTGAAAATAATGTTAAATTTTAACAATAAATAAAGTGAAATTTTAACGATAAATAATGTCCTACATTAAAATTTTGAAATCTTTGACTTTTTTTAATAATATTGTTGTAATATGTACAACATATGATTTCATAGGTTATGATATAGGTTATTAGTATTGAAAGAAAAATTTATAGTAAACATTTTAATATGCTTTCTAATACAGTAGATTTATCGGAACTTCCAATTGAAATTTTGGAGAAAATAGTTTCAGAATTAACACCAGAAGAGGTGAGTGCAAGTATTCGATACATCAGTCACCGTTTCGAAGAAGTTGCCTACAATGTAATGAAAGCTACATTTCGTGCTGTGGAACCGCTTATTGAGAGCCAATTGGAGAGTGCTAAGAAAAACCTGCAGGAACTGACAGTAACAACTAACACTTTTCAAAATGAAATGTCTTTAGTAACAAAATTTACTTTTTTGCAGGTAACGACTCACTGATCAGTTAAGAAATGTTAGTTAAATAAGTGAACTTATAAGCAATATAAAGGTAAACAATTCCTGATTAATGTAAGAGACAATATAGGAGAAGATGGGTAAGAGGTGCGGCCAATGAATAAAACTAATTTTGCTATACACCGAAATTTCAGTCTATATTTTAGGACATCATCAGGGCAGAGAGGTGTATAGCTAATTACCATTAGTTAGAAATGTTCCAATTCTTGTTATGGCCTAAACTATAGTCTTAAAACGTTGGCGGAAAAAATAAGTACACTTATGTATATGATTCTCCATCAGCCACACCCCAACCAGGCTTCTCCTATATACTAGTATATTTATAAGGCCAACTATATGTCTACAGTTAAAATTAATTACAATACTACTAACAAATTTACTTCAATGTAACAAATGAGTAAGATGGTTGGGTCATATGATATGCATCTAATGGATCAGGAAAGACTACCAAGAAAGATAATGGAGGAAAGCCCGGATAGTAGAAGAGGAAGGTGGCGGTCAGCCTAGGCTAAGGTGGCTTGAAGATGTTGAGGCTGACCTACAGCTTCTGGAAGTGAGAATGTGGAGAAGAGCTCCGGAGGATCGCTCTGAGTGGAGGAGAATCTTTGAAGAGGCCATGGTCATAGTGCCATCAGAGATAGATAGAACTAATGAGTATAAAATTATAAATCTGACATATATCACAAATAATGAGTGTTTCTGTACAGAATTGTGAAGTATGAAAGCAAAGAAAAAGTGCATAGTTATATAACAAATACCAATAGCAGTAGCTAGTTACAATTCTTTTAATCAAAATTTATTATTTCTCTCCAACTAATACCTTTAAGGTATTTACTCGCAGCCCTGTTTAGAAGCCATGATTTATTTTAATTATAATGTAATTTGAAACTAATAAATAATAATAACAAATAAATAGTTAAATAAGACTGTAATAACTTCTTTTTTAAGATTAATACTTTTTGTTTTTTCTTCAGATAATGCATTCCGAATACAAGATACTCAGCACCATTATATTAGAAAGTGAATCGGTAACTTATTCTACAATAATGTTCAGAATAGTCAAGAACATAGATGAGTTCTACTATTTAATGCAGAGCTTAAGCGGTAACCAATGGGATTGGACAACTGATCATGTGGCTGATGTGATGGACAAATTGAGATCTCTAAATTCAGATATTTATGATGAATTTTTTTGGAAGATTTGGGATATTCAAAAGGTAAATTTTTAAATAAAAAAAATTAATTTACTGAAATGATTGTAATTGATGCAGAAAAACTCTTTTGTAACTGCAGTTATTTTTACTCATATAACGGGAAAATTGGTAACATAGTTGAATTAGCTCAATCAAACATCTGATATTTGGGGCTGTATTAATACATGTTAGTACAGTGCATATTTTTTGTAGGTGTATGTGCTGATATCAGAGCTTATGACACTCAAAAATAGCATAACAGCCAATTATATATAAAATATGGCTATATAATTATAGGCAACTGTAATATATGAACCTTAATTAAAATTTCTAAGAATACAAAAATCTTGGTTAAGAGGCAGTCGACTGCATATTTTTTTAAAATTTAATATATAATAACTTTGCATTCAAGTGTTACTTAAAATATTTTATTATTTAATAATTAGCAAATATAAATTTGTTTACAATATCTATGTTGTAAAATACTTCTTAAAAACTATTACTGATCATAATTTAACCTACAGAATCCTTTTGGGCCTCTTTTAATAAAGCTACTTGGCTGCTCAATAAGCTCTAAATTTGAAGTTGCCGTAAGCCATGCATCAAATCCAAAATTCAGAGACTCTAAATGCCACTTGTCAGGGTAATATTTTTACTTTATACAAGAGACAATAAAGTATTGGAAATAATTACCATATTAATATATTGTCTGCAGGAGTTAAAAGTGATAGATTAAAATTATCGTTAAGACGAGGTTTGTTGCTTTCTATGTGTTCCTGTACCAAATTTACATTTCAGTATTAACAAAATTGTAAAATTATTAATCATTATCAGTTAATTACTGATAATTTCACAATGCTTCAATAATTAAGCCTAAACTTAGTCCAAGTAAAGGTGAAGAGCAACAAACTCAGCTTTGTAAACACTGCACTTGATCACTTTTACCAAGACACCAACAATCTATATGTTTATAGCTTAATGCAGGGGAGCCCAGCCAGATGATCTTATGAGACACTTTGGAAATGAATCATCAGTCCATATGATTATTACACAACATATACAATTTTATATTACACATCCCCATATTAAATTTAGATTCACTATAGACCTTTTATTTGTAGTAAAAATTCAAACACATATTGTTATTACAGCATTTACTATTATCCTTGCCTGCACACAGATAATTTAATAATAACAATAATAAACACACACTTCTTTTTTTTTCTTATGACGGTCTTTGGTCGTTCGAACATCTGATATCTTGCTGCCCAATATTAACTAGATTTTTTCAAATGCTCATTGGCAAATGTCTTATTTATTTCTTATCTCTGTCAGAGCAGGACATGTCTCTAGGTGGTCTCCATCCATTCTTCCTTGATTGCATAGTACACATGTAGGATACTGAGCCAAACCTATCTTGTGGAGATGACTCTGATGTAGATAATCGTGGCCAGTTGTCAGGCGGAAGCAGGCTACTGCATCTCTTCTTGAGAGGTCAGCTGGGATCGGGTTTTCTATTAGACATTTGTATCTTTTCCCTTCCACCTTGTCTATTTGTGTTTTTATTGCTTCCTCCTTAACTATGGATCTTATCATTCGCCCTAATGAGTCGTAGGATTTTGGATGGACTGGCTGTGGCCATTCTGCTCCTCGCTTGGCAAGATTATCAGCTTCTTCATTTCCTGAAATCCCGCAATGGCTTGGTATCCACTATAGGACCACATTAGTGCCTCGAAGTGTCAGGTTGTAGAGGAGCGATCTTCATTCCAGAACACCACTTGATAGGGAGTCATTCATGCTAGTAACAGCACACACTCTAATTGTTATCATAATTTTATGTCATAATTTCGACAGTTATTGTTTTTCAATATACAGATCTACAAATAATGAATTTTGTTAATAAATTTGTATTCATTACAATGGCATTTATAAAATAAGTATACTTTGTAAAAGCTAGATAAATCTTGTGGACCTGAAAAATTTTCAATGAGGGCAACGAGATGGCGATCCCTGGTTTAATACTTGGATAGTCTAATCCAGTGGTTCCCAACCTTTTTGGTCGTGCAGACAACCAATTTCGAAAGGAAAACTTCAAGGCACACTAACTAAATATAAATACTCAACACCAATAGGTTGCAGTGGAGGGGAAACACTAATTACAGCTTATTAGCTTATATTTAGGATCTAAGTTTCTGTCTCGATGCACTCCAGGATTAAGCTACACAACCAGTAGTTACAAGGAAGTGAATTTTTTTTAATCTACTCTGCGCGGCCCAGTCCTATGAAGCCCACGGCACATTGATTGGGAACCGCTGGTCTAATCCATTAAACAAAAAAACACAGAAGTTTAACATTCAAAAAGTGTATTATACTGCCTTCAGCAAAACAGCTTATTACCTAAACACATTATAATTGATATATAAACTATTTTAGTAACTAGGAAAAAAAATTGATCAAATTTTTGCACTGCACTAATAAAATACAGTTGTTCTTCTGATTTAACAGCCAATATGAGATACCAGACCTAAACAATACTTTGGTTTCACCACCTAACGGAACTCAAAACTCTTATCACTGCACAAGAATGTTGGCAGCATACGTTTGCGATTCCGTAAGATGGGGAAATCTTTTCCATACATTAAGGCTTAAATGGGTAAGATTTAAATTTTGAAACTAATAACAATATATTTTCTTTATTCTTTGATAGTTTTTCATTTAAAATAGTTATGTATGGTAAGGGCCCTTGCTCTCAGTAGAAGGCAGAGCAGTGGGTGGCTACTAGTAGATCCTGCTGATCCTTATCTCAATTCAGCACCAAAAGTGATACAAGAAAAAGAAATAATACTCAGTAACTCAGAAAAGAAAACCTGCAGGATAATAGAACGCACTGGAGAGGATACAACGAACATTCCTCTTTGGTTAGGAATGAGGTAAGCTTTGTTCATCTCATTACACTTTTAGTAACACCAAATAGACGTTGGATCAATAGCACATTATGACTGTATGGTTTACTATTTCATTAAAAACTTATGCATATACTAGCTTTAGCCCACGGCTTCGCTCGTGTGGAATTCGGTGTGCCACATTAAGTTTCGTGACAGATCATTTTAAATAAATAATTCTTCTTCTTCTTCTTTCGCTTCCCCTATAGTGCCCAGCATAGGGGAGCGTCCAGCCAGGAGCCGAATCTATAACGGGCCCTCTTGCTAGGTTTCTGGCCTGTCGGAGATCTTTTCCTCTTTTTTTGCTGAGGCGTTTGATGTACTCGAGATAAGACATCCTTGGGCGTCCTCGAGGTCTTTTTCCATCCGGCATGTAGTCCATCATCTTGAGAGGGTCTCGGTGATCATTCATCCTGACGTGGCCGAACGATTTCAGTTGTCGGATTTCCAGGAGCTCTTTTAGCGGGGCAATCTGCAGTTCCTGACGAATCCTCTCGTTGCGAACACAGTCTATTTTCGTCTTTCCCACCACTCTTCGCAAGTACCTCATTTCCGACGCGGTAACTCTGCTTTCCTGTCTCTCCGTCAATACCCAGCTTTCACCTCCATACAGCAGTATCGGCATGTACACTGACTTGAAGATGTGGAGTTTGATGTTCCTTCCTACCTCCCCCTTTCCTACAACAGTATTACAAATCTGGTAGTAGACAGCGTTTGCCTTATTAATCCTACTGGATATTTCCGCGTCCAGCTTCCCAGTCCTGTCTATTACTGTGCCGAGATAAGTGAAGTCAGTCACCACTTCCATTTCCTCTTCATCGCGGTATATGGGGACCCACTTGCAGGATCTTACTTTTGTTGGCATTGATCGTCATTCCTTTTTGTCGGAGTTCTTCACACCATTCCGTCACCGCTTGTTGCAGCTTTCCGACCGAGTCAGCAATCAGTACTACATCGCCCGCATAGAGAAGAAACTGGACCACAACCGGATACAGATTTCTTCACCCCAGAAATGTTTTCTCTCAGTTCTTCTCCTACAGTAAATAAATAATTCAATTTTTTTAAATATAAGTTACTCATACATCCGAAATTTCAGATGTCTAACTTCAAAACTGACAAATTCCATACAATCTTTGAACCCCTATTATATTAAGGGGGAATTCTTGGGGGTGGAATTGTCCACATTCCTTTCTTAGTGCTCATTTAAGCTATACAAAGAACCTAATATGATGAATTCAGTGGTTTCTCCTGTGTATTGACCGCTGGGTGTGTTAGTCAATCAGGTTACAGTTTTATATAAACTTTGCCTGTGTGGTGGGTTGATAAATAGTAGCCTATGTCCTTACCCAGGGTTGGATTATCCTTATCAAGTTTCATCACAGACGGATCAGCACAGCCGTGAAACATACATTGAGACTGATTAACAAACAGGACGGGCAGAAGTTTACTGTTGTTCGTGTCGGTAACGCATTAGTATGTAATGTTATTGAATTTATTGAAAAGGATTACTTAGTATAACGGTTTCACTTGTTGTACGGCAGCAGCGAGAAGTGAACTTTGTTATTTGATTGGTTTTGTTCAGCGAAAATATGTAGATTTTGCAAGTAAGAAACACGTGATGAAGGATACAAACTTTACCCTCCTTTTTTACCCCTTAGGGGTGGAATTTCGGAAAACCCTTTCTTATCGGATCACATTGTCATACAAAGAACACACTTTCCAAGTTTCAAGTCTTTACGATCAGCGGTTTAGACTGTGGGTTGATCCCTCAGTCATTCAGGACAAAGGATTTTATATGAATAGATTATTAAAAAATATATTTCTTTATACACAAATTTATTATCTTGCACGGGATTAGGCAAGCAGCGTCTTCGGTAAAGCCCATCGATATTCCAACTGATTTACATGAAACCTCCACAAATTATATACCTAAACCTTCCTGGTGAATCACTCCATCTATTGGTGAAAACCGGATGAAAATCCGTGCAGTAGTTATTGAGTTTACCACGAACAAACGTGGCCAAGGACTTTGTATTATAATATGTATAGATTATATTGTTAAATAAACCAAAACCAATGTTGCACATCTGAATCCAACCGTGTGGTTTTAATTATTAAACTTTATTTACTGCATGTTATTACTTAATATGTAAGGCTTTATTTATTAAGCCAAAAACTTGTACTATTGATAGCAGTAAAGGACTAAGTAGGTTATTGATTACCTACATAATTTTTTTAGTTTACTGAATAATTTAAATTAGTTACAATAATTCAGTTTCTATCTACTGAATAATTGTTTCTAAGCAATGAGTTTAGTTATTTTGTGATGGAAATTCATTTTTTTGTCATGAAAAATAAATTGGCAAGTGAGTAAAACTAGTCGGTTTTATCCAAAAAACTGTAATATTAATAAAATTTTACTGTACTAGCTGTCTAAGTTCTGATCAGCAGTGAAAGAAGCTGCCATGGCTCTGTAGAATATGATTGATTTAAACATCTTAATCGCAATCTTAAGCTCCAATACTAATGGTAATTAATTGTTAATACTGTGTACTAAAAATACACACCTAATAATCTTATATGTATTGCTGAGGTAATACTAATTCTTTTAAGAAAAATTGATCCAAAAACAAATTAATTAACTTATGAGTTTCAGGTACGATTTTCAGTTATGGTGTCCAATAAAAAATGCTCCTAAAGAAATGTTTAAGGATGGAGAACATGAGGAAATGCTGGAACTGTCAGAGGAAAAAAGTCCTTCACCACGTCCATATTTATTTAAATTGGAATTTCGTGTGTATGTAACAGCCATCAGTTCCCTTAGCCAGGGAGCAATAGAAACGACTATCTGGATAGAAGAAACGCCAGAAAAGATCGCTTATACACAGAGCAGGCAGCTAGTAATTTAATATTTATAATTAGTCTGAAAAATTACACTTTCTTTACAAATGACAGTCCATACATATAATATTTAAATAGAGTGTAATTAATTACTAATTATTTTTTAAGATAATGTATTATTAATAATTACATATATCAATTCAATTTTTCCACAATAAAAAAAATTAATTTAATATTTTTCACTCAAAAAATGTGTAGAATTGATAGGTTAAATTTTTATCGCTCCCAACACAAGTTTGATAGACTTCAAATTGGGATGGTAAGATTTTATAACTTGAACGACTCTCAAGCACTTTTTAACTTAGGACACTTACACATTTCAAACCTTCATTATTTTAACAAACCAATTGTTTCAAAAGATTTCTTTGCTTCTTTAACTTTTTTTCTGAGCCAAACAATATTAGACTTTTTTAAATATCTATATTTAGATTCGGGTAACTTTCCATTAATTGTAGTAATGATTTTTTTTATTATTGGATTAATGGCTATTGAATTACACGATTTCCAATAATATTTTATGTTGTACATAACATTAATTGAAGTAATTTTGTCACTTCAGTCACAGTCAACTTTTTGTTTATGACTGTCTAAGATGAAAGTTACAAGGAAACAAAATATATTTATTTTTCCTTTTAATAAGACCAAAGTTGTTGAAGGTAACGCTCTGCTGTTATGTCTGATATTTCTATTAACATTATTTATTGGACTGACGCAATCTCTACTTATTAATAATTATTATTAATAATAATAATTAAATTACTTATTATTAAGCCACGTTTTTTACTCCTCGTCTCAAAAATTGATGGGCACAATTTAAGATGCTGCCTTCTTTTAAGACAGTGAACTATTCCTTGTGCTTAACTTTTTAAAGGAGCTCTCTCTGGTCTAATGACAATTCAGCCACTTGAAAGCCATTGAAACGTGAAGTTAATTTCGAAAAACTTGATTTCCCAAGTTTCAAACTTGGGAAAATGTTTCAAACTAATAAGTATCTAAAAAGATTCTTTATTAATAATTTCTTTTGCAATTAACAGTAGAGTTGATTGACATCAAGCTCATAATTTTGGCTTTCCTACAGTCAAGTTAATTTATTTCAAGATGATCACTAAGCTTAAAAGAATTTATTCAAATCCAAATATTTTAATCAATTTTTCATTTTGATATTGAATAAGGCTTGTCACGACTAATATAGTCGTTAAAAGCAGAACTTTTCGTGTTATTCTTTAATATCTGACCTTTTTTCTTTCTTTTTTTTCTATTAATTTCATTTCTCACCTTTCCTGCAAGCAATACTCCAGAAGAAACAAGAGGCTTTCTCTAATTAATAGATTTTGTAAGTATTCAATTTTAGGTTAAATTAAAAATTTGTTAAAATAAATAAAATCTTTCAATAAAAAATATTTATTAGTAAAAATAAAAAGGTACCATTGAATTATATTCAACTTAACTTTTAGAAAACTAAGAACATTTTTTCTTTTTATGGTTTAATGCCAGTTCCATAAAATCTTCTGCAATAGTGACTTTGCAGTCTGAACCCAATCTCTTTAACGCTTCCACTGCTTCGTTGTATAAAATTTTTAATGATGGTTCTTCTTCCTGGAATTTAAGATTTAAGGCGATTCGTGTGATTTAAATAAAAAAATTAATTCAAAAATAAATTCAGAATAAATAAATATTTTGTCAGGACAACAAAATATTAGTCATGATAATGATAAAAGAAGTTAATAAAATGAGAATGGGATTAAAATTTAATAAATGAACAATGAAAACAGTGCTTACATACCAATTCTTAAAATTTTAATGTGTAAATGCACAAAACTTGGACTTGACAATTAAAACATAAGTTTTATAAATTCTGAAGATATCAATTTTCAAACTTACATCATTATTTTTATAACGCTGACTGAAATGAAAGAGGACCATATGTTTGGCTTTAATTTGTTCAGCAAATGCAGCTGCCATAGAAGGAGTTGAATGACCATTTCCAATTGCTTTTTCTTTCATAGAATCTTCTAATGTAGCTTCATGAACAATATAATCACATTCTCTAAAAAAAATATATAAATACATAAATAAGTTAAAAAAAAAAGAAGGATTCATCGGGAAAACAGAAGTGTCAAAAAACACAAAAAAGTATATTATAAAAACACCTTCTTACCGATTCTCACCTATTCAAGTGAATCTTGGACTCTGGCTAAAAAGCACAAGAGCCAAATCCAAGCCATGGAGATGCGATATATAAGAAGAATGGAAGGGAAGAGCAGAAGAGACCGAGTGCGAAACATAACAATACGGTCCAATGTGGGGCTTCGGCCAGCGGGGGATATCATCGAGGAGCATCAGCTGAGATGGTTCGGCCACGTTTCCAGAATGGCAGAAAACAGAGTGGCAAAGGCCGTATATGAGACGAAGGTGGAAGGTACAAGACCGAAGGGAAGACCAAGGAAGACTTGGGAAGGCGCAATCCAGGAGGCCTTTGACAGAAGAGGTTTGGAATGGGGAAGGAGAAGAAGGTTGGTACAGGAGAGACAGTCATGGGTTAGGCTCTACAGGAGAGATCCTCACACCGTTGGCAGTAGAAGTGGAGTAGATTAAATAAATAAAGTTTTACACTGGTCACTATAAACCAAAACAAGTATCCGGGACTTGAACAATTTGTTTATATTAAAACTCACTTTTAGATAAAATCAAGTCAAAATCGATTTACAACAAAATGGGATGTTAAACAGTAATTTTAAAAATGAAATTTAAAGTTAAAAAGGTTTTGATTAAATCGACAGGAAAATAGTGTTGTAGCAATCGTTGGAAAACAATCAAGGTTAAAACAAATATATCCGTCGTTCGGCCCACAATCCCACCAATGAGAGTATGGATATCTCTGCATTTGGTCTTATATAGTTAATAACAACAAATAACTAAACATAATAATATAATATAAAAATTTATATTTTTAAAAAAAGAAAAATTAAAATAAGGATTGGAAAGTTTCCTTAATCCAATAGATATTATGATTTTTTTTTTTAAGTCCCAAAAACTAAATGTGACAGGTGGTACCACTGAAAATCCATATTACCATTAATTGATTAATCTATTAGAAATATGGATGTATGAAGCAATTGATAGAACTCAAATAGATCTTTCGGATTAAAAAATTGGTCATTCTTTTTCTTTCAATTTATTTAATTAAATATGCCATTAGAAAAAAACTGAACCAGGGCGATAAAAACAAAATTAATGATGTGAAATACTCCTGATTTGGATCAGAAAACTTTAAATTTAGATTGTTGTTTATGACATGACAATTAAGATTGTTTAGCCAAAGAAATTGATGGAAAATATTATTAGTAGATGTGCCTCATAGAAATGGAGAAAAGAAATAAAATAAAATTGAAAGAAATTCATTCTTTTATCTTTAAAAGCCTGGGCACTTTATTAAAAATAAATTATATAAATACATTAAGAAACTCCAAACATTTTTACTTACAAGGCTATTTCTTCCATACCACTAGAATCGCAAGTATCTCCAAGGATAGCTACTTTCAACCCTGGCGTCGAAGGATCCATAACATCTTCAGGATTTATCTGTAAGGTTGAGTTCAGAAAAATATTTTCTCGAAGTTGATGATTTAACTTATAAAAAAAAAAATCTTAGCAAACCCGAAAATAATCCTGCTATTAATTATACAACAAATACAATGCAGTTGCGGACTTTTCATTTTATAAGCATCTCTAAAATGAAAAAGATTGATAATGATTATTATTTATTATTTCTCGCAGGCTTTTATTTCATATAAATAAATGCCATATTAGTATCACTTATTGCTTCCTCCAAATAGATGATTGAGACATTTTTTTGGAATAAATCATGTTCATCACTAATAGGGAAATATATAGAGAATAAATAAATAATAGAAAATTCATTTTTTTCTAGTATATACTTTGGGAAAAGTATTAATTTTTATTTTTAACTAAACATCTCTCAATACCTAAGGAATAAAACATTCATTGGCGCCTAAAAAAATGGTAGTACTTTTATTAATGACCAACTGTCATTAATAAAACTGTGTGCAAATTATTCATTAGATTTCTAACTTATTAATTAAATTGTATTTTTTTAAATTCCAGTTTCTAAAAGTTTTCAGGCCTTATAGCACTCCCAAAAAGTACTTTAGTTATATCTCATGTATAATATATTTTTGTAGAACTTTAAATTATGGTGTACTATAATATAATTATAAAACTTTATAATTAACAACCTAACTTTATACATAGCTCCTGGACTAGAGTTAAAACTGAAGAAGAAAATGAACAATAAAATATCATTAATATCGACATAATATTATTCAAAATGTACAAAGGATACTATTTGCCCATTTTCTAACGTCACAGACTCCCCTTGTTTTAATTTCCCGTACAAAGGTCCAGGTTTCAAGCCCATTTTCAATAACAACTCAGCTTTTAAACTTCCAACAGTTGGATTTTGCTGAAGTGAAAATCCAAAACTTGGAACACGATGTACTAAAGCACCAGCTTTTACACTTGCATGACTGTCATGGAACCTGTGAACATAAATATTCAGTTAATTTGAAGAAAATCAAATGTGAGTAAGAAAAGCCAAAAAATATTACTACCAGTGTACGAACAAAAAATTTTACATTTTAAAGGCAGAAATATAAGCATGGTATATGTTATGAAATATTATAGAAAATTCATTACACTACCACTTCCTCAAGAGAAACTACAATATAGAAGCATTCCCAACAGAGAAAAAAACAAAAAACCTGTACCACTACGACCCGTGAACGACATGGTAGACCCCGTCTGGGGGTTCAGTACATGGTAGAGACTGTACTGTTTCATGGACAACGGTTCTGCAAGGAGGTGACTTGTCCTAGGCCACGCTCAATCGCCAGTTTTTTCTCCCTTATTTTGGGTACCCTATTTTTATAATATTTCATAGAGGCTGGGTGAGCCCCAGGAAGGTCCTAGATCCCATATGATCCATCTCCCGCCCCAAGCAGACTAAATAAAAGTAACTGCCTGCAGCGGGATTTGAACCAGGGTTTCCGGCATGGCAACTCAGTGCTCTACCACTTAGCCACTCCGCTCCCTATTCGCAACTGAGATCAATAAATAATATCAAAAGTTAATAGTAGAATCAACAGCCTCATTAAAAAAGGAAACATAATGTGCATTAATGACTCCAAGGTAAAGACTTGGCCAAGATTAAGATAAATACTTTATACTGAACAAAAAGCATCTCAAACAAATTAAAAAAACCTACAATTACAATTGCATTGATTTTCAGGTTTGGGGTATTACATGTAGCTGATATTGACATATAATACTAAGAAATTTGATTCGAATGACATGAAACAAATTTAGTACTTACAAAGTCCACACATTTTCAGAACTTGTTATCTGCCTTCCAACAACTTCTTGGGGATGAAGCAGCTCATTATCTCCTTCATTAATTTGCCAGCTCTTTAAATCTTCTGGATATTGCCAATCCAAAGGTATTAACTCATGAACCTAAATTTGAAAGAACAAAATTATTTTATTATAAACTAAAGTTTAAAAAATGATAATCAGGAATGCATAACAGTAAAATTGAACAAAAGATTCCATGAATTGGTGAAAATATTTAATAAATATTGGTGACATGCAGTATACAGAAGTTGGAATTCACTAAAGCCTGGTTTGCATTGGGATAATTAGTAGAATGCTTATTATTCCCCTTCTAGAATAATGTAAACAGGTTGTGCTAGTGACAGTAGAGTACTACAGATAGAAGCAGGAGAGGGCAAAGTGGATAGCACCTGTGGAATAGCACACTCAACTGTCCAGTCCCCACTTCCACAATCTTACTCTACTCTGATGGTTGGTTTGTTGACTATACCAATCTAAACAAACACAAGTTTGGTTTCAGCAGAGGATAGTGTGTCTTTCTAGCTGCTTGAGTACTTCCGCCATTTTAGTTAAAAGTTTAATCTCAAATTTTTAAAGTAATTTCTAATTTAACACGCAGTGGTACTGTATCCCTCATGAATGTGTCCATTTTCTGAATATGGGGCTTAATTAAATTCAGCAGTGTTTCAAAACTAGGTGTCATTCTCAAGCACATATTATATTCTTCTTGGTCTTCAAAAGACAGTTCTCTTAAAAGATTAGCAGATGCTCCCAATTTATCACGTCTCTTAATCCAATCCCTTATCCAAATTCTTTTTGGCCTACTATTAGTTCTTCCTCAACTTCATTTAATAAAATATCTGCAGCTTGCACTAAACATTTTTTAACAAAGGCTCGACATTTTTGCCTAACCTCCTTGTTCATTATTACGCACGTTAAATCAAATTACTAAATAATGGGAGTAGAGTTACTCTACCAAAATGAGCATAGTAGAGTATTTCAGAAAAAAGTATGCAAGTAAACTCTACTACTAATTATACCAATGTAAACCAGGCTTAACTGATAAACCTGTTACAATACTATTGAAAGGATTTTGCTACTCCTTTATAATGGGGGTTCAATACAAGTAATAGCCAAGCACCGAACACTTAACTTCCTCTAATTGTGATTCATTGACAACACCCCCTAACCATTTTACTTTCATCAAAACAATCCACTGTTACATGACAAAGAAACGGAAAAATAAAATTCAGACTATATTCAAACAAGTACCTACAACATATTTATAATTTAAAGGTGATCTTGATAAGCTAAGGGATTCCCTAACATACCGACGAAGGCCTAACGGTCCATACAATTCCAATACAAACTGGTCTGCTTTCTCAAAACAAGCGATGCTACACATAAACCCTGGAAGGCCAAACAACTGAAATAATTAAAAAGTCAAATAATTTCAATTTTATACAGAAAACATAAAATATCATGTAGATTTCAGGTAACTTACATGATCTCCGTGTAAATGTGTGATAAAAATCTTTTTCACCCTTCCAAAATGAAGTGAACTCTTTTGAATTTGAATTTGAGATCCCTCACCACAGTCAAATAACCATACATCACCATCTAATTACAAAATTGGTTAACAAGCAAAAATTAAATAACTTAAAATAAATTATCAGCACTAATCACTTTTTTACTAACATACTCCACTATCACATATGGAAGGTTAGTAAATTATTACCATTGAATTTAACAGCTGTACATGACACCCCACGATGTTTGGTAGGGTAGCAGGAGGCAGTCCCAAGAAAGGTTAAATGCATTTTAAATGCACTTTGATAACACCTACTACAAAACCATGGATGAATATCATAAAAAATCAACCTTACAAAAAAAATTACCAACTGTTTCAGGTTAGTAAAGAAACTTTCCATTAGTTTACCTTAATACCTTTTGTTTCCTAAACAAACGAAACCCAAGAGTGTTTCTTTAATAGGAAAGTATAATTATCAGTAGCGTGATCATTCAGTTAAATAATATCTAAAAAAAAATGACGTTTACATTTAAAAACACGCAAAATGGTCACGCAATACGCGCTAATTTCTTGGAACTCCGTCTCACTCTACTTTAAGGTAATTGCTCGTCGTACCTTGACAGGTAATGCAATGGTTTTGGCGTTTAGTAAATAGCTAAAGTAACCTTCCAGACCGAAAAACACAGCTGGGGAAGATTGCACCAGGGATGAACCATTAGTTGAATGGCATGTCATTCCATTATTGGTAAAGTTAAGAACCTTATTGACAGAGACAAATTGAGTAGGGCGATAATGGTTAAGAGAAGTAGGAGTCCTAGGAATCAATAAGAGCGGCGACCGGATTCTAAAAATCCACTTGAACGTTCCAACTCTTGTGGAACTTTTGAGGAATCCAGGAATTGAGCCATTGGAATTGATTCACTTGCAGTTCCGCCCGGAATTCTTTGCGTATCTTCTTCTTCTACTTGTGCCTTATCCGTTTCGGGCATTTGTTATTAACATGGCGAGCTTAATTTTCTTGGTGTATGGAAATACTAAATTTCTTAAGTCTTATAGTTCTTAGACCCAACTCGGAAGGCGGTACTATAATAAACTAATGGTTCAGACGGATTGAATAAACCCCTCAAGTCTTTGGGCTTCAAGTTTCAGTTCAATCATTTACTTACCGCCTTTGTATCTTGATCTGTGTTTTCCATTACGTATATAGAATTACGAAGATTGAAAATGATCATGTGAACAATAAAAACCATAATTGGCAGCCTGTTACTTGTCTCCGTATGTTGGGCAATGAATACTCGTCTTAAGCAAACAATCCAATATGTTTTTAATACACTAAATACTAGTATGTAACAACGTTAGATTATATAGGTAAATTTAGAAAAATCTTGTTCAAAAATAAGTTTAACTTTTAATTAATTTCAGAGATGCTTTTCAAAACCGACAAACATTAATGATCCGGACAAAAAATGTAAAATTAAAAAAATATTACCTCCAATAATATTGCCTGCGAATAGTTCTCAAGTAAACGGCAAAGTATCTAAAAAGGAAACATTTTGGGACAATATTGCAGGCGCAGAGTTACTTATCAAAGTCACAGATAGTAACTTAGATCAAGTCCTTCAAAATCACAAAGCAATTTTGATAATGTTTTATGGCACATGTATGTATATGACTGCAATTACCTAAATAAATTTAAGACTAATTATTAACCTATGTTTGGAATTTAAGTATGATAAATTAAATTTTAAAAATGCCTGAGTATTTACCAAGGTTGATACATATTTATTTTTAGTACTATGCATAAATAGTAAAGAGTCTCCTTTCATTTACAACCACTATATATAGTTCCTCAGTCCATAAGCAGGAAGTAATATTGCACAATCTTTGCGATGGGCTGGTCATATAGCGAGGATGGGTCAAAGTGACATTTCACGGAGACTCCTAGAGTACGATACTTTTGGTGTTCGCTACAATGGAGGAACCAAGACTAGATAGCAAAATCAGGTCGACAAGGATGCTGCAGCCATGTGTGTGTCCGATTGAAAGGAAAATGTATAAGAGGCAGGAAAAATCGCTTTGTGCATTCAGCTCCCTATTTGAATAGGCTTTCATTGTAAATTGAAATTATTACAATAGTATATTAAAGAGAGGGGTAAGGCCGCATGCCTCAATTTTTTAGACGTGGAATTTTTTCGAAACGTATTTCATTTAATTTCGGACCATTTATATGGTTTCCAAAGATATTGAATAATCATTTAACTGCTTCTAACAAATGTTCCATTACCACATCGGGATCTCGATAAAGTCTTGACTGCAATAATAATCAATCACGTCGTAATCGCAAGTATATTGAGAAGTTATTTGATCAAAGAATCTTCGATACTGCATTTTCACTTCTATGAATACGAGCTGAGTAGATATAACGGCCATTGGACGGGAAGCAACTGAAGGGAACGAGCCTCTAGATGTTGCAGAGGAAAAGAGACCCTGGTCTGACTACAGGTTCATCGGCATCCATAAAAATGTTGGGATCCTAGGTATGTTTTGATTTATTTCGGTACTTGTGTACATAACGCACGGTGGGAGTGGGGCAATGTTCTGCGCATGCCCGAGCGGTTACATTTTATAACAGTTACATTTCTACCAGTTACCTTGGATAACCTTTTAAAATATTTTTATTTGAATCTGAGATCGCCTCCCTTCGGATATTTTGAAGAGAAAAGATTCTGAATCCGATTCCGATTTGCTGGCGGCAAATCTTTTCTCTTCAAAATATCCGAAGGGAGGCGATCTCAGATTCAAATAAAAATAGGAATGTATTAATATTGGAAATAAATAAATCGAAGTAATAACAATATAATTTAATATATAACATATTATAAAACAATAATATACAATATAAATAAATAATATATAATAATATAACATAAATAATATATAGTAATATCATATAAATATATAATGTAAATAAATATAATAATGAGATCAATAAATTCTGGAATATAGTGTAGGATGTAAAATAATGGAACATATATATAAAATTCAATAAATTATTTAAAAACTTAACATTTAATCGCATTTGGGTGGAAAATGGGTTGCTATACACTTCAACATGGATTGAAAACAGTCTCTATTTCCATCAATATGATGATGTTGATATAAATCTTATACCTGTAAATAGTGGAATTTTGCTTCCCTCGAACCAATTGTCTTTCCTAAGTCCCAGTTGCTCATCACACTCTGTCATATAACATCTCCAAAACTTACGATTTCGAAGGTATAATTTCATTTGATGGGAGTTGCTACATTTCCTATTTTTCTGTAAAATGTTTATCTCCTGACAAAAACGAATAGCATCTTCCTCAGTTCTTGGCAAATCCCAAATAAGCATTGTCGTATAACTAAAGAACACCAAACAACAAAATATCGACATTATTTTGTATTATTAACAAAGAACAACTGAAACACAACAACGCTCGAACAGAGTAGTAAACAAACAATGATGGCCTTCCAAAATGTAAGGTTATCCAAGGTAACTGGTAGAAATGTAACTGTTATAAAACGTAACCGCTCGGCCATTGCCCCACTCCCACCGTGCGTTATGTACACAAGTACCTTTATTTCTTTTAAGGGGTTAAACTATCCTTCTAACCTAAATTTCTTTACATTTCGTATTTATTCGCAATCCAGATGTAACAAGGATACCGCAGTGGTTGTAAGTCACAGCTGATTCTTATTACCAGGCCAGATGGCAGTGTTCATTTGAGGGTTTACTGCAAAGGGGAATTCAACCCTCTACATCAAATGTTATGATTTTGACTTTTAAGATCAAAATTTTCATTATTCTATCCTAAAGACTCTCCAACATCTGGGAAACGCTATATTTTTCAGTATTGATCTTTACAAGGCAAACAATTTGAACACACAGTGGCACTTTAATTCAGTAAATTTTCTCAAGAACCATTCGTTTGTATTACAACAATAAATGACTAATGAAGAAGACTAAGTATTTTAATGTTTTGAAGACTTTCTCGTTGTTTAAATGCTCTTACTCCCTTAATCTCATATTCCATTCACTTCAATTGAGAAACATAATTTTTCTAGTATTCCCATCAAAGCCAATACTTATTTTCCTCTACCTTGTATTTTATCATATATTATCTTCAGCCGTTGAGACGTTTGCATCAAGAATAAACTATCTATTTGTACATTTTTAAAAATTATTTATCTTCCTTTTTGAGTGTACAGTTATTTATTTTTCCTGATAAAATTAGTATTAAAAACATTTTAATGTTTAACATGCATTATTATTAAACTTTTTATGTTCAAGTAACAATAGTTCATTATCATGTTTCAGGGTGTTCAGTGTGTAAAGATGTCAATGTCGAAATAGGAAAAGCTGCGAAAATAATTAATCCAGCTGATGGTGCTTTTGGTATATGTGATGCTATGGATAACGTAAAAGCAGTTGATAAATTTTTGATAACAAAAACTCCATCATTTAAGTATTTTAGAAATGGAATATATGTTGCTGACTACATAGGAAGGCCACTGGCAAAAGATATAATACTTTTCATGAAATCTCCTCCTCTTCCCATAACTACACCAGCCTAATTTATAAGTTCAAAAATAAAATTCAAATCTTACTAATTTATAAATGTATTTTTTTGTAAATAATTAGATATTATTTTTTTTTTAAATAGTTATAGTTTTTACCAAATGGGCTAAGCAAAATTATGTAAACAATTTTGAATATAATTAATAGCTTTAACATTTTGTAAATAAAACAAGTTAAGGATATAATGTGATTCACAGCCATGGCATTAGGCTCCTTGTTTACTAGAATGTTAAGAAATAAGAGTGCAGGAATTATTTCTTGTCACATAAACATCATGTAGAGATTTAAAACATAGCTTCATCGATATAAAATAAAATATAAATGAAACACAATTTGGAGTAAACCAACAGTTTAATACAGAAAATAAATATTTTAAAAATTAAATAAAGTTTCAAACACAAATATTATATACTAACAATACATCAAAACCATGGCATCAACCTGATTTATGTCATGAAATCAAATATAGATTCTGCTAACATTCTTAAAATTTAAGAATAAAACATAGTCAACACGTCTAAAAAGCGTTAAACTTATAAATGATTTAAACATTATCAATTACTATAAAAATTAAAGTTATTTTATTAAATCATGGAATAAACATTAGAATACATATATACTTCAATTTCTTAAAAAAATATAAATAAATAAACTTTGTCAATTTTATAAACAAATCCTTAGAAAATAATTAATTTAACACAAAATATTACTTCTTTCTAAACGTATAACGTACAAAATAAAACTAACTTTAAAATTCAACATCTCAACATTATATAAATATATATATTACAAAATTAGTTGTATATTTTTCGATACGTATTACAGACTTTGACACATATTGGCAGAGAGTAATAAAAAAGAGTCAGAAACTCATTAGTAACATCTTGTTAAAATGTTCTGAGCCAAAGCAACACTGAAATATTACACTTAGAACTATCTTTAACAGTATTCTTCCTGAATACAATATTGCTCTAAATGAGCAGTCAACCATTACCAGCAACAATCTAAATAAATTCTTTGTAAGAATGTTAAACTTTTTTTTTTGTTTTAAATAACATACAAAACACTTATTACTTCTATACATAATACTATATAAAATTATAAAACATTAGATGTAAATGCTGCAAAAGTATTGACATTAAAAACTTACAAAGAGTAGAATGATTAGATATTTTAATATGTTAACAATAACAATATCATGATATCGATGCTAAATGATCTCTAATATTAGAGAAATGGATGATAAAACAATAAAGATTAGTCATAACACATTAAGTGAAATGAACATGTACTTAATGCATGTGTACCCCCCACTCACACGTTATATTTATATATATAATGTGTAACACTGCATATAGATATATATATATATATATATATATATATATATATATATATATATATATATATACAGTGCTACATTTACTTTACTATTCAAGGGAGTGCAAAACTGAACTCTAAACACTCACAAATTTCTTATAAATTACAAATTGTTTCTTTTTACAATACAGTTAGAAACAGTTATAGCATAGGGAGGGGATAGAGACAAAATGTGATAACAAAGCTATTTATTTCCCTCAAAGAATAATTGCTTATAAAAAGAAAAGTGGGAATAACACTAAAAACAATTACCCTGTTATGACAATTATAAAAATGATCCTTAAAGGAATTATAGTAATACCAATTACCAAAATACATGTACTAATTAGAGGACAATCAGCACACAGATCAACTATTGAAGGACCTCAAAAATAGAAACCATCCTATATTACATTATTGTGGATGGTACAATAGTAATTGATGTTTTATAATTAATATATACACTGTCGATAAAAACATTATGAATAAATTGGAAAAATATGCATAGAAACAGTTTATTAGAAATATTAAACAACTATTAAGAATAAAATTGGACATACTTTTTTTAATCAATGAACTATCGATAAATGTATATTATGCAGCTAAAATTATGTAATAATTGATATTTTGATCATGAACAATTTTATTTTAATGAAACACAAGGTACTGCAATTTTAACACAAGTCTTTTTTCTATCTTCTTCAAATAAATAATGCTAAGAAATGTTTCCGAAACTGATTAAAAATAATAAGCAATTCTTAAATGATGATTCGAAGAGAAGTTTATACACTTAATAACTAACCAGCGCATCACACATAACTCTCAATGGTTAAGGTAAAATAGGAGCATGTTTTAACATGTGTAAGTTATCATTGCATAAAAATGCAATTCCTTATTTTAAATACCAACAACAAGACTATACAATTTAACAGACTAAACACTTTATTATGTCTTGTTTACAAGAAATAAATGAACAATAATGTAACGACCAGCATACAAACACTGAAAACTATTTTTTTTTTAAACTACATCAAATACAAAACTAACAACACTTAGAAATATTATAATCAACAACTTCACATAATTTAGTGTTACCCAATTTGATCAAATTCAATTATAAAAAATAAACAATTAGTTTGATTCATTAATATTAGCCAACAATTTGATATTTTATGATTTACATATTTTATCATGACATATTACAATCCTATTAACTTATGAGGTGACGTGATAAATGGACTAGATTCATAAGGGCCTGAAACAAAAATAAAACTATACAACAAACATTTCAAACATTGAACAAAAAGTATGTTATACAAACATTAAGTCAAATTTAATGAGAAGGAAAAGACGAAATACTAAGTAAATTTAAGAATTCCTATAGAAATTTATAAATCATATTCAAGATTAGTAACAAGACTGGATTCTGTTTTTTGGAGAATTCATAACATTATATTGGAGAATACCCTTCTATAAAGATGTAGTTTTCTACAAAAATAAATCAAATTTTTCAAAACAAAACTTAGTTTAATCTATAATTCATTGTCAGTTGATTAAATTGATCTCCAGTTTCCAATTTTCGCCTCTATATTTCCACCTAATACTTTTTGACATAGGTCTTATACACAATTTTTTATTTATTTATTTGGTGTTCAATGTTCCAATCTTATCTCTAAAAAGATAGACATGAGGGATTATTTCTGTAGGTTACCTACTTATTCTCAATAGAATGAGAAGGTGGGGATTCAGCCTAAAGGTCGCCCATAAAATAAATATAGAGATTGAATATTGTAAAAATTTGTGAGACAATTAAACCAACTTCTTTTATATAATTTTTATTCATCAGAATAATGCTAGAAGAATTCTAAAAAAACAAACATAAAAGGTGTAATCAAAATTGTAGGGTTGAGAGAAAACACTTGTAATAGATACTTTTCATTAACTCAGAAATGTGTTATAATAAATGTCTAATGCAATTACATTTTTAGGCCAAAAAGATAAGGCCAGTCATCTTATATCACATGACCACCAAAATGGAACATTATTTTGAAAATAAATTAAAAACAAATTGTGTATACATTAAATTTTAGAAATTGACTTAATAGTAACTTATATATATATATACACCATACCATATATATATTGGGTTGTCACACATGAAATGGCTGTTTTTAGAACTAGGAAGAAAATAAAAATTTGAGATCAAATCTAACTTTTTTTTTATTCAAAGTAATTACCATCATTTTCGATACACTTCTTCCAACGGCTTACCAAGTTTTCTATCCCAGATTTGAAAAACGTTGAGTCACGTGATGAAAGGAATCAGAAAATGCATTTTTAATGTCTAAATCATAGGTAATCAATTTTCCTCCCAAAAAGTCCAAACTCCGAAAAAAGTTGCAGTCTTTAGGGGATAGATCATGGGAATATAGGGGGTATGGTGTGGTAAGACTATATAGCCCAACTCCTTTAATTTATTCACAGTCTGTATTGAAACATGAGGTCGGGCATTATCATGAAGGAGAAAGGTCCTTTCCTGTTTACCAGGAAGGTGAGCTGTGTATTCGTGAGCTGTAGCTTGATCAAATTTTGATGCAGTTGGTCAATTTCTTGGCAGAATGATGAATCAATTGTTTTTCCCTTTGGTTGAAAAGAAAAATGAATGACCCCGGCTATAGACTACCATACAGTAACCATTAACTTTTTCGGATGGAGATTCTGTTTTGGCATGTGCCAAGGAGAATGATTGGCATAGACCAGATCGACGTTGATTGTCATACATGATCCACTTTTCGTCACAAGTTATTAACCGGGTGAGAAATGATTTTCGTTTCTTTAACGAGCAAGCAAAGAAACACACATCTCTAGACGTTTACTTGAAAGTCAATCTTTAGCAGTTGGCTGATGTTCGTTAAGCTCGTGTGTGACCCAGGAATCGAGCTTTTTTGCCTTTCCGATCAATTTTAAGTGCCTGGAAACTGTCGTAGAACTTGTGCATAGCTGTGACTGTTTTATGAGGGTCTTCTTCCACAGCATTCTTAAGATCTTCATCCTCTATTGATATTTGAGGCCGTCCACGTGGCAGATTTTCTAATGTGGTATCTCCTTAGGAAAATTTTGTAAACCAACGACGAATGGTTCTTTCATAAGCACTTCCTTCACCAAACGCATGATTAATATTTCTTGCTGCCTGGGCAGTGGAATAACCGAGTTTGTACTCATAAAAAAAAAAATTGTGTTTCCATGGCCACGTTAAAATTATACTAAAATCTGTATGCCTACTTGGGAAAAAAAACAAACACAGTTTGCAAATAGAGGATTAACAAGTGCTTATTATAGATAGTAAACATTTTTCTAGGAATCAACAGGCAACACTTTAATCCACTTCAAAGATTAAGATTTAAAAAATCGGACATTTCATGTGTGACAACCCAATACCATGGTAACAGCTGTGAGAGAATAACCAGGGAGCTCATTTTGATTTGTATGTTAATCAGTCAAAAGAAAACAATTTTGTAAATAGTGTTGAAATGTAAACTTTAAATGATGTTTCTTTTTTTTTTTACAGGTAAGACTATTACAGGAAATTATTGTTGTAATAAAAAATAAATTTTTTTTTACAGAGAGATACTCAGCTTAGTTTTATTTCAAATCACAAGAAATTGAGTATTTGAATCAATCAATATTATATATGTGGAAGAAAATATATATGTGGAGGCAAAAAATTTTTGTACACAGTAGATAGTGATGTGAGTACAGTTAGAGTTACCCCGGGGCCTCGGGCCCCCCCCCCCACCCTTCCACAGCCCTGTAATCTGGGTCGAAACATCTGCTCTTTAATAAACATTTCTCCCTACTTAAGAGAAATTTTTTGACCTCCACCCGGACCATTTTCTTTCACATACATATACAAGAAGGTCAACTACTATTATTCAAGATTAACATATATAAGTAGAATGCCGTTACTTTCAAAAATCAATAATTTATTAATACCTTTGAACGAATATTCATATACAGCATTTTTGGGAACTCCATATGTTTCAGACATAAAATCTTCAACACATTTTTGTGTTTATCTGAAACAACAAACCCATTGCTAATAGTCAATCAATGAATATCATCAAGTTATAAACTTATATTGACCTAATAAAAAAATATTCGCCCTAATGAGGCAAAGGGAACAATATTTTTACCTTTGGAAAAAAAAACTATGTTCAAATCATAAAACCTGATAAACTGTTTTAGAAATATCACAGGAGTTTATACATTTTTAAATTTCCCATTGAAGAGAGAGACATAAAAAAATGATCAGTAGCAAATCAGAAGAAAAGAGAGTGCAGATTTTAATATTTTTCAACAGTTCTCATGAGATAAAAAAGTTTGAAACATAAAAATGCACTTCTACCCCTCTCTGCGTCTATAGACTATTTTACAGGTAAACTGTAACTAATAAAACTAGGTGAAAATTCAACGAATTTAATTTTATTAAACCAACAATAAACTTAAAACTCTTAGTTTATACTAGTTTGATTTCAATTAGTCTTGTTTTGATTTTAAGGTAATTTATATACTTAAAAAAAAAATATGTCTCAGCCTTCTAACTGAAGTAAGAAGGGTTCTAGATGAGCAGAACCTTAAGAAAATGGGAATAAAGAAAAATGTTGAGAGCTTTAACCCTCTAACATAATTTTGTGGGGCTGTAAAGATGTAAAATTCTTTAATATCATTATATTCCAGATAAAAGTTATGAAAATTTGTCTTAGCTTTTGTTGAGGTCCTGCTTCAGCCAGATTGACCCAAAGGGGGCCCAAATATAGTAGGGGAGGGGGAATAAATAAATAAATAAATAAATAAATATATATATATATATATATATATATTACATACTTATATCTTATTTAAAACCCCTATAATTAAGGTATGGAATAGATGCAAAATGCACTCCCACTTCTTTCCACTGACCTTCGACACAGTGTAATAGTCTATTTTTATTCTGGGAAAATATGTTTAAAACAGAGAAATATTTCCCCATTAAAAAACATATTTATGGAAATAAGAATAGCAATATAAATATACAAGGTTCCATTTCAAAGCTGAAGATTAAAAAACCCAATAATCTCAAACTTGTAGAAATGTGAAGGTTGTAATGAATTATGTCTGGCCTTAGATTTTCAAATGAAAAATATATTGGCATAACAATTAAAGAGAAATTTTTAAACTTTATTCCAAGTTTGTGTTGTGCATACAGCACCCGATTTATTATATACCAGCTCAAAGATTGAGTAGAAATGTTAAATAGGCTAAACCGTACATCACATAGCTCTTATTATTTTCAGATTACATTAATAACAAATATGCTTTATTTTATTATGATAATAATAAACGATTAATTACTCACCTTAAATATTCATGTAACTTCGACTGGCTTTGAAACCCAGAAAATGTATAAAATCTATCCATCCAAATCAAATTTCAGCACAGTAGAAAGCCAATTCAATTTTAGCTGAAGCTGGGAAAGGCTTGAACTGCAATATTATGCTTTAAGAAGCAATTATACAATATCACAGGCTGAAGCATATTAGAAACTTTTTTGTCCTAAAGAGATGTATGCCAACCATATCCTTTTCAACTTGGACGAAATTCATTGTTACAATACAATAGGAATACTTCAACGTTATTTACACGAAGGTTCAAGCCAACATTGGAAATGAATTGGCCTACATAAATTTATGTCCTAATAAAATATTCTTAAAAAATGGCACATTACATGGTATGGAGATTTATTATATGAACAGTTAAAATTTAGTTAGCAACAAATTGTTGCATTTAAACATACCAACATAGAAATAGTATTTAATTTCACATTGATCTATAAGGACCTTGCATTTTTAGATACTTAATAACTAGAGATGGCCCATTAGCAACAATTTCTGGTGGGATTTGAGACAAAGGACAATTATCAATGCTCATAATTTGAAGATTAGAACATAATGCCAGTTCAAATGGCAAATTGTGAAGATTCGGATTATCGTTAATGTAAAGTGACTCTAAGCTCTCTAAAGTCCCTATTTCCTCAGGAAGATGAACCAAATTATTTTCACCAACACCGAGATATAAAAGATTGGAAAGGTTGCCTATTGCTCTTGGCAATGTTTGAATCTGATTTGATTGAAGAACAAGTTTTTGCAAATCTCTTAAGTAACCAATTTCAGTAGGTAACTGATCAATTTTATTTTCTTCCAAATCAAGAACACGCAGCTTCTTAAGACTTACAATAGTATTTGGAATTCTTCTTAACAAGTTGTTGGAGAGTATCAAGACCTCCAAGTTAACAAGATATTGAATATCATCTGGAATTTTTGATAACTGGTTTGTTCCTAGATTTAGTTCAACCATATTACCCCATGTACCTAAATCAAGAGGTAGAGACGTCAATATATTTTCTTTCATATTCAATTTAGTTAAATTTTTAGCCCTGGAGAAAATTCCATAGGGGATTTTGTCTATGTCATTGTGTTCTAAATTAAGAGAATACACAGTGGTAAATTGATGAGGACCACCAGATGGGTAAGAAGTAAAACAATTCCTGGACAGTGTTATACTTGTAAGTTCTAGCAAACTGGATAACAAACCATCTGGCAATTGCGAAAGATTATTACCTTCCACATTAAACTCATCCATTTGTCCACAATTACTCAATGACTGAGGAATCGAATGTAATTTATTATATCTCAATCCAAGTCTAGTCAAATTTACCAAGTTACCAATGGATTCAGGTATTACTGATAATTCATTATGCTGTAGGTCTAATGTTGATAACTGAACACAGTGTCCAATTTCTTCAGGTAAATGTTCTAAGTGATTATGTGATATATCAAATGTTGTTAAATTTACTAACTTTCCTATACCAGATGGTAGTTCTTTGATTTTATTTTCTCTTAAACTGAGCATTGTCAGATTTGTTAAATTTCTAATTTCGTCATCAACAACTTTAATTCTATTGAATCGTAGGAAAAGAGTAGTCAAAGATGTAAGTCTATAAACAACATCAGGAATTTCATTAAGTTTATTATGTCTTAAATCCAAAACTTTTAAGCACTTCAGCATTGCTAGAGACTCAGGTAAACTTCCTAGGGAATTTTCACTCAATGCCAGAGTTTGTAAATTCACAAGACATCCAATTTCTGAAGGAAGTGATGTCAATTTGTTTCCATATAAATAAAATTCTACCAAATGAGTTAAATCTCTAACAGTTTGAGGAAGGTGAGTAATACTAGACTTACTTAAATCTAGTCTTGTAACACCTTCCTCTCGACATCGAACAAATTCTTTAGCTATATCTAAGTCGGCTTGAATTGGTTTGTTCTTCTTAACAGTTGGTTTGGGTTTGTTAGATTCAGGATGTTTAACTGTAACCACTTTCCTAACACTATCTCCAGGAGCTAAAGACCCTGAGGAAACCTTTTTTTCTTTCATACTTTCTCTTGATTCTTTGGGAAGTCCAAGATTTGAACAAGCTTGCTCACTAACATCAGGCATATCAGTAGCTGTTGCATTCATTCCAGCTTCAAAATCTAAAATATCATTGGATCCAAAAGAAAAGTCGATAGATACGTTCGCTGCTCCCTTATAATCTGCAAGTCTCTCTGCGGCAATATTACTCTCAGAAGTTCTTGTTTTACCAGATTTCTTCATATCTTAATAATCCCAGTTATATACGCAAAACGGCATGGCGATAAACCAAGGTAACATCCGATTCAGCTTAAACAACTAATAAAACGAAAAATATAAAACCAAACTTGATTAAATACTTGGAATAACAACGACCAACCAACAACAAGAAGCTACTTTCCAAAACTGGCTTGTGATAAAGAAGGGCGGGGTTCATCAAGATTTCTTAATTGTTAAAATAAATATGAGTATAATGTATTCTCAAATTAATTACAGTAATAATTTGTTTTTCTCAAAGGGGAGATGTTTAAATTAATTAAAAATGTTTTCAATAAATTACATATATGTGAAAATATGTCAATTATTAAAAATCACGAATCAGGTAAATATATTATATTCTGCTGAAGATGCATTTTTTTCGGTTCTTTAAGAATGAAGTTTTTGATGCTACTAGAGATTTTTATTAATGATTTATCTTTAATCCGAAATGCCAATTTGTGACGTCAGATGCATAACACCTGATAAATTTTCAGTGGGCGTGTTAGGCAGGGTGTCAGGTTCTGAATCGATACCTTGTTCCTGAACTGTTTCATTTTCTGTTTAATTCAAGATATTCATAAGCCCATTCAAGATGGGATCGCTTTTTAGGAGTGAGGAAATGACATTATGTCAGTTATTCTTACAGAGTGAAGCAGCTTACGCTTGTGTATCTGAGTTAGGGGAGTTAGGTCTGGTCCAGTTCAGAGATGTAAGTTTATTTAACTTTTTTTATTTTCATAATGATATTTAAAAGTTACACTTAATGATTATTTATTTGCAAATAGTTACTCTGTTCTATTTTTTTTTTTTTTTTTTGTAATTTCCTTTTTACTTGTTATCATTTTGCTGTGAGTTAGAGCAATAATCAAACTTATTTTGAAATGTCATTTGCCGAAGTGTTATCACACTATAGTTATTAGTTCTAAATTAGTTTTTACTAGTATTTTAATGAACATATTGCTAAACTCACATTTCACGCATATGTTATAAAATAAAAATGTATCTTTTCTTATGATTCTTAAAATCCCAATTTTTCCCAATGATTCTTAAAATCTACTTGATGACTTTTCTGTTAAATCAAGTTCAAATTTGATTTTGTTTCAAGTCAAGTTGTTGCTCATATCTATGCTTTGGAAATTTAAACAGATTATTCTTAACTAAACATTAGTTGCATTTTGACGGAAATTTGCATAGTTTTTATTAATTAAATTGTTCTTGGGTCATAACTTTCTTTTAAAACCAATGTGTAATGTTTAATGCAATTTTCAGAAACTCAGCTGATTAAACTAGGACTTAGTTTTTTTAAATATCATAACTCAGTAAGTGCCCTTTTGCTATCAAAACTTTAATTTTAATGTGGGAAGCTTATATTTTTTTTTAATAAACCAGAGCATTGCTATTCTACAGCCTTGGATTTACATTAGTTTCCTTGCTCTTTACTCAGAGGCACTCATGAAGGTCGTGTTGGTTTGCTTCTCCTGCAGGTAGATAGCACTTATAATCTTTAGTTGTCTTGTAGACAGATCCTGGCTGATATGAGTTCCCTAAGACTTTTAAAGGTTATTTACTTATTGTTTTGTAGGAGGGAGGTGGAGGGTTTGACAACTATGATGTTCCTGGGTTGTAATTTTATACCAATGTTTTCTATTCCACCATTTATTTCAGTTCATCGAAAATATTATTTTGCCATAGACAACTTTTTGTTTTGCTGCCTTAAGTTAATCCACCCAATTACTATTTTAAAATATTATATGGCCTTAGAATTAGATTTTTATCTAACAGTGTTACTGTTTGCTACCCTTTTTAAGAATTGAAAATAATGACATGTATCCTCCAGAGAGAAACATTTTTTTTTTTGAAAAATGAAATTTTGTATAATTTCTTTATTAATGGAAATGATAAAATATAGATTTCTTTAAAGAGGTTCCCCATCTCAATCACAGAGAGCTATTTTTCTCTTTCATTCTGAGATCTAAGTCTCTTAGGAATTTATTAATTGGGAGCAGTTTCTATGTTTCTAATTATTTAAATTAATAACCCAAATTTATTTGTGCAGCTCAATCCAGATGTAAATGCTTTCCAACGCAAATTCGTTAATGAAGTCCGCAGATGTGATGAAATGGAAAGGAAGCTCCGATATCTTGAAAAGGAAATTAAAAAAGATGGGATACCGATGCTGGATACTGGTGAAAATCCAGAAGCTCCTCAGCCAAGAGAAATGATTGATTTAGAGGTATGTTATTATATGTTAACTAATTTTATTATTGAAATATTTTGTAATCATTACCCAATCATTGATGCTAAATTATTAATTTTAGGCAACTTTTGAAAAGTTGGAAAATGAACTTAGAGAAGTAAACTTAAATGCTGAAGCTCTGAAGAGAAACTTCTTGGAACTTACTGAACTCAAGCATATCCTTCGCAAAACTCAAGTCTTCTTTGATGAGGTAACATTTTAACTCCCAGTTTAGTAATGATCAATAGGTATATATTAATATATTACTGGAATTTATAAGGATTATAAGTTTGTAATTTCAGTTAAAGTTGGATCCTTTGATTTCTTTTAAAATTTTCACAGAATTATTTTTGTTATGAGTTTTTTAATTTATAATTCATGAAAGTTTATTAATTTTTGAATTATATTAGGTGTTGTTTTTTCACAGTATTATGAAGCTTAATTGTCTTTTCCATTTTGAATGATTGTAAAAAGTGTTAATTCTTCTAGAACAATTTTTTTAAGTTGGCTAATTATTGGAATATAGAGGTTTAACTTATGGTTTTATTTTTAAGGAATGTTGTGCACTGCATCGTTAGACATCCTGAGTATTATCCAATTTTATTTAATACATAATTTTAAATTTTCTGTGGGAATTTCTGTCTTTCTTTATTTTTGTTTCTTTGAATCAGCCATTTTATTTTTTTGCTTTAGGAATTATATCATTAATTTAAATTTTACTTTTTTTTCACTATAAATTGTTTTCAAGTAATGAAATGACTTACTTTTTTTTAGTGAACTCGTCATATGACAGTTAATCTAGTTTTATATGATTCATATTTTAAATATTTAGTGGTTTCTGTTTTTGTGGCAAAAAGGCACCACATCGGTTCCTTTCCCCGAATCCAAATCCTGCTGTTAGTACTTATTCCATTTTCAAAAATATATATGAAAGTTAGCTGTTATAACTGTTGTGATCCTTACAAAGTACTACAGCTAATATTTCCCAGGTTATGGGATTTTGTATTTAAATGTTCATAATTTTTTATTTTCCTTATTTTCACTGTCAGTCAATTGAATTTGGTGTGGTACCAGTAAGTAAACATTTTTGTTGTAAATACAATTAATTTAGTAGCTTAAATTGTTCTGGTTGTGCCCACAGTTTTTTTTTTCTTATTATTTCTTTACCTAATGCTTTTTTTCTTTACAATTGTGTTTTATATCACAATTTTATTACGGTGACGGCTTACTTATCTGTCTTGCATTTTGTAGCTGTAATACTTTCAGCTTGTGCTAAAATATTTAAGCATGTGGTTCAGGATTATTTTTAAATCTATTACTCATAATAATATTTTCTATTTTATTTTATTTGTAGAACTAAGGCATCTGTTAGAGACTTTTTATCGCTGTTATATTGTTCAGTTTCAGAAATTGTTTCCCACAGATCTTTTATTTCTGCATCTAGTTGATAAAAGAGCACCTTATAGATTTCCAGTAACATGTGGGGTGATAAGAAGTTTTTCTTCATTCTTTTGAGTTTATATAAATGTGTTTTCATTGGTTATTTTCTACCTTTAATAGTGCTTTCCACTATATTTTGAATGAAATTAAGGATATCTTCATATTTTTAAATTCCTTTATTTTAATTATTGTAATCAATTGAATAATGACATTTTAATTACTGTAATTTGTAAATGGCAATGGTGATGAAGTGAACAATAAAAGTAAGTGATTTATTTACATGAAATAAATATACTGGGAATCTTTCACTGAAAGCGAACGTACCGAGTAGCACAAGTTTAGGTATTACTTATTAACATAGAATAGTTGTCTCTGTGAAAAAGGTTTTTGGAAAGTTGGGGTTGAACTCATAAATAAAGAGTACATTACAATAGTGGCTTCTAAGTAATGCGACAAAAAGTCTCTTGTCTATGCCTGGCTTTCACTTTATTTTTATTTATACTTACACTATTGTATGTATTAGATGCCTTGATGTTTGTATTTTTTTTTCCTAAACATCATGAAGACATCTCTGACATACTTTTTTCCAGCACCATGTTTCCTAGCCCTTTTTACTATTTAATGATACTTATGAGTATTTATTTAACACTTAATCCAATCTTTTTTTACAAATTTGTTATATAAACTAAATTTGTTAATGTTTCATCTAAAACAAAATATATGTTCCTGTATGTGACTAGAAACATTTTGTATCAGCGGAATGCTTCATGATTGTTAAAGAGCAAAAAGACTCTAGCTTTCATTCATTTATTAATTTTCTCTATCCAAAGTTATTAAATTTTATGTATTTCTATTAAATTTTACAAATAGTGTTAACATTTCAAAATCATTTTTTAAATTTGTCAAGTGTTACCTTTACATCCTAATTCCATCCTTTTTTCCCTTCTAATTAACCTTATTCCTATGTGCGTGGTCTACGCGCGTTGTGGTGTTTGTTTTGCCAGAAACAGAGCCAATTCCAAGAGTCATACCAACAGATGTCAGACCCACGGCGGGAGGAGGAGCAGACGCTGCTTGGAGATGAATGGCTCAAGGCAGGAGGACAAGTCCTTAAGTTAGGGTATTTTCAATCTTCATTTATAATATTAATTCCTCTCAGGATTGAAACATCACTTGGAGTTAAAAGCTAATTTTGAAATTATTTTTTATTAATATAATTTTTTTTTTTAATGTCAAGTTTCATATGTTAAATATACACCTCAGAGGGTTACCAAAATGATATTCTTATTATTCTTGCCTCTTTCAATTTTATTCAGTAGGGTTATTTACTTTACTTAACAAAGAAATTTAGGGTTTTATTTTCCCATCCAACCACTTGACTTTAATATTCTATTTAAAGTTCATATCGATAGTACATTAAATTTTGTTGCTTTTATAGAAAATTAAATAAAAAGTTAATAGTTATTTTCACACACTGTGAGACTATCAGGCCTATTAAATTGATTAGTGGTTGATTTATTGAGGTATGTTTGTCATGTGTTACAATATTCTCACATTTTATTTTTAGGTTTATAGAATGTTACTTTTCTTCTGCTGACATGTTCGGCTTGGCCTTTTTTTCTCTCCATAAGAAACATTGTAGAAAATAATGTGAATATTAGATGAAAGATCCTGTATATTTCCATTGACCATTAATGAAAGCTTAAGATCATTTGTGGCTTATAAGGTGGCATTAAATTAAATTCAATTATGGAGTCATCCATGTTTATTTTTGGAAATTTCTCTGCCACCTGTTCCAAATTGAATAGTATTTTACAAGAGGTTGTATATTTTCAACAGATTTGTTGATATTCTGTTTTCTTTTGGACTATGAAGTACTTCGGTGTCTTGTATCAAAACATTGATCTTTCTGGCACTGTTAATTTTTTTTTTTTAATGTGCCATGTATTATAATATTCTATCACTATTTATTGAGTTGAAAACCACCAGTTCTTTAAAAAAAAAAAAAATTAAATAGGCGGCTTCATTTGTTCTTTAAATTTTACTTTTGTCTTTAAGTTTCTTTTCGATTGTGTTTATCTGGCTTTTCATGTTTACTCCAATTGTCCCCTGATTCTTTATTAGAAATTTGTTATTTTTTACTAAATGTGTGCCCAGTATACTTGCACTTCTGTTTAATGGTAGGATATGTTATTTAACAATTAGAAATTATCTTATTTTTACGTGAGCTTAATAGAGCAAATTTAATGTTTTAATGTTCATATTAATTAAATACTGAGTGTTGTAGGGCGATTGGATTCTGTTCTTTATTAGTTGAACTGTGACCCTCTTTGCCGCTTGGTTTCTCTCTTCTTTGGCTTCTCCCATTCTACTTTACCGTCCTTTAAGGTGAAGTAAGGTGGATTTGTATAAATATGTGATTTCTTTAGTCCAATTTTATGTGATCCACAACTTAGACTTTTGTTTCTTCTTCCATATTTCTATACGATTAATTGCAGTCAATTTATAAAGTCCTTACCATCTTGTTTGCATATTCAAGTGATGCTCTGTAACCTTATTGCATGTACACCATGCACAATTCTACTAATTAGAATTAAGTTAACTTATGTTCTTTCCTGTAATTCCTAATCCTCCCTACCCACAATATCAGAGTTGAACTGACTCGTTTTCCATTACTTTTTTTTATCAATAATTTTCTTAGTTAAATGTTTATAGCTTTAATACACTTAATCTTCCATCCTTTGTTTAAAAAAAAAATGTTTTTTTTTCTACTCTTTATTTTCCTTTACTATTAATATTGCTGTAATTTATTTATTCAGTAGTTGATTTTAGCTGAATGTGTAGTTAGAGAACCGGGGATAAAGTAGTTCTATGTAAATAAATCCTAGATTTTTAGATATAAAAACAGTAAAATACCAAATTTCGAGATTACTCAAGAATTTACACTCTGAAAACACATTTTATATGAATTTTCAGAATGATGTGCTCCAAAACAAAATGCATTAATTATATATTAATCTTCACTATTTTGAAATTCAGAATGAGTGACAATCATTTTAAAAAAATCTATTATTTTTTAGCGTTTTGGCGCAGAAAGACTTTTTTTTTTTTAATTGTGAGCTTCATGATTATTGTTTGTTTAATTTTTAAAATTTATTTCTAATCAGGAAAATTAGTAAAAAATTAGAGTTAAGATATTTTTTAAAGAATGAGGTGTATATTTATAGTAATTTTTTTTAACATTTCATAAAATATATTCTAGCAATAATTGTAATTATTGAGTTAATTAGTTTAAGATTGTATTTTCTTAATAAATTGGAGCCATTTATTTTATGTAAACAGTGTACTCCCTCAGAGCATATGCAAACATTAAGTAACCATTAATAGCAATCTAAATCTACATACATATATTTTTCATTAATATTTCTATTGGTGTAATGTGTTCTTTATTTCTATGATTACAAAAAATCTTATACCTTCTTGAAGGAAGATGTAGACATCTTGAGCACACTATCTATTAAGAGTTTAATTTGGTGTTGGATTGCTATAGTAGGTGGAGATCATTTCAATTCTGGCCATGGGTTCTCTTTTAAGGCTGCTTTGGTATTGAAAAAAGATCTAGATTTAGATAAAATCTATATATATTTTCATTTTTATGCATGTTTGTTTGGTCTCTGCATGATATGTGCATTTTCTTAATGCATGCTGCATGATTGGACTAATATTAACTATTTATTTTTTAGTATAAATATTTTTTTTTTACTTTTATGTTACATTTGTTTGTATTTTATAATAAAAAAATTCTAGAACTTTTATTTCTGATCTTTCTCCGCTTAGAATTATTATTATTAGTGGGAAAAAACTTTAAATGTTTATTAATAATTTGGTGATTTCTCAAGTGAGTGATACCTAAATTTTCAGCATTTGGTTGTTTAAGGATAGTTTTTCCCAGTAAGTTGCAACTTTCTAGTACAGTCGTATTAATGACTTATTTCCTACTAATTTGTTGCATAGTTCTTATAATTTGGTTTTATAATTTAATGTCTACTTTACATCTGTAAAAGATCATTAGAAGTAATCATATTTCTATTATTTTATTCTTCCTGCTTTTATTTTATTTGTTAGATCTGGAAAAACGGTTTTTTGTTTTTTTTTAAGAATATATTTGTTCATAAATCTTTGGAATTCCTGATGTATGTTTGTGACTTCAGATGAACTGATTACAACAGGAATCAAATGTTCTAAAATTGAAAGTATATTCAGGCCTTAAAACTTTTTATCTGCTCTTCAGTTAATTTTCTATAAAAGTGACCTTTTATTGTTTCATCTCGTAAACATTGTACAGAAAATACCTTAGAGAATTTACCTTTTTAAAAAATATATCAGACCCCATCCGTTGAATCAGTGTTTGGATCACTGGATAGTTGATTTAATTAGTTAAATAGTTAAAAAAGATTTGTTCACTACATGTATATTTGTACTAAAAGGTTCTTTTTGTTAAAATGGTAATATTAATTTTTTATTTATTGATATTTAAAAAAATACTTAAGGATTTAAAATTAAACTAAAATTAATTTTAGTTTAGCTCTGTTTAACTAAATACGAGGGTTGGCTGATAAGTCCCAGGCCTCTCAAAGAAAACGTTAAAAAAAAAATTAATTTATTTCTTAATATTATCTCCAGAAAGGCTAATATATTATTTGTCATATCGGTGTTATAATTTATTTATACTATCTCTGTTGTGCAATTTATCAAGGCCCTCAAAATAGCTATTTACCGCATCTCATTTACAAAGAAGGGTGGATTTTTAAGCAATTGGAACTTTAATTCGCTAATTTTTCCCGTTGCAATGACTGAACAGTGGACTGGCAAAACTCTAAAGTCGTCTTATTAAAAATGCTGTTGTTCAAAATCTAGCCAAGCTGCTGACCTGTAACTATAGATACAATATAGTCTTAAGCAAAACTAAACGATGCTAGCCTCTAACTGGTCTGGTGGTGCTATCTCTGTGTGAAGCCAAGGACTTATCAGCTAACCCTCATAGTTACACAAATAGTTACCTCACTTCTTGTTTGCCACCGTAATGGAAAGTAGGAACTAATAATCTATTTTATAATCACTACATTACTAATTTTGTGGACAAACCAATCAGACATAGTGAATTTCTGATACTTTTTCAACTTCAAAGTATTCAAAAAGTGATATCAATAAAAAGAACAGCACGGAATTTTTTGTATTTTCACCACTCCACCACTGCCTACAATGTTATAGATCTTATTTCTATTTTTTTATGATTTAAAGAGCTTATGTAAGTAGTATTTTCAAACAGCTTGTGTTCCAGTGCACAATATTCTTTAGTATTGCTGTAAGTTATGAGTCAAAATTCATAAAATATGTTGCCTCATTCTAAATGTAGCTTAATTGTCTCTGGTCTGGGCTTTTATGATCTTGATTATATTCAATTTTTTTTTTCTTTTTTAAATCTTCATGCAAAAGTGAATTCGATTTTTGTGGAATGAGTTTGTGCTCTTTGAAAAATATATTCTTTATAACTTGAACGTTTATATCAATCCACTTGATTGATATTGTTTTTTAAATCATAAAATGCATTTATTCTCATTAATAATTTCTGAAACATTGAAATTATAACAATACAATAGAACTAAATTAAATTTTTAATGTATACTTAAAGTAACTTCACTGTAAATACCAATTGTATGATCATAAAAAAAAAAAAATAATAAAAAAATAATGAAGGATTAGAAAGAATATAAGTTTGTATGTAATTTATAAAATTGTTTCGTATCGATATAGCTTATGCTGATTTTAAGGAAAACGTTTTATTGTGTGTCGTGTTTTTATGTATTTGTTTGTGATGGTGTCGGTGTTGATTACGCTTGCAGCAAGAAGGTGGTCTCAATTCAACAGAATCAATGACCCGAGCTTTGATCAGTGACGACTCGGTCGTCAGACAGACCAACGCTGGCCCCGTTCAACTAGGGTATGTACTCTCCGTTATAACTTTGAGAGTTATATAACTGTTTTACAGTTAGTTCATTTTATGCATTTAATTTATTAACTTCATTTATATCAGCTTGAAATTTATTTCAAAAAGTTTATAATGCAGTAAAACCTTAATTATCTGGTATTAAAGTAACTATTTCTTTAATTAAGTGGGTTTGCCTATTAGGTAAAAGAAATATTAAAATGACAAGGGGTGTTCCTATTATAATAATTTCTTTCCTTAAAGATAAAATGCAATATAAGTCCTATCAATGTAAAATTCATATTTACATTAATATTTCTTTATCAATTATGATCTTGTTTGCTTATTAACTTGATTAAATTCTTTTTTCTAAGTAGACAATGTTTTACACATATTATATATACATATTTATTCCTATTTAGTTTTTTTCTTGCCGTATTGTCTTTCTGTTTAATATTTAACTAAAAAGTAAATCTTACTAGTTATTTTAGTATGTAGTGTATTATGTTATGTTATTATGTGTCTAACCCTCTCTCTCCCCCCCCCCTCTCTCTCTCTCAATATATATTTATATATATCCACAAACCCACACACACATGCATTACTAATTACAAACACCGCCCAATATAGTTAATCAGTTATTAAAACTTAATATTTTATATTTTTGTTGAAGTTGGTATTTTTTAAAATTAATTTAAATTAATCATCTATAGAAGAGATTTTCGGTAAAAAAAAAAAATAATATCTTCCTAAACCATTATTGAAATTTTCCTTTTGTACTTCATTAACCCCCGTTAATCAAGGTTTTACTGTATTTATTTTTAAGGCATGAAAATAAGCTTTTGATGTGTTTATCTACTACTTACTGCTTAATATTATTTAAATTTATATTTATGGATGCTCAAAAATACAGTTTAAAATTGAAAGGAATTATGATGATGAATTTTGAACTTTAATTTGGTTGGAGAGCAAAATAATCTTTTTTTTATAAGTCTATTTTTAGTCTCTTTAAAGATTTTTCAGTATATGAATCATTTGATCGAGTTTTAGAAACTATGTAGATTTGTACAAAGGGTGTTCCAGGAGGAAATGTCCATAAATTGAAATGTTGAAGTAATTCAAGGATTAAGTCATTTAATAGATTTTGGATTTTCATGAATGTCATTTCCAGTGTTTTTCTTATAATGGGTATTCTGAGTGGAAAGCCCAGAAGTTGAATGGGTTATAGATATTCAAAATTGTTGCTCAGTGTCAATAATCTCATCTTCTTTTAACAATTAGTTTTCCAGATATGATTTTTTTTTAAGTTTTTCAAGAAGTCAATGATTTCTCAACTATTACTGAACTTTTTTCAACTTTTATATTCAGATTTAGAATTAATGGTGAATTTTCTACAAGATATCAATCTTTTGTAGAAAATGATTGCTTGGTTTAGTTGCATGGCCACAGCAGCCAAAGTAAACAAATTATTTACAGAAATACTCTGTAAAATCTCATGCTGTGAATTTCAGAGCTACCCTGTGTGTGGAATTGATAAAAGTTACTTCACTTTGTTAGCATCCCAATGTTAAAAACAGCATTTCTTAGTTAGTCTAATTTTGAAGAGATATTGAGGCTAGGTAATCACAAAAACTTTAGATGAAACTATACAAGTATCTAGTGTTTTTATTTGTCCTTGATTTGTTTTGTAATGCTGCCATGGCCTAACTGATGTTTTTATTGAATTTAACTGAAGTTTATCTCTCCTTGTTATGGTAGTTGGACCCCTTCCAAAATCCAAAAGTTTTGCTTCACTTCATCGCCTCAGATAACTTCTGCTGACCTGCTTCTGGACATTGTACCAGTCTCTCTCATGGATTCATATGTATTTTATATCTTTCATCTGTCTGACATGCGTTTTTTTGAGAAAATTTCATAATAAATTGGAACGGCTAAAATTGCATTGGTGCAGAAGGCTCCAATTTGAATCTAAATCTTCTGCTTCCAACTGGTGGAAAGACATTAAGTGTATTTATTCAAATTGTGACATACTTTTCATTCTAAGCAGAATAATTTTAATATACCAAGTAATGAAAAGACATCTTATCCCCTACCTCCTTAAACAAATACATTGATGCCTTTTATTACTTGAAGAGAAATTCACTACCTAATGTGTTTACATTCAGCTGTCAGTAATAATATTTAAGCTAGAAAAAAACGCCTTAATCCATCTTTACATGGTACGTGATAGCGACTGCAACGTCTCTACAAATCCCACAGGGTCCAAACGTGACTGTTGACAGACTAAATTATTTATCAGTTATTAAGTGATACAGCTACTAAGCCACCTCCCCCAGCAGCCCTGAAGAAGACCTACAATTTGGGTCGAAATGTTGGCTCTCCAATAAAAAGTTCTCCCTAAATTATTTATCATTTGCATCAGCAGTTTTAATGATAATTAAAATGAATACTAATTTTACAATTTTAAACAAAGCAGTTAATTAACTGTTAACAAACTAGTACTAGAAAGTGGTTATGTGATGAGCACTAATGATAAGGGATTTGCATTGTAAAATTTTACCAATTAGCATATCCATGTTTGAATTCCAAATATGCTGTAAAAAACTGAAATTTTTGAAAGTTTATATTTTCAACTATAACAAGTTATAACTCGTTTCAAGAATTTTTATTTCACAACAAAAAAACAAGGCATAACGTTTTTATATCACAAAATTTATCTTGGAAATTAGTTGTGGAATAGAAATTCTTGGAAAAATATTTTAAATATAAAATTATAATGTAGAAGGAGAAGTTTTATTCAATACTTGGTGTATTTACTCTTAAATGTTTTGATATTTATTGTGGTTCCCTGTTTGACAACATTCTTCTAATAAATTTTAATTAATCATAAAATCATATTTCCAAAGAAAGTTTGTTTTATATTTTAATCAAAATAAATCTTATTTATTATTTATATTATTTGTTAACAATAGATATTACTGATTTAAAAAGTAATCCAAGCAGAAATTTAAGCATGTTTCTTGTTCTTAATTAAATTTTTTTTTAAATGGAAGAAGAAACTGATAAAAACAAGCAAGGAGTAATGGGATGACAGGTGAATGATTATACAAAAGTAAAGAACTAATTGAATGAGTGGGATTGATTTAAAGAATAAAATTATAAAAAGTTATATTTTTTTAAACATTTTGCAATTTTTTTTTGTTATTTGTCGATTTTTTCAATTTCTGTAACACACAGTATAATATACGAACCGTTATTAAGCTGCAATATTTTTTAAGTGTGAGGTATGAATCCTCCTGACCATGAGCCAGTCCTTTATTTTAAATTAAACCAGACTGCTGGAAATGTTTGACAAAAATAAATGTTCCAGTACAACTATGTTTGTATTAAATGTTTAATTAGAAACTACAACCAGTATTAAATAGATAATTATATTTTTCTCTTAAAGTTTATGGTATATCAATATTGAAATTTAGAGGAAAAGACTCTTTGATAAATATTTAAACCAAAAAATGTGGAAAGCTTTTATAATAGTCTCTTTTATAAATAAATTTATTTTAATTAAAAAAATATTAAATTCTTCCTATTAAAAATGTTTATAATCATAAATTCTGCGATGGTATGGAATTCATTGCTCAAATAAATAAATGATAATGTGAAACGTTTAGTAGATAAATGAAGAGAATTAGTTTGAATAAATTGGTCTCTCCACAAGGGTCTTGTTTTTTTTTTATAAACCTGCTCCTTTTTTTTCTTTTAATTTGTGGTTTATTTTATATATAATTTTAAATATTAATATTTAATAAATTTGGTTAATACTTTTTTGTTAAATTAGATTTTCTTTTAGTATATTAGTCTTTAATGAACTATTGTATTATTTGAACTATTTTGTTTCAATTTGAATTTTTTGTTCTGAGTTCATTTGGCCATTTTTTACTTACAGGCCACTTGCCTTCTACCAATGATGCATGTTTGTTTTTTGTAAATCATGTTCATTCATAGTTCAGATGTGTGTACGTGTGTATTTAATTTTGTTTTGAAGTTATACAGTGTGTGAGATTTGTTTGTTTTTTTAAATTCAAATGGTTTGTGAAATATGTAGCTTATGATGTATATATTTTTCTGTTTGCTTACGCTATGTCAACACTCAGTGTTGACTTGGAAGGAGCGCGTAAATTGATGATGAGGTGAGCTCAAATATCTATATCTTTCAATTTAAAAGGTTTTTTTAATTAAGTTTCTATAATTTAAACATATATATAAAGCAAGCCCGTGAGAAGCATGGTCAAATTTGAAATGAAATAGTGGAGGACTTTTTTAGTTTATTGTTTTAATCATGATTATTAATGGATTTTAAGTTTGTTTATATTTTTTATAGTTTTGTGCTACTTGGTATATTTACAAAATATATTGAGTTTTTAGTATTCTCACTTATTAATTGCTGTACTTTTGTTTACTGTGGGTTTTTGCCATAATGGAAACCCATGAAATTTATACCTATACAATTGGTTTCTTTCACCCACTCAGAACCTGTGCTAATCATTCATTTTATATTGATTAGTCATAGTTTATTGTTATTAGTTTTTTTTCTTAAAAGCCTGATTTTGATAGTGGCACTGAAAGGGTTCAAAGAGACCAGTGATCTTGTAAATTATTGTAAGTTTGTTTTTTAATTTTGATCTTGGGTGAAAAAGTCATTATGTATAATTCATTATTTATTTATTTTATTGACTACTGTGCATTATTGAACTGATTATATAATTATTATTTTTAATGGTGTTATTAAAACATTTTTCATCCTTGGTCTTATGAATCTTTAAAAATTATTATTTAAAATAGTTAAAACTCATAAATCATTTTTTGAATGTTTTTATTTAATATCAGGTTTGTTGCTGGAGTGATACTACGAGAAAGAATCCCTGCATTTGAGCGGATGCTGTGGCGAGCCTGCCGTGGTAATGTGTTTCTTAGACAAGCCGAAATTGAAAATCCGTTGGAAGATCCTTCAACGGTTAGTTTTTTATTGTTATTATTTATTATATTTTTTTTATACTGTAAAATTTTACCAATTAGCATATTCATGTTTGAATTCCAAATATGCTGTAAAAAACTGAAATTTTTTATAGTTTATATTTTCAACTCTAACAAGTTATAACTCGGTATAATTTTTTACAATGAATTTAGCTGTTTCCGTTTTTGTAAGAAATTTTATGGATAATTAATTGACCCAATGCTTATAATCTAAAGTCTCAAAATGTTAATGAAATAGTAGTTAATATAAACTGGTCCTCATGTTAACAATGATCTAAGTCAAAGCTTCTAGAGTAAATAAGTTGCTATGTTTCCACTTTTTAAATTATAAACATTTATAATTTATTAATTTTATTGGTATCTATTATAATTGTTAATCATTCTTAATAAGTTCTAAAATCTTATTTATACTTTTTTAATATTTCAGGGAGATCAAGTATACAAATCAGTGTTCATAATTTTCTTCCAAGGTGACCAACTGAAAACTCGAGTGAAGAAAATATGTGAAGGATTTCGAGCCACTCTGTATCCGTGCCCAGAAGCTCCTGCTGATAGAAGGGAAATGGCTATGGGAGTTATGACTAGAATTGAAGATCTTAATACTGTCAGTTTCCATTTAAATTTTATTTATTTAAAAACCTGATTAGTTAAGTTGTGGTCAATGAATTTTACACTAATAAGCCCCAAATAAATAAGTTTTACTTATTTGTGTAAAATTCATTGGATGCCCCTACTGATCATTTTCAACATTGTTCTAGATAAGTAAGGCCAACAATTCCATCATCAAAAATAATTTATTAGCTTTAATACAGATTAAGTTTTTTTATCCTCATTGTAGGATTATATTAAATGTTATATTCAGATTCGACTAAGGACTAAAATTGAATAGTTTATTTAAGAAAGTATATCAATTCTATCTGACCAGATATCAGTAAAACCTAGTGATTGTAGTCTTGCATATAATATAAATAATTCCACAATTAAATACAGTATGTTTCGTAAGTAATTTAAATTAGTCAGATGTTGAGAATAAAAAAATAATATTTATACAAAATGCAGTTAAATATTTTGAATATAAAAAGAGATAGGTAAAATTACCAGAAATGTTTTAACCAACTTAAATGGAATTTGTTAACCAATCAAAAACTAAAGCAGACCAATTTTCATTTCAATTTAAACCATCCCACTATTATAAGAATGGTTAAAATAAAAACATTTTCTCTTATACATTAACAAATGCAACAAATAAAATTAACAAACAGCAATTTCAACAAGATACAAATAAATTTATTGCTAATCAAAAAGTAAAAAGTCTCAGAAAGCCAAAAACATGAAACTGTAATGCTTATTCTGCCAAAATCATTGGAAACTCCTACTTGTCAAGTTTTTAACAATAAACAGAAATTAATTAACTAACTTAACTAATTAATTAACTTAACAGAAAACATTAAATCATATTTAATTTAGTATCTCCATGTTTGTTAATAATTTTTTTCATAAATGTTCAGGTTCTAGGGCAGACCCAGGATCATCGCCACAGAGTGCTTGTAGCTGCTGCAAAGAATATAAAAAGTTGGTTTATCAAAGTACGAAAAATTAAAGCCATTTATCATACTTTGAATTTGTTTAATCTTGACGTTACTCAGAAGTGTTTAATCGCGGAATGTTGGGTTCCTGTTTTGGATATTGAAACAATTCAATTAGCCCTTAGAAGAGGGACTGTAAGTAATTATTTGATTTCTATTTAATAGAAAGTTTTAATTTTTAAAGATTTTTTCAGTTTTTCACATTTTCATTGTAGGAAAGAAGTGGTAGCTCAGTGCCGCCTATTCTGAACAGAATGGATACATTTGAAGATCCTCCGACCTATAACCGTACAAATAAGTTCACCACTGGCTTTCAAAATTTAATTGATGCTTACGGTGTTGCCACATACCGTGAGATGAATCCAGGTAATTTTATATTGTACAATCTGTTTTGTCAATATAAATTGTATGGGTGTACAAGTTCAGTGAATGGCTGTTATTTCCTCCTAAAACAAGGGGGAAAATGTCAGTGAAAAAAATTAATATAAAATTATGAATCAAGGATACAATTTGTCTGGGCGTGCAGTCATTTATAACACTAAATAAGGTTAACTTATTTATTATAAGTTCTGACGTTTCGGCCTACAATGTAGGCCATCTTCAGGGCTAAGAAGGAAAAACAGGAAAATAACTATAAGAACATTGCAGTACTAAGAATTATAGAATAATATATAGAGTATAGAAAAGTGGAGAAATATAACAGGATAGATTATAAAACATATATAACAATGACAAAATGTGTGAACAGAAAGGTGATAAAGTAAAGAAATATAAAAAGTAAGATACAAAAATTTTATATTTCTTTACTTTATCACCTTTCTGTTCACACATTTTTTTATCCTTATATATCTTTTATAATTTATTCTATGTTATATTTTTCTACTTTTCCATACTGTATATATTATTCTATAATTCTTTGTACTGCCATGTTCTTATAGTTATTTTTAAATACCAACCAAATGAATAGGAAGGGATACAGAGAAACAAATGAAATTACCTAATTAGGTTTACAGTTCTTAGTAAACTAATAGGTATTAAAGTATAAGTTCATTTTTTTGCTGTTTCCAAGAAATGATTAGGTCCCTCTTATTTAAGTTCATGGAAAAAATCATTTTAGTTTTCTTCAAATTTTATTTAAAATAACAATAATTTTAACAATACAAATAAGTTACTGGATGATCTGATCAAATTAATTAAAATTACATTTGAAAAAAAAAACAGTGGTGTTAATTGAAAGTTTGGATAACTGATGTTCTGATAATGGATGCTCCACTGTAATTGAAACCAAAAAAACCTGTACCACTACAACCCGAGAAGGGTCTGGGGTTCAGTCATGGACAATGGTTGTGCAGGGAGGTGATTTGTCCTATATCACGCTCAACCGCCAGATTTTTCCCCTTTTTTGGGTACCCATTTAAGAGGCTGGGTGAGTCCCAGGAGGGTCCTAGATCCATCTCCGGCTGCTATCAGACTAAATAAAAGTCATGGCCTGCAGTGGGATTTGAACCAGGATTTTCGGCATGGCAACTCAGTGCTCTACCACTGAGCCACTCCGCTCCCCAATTGAAACAAAAATAAGAAGATAAATCTGTTGCAATGCCACAAAAGCTTCTTGTGATCTTGATATAAATAAAGTTGAGATTGATTATAATCAGATTTTTTTATCGAATAATTTAAAAATAACAGACCAGTTTATCCATAAGAAAAATATTGTTACAGCATAATTTTAGTGTTCAATTAGTGATCTATAATTGTGAGTGTTCAGTCGTGAATCATCTCATAAATTAAAATTAGAATCTCCCAGATCTAGTTCACAATTTGATTCCATGCCGACGAATAAAGAGGACTTTGTTTCCCCCACTCCCTCTCTAGCACTTCACTTCATCTCTCTTCGCATCCAGACTCCAAGCTACCCACATATTTCTGCTCTGCTCGACAAAAGCTAACCTCGCCGTTCACCGCATGATATTCGCCCATAGCCCTGGATCGCCTAGCAGAAGACACAAGAAGTGTACACTCGATACCACCAGATCGCCTGCTAACCAAAGACTATCAGAGCTCAGGAAACGAATCCTTCGCTTCAACTGTAAGTCCGCCTTTTCTCATTCAATTTAATAACCACAAAGACAACATCATATCATTCGCTGTTCGAGATAAAGACTCTATAAGCAATCACCATGTGGCCTACTACATTGCCCAGTGTCAGTGTGCTCCTATAACTATTCCTTAAGTTCAAAACTAATATTTAATCTTTTGTGTGTCTCTTTCTTGTTAATTTGTTCTAAGTTATATTACTCTAGTTTGTTTATGTTTCCTTTATTTTTCTTTAATTCTAATCAATGCATAACCTTGTAATTATATTTAAAATTAATAAACTCCACATGTTTCAGTATCTGCCCAATTTATTTAAAACCCCGACTCTATTCTACTAATACATCATATTTTATTATTTATCCCTTTTTCTATTCAGTCTAATCACGCCCGTAGAGTGAGTAAATGAGTATAGTTGTGTCATTGCTTAGTTAATAAACAGAATGCCCTCTCTTTTTACCCAAAAATTCATAACATGAATAATAGCAGTTTATTTTTAATTTTCAGCTCCTTACACCATTATTACTTTCCCTTTCCTATTTGCTGTCATGTTTGGTGATTTGGGACATGGAGCAATTATGACTATCTTTGCAGCTTGGATGGTTCTCCAGGAAAAGCCTCTAGCTGCCAAGAAAACCGATAATGAGGTTTGCCCTTTAAATTTTATCAGCCAATTAGTTTGTGTTAAAATTAAACTATTTTTAAAATTTTAAATGTAAAATGATTTCATCATTTGTTGCACCTTTAATCCTAAATATTTTTACTGAAGGAAAATGACCTTATCAACCTTCTTTAGGTTTTTTTTTTTTTTTTTATATACTGCTTTGCTTGTAACTTAATTGGTTGAGAATTAGTTAAAATGTTCTAAGAATCTTTATAAGGGTAATATTTTGTAAATGTTTTACTGCTTGAAATAAGCCACTTTTAAGTAGAATAATATCTTAAATTAAGAACTTTCAATATTTCCTGTATAATGAATCAGTTAGATACCTTTCGAATTGAAGACGATTTTTCTTGTTAAAGGTAGGGAAAAAAAGTAATCGCAACCCCAGAGATTCTTCGGATAAATCTTCAGATTACAAACTAATATAAAAGAAATGCAAATTGAATTAATGACCATGTTTCATTTTCCCCAAATTTTGTTGTAATATTTATTTATGGACTAGGAAACATTATCTTGCATTACGTATTTTCCTTCAATATCGAAAAGAAAGGAAATTCATCTTCAGTAAAAATACATCACTTTGTATACTTGAGCTCAATATTCATAGATGTCCAAACTAACACCAAACTTAAAATTTTGTATGGATGGTACAAAAATGTTTATTGATAATCATGGAAGATCAATATAATTTAATAAAGAAATAATTAATTTGTAGTTTTAAATAAAATAAATTTAACTCTTAAATAAATATGGTTTATTGATTTCATAAGTTGGGTGATTAAATAAATTTATATTATCTTTGAAATATGTTTTTTTTACACATTTATTTTTCTTATTTAAATTTAAATATTATAATGCATTTTTATTTAAAAGAATTAATTTTGATTTTCTTTTAAGATCTGGAACATCTTCTTTGGAGGACGTTATATCATCCTTCTTATGGGCTTATTTTCAATGTACACTGGCCTCATTTATAATGATATATTTTCAAAATCTTTAAACATATTTGGTTCTCACTGGACAATCAATTACAACGTGAGTACTGTTAACAGCAGTAAATTCTTACAGTTAGATCCAAAGACAGAAGATTATATTAAATCACCATATCCCATTGGAATTGATCCAGTTTGGCAGGTAAATTGCAATTCTCGTATCTATTTTAATTTTGATTTGTTATTGGATATTTAAGTATTTTTCATTGCCTTTTTTTACTTAGATGGCAGATAACAAAATTGTTTTCTTAAATGCGTATAAAATGAAGATATCTATTATTATTGGAGTTTTCCACATGTTGTTTGGAGTATCGCTCAGCCTCAAGAACTATAGGTAAATATTATTTTTTCTTTGATTCATTTACCTCATAATTTTGTTTGTTCTAATCACTAATTTTATGTTTTTACTTCAGATATTTTAATAACTACTTATCCATCTATTGCGAGTTTATTCCTCAATTGATTTTCCTACTGTTTTTGTTCTTCTACATGGTTGTTCTTATGTTTATGAAATGGATGATCTACTATCCAGAAAGTGGTAAGTTTATTTAATTTAGTACATAGGTTAATACGCTAAAACCATAAAATGTTTTAACTATAAAAAAAGATTACTTGTAAGTGATACTTGTAAATGATTACTTGTAAATGATTACTTAAATATTTTTAAATAATGTTTATTAAACAATTTAAATTATACTATTTTTGTTTTACTTTTGAAACATCGATTATAAAAAGAGAGTATTGAAATATTACAAAATTAATTTTCTGAAAAATATGTCGAAACAGATCCGCCCATTAATTTTTCCTAATTATTATTCCTAGGTTCTGGCTATTGATTATTTAGTAACTACTGAACTGAATTAAATGGTTTATAACTTTTTAGAAGTTTGTAAATACAAGTTAAATTCTAATAAAATGTTTGATAAAGTTATCTAGATATCTGCCTAATTAGAAATTAGTAATATTAATTATTTAGTTTCATTCATTCTTCCTTGCCATTTTGATAATGTATCGAGTTTACTTACAGTCAATTTTATGTTTATTTCTAACATTTATATTTCATTTGTTCTATTCAAGTAAAAAATTAATTCTATTAAAAAAAATTGTTTATAAAGTTGACTGGCTTACATCAATTCATTCTCATGAAAGCAAGATATCTATTTATTTTTTTTTTGCACTTATAAATAAAATCATAAACAAAACATAAGTTTTCATCATTTTTTGATCTCATGAAAAATGTAATGTTTATACACAAGATCTATCTTGTTCACTTTGAGAGACGAGCAATCATTGGTTACACTGACTATTTTTTAATTGCAGAGGATGTTTTGACTTCTCCATACTGTGCACCATCCATCCTGATAACATTTATTAATATGGTGCTGTTTAAGCCGAGTACACCACTTCCTGATTGTGATGTAAATATGTATGCAGGACAGGTAAGAAACTTATATTTAACCATAACGTGTTTCCTAATTTCTTTTTATTTCATTTAATCGTTAAATTAACTTATGTTTTAGGATTTCATCCAAAAATTATTAGTCATCTTTGCAGTAATTTGTATCCCCTGGATGCTTTTGGCTAAACCTATTATAATCATGAGGGGAAAGAAGAAGGAGCACCAATTGGTATGAGTTTTTTTTTATAATCTATTTTACTCCTTTTATTTTTTTATTGCTCAATTGAATTTATTCATTTTCCTCATGCTTTAATCTAATTTAAAAATTTTCTTATTACAGTGGAATCCCGATATTTCGTATCCCGATTATTCGTATTTCCGGCTAATTCGTACAAATTTGCCGGTCCCCAGAGAAAATCCCGATAAATGGTATAAAATCAATGCATTTCAGACCCCTCGGTAATTTGTATTATTTTTATGCTCGAGGTCACTTATAACGTCATATAATTCGTATTTCCAGCTTTAAAATTTCGTTACTTAGTACTGTTTTCGAAAGGGAGGGAGAGAACAGTGAAACAGATATGGCAAGGAGCAGAATGAGAATAAATCCTTTCTAGGAAATCACTCAATTTCTATTGGTTTTATACACAAGTATGTTTGTACTGTTTAGAGGCACAGTAGATCCTATCGTTTTTTACGGGAGAGTGAGTGAGAGAGACATGTTTTCTTAGAAATCTCATAAGTAATTCGTACTGTTTTCACTCAAAGAAAATGAGGGGAGTTCTAGGAATTTTATTAAGCTTTTCTTACAATCACACTTTTATTTACAATTCAGTCTCGTTTTTGTTACCGTTGTGACACGTTATCATGCCTCCAAAATACGTTAGCCTCTCTATTGAAGAGAAACAACAAATCATAAACGCCATGACCAGTGGCTGTAAGCTAATTGACGTATCCAAGCATTTCATCGTCCCTGGTTTCACGATCACATCAATTGTGAAGAACAAGGACAAAATCACTTCCTAGACTTGTAGAGAACTTAAAAAAGTTGTTCGTACAAGCAAGGAATTCAAACCAGTTGGAGGTAATATTTGAAGGGAAAAAGCCCGAGTTTTCACAGAAAAATGGGAATTGGAGACTTTCGTGCAAGTGAAGGACGGTTCGATAGATTAAAAAAATTGTATTAATACGTTTTTTAATTTTTTTTATTTTGTACTCCCGATAATTGGTATTCCCGATAATTCGTACCAAATCTTCAGTCCCTTGACCATACGAATTATCGGGATTCTACTGTATTACATTTATTTAATTTGAATTTAATCTTCCTTTTGTTGCGATTCTCCAGTTGAGCAATAACCACATTGGTTCTGAAAATGGTGACATCGAAGGAGGTGTCCCTCAGACAACTCCTGATCCAATCTCCCATGGCGGTGGTAAGCACGAGGAGGATGACATGACAGAGATGTTTATCCACCAAGGCATCCACACTATAGAATATGTCCTTGGTTCAGTATCTCATACTGCTTCATACCTTCGGCTTTGGGCCTTGTCTTTGGCTCATGCTCGTAAGTTTTAGATTTAAAAAAATATGATGGATTAAAATGTATAAAATTAATTATTTTTGTTTTGTAGTAAACAAGTTAATTAGTTAGCATGGTATGATGTACATAATAAAGTAATGTGCAATAAAATCAGAATTAGATGGAATCTAATTGGATCAAAACTTGCGGACTAGAAATTTTTGATTATTGGAATCATATTATATGAAAGAACAGATTGTTTTTAATTGTTATTGCCGATTCCTAAAACTTCTTATCTAATTTTTATCCAATTTTAATTTTTAAAATATGTTATTTATGTTAGTTGGAAGGTTTAGCATTGCTATTTTAAAATAGTTTGAGAAATTATAACCATTTTTGTTTTAATCCTTTTCCTTGAAAATGTCTAAAAGAAAAGAGATTGAACGATGTTTTGTTGCGTTTTTTTTAAATATTTTAAAGGTAACCCACAATTAACATTATTATTAGTGCTAATGTTAATTGAGGGTTACCCAAATAAAAATCTACAATAAATCAAATTTTTGTATTTTCATTTTACTTTTATCAAAACTACCAGCATAATAAATATTACAGCTAATTAAATTATTTATAAAATCCAAGTTGACCGATCCTAGTATGGTAATAATTCTTTCCAATCGATGTTCAGTTAACTCATTAGAACAATTTTGTTTTTATGATGTAAGGAAATTATAATTAATTTTCATTTTAACATTTACAGAACTGTCTGAAGTGCTGTGGAATATGGTCCTCAGTAAGGGTTTGAAGTTTGAAAGCTGGATCGGAGGAATCATCCTTTGGGCTGTTTTCTCTTTTTGGGCAGTGCTGACCGTTGGGATTTTAGTTCTCATGGAAGGTCTTTCTGCCTTTCTTCATACTCTTCGATTGCATTGGTGAGCATTCTCTTATATTTAATAATTTCATTTACAATTTATTTTCATACTCAATTATCTTATAAATTCAATGCTACAATAGACTATTTCAATTTTTGAAATGAGGTTCCTTGTGAAATCTACAAAATAAGTATATGTCTCTATGAAACTAAAATATTGGATTGGAACTTATCAACATTATTGTTCATGAACTATAACCATTTTTGTACTGTTTTTTTTAATTAAAAAATATTTTATTTTAAATTGCTCTTAATAATTTTTTTCATAACTTTTGATTAAACTTAAGGTAATAAAAATGAGATTATTTATTTGTTGCTTGCTTAAATCTGATATATGTTTCGTTTGTTTTAGGGTTGAATTCCAGAGCAAATTTTACGGTGGTGTTGGTTACACATTCCAACCATTCTCATTTGAAGTTATATTGGAGCAGGCTTCTAATGCTGCTGAGGAATAATCTCACCTGTAATTTAATTTAATTGTTTTTAGTACTTAATAATGTAATAAATAATTACCTTCCGAAGTCGAATATAGTAAAATTCAATATTCTTATTATACATCCTAAGTACTATATCTGTGGAAATGCTTTAATTACAAAAGCAAATACGCGTTAGCCTTTTAAAGGCTTTTTCTAATTTGATTTCATGTTTATGAACTGACATAAAAGGTAGTAATGAATTTTGTATATTAGTATGTAAATTTTCATTCCACATTATCAGTTATTTTATCTATATTTTTGTGTAATTTTTAAGATTTATTACTGTTAATTTATGTAAATTACGTGAAAGTTATAAATTATTACATTGTTTTGTAATATGCCATATCAACTTCCTCTTAGCTACTACTTGTTATTTTTAAGAACATTTATGATGATATTTAAATTCACAATTAGAAATCTACTGTTAGCCAGAAGTATTATACTCCTAAAGTAGAATTGTAACTGTGCACAATGTGTTTAATGAAATATTTATGGTTAGTGCTTAAGTGTCTATATTAAATAATTATTATCTGCAACATTTTTTAAATCTCTTTTATTCCTATATTTCATCCTCATTGAGAGTTTGCTAGATGTAGATCATCATTTTACAATAATTGTTTCTTCTTTGCTATATGAAGATATCAAGGCAATAGTAAATATCATTCACGAATCATGATGAAAATAGAATAGCAAAATAGAAAATAGTAACTTAATTATATAAATAATAATGAAAAAGTTATTTTCTTAGGATAGTAATTTTTTCAGCTTATACAAACATATTTGAATGCCTGTGTCTTTATTTTAAACTTCCCCATTTATTTTTAACAAGTTTAAGGGACAGTAATACAGAAATTGGTTGTAACTTAGTAAGATGAAATTGGTTGAAACTGCACCTTTGACCAATTTCTACAGTAATCTCATGAAAATCTTTTAGGAATTGATTACAAAATTAATTTACCACATTTCAAAGATACTATTACAACCAAAAAAACAAAGCAACTATGGCTGACATTGTAAAGTCTTCCTTCAAAATGACTTAAGACTTATATTTATATAAGGAGAAATCTCCTCGGAAGTTATGAAGAATTGACCTTTCCAACTAGAATTGATTGTTAATGCCAAGGCAGTGAGTCTTCATCATGGTTAAAAATGATACCCAAGATTGAGGCTTATTCAGTGAAATAGCCTAAGATATTTCAGGCCAGGGACTGAAAACAAGTGAGGGGTTCTCCTACTTATAGACTGAAGCAGAGGTGAATCATACATCTTGAAGGTAGCAGGGAAAAGTTGTTCCTCAAAATTATTTTGAAGGAACGTATCCTAGAAATGGCCTAACAAAAAACTGGGTTATTGAGGTACATCTAGTCACTTGATGGTTCCTGATGCACCAGATACTTGGAGTGCGGGCACTCAGCACTTTGTATTCTTGATAAAACAATATTCAGGTGGTGAATGCCAAGTGAAAGAATAGCTATGGAGTTCCCAATAAGAAAGCTCACATCATGAAGATCCAGGAGGTCGCGCAAATGTTGGAGTAAGAATATACTCATCATCCAATTTAAAATAGGCTGTGGTGTATTTCAGCAAATGTGCTGCGAGCTCTATACCGGCATAACAAAGGTTTAGAACCGAGCTGCTGTTGAAACAATGTTGTAAAAGTGGCCATCACTTCGAGAGTTGTTCCCCTGGGAAGGAGAAAGCCAAGGGATGTGATTGTTATAATACCTAATTTAAACCTCAGACAACATGGTGAACACTGGTGTAAAACCTGTTACATCAGATATGGCTGCTTCCTCTTCATTCTCGCCTCAGTGTACCTGCCAAAAGTAATCGATATTGAATAGAGTATAAAATCCTCTGTGGAGGCGGTCACTGAAATCAATTCCTGAAGCACAGGCTTTGGGGTTTCAGTCCAACAGACAGAAAGGTGCCAGTCACAGTGAGTTTATCGCAGGAATTCAACCAATGAACTCCCTGTCATTCCCACGTTCTCTGGGCCAAGAGAGGAGGGTTGGATAGACGTTATGTTGTCATCCTATACACAACTATCGATTGCAACTTCCGATATGAGACAAGCACAGCGACTAAGATGCAGTGGCATTCAGCTTGTCACGGAATGCAAGATACTTCCACGGAATATTAAAAAAAAAACATGTAACCCTAGAGAGCAGCCTGCGATGGTGGAAAAACTTGTAGTTGAAAAGTGGGGGCTGGCGAGTTTAAAACGTAGCTCAGTAGTCATTTAGCATGCTGCCGAGGAATCTCTTCAGCGTCAAAAGGTAAGAGACCTACCCCATGGTAGTATACGCCACCATTGACCTCTCTAAAGAGAGATATCTGCAAGAGCTGGTGTTCATATCACAAGTGCAGGCATGAGGAAGGCTTGCTGCTCTAAAGGATGGACACAAATACAAAGCCAGGGTATACGAAAAGGATGTTTATGCACAGAAAATAAAATTCTGGTTCATATTCATAGGGAATGAGTCTACAAAGAATTTCTTGGCTCCTCCAGGGAGGCCGATGATACACCGGGAATATGGCAGGTTATTATAGTTTTCATGCAATGTGGTGATCAGGCGGTCACTCTCGAAGAAGCAGCAGAGATAATTATAAAATTGACATAACTAAGGACATTAAGGCATGCCACTGTATATCCGCCTGACGTATGTAAGTACACCATGGAACTCCATAAAGATCATCTACAGGCAAAAGACTGGTCGGACCCCAGATTTAAAAGCTATTGGCGCTGCAATGGTCAGGAGTAGTACATCATATTAAGGGAATAGAGGATAGTATGCTGACGCTCCTTAATAATTGCTTTGGTGGTATGTGATTTCCTAAAAGCTAGAAAATTGCGGCTTTCAAAGCTCTTTTCAAGCCAAACTAGCTTCTTCCTGTTGTGAGCAAGGTATTGGTAAACCAAAGTGATTACCTTCAAGTGAATGAAGGTGATCAAGATCAAGAAATCCTCAGCAATATGGATGCACAAAAGGCAGAGGGGCTGCAAACGCTATACTGAGAGTGCGAAAAAGAAAGTAGACGAGAAAGCGGAATTATTCTACTCCTGTTTGACATTTGATATTTTCCGTATTTAACAGCTTGTAGTAACCGAGTGTACTTCATTAGCGTCAGAAATATGAAATCCCTGGCTACTGTATGCCTTGTTGAAGCTACCTGCAGTACTGGACAATACTTCGAATACTTCGAAGTAAAAGACACTGTGAAGAACTATGAGCCCCCAGAGCCCTGAATTAAAGTTACGAAGTATTCCGTAAAATTAAGAAAGACATTGTGAAAACCTTCCTTATTAGGGTTCTGACTGTGAAAGTCACAATCTCAATTTTTCAATTAAAAATAAACCGATCCCAATTTAAAACCAAGTAAACTTAGCTTGCAATAAATGTTCTTAAATATTTTATTAAAAATAGCAAAACGGATTAACGCCTGATTCGTACATAGAAGCTAACTAAGTTAACGAATCTATCATCACTCAATTTATAAAGAAAAGAAATGTTGAAGAATTTGATTTAACAGTCGAGATGTTCATTTGGATTTTTAACAGGAGTATAGTTTAAAAAAAACTATAACTATAACGAAGTTAAAACAGTGCACGGATTCTACTGCCGTAGGTTGATTTTTAGCTAAAGCAATCTTCTACGTCGTGAAGATCAGTTCATCTTGAATGTCTGACTAATTTCTGCTTGTCTTAGTTTTCTCTATCTATTTCAAATGTATCTATATTCTATCCTTATTGCGAAAATACCTTATACTGGGCCTCTGTCTTAGACTTTGGTGGCGAAAACCGGCCACAATGAAGCGATGAAACGGTCCAAAGTGCTGATACTTATTGAAGAAATGATATACTACCCTCAGCTCCGAGATGCATAAGTAATGAAAACTTCAGTAATGAAATTTATAGAGGATAGAATATTATTCAATTAGTTCTGGTAAAACATTTCACCTTTAAACTCAACAATAACATGACTGAGTATTTTGTTTTGACTAAGAATGCGCATCGAAACTCAAGATGATGTTCATTTCCACCGTAATGTATATATCAAACCTAAACAAAAATCATAATCAGCATGCTTCTTGAAGAGCCATTGTATCGAACTTGGTTTACTATAGTCAGTTGATCAAAAGCCCGAGGTGTAAAAATGTCCTCACGTTCTACGTAACAATTTTTCGTAAATTGAAGATATGCCCATTTGACATTGCCAAGACGACATTGACAGTGATCAGTCCCACTGAGGCTGTTCATTTTTTAGCTTTCGTAACAATATATCTTTTACTTAGAAGAGTTTGCTAGCCCTCTTGATAAATCCTCCTACTTGTTCCACTTCGATCTTCATTATCCATTACGACGTTTAAAATTTGAAGAAATAATAACATAATTATTAAGAACGTTTGATCTGAGGCACTTCATAGATTATTAAATTAAAGATTGGCATTAAAAATTCAATAAAAGACAACTTATGCCATATTAAAAAGACATTGCTAAAACTATACTGCTATGAATTTAAATATTTAATACTAAAGTTGGTTCAACATTACTTCAATACAAGGATGTCTAAATCGAGATTGGACTCGCCCCATTTTTGGCGGGAATGAAATAATGGTGGGAAACTTTGTAACCTGTTCAAATATTTTGGTATTTCAGATAGGTGTAGTGGTATATTTAGGGGTAGTAATGGAAGAGGTTTGAATTTTTGTGTTTTAGTATTATCACAAAATCGTGTAGCTTTTATTTTGTAATGGATAAATATGTTAGATTAGAAAAAATTGGCGAAGGTACATACGGTATTGTTTACAAAGCAAAACATAAAGAAACTGGACAGATAGTTGCATTAAAAAGAATTAAGTTAGATGCGTAAGTACACAAAATCAATATTCTAGCTGCTTATAATTTAATTTTAGTTACTATTTATTAGTTTTTCTAGTCCATAAAGGTGTTTATGGATTGTGTTCACTTCTTTGTTCATATCAATAAAAGCATTTGTTTATGAATTAGGCTTAGATTATTTATATTTTTCATAATTATATGAGGTGATTTTTTTTTTTTAGGGAATCCGAAGGGATTCCTTCTACTACATTGAGGGAAATTGGACTATTGAGAGAGCTAAAACATCCAAATATAGTTGCACTTTTAGATATTGTTTTTAGTGAAGACAGTAATTTATTTATGGCATTTGAATTTATGCTGGAAGATTTAAAAAAGTTTTTGGATGGTAGAAAGAAAGAGTTACCTAAGGGCCTGGTCAAAGTTAGTATTTATTTTGATATTAAAATTTTAATCTTGAATCATATAAGTATTATTTAATTTTAAATCTTAAAGTGGAATTCTAAAATATTATTTCTAACTTTTTCAGAGCTACATGCATCAGTTACTGAGTGCCATTTGTTATTGCCATTTGCATTTGATTGTTCATCGAGATTTAAAACCCCAGAACCTTCTACTGGATGCTGAAGGTCATATAAAACTTGCTGATTTTGGTTTAGCACGGTCATTCGGTCTGCCTTTGAGGAATTATACTCATGAGGTAGTCACACTGTGGTATCGTGCCCCTGAGATATTACTCGGAACTAAAGTTTATACTTCTTCAGTGGATATTTGGAGCCTGGCGTGTATCTTTGTGGAACTAGTATGAGTTTTATTCTTGTATTGTTATTATTCTGGTTTTATTTTAAAGTATTATAAGGAGTATTTATAGACCATACTAGCTTATAGAATTAAATTATGCTGGTATGAATAAATGCTCCATTTTTTATGTTGCTTTCATTTTATGATTATTATATTTCACCTGTCTTTTGAAGTTATCCATTTAACTCCTGCATATAAATATATCAAAAAAGGTTTTGATAATAATCTAGATCTTGTGAAATTTAAAGGCTACTTTAAGAGTTTGAGTTTTATTAGTTTATAATTTCTGAAATTTTAAGTAAACTGATTAAATTTGATGATCAGTAAATATTCAGTTTGGCACGTTAGAGCAAAGTCTAATTATTATATTTACTTTTAAGAAAAGGAAAATAATGACGAATAAAGTTTTTGTTACTTAAGTTGTGTTTTTATCAAGTGTTTAGAGATTTCTCACAGAGATACTCCTATACATATATTTTATTATTATTAATTCTTTTTTTTTTTTTTTTTTAGCTAACATTAAAACCTTTGTTTCCTGGTGATTCGGAAATCGACCAACTTTTTCGAATATTTAGGACTATCGGAACACCTAATGAAACCATGTGGCCTGGTGTAACACAACTTCCTGATTACAATCCGATGTTCCCTAAATGGGAATCACAACCAGTTGAAGATTTTGTTAGTGATGATTTAGAATTCTGTACCAAAGATTTGCTTGGTGTAAGTCAAAGAAAATAATATAAATGATAAGTATTCAATAATCTTTTTAATTGTTATTAACTTGTTCAAATAAACTTATATTAAATTCAACTTTATATTTATAACTTTAATTTATATGCAGTCTCAGTGAATAACTTAAGTCGAATTTTGTCCACAATTAGTTAATTGTAATGAGGGAAACGGTATTTTGTCATTCTCTTAGTGCTTGGCATAAAATAGAGTTATAATATATCGCTACCTTAGTATTACAAGGTTGTATGATACACATATATGAAAATGAGAAAAACAATATCAAAGATTCCGAGTATCAGATTCTTTATATGGTGAAATATTACGGTTTTATTTCTCTTCTGTCAGGTGACAATGGGCAGCAGAAGAAGAATCCCATAAAAACAATAAATGAAAAATGAAAGGATGATCCTATTTATTGAAACAATTAACTATCATACAACTTTGTTACTCCATAGGGAGAAAAAAAATTATCACAGTGTAACATAGAACCTTATGATTCCGAAATCACACCTATAGGAGTGGCCTGCATGACCGAATTCAAGTAGTCGTGGCGAGGCGCGATACATTGGCTTGATATTTTCGGTGCCGTATTGTTTTATATTATTATAAATGTCTAAAACAGAAATTATTATTATCGTACCGCGAATGGGAATATTTGGCTAAAATAACTGGTACTACAAGTAAGTACAACACACTTATTTATTAATTTAGTCAATAGACATATGCTGTTGGCAACATTCGACAATATTCCTTATATATGTATAGCAAGGGTTGGGTCTGTAATTCCTCAAACAAATTGTGATATTCTCCAAAAATAAAGTATACAATAAATTCTAAGTATAAAATATTAGTTCTACTTCTTGAGTATTTGATATTTAAGTAATGAATTTTCCTATAATATTTGTTTCCGTCTGTCCATGGCGCTTGTAAGACATAGGGTTAAAAAGGTTTATGTTCTACATACTCCCATGTTACTCCCATTTAAAATCTTCACGACATACACCTTTGTATTTTTGGTCTTTGGACGATACCCGGTCGCGATTTTTTGACGTTTTGAAGATCTATGTATGGTTTTCGACCCACAGAACCATTTGGTGTCAAAATTTCTGATTTTTCCATTTTGTAACATACAAGCTTGTTAGCGATATCTTTTCAAGCAAAGGCTTGACAGCCAAGTATGCACTACCAGAATGACAAAATTTTATTCCTTCCATAGAATTAAATCATTTTGGACAAAATTTGATCGTCAAATGTCACTTATTCACCAGGGCTGCAGATATAATATTTCTGCTAGATAAAAGCAGTTAATATTTCTATTCCAAAAACGCTATTTTATCCTAATGCCGTGATCTACTCTAGCTTAAAGCTTAAATAAATAGTGTAAATGCCGTAAAAATCCTGGAACATGGGATTTTTTAGAAGATCATGACACTCCATAACAAATCAAAAAAAGCAAAACCTACAGGAGAATAGTGAATGAATCTGGCAAACAAATTTGCTCGTTACTTTTCCTCTAACTGTGAACTACATATAATATAAGAATTTCTGAATTTTATATGGTTTATGGATAATAAAAATAAAAGTGATAATAAAAACTTAGATTTTTTTTGGCACCATGATGTGTTTAGCACACTTAAATCTGCTATAAATTATTATTTATGATTTACATTATAATTCCCCTATTGTAGACTCATTTCTAAGTTGTTTTTTTTCTATATAGATATAATTAATAAAGATTATGTTATTATATGTTTCAGAAAATGATAACTTATGATCCAGAGAAAAGAGTTAGTGCAAAAGTTGCTTTAAATCACAAATATTTTGATAATGTTAAATTGGTTCCTCTTCCAACATGATGGAGTCTTGTTTGTTTTTAGTGGACTTTTTGTATACATGTTTATGGTAAGCACTGTTACATTAATAATTACTTATAAGACATAGGAAGTAGTCTTTTTAGGCCTGCCTCATTATGCTATTATTAAGTTCCATCAGTATTGTCTATTATTCATATTATAGCTTAGTTTTTAGTTAACTGCTCAGGATATATTACCTCACATTAAGCTTTATTCCATACATTACATCTGAGTCCTATCTTTAACTTAGACTAAAGGTTGAAGTCATGGCATTATTTATTATTTATATATTAATTTTGCTTGAGCCACATTGTTTATAATGACTATATGACTGACAATCATTTTCTGTTTGTAATATTCAAATCTAACAATAGTTACTTCTTTAAATGTCTTTGAGTATGGTCAGTACGTATCCTTTGTAATGCTTGAATGACATAACACATATATATACACATAACATTTCATAGGTGTCTATTATATCATGTAAATGTGTTATCTTGTGAATAGCTGGTTTTAGATTTATAAAATGGCTAACAGTAATTTTCTTTAGACATGGATTTTGATGACTGCGTTAAAAGTGACTAATTTCAGCTTTGATGGTACACATGTTTGAGGCATAATATTAGCTTTAAAAAAAAGTATTAAGTTGACTAGATCCTGATTATCCATTGCATCATATTTATATATCAATCCACCAACAAAGATGTTTATTTGCTTACATACCAATATCAAGAAGACTTCTTAAGAGATCAGCATGACAATTGAGCGTGGATGTGTTGGTCACTTTTCTTTTGTAACTTAGTCAAAAACAATTTTTACTTTATGAAGTTCATTACTCATGACTCTTTATGCATTAGACTAATATTAGTAAAGGTAATAACTACCTTACTAAGGTAAAGGTAATAACTAATATTAGTAATATCATTACAATGATATTGATATTAAGGAGCTGCTTTGTGTATTAATTAATATTTTATTGTATAATAATGATATTTTCATAAAGGAAATAAATAATTCTTCAAAAAATAATTTTATATTGTTTAATTTTTTTATTGTGGCTCCAGCATTTAGCTAAAATGACATAAACCACATAAAACAAAATTAGAAAATTATGAATAAAATTAGAAAATTAGATTATGAAATTTTATTTTAGATAAATAGAAAATGTTAGTACTCTTTGTATCGAGCATTTTATTTGTATAGGAATGATTCTTTTATTTATTAAGGCTTACAGATAATTTAGTTCTGACCTTTTAGTTTTTAATTAATTTCATGAGAGACAGTTGGTACTTCATAAGAATGCATTCCTAATCAGATTGTATCTGACTCATATCGTGAAAGGGTTGTCATAATTTTTATCTCAATTAAGCAACAGCTTAAATTCTTAATTTAAATGTAATAATTCTCATTATATTAAACCACCTTTATTTCATATTTCAGATTTTCGCTACCACATTAAAAGGATATTTGGAGTACAGGATCATAAATTGAGGATAAAAAAAAAAAGTAATGCAAAAAAAGAGGCATTTATTCTACATCTGTAATATAAGAATCTGTTCATTTCTAATAAATGAAAATAAATTAATAAATTAAAAAAAAATGATCTCAACTACTCGAGTTTCAATGAAACTGCTCTGTTGGAATGAAGATGCTAAGCACATCGATTGTTGATGCACATTATTTGAACTAAGTGTATCTGGTGGAATAGGTCATTTTGTAAATTATTCTATCAATAGAATAATATAAGACATTCCTTTGAATACTTATGTACACCATCTCGTATATAAATTGTAAATTATCAATTTTTATAGAGATCTCAATTTTAAATATAGTTTTTTTTTAAACTACTTATTATTTATCTTTGTTGACAGTTTGTTACAAGCTTCAATGTTGTTTTTACATTCATCTTGAATAAAGTACTTTCTTATGAATTGTACACGTTTTTTTTTTCCAACAATGCTTTGACCATTAAAACTGTTAAGACACTGAACATTTAAAGATTTTAATTTACTAATAAAGGTGATTGTTTTACTCTCTTGTTATTTGTTAATAGTTAAATAGAGTTGAACCTCACAAGGTTTGGATTTGGATCATTTGGTTACTGACTTAGTCACTAAGTTTTCTATATTTTAGCGGCCAGTTTTGTGTAGGGCTTATTACTTTTTCTTCTGTCTAATGGAAATATTCTTTTGTTTTAATTATTTATCAGGAAAATATATCGACTTAAGAATGCTCCCTGAAATCTCAATCATCTCAGTTTTGAATATTATGTTACTCTTATCAAATAGTAGTCCTACCAGGACCATTTTAAGTTTTTGTTCAGTGTCTAAACATAAAAAATATTTCCCATCATTTGTATTACTGTTATTGATAGTGATAACAGTTCTAATTATAAAAGCATGTGATTTTAGTTGTATCTACTTTGACAAATAAAAAATATTATGTACATGTTAGCAAATAAAAGAACGTGTTGCTTAGCAATTTTTAAGTTAAACTGATATTGAAAATTGTGTAATTATTAATTATAATCTTTAATATAATTTAGTTCGATTTGTGATATAACTTAAGTCTTCTGTATTTACATCGATTCTAGGAAAAATATACCTGTAATAATACAATTTTAAGAATTACTTTTGTACTTAGTATTTGAATACCCAAGTTTACTGGAAAGAAAATTCTGGATACAATCTGACAATTACTTATCTAAATGTTTAAACTTATTTTAAAAAAATACATTTTTCCTTTTCATAAGAAAATGTATACTTCTTTAATTAAAAACCTCAAAAGAAATTTATAATAATCCATTAAAATATGGTCTGTTTTTATTCTTTTTATTAATATGGACACATTGGAGGCACAATAATTTTGCTAATAATTACATTTAATGTATATGTTGGTTTTCTTATTTAAATTTTGAATTTTTATAAATTTTAAGTAATGAAATGATATGCATAGTTTTGTAGATAAGTGAACCAAGTTATAAGCATTATTTGAATAAAGTTTGATATATTGTCTATCCATTACTTTTATGTAAGTTTGAATTGAAAAAATATTTTTGATTATTATAAATATATATTAATGGAATATTTTATCATAAAAATACAAGAAAATTATATAACCAGGAAATATTCACAGTTGTCAGTACATGACTGCAAATAGATATTTAGATATTATTTTGTAAACAAGAGACACACTTTGTATTGGTGATACTGCTATATTGAAACTAGCAGTTGGTTCTCATTATTTACTTTTTAGTTGTACAATAATTAATAATTTTATTTTGTATGCATCGTCTCTGTTTATTTTACATTAGTGTGTCTAGTTGGATCAAGAGGTCTTGTTTCTTTTTCAGTTTTTTCTGTCAATGATTTTTCTACAATGCCGTCATTAACGGATGCCTCATTTATGAGATCTCTGGCGAGGCGAATGTTTGGTGGAAGGCCACTTATATTCTTTTGGAGATTTTGATTTGGTGAGTTAATTTGCGGCCGGGGCATATTTGGTGGTGGTGGCCTAACTTGGTGTGTAATATTAATTGAATCATTTACACCTAAGTTAGATGGCTCTTTGGCCTGAACTGTACCTGGGTTTTGATGAGGCTGAGAAACTGGTTTTATTGGTGGCTTTTTATCATCCGTTGGTAAAGGCATTGTTGATTGTTTATTGACGGAAGATTGTTCATGTATTTCATTCTTTCTTTTTGTTTCCTCATTTCGAATCTCATCTTTGTAAGTTTCTTGTACTTTTCCATTTCCATTAGCATCTTTACTCACCCCTTGATAATTTAATCCATTAGTTTTTATCTTAATTGCACTCATTTGTTCATGACTTTTAGGGGACTTTTGTTGGTTATCAGGTGCATTTTTATCATTAACCTGATTTGAATTTTGATCAGTAGGTCGCTGTGGTGATTTTTCTTTAGGATGTTCTTTTTGTCCCTCTGATTTCAACGATAATCTAGAGCCCAATTTGTCATCAGATTTGTATTTTGAGTCTTGTGAGGATGTTGAATTACATCTAGATCTCTTTTTTCTTTCCTGCAATCGAAAATTAGAAACAATTCAAATAATAACATTGATAATAAGAAGAAGAACTGATAATTTATTTTAGTTGATAGAACTTATAAACATGCTTATGTATTAAACAATAGAGAGGTAATTTAATAAAATAAAAAGAACAAAAACTGGTTATAATTTATTTTGAAAAACATTTTTTATAAAGGTATAAAGTTAGCACTTAAAAATACAACTTAATTAAACAATTTTAATTAATGAACAAGAATTTAGCCAACAGCATAGCATTAATTTCTTACTACAGCATGCAACGTGCGATGTTACTAATCAATAATCTTGGAGTGTTCAGAAAACAGAAGTATGAAAAACTAGTGAATTTGCTAAGAAACATAAAATGTGTAAAATTGTATAACAGGAAATGTTAATAACAAGTTTAATATAATAATCCTTATTAATTGGTGTTTGTCATGTTGCAAGCATTTTTATAATTGTATATTTTGGTAGTATTTAATGTTAATAACTATTTAATTTATATTTTTAAACAGGGCCAAGAAGAAGTGAATTTTATTAGTTTCTATACATGCACTTTCTTTCATTAGATATGCTTTTAAAATATTATTTAGTCTAATTAGATTAATTTTACATTAAAAATACAATGCTTAAAAGTGGTTTGTGTCAAACTTAAAGTAATAATAGGTGAAATGAAAGCTATACATCAGAAATCAATTCCATGTACATACCTCTGTTACTGGCAAAGTAGGTAATGATATTTATTTTTTAAAACTCTGAAGTAATTAAACATTTTTTTTTGTTACAATCACTGGTGTTTGTACAATTCCGAACGCTCAATTCTCCACTTTGGGTACAGAGAGCTAAGTAACTATAACTTTATATTCACTTAAACAGTTATTAATTATTGACAAGTTGATGAATTTCTCTGACTGTTTTTGTCACGATGTCGTTGAATTAATCAGTGGGAATAAATCTGATGATGTTGATAAAATTAATTACATTGAAACTCTTCTTAATGGACACCGCTAAAATCAGCATTCTTTGATTTCATTATGTCTTAGACAAAGGTTTATGAAAACAAAGTTTTTTTAAAACTCAATTATTAAAATGTTTTAATGGCTATGAGTAATTAATTTATTTTTATTTATAAAATTCATTATATTTAATATATGTAGAAAAAACAGCCACCAAGAGTCAATAATTATAAAACAATAACTTGGATAAAAAAACTAGGTACAAAATTTATTCCCTGAAGTGATAAATGAAATTAATTTATTAAAAAATGTGAATTTATATAGGAAAGTGAGTTTGTCCCTGGCAAATTATGGTGTATCACAAATAGTTCAATATAAAAGTAAGCCAGTAAATTAATTAATCTTTTTAAAATTCCTTTATTCTAATTTAATGTAATCAATTAGATATAAAAAGTTGTGTTGATTTGAATTGAATTAGGGCTTGAAATTATTCATTCATGACTAGAAAATTTAAACATTTTAGTACAATTTTTAATGTTATTTTTTATAAATTTATCAGTCAAAAATCACACTTAACAAATAATAAAAAAAAAGTTTCTGTTGCCAGCTGCAGAATAGTTTCGCTGTAAAGTTCTCAGCAGTTAACTATGAACTTAAGATGGATAATGAACAAATGTAATGTGATATTTTTAAAGTGAGAAATATATTCAATTATTAAGCTTTGGCTACATAATTTAAAACTTAAATACAGTTCTGTGCCGAGGTATGTTGTAGGGATGACTCTGGAAGCAAGTAGATGTGGAGAACTAGCTTTCATCAGTTTGGGGCATGTGCACTGGGCTCTGCGGGAAAAAGCAAAAGCGTGAAAAAAATTTATTAAGCTTGTGCAGTAAGTATTTCTAGTTATAAGAGATTAATAATATAAATGTGTATTTTTTAAAAAATATGTGAAGTTATGAATAGCTAATGGTTGATCATGATTGCTTATGAGTAAACATAAAATTAAACCTTTGGCAATAATAATTATAGTTAGCTATTTAATCTAGTCTGTGCGGCACACCATCTGTTATGACTTTTTGAACATTTATAGTTACAAGTGTCTTTAATCGCAAAACTAATTTAATAAAATGGAAATGTTGATTAAACAATTTAAATCAAAATAAAGTTAATTTATTATAATTTTTGGAAAAATCTATTGATTGGTATTATACTGTACATTTAGTCTTTTTAATGCTATTGCCTCCATTAAAGAGAATATATAGATCACGACAGTACCTTACTCTAATATTAATCTCTTATTTAATCTATTCTAAGAAGCTTGATTAATTTATTGCATATTCTGCCTTAGTCCTTTATATATTTCCGTTTATTGTCTGTTGCCAGATCCTACCATCTCAAATATAATAATGTCCTTTTTTAAAAATATTTTTTGGAAGATCTTAAAATATGAAAGCTTCCATCTTGCCTGACAGGGTAAATAATTGGAATTTTGAAGCAAAAAATATGACGCGAGTGATTTAAAAAAAAAAAGTTAATGCTTGGCATATTATAATTAATAGTTATTACAACTTATTTTCATCTTCAAGATTTATCTGTTAACAACACAATAATGAAGGGGTACTGAATAAAAGAATAGGGGAACAATTTATAACTCCAGAAGAGCAATGTGGTTTTACTATGAGAAAGTCTTGTATTGATCACATATTTACTCTGAGGCAGCTTTTAGAAAAATGTCAAAGCAAACGGAAACAGCTTAGCCTAGTATTTATCGAGCTTGAAAAGGCATATGACATTGTTCCAAATAGACTTCTTTGGGAGTGCATGCAAAAAGCAAACATTAATGACCTCTTAATCTGTGCTGTTAAACATATCTACCATAATAGCATATGTCAAATAAAAGTTGGAAACAAACTATCCTCCTTCAAGGAAGCTCTATGTCACCTACCCTATTCAAAATATTCATTCAAGGTGCTACAAATGAATGGTCAAGGAAATGTAGAAGGTAGGGACCTTCACCACCTATTATTTCATAGCCCAGGATAAGGAAGACGCAGAATATATATATGGAGGATGAATGAACTTTGAAAAGACAGAATATTTGGACACGGAGGAGGGCAGACCAATGGAGGTAAACGGCCTACAGATCAAATATGCACCCAACTTTAAATATTAAGGATTATCCTTCAAAAAGATGGAACGTCTGAAGGGGATATAGCCTGAAGAACCAGAGAAGGAAGGAAAGCTATTGCCATGCTCAATTCTGTACTGTCGAGTAAAACCATCTTAAAAACTACAAAAAAAAAAAGATTTTCCATGCTATTATAACGGCTATAATGTTATATGGGTGTGAAACATGGAAATTGGGAAAAGGAAGCCAAGAGAAACTGCTGCTAGTTGCGGAAATGGATTTCTGAAGAAGGGCAGCGGGAATTAGACGTGAAAGGATTCCCAATTCAGTAGTGCGAGAGATAATGGGTACTTAGAATACCATTCTCGAAAAAATCACAATAAAGAGATTAGAGGTTTGGACACTTCATTAGGATGAATAATAATAGAATACCCAAAACGACAATGAACTGGTGCCCTGAAGGAAAAAGAAGAAGAGGACGGCTGCGAACTTCTTGGATTAACCAAGTCCAGGAAGACATAGCAGGATATGGTCCTAATGAAGAGGACACATTTGGCAGGATATCCTGGAAAAAAATGTTACTCTAAAACTTGGTTGGAGAAAACCACAACTTTGGGGAAACTCTCAATAAAAAATAGAATAAAAAAAGATTTATCTATTTAATAAAGTTTCAATAAAATAATTTGCTATAAAATGATGTCAAAATAATTAGTTTGTGTTTCTGGATCTAGCTTAAACGAATTTCAATGTATTTAGGAATTCATTTTTTAGGCTGCCATTCTTAAATCATTCATTTGTCTTCTGTTTCACTACAAGTAAGTGTGTGAAACAGTTCTAAATACCCATTAGATACCAAGCCTGATTAAATGTGATGTAATTACCCAAATATTGTTTTCTCTTTAACAGATGAAATGCATTTTAGTAAGTTATTATGAATAATTGGTTCGAATGATGTAATGAACTAATGTGATTTAAGGTTTATAACATGCAAGACTGTATGATAGCTTTAAAAAGTGAATGATTCAATGATCTATATTTACTGAATAGTTGATTATTATTTATAAAATGGTAATATATTATGAATTCAATTTATTAGCTGTATGTATTTAAAGTATTATATATTTGCATATAAATATTTCACAAATATTTAAAACACAGGTTATAACAAATGTTGGTGTACCATAAAACTTCTAAAATAGAATAATTTGTGAGTGCCATAGACTTATTCTATTGTGCTAGTTGTGTATTATATCAATGTGTGATATTTATTAGAAAATAAATGAAGTGTTTAGAGCTTATCCCAACATAAAAGAGTTGATTATACAAAAAAAGTCTAATGAAATGGAACTAAGGAAAGGTGGATATAAGCAATGCATGAAGGCTTTTACAAAACATTACAAGACATTATTATTTTTACTAATTGATTATTATATATTATATAAACTTATAGAAAATTACCTGATTAAGGGAATCCATGCTTGTTGAGCCCATTTGTTTTAAATATTCCTTGTCATCAAATATCTTCTTGTCACCCCCACCTGGCTTATATTTGACATTATCCAATGAGGCAACTTTACTTTGAGCCTTCACCTCCAATTTATGGTCTTCAATCTGAAATCATAAATGATTTCTTGTTAAAAATGAAAATTATAAGATTGAATGTCATGAAATGCTCATTTTGGGAGTGATATTAATAAAGAAAGAAATAATAGAGTAAATTCATTAGAAATTTGATATTAATATTAATTAGTGGTAATTTTATTCAACAATGTTTACATTTTTTTAATAAAAATGCCTTCCACAACAAAAATTGAAGTGGAGTGGGGCAAATGGTTAAAACGACAAAACATACCACAGCTGTCCAAGGTGCTCTTCAAATAGAAATTGGGAATAAAACATTTTAAACAATTGATTTTTTTTACTAAATCTCCAAGATGAACTCCAGCAATTATGTAAATGCAGAAATTCAAGAAAGGTACTTGGAAGCCATGTTACTTTGGTCTTCACAAGCATTAAAAAAGTAAAACAATATATTTTATGAAGACAAGCGTCATTAGACTGATTGTGCTGTGTTAACCTTTAACTTAAATTTTAATAACGAATCCTGAGAAAAATATTGGGCCGTATAACCAAAACTATACTGTAATAGGTGATATATGATCCGATCCAACAAAGAGATAGGAAACCATTCAAGAATTATGGACATTCTTAGATCTATCAAGGTTTTTGGACTCCGATTGGCTTGTCATATTGTTAAGATGATGCCAGATCAGATCCTTTAAAAAAAGATCCCGGATGAAAAAATATATAGCGCCAGAAGAACGAGATGACCCTGATTAGAATGGATGGATGGATGTCTATTGATACAAAATGCAAGTAATAATTGTGCAGTAGCCAACTGGAAGGTCCAATTGTGGAAGACTGACTCCACAAGCAAGTTGTAGCATCATGAATGAAGAATTATACCTTCTTGGCCAAAAGGATTTGTTTAATTTACAAATATTCTAGGCTTCAGGCATATTGTATTCTGTAGTTATATCGTGACTAATCATGGAGGTGGTTTCTATAAAAATGAAGAAAATGAGAAGAAAAGTTGGTGTTTTGCACTACTTTGATGTAATTTTTTATCCTTGTTGAGTTGTGTTTTGTGGTGAGTAATAATTTTGTCACTTAAAATATTCAAAAGATGTGTTGAAATTAATTTTAATTGTCTTTATCAGGCACTATCATTTTTTTAAACGTTTGCTCTTGAAAATGAGTAACCTCCTTATTCACTGGTCATCTTTTTTGAAAAAAAAGTACCTACCATTCATCATGGTTTAAAAACAACTATTTCATCAAACTGGTAATTTTTGTCCTTATTCGGCACCTTCTGTGTTAATGAATACAATTTTTACTACATTAATGATTAGGTGTATTGTCCTGTGAAAGTATATAAACTCAAATACAACGTAATTATATCCTTCATATCCATTTTACCATCCTCAACAGCTGGTCTCCAACGTGCTGTTTTTTCTACTCCTGTCCCTAAGTAACTGAAAATCTTTTAGTTTATCTCACTTTTCACAAAGAATATTCTAATTTCATTTCTTAATATAAATTGTTCATTTTTTAACATTAGTGACAGTCTATTTGTTAATAAATTTAGTCCTAGTAATTATTTTTATGGGTAAAATATTTTTTAATAGTATTATTTGAGCTTATATATATATATATATATGTGGAAGAAATTGGTCTGGGTGGAGATCAGATAAAGTTCTCTTAAGTAAGAACTGTTTATTGAACTGATTATCGGAAAGTTGTTGGTTTTAAAAATAAACAGTTCTTCCTACTAAAGAGAATTAAGAGAATTTTTTTCTAACCTGCACCCAGGGCATTTTCTTCCTTGTAAAATATTTTTTATTAAAAAAAAAAGAAGAAAATGTTCTCTTATTGGATGTGTTAATACTTGTCCTTTAAGAGGTAAAGCTTATAAGACACAATTTATGTTGTATCTTTAGAAGAAGTAAACCATTATTGAACTGTTTTGCGCTATATTGTAGATATGAAAGGACCCTTTTGTGGTTTTATTCATAACTAACATGAAAGTTCAATGGCATTTTTGCTCCATGATATAGGGTAAAACTACCATTTAAAGAATTTTTTAAAGTTAAATTACGAATCTTAAAAACAGGATCATCCAACCTTATCAAATGTAGCTCCATTCTCAAATTTTCATAAAATATCATAAACTGGTATTCTTTACCCTACTATACCTTGCATCTGTATATATGATAAAAATAAAAAAATGGATAAAATTATAATTCAAACCATTTTTAATAATAAAACTAACTAATTGAAGTAAATTTGGAAATGACCAAAAACATATTTGCCAAGTATATTTTTTATGAGTTAAAAATAGGTAGAATATACGAAATCTAATAGGCAATACTAAAGTACAAGTAGTACAGTAAAGGAGTCGAGGTTCAAGTTTTTTAGAAAGGGTTATAATAGAATTGTTAGGATACAAGATAATTCCTGAAAAAAATTATATTTATTGAGCTTATAAAACAGAAAAAGAAAAAAACGTGCAATTATTATCAATAGTACAGGTTCTCCAAAGAAATCAATCATGCAGAAATGGAATAATATAAATTACTTACATTGGTATGTTCCGAAAATCCAAATATCGAATGAATCTATTAAGTGATTCTTGAATGAAGTTCTTGTTTATTATTACTTCCCATTTGGTCTAACTTCCAATATATTATAGCTAATGATAATAAAATTTGAAACAGTATCGATTTATACTGAAAACCTTGTTGATTTGATGGATATGGCTGCATAACACCTGATTTAATTTTTTTATCTTTTCTAACAAGTTCTATCATCTTTCATAATTGAATGAATGAATATTGAAAATAATTTCTAGGATCAGGATCGTCATAATGGAATAAAGGCAATAGTAGGGTATTACATATTGTTAGTAGATATTTTGACTTTAAATATATTCCATTGTAATTGTAAATCCATTAATAGAACTAAAAATAATTTAACTTTCTTATCTAAACTATGTTTTAAATGTTTTAATTGCTTTTAATCGAATAAAGTTGTATCAAATGTAGTTTATTTATCATAGATGTTGCTTTAGTCTCATACACTTACTGATTCTTATTTCCAGTTTTACTTGTAATGTTACAAATTATCTTGCCTGTAGCCCTGATAAATAATGGCAAAGTAGAATAAACAACTATTCTATTTCATTCCAATTGTTAAGGCCATAATTTATTACTTAAAAACTAATTAGGCCAATCTAATTGGCTTTTCCGATTAAGAAAGGAATAAAATTAATGAATCCTCATTCTACCTTTAAGTTGGCCCAAATATACTGAAAAATTATATTTCTCTGTCTTTATAAACTATTCGTGTAAAATAAGAAATTATGTGTAATCTACAATACTTACCGAATACAAGCCATACAAATGCTATTTTTAAAACATCTGTTTTTCTGCTTGAGAGTTTATTATAAAAATAATTACTGATACTGATGCACCTAATTGAAAACTGTGCATGAATTAAATAAAATCAAAAGCATTAAGCATTTATCAAACATAACTATCTATAACAAAAATAATACTAATTGAATGAGAGTGAGGGTGCCATAAACTAAATAATTACTTTATAAAAAAAGAATATATTTATTTGATTAACCTTATGTCATCTTTTATCTTGGTGATTTACAATGATAATAATTTTTTATAATAAATTGTCATTCTACAGGTACGATGTTATCTGTTGACTTGGTGGTTTACAATGATAAGGATTGTTTATAATATATATAATAAATTGTTATCTAATATATTAGTCTGTTATATTTTAATACATGACTAAAACTTGTATATATTTTTTCTCATTTTGAATACATCTTCAATGATATATTTATTAAAAGCTTTGTGCATTCTAAAGTTGAACAAACATCTGAATATAGGCTTAAATTTATAGTTATAATATTAAATTCTAAATGCTTTTAAACTTAACTGAATGATTAGTTACAAGTTTAAAAGGAATACAATATACCATCAACTGTCCCTTATCAGGTGTTGTATAAACAGACATGTGCCAAACAAGGTAAATTATTAATCATGGAGAAGGAATATATTTATAGCCGTATAAAAAAGTATTATTATATAAGCAAAGAAGGGGAAGAAATTCTAAATAGATAACTATTATCAAATAGAAAATAATTAAACATTATAAATAGTAAATCTGCTCAAAATAATTTTAAAATCTAAATTTTTAAAAATAGTTAAAATTGTATGGAAAATATCGTTACATTAAATGAATCAGTCATTTTATTTAATTTTCATGTCAAACTGTTTTGGTTTCCGTACCTCTTTCATGTTATTTCTAAGATATTTGAGAAAGTAGAGATTAAAAGACTGCTAAATTTGAAATAATGTACTATTGAATATTAAAATATTCATTTTATTTTTCTTATATATTATAAAATATATTTATTTTTTACTTTTAGGGTATTGTTTAAGAAAGTATGCCTGTTAGCAGAAGATATGAGACAGTTTTCTGTATCAAATGACTTAAATTATATACAGTTAGTTACACATGTCTTGCAGTATCAATATAATCGTAAAATAACAAAATTTATCTAAAATTGGTGTTTTGTAAAAATAATTTAGATACTCCAAAATTATAAGTTTACAAAAACCTTATTAAATAAGGGTTAGACTAGCATAAAAGCAATGTAAAATATACAATTCTGACCTAATTGTAAACATTAATTTACATAGACATCTATTATCCTAGAAACTGGACACAGGTGCCAAAATGTGGTGATTTACTGGGTACTTACGTCACACTCATTTTCGTCTAGATGCTCGTCAGAATTCTAAACAATGTTATTAAAATCACAATCACAAAGCATTTCTATTATGAGCACATTCTTAACTGTATTTATAACTAATCAAAATAATCTAAAGCTCATTCAAAAAATTGTATATTAGCACAGCATTTAAATAGTAGAAAAAATAAACAAAAAACCAAACTTAGTTCATGCTTCAGAAAACCATTCAATTTTTAAGAGAAACAAAATCATCCCAAGATCGATTAATGACAAAATAAATAAAATCCAAAACCTGTTATTTTAAACTTAAGTTAAATGGGAGGCTAATAAAAATCTTTTCAGTGGAAAATTATACATTCAGAAGTATTTATAAATATGAACTGTTGGTAAACAATGTTATTTATTTTATTTTTTGAACTTGCTTTTGCACTAACTTATTTGTACCTTTTTTTTTACATTAATATATATGTATGTGAGAAAGAAATAGTTGACTGTGGGTACTATAATAGGATGTTGATAGTTGGGGGTGCAGTCAAGAAAAACACGCAAAAATAGGTGAAACTATTTTATTTTAAGTGCCGACGTTTCGACCTACTATGTAGGTCATCTTCAGGGCCGATAGGAGTGGCTGCTCAGACAGAGAGTAACTGACCAATCAGTTACTCTCTGTCAGTTACTCTCTGTCTGAGCAGCCACTCCTATCGGCCCTGAAGATGACCTACATAGTAGGTCGAAACGTCGGCACTTAAAATAAAATAGTTTCCCCTATTTTTGCGTGTTTTTCTTGACTGCACCCCCAACTATCAACATCCTATTAATATATATGTAGTAAGGTCCATAAGTGGTCCATATATCTATCCCGGCTTCCTCTCCTTCAAACGTGCTGGGACCTGCACACCCATGCCTGCTCACTCCATACCCAACGCCCGCATTTCCTCAGTCCTGTCAGTCAGTGTCCACCCTTGAAAGAAACTCCCAATTTTCACAATGTTCAAACTCGAGTACCATGCGGTTATTAAATTCTTTTGTATGAGAGGTCCTGGTCGCCATTGGAAGCTGTCACTTCTGAAACAATCCAACTTGGAATCCAAGGAAATAGCAGCGAGGTTGGGGCTTTCAAAAACAAGTGTTTTGAGCATCATCAAAGAACATTTGCATATGAACAAGGTTAGTGCAAGATGGGTTCCAAAAATTCTTTTCCATTTCCAAGGCCGTTGTGAAGGACTGTGGATTCTAAGAAATCTCTCATCCACCCTACAGCCCAGACTTGGCCCCTAGCGACTTTAACACCGACGAAGAGCTCCAAGCAGCAGTGGAAGAACATTTTTTTAACAAAGAAGAAAATTATTTTTTTCATGGTATAGAAATGTTGCCAAAGCGTTGTATTAAGTGTTTTGAACTTAGAGGAGAATATATATTGAAAAACAGTAAGACCAGTTTTTTTCTTTCACCTTTCCTTATATCCCAGGCCAGAAACTTTTGGACCTTACTACGTAATATACATATCTAGTAATTCTAACTAATTGGTCAGAAGCCAAGAGGTACAAATAATAAAAAAGTATTTATTGAGTTATTTTTGTTTAAAGAATTTTTACAAAAAAAAAAAAAATACACAGTAGGGTAAAGTGGATTTTATTTGAGATTATTTATTATTCTCAGACTAGAAATTATTCATTTTGCAGTACTAAATAATTTTTTGGAGTAAAAATACTTTAAATATGAAAATAACTCAATATTTACAATTAAACAAAATTTTTTTATAAAAAAAAGAGGGGGGTGGTGGCAGTTTGTGTTCCATTAAATATTTTTAAAACAGTTATATACAACTGAATTTTTTATCAGTTTCTTTATTTCAATCGAAAGATGCAAGTTTATTCATTTTATCATTAAACTGCTCTTATTGTTCTTTTCTATTTAGGAAAAATTTTAAGAACATGATGAAATTGATACTATTATAAGTTAAAAAGTTTCTCATATCCAGAATTTGCATTAAAATAATTTAAGAAATGAGTTTGTATTATTCTAATAACTAATTATTGAAATCATTATATCATCTAAATTAGTGAAAATGTAATAATAGTGATTTTTATTAGTTAAAAAAGTTTAAAAGTAGGGATTCCCAAAACTGATAATATGAATCACAAAAAAAAAAAAAAAACTATAAATAATTTTATCATTGAATGTTGGCAAGTGATCCATAAACTAAATATTTTCTATATAAATATTTATATAGTTATTTGATTAATTTTTTTTTTACTTACAACATGAAAATTTTAAAATAATATTAAAAAAGCTATGCAGGATATTTATAAAAAGTATGCATAATATTTTTATGCATTATAATAATAATTATAATATTTCTTAATTTATAGTGTTCACAGTTGACAAATCCTGCCTGAATGGTATATTTTTCTCGACTAAGGATAATTTGGGAACCCCTGTGCTTAAAATGATTCAGCTAAAATTATATTTCTCATCATTGATAAAAATCAATTTTTGTTTTGGATCATGCAAGCTACTATCAACGATCTGTGCATAGTTTTTAATTTTGAAACAAAAAAAATGCGTATCAATGAAAATATAGTTTTCATTTTTTTGATATAAAGTAGCATAATTTCTGTTTTTTATTCAAAGAACATGCTACTGGCTGTAATTCTAACAATGAGAAATCTAATCGCATGCTGAACTATTAAATATATTATTGTAAAATATATTTTAAATAAAGTGACTGTTAAAGATATTTTTTACCTTAACTGTTCCCCCTCCTGCAACATGCTTCATGTTCTCCTTAGAACCCACCTTAGGTTTTGCTTTCTCTTTAAAGTCTAATTTAACTGATTCAATTTTTTTATCTCCTCCACCAGGTTTATGGGCAGCATTGTCGAGAGAACCAACTTTAGGTTTTGCATTCCACTGTAGTTTTACCTGCTGTATCTATTTAAAAAAAAAGATGTATATTTTTTAATTTATAAATACAAGTGGTCCAACGAACACTTAAAAATTAATACCTTCTTATCGCCACCTCCTGGGGTGTAAGTATCATTCTTTGCCTCAATTTTTGGTGCAACATTAAAGTTTAATTTCCTATGCTCGATTTTGACGTGTCCCCCTCCTGGTTTGTGCTTTGCATTTTCAAGAGATCCAATCTTGGACTTGACACACTTCAAGTTGGGTGAAGGTGCTGCTCCTACTTGCACTTTATTCATGGGAACTTCTAAAACAGTTTTGTAAATAAATGAAATTTTATAGTAAATTAAAATTCTTAAAATATTACCCATTTAGTGTTTCTTATTCAAGAAAATGTTGTTGTATTTACTTTATCTATGAATATATTAGTTGTAATCATATTAATTTATTATTTTTTTAATTGAAAGTAAAAAAATATTGAATTCAATGCCAACACTTTATATAAGATTCATGTGAGAGGTTGCCACTCACGACTTACGAAGTTGGATATTTTTTTTTTTTTTTAGTAAATCATCGTCATCAATCAAAAGTCATTTGGTTACTCATCGTTATTTGCATTAAAAAAATGCTTAAACCCCCTGTAAATGTTTATTACTTGATATTGTAATGTAGAAAATTTCTCATTTTCACATAATATGAAAGAATACAAATCTACTTCATATTAATAAATTAATTGTGATATATTTTTGGTTCATGAAAAATAATTTATACATGACATAAATAATTTATACATTACTTTTTTTGTCAGCAGAGCCGGGAGTTTCAGGCGTCTTTGGAAGAGGTTTATTTGGTGACTTGAGAGGTGACTGAGCCGTCCCCAACTTCTTTGGAGGCGCTGTCTTAGATTTCTTTGGAGATTCATGGTTTCCATTGACTACTGCAGGTTCTGGTGTCTAAAATTCATATGATCATCAACACTTCATAGTTACGTGAGGTGAAAATGTAAGTGAATTAATTATCTTAATCAGATTAAAATTATTTAAAAAAATGCGCCATAAAATTATAATTATTTTGACAACTAAATTCATGAATCAGATCATGCAAACATTTTTTCCTTAACCCATTGAACTTGATTGATATCCAGTGAATCCAGCAGTTCTACATTATTTAAAAATGTATAAATAGATAAAAAGATTAACACTGAGCTGAGATAATTATTATTATTAAGTTTTAAAAAATGTCATCTGTAATGTTATATAATTTATAAAATGAAATTTATGCTTGATCAAAGATCTTGCTGTTTAAGGTAGAATTACTAAAATAATATGAGTTGCCACAACATTCTAAATGCATTGTTGGTGATAAGTTTAGATAGCAGTGATGGTTTTTTAAAGTAGCTCTAAACAAAAACTACCATGTTGGCAAAATATAGGTCAATAGAAGAATTTAATTCACAAGAATGCAAATATGGTTTTAGCTCATACAATTTACTTTTTTATCTCTATTAAAATATTAAAAAAGAAATATTTGCAAGTGGTTTCTTAAGTGTTAGGAATAGAATTCCTTCTGATCGAGGTTTGGTTTAGTTCATTCAGTAAAACCTTTTGTCTATGTAACACATATTTTTTGACGTTATAAAGAAACCAGTGGACTGTTGAATGGGATTCATATTTAGAATTCCTTTGGTAGGTATTGTAGACTTTACTATTGTATAAACCTACGCTGAAGTTTCCACTAGAGCATACTTTGATAAAACACAAACTTTATTGTTAACTAAACAATTTAAATTTTCAACATTTGGCACATTTAGGATAATGAATTATTAAGAAAAAAATATGATTTTTTTTGTATCTATATTTATACATTTATACATTTTTATGAACCTACCTTACTAGGTGTACTTTCTTTTTTTGAACTTTCAGGTCTTGGTGGTTCATTCTCTTTTGCAGTGTGACCAATTTCTTCAGCTGAAAAAACAAATTCCTTGATTTGGTATGAATCTACACATAAAACATAATAAAATTTCTTAATATAAACTATAATAAATAATGGCAATTATATATATGCTAACTTCTTATCATCAATTGATTATTGACATCAAATTTATTACTAGGTATCAATAAGATTACTACAGACTTCTTTTGTATTTGCTTTCCATTGCAACAGTTAATAAAGAAACCCAGTATATATATATATATATCGACAAAAAGTTTCTTTTTAAAAATTCTAATTATTTTATAATTGCTGACCTCTTGGATATTTTAAAATGAATTGTCCCAGATAATTGAAATTCCCCTTTTCTTATGGATAGGTTCTTAGATTCATCTAGAAATTTTTTTTCGCTTTTCTCTTCTGCTGTGGATATCCAGTATTTGGAGACTTTTCACGACCAATAACTTATGATCTCACCCACACTGAGCCCCATGAAATGTTCTTAGGTAAGTATTAGTACATTTAAAAAAAATAAATATTGTATTTCGTGTTTGATCTCGGCCAAATCACCTCCCTGCACAACACTTGTCTTAGAAACAGCACAGTGTTTCTACCTCGGTTGGTAGCGGTACAGGTTTTTACACGGTAAGTTATCGTAAACTCACTCCAGTTTATGAAAATATTCGCATTTAATTTCATTATCACTGCCTTTGGTAGTAGAAGTTAGGTTTATAAAGGCAACTCTAAAACAAAACCCCTGAAATAGAGCGAAATAATATTGCTATTCCTTCCATACAAAATAGTTTACTTTTCTTCCGAAATTGCAGCATTTTTTTAAATTTTAAACAAGCTCCTGTATTTAGTCTTCTTACTTTTGACTTCCTGATACGAAAATCTCTTATTTTAAACTTGCACCGGAATTCCCTAGATCAGCCCCCAAACCGTATATCCCAGAGGGTAACTTGTTTTCTTCCGGGTAATATATATTATATCTCAGTGAACTTTGTTACTAAGTTATATTTTGTGAATAAGGAACCTACGTCGCATCTTCCAGGAATCCGTTCTTATTAGTGATTATCGAGTCTATCATAATTATCCAAGACTAGCTTCCTAGGAATTTCCATAATCACGACTACATTCGATAGGAAATCCGTACGAGGATATTTTATAAATAATTTGAGAAATAAATTTTATTTTAATTGTAAACCTTAAATGCTACCTCAGTTATTTTGAATATTTATTCTATTTAATTTATCTTAAGCATATGTGATAACAAATATTTCTTACCTTTTCTAGCCTGAGAACTATTAAAATCCACTGGTCTTTTGAGCGTTGCATCGACTATTATAGGAGGTTTATGCAATGTTTTTTCTTGCAAACCATTTGATTTTTTTGGTGAATCCTTTTCTTTTTGTTCTATTGTTAAATCACGCTGAGTTTTGTTTGGAGTCACCTTAATATCTGTAGCAGTTTCCGTAGGCTTTGTCAATTTGTTTTCCTCATTATTAGATGTTATACTTTCCTGTTTTTGAAGTGATGTATTTTTGGTTAATGAGGGCGTTGTATTCGCAGGTCGTGTAGGTTCCGGTTTCCTTGTACCAACAGGACTTGGCGGAACTGTATTTTGGATTGTAGTAGATTGTATTGAACCAGCTGTGTTTTGTGTTCCAGAATCAGGAGTGTTCTGAACTGAATTCTGAGCTGCTGCTTGAGACCCAGAGTTTGGTGTGCTTTGAATGGGATTCAGTGCTGGGGGTTGTGGTGTAGAATTTGAAGAAACCTGTGATGGATTTTGTGAGCTGGATTTTGGGGTAGTACTTTGAACAGGGTTCGGTGGTTGAGTTTGATTCCCGTTGGCCGGAGTCACTGGAGGTTGTGTTTGAACTTGAGATAGTGGTGTATTATTAGTTACAATCTGAGATTGCATTTGATTTTGAGATTGATGATTTTGGAGTTGCTGTGTTGGTTGAGCGTTTATATTTTGTTGTTGTTGTGATGAATAATTTTGTGAAGCTATTCCTGGAACATAACTTTGTTGGCCTGGTTGATGATTTGTTGGTACATATGCCTGCGGTTTGGATTGCGTTGTTGAAGGAGTCATTTGTGACAAAGGAGGTTGTTGTATTGTATGAGGCTGCATGTTTGATGGAACAGGGTTTTGTTGTGTTCTTATTGGTTGGTTCATTTGGATAGGGTTTTGTGTATTTTGAGGATTGTTTGCAATTTGGATAATAGGACCCTGGGCTGTGGTTGGCATCTGATTCTGTTGTCCTTGCACCTTCTGTCCACTGTTTGGTCTCGTCAGTGAACCTTGACCACCTTTCATTTCATTTGTAATAGTATCATCTTCTTCATCTTTAGATGACACAGAGGTTCGACTTGGTGGTCGCATGGGACCTCCTGTAGGCCGGGGACTACTAGGAGGTCTCCCAACAACTGAGTCATTTCTTTGTATATAAGGGGGCCTTACTGATTCTTGAGATCCTGGCCTTGACAATGGCGGTCTACTTGGTGGCCGACTTACTGCTTCTGGGTTTTGCATCCTATGAATAATATGTTCGTTACTGATCACTGGCCGTAAAACCGGTAAATTTTCACCTGTTGGTAATTTTGCACGGAGAACAGCCCAGGGAGATGGTCTCCTTATAACCACTCCTTGTTGGATAGGAGGTGGTCTGATGTCTTGAGGAATATCTTTTCTTATAGCAGGCCCAAAGGTTACAGACTTTCTTCGGTCCTGACCTTCTCCTTGATTGGAGTAGTCTTGTTGCTGAAATTGGTGAGGGTTTTGTTGTTGCTGAGGTGGTGGCCTATTTTGTGGTCGTGGCCAGCTCTGTGGTGGAATTCGTTGCTTTCCTTGTGGAGGAACTTCTCCTTGCTTTCCTCCTCTTTCCTCTTCTACCTGGTAACCATCATACAAAAAACATACTGAGAAATCCATTATGCTAAGTCAATAGATAAATATTAAAGAATGAACTACGTTTTTTAATGTAGTTTAATTTGGAAAAACTATTTTGTTGAATATGGTTTCAGATAAAATTTCATTCTCTGTTTTGCTATAGAGATGTTCAAAACTAGAAAATAGCTGCATGTCTATAGTGCAGGTTAGTTTTGTGTATTGATGAATTTCGTGTTTAAAATAAAAAGAATCAAATTATGAATACTATGCTAAGGATTATGAGTGTTCCGGGTCAGCGGGCGCACGATGACCGAGGTCTTTTCCCGGAGCCGGGCGTCGGTGGACCAAAACTTAGGGTGGCTATTGATAAAATAGCAACACGATTGCCGATGGAGATACGCGTGGTAAGGGCCATCACTGCTACGCCCGATATGGGCATGTATCGGTACTTAATTATACAAATTGTAAGCACATTTGTTTTATTTCCTGTGGCTAGGGCTTCCACCTCTCGTGAGCTCACCAAGACGAAGCTTAGTGTACGAGGATTCTATTTGATATAAAACTGGGTTAATTATATCAAGTTAAAAACTATTTGTATCTTAATTTAGTACAATAATTCTTTGCTAACTTCCGCTCCCTACAGAGATTACTTCAATTCCGAAGAGGTCTTTGCCAGTGGCGACTAGGCAGATAGCAAATTATTATATTTTACATTTCTTAAATATAATCCTAGACAAGTTATAAATTCATAAGGAAATCATCGATCTTTAGGGAGTTGGTTAAAGTTTAGAACTTAAACAGTTCTAATTCTAGTTATTGTGGAGTAATATATTCCTCGTCTGCTGAGAACCAACAAAATAAACTTCTGAGGCTAGAATACGCGCCTAAATTCATTCACATAAGGTGAATACTTTAACTCAAATTGAATTAACTAACTAGTTTATCTTGGCCACTGGGAATGATCTACTTATTCTGTCTAATTAGTCTGTTATTGTAGTACACGATGCTATGAAGATCTCCAAAATGTTTTATCGTGGTATTAACGACTATTGTCTGGCCACTGGAATATGTATTTTTAAGTTAAACAGCTAACATTAACTCTTTAATTCTTTAACAGCCTCTCACTTCCCACTTGTTATTTTCGTAAGAAATCTTTTTCGAGTTAGTCTAATCGTTCTGTATGATTGAAGTTTTAAATAAGTTTAAAAACCTTCTATCATATTTAATAAACAACATTTATAAAAATAATTTGAAGGAGGGGGGCGGGTGATGGATGCAGACAGTTTGACCTGGTTGTGGGTTCGCCTGACAGTGATACAGACCTCGACACTGCCTTTTTGATATCAGTTTACTATCGTTTTCCCCACTGTCAGTTTAATATATATTTCAGTTATATAGTAGTATACCGTGCTTGGATCCAAGTTTACTATAAAGAATAATGGTCTTCATGTCTGAAACCAAGGTTTCCGTGCTTTTTTAAACGTAAAAATCGACAAAAACAAAACAAACAGTTACAGTTTTATAACATTTTATTGAGGTTATACTTGGAAAATATTAAAATAAAAATTTTTATTTTACTTCCTGGTTTTTCATCATAATTTTTACTTCACCATTATCAAAGATAGGGGAAAAATTATGTGCTCAGGATCAACAATTTCCACTCATAATCTCATTTTGAAATTCAATTTGAATCTCATTTTGCGATGCATCAAAATGAGATTCAAAGTTCAATTTCGTTACATACCTGACTACACGTCTGTCCAATGGTAACAGACATCTAAACATCTTTAATCCGACTTTGATGAAACTTTCTGGTGAGGGATTGAACTTATTTCAAATAGCACTTACTGTTAACATTTCCTCGACACTTTTGTTTGCTTGTCGAAATAGGTTCGATTTGGCACTAAACCGGAGGAATATTCTGGAGAGAGTTGGGCAAAACCTATTACTATTTTAAAGGCAACTACGTTTACCTATCTAATATCCATAATTGGGAATGGCAGATATGGAATTGAAATTAAAAATAATTGCAGTTTAAATTATTTGATTAACCAATTTAATACCAACTGTGGGCTGCAATTACAATAACTAGTTCAGCCAAAGTAATTGTAATTGAAATGAGAAGTATTTGTAATTAATAAATGTCATTACTTAGTTCCGAAATGGCACTGAGAACGTTATTTCTTCAAACTTGCCAAGGAATACACTTCAAAATACTATGTTTCGATGAATCTATTTAGAATTGAGACCATTTTAAATTTAGCCATAAATATTCATAAGGCATGAAATCAGGTCATTGCAATTCTGAATTTTCCCATTTTCCCAAACTACGTTGATTCTTAGATACAGATGATTAGGGTTTTATAGTATGGTTTTGTTTTATTATTAGTACTAACATATATCACAAGACATTGTTAGATGTAAAGAGTAAGAATTTATTTTACATATGTATGCCATGCCAAATTGGGGATTGACAGAAATTTGGATAATTGTTACTTAGTATTTAGTTTACAACTTCTGTATTTACCTCATAAGGTTTATCTCTAATGCTTCTAGGATAATTGATCAAGATGGCACTTCGCTATTATTAAATTAATAAATGAATATACAGGGTGTTTCGGAATTGGACGTCACTATTTTAGGTATGTGTTCTCTAACACAAAATAGTCAAAAAAGTTTATATTAACATATATCTCAAACTCATTTATTAAACAGATATCAAAGGTTAAATATTTATTATTTATTTTCTACATTAAGACTGACTGTACAAGGTTTAGCGTGTTTAATACTATTACAGGTTTTAATCACCTGATAAACAAATGAACGATAAGCTATGACAGTAGTTGTTCATCTGTTTGTCTAGTTCTGTGTGTTTTAGTATGAGTGAATACTGTGGAGACACTTCAATTTATGATTATCATGGGAGACACCACAAATTTATTCACTTTTGCTGAACAAACAGACATACTTTTAACTTGTGGCGAGGTACATAGAAACGGCGATGCTGCTGTTCGAAGATATCGTGAAAAATTTCCTAACCGAAGAATACCAAATCGTAAAACGTTTGAGGCCATTGAAAGACGCCTTAGGGATAATGGGGCGCTAAAACCTACAAAAAAAATACGAGTAAACGCCGGTCGACAATGATTTCGACGAACTACAAACGTTAAAGAAGAAATACTCGATGCTGTTCAGTTATCCTCTCCTACTACTACTAGAAGATTGTCAAGTCGTTTCGATGTTTCCTCTACCAGCGTATGGCGAACTTTACGCGAACAACAATTGTATCAATTTAACGTATTGAGTAGGCAAGATTTATTACCACAAGGTTATAACAAGCGCAGAAATTTCTCCCAGTGGTTAATTCGATAATGCACACGAGATACTAACTTCCTGAACTGTATTTTGATTACTGATGAATCTTGCTTTACAAGAAACAGGATTCTTAATTTTCGAAATACCCATACTTGGGATGAAAAAAACCCTCATACGACAGCTGTTGGACATTACCAACATACCTTTTCTTTAAATGTCTGGTGCGACAACATTATCGGCCCCCTTCTTTTTGCCACCTAGGCTGTCAGGTATATCTTACTTGCATTTTTTAAAAAAATAATCTTCATGAACTAGAAGATATTCCGCTAGGCATTAGGCAAAAGCTGTGGTTTATACATGACGTGCTTCAGCTCACTTTTCTCATAGTGTCACTGATTATTTAAATGCAACTTATGGAAACCGATGGGTTGGTCGAAACAGACGTGTTAAATGGCCACCACGATCTCCGGATTTAACGCCATTAGATTATTTTGTGTGGGTCCGGATGAAGTCTATGGTTTATTCTACGGCAGTTGGCACTCAAAAAGAGCTAAGAAATCGGATCGTGGAAGCCGCAGTAACTATTAAGCACCATCCTGATGCTATACGAAGAACCAGAGAAGCATGGATTCGTCGTGCTGAATTTAGCATTCAACAAAACGGAGGCCCCTTTGAACAGTTACTCTAAATGTTGTAATAATAACACATAAATAGTAATAATAGATAATAAATCTTTAACCTTTGATATCTGTTTAATAAATGAGTTTGAGATATATGTTAATATGAACTTTTTTGTTTATTTTGTGTTAGAGAACACATATCTAAAATAGTGCCGTGCAATTCCGAAACACCCTGTATAGCCACGATTTTATAATATATTTCGGGGGTATTCAGATGTAGGTCAAACCGGCTTCCGAATAAAAACAATGTTATTGACTGAGTAAAATACATAATATTATACACAATGTCAGTACACAATAAAAATATAAATCGCGTATCGGCACTCTACTAATTGTTTCGAAATAGCGAAGCAAATGATGATTTTTTTTCTCGAAATTGTGATCACTACATAATTCTACTGCTATTCGTGCTGCTATTATCTTACCGGTTTTTCTTTTTGCTCGTTTTCATTTTCATTTTCTTGTTTTCCATTCTCCAATGGAACTTGTGTGGGTTCTGCTGCCATGTTCGTTTTTATAAATGTTCGTGTGTATTTTTTTTTTTTTTTTATATTGGTTAATATTTATTTCTTTATGTTTAGTGCCACTTTATACTAATGTTTTCTTCGTACTTCATTTCGTATAGTGGAAGTAGTAGATTTGTTGTTTTAGTGTATCATAAATTATTTTTATTTATATCCTAGGTTATATTTTTTTATATTTATTTTTGTTCGTGATGAACTGTAGACAAAACACAAAATACTTTTAAATTTACAAAAAACAAAAAGTAAAACCAAAATAAGAATTTTAAAAATTTAATCTAATAATAAATGCAGTGTTGATATTTTGACTCTTTGTAAAAGCAAAAATCGTATTGAAATATAATTAAATCAAATACTTACGATAGTGAATCATTGTTATTAACTCTGTTTAACATTGGTATATATTGAAAATAATAATGGAAAAACTTAATAATTGAAATTGACTCAATCAGTTGTAAATAGTAACAACGATTGTGGCAAAAAACTTTATTGTGTTTTATAATAATAAAATGACTAGGCTAATTAAACCAAAAGAGTCAATTTTCTATCCCAGTCATTGGATTTCAATCTGATTAATATTCTATGACTTTTACATTTTTATTTTATTTTGACAACCTAATATTATTTATTAAATATTAGTCTGAAGTCAAGACACGCGTAGGTAGTGGGCACGGCGCAGGAAATACAGTACCCGCAAGACTGAACGTTCCACCTTTATTTACTTAATTAAGATTTATGAAATATTTGCAAAGGTGTCGAAGGCATTGTATTACAATATATTTTAAAGAAATGACAATGCCGTTGATAAAAACCTGTTGATAGCAAGTTGATGAACGATAGTCCCCGAATGACCAACAAAGGTTCGGACACGGACTGATCGATATTATCTAGATCAGTGGATAGTGAGGCCCGCTTCCGGTCTCTCTGGTCATTACCCGCTCTCAACTGCCTGCTTTAACGAATCCTCCATGTCGATACATGTATAATACATATAAAGCCATCATTGGCCTAGTTCTGGTCACTTCCTCTTCAGTAATGACTAAAAGATGGACTTCTAGTGTAGTTGCTGCCCATTAATAATGAATGGGCTTTGGCACTTTTTACATTCCTCAATAGAATTCTTAATACATATTGAAATACTCGGTTCAGATAGGAAATTGTTTGAATTAAACCCACTGAATACATTACTAGGTCATACAATACATTTTATTCCCTATACTTTTTTATTTTAACCTGAATATTACAACCCAAGAAGGGCCTTGCGTCCAGTACGCGGTAGATACTGTATTTTTTATAGGACAACAATTGTACAGAGAGGTGATTTGTCTGAGAGCACGCTTAACTGTCAGGTTTATCCCCAAATAAAGGTATCCACTTCATAGACGCTGGGTAAGCCCTAATAGACTCTGAAATCCACAGGTCTCTTGGTAATTTATCAATTTTTGTAAGTTTCAATGTTTTAAAATGTTTTTCTAGGATACAAACAATCTATTTTATTGTACTTTATTTCATTATCCATACCGTGTGATATAAAAATATCTGGAAAAAAAATCTAATGTAGTTTCACCATGACTTCCTTTTTTTTGTGGTTGTAGTGCTACAGTACAACCACTAAAAAATTTTTAAAATGGAATTACAAACCTTAAAAATCTCTATTATTGGTTTATGACTATTAGTCAATACACCATTCATATAATTCCTTTTCTTCCCTTTTAAGAAGGCATGAGGAGAAAAAAAAACATAATACAACCGGTTCACTAATTTCCAAATCTAGTATGTTATTTTATATTGATATAAAACTTTGATATAAAGTTGCGATGTTTTTCATTTATTATGATATTTCATTAGACCATCATAACTCTCAAGTAAAGTACCACTTCGAGTTTGGAAATTAAATAACAAAAGTGAAGAGTTTGTTCAGTTTATTATTAATATAAAAGGTATGAAAATCTGTCATGGATCTTCAAGCGAACTACCACACCAGATTAAAAGCAGTAACGAAAAAAGCACTCCCTTCTAAACTGATTGTTATGCCTAATTTCAACTTTTAACTGCCTATTGTTTTTGAGTCATGCTAGATACGAACATAAGTGCAAACCTGGAAGGAGGCGAAACTAAAAACAATCGCAGGAATGGTCATAATATGTATACCGTCGAACGCTGAATACAGAAACTTTTTGCATTGGTTCCTATTGCGCAAGAAGTAAAAAAAGGAGGGAAATTGGAAAAGTTACGTCTGATAAAATTTTGCAACTTGTATTAATAAAAGTATTTTAACCACTCTCATATGGTATCAGCTACATTTAAGTTATTTAAGATGGTGAGTTTGAAGCCGAACCAATACAGATTATCGATTCAGTCACTCTAAAGTTTCAGTGTAAACATTCATGAGATCCCGTCGAAAATCAGCAAACCGTGTGACGATTAAACATAATTACTAATAATGTGCAAATTAAACAAACATAAACCTAATCGTAACTAAAAAAAAGAAACTCTATTAACAGTAATTTTTTATATGCCGATTTTGTGTATGATTATTCAATAACAGAATAATCCAAGAACGATACCTTTCAAATGCTGAACAAAATTGTGTGGAAAAAAGAAATACTTTTGACAAACCTTTTCTACTGATGATTCCTTGCAGAGATTGATCACGTAATAGTTATGCAACGGGTTTTGTTTGGTAACGATATGGCAGAGGAAAGAGAGCCAATGGAAGTTGAAAAGTTGGTCTGAAGATATTATTCAACTGGAGATATTGAATTTTAACAATCAGAAGATTTGCACGTAGTTTCATTAATTTTTCAACAGATATTTACAATTACATGTTTATCAGGGATCGTTTTTATTCCAAAAATTTTTAGATATCTCAGTTTATTTGATTAGAAAAAACACATCTTCAAATTGCCAGATAAGTAAAATATAGCGAAAGCAGTACAACTTCACTACAAAAATATATAAATTGTATATATTAATAAACAAAAAATTAACGAAAGATTATAAATGTTTGGTATAAATACAATATTCTAAGCGGAAAATATCGATTATCCAAAATGCCTGGAACTAACCTTTCGATATTTCTCCTATTCAGACATTAGGACAGAAAACATAAAATCACATGTATGTAGATAAGTATCAACACATCCCATAATGACAGCCTATTTATTTGACAAAAAGAATAAAGTGAAGTGTGCACTAAATTTTACAAATTTTGACTTTGAAACCGTTTTGAAACAGTTTGAGTTTTCATCGTTCGGTGTTTGAAACAATAAACGCCAATAAGTTGCGACTGATTGCGCATAACTTACGACTCAAAAGATGCATAAATTCGAAGATAAAAAGAGGATGATTTTGATCATTATTTGTAGGGGAATCTTGAACTTTATATTTATCCAAAAAAAAAAAAGAAACCAAATATAATTTAATTATTAATTAACTTTTACACCTTTCATTGTACTCTATATTTTGCTAATATGCTTGTTTAAACCTTTGAAATAAGAAACGTTACCTAGACTGTGAAATAATGTGATCTATTTCGGTCGTTGATTTCCATTGAGAGATCAATTTTTTGACTCCCCAATAGTATCTATATATATAGCATTTCCAAGTCTATTTGAACCTTTTCCAAGTGAACTGTAACCTTTTACGAACCAAATGCTACCCTTTACAAGTCTCAAGCAACCCTTTCCAAATGAGTTGAAACCCTTTCCGAAGCAAATGTAACGCTTTACAACTCAATTGTCACCCTTGAAAAGGTTTTGAAAATTTACCTTACTGAGGAATGGGCGAATTTAGGGCCTCAGAACTCGCGAGGATAAAATCATCACAACATTTTTCTTCACAACTCTTGTTAGGACAAAAATGAGGGAAATAATTAAAAAAACAAGTAGTTTTTTTGTTTCTGAGAAAGTTTATTTAAAAAAGATAAACACATGTAATCTGAACTTAACAACAGTATCTTCATAGTTTTGGTAATAAAATTATAAACATAAAAATATTCTTGTTTACAAAAAAATAAGGAAAAATTTAAAACAAAAAGTTGATTTTTTTTCTCAAGAAGTAAATAATAAAAAAATGTAAATTGAACTGAACATTATCACATTTAAAGAAAAAGGTTTATTCCTAAGGAGAAAGTAAAATAACACTGTTCGTTTAAAACACGTTAAATTTTCAACATATTTTCAAGGGTGACAATTGAAATAAAAAGGGTGACAATTGAGTCGTAAAGCGTTACAATTGCTTTGGAAAGGGGTTTAACTCGTTTGGAAAGGGGTTCATTTGAATTGGAAAGGGTTGCTTGTGACTTGGAAAGGGTAGCATTTGATTTGTAAAAGGTTACAGTTGACTTGGAAAAGGTTCAAATAGACTTGGGAATGCTATATTAAAATGTATACTAAAAAAAACAACAACTGTATCGATGTAACCCATGAAGGGTCTTCAGTTCAGTACGTGATAGAGGCCTTAGTGTTTCTAGGACACTAGTTCTGCAGGAAATTGATTCAAAATCATGCTGAACCGCCAGATTTTTTCCTCAATAGAGAATACCCACTTTATAGACGCTGGATCTCCAGGAGGGTCTCTAGATCCCATAGGATTCATTCCTGGCAGTTAACATATTAATTAAATTACCTGCCACAGCTTGATTCGAACCCGATACCTTCGGAATGGCAAATCAGCGCTCTAATACATATAATTAAAATTTACATTCTACAATAATTTCCATTTTAATCTCATACATACTTCAATCGATCTCCATTATATATACATGTTATATGAACATTAAGAAAGATTAGATTTATATCACCATTTGTGAAGTTAAGTAGCTTATACTTCCTTCGACAGAAGAGGATGGCTTTACGTGTTTAGGCACAATTTTTACCGAGAGAACGCAGCGGACTACATCGATATTGGTAGTTCCCAGTTCGTGGTCCCTATTCACGGTGAAATTCGAAAACTCTGATACCAACGCAGGCAACTAACTGTTGTGTTCTAGTCAACTATTAATAAAATGTGATATTTAGCACTGGAAAACAACTTAATAACCAAATAAAAAAATATATTAACCATTTATATATTTTGAATAAATGATAGTAATTTAATTTTAGTACTTGGGGTTATGGTAATATAACATATCATGCTTGTATAATACAATATACAAACATCACGTTATAGTAGCCTGTATTTTCCCTTTTACAAGGAGAGGAAACTCGTATCTTTGACACATGTCTCGCCATTCGGATGAATGGTTAGTAGAGAATAAATGACATCCATTCCAAACTTTATCCAAGGTTTTTGAAAACTTTTTTCTCGACTATGCCATTCAAGGAAAAACGGACAAAGAACGTTGTTCATTTTTACCTCGTTTTAATATATTTATTTATTGATATTTACAACTATATTACAATAATATAACAAGTTAATAGGCTAAGTGATACATAATGACATGATATAATGACAAGTAGAGAAACTACCCACTGGTAGTACTCAAATCGCATGTTCAACTAAGAAGGTCGCGTGGCCATCTTCTTTTCAGACGCCTCGGAGGATTATCGGGAATTGAAGAGGAAGCTAGGTTTGAAACTAGAGGGTTTGAGTGGAAATGAAGTTTGTTATGAAAGGATAGATAGCGGGTTCGGGCCAAATCAGCAACAAATGGGACATTACGGTCGTTAACAAAATAAGGAGCATTGAGGATTTTACAAAGAATTTTGGATTGTAGGGATTGAATACGAGAGGAATTCGATGGCTTAGTGGAGCCCCAAAGCTCTACTCCGTAAGTCCAAATAGGTCGTATAATGGTCATGTATATGAGTCTTTTATAGTTAATTGGGAGCTTAGAGCGTTTGTCTAGTAAGTGTTGAAGTAGCCAGAAACGTCGAGCGGTTTCTTGTCTTTTCAGTCTTGAATGAGGATTCGTTTTAATATAAATTAATTTATTCGTTTATGCAGGTTTAGATAGGATCCCAAAGGAAGATCCAACCCCAAGAAAGCCGGATTATGTTAATTAGTTTTTAAAAATGTAAAGGGTGGTTGTTTCACAACTGTTGTCATAGAAGCAGTACAGTCTCCATCATGTACTAAGTCCAAGACCCTTAATAGGTTGTAGTGGTACAGTTTAAAAGTTAAACAGCCTGTAACATAGCAGCGTCAGTTCGAAATTGAGCGTTTTACGTTGTATATTGGCTTGTGCCAACCTTTTGTCAAAGAAAAAATTCTAAATAAAAACAACTGTGTTTTTTGTAGTAACAAATTGCCTTCCTAAGCATTTAGGATAGTTTTCGTTCAAGTCTGAATTGTCATGTTTAAGCATCAATTTGTTATACTTGATTATACTATGTTGTAAAGTCAGAGTGGTGTGGATTTCCTGCAACTGTCGAAATGCCAATCAGAAATTGTATTTTTTGACAAAATCTTGGAAAAGAAATGTTCATAATAGATGGATGGAAAAGCTATATTTAGCTTATGTGTTTATTAAAACATGGAAACTAATTATTACATACGATGACAGAGAAGGAAAATGGATATAGTGTAGAAAAGAAAGAGGAGAAAATATCACTCTGTCCTATCAGATGAAAATAAACTGTACAAATGGAAAAGTCTTTCCGGGTTCACTCAGCTTCCTTTTTTCAAATAACCTGACCATAAGTCAATAAGAGAGCGAGAGGGAAAGAGATATTTTGGTTTTAAGAGAAAGCGTTCCTCTTTATCAGCTTTTCCATGGGTTGTTGGTACATTTTTTCAATTGTCCTGTAGCAACAGCTGTGAAGTTTAATTGTTGAAATGAGGTAAAAAAGAGAAAAGAATCCATGATATATTTGATTGAACCTAGGGTGAAATTTTTACGACAAATCGATCTCCATATTTTACTATACCATTAAAAGTGGTAATAAGTTAGATATGGTAAACTGGCTGGTACGACTGACTCCATTATGGCTGGAATAATACCCCGGTGACTGGATCGTGGAACTATCAGCCGAAATGACGTGACGCTGATAAACCACTAGTTACCTCCAGCTATCTCGTGCCCCACTTGCTACCTTGCTCCTCAAAACTTATATCATCAAATATACTGAATGTTGTTTAAAAAACACTGAACTTCATCATTACAAATAAGTTGAACTATTCGTTATTTAAGCAAAGTAGTTACACAGCCATATATTACATTAATGTGCGAATTTTTTGTTTGTAATAATGCAGAAAGGCTACCTTTCTAAATTTTACAAGAGTGTAGAAAAAGTATACATCTTGTCCTTGACTTGTTTCCTATTTGCAGTAAACAATATATTGAAGGCGTTTTCTAGACTATGCTAGCTAGAAAAGCGCCCTTTCAGTCGTAAACGATGACTTCTGTCTATGCTGGTAAAAGTACAAAGCTTTAAAAACTAAAATCTCATAAGTTGGACTAGTAGTCTTTTTTTATTTAGTGATTCTTATGATGTCTGTATTTAGCACACGGAAGGAAGACTTTAATTACTTAAAAATGCCAGCTTTATGTTAAAACGTTACAAATCCATCGTATTTTCACAATCCTGGTAGGTTTATCAGGACTAGATAAGGGAGCAAGATTATCAATGTTCATCGAACGCTTTGCTTAGATATAACGTTGTCACTATCATGTATATGCAGTTGACTCAAGTGAAGCGGCTCTAAATTATTCCAGTCTCCAGGATTCACGAATTGCTTGAATTGCCACACGAATACATTCAAGGTTCTATTCAAACTGGAGGGTTATTTGTGGTCGTTTTAATATTGAGCTTATTATAGAAGGACATACATCCAAGCGACAAATGATATGCTATAATCTATTTGAGTATTACTATACACCAGAAATAACTTTTAGAATTTCACTATGAATTCGAAAGTTTGAAAGGTCAGTTTACTAAAAGTATTTAATGCTTCAGTTCTTAAGCTCTACGCCGCTAGTTCAAACAAGTCTCAAAATAGACATTGTTCGGTCGAAACCATTGACAGAAGTCGTCGTTTTCTTCCGAGTATATGTATCTGAAATGCTGATTTAAATGGTTTAAATTATTTTAAATTGATAATTTTAATTTATTTGCTCTGTTAAATGTGTTCACATTTGTGATTTTTTTAATTGGCAGTTTTCAAATGTCCGTTATCAGTTATCCATCGCCTATTGTGGAAATCACTTAATTTCAGAGAATTTCTTTAACTTCATATTTATCCCTCTTATTTCTTAATCTTATTTTTTCCCTCTTGGTGTTATTTCTCTATTGAAAGGGAAATACACCAAACAGACACCTCGTGTTATCTCCGAGTTTTATCTACTAAAAAGTGGAGCAATGTTAATGAAAATGATAAAATAATTTGAATTACATATTTTTATTATTATTTACAAGATATGACAAAAAACATATTGTAAATAATATAGAATATTAGTTTTCGTGATATTATGCAAAATATAGTAGCTCATAGAAACAATAAGAAAGTTAAAAGTATTATACCCCAACGAATAGTAGAAATACAAATTGTAAGGACCTAAGCTAGAGCAAGGCGTGGGGATTACGGAAACCCGCAATACCGTTAAGCTGTGCGTGAAAGTAGCACTGTATTGAAACAACAATGGCATTTTTTTTTGTTTGTTTATATTAATGGTCCCCATTGTATTTTTCTTAGAAATAAATACGAATAATATATTAAAATAGTTCCAGAATACCATATTTTATGGTATGAGGGACTCTATTACCATTTCATTTAATACGTTTTTAGAAACCACTTTTTTACTTCTTTAAATTTATCATCATATTATAACCCTTATTATTATTAAAATGATTAGTAATATCATGTTTCCATCTGGAAATAAATAATGAGATGAAGTTATATATATAAATATGAATGTATTTTTTGAAAAATTACAGTGGGAGCGGAGTGGTTGAGTGGCTCAGTGATAAAACGGTGAGTTGCTATGCATGATGCTCTTGATTTAAATTCTGCTCGCTTGCAGACTTTTATTTAATCAGTTGGCGGTCGGAGATGCAACTATGAGAGGACCCTACTAGGGCTCACCCAGCCTCTATAAAGTGGGTACCTAAAGTAAGGGGATTGAGCGTGATTTAGGACAAATCTCCTCCCTTCACAACCGTTCTCTAAGTAACAGTACAGTCTGTACAGAGCCCCAGAGCCTTCACGGGTTGTAGTGGTACAGGTTTTATTACAGCTATAAATAAACAACGATGCATCGATTTTACCTTTAAAAAAATTATAGGAGCAAGTAGACGTAACACACGCTATGCACACAGAACCGAAGCAATACCCATTACCTTGCAGTTACTGATAAAAGCTGGGGATTCGCACGAGAAATTGGAGTTTGTTCAATTTATCTGGGCTGTCGGTAGGGCAACCGTTTTAGCCGATCCGTCAACGTCATATTGTCAGTCTTCATTACCTAAGAGATCTTGTAAACTATTTAAGAAGTGATTTATCAAGACGAGAGGAAGTACCAGGGTCACGAAACTTCATTGATAGAATGCTATCTATAAAAGTTACAGTACTGTGGCATTTTATTTCGAAATATAATTGATTAAAATACGTAATTTTTTAAATTAAATAAATGTTTGTAGGAATATTAAGGTGAAAATATGAGTTTATTCGTGATGTGTGGTATATTGGCTGCTAAGAGACTAAGTCGAGAAACCTAAAATCTGTTGCCAAATAGACAACAAACTAAGTAATAGTACCAAATAGGAAACCGATAGATTCTAGGTGTAGGGCACTAGAAATTTAGAGCTTTGTACATTAAAAATGAAATAAAGAAAAATGCGTTTCATTTGTGTATTTTTTTTCCAACTATAAATGAAGGAGATGGTTATTTTACAGTGAAATATATTAATCAATATCCAAGCGATAAATAATATTTTTATATTGCTACTCTAGAAGGAGATACAAATAAATATATATGTGGTAAAGCACTGCATTTCTTAGTAACGTAGATTTTAGGATAGAAAACTAAGCGAGGAGAATGTTTGATTTAACTAGCTTCCTTCGAATCGGTTATCGATTAACCCATTTGTTCTTGTTTTAGCATCGAAATGCTACAACACTGTTTGGATAGGGTGTTTCACTAACTTAATATTTTAATACTGATATCTCATCATATAGAGAATTACAAGCTGTTAGTAGAGAAGTGTTTTGTTAAACAATATAATATGTGATCATGTGCATTATTTAGTGACTAAGCAGTGCGATCAATATCCTATGGCTCATGGGACAGTGGCCGATGTACAATCACTTAATTGCATTTTAAGGGTGTTGCGAAAGTTGTATAAAAAATGTATGAATACAAACACACTACAAACTTTACTGGTTGTTTATCATATCGTTCAAATTGTAATATTTACTAACAATAAACAAGTGTAGGTAAAGATTTAATCGCAAAAACAAACTCATTTTGGAAAAGACGCAATACCTGTAGTAAATTAACTAAAATTTATATCTATCCAACATTGATTCGTAGAGCATGGCGGTTTTCCGATTTGGTGAAATTAACAAGATTTGTTTAGAAATTGAATTATTTATTTTTCTTGAGAAAATTGATACAGATACTTAGGGACTTTTGCAGTTATGTTTGTTTTACTGTTTTTTACTTTCATAATAAATAAATACTTCGATTAAAAACCACTATAAGGGGTTTGGGTTCAGAGCATGGTAGAGACTGCACCGTTTTTAAGACAACGGCTGTGCAAGGAGGTGACTTGTCCGAGATCATATTCAGCCCCCAGGTGTTTATCTCAACCACTTTGTAGGGGTTGGGTGAGCCCCCGGAGGGCAGATAAATTATTTAGCCTGCAAACAGCCGTGAATCGACCCTATGGTATCTGAGTGGTGGGTGGCTCACCCAGGTTTTAGCGTGATCTTGACCAAATCACCTTGCAGAAACGATGGCTCAATAGTTCAATCTGTACTGATTCCTGCATTTTTGTAGATGAATTTTATAATTTTTTTTTAAAGCTTATTTACCGCACATCTTTTAAATATTGACCTGAAATATCAGGAAAATTGGACTTGAAAAAAAAACAACTGTTCTACAGCCCATGAAGGGTCTTGGGTTAAGTGCAGGCAGTAGAAACTGTTCTGTTTTTAAGACAATTGTTGTACTGGGAGGTAACCTGTACGAGATCACGCTCAATGCCAGGTTTCCCAATCAATAGAGGATGGGTGAGCACCAAGAGGGTTTGAGGGTCCTACAGGGCCCATAAATGGCTGTTATCAGATAAAAAAATTTATCTGGAACAGACAAGCCTGAACCCGGGAACTCTTCAGCATAGCTACCACTGAACTACCCCGTTTTGTTTTTTCAACATAAAAATGAATAACATTATTTTTTCTTACTGTGGGATACTGAAAAATTATTTTCTTCACTGTTTTAATTAATTTTTTTATCACTTTTAAAAGCGAGATTTACCAGTTCTGAACACTTTTACTCACTCATATTTAGATACATACCTACTCCTTAATTTACATACTCTTGCTATTGTTTCTTCCAATCCCATATTCTTCCGAAAAATATAAGAATCCCTATTGGAGTTACCTTTTCGGTTTATTGCTCTATTTGTCCGGTATCGGGCGTTCCGCCGTTGCCGAGGGAAGACAAAACGTATAAGCGGATCACGAAGGGTGAGTTGCATGCAATGACACAATTTGCTCCACTGCTCCTACCATCCCGAGTACGGCAAACTATCCTCTATCGAATGCCCTATTTCCGATCTCCTCTGCATTATTCCCAATGAATGCACGTTCTAAGCAAAAAATCACCTTTTTGTTTTGATATTTCTGAATAGATCCACACTTTCTACAGCTGGATATTAAAATTTATTTGAAGTTATGTTTATTTGATTACCCTTTTAGCATAGTTATTATAGCGATGTTGCTCAGCATCAAGTGCTAGGTAAATGATCTCTAGTTCAGGAGATCGGTAGCCACAGTGGCAGATAAATCATTTAGTCTGCTAACAGCCGTGAATCAACTGTTGTATCTAGAAAGCCTTCTGGGGCTCACCCAGGTTCTAAAAAATGGGTACCCTCCATGGAAAAAACAGGCTGTTAAAGGTGATCTCGGCCAAATCACCGTTGGACTATGATCAGTTCAATCTGTACTGGTTTCATTATCCTTCCTGCACTGTAGCGTTTGTTTTTTTATAATACGTTTGGACTAATTTACTTCTACTCTTATAACAATAAAATAAAAAATAAGGCAGTTGTAACATCCAAATCAGCATAATTGGACTTAATAACTCCATATATTCTATCTGATTGTAATATGATCCAAGTACAAGTGGGCGCAAATTTCAGGCTGTTCAAACGTTTTTCGATTTTTTTTTAGGTTTAGAACACATCTCTAAAGAGTCAAAGAATCAATGATTTGAAAGCCGGTATATTGGTGTTAAAAAATTGTTGGGATCGGCTTGTAAGGCTGGTCTCATCTTATTTCTCTCAGCTTTGAGGTTTTTTGCACCGGTAATAACTATTACATTGCTTGCCTAAGTTGAAGCTTGTGAATGTTTGCATGTGATTGAGAAGTTATATTGGGGGAGTACGATCTTTTTCTCCTATTCTCGCTAAATTTTTTCAATTTTCAATTTAATTACTATTAACGAAAATATAAAATACGACGTTTGTAACGAACGCTATTCTACTACTCATGTTTTGTTTTTTTAAATTGCCCCACAACTGGTTTTAATAATATAATAAAAGTAATGAAAATTATCGGGAATTATAATAATTAAAAAGCAAATGAAAATAATAACAGGAACATAAAATCGCTCCAATTGAACACTTGTATGAGCGTGTAACAGTCTGTCATTTACTAGATTAAAACCTTCCCAACTGTGGACTTTGTTGGCACGAATCGTACAAAGTTTAATTTAAAAAAGTAATGGCACTTTTTTCATTCCATCAAAAGTCTAATACAGCTAATGAAGAGACAATTAACATGAAACAAGTTGGTCATCAGATGTAGGACAGTTCTAGTCAGGAAGGGAACTTTGAGGAGAAAAAGAACCAGAGAAGAAGAAAAAAGAAAAAGAAAGTAGACGTTTTAACTTAAGTTAGGTCACGGGTTTGAGACTTCGTGGTATTTGCACTTAATGGGGGCTTCACTGGGTTAAGTTTTGAATTGTAAATGAACCCGGCATCCTCAGGTGTCTCCCATCATTCTCCAATTTACTACTTGTTTTTTATTGGTTATCATTTACGTTTTAATTTAACACTGCTTTTTTTTTTGTTTATCATCTTTGTTTATTCTACTCCCTAATTTGAATTTAATCGTTTAATATATTTATAGGGAGCGGGGTAGCTCAGTAGCAGAGCCTTGGATTGTCTTGCCGAAGATCCTGGGGTCAAATCCGGCTGTGGCAAATAATTAATCAACAGTTAACACCCGGGGATGGATCCTGTTGGATCTGGGGATCCTCCTGGGGCACTCACAGCCTCTATAAGTGGGTGCCCTAAGTTGAGGGGAAAGCTGGCGGTCAAGCATGATCTAGGACAAATCACCTCCCTGCACAACCGTTAGCCTTGAAACAGTGCAGTCTCTATCACTTAGTGAACTCTAAGCCCTTCATGAGTTGTAATGATACAGGTTTTTCTTATGTATATATTTTTATAACTACATGCATATACGTATTTATTTATGCAATTTATAAATACGTAATTATTATAAATTACGTAATAATAATAAATAAAATAATTTTATTTATTTATGTATTTCATCCATATATCCCGGTGGTCCTCAAATGGCGGCCCGCGAGCCAGATCCGGACCGCGAACTGATTTGGAACGGCCAATTTTTAAGTTGTATTTACATACTAATAAAATTTTTATAGCGGACATTGCGTATGATAACCTACTACTTCAAAATTAAGAAAAGCTTTTTTTCACCCTGTTTTACGCTGCACAGAGTTTAGCGAGTGAGTTCGAATATCAGTATTCGATTGTAACGAATACGCTCCGGCCTCCCCCGGATTGGACTCGCCCGGGCGTTTCCAATTTGGTAATTTTCGTTTATATTTAGTTAAAAATCTGAATAAACAATTTACTTCTGTGTTAAAGCTTATTACCCTGGTTGCCCCTATAAAAGGTCTTTCTTTGATAATAGTTTTAGTCTGCATGCAAAAGTGGTTCGAAAATTGCACTCCTGCTAAATATTAAAAGCTAAATATAGCAAATCTCACACAATTATAATAAAATACTAGCTTTATATGTATATATCTCAATTTTTTTATATCAAATTTTAGGTTACTGTTACAAATTTATTTTATTTAAAGCACGGATATAGCAAGGAGAACTGTCCGTTCCGTGGTGGACTTTAGAAAATCCAAAATGGACCCTGACCAAATGTAATTGATGATCACTGATATAACCTATTGATTTCATTAGTGCTAACAATGTTTATTTTATTTAAAAGGAATGTTTATGTGCTTATAAGTAAGGTCTATTGTCTACTGTATAGTTTCAGTAAATTATTTTTAAATGGTGTTCTATTTCAAATAAGTCCTTTGTTCTTTTTATGAAAGAAATAACGGTTTTGCTTTCACACCAGTGCATTGTAATTTTGTGTCTTTGATTCTGCAATAATTGGATACTGGTATGTAACCTATCCACAAATACCAACTGCACTAACGTGTAGAAGAGTTGCTAAGTAATATCACTTAATGTGTCAGATTCATATATATTTTAATTATTGTATAGATTTAGATACGGTTCAAACTATTTTACATGTTGATATATTTATAATTCACATTATGCATTTATGGATTTAAGAATTGTAAGTTTAGGCTTTGTCTATTTATTAAATCATTTTCGTTTTATCATTTATTAATTTGTTGCTACTATAATGGCATATTACCAAAAAATAATGAAGGTGTATTTTGGTGAATATTCAAGTTGTAAAGATCATTTTAATTGAATCTTATACATTCGAACAACATAAACATTTGTGAGGCTAAGAAGAATCTCGTTTAACAACCGAAAATACGAAACAATATTGTTTGAAAAAAAAGCTATATAATCGTTACACTAAATTAAAAATAACCAATTATGTCAAAATATCAACATTGAACATTTATGTAATCACTACTCTACGAAAAAAAAAATAAAAAATACAAAAATCAAAAGGCTGTCATGCATATAAAAATAAATGTTACCTAAAATGTGCAAAATTCAAAAATATTCTTATAACCTACATGCTTATTATGTCAATAAAATTACATTAAAATTTTAACAGCTATTTTCAGCAGAAGAAAGTTATAAGTTTTATGACATTATTGCAGTCATTATTATGGGGTGTTTGTGTAGAGTGTTAAAGCCATATTTTATTTTTGTTATAATAATTAATTTAATAAACTTTCATAATTTTTTTTACGATATTTATTAGATGTTGATAATTAATTATTATAATTATTTTATATATAATTAAACATTGATAAAACCTATCTAGTCGTTTCCTCCGGTTTAATACGAGGAGAAACCACTGTATTTTTCTATTTACTGAAACATTGACTTAGAAAAGTACAGTACTCTCTAAAATGGAGTAAACCTTTATGTTTATAAATTGCATATTTGTTGGTAAATAAAACCTGATACTGACAAAAACAAATAATAACATGTGCTTTCTTGGCATGCCTCAGTTAAGTTTTAATAAACGGTTTATATTTATAAATTATTTGTTTAGATTTTTTGAAAGCATGGTTACAAAAGTTAATTGAATGCTTATTTTTAAAAATTAACAACAACTTTTGACATAGAGCAATAATATAATGTTGTAGTACAATAAGTTGTTAGTTAGAGCTGTTAATTGTTACATTGTACTCTAAGATTTTTTTTTCTGTTTTTAAAGGATGCCAATAATTATTATTCATAACGCAAGCAAATTAAATAGAATTATAGTACTTCAGTTTCATTAACCTTTAAATAAAGTTTTTAGAACGTAGTTTCATTTCATTATAGAAACAGTAAATGCGTATTACTAAGAGGTATTAAGATATATGTTGGATTAATAAACTGTACATTACCCGCCAATGACCTTTCTATATCAACATAATTACTCCAAATAAAATTTTCCACATTTAATCTTTGTATCATTTGAAATATTCAGGAAACGAAGTGCTAAGAAAAGCCACGTGGGTAGTTTGTTTAATATTTCAGAGGAAATTGATTCTAGCCTAAAAGGGAAGAGGAGCTCGGAATAATAATTCTTAAACTTATTGACTCGTTCTTTTGAATTGAAATTATTTTTTGAATTGGTTTCCATATGAATTCAGATATTTTTTTATCTTTTATGAAAAAATGAAACTTATAATTAATCTATGCAATTGCCAAAAATAAATATAAACGGGTGCCGATAATAATTTTGTATTTAATAATACCAAAACAAAAGATCAATTATTATTTGATGGTTAAAAAAAAATCCTAACTAATAACTTAGGTATAGACTTATAATTAATTTGTTGATTAATTTCTTTCTGTGTATGTTCGTTTTTTGGTAGTGGTTTAATTTTTGTTTAATATTTAATTGGCATATTAAGACGCACTAACTCCATTTATTAAATTAAGATTTTATTATAAATATAAATATGTATACACAATTCCCCTTAAAAGAAGTCCTTCAATATTCAAGAAAACATAAGTAATTTATTATTCTATAAACTGGAATTTTTTTAGTATATTATACTATATTTAGTCATAGTTTAAAATGTTCAGTAGATAAAAATGAACTTTCAAATAATTAATTCAAAATCAATTATTATTTTCAAAATCGGAATTTTGACGGTTATTAAAATATTGTATTTACAATTTTTTTAAATTGTACAAATAAATGTTTAACAAGAAACCATGGTTATTTCAAGTTAAAGTAAAATAAAAGCTAGGATATGGAGGCTTAAACAAATACTTTGGAAACATAGTTTCTAGTCTCAACCCGAGTACAAAAACATCATGATGTTTAAATTAAAATTACTTAAAGTGGTTACATTACGTATAGAATTACTTCCATTGTTGCTTTTAACTGCGTAACAACGTGAGCAATCGCACAATCAACAATCCAACACGCGAATGCTCTTTTTCGGGGGTGAGCGACTCTTGCTTAATTTCATTTTAATATTATTATAATGAACTAATAAACTAAGAATTATTTGTTTATTTGTTTTTGTTTTTTTATAAGTAACGGAAATAGTGAAATGTGTATCAAAGCAATGTTTATTAAATGTTTGAAAAATGTGCTAAGGGTTGATTTTAATTTTAGTTTTATTTAAAAAAAAAATTGTCAAAGTTGAAAAGTTGAGACTAATTATTCTATTCTCCTGTTGGTAAATTTATTAAGAAATATTTCTAAAATACAGTCTATGTGCTCTTCTAAAAAGTTAATAAATAAACGTTATAAAAATAAAATAAATGCAAACGATATCTAAAAACATAAAATATAAATAAATAATTAAATATATAATAATAATTATATATTTTTGCCTGATAATTACGTTTACAGCAGCGTTACCTGGCTTAGCCCTGTGCTGGTCGGCAACTGAGGGAGGAAGGGTTGAGGGTATCGGGTGACGTCATTTGGTCACGTGGATACTCCCTGTCAACGGACGTAGGCATTGCTACTGATACTGACTGATAACCGATAATGATAATTACGGTATGCATTTAAATAAAAACAATATTTTATTTAACTGTATTTATTTATATAGTTAACGTTTATATACCGTACTAATATTTCTAAAATGGCATAAGCCAAAACCTACTACATATTTGGAAAAACGGAAAGAACTATTAGTGAGCTTGGAACAGCTTTAGGACACTAAGGGTGACATAAGTTCCTTCTGGCAGACAAGCTCTGAAGCCAGTTTGATCGTTTTGATGAGCGATAATGAGATATTTACCCGTATCTTTCATGGCCATAACTTACACACAGAAAAAACATCGATTTTTGAGATGGGTGACTTAAAAATGATTAGGGCGATATCTACAGCCGTAGAATAAGTGATTAAGTCGAATTCTTGAAGTAATTAGGGGCTATGCCAAGTATTGGCTTGAAATGGAGTCGTTACTTATATTAAAACTCCATTTGGACTCAAATACTATATGAATGATACGATTCCATTACAATATAATGAACTCATTCTGGACTTAATTCAACTTCTTTACAATTATTTGTAGTTTTTTCCTTACAATGATTATTACTGTGCAAATTTTAAAGTTATTAATGATTTTTTTATCAGTCTAGATCAGTTTGTTTTTATTTATTCATATCGTTGGTTCGGAAACTGAAAATGATCAATTGCATTTTTCACAAAAGAAATGAGTACTTGGAGCAAATTTATGCTGACTTTTGACAAATTTGCGAAATTACCAATAAATTACAGTATAATTGTTGATTTTTGATGATTATGTCATTAAATAAGCGTACAGGTACATAGCAATAAACCCAATCGGCGCAAATATTCTAATTAATATATCATAATAGAATCTTGGATTTGTATCATGCAATGCATCTTGGTATATTTTTATTGCAAACAATATTTTAATTCTTAAATCAAGCTGTTTATGGTATTTTTGTTGGAATTATTCCGGCTTATAAATTGAATTATTTAATTAAATGAAATTAAAAGTATAACGTTAACATCTTTTACTACCTATAGTGTTGATTTTAACAAAATTAATGAAAATTTTCTTCTTTATACTGATTTAATACCAACCCTCAAGCTCCCTAACTCTGTTATCTTTGCCCCTTATCTTATCAATGAATGCCAGGGAAGATAAGGGATGATGACTACACCTGACTGAAATTGTCAAACAAACAAACTTAACGAAATTAAGTAAAAGGTTTTTATTAAAGTTCATAAAAAGATACGGTTTATGGCCTATAATTAAGATAATTAAAATAAGATCGTACTTCGTCATTATACATTTACAGCATAGTCACTATATAAGTTCAACTTGTGCCTTAAACGGTTGCTTTGTCATATTTTGTTAAACTAAATAAAATCAAAAAGATAAGTTGAATGCAATAATAATTGTCAGAAGATTTAATAATAATAACCAGACAGTCAATAATAGTAAAAAATGATAACTTATTTAATTAGTGCATTTTGTGTAAATCAGTCAGTTAATTTACTCAGAAAAATTAAATAATAACACAAAAGTCAAATTTTCAATAGATTATAGGACAATGATTTCAAAAATCTAATTTTTAAAGGCATTCTCAAATAAACATTAAATTATAGGAGGATTGTTTTATATGTATACTCTAAAAGTTCAGAGGGGGATAATCTCTTGAAAAGTTTGAGTTAGGAATAGACAGAGAGAATATAAATATTTATTCTGCATTAATAATTACATATTGATGCAATGAATTAAAAAATGAATATGTTAAAATTAGTAAGTTTAGTAAGTCAATACAAATCCTCGCATATGCAGACGACATTGATATCATCGGGAGATCACTTCGCGGCGTAAAGGAGGCTTTTCTGGCTCTCGAACAGTCTGCGCGGAGGATGGAACTTTCTCTAAATGAGAGTAAAACCAAGTATATCGTCGCTGGCATGATTGCTTCGCATCCACAAATCTTGATTGGTGACTACACATTCGAGACGGTCCAACAATTTGTTTATCTGGCCTCCCAAGTAAATGCCGACAATATGTCAGAAGAAATATTTGGGTGGATCCTGGCTGCAAATAAATGTTACTTTGGCATGTGGCGGTATCTAAGTAAAACGCGACTTTGTACAAGACGATGATTCGTCCAGTCCTCACATACGAGGCAAAAACAAAGAGGTTCTTCAAAACACATGTAACTAAGCTGCTCGTATTTGAAAGAAAGAGAGCGTAAAGAAAGAAAGAGTACTACGTCGCATTTATGGACCTGTAAGCTCAGGCAACGATTGGAGAAGGCGGAGTAATGCAGAATTGGCCGTCATACATAATGATACGCAGCGTCTAAAATAGGCGGGTCATGTGGCCAGGATGGACGAGAGTAACCCAACCAGCAAACATATACTGACGCGCTGGATGGATGGGGTCGACGCTGATGGTAGAGCTCTTCTTGGACTGACTAACTGGAGAATCGGTGCAAGAGAGAGGATTCGACCAGTGGACGAAACTAATTGAGGAGGCCAGGACTCAGCAATGAATTGTAGCGCCGATGAAGAAGAAGAAGAAGAAGAAGAATTGATTTTAGCCCAGCTTTGGACCTTTTTCAAAACAATGATTATCGTTTATTTTTTTAGTGTGCAATAAATTACTTGTAGGTAAAATATTCGTTACTTGAAGAAACCGTTTTCTTTGCACGAGAAAATCTTTTTAATGTCTAAATTTCAGACATTGGAAGTAAACTTTAATGAGTAGTATTCAATTTAGATTAAATTAAAGATAGTTACAAATAAACACGATTCTTGTTCGTTATGTAAAATCAGTAGGAAGAAATTGAGAACAAAACATCCTTTCTTATTTTTTTCAATAATTTGTGGTGACTTGTCAATGACAATTAAATCATTGATGAGACATTTTCGATATTCACTGACTATATAGATTGTTTTACATTGGTAGATTTTATTGAGTTAGTGTAAACAGTAATATTTTTTTATGATTCAGTAATTCAATGAATTCAATTAATTTGTAATAAATAATATTGGATAATTTATAAGATAAACAATAGCTGGTAGAGAAATGGGTGTGGCTTCTAGCAGGTGTATTTATGAGATAAGGGAAGCGATGTTCCCTTTCGCACTCTATCCGGGCATAAAATAATTTGCTCAAAAGACATTTGAAGCGTCAAGTTCACACGATAATGCTGTATTTATATCCAGCTTTATTTAAAAATGGATGATAGTAATTATGTATATTAAAATTATAAATAAATATAAGATTTTTCAGTTTTATCTATGACCGTAGTTATCAGAATTAAAATTGTAAAAAAAAAAGAAGAATGTAATAGAATTTTACTAACTTAAAAAAAATTCAGAATGCTATGTTACATGGGTTCTTATACTGTGGTATTTGAAACCCTTGCAGTCCGCGCATTTATTGAAATAAACGGGGGATTTGTGATAGAATATTAAATTAATTTATATTAAGCCCTATTTTCCCCAATTTACCGCTTTTATTTAATATAATCCCTTTATTATCGATAATTTTAGTTGTTACTCAACTGGTTATTAATATAATTAAACAATAACTAACGGAATGGGTTCGTAAACAAAAAAAAAAAAGAAGTCCTGTAAAGGTCAAACTAAATTCGTAAATAGTACGAAACTATTTATTGGAAACCAACAAGTAGCGTGACAATGAAGAAACACTTTAATAATAATACTATAAGAAACAATTGAATAAAACAACAATGGCATTATTTATGGATCCCAATCCTACTATGTATCATTTCATGATCCAAGACTAGTCAAATCTCTTTATTACAACATTTATCATATGCTCTGATCGTTCCACGCTAGTTAATTAGTAATGCTATTGTTTTTTACTTTTTCATGTCCAGACCTCCAAATAAACAAAAAATGAAATACGAGGAATTAAAATATTTCTCAAAATTACTTTTTACCCATCTGGACTTAAGGAGTATACCTTTGAGGCTCCACTAAGCCATGGAATCCCTCTCGTGTTCAATCCTTACAATCCAAAATCCTTAATCTTTCTTACTTTGTTAAGAACAAAGTTAGCCATAATGGACCTTCATGTCCTATTTGTTACTGATTTGCACGAATTCGGTATCAATCCTTACATGAAAAACATTATTCACACAGAAACCAACTAGCTTCGAACCTAGCCACCTCTTCAATTCCTGATAATCCTCTGAGGGCTATGAAAAGGAGGTGGCCTAGGTGAATTTGTGATTCGAGTACTAGCATTGGGTAGTTTCTCTATTTGCCATTATCTCATGCCATTATACATCTTTCATTCAATTTACTAGGTGTATCACTATTATACAGTTGTAATAATTTCAATAAATAAGAAAATAATGTTGAATGATAATAATTGACCTTGATTGTATATGTGGAAGAGAAAGGTCGGGGTGGGGGTCAATAAATTTCTCTTAGATAAGGAGAAATGCTTATTAAATAGCCAACTTTAGTTAACAGTTAGCTATGAAACCGTGAACTTGCAGTGACGGATTAACATCGCCCCCCCCCTATCTTGACATCCCTGAAGGAGACCTTAAATTTAGGTCGAATCTTTGGCTATTTAATAAACATTTCTCCTTATCTAAGAGGAATTTATTGACTTCCACCCGGAGCATTCTCTTCCACAAATATAAAAAACAATTTTGAACCGCCTCAAACAGGTTTTTCTTTTCTGCTGCTTTTCGTTTGAATTAGATTTGTCTGTAGCGGTTCGCCTGTCCCCAAAATAACCACTGTAAATTAATTATAGCCTTTGTTAAACTTGAGCTAAAGTAACAAATTGAATTTCGCCCTTCCTGGAAAAACTGAAACCAAATGCTATATTCCTTGCCCGAAGTACAACGTGAGGCTAGTAAACGCAAAATTCATAAAAACTACGTCAACGTTTGTGATTTTTTCAGCAAGTACGGTTTCCAAATTGAATGTAGGTTAATTTTTTTAAATGATTTCCATTTTAGTATATTGTAACTTAAGATCCCATACAGGACATTATCGGTATGACTTAACGGATCCCACATGCTTCTCATTGAGACCTGTTGAAGAAGAAACTAGGAACAGCACTGAGATGAGAAGTTCGCGTGAACTGAGAACCTTTCGAAACTAATCGTAGGCTGTGAATGAGGCAAACGTTTGCTGGTTGCCTTAAGTAGAACTGGCTAACTAGGCTATTAGTTCCCCACGCAGTGCTCCCTGCCTATCCTACAATTACAAACTAATTTATAGTTTTCCACACCCAATATAAACCACAAACTACTATTATAATATTTAAATATTTTTGATATTTAATATTATATTTATTATTTTTAAGATTCGTATCCCGGCCCTGGACAAATCTTTTCTCTTCAAAATAAAAATATTAAAAAATTATAACAATTAATAAAAAAATAAAATAAAATAAATACTATTATAATAGAACAAAATATATATGTACAACCGGGGATGGATCCTTTGGGAACTAGAGACGAGAACTCTAGCTGTTGCTCAATCAGCCTTTATAAAGTGGGTACCTTTGAAAAGGGGAGAAACATGGTGATTGAGTCTGATAACGGACAAATCGCTTGCCAAACTGTTGTCCTAGAAACAGTACAGTCTGTTCCACGTACAGAATCCTAGACCCTTCAAAGGTTGTAGTGGTATAGGGTTTGTACATGTATTTATACATATATACAAAGGGACTGCTCTGTTTACAAATTTATAACTGTTCACTTATATTGACTACTATTTCTTCAAATTGTATAACTGTAATTTACACCTTTTCTGAACAGGTTGTATTATTTTTTCCATACAGCGTGACCAAGAAAACAGAATTACAAGGCTTTATCCCAGCATTTTATTTTGTACTTTAATTTAGTTATTTTTAATAATAACGTCCGTATTCACTTTTTCCACTAAATCGGACTTAATTTTTATTTTATTAGAATTGAACTGAATTTTTGTTTTCGATTCGGTTTCTGGTTCGAAGATTTTCTAATTGTTCAGGCTTTATTTTTTAAACCATTCTTATATCTTTTTTCTAAGCATTCAAGTTGTAAGTTAAGAATTTAAAAAAGATTCATCTGTCTTTTTTTCTCTAATATTTCGACATATTATGTCGAAAAATTGTTGTATCAATAGCCATATAGACTATTATGTGTTTATATGTTTAGTTACTGTGTTGTGAAATCGTAAGCATGATTGAATAAATATTAATTGTTATAATTATATTTGAGGTATCTGAGAGAGCGCCCGTTTTATAGATTATTCGAACAATATCTAAGTAAAGTGTGTATACATATATTATCACAAAATAATTCTAAAACTAACAATTGCGTTTAAATTGAGTTTACAAAAACGATTTAACTTATCCCGCCTTCAATATTTTATCAAACTGTGATGTCATTCATTCAAAATCTTTGGTTATGCCGTTCTTCGGTGGACACATAAAATGGTGGACAACTCGATTGTGCGGCGGTACTCCCTAAAGATCTCTATCCTAATCACACCTGGATAAGCAAAAATTTAGGACTCCCATTGTAGCGTCGTCCCATTAGCTATAAAACCATAATAGACAAGACAATCACATAACGGGGCTAAATGGTCTCATCTTACTGTCTTTGATTACATTTAAGGTCGAAGTAAATATTAATGAAAGGAATAAAAAATCTTAGATACGCCATTAAATTCATCCAAATTAGAAGATAATCGAAGATTTAGTAGTAACACTGAAATTGATTTTTGATGGAAGAGCCGGAAACACGGGCTTTTTTACAATATCATTTAATTTATTTGACTTAACTTAAACGGCAGTACTAAATAAAAAAAATATTTTTAACTTTTTTTAACACGTATTGGAATACCCGACTTTGTTTACAACGGTAGTGGGACGGGGCAAGAGACCATACTTCACCATTCAAGGGGCAGGGACCTGATTGCATGTCGCATGCGACCCACTTCTAGAGGGGAGCTTCCATAACTTTTTATGTTTTAAATATTAGGTCATAAACTTTCAATGGAGGACGAAATAGGACAGGTAGCGGCGAGTTTTATGGTTCCCAAAGGCATTACATTAACAGAGTTTTGATGGAAACTTCGGTAACGGTAAAATAATGAAAGACTTGCTAGACTGCCAATTTCGTAAAGTAAGGGCTTTAGTCCGTGATGGGATGTAACTAGCGATCATGATATATACAAATATAATCGCAATTTATTGGTTTGGCCCAGAGGAAAACCGCCATTATAGGTTATGAGGTGTTGGTTTGTGGATCTAGTAACAGTATGGCGTACACCTGTGGTCCAGTGGTTTGCATAACAAACTTCTATACCAAGATAGTGGGTTCGTAGCCCAGCAGAGGTCGTAGGAGTTTTTATAGACAGTAAAAAATCCTTAGGTATCCGTCCTTCGGAAGATACGTAAAATTGGGATCACAAGCCTATGGGATGTCAGGTACTCGTTAAAAGTTCCTACTATAGTTAAACTTGGCTAAGCGAAATTTAGGTTTTGCTCTGTGGTATCGTCCGATTATCCATAACAGCACAAAGTGACTTTAAATAAACATATTAATAGTACGTTTTCTTTTCCCATATCATCTAGTGCTATACAGAATATCAGTAGTTCGTCTCTGACAGGGAATTAAACTTTTAGATCGGAACAGATTGAATGCTTTGTGTGTTTTATTCATCAGTTGGATAATCATTACTCAATTAAATATACCTTAAAGAAGCTTAAACCAAATCATTTAAAAAAAAAAAAATCAAAAGTCGCATTGCAATATAAAGTAAATTACCAATATGTAACAGGGACACTAATGGGATAAAAGATAAAAAAACGGTACCTGATCCGCAGGTTGTCGCTTCGAATTGACTTAAAACAAGTTTTAACTGTTAATTTGTTTCATTTTTAATATTTTACAAAAATAAATAAGTTATCGTGAGCTTTAGTGTGGAAATGAGAATGTAATTGTGGGCAATGAATAGATTTGGGTATCTATTTCATCAAGAAATGAAAGTTTCAACTAAATTTCGATGTATGAATGACATATGTTTGTTGAAACGTTCGTTTCTGGATGAAGTGATTACCGAAGTATACACATTTCCCATAATTACATTCTCTTTTCCATATTAAAGCTCATGATAACTTGCATTTTCGGAAAATATTAATAGGGGAACAAATGAAAAGTTAAAACTTGTTGTGACTCAAATCGAAGCGACAACCTGCGGAATAATTACCATAAAAATCATTTGTTTATGCATAATAATTCTATTCTACTCATTGAACCATTTAACTATCTAATGACTTACAGTAGACGTCTATAATCATAATGGATTCTCAATATATTAACGTTTGGAACATGGGATGATTATATTTCTTGATTAACTTATTCTTGATTACGTGGACTTCTGATTGTTTATTGTTCAATGAAGGTTTTTTCTCTTCTGCGTAATTATTTTATATTTGTTTCACCATCCCATTTTGTTGAGAAGGCCCGTCACTCGAAGAGGGCAGCCTTTACCAATCGAAGTTCTGTTTCCTAGCAACAAACAATGACGTCATTGCCGTAAATGTGATACGTGTCATCTAGGTGCCTTTTTCTTCGATTCCGTTTGAGCATTTTGTTCATTAAATAGTCTCCAAGCTTGCACAATGTTGCGATTAAGATAAATTTCCATGGGCACTGTAGTAAACCAAATAGATAACTCGGAAATAATTCAGGAATACGGTAAATTGAACTTGTCTTACCTACTCGCTAAGAAGGATTGGATATTACTAACCTGAAACAAATAAAAACACAGATTAATTAAATAAAATAATAAATTATCAGTCTATAAAAACTAATATTTTATTACATAAAATAATTTATAGTATATAATCTTATAGGGAGGTTATTTCAACTGTTAATCAGCATTTTTTGGTAAGATCTACAAAAGTTTAAAATATAGTATCACCTTATATTACTGAAACTAAGGTAACATACGGAGTCTGATTTTTTGGCTTAATTATAAAAATATTTTACATTTACAGAATAAAAAAAATATTGTGAAGCATTGTAAATATCATATTTATGATTCAGTGTGACAGTGTCAAATTTATGACAATTATCCTGAAATGATTGACAATTCTATTATTAGTAGTTTAAAATGTATCAATTAAAATTAAATATCAAAAGACAAAAGTTGTATTTATTGCTACACCGCTATACCATATAATTAATTAACTAAATTAAATATTTAAAAAGGGAAAGGCCAACAGAGACATTAAACTAATAGTAATAAATTAGTGGAAAAATTCCAATTAAAAACCTTAAGTATCTACACTAAAGCAGGAAATTGAAAATACCTGTCCAATATTTCTCCTGTTCAGGCAACCTCAGGGCAGAAAGAGAATAACAGCAAAGCAAAACATGAAAACATTTTGCTTTGCTGTTATTCTCTTTCTGCCCTGAGGATGCCTGAATAGGCAAAATATTGGACAGTTATTTTCAATTTCCTGCTTTACTTTAGAGACTTAAGGTTTTTAATTGGATTTTTTCCACTAATTTATTAACTAAATTAAAATTAATTAAAAAATGTTACATTATAACCATTCGATAACAGATATGTTTCGTATAATAATAATGATGAAATATTCAAAATTAATTATATAACTGTTCAGTATGTATTCTTGATAAAGAAAAAGTATCATATGCTATCTTAAACCACAAGCCATTTTTTTTTCATATATGCGTGAGGGAAAATAAGCAATACAAAAAATTAATCATTACCTGCAACTATTTACCTAAGTACTCGTAGTTAAAAAACTAAGATGGATTTTTGATTAAAAAAAATGATATGTTTATTAAAAATAAAATTATTGACTCCGACCACTTAATTTTATTGATGTTTGCTGGAAAACTTCTATGTTTATATTTCAATATTTCATAGTAAAAACAAATTATTACAAGTTGCAATTTTTTTTAAAATATTGTTATTGGAGGGAGCTCGCAATTTATTTTCATTTAATAATTAATTAAATTAAATTATATTCAACTCTAAGACATAATAGCTCATATATTATAATTTTTTATTGTTATTCTGAAGGGTCTTGTCACAGAAGACTTTATTATGGGTATTATATGTAATATATTCCTCCTTAAGTTTAAATTCATGTATGTTCATATTATTTGCATTTGTTGTAATTTTGATTAGACTTTTTTTGAACTGCTATTTACTTAACATATTATTATTGTTTAATTAAGATAATTGTATAATGACAAAAAAACATGTGACAGTTTCTCTGTTCAACAATCATAGATATTTTGGATTCAATACTTATTATGGACTGTACTGCTTCTCAGCCTATTGTTCTAAAGGAAAATGATTTGGCCGAGATCACGCTCAACAACCAGGTCCTCCCTACTTAAGGGTATCCACTTGATACAGACTAGGTGAGTTAGTCTCAGGAGAGTCCACAATCCCCACAGGGTCACTCGACGGGTCCTAATAGAATTATTAAACTATCTGCCAGAGTCCATCTTGAACCAAGGATCTACAGAGAAGTCAATACCTTTATGCTCTAATCTATTTTTTTTCTCAATTTTCACATCATTCTACCTAATTTATATAAATAAATTGTAATGGATAGTTCGACATATATTAAACAATCTATTAACTTCTTGACTGGATTTAATTTTAGAGCTTGGCTGAAAGAAATCAGTGTTCATGGAAAGAGATTGTTGATTACAGTAATTCTCAAGTATATGAAATAAGTTTCTTAACAAGAAAGTGAGAATTCATAAACGTAAATAACATTATTGAAAGTTATAAAGCATTATTTTATATATATTAATAAATTTGGTAAGTTTGGCTTCCAAAACATAAATAAGTTCATTTTGGTGCCAGAACAATACAAATAAAATGAGTGATTGAACATTTCACTAGTAAATTTGATAGAAAAATAAATAAAAAAATTTGGGAATTGGAATTGATTTTTTTCTATATGAAAAAGGTATTGTATATAATTTTGAACCTAGTACAGAGGACACAATTGAGAGGTATCATGGTTCGCTGAGAACATCCCTTTCCAAGAACATCAGTTGTATAGATAATAACAAATAAAAACCTTGTTTTTCAATTCATTCCATTTTTAAAAGAACTCACTTATAAAATAGACTATGAGTTTGAAGAAAATAACAAAACTAATTAAAAAAACAATTGAATTATTAAACAAGAAATTTCTTTTAAAAATTAAAACAATATTTACAAGTTTAAACAAAAAAATTGGAGTTAAATACAAATCTTATATTTTTTAAAAAATTTCAAGTTTTTAAATAGATTTAAAAAGTTAAAATTTTTTTTTGAAACATTAAACAATTAATGTAAATAAGTTACTAAATGATAAGTAAGAAGAATTTTCAACTTTTTATGTAAGATTGGGAGATGAAATAGACCAATTAGGGATAAATTTAAACTGATGTTTTAAAATATAGAGAAATAATTAATGATATCAAATAGGATCCTAAGCTAGGAAGAAATGAGAATTGATAATGTGGAAAAATTGAGAGCAATTTGTTATTGTTATAAATACATAACGGTATTATAATGTTTTAACACAAAATACTGGTTGTTTTTGTTGTAATACATTTTAAAAAGCTGTTAAAAATAAAAGTTTCTGGCATTTACTGAAACCATTACTGAAAACATTTAATTTTGTTATATGATAAGGACCTACTTGATATTTAAATACGATGGATAGACATATTTTATTTAATGTAAAGGGTAAATAAAATAGTTTATTAATCTCATAATTTTAATTTTCTGAGTAATTTAATTTGTATATAAAAATATAATATTTAATTTTAAATTTGAAAACATAAATCTTATCTATGTAAATAAGGGATTTTAAAATGTTATTTGTAATATAATTTATGTGAAAATACTAAAGTCTTATGAAGAATATTTGAAGAGGATGATTATGATCGTTATGGATTATTGATTGTTATTTGTTTTAAACAAATGACACATGATTGGTTTTAGTTATTTTAATAATTATTTCTTTCAAATTTGTAAGTTTTAAAAATTTTAATTCACATTTTATTTGTAATAATTTACTTTTGCCATCCATGTAATATAATTTTAGAGTGACATACTACTGAAAATCTATTGAAATAAATATTATTTATTTCATATAAAACCATACTGTTCATTTATGACAAAGATATGTTAATTCACATTATTGCCAGACATCAGTATTTAATATGGTAAAATCCTATAACTATTTGAGTATTTCACCAAATTTGTTTCTGATATTTCTATAATTTATATACCATATTAAGTTATAAACTATAAACATCCTATAAATGTTTGTCATTAATTTCAAGTAAACCAATTTATGTTCAAATAATATTTTTCTCTCCTTCTATGTTCGTTTAAACTTTTGATGTTTAAATCTAAATTGCCATTCCTCAGATTTAATCACAGATTAAACTGATTTTTCATTAACTAATAGGGAAAACAATTTTTATAGAATAAAAACATTAATTATAACTTTATTTATCTGTAATATAAATATTAATATCAAACATACTAATAAAGGAATAAAATATAAATTTCTAGATTCAAATGAAACTAGTATTGCACTCTAGCGGCTCTAGGCTAAACTAGGTTAATCGATATGGTTTCAACATCAGACAACAGAGAGCAGTATTGAGGCTAAATTGCCTTTAATTTCCTCATAGATATTCCAAATATCTGTCTACTTCTATAAACTTTTAGAAAAATAAAAAATAAATTAAAACAACTGTAGTTGATTGCTATCATTTAAGTATGATAATCAAGCTCTCATTTGCTGATTCATTAATAAGAACTGGTGGCATGAGTACCTTACAATATACATCGATGAGCCCGATTTCCTTGACTTAAAAATTAGTGGTCTTAGTTTTGATAAAAATATGACTGATGGTTTTTAACATGAGCACCTTCATTTTTGTTTTCTACTGTCTTATAAGTTTTAATTAAATAACTAGAGAATAATAAAAATGCAGTTAGATTGATATAATTCAGATTTTCTGTACGATGCACATGTAAAATAAATAAAATATTAATCTTTCCTGCATCTAAATTATGATGTTAAATAACATTAGGGGTTGTTAAAAATTTCCTGTAAATCATTTTTATATTTGATCTAAATAAGAAAAAGCATGTTTAATAAGATTTTATGTATGCTATGCACTACTAATACTACTTGTCATTTGTATGGCAGAAAATCACCACACAAAAATATAAAAAGTATATTATAATAATATAAAAAGTGAAATTTTGTAGAAGTGTTTAAATTTAGTATTTTTATGTTTATATCTGTCCCACAATTTATTGATACAACATCATGTTGAACACTTTCTTGATCAATATTATTTATCTTGTTTTGAATATTAATCTTTATATGTATCATTGAATCATTGATTTAAATTGTGACAAACAATTATATAGATTATAAATGATAAAATCTTATAAATAATGTAATATAATATTTGGAAATAAATATAAAAAATACATGAACTGGTCCTCCTTTGTACAGCTTTTCAAAGAAATAGCTGTCTTTAAAAATTTCTATTTTTTTGTTTAATAATTTTTTAAACATTACCAAAAGTCATTTTTACACATGTGTAGATTCCGATGTTTACACACATATATAGATATAGATTTGGAGTAAGCTTATGATATATTACATTTAAGACTATGCTTGAGACAAATTCAGTTAACCTAACCGTAATCCCATTTACTTAATTTTATAGTTTTATGTTTTTGATGATGGTACTCGTAATTACATTGGCATCATGAATAGAATAATAATTTTAATTTGTAACACTGTATGTTTTATATGAGTGTTGGTGTTTATTGTTTAAAGATTTTTTTCTGTAATTTAAGTTCTGTCTCATTTTCGATTACATTTTTAGCTTCAAGCTTGATTTGTATCAAACCTCAAATCGAAATATAATAATCGAAATATAATAAGAAAAAATTAGACTTCGATCATATAGATAAAAAATTGATTTATATAACATGATTCACTAATAAATGTTTGTGCATTATTCTATAAATATACAAAAGTATTGCATATTAGACATGAGTCATATATTTTGTATATTGATGGTTGACAGTATTGGAAATCAAGGAGGTTGTCAGGGTAGCTTTCAAAAAAAATAAAACAGGTCTTTGTGAGGGATAAAATAAGGTTACAATAGAGAGAAATAAAAATAATTTTAGAGACTAATAAAAATAAATTAAAACATGAATACATAGATAAATAGAAAGAATAAGTAAGTTGAAAATAAAAACAATACTTGTTGATCTAGTAATGAATTAAAAAACAGATAAAATAAAGTAAAAATGATAACTAATACAAGTAGAGAAATAAACCATTTTCAGTATTAGTTTATCAGTTATTTATTATTACTACTTTTTTTTTTACTTGAACAGTTAATTATTTTCAGCATATTTTTCATCAACTATTACGTATGGCATTCAGGATCAAAAGTGTAACTCCAAATTTCAAAAATTGACTTTTTCATATTTATCACTGTTTTAGTCAAGCAATGCCATATGCTCCTGAATCTTCAGATAAGGCGGTAAAGTGTCATGTTAGACAAAATTGGTTGACTAAACTGGCGAAAAATGTGAAAAAATCTATTTTTTTAATTTGGAGTTATCCACTTTTGATTTTGAACTCCTCATGTATTGCTTTCATCTTTCAATTACTTGTTACTCATTTATTTATCTGTGCGTTTATAATTAAGTTTGTTTTTATATCTACCAAAAATAAATCATATAATTGATAATGTGTAATATAATCATTCACAAAACTGGTGGTAGAAATTCAAATAGTTTCAATTTGCGATGTTAAAAATACAAAGTTGTGTGGCATGACAATTTGTTTTCTATTGTATAAATGCATAACAATTAGACTACTTATCTCACTAATACATTTGCTATAGATATATTGATATAGTCATTTTTACCCTATAATAAATAATTATAATATTAATAATAGAATTTGAACATCAGATTTCAATAAATAGAGTAGTTATATTTCTTTTAACAAATGCAGACTATCTTTAACTACATTAAAAAAAAAAAAAAAAAGAAAGTACTATTACAAACTATGAAGGGTCTTGGGTAAGGATTTAACTTTTTCGAAACCAATGATAATGCATAGAGGTGATTCATCCGAGCTCATCCTCAATGGCCAGGTTTTTTCCCAATTAAATGAACCCACTCTATAAATCGAGGGTGAGTTTCAGGAGGGTTTAAGATCCCATCATATCATCACACTGAGCTCACACACCCTTGATAGTCGAGTAAGTTCGATAGAATTAGGGTTTCACAAAAGTAACTTTACCTTCACATTGACAGTAATAGTTACATTGCAATAGTTTACAATATAAATTTGTGATATTAACTCTTGAAAATACTAAGGAATCATTGATATAAAACTTGTATACACTTTATTTTATTCTTAAAAAGCAATTTATATTATATTTCTAATCAGAATTAATGTTTTCTTTATCCGAGTTTGATATTATCTGTTTATAATTATATCTGTATAATTCTGTTTTGCCATACTTTCTATTTATTTTTTAATTTATTACCTCTGCATACTTATTTCATAAATAAAAGTAAATTGGGAATTACTTTAATTTATTATATATTGAATTCATTATTGGGGGTATTTCAGGGTTTATTGATCTTTTGGCTGGATTAAAGTTCATTCCAAATAGCCTTGAATGTCAGGGAGGAATAGCAAAGTAAATGCCGCCTATTGTACAAGTGAATTTTTTTTACAATAACTAATAGTAAATTTATTAACTAAAGGAATCATTCATAATGAATATCCATGAACTAAAGGAATAATTAAATCAACCAAATACTGTTTATAATTCTGTGCAAATGTTTTAATAATCAAATAATATCTTCTGATGGAGCCCTGTAGTGACTTTTTCCCACAAATTTTTTTAAAGTATAAAATACAAGGTTCACCATTTAGTTCAAATTTTTAAATATAACCATTTTAAAGAAAATTTATTTATCCAATCCTTTGCATTTTCAGATTCAAATCAATTGTGAAGTCAATTGATTTTAGAATTTCGCCCCCTAGGAATACCCTCAGATTGAGGTTTCCTTAAACTAAGAATTTCCTTGGAAAAGACAGCAATGACTCGATTCAACAAGAGTAAGATTTTAGTATTGAATAACTCTAACCTCAGTTGGCGCAAATAAATACACGAACTTTTAAAGGTTGTGGATAATAGCCTTTATTAATGGCGATATATATGAATTATTGTGAATGTCCCAATATTTTAATTTTCGTCGAACGCCTAGAGTTTTGACGGCACTGGTTTGAAAGTTACCGACACGATTTTTATGAGAATCTATATATTTTTTTGTTATAAATTGAATTATCCTCTTAATGAAGGAAGTATTCATCCCTCTCATTGATTTTTTAAGTTATTTTAAAAGAAATCGTTTTTTTAAATATTCTTGAACGATGGGTTTTGTCGTTCGATTATTAACTGTAATTGGGTTTAATATAATACTGAAAATAGCCACCCAGTGCCGCTGTTGTTTGAAAATGGAATTTTCAGTGGAAAAAAGGAGAGAATGTCGATTTAATGTGCGTCTTTTTGGAATTTACACTACCCGCCAGGTAACGGACTTGACTAAGGCAAAGAAACTAAATAAAATAAAATAAACTATAGCTAATTACTAATTTGCATCAGACTAATATTTATTAAGTCAATTTTTTTTCGTTGTGAACTACACCTTTCTGTGTTACGTATTTACAATGTGCGAATATATCTAAAGAGCGACTTTTCGCTATCGGTGAGGGCACAACCACAACATTATAGCAACAGATAGAAGTTTGGAAATCCGCATGCAGTTTTTCAATTAACAAAAGAAAGGTAAAAGCATCAAAATTATATCTAGCAAACCATGGTCACAGCGGCAAAATTGCGTACGCGAGAGCGGGGAATGCGCGAACAGCATGAACCATGACTCGATTCAACACGAGTAAGGTTTTAGTATTGAATAACTGTATATTAACGGGAAAGCGCGAACGCAGTCCCGACTATAAAAAATTACGCGCCCGAGATACCCACATTTGGGGTATTCGCAGGGATCAGCCCGACCGAAGTGCAATGGGAGAGCCTCACCCTGGGGGAACCGCCTTAATGATCACGGTAACCCCCACGCCAGGTAAGTATGCTCAAGTCTGGGCTCATCGGCTCCTTGTCAATTCAATACCGACAGACCTTGTGAGAAGCGACAAAGAGTTGTGGAGATTGGATCATACCGGATACCATAATGATGGAAAGTAGTCCATCCAATCTCTTTCCTCCGCTGGTACCTATTTATTGTACGGCTCCCCTCATGCACCTCTAGAACTACAAGTTTATAATGTCTACAATTATCGAGGAGAAGTAGCCCCCCGGAAGTCAGATTTCACCGTCCCTTGGTAGGTGTCGCTAGTGTTCCCATCCAGCTCAGTCTGGGCATCAAGACAAGCTCTAACCATGCCTACTTCTAACCTCAGTGGGCGCAAATAAATACACGAACTTTTAAAGGTTGTTGATAATAGCCTTTTTTAAAGGCGATATATATGAATTACTGTGAATGTCCCAATATTTTAATTTTCGCGAAACATATTTTCGTCGAACCCCTAGAGTTTTGACGGCACTGGTTTGAAAGTTACCGACACGATTTTTATGAGAATCTATATAGTTTTTTATTATAAATTGAATTATCCTCTTAATGAAGGAAGTATTCATCCCTCTCATTGATTTTTTAAGTTATTTTAAAAGAAATCGTTTTTTTAAATATTCTTGAACGATGGGTTTTGTCGTTCGATTATTAACTGTAATTGGGTTTAATATAATACTGAAAATAGCCACCCAGTGCCGCTGTTGTTTGAAAATGGAATTTTCAGTGGAAAAAAGGAGAGAATGTCGATTTAATGTGCGTCTTTTTGGAATTTACACTACCCGCCAGGTAACGAATTTGACTAAGGCAAAGAGACTAAATAAAATAAAATAAACTATAGCTAATTACTAATTGGCATCAGACTAATATTTATTAAGTCAATTTTTTCTCGTTGTGAACTACACCTTTCTGTGTTACGTATTTACAATGTGCGAATATATCTAAAGAGCGACTTTTCGCTATCGGTGAGGGCACAACCACAACATTATAGCAACAGATAGAAGTTTGGAAATCCGCATGCAGTTTTTCAATTAACAAAAGAAAGGTAAAAGCATCAAAATGATATCTAGCAAACCATGGTCACAGCAGCAAAATTGCGTACGCGAGAGCGGGGAATGCGCGAACAGCATGATCCATGACTCGATTCAACACGAGTAAGGTTTTAGTATTGAATAACTGTATATTAACGGGAAAGCGCGAACGCAGTCCCGACTATAAAAAATTACGCGCCCGAGATACCCACATTTGGGGTATTCGCAGGGGTCAGCCCGACCGAAGTGCAATGGGAGAGCCTCACCCTGGGGGAACCGCCTTAATGATCACGGTAACCCCCACGCCAGGTAAGTATGCTCAAGTCTGGGCTCATCGGCTCCTTGTCAATTCAATACCGACAGACCTTGTGAGAAGCGACAAAGAGTTGTGGAGATTGGATCATACCGGATACCATAATGATGGAAAGTAGTCCATCCAATCTCTTTCCTCCGCTGGTACCTATTTATTGTACGGCTCCCCTCATGCACCTCTAGAACTACAAGTTTATAATGTCTACAATTATCGAGGAGAAGTAGCCCCCCGGAAGTCAGATTTCACCGTCCCTTGGTAGGTGTCGCTAGTGTTCCCATCCAGCTCAGTCTGGGCATCAAGACAAGCTCTAACCATGCCTACTTCTAACCTCAGTGGGCGCAAATAAATACACGAACTTTTAAAGGTTGTTGATAATAGCCTTTTTTAAAGGCGATATATATGAATTACTGTGAATGTCCCAATATTTTAATTTTCGCGAAACATATTTTCGTCGAACCCCTAGAGTTTTGACGGCACTGGTTTGAAAGTTACCGACACGATTTTTATGAGAATCTATATAGTTTTTTATTATAAATTGAATTATCCTCTTAATGAAGGAAGTATTCATCCCTCTCATTGATTTTTTAAGTTATTTTAAAAGAAATCGTTTTTTTAAATATTCTTGAACGATGGGTTTTGTCGTTCGATTATTAACTGTAATTGGGTTTAATATAATACTGAAAATAGCCACCCAGTGCCGCTGTTGTTTGAAAATGGAATTTTCAGTGGAAAAAAGGAGAGAATGTCGATTTAATGTGCGTCTTTTTGGAATTTACACTACCCGCCAGGTAACGAATTTGACTAAGGCAAAGAGACTAAATAAAATAAAATAAACTATAGCTAATTACTAATTGGCATCAGACTAATATTTATTAAGTCAATTTTTTCTCGTTGTGAACTACACCTTTCTGTGTTACGTATTTACAATGTGCGAATATATCTAAAGAGCGACTTTTCGCTATCGGTGAGGGCACAACCACAACATTATAGCAACAGATAGAAGTTTGGAAATCCGCATGCAGTTTTTCAATTAACAAAAGAAAGGTAAAAGCATCAAAATGATATCTAGCAAACCATGGTCACAGCGGCAAAATTGCGTACGCGAGAGCGGGGAATGCGCGAACAGCATGATCCATGACTCGATTCAACACGAGTAAGGTTTTAGTATTGAATAACTGTATATTAACGGGAAAGCGCGAACGCAGTCCCGACTATAAAAAATTACGCGCCCGAGATACCCACATTTGGGGTATTCGCAGGGGTCAGCCCGACCGAAGTGCAATGGGAGAGCCTCACCCTGGGGGAACCGCCTTAATGATCACGGTAACCCCCACGCCAGGTAAGTATGCTCAAGTCTGGGCTCATCGGCTCCTTGTCAATTCAATACCGACAGACCTTGTGAGAAGCGACAAAGAGTTGTGGAGATTGGATCATACCGGATACCATAATGATGGAAAGTAGTCCATCCAATCTCTTTCCTCCGCTGGTACCTATTTATTGTACGGCTCCCCTCATGCACCTCTAGAACTACAAGTTTATAATGTCTACAATTATCGAGGAGAAGTAGCCCCCCGGAAGTCAGATTTCACCGTCCCTTGGTAGGTGTCGCTAGTGTTCCCATCCAGCTCAGTCTGGGCATCAAGACAAGCTCTAACCATGCCTACTTCTAACCTCAGTGGGCGCAAATAAATACACGAACTTTTAAAGGTTGTTGATAATAGCCTTTTTTAAAGGCGATATATATGAATTACTGTGAATGTCCCAATATTTTAATTTTCGCGAAACATATTTTCGTCGAACCCCTAGAGTTTTGACGGCACTGGTTTGAAAGTTACCGACACGATTTTTATGAGAATCTATATAGTTTTTTATTATAAATTGAATTATCCTCTTAATGAAGGAAGTATTCATCCCTCTCATTGATTTTTTAAGTTATTTTAAAAGAAATCGTTTTTTTAAATATTCTTGAACGATGGGTTTTGTCGTTCGATTATTAACTGTAATTGGGTTTAATATAATACTGAAAATAGCCACCCAGTGCCGCTGTTGTTTGAAAATGGAATTTTCAGTGGAAAAAAGGAGAGAATGTCGATTTAATGTGCGTCTTTTTGGAATTTACACTACCCGCCAGGTAACGAATTTGACTAAGGCAAAGAGACTAAATAAAATAAAATAAACTATAGCTAATTACTAATTGGCATCAGACTAATATTTATTAAGTCAATTTTTTCTCGTTGTGAACTACACCTTTCTGTGTTACGTATTTACAATGTGCGAATATATCTAAAGAGCGACTTTTCGCTATCGGTGAGGGCACAACCACAACATTATAGCAACAGATAGAAGTTTGGAAATCCGCATGCAGTTTTTCAATTAACAAAAGAAAGGTAAAAGCATCAAAATTATATCTAGCAAACCATGGTCACAGCGGCAAAATTGCGTACGCGAGAGCGGGGAATGCGCGAACAGCATGATCCATGACTCGATTCAACCCGAGTAAGGTTTTAGTATTGAATAACTGTATATTAACGGGAAAGCGCGAACGCAGTCCCGACTATAAAAAATTACGCGCCCGAGATACCCACATTTGGGGTATTCGCAGGGGTCAGCCCGACCGAAGTGCAATGGGAGAGCCTCACCCTGGGGGAACCGCCTTAATGATCACGGTAACCCCCACGCCAGGTAAGTATGCTCAAGTCTGGGCTCATCGGCTCCTTGTCAATTCAATACCGACAGACCTTGTGAGAAGCGACAAAGAGTTGTGGAGATTGGATCATACCGGATACCATAATGATGGAAAGTAGTCCATCCAATCTCTTTCCTCCGCTGGTACCTATTTATTGTACGGCTCCCCTCATGCACCTCTAGAACTACAAGTTTATAATGTCTACAATTATCGAGGAGAAGTAGCCCCCCGGAAGTCAGATTTCACCGTCCCTTGGTAGGTGTCGCTAGTGTTCCCATCCAGCTCAGTCTGGGCATCAAGACAAGCTCTAACCATGCCTACTTCTAACCTCAGTGGGCGCATATAAATACACGAACTTTTAAAGGTTGTTGATAATAGCCTTTTTTAAAGGCGATATATATGAATTACTGTGAATGTCCCAATATTTTAATTTTCGCGAAACATATTTTCGTCGAACCCCTAGAGTTTTGACGGCACTGGTTTGAAAGTTACCGACACGATTTTTATGAGAATCTATATAGTTTTTTATTATAAATTGAATTATCCTCTTAATGAAGGAAGTATTCATCCCTCTCATTGATTTTTTAAGTTATTTTAAAAGAAATCGTTTTTTTAAATATTCTTGAACGATGGGTTTTGTCGTTCGATTATTAACTGTAATTGGGTTTAATATAATACTGAAAATAGCCACCCAGTGCCGCTGTTGTTTGAAAATGGAATTTTCAGTGGAAAAAAGGAGAGAATGTCGATTTAATGTGCGTCTTTTTGGAATTTACACTACCCGCCAGGTAACGAATTTGACTAAGGCAAAGAGACTAAATAAAATAAAATAAACTATAGCTAATTACTAATTGGCATCAGACTAATATTTATTAAGTCAATTTTTTCTCGTTGTGAACTACACCTTTCTGTGTTACGTATTTACAATGTGCGAATATATCTAAAGAGCGACTTTTCGCTATCGGTGAGGGCACAACCACAACATTATAGCAACAGATAGAAGTTTGGAAATCCGCATGCAGTTTTTCAATTAACAAAAGAAAGGTAAAAGCATCAAAATTATATCTAGCAAACCATGGTCACAGCGGCAAAATTGCGTACGCGAGAGCGGGGAATGCGCGAACAGCATGAACCATGACTCGATTCAACACGAGTAAGGTTTTAGTATTGAATAACTGTATATTAACGGGAAAGCGCGAACGCAGTCCCGACTATAAAAAATTACGCGCCCGAGATACCCACATTTGGGGTATTCGCAGGGGTCAGCCCGACCGAAGTGCAATGGGAGAGCCTCACCCTGGGGGAACCGCCTTAATGATCACGGTAACCCCCACGCCAGGTAAGTATGCTCAAGTCTGGGCTCATCGGCTCCTTGTCAATTCAATACCGACAGACCTTGTGAGAAGCGACAAAGAGTTGTGGAGATTGGATCATACCGGATACCATAATGATGGAAAGTAGTCCATCCAATCTCTTTCCTCCGCTGGTACCTATTTATTGTACGGCTCCCCTCATGCACCTCTAGAACTACAAGTTTATAATGTCTACAATTATCGAGGAGAAGTAGCCCCCCGGAAGTCAGATTTCACCGTCCCTTGGTAGGTGTCGCTAGTGTTCCCATCCAGCTCAGTCTGGGCATCAAGACAAGCTCTAACCATGCCTACTTCTAACCTCAGTGGGCGCATATAAATACACGAACTTTTAAAGGTTGTTGATAATAGCCTTTTTTAAAGGCGATATATATGAATTACTGTGAATGTCCCAATATTTTAATTTTCGCGAAACATATTTTCGTCGAACCCCTAGAGTTTTGACGGCACTGGTTTGAAAGTTACCGACACGATTTTTATGAGAATCTATATAGTTTTTTATTATAAATTGAATTATCCTCTTAATGAAGGAAGTATTCATCCCTCTCATTGATTTTTTAAGTTATTTTAAAAGAAATCGTTTTTTTAAATATTCTTGAACGATGGGTTTTGTCGTTCGATTATTAACTGTAATTGGGTTTAATATAATACTGAAAATAGCCACCCAGTGCCGCTGTTGTTTGAAAATGGAATTTTCAGTGGAAAAAAGGAGAGAATGTCGATTTAATGTGCGTCTTTTTGGAATTTACACTACCCGCCAGGTAACGAATTTGACTAAGGCAAAGAGACTAAATAAAATAAAATAAACTATAGCTAATTACTAATTGGCATCAGACTAATATTTATTAAGTCAATTTTTTCTCGTTGTGAACTACACCTTTCTGTGTTACGTATTTACAATGTGCGAATATATCTAAAGAGCGACTTTTCGCTATCGGTGAGGGCACAACCACAACATTATAGCAACAGATAGAAGTTTGGAAATCCGCATGCAGTTTTTCAATTAACAAAAGAAAGGTAAAAGCATCAAAATTATATCTAGCAAACCATGGTCACAGCGGCAAAATTGCGTACGCGAGAGCGGGGAATGCGCGAACAGCATGAACCATGACTCGATTCAACACGAGTAAGGTTTTAGTATTGAATAACTGTATATTAACGGGAAAGCGCGAACGCAGTCCCGACTATAAAAAATTACGCGCCCGAGATACCCACATTTGGGGTATTCGCAGGGGTCAGCCCGACCGAAGTGCAATGGGAGAGCCTCACCCTGGGGGAACCGCCTTAATGATCACGGTAACCCCCACGCCAGGTAAGTATGCTCAAGTCTGGGCTCATCGGCTCCTTGTCAATTCAATACCGACAGACCTTGTGAGAAGCGACAAAGAGTTGTGGAGATTGGATCATACCGGATACCATAATGATGGAAAGTAGTCCATCCAATCTCTTTCCTCCGCTGGTACCTATTTATTGTACGGCTCCCCTCATGCACCTCTAGAACTACAAGTTTATAATGTCTACAATTATCGAGGAGAAGTAGCCCCCCGGAAGTCAGATTTCACCGTCCCTTGGTAGGTGTCGCTAGTGTTCCCATCCAGCTCAGTCTGGGCATCAAGACAAGCTCTAACCATGCCTACTTCTAACCTCAGTGGGCGCAAATAAATACACGAACTTTTAAAGGTTGTTGATAATAGCCTTTTTTAAAGGCGATATATATGAATTACTGTGAATGTCCCAATATTTTAATTTTCGCGAAACATATTTTCGTCGAACCCCTAGAGTTTTGACGGCACTGGTTTGAAAGTTACCGACACGATTTTTATGAGAATCTATATAGTTTTTTATTATAAATTGAATTATCCTCTTAATGAAGGAAGTATTCATCCCTCTCATTGATTTTTTAAGTTATTTTAAAAGAAATCGTTTTTTTAAATATTCTTGAACGATGGGTTTTGTCGTTCGATTATTAACTGTAATTGGGTTTAATATAATACTGAAAATAGCCACCCAGTGCCGCTGTTGTTTGAAAATGGAATTTTCAATGGAAAAAAGGAGAGAATGTCGATTTAATGTGCGTCTTTTTGGAATTTACACTACCCGCCAGGTAACGAATTTGACTAAGGCAAAGAGACTAAATAAAATAAAATAAACTATAGCTAATTAATAATTGGCATCAGACTAATATTTATTAAGTCAATTTTTTCTCGTTGTGAACTACACCTTTCTGTGTTACGTATTTACAATGTGCGAATATATCTAAAGAGCGACTTTTCGCTATCGGTGAGGGCACAACCACAACATTATAGCAACAGATAGAAGTTTGGAAATCCGCATGCAGTTTTTCAATTAACAAAAGAAAGGTAAAAGCATCAAAATTATATCTAGCAAACCATGGTCACAGCGGCAAAATTGCGTACGCGAGAGCGGGGAATGCGCGAACAGCATGAACCATGACTCGATTCAACACGAGTAAGGTTTTAGTATTGAATAACTGTATATTAACGGGAAAGCGCGAACGCAGTCCCGACTATAAAAAATTACGCGCCCGAGATACCCACATTTGGGGTATTCGCAGGGGTCAGCCCGACCGAAGTGCAATGGGAGAGCCTCACCCTGGGGGAACCGCCTTAATGATCACGGTAACCCCCACGCCAGGTAAGTATGCTCAAGTCTGGGCTCATCGGCTCCTTGTCAATTCAATACCGACAGACCTTGTGAGAAGCGACAAAGAGTTGTGGAGATTGGATCATACCGGATACCATAATGATGGAAAGTAGTCCATCCAATCTCTTTCCTCCGCTGGTACCTATTTATTGTACGGCTCCCCTCATGCACCTCTAGAACTACAAGTTTATAATGTCTACAATTATCGAGGAGAAGTAGCCCCCCGGAAGTCAGATTTCACCGTCCCTTGGTAGGTGTCGCTAGTGTTCCCATCCAGCTCAGTCTGGGCATCAAGACAAGCTCTAACCATGCCTACTTCTAACCTCAGTGGGCGCATATAAATACACGAACTTTTAAAGGTTGTTGATAATAGCCTTTTTTAAAGGCGATATATATGAATTACTGTGAATGTCCCAATATTTTAATTTTCGCGAAACATATTTTCGTCGAACCCCTAGAGTTTTGACGGCACTGGTTTGAAAGTTACCGACACGATTTTTATGAGAATCTATATAGTTTTTTATTATAAATTGAATTATCCTCTTAATGAAGGAAGTATTCATCCCTCTCATTGATTTTTTAAGTTATTTTAAAAGAAATCGTTTTTTTAAATATTCTTGAACGATGGGTTTTGTCGTTCGATTATTAACTGTAATTGGGTTTAATATAATACTGAAAATAGCCACCCAGTGCCGCTGTTGTTTGAAAATGGAATTTTCAATGGAAAAAAGGAGAGAATGTCGATTTAATGTGCGTCTTTTTGGAATTTACACTACCCGCCAGGTAACGAATTTGACTAAGGCAAAGAGACTAAATAAAATAAAATAAACTATAGCTAATTACTAATTGGCATCAGACTAATATTTATTAAGTCAATTTTTTCTCGTTGTGAACTACACCTTTCTGTGTTACGTATTTACAATGTGCGAATATATCTAAAGAGCGACTTTTCGCTATCGGTGAGGGCACAACCACAACATTATAGCAACAGATAGAAGTTTGGAAATTCGCATGCAGTTTTTCAATTAACAAAAGAAAGGTAAAAGCATCAAAATGATATCTAGCAAACCATGGTCACAGCGGCAAAATTGCGTACGCGAGAGCGGGGAATGCGCGAACAGCATGATCCATGACTCGATTCAACACGAGTAAGGTTTTAGTATTGAATAACTGTATATTAACGGGAAAGCGCGAACGCAGTCCCGACTATAAAAAATTACGCGCCCGAGATACCCACATTTGGGGTATTCGCAGGGGTCAGCCCGACCGAAGTGCAATGGGAGAGCCTCACCCTGGGGGAACCGCCTTAATGATCACGGTAACCCCCACGCCAGGTAAGTATGCTCAAGTCTGGGCTCATCGGCTCCTTGTCAATTCAATACCGACAGACCTTGTGAGAAGCGACAAAGAGTTGTGGAGATTGGATCATACCGGATACCATAATGATGGAAAGTAGTCCATCCAATCTCTTTCCTCCGCTGGTACCTATTTATTGTACGGCTCCCCTCATGCACCTCTAGAACTACAAGTTTATAATGTCTACAATTATCGAGGAGAAGTAGCCCCCCGGAAGTCAGATTTCACCGTCCCTTGGTAGGTGTCGCTAGTGTTCCCATCCAGCTCAGTCTGGGCATCAAGACAAGCTCTAACCATGCCTACTTCTAACCTCAGTGGGCGCAAATAAATACACGAACTTTTAAAGGTTGTTGATAATAGCCTTTTTTAAAGGCGATATATATGAATTACTGTGAATGTCCCAATATTTTAATTTTCGCGAAACATATTTTCGTCGAACCCCTAGAGTTTTGACGGCACTGGTTTGAAAGTTACCGACACGATTTTTATGAGAATCTATATAGTTTTTTATTATAAATTGAATTATCCTCTTAATGAAGGAAGTATTCATCCCTCTCATTGATTTTTTAAGTTATTTTAAAAGAAATCGTTTTTTTAAATATTCTTGAACGATGGGTTTTGTCGTTCGATTATTAACTGTAATTGGGTTTAATATAATACTGAAAATAGCCACCCAGTGCCGCTGTTGTTTGAAAATGGAATTTTCAGTGGAAAAAAGGAGAGAATGTCGATTTAATGTGCGTCTTTTTGGAATTTACACTACCCGCCAGGTAACGAATTTGACTAAGGCAAAGAGACTAAATAAAATAAAATAAACTATAGCTAATTACTAATTGGCATCAGACTAATATTTATTAAGTCAATTTTTTCTCGTTGTGAACTACACCTTTCTGTGTTACGTATTTACAATGTGCGAATATATCTAAAGAGCGACTTTTCGCTATCGGTGAGGGCACAACCACAACATTATAGCAACAGATAGAAGTTTGGAAATCCGCATGCAGTTTTTCAATTAACAAAAGAAAGGTAAAAGCATCAAAATTATATCTAGCAAACCATGGTCACAGCGGCAAAATTGCGTACGCGAGAGCGGGGAATGCGCGAACAGCATGAACCATGACTCGATTCAACACGAGTAAGGTTTTAGTATTGAATAACTGTATATTAACGGGAAAGCGCGAACGCAGTCCCGACTATAAAAAATTACGCGCCCGAGATACCCACATTTGGGGTATTCGCAGGGGTCAGCCCGACCGAAGTGCAATGGGAGAGCCTCACCCTGGGGGAACCGCCTTAATGATCACGGTAACCCCCACGCCAGGTAAGTATGCTCAAGTCTGGGCTCATCGGCTCCTTGTCAATTCAATACCGACAGACCTTGTGAGAAGCGACAAAGAGTTGTGGAGATTGGATCATACCGGATACCATAATGATGGAAAGTAGTCCATCCAATCTCTTTCCTCCGCTGGTACCTATTTATTGTACGGCTCCCCTCATGCACCTCTAGAACTACAAGTTTATAATGTCTACAATTATCGAGGAGAAGTAGCCCCCCGGAAGTCAGATTTCACCGTCCCTTGGTAGGTGTCGCTAGTGTTCCCATCCAGCTCAGTCTGGGCATCAAGACAAGCTCTAACCATGCCTACTTCTAACCTCAGTGGGCGCATATAAATACACGAACTTTTAAAGGTTGTTGATAATAGCCTTTTTTAAAGGCGATATATATGAATTACTGTGAATGTCCCAATATTTTAATTTTCGCGAAACATATTTTCGTCGAACCCCTAGAGTTTTGACGGCACTGGTTTGAAAGTTACCGACACGATTTTTATGAGAATCTATATAGTTTTTTATTATAAATTGAATTATCCTCTTAATGAAGGAAGTATTCATCCCTCTCATTGATTTTTTAAGTTATTTTAAAAGAAATCGTTTTTTTAAATATTCTTGAACGATGGGTTTTGTCGTTCGATTATTAACTGTAATTGGGTTTAATATAATACTGAAAATAGCCACCCAGTGCCGCTGTTGTTTGAAAATGGAATTTTCAGTGGAAAAAAGGAGAGAATGTCGATTTAATGTGCGTCTTTTTGGAATTTACACTACCCGCCAGGTAACGAATTTGACTAAGGCAAAGAGACTAAATAAAATAAAATAAACTATAGCTAATTACTAATTGGCATCAGACTAATATTTATTAAGTCAATTTTTTCTCGTTGTGAACTACACCTTTCTGTGTTACGTATTTACAATGTGCGAATATATCTAAAGAGCGACTTTTCGCTATCGGTGAGGGCACAACCACAACATTATAGCAACAGATAGAAGTTTGGAAATCCGCATGCAGTTTTTCAATTAACAAAAGAAAGGTAAAAGCATCAAAATTATATCTAGCAAACCATGGTCACAGCGGCAAAATTGCGTACGCGAGAGCGGGGAATGCGCGAACAGCATGAACCATGACTCGATTCAACACGAGTAAGGTTTTAGTATTGAATAACTGTATATTAACGGGAAAGCGCGAACGCAGTCCCGACTATAAAAAATTACGCGCCCGAGATACCCACATTTGGGGTATTCGCAGGGGTCAGCCCGACCGAAGTGCAATGGGAGAGCCTCACCCTGGGGGAACCGCCTTAATGATCACGGTAACCCCCACGCCAGGTAAGTATGCTCAAGTCTGGGCTCATCGGCTCCTTGTCAATTCAATACCGACAGACCTTGTGAGAAGCGACAAAGAGTTGTGGAGATTGGATCATACCGGATACCATAATGATGGAAAGTAGTCCATCCAATCTCTTTCCTCCGCTGGTACCTATTTATTGTACGGCTCCCCTCATGCACCTCTAGAACTACAAGTTTATAATGTCTACAATTATCGAGGAGAAGTAGCCCCCCGGAAGTCAGATTTCACCGTCCCTTGGTAGGTGTCGCTAGTGTTCCCATCCAGCTCAGTCTGGGCATCAAGACAAGCTCTAACCATGCCTACTTCTAACCTCAGTGGGCGCAAATAAATACACGAACTTTTAAAGGTTGTTGATAATAGCCTTTTTTAAAGGCGATATATATGAATTACTGTGAATGTCCCAATATTTTAATTTTCGCGAAACATATTTTCGTCGAACCCCTAGAGTTTTGACGGCACTGGTTTGAAAGTTACCGACACGATTTTTATGAGAATCTATATAGTTTTTTATTATAAATTGAATTATCCTCTTAATGAAGGAAGTATTCATCCCTCTCATTGATTTTTTAAGTTATTTTAAAAGAAATCGTTTTTTTAAATATTCTTGAACGATGGGTTTTGTCGTTCGATTATTAACTGTAATTGGGTTTAATATAATACTGAAAATAGCCACCCAGTGCCGCTGTTGTTTGAAAATGGAATTTTCAGTGGAAAAAAGGAGAGAATGTCGATTTAATGTGCGTCTTTTTGGAATTTACACTACCCGCCAGGTAACGAATTTGACTAAGGCAAAGAGACTAAATAAAATAAAATAAACTATAGCTAATTACTAATTGGCATCAGACTAATATTTATTAAGTCAATTTTTTCTCGTTGTGAACTACACCTTTCTGTGTTACGTATTTACAATGTGCGAATATATCTAAAGAGCGACTTTTCGCTATCGGTGAGGGCACAACCACAACATTATAGCAACAGATAGAAGTTTGGAAATCCGCATGCAGTTTTTCAATTAACAAAAGAAAGGTAAAAGCATCAAAATTATATCTAGCAAACCATGGTCACAGCGGCAAAATTGCGTACGCGAGAGCGGGGAATGCGCGAACAGCATGAACCATGACTCGATTCAACACGAGTAAGGTTTTAGTATTGAATAACTGTATATTAACGGGAAAGCGCGAACGCAGTCCCGACTATAAAAAATTACGCGCCCGAGATACCCACATTTGGGGTATTCGCAGGGGTCAGCCCGACCGAAGTGCAATGGGAGAGCCTCACCCTGGGGGAACCGCCTTAATGATCACGGTAACCCCCACGCCAGGTAAGTATGCTCAAGTCTGGGCTCATCGGCTCCTTGTCAATTCAATACCGACAGACCTTGTGAGAAGCGACAAAGAGTTGTGGAGATTGGATCATACCGGATACCATAATGATGGAAAGTAGTCCATCCAATCTCTTTCCTCCGCTGGTACCTATTTATTGTACGGCTCCCCTCATGCACCTCTAGAACTACAAGTTTATAATGTCTACAATTATCGAGGAGAAGTAGCCCCCCGGAAGTCAGATTTCACCGTCCCTTGGTAGGTGTCGCTAGTGTTCCCATCCAGCTCAGTCTGGGCATCAAGACAAGCTCTAACCATGCCTACTTCTAACCTCAGTGGGCGCAAATAAATACACGAACTTTTAAAGGTTGTTGATAATAGCCTTTTTTAAAGGCGATATATATGAATTACTGTGAATGTCCCAATATTTTAATTTTCGCGAAACATATTTTCGTCGAACCCCTAGAGTTTTGACGGCACTGGTTTGAAAGTTACCGACACGATTTTTATGAGAATCTATATAGTTTTTTATTATAAATTGAATTATCCTCTTAATGAAGGAAGTATTCATCCCTCTCATTGATTTTTTAAGTTATTTTAAAAGAAATCGTTTTTTTAAATATTCTTGAACGATGGGTTTTGTCGTTCGATTATTAACTGTAATTGGGTTTAATATAATACTGAAAATAGCCACCCAGTGCCGCTGTTGTTTGAAAATGGAATTTTCAGTGGAAAAAAGGAGAGAATGTCGATTTAATGTGCGTCTTTTTGGAATTTACACTACCCGCCAGGTAACGAATTTGACTAAGGCAAAGAGACTAAATAAAATAAAATAAACTATAGCTAATTACTAATTGGCATCAGACTAATATTTATTAAGTCAATTTTTTCTCGTTGTGAACTACACCTTTCTGTGTTACGTATTTACAATGTGCGAATATATCTAAAGAGCGACTTTTCGCTATCGGTGAGGGCACAACCACAACATTATAGCAACAGATAGAAGTTTGGAAATCCGCATGCAGTTTTTCAATTAACAAAAGAAAGGTAAAAGCATCAAAATTATATCTAGCAAACCATGGTCACAGCGGCAAAATTGCGTACGCGAGAGCGGGGAATGCGCGAACAGCATGAACCATGACTCGATTCAACACGAGTAAGGTTTTAGTATTGAATAACTGTATATTAACGGGAAAGCGCGAACGCAGTCCCGACTATAAAAAATTACGCGCCCGAGATACCCACATTTGGGGTATTCGCAGGGGTCAGCCCGACCGAAGTGCAATGGGAGAGCCTCACCCTGGGGGAACCGCCTTAATGATCACGGTAACCCCCACGCCAGGTAAGTATGCTCAAGTCTGGGCTCATCGGCTCCTTGTCAATTCAATACCGACAGACCTTGTGAGAAGCGACAAAGAGTTGTGGAGATTGGATCATACCGGATACCATAATGATGGAAAGTAGTCCATCCAATCTCTTTCCTCCGCTGGTACCTATTTATTGTACGGCTCCCCTCATGCACCTCTAGAACTACAAGTTTATAATGTCTACAATTATCGAGGAGAAGTAGCCCCCCGGAAGTCAGATTTCACCGTCCCTTGGTAGGTGTCGCTAGTGTTCCCATCCAGCTCAGTCTGGGCATCAAGACAAGCTCTAACCATGCCTACTTCTAACCTCAGTGGGCGCATATAAATACACGAACTTTTAAAGGTTGTTGATAATAGCCTTTTTTAAAGGCGATATATATGAATTACTGTGAATGTCCCAATATTTTAATTTTCGCGAAACATATTTTCGTCGAACCCCTAGAGTTTTGACGGCACTGGTTTGAAAGTTACCGACACGATTTTTATGAGAATCTATATAGTTTTTTATTATAAATTGAATTATCCTCTTAATGAAGGAAGTATTCATCCCTCTCATTGATTTTTTAAGTTATTTTAAAAGAAATCGTTTTTTTAAATATTCTTGAACGATGGGTTTTGTCGTTCGATTATTAACTGTAATTGGGTTTAATATAATACTGAAAATAGCCACCCAGTGCCGCTGTTGTTTGAAAATGGAATTTTCAGTGGAAAAAAGGAGAGAATGTCGATTTAATGTGCGTCTTTTTGGAATTTACACTACCCGCCAGGTAACGAATTTGACTAAGGCAAAGAGACTAAATAAAATAAAATAAACTATAGCTAATTACTAATTGGCATCAGACTAATATTTATTAAGTCAATTTTTTCTCGTTGTGAACTACACCTTTCTGTGTTACGTATTTACAATGTGCGAATATATCTAAAGAGCGACTTTTCGCTATCGGTGAGGGCACAACCACAACATTATAGCAACAGATAGAAGTTTGGAAATCCGCATGCAGTTTTTCAATTAACAAAAGAAAGGTAAAAGCATCAAAATTATATCTAGCAAACCATGGTCACAGCGGCAAAATTGCGTACGCGAGAGCGGGGAATGCGCGAACAGCATGAACCATGACTCGATTCAACACGAGTAAGGTTTTAGTATTGAATAACTGTATATTAACGGGAAAGCGCGAACGCAGTCCCGACTATAAAAAATTACGCGCCCGAGATACCCACATTTGGGGTATTCGCAGGGGTCAGCCCGACCGAAGTGCAATGGGAGAGCCTCACCCTGGGGGAACCGCCTTAATGATCACGGTAACCCCCACGCCAGGTAAGTATGCTCAAGTCTGGGCTCATCGGCTCCTTGTCAATTCAATACCGACAGACCTTGTGAGAAGCGACAAAGAGTTGTGGAGATTGGATCATACCGGATACCATAATGATGGAAAGTAGTCCATCCAATCTCTTTCCTCCGCTGGTACCTATTTATTGTACGGCTCCCCTCATGCACCTCTAGAACTACAAGTTTATTATGTCTACAATTATCGAGGAGAAGTAGCCCCCCGGAAGTCAGATTTCACCGTCCCTTGGTAGGTGTCGCTAGTGTTCCCATCCAGCTCAGTCTGGGCATCAAGACAAGCTCTAACCATGCCTACTTCTAACCTCAGTGGGCGCAAATAAATACACGAACTTTTAAAGGTTGTTGATAATAGCCTTTTTTAAAGGCGATATATATGAATTACTGTGAATGTCCCAATATTTTAATTTTCGCGAAACATATTTTCGTCGAACCCCTAGAGTTTTGACGGCACTGGTTTGAAAGTTACCGACACGATTTTTATGAGAATCTATATAGTTTTTTATTATAAATTGAATTATCCTCTTAATGAAGGAAGTATTCATCCCTCTCATTGATTTTTTAAGTTATTTTAAAAGAAATCGTTTTTTTAAATATTCTTGAACGATGGGTTTTGTCGTTCGATTATTAACTGTAATTGGGTTTAATATAATACTGAAAATAGCCACCCAGTGCCGCTGTTGTTTGAAAATGGAATTTTCAGTGGAAAAAAGGAGAGAATGTCGATTTAATGTGCGTCTTTTTGGAATTTACACTACCCGCCAGGTAACGAATTTGACTAAGGCAAAGAGACTAAATAAAATAAAATAAACTATAGCTAATTACTAATTGGCATCAGACTAATATTTATTAAGTCAATTTTTTCTCGTTGTGAACTACACCTTTCTGTGTTACGTATTTACAATGTGCGAATATATCTAAAGAGCGACTTTTCGCTATCGGTGAGGGCACAACCACAACATTATAGCAACAGATAGAAGTTTGGAAATCCGCATGCAGTTTTTCAATTAACAAAAGAAAGGTAAAAGCATCAAAATTATATCTAGCAAACCATGGTCACAGCGGCAAAATTGCGTACGCGAGAGCGGGGAATGCGCGAACAGCATGAACCATGACTCGATTCAACACGAGTAAGGTTTTAGTATTGAATAACTGTATATTAACGGGAAAGCGCGAACGCAGTCCCGACTATAAAAAATTACGCGCCCGAGATACCCACATTTGGGGTATTCGCAGGGGTCAGCCCGACCGAAGTGCAATGGGAGAGCCTCACCCTGGGGGAACCGCCTTAATGATCACGGTAACCCCCACGCCAGGTAAGTATGCTCAAGTCTGGGCTCATCGGCTCCTTGTCAATTCAATACCGACAGACCTTGTGAGAAGCGACAAAGAGTTGTGGAGATTGGATCATACCGGATACCATAATGATGGAAAGTAGTCCATCCAATCTCTTTCCTCCGCTGGTACCTATTTATTGTACGGCTCCCCTCATGCACCTCTAGAACTACAAGTTTATAATGTCTACAATTATCGAGGAGAAGTAGCCCCCCGGAAGTCAGATTTCACCGTCCCTTGGTAGGTGTCGCTAGTGTTCCCATCCAGCTCAGTCTGGGCATCAAGACAAGCTCTAACCATGCCTACTTCTAACCTCAGTGGGCGCAAATAAATACACGAACTTTTAAAGGTTGTTGATAATAGCCTTTTTTAAAGGCGATATATATGAATTACTGTGAATGTCCCAATATTTTAATTTTCGCGAAACATATTTTCGTCGAACCCCTAGAGTTTTGACGGCACTGGTTTGAAAGTTACCGACACGATTTTTATGAGAATCTATATAGTTTTTTATTATAAATTGAATTATCCTCTTAATGAAGGAAGTATTCATCCCTCTCATTGATTTTTTAAGTTATTTTAAAAGAAATCGTTTTTTTAAATATTCTTGAACGATGGGTTTTGTCGTTCGATTATTAACTGTAATTGGGTTTAATATAATACTGAAAATAGCCACCCAGTGCCGCTGTTGTTTGAAAATGGAATTTTCAGTGGAAAAAAGGAGAGAATGTCGATTTAATGTGCGTCTTTTTGGAATTTACACTACCCGCCAGGTAACGAATTTGACTAAGGCAAAGAGACTAAATAAAATAAAATAAACTATAGCTAATTACTAATTGGCATCAGACTAATATTTATTAAGTCAATTTTTTCTCGTTGTGAACTACACCTTTCTGTGTTACGTATTTACAATGTGCGAATATATCTAAAGAGCGACTTTTCGCTATCGGTGAGGGCACAACCACAACATTATAGCAACAGATAGAAGTTTGGAAATCCGCATGCAGTTTTTCAATTAACAAAAGAAAGGTAAAAGCATCAAAATTATATCTAGCAAACCATGGTCACAGCGGCAAAATTGCGTACGCGAGAGCGGGGAATGCGCGAACAGCATGAACCATGACTCGATTCAACACGAGTAAGGTTTTAGTATTGAATAACTGTATATTAACGGGAAAGCGCGAACGCAGTCCCGACTATAAAAAATTACGCGCCCGAGATACCCACATTTGGGGTATTCGCAGGGGTCAGCCCGACCGAAGTGCAATGGGAGAGCCTCACCCTGGGGGAACCGCCTTAATGATCACGGTAACCCCCACGCCAGGTAAGTATGCTCAAGTCTGGGCTCATCGGCTCCTTGTCAATTCAATACCGACAGACCTTGTGAGAAGCGACAAAGAGTTGTGGAGATTGGATCATACCGGATACCATAATGATGGAAAGTAGTCCATCCAATCTCTTTCCTCCGCTGGTACCTATTTATTGTACGGCTCCCCTCATGCACCTCTAGAACTACAAGTTTATAATGTCTACAATTATCGAGGAGAAGTAGCCCCCCGGAAGTCAGATTTCACCGTCCCTTGGTAGGTGTCGCTAGTGTTCCCATCCAGCTCAGTCTGGGCATCAAGACAAGCTCTAACCATGCCTACTTCTAACCTCAGTGGGCGCAAATAAATACACGAACTTTTAAAGGTTGTTGATAATAGCCTTTTTTAAAGGCGATATATATGAATTACTGTGAATGTCCCAATATTTTAATTTTCGCGAAACATATTTTCGTCGAACCCCTAGAGTTTTGACGGCACTGGTTTGAAAGTTACCGACACGATTTTTATGAGAATCTATATAGTTTTTTATTATAAATTGAATTATCCTCTTAATGAAGGAAGTATTCATCCCTCTCATTGATTTTTTAAGTTATTTTAAAAGAAATCGTTTTTTTAAATATTCTTGAACGATGGGTTTTGTCGTTCGATTATTAACTGTAATTGGGTTTAATATAATACTGAAAATAGCCACCCAGTGCCGCTGTTGTTTGAAAATGGAATTTTCAGTGGAAAAAAGGAGAGAATGTCGATTTAATGTGCGTCTTTTTGGAATTTACACTACCCGCCAGGTAACGAATTTGACTAAGGCAAAGAGACTAAATAAAATAAAATAAACTATAGCTAATTACTAATTGGCATCAGACTAATATTTATTAAGTCAATTTTTTCTCGTTGTGAACTACACCTTTCTGTGTTACGTATTTACAATGTGCGAATATATCTAAAGAGCGACTTTTCGCTATCGGTGAGGGCACAACCACAACATTATAGCAACAGATAGAAGTTTGGAAATCCGCATGCAGTTTTTCAATTAACAAAAGAAAGGTAAAAGCATCAAAATTATATCTAGCAAACCATGGTCACAGCGGCAAAATTGCGTACGCGAGAGCGGGGAATGCGCGAACAGCATGAACCATGACTCGATTCAACACGAGTAAGGTTTTAGTATTGAATAACTGTATATTAACGGGAAAGCGCGAACGCAGTCCCGACTATAAAAAATTACGCGCCCGAGATACCCACATTTGGGGTATTCGCAGGGGTCAGCCCGACCGAAGTGCAATGGGAGAGCCTCACCCTGGGGGAACCGCCTTAATGATCACGGTAACCCCCACGCCAGGTAAGTATGCTCAAGTCTGGGCTCATCGGCTCCTTGTCAATTCAATACCGACAGACCTTGTGAGAAGCGACAAAGAGTTGTGGAGATTGGATCATACCGGATACCATAATGATGGAAAGTAGTCCATCCAATCTCTTTCCTCCGCTGGTACCTATTTATTGTACGGCTCCCCTCATGCACCTCTAGAACTACAAGTTTATAATGTCTACAATTATCGAGGAGAAGTAGCCCCCCGGAAGTCAGATTTCACCGTCCCTTGGTAGGTGTCGCTAGTGTTCCCATCCAGCTCAGTCTGGGCATCAAGACAAGCTCTAACCATGCCTACTTCTAACCTCAGTGGGCGCATATAAATACACGAACTTTTAAAGGTTGTTGATAATAGCCTTTTTTAAAGGCGATATATATGAATTACTGTGAATGTCCCAATATTTTAATTTTCGCGAAACATATTTTCGTCGAACCCCTAGAGTTTTGACGGCACTGGTTTGAAAGTTACCGACACGATTTTTATGAGAATCTATATAGTTTTTTATTATAAATTGAATTATCCTCTTAATGAAGGAAGTATTCATCCCTCTCATTGATTTTTTAAGTTATTTTAAAAGAAATCGTTTTTTTAAATATTCTTGAACGATGGGTTTTGTCGTTCGATTATTAACTGTAATTGGGTTTAATATAATACTGAAAATAGCCACCCAGTGCCGCTGTTGTTTGAAAATGGAATTTTCAGTGGAAAAAAGGAGAGAATGTCGATTTAATGTGCGTCTTTTTGGAATTTACACTACCCGCCAGGTAACGAATTTGACTAAGGCAAAGAGACTAAATAAAATAAAATAAACTATAGCTAATTACTAATTGGCATCAGACTAATATTTATTAAGTCAATTTTTTCTCGTTGTGAACTACACCTTTCTGTGTTACGTATTTACAATGTGCGAATATATCTAAAGAGCGACTTTTCGCTATCGGTGAGGGCACAACCACAACATTATAGCAACAGATAGAAGTTTGGAAATCCGCATGCAGTTTTTCAATTAACAAAAGAAAGGTAAAAGCATCAAAATTATATCTAGCAAACCATGGTCACAGCGGCAAAATTGCGTACGCGAGAGCGGGGAATGCGCGAACAGCATGAACCATGACTCGATTCAACACGAGTAAGGTTTTAGTATTGAATAACTGTATATTAACGGGAAAGCGCGAACGCAGTCCCGACTATAAAAAATTACGCGCCCGAGATACCCACATTTGGGGTATTCGCAGGGGTCAGCCCGACCGAAGTGCAATGGGAGAGCCTCACCCTGGGGGAACCGCCTTAATGATCACGGTAACCCCCACGCCAGGTAAGTATGCTCAAGTCTGGGCTCATCGGCTCCTTGTCAATTCAATACCGACAGACCTTGTGAGAAGCGACAAAGAGTTGTGGAGATTGGATCATACCGGATACCATAATGATGGAAAGTAGTCCATCCAATCTCTTTCCTCCGCTGGTACCTATTTATTGTACGGCTCCCCTCATGCACCTCTAGAACTACAAGTTTATTATGTCTACAATTATCGAGGAGAAGTAGCCCCCCGGAAGTCAGATTTCACCGTCCCTTGGTAGGTGTCGCTAGTGTTCCCATCCAGCTCAGTCTGGGCATCAAGACAAGCTCTAACCATGCCTACTTCTAACCTCAGTGGGCGCATATAAATACACGAACTTTTAAAGGTTGTTGATAATAGCCTTTTTTAAAGGCGATATATATGAATTACTGTGAATGTCCCAATATTTTAATTTTCGCGAAACATATTTTCGTCGAACCCCTAGAGTTTTGACGGCACTGGTTTGAAAGTTACCGACACGATTTTTATGAGAATCTATATAGTTTTTTATTATAAATTGAATTATCCTCTTAATGAAGGAAGTATTCATCCCTCTCATTGATTTTTTAAGTTATTTTAAAAGAAATCGTTTTTTTAAATATTCTTGAACGATGGGTTTTGTCGTTCGATTATTAACTGTAATTGGGTTTAATATAATACTGAAAATAGCCACCCAGTGCCGCTGTTGTTTGAAAATGGAATTTTCAGTGGAAAAAAGGAGAGAATGTCGATTTAATGTGCGTCTTTTTGGAATTTACACTACCCGCCAGGTAACGAATTTGACTAAGGCAAAGAGACTAAATAAAATAAAATAAACTATAGCTAATTACTAATTGGCATCAGACTAATATTTATTAAGTCAATTTTTTCTCGTTGTGAACTACACCTTTCTGTGTTACGTATTTACAATGTGCGAATATATCTAAAGAGCGACTTTTCGCTATCGGTGAGGGCACAACCACAACATTATAGCAACAGATAGAAGTTTGGAAATCCGCATGCAGTTTTTCAATTAACAAAAGAAAGGTAAAAGCATCAAAATTATATCTAGCAAACCATGGTCACAGCGGCAAAATTGCGTACGCGAGAGCGGGGAATGCGCGAACAGCATGAACCATGACTCGATTCAACACGAGTAAGGTTTTAGTATTGAATAACTGTATATTAACGGGAAAGCGCGAACGCAGTCCCGACTATAAAAAATTACGCGCCCGAGATACCCACATTTGGGGTATTCGCAGGGGTCAGCCCGACCGAAGTGCAATGGGAGAGCCTCACCCTGGGGGAACCGCCTTAATGATCACGGTAACCCCCACGCCAGGTAAGTATGCTCAAGTCTGGGCTCATCGGCTCCTTGTCAATTCAATACCGACAGACCTTGTGAGAAGCGACAAAGAGTTGTGGAGATTGGATCATACCGGATACCATAATGATGGAAAGTAGTCCATCCAATCTCTTTCCTCCGCTGGTACCTATTTATTGTACGGCTCCCCTCATGCACCTCTAGAACTACAAGTTTATTATGTCTACAATTATCGAGGAGAAGTAGCCCCCCGGAAGTCAGATTTCACCGTCCCTTGGTAGGTGTCGCTAGTGTTCCCATCCAGCTCAGTCTGGGCATCAAGACAAGCTCTAACCATGCCTACTTCTAACCTCAGTGGGCGCAAATAAATACACGAACTTTTAAAGGTTGTTGATAATAGCCTTTTTTAAAGGCGATATATATGAATTACTGTGAATGTCCCAATATTTTAATTTTCGCGAAACATATTTTCGTCGAACCCCTAGAGTTTTGACGGCACTGGTTTGAAAGTTACCGACACGATTTTTATGAGAATCTATATAGTTTTTTATTATAAATTGAATTATCCTCTTAATGAAGGAAGTATTCATCCCTCTCATTGATTTTTTAAGTTATTTTAAAAGAAATCGTTTTTTTAAATATTCTTGAACGATGGGTTTTGTCGTTCGATTATTAACTGTAATTGGGTTTAATATAATACTGAAAATAGCCACCCAGTGCCGCTGTTGTTTGAAAATGGAATTTTCAGTGGAAAAAAGGAGAGAATGTCGATTTAATGTGCGTCTTTTTGGAATTTACACTACCCGCCAGGTAACGAATTTGACTAAGGCAAAGAGACTAAATAAAATAAAATAAACTATAGCTAATTACTAATTGGCATCAGACTAATATTTATTAAGTCAATTTTTTCTCGTTGTGAACTACACCTTTCTGTGTTACGTATTTACAATGTGCGAATATATCTAAAGAGCGACTTTTCGCTATCGGTGAGGGCACAACCACAACATTATAGCAACAGATAGAAGTTTGGAAATCCGCATGCAGTTTTTCAATTAACAAAAGAAAGGTAAAAGCATCAAAATGATATCTAGCAAACCATGGTCACAGCGGCAAAATTGCGTACGCGAGAGCGGGGAATGCGCGAACAGCATGAACCATGACTCGATTCAACACGAGTAAGGTTTTAGTATTGAATAACTGTATATTAACGGGAAAGCGCGAACGCAGTCCCGACTATAAAAAATTACGCGCCCGAGATACCCACATTTGGGGTATTCGCAGGGGTCAGCCCGACCGAAGTGCAATGGGAGAGCCTCACCCTGGGGGAACCGCCTTAATGATCACGGTAACCCCCACGCCAGGTAAGTATGCTCAAGTCTGGGCTCATCGGCTCCTTGTCAATTCAATACCGACAGACCTTGTGAGAAGCGACAAAGAGTTGTGGAGATTGGATCATACCGGATACCATAATGATGGAAAGTAGTCCATCCAATCTCTTTCCTCCGCTGGTACCTATTTATTGTACGGCTCCCCTCATGCACCTCTAGAACTACAAGTTTATAATGTCTACAATTATCGAGGAGAAGTAGCCCCCCGGAAGTCAGATTTCACCGTCCCTTGGTAGGTGTCGCTAGTGTTCCCATCCAGCTCAGTCTGGGCATCAAGACAAGCTCTAACCATGCCTACTTCTAACCTCAGTGGGCGCAAATAAATACACGAACTTTTAAAGGTTGTTGATAATAGCCTTTTTTAAAGGCGATATATATGAATTACTGTGAATGTCCCAATATTTTAATTTTCGCGAAACATATTTTCGTCGAACCCCTAGAGTTTTGACGGCACTGGTTTGAAAGTTACCGACACGATTTTTATGAGAATCTATATAGTTTTTTATTATAAATTGAATTATCCTCTTAATGAAGGAAGTATTCATCCCTCTCATTGATTTTTTAAGTTATTTTAAAAGAAATCGTTTTTTTAAATATTCTTGAACGATGGGTTTTGTCGTTCGATTATTAACTGTAATTGGGTTTAATATAATACTGAAAATAGCCACCCAGTGCCGCTGTTGTTTGAAAATGGAATTTTCAGTGGAAAAAAGGAGAGAATGTCGATTTAATGTGCGTCTTTTTGGAATTTACACTACCCGCCAGGTAACGAATTTGACTAAGGCAAAGAGACTAAATAAAATAAAATAAACTATAGCTAATTACTAATTGGCATCAGACTAATATTTATTAAGTCAATTTTTTCTCGTTGTGAACTACACCTTTCTGTGTTACGTATTTACAATGTGCGAATATATCTAAAGAGCGACTTTTCGCTATCGGTGAGGGCACAACCACAACATTATAGCAACAGATAGAAGTTTGGAAATCCGCATGCAGTTTTTCAATTAACAAAAGAAAGGTAAAAGCATCAAAATTATATCTAGCAAACCATGGTCACAGCGGCAAAATTGCGTACGCGAGAGCGGGGAATGCGCGAACAGCATGAACCATGACTCGATTCAACACGAGTAAGGTTTTAGTATTGAATAACTGTATATTAACGGGAAAGCGCGAACGCAGTCCCGACTATAAAAAATTACGCGCCCGAGATACCCACATTTGGGGTATTCGCAGGGGTCAGCCCGACCGAAGTGCAATGGGAGAGCCTCACCCTGGGGGAACCGCCTTAATGATCACGGTAACCCCCACGCCAGGTAAGTATGCTCAAGTCTGGGCTCATCGGCTCCTTGTCAATTCAATACCGACAGACCTTGTGAGAAGCGACAAAGAGTTGTGGAGATTGGATCATACCGGATACCATAATGATGGAAAGTAGTCCATCCAATCTCTTTCCTCCGCTGGTACCTATTTATTGTACGGCTCCCCTCATGCACCTCTAGAACTACAAGTTTATAATGTCTACAATTATCGAGGAGAAGTAGCCCCCCGGAAGTCAGATTTCACCGTCCCTTGGTAGGTGTCGCTAGTGTTCCCATCCAGCTCAGTCTGGGCATCAAGACAAGCTCTAACCATGCCTACTTCTAACCTCAGTGGGCGCAAATAAATACACGAACTTTTAAAGGTTGTTGATAATAGCCTTTTTTAAAGGCGATATATATGAATTACTGTGAATGTCCCAATATTTTAATTTTCGCGAAACATATTTTCGTCGAACCCCTAGAGTTTTGACGGCACTGGTTTGAAAGTTACCGACACGATTTTTATGAGAATCTATATAGTTTTTTATTATAAATTGAATTATCCTCTTAATGAAGGAAGTATTCATCCCTCTCATTGATTTTTTAAGTTATTTTAAAAGAAATCGTTTTTTTAAATATTCTTGAACGATGGGTTTTGTCGTTCGATTATTAACTGTAATTGGGTTTAATATAATACTGAAAATAGCCACCCAGTGCCGCTGTTGTTTGAAAATGGAATTTTCAGTGGAAAAAAGGAGAGAATGTCGATTTAATGTGCGTCTTTTTGGAATTTACACTACCCGCCAGGTAACGAATTTGACTAAGGCAAAGAGACTAAATAAAATAAAATAAACTATAGCTAATTACTAATTGGCATCAGACTAATATTTATTAAGTCAATTTTTTCTCGTTGTGAACTACACCTTTCTGTGTTACGTATTTACAATGTGCGAATATATCTAAAGAGCGACTTTTCGCTATCGGTGAGGGCACAACCACAACATTATAGCAACAGATAGAAGTTTGGAAATCCGCATGCAGTTTTTCAATTAACAAAAGAAAGGTAAAAGCATCAAAATGATATCTAGCAAACCATGGTCACAGCGGCAAAATTGCGTACGCGAGAGCGGGGAATGCGCGAACAGCATGAACCATGACTCGATTCAACACGAGTAAGGTTTTAGTATTGAATAACTGTATATTAACGGGAAAGCGCGAACGCAGTCCCGACTATAAAAAATTACGCGCCCGAGATACCCACATTTGGGGTATTCGCAGGGGTCAGCCCGACCGAAGTGCAATGGGAGAGCCTCACCCTGGGGGAACCGCCTTAATGATCACGGTAACCCCCACGCCAGGTAAGTATGCTCAAGTCTGGGCTCATCGGCTCCTTGTCAATTCAATACCGACAGACCTTGTGAGAAGCGACAAAGAGTTGTGGAGATTGGATCATACCGGATACCATAATGATGGAAAGTAGTCCATCCAATCTCTTTCCTCCGCTGGTACCTATTTATTGTACGGCTCCCCTCATGCACCTCTAGAACTACAAGTTTATAATGTCTACAATTATCGAGGAGAAGTAGCCCCCCGGAAGTCAGATTTCACCGTCCCTTGGTAGGTGTCGCTAGTGTTCCCATCCAGCTCAGTCTGGGCATCAAGACAAGCTCTAACCATGCCTACTTCTAACCTCAGTGGGCGCAAATAAATACACGAACTTTTAAAGGTTGTTGATAATAGCCTTTTTTAAAGGCGATATATATGAATTACTGTGAATGTCCCAATATTTTAATTTTCGCGAAACATATTTTCGTCGAACCCCTAGAGTTTTGACGGCACTGGTTTGAAAGTTACCGACACGATTTTTATGAGAATCTATATAGTTTTTTATTATAAATTGAATTATCCTCTTAATGAAGGAAGTATTCATCCCTCTCATTGATTTTTTAAGTTATTTTAAAAGAAATCGTTTTTTTAAATATTCTTGAACGATGGGTTTTGTCGTTCGATTATTAACTGTAATTGGGTTTAATATAATACTGAAAATAGCCACCCAGTGCCGCTGTTGTTTGAAAATGGAATTTTCAGTGGAAAAAAGGAGAGAATGTCGATTTAATGTGCGTCTTTTTGGAATTTACACTACCCGCCAGGTAACGAATTTGACTAAGGCAAAGAGACTAAATAAAATAAAATAAACTATAGCTAATTACTAATTGGCATCAGACTAATATTTATTAAGTCAATTTTTTCTCGTTGTGAACTACACCTTTCTGTGTTACGTATTTACAATGTGCGAATATATCTAAAGAGCGACTTTTCGCTATCGGTGAGGGCACAACCACAACATTATAGCAACAGATAGAAGTTTGGAAATCCGCATGCAGTTTTTCAATTAACAAAAGAAAGGTAAAAGCATCAAAATTATATCTAGCAAACCATGGTCACAGCGGCAAAATTGCGTACGCGAGAGCGGGGAATGCGCGAACAGCATGAACCATGACTCGATTCAACACGAGTAAGGTTTTAGTATTGAATAACTGTATATTAACGGGAAAGCGCGAACGCAGTCCCGACTATAAAAAATTACGCGCCCGAGATACCCACATTTGGGGTATTCGCAGGGGTCAGCCCGACCGAAGTGCAATGGGAGAGCCTCACCCTGGGGGAACCGCCTTAATGATCACGGTAACCCCCACGCCAGGTAAGTATGCTCAAGTCTGGGCTCATCGGCTCCTTGTCAATTCAATACCGACAGACCTTGTGAGAAGCGACAAAGAGTTGTGGAGATTGGATCATACCGGATACCATAATGATGGAAAGTAGTCCATCCAATCTCTTTCCTCCGCTGGTACCTATTTATTGTACGGCTCCCCTCATGCACCTCTAGAACTACAAGTTTATAATGTCTACAATTATCGAGGAGAAGTAGCCCCCCGGAAGTCAGATTTCACCGTCCCTTGGTAGGTGTCGCTAGTGTTCCCATCCAGCTCAGTCTGGGCATCAAGACAAGCTCTAACCATGCCTACTTCTAACCTCAGTGGGCGCATATAAATACACGAACTTTTAAAGGTTGTTGATAATAGCCTTTTTTAAAGGCGATATATATGAATTACTGTGAATGTCCCAATATTTTAATTTTCGCGAAACATATTTTCGTCGAACCCCTAGAGTTTTGACGGCACTGGTTTGAAAGTTACCGACACGATTTTTATGAGAATCTATATAGTTTTTTATTATAAATTGAATTATCCTCTTAATGAAGGAAGTATTCATCCCTCTCATTGATTTTTTAAGTTATTTTAAAAGAAATCGTTTTTTTAAATATTCTTGAACGATGGGTTTTGTCGTTCGATTATTAACTGTAATTGGGTTTAATATAATACTGAAAATAGCCACCCAGTGCCGCTGTTGTTTGAAAATGGAATTTTCAGTGGAAAAAAGGAGAGAATGTCGATTTAATGTGCGTCTTTTTGGAATTTACACTACCCGCCAGGTAACGAATTTGACTAAGGCAAAGAGACTAAATAAAATAAAATAAACTATAGCTAATTACTAATTGGCATCAGACTAATATTTATTAAGTCAATTTTTTCTCGTTGTGAACTACACCTTTCTGTGTTACGTATTTACAATGTGCGAATATATCTAAAGAGCGACTTTTCGCTATCGGTGAGGGCACAACCACAACATTATAGCAACAGATAGAAGTTTGGAAATCCGCATGCAGTTTTTCAATTAACAAAAGAAAGGTAAAAGCATCAAAATTATATCTAGCAAACCATGGTCACAGCGGCAAAATTGCGTACGCGAGAGCGGGGAATGCGCGAACAGCATGAACCATGACTCGATTCAACACGAGTAAGGTTTTAGTATTGAATAACTGTATATTAACGGGAAAGCGCGAACGCAGTCCCGACTATAAAAAATTACGCGCCCGAGATACCCACATTTGGGGTATTCGCAGGGGTCAGCCCGACCGAAGTGCAATGGGAGAGCCTCACCCTGGGGGAACCGCCTTAATGATCACGGTAACCCCCACGCCAGGTAAGTATGCTCAAGTCTGGGCTCATCGGCTCCTTGTCAATTCAATACCGACAGACCTTGTGAGAAGCGACAAAGAGTTGTGGAGATTGGATCATACCGGATACCATAATGATGGAAAGTAGTCCATCCAATCTCTTTCCTCCGCTGGTACCTATTTATTGTACGGCTCCCCTCATGCACCTCTAGAACTACAAGTTTATAATGTCTACAATTATCGAGGAGAAGTAGCCCCCCGGAAGTCAGATTTCACCGTCCCTTGGTAGGTGTCGCTAGTGTTCCCATCCAGCTCAGTCTGGGCATCAAGACAAGCTCTAACCATGCCTACTTCTAACCTCAGTGGGCGCATATAAATACACGAACTTTTAAAGGTTGTTGATAATAGCCTTTTTTAAAGGCGATATATATGAATTACTGTGAATGTCCCAATATTTTAATTTTCGCGAAACATATTTTCGTCGAACCCCTAGAGTTTTGACGGCACTGGTTTGAAAGTTACCGACACGATTTTTATGAGAATCTATATAGTTTTTTATTATAAATTGAATTATCCTCTTAATGAAGGAAGTATTCATCCCTCTCATTGATTTTTTAAGTTATTTTAAAAGAAATCGTTTTTTTAAATATTCTTGAACGATGGGTTTTGTCGTTCGATTATTAACTGTAATTGGGTTTAATATAATACTGAAAATAGCCACCCAGTGCCGCTGTTGTTTGAAAATGGAATTTTCAGTGGAAAAAAGGAGAGAATGTCGATTTAATGTGCGTCTTTTTGGAATTTACACTACCCGCCAGGTAACGAATTTGACTAAGGCAAAGAGACTAAATAAAATAAAATAAACTATAGCTAATTACTAATTGGCATCAGACTAATATTTATTAAGTCAATTTTTTCTCGTTGTGAACTACACCTTTCTGTGTTACGTATTTACAATGTGCGAATATATCTAAAGAGCGACTTTTCGCTATCGGTGAGGGCACAACCACAACATTATAGCAACAGATAGAAGTTTGGAAATCCGCATGCAGTTTTTCAATTAACAAAAGAAAGGTAAAAGCATCAAAATGATATCTAGCAAACCATGGTCACAGCGGCAAAATTGCGTACGCGAGAGCGGGGAATGCGCGAACAGCATGATCCATGACTCGATTCAACACGAGTAAGGTTTTAGTATTGAATAACTGTATATTAACGGGAAAGCGCGAACGCAGTCCCGACTATAAAAAATTACGCGCCCGAGATACCCACATTTGGGGTATTCGCAGGGGTCAGCCCGACCGAAGTGCAATGGGAGAGCCTCACCCTGGGGGAACCGCCTTAATGATCACGGTAACCCCCACGCCAGGTAAGTATGCTCAAGTCTGGGCTCATCGGCTCCTTGTCAATTCAATACCGACAGACCTTGTGAGAAGCGACAAAGAGTTGTGGAGATTGGATCATACCGGATACCATAATGATGGAAAGTAGTCCATCCAATCTCTTTCCTCCGCTGGTACCTATTTATTGTACGGCTCCCCTCATGCACCTCTAGAACTACAAGTTTATAATGTCTACAATTATCGAGGAGAAGTAGCCCCCCGGAAGTCAGATTTCACCGTCCCTTGGTAGGTGTCGCTAGTGTTCCCATCCAGCTCAGTCTGGGCATCAAGACAAGCTCTAACCATGCCTACTTCTAACCTCAGTGGGCGCATATAAATACACGAACTTTTAAAGGTTGTTGATAATAGCCTTTTTTAAAGGCGATATATATGAATTACTGTGAATGTCCCATTATTTTAATTTTCACGAAACATATTTTCGTCGAACCCCTAGAGTTTTGACGGCACTGGTTTGAAAGTTACCGACACGATTTTTATGAGAATCTATATAGTTTTTTATTATAAATTGAATTATCCTCTTAATGAAGGAAGTATTCATCCCTCTCATTGATTTTTTAAGTTATTTTAAAAGAAATCGTTTTTTTAAATATTCTTGAACGATGGGTTTTGTCGTTCGATTATTAACTGTAATTGGGTTTAATATAATACTGAAAATAGCCACCCAGTGCCGCTGTTGTTTGAAAATGGAATTTTCAGTGGAAAAAAGGAGAGAATGTCGATTTAATGTGCGTCTTTTTGGAATTTACACTACCCGCCAGGTAACGAATTTGACTAAGGCAAAGAGACTAAATAAAATAAAATAAACTATAGCTAATTACTAATTGGCATCAGACTAATATTTATTAAGTCAATTTTTTCTCGTTGTGAACTACACCTTTCTGTGTTACGTATTTACAATGTGCGAATATATCTAAAGAGCGACTTTTCGCTATCGGTGAGGGCACAACCACAACATTATAGCAACAGATAGAAGTTTGGAAATCCGCATGCAGATTTTCAATTAACAAAAGAAAGGTAAAAGCATCAAAATGATATCTAGCAAACCATGGTCACAGCGGCAAAATTGCGTACGCGAGAGCGGGGAATGCGCGAACAGCATGAACCATGACTCGATTCAACACGAGTAAGGTTTTAGTATTGAATAACTGTATATTAACGGGAAAGCGCGAACGCAGTCCCGACTATAAAAAATTACGCGCCCGAGATACCCACATTTGGGGTATTCGCAGGGGTCAGCCCGACCGAAGTGCAATGGGAGAGCCTCACCCTGGGGGAACCGCCTTAATGATCACGGTAACCCCCACGCCAGGTAAGTATGCTCAAGTCTGGGCTCATCGGCTCCTTGTCAATTCAATACCGACAGACCTTGTGAGAAGCGACAAAGAGTTGTGGAGATTGGATCATACCGGATACCATAATGATGGAAAGTAGTCCATCCAATCTCTTTCCTCCGCTGGTACCTATTTATTGTACGGCTCCCCTCATGCACCTCTAGAACTACAAGTTTATAATGTCTACAATTATCGAGGAGAAGTAGCCCCCCGGAAGTCAGATTTCACCGTCCCTTGGTAGGTGTCGCTAGTGTTCCCATCCAGCTCAGTCTGGGCATCAAGACAAGCTCTAACCATGCCTACTTCTAACCTCAGTGGGCGCATATAAATACACGAACTTTTAAAGGTTGTTGATAATAGCCTTTTTTAAAGGCGATATATATGAATTACTGTGAATGTCCCAATATTTTAATTTTCACGAAACATATTTTCGTCGAACCCCTAGAGTTTTGACGGCACTGGTTTGAAAGTTACCGACACGATTTTTATGAGAATCTATATAGTTTTTTATTATAAATTGAATTATCCTCTTAATGAAGGAAGTATTCATCCCTCTCATTGATTTTTTAAGTTATTTTAAAAGAAATCGTTTTTTTAAATATTCTTGAACGATGGGTTTTGTCGTTCGATTATTAACTGTAATTGGGTTTAATATAATACTGAAAATAGCCACCCAGTGCCGCTGTTGTTTGAAAATGGAATTTTCAGTGGAAAAAAGGAGAGAATGTCGATTTAATGTGCGTCTTTTTGGAATTTACACTACCCGCCAGGTAACGAATTTGACTAAGGCAAAGAGACTAAATAAAATAAAATAAACTATAGCTAATTACTAATTGGCATCAGACTAATATTTATTAAGTCAATTTTTTCTCGTTGTGAACTACACCTTTCTGTGTTACGTATTTACAATGTGCGAATATATCTAAAGAGCGACTTTTCGCTATCGGTGAGGGCACAACCACAACATTATAGCAACAGATAGAAGTTTGGAAATCCGCATGCAGATTTTCAATTAACAAAAGAAAGGTAAAAGCATCAAAATGATATCTAGCAAACCATGGTCACAGCGGCAAAATTGCGTACGCGAGAGCGGGGAATGCGCGAACAGCATGAACCATGACTCGATTCAACACGAGTAAGGTTTTAGTATTGAATAACTGTATATTAACGGGAAAGCGCGAACGCAGTCCCGACTATAAAAAATTACGCGCCCGAGATACCCACATTTGGGGTATTCGCAGGGGTCAGCCCGACCGAAGTGCAATGGGAGAGCCTCACCCTGGGGGAACCGCCTTAATGATCACGGTAACCCCCACGCCAGGTAAGTATGCTCAAGTCTGGGCTCATCGGCTCCTTGTCAATTCAATACCGACAGACCTTGTGAGAAGCGACAAAGAGTTGTGGAGATTGGATCATACCGGATACCATAATGATGGAAAGTAGTCCATCCAATCTCTTTCCTCCGCTGGTACCTATTTATTGTACGGCTCCCCTCATGCACCTCTAGAACTACAAGTTTATAATGTCTACAATTATCGAGGAGAAGTAGCCCCCCGGAAGTCAGATTTCACCGTCCCTTGGTAGGTGTCGCTAGTGTTCCCATCCAGCTCAGTCTGGGCATCAAGACAAGCTCTAACCATGCCTACTTCTAACCTCAGTGGGCGCATATAAATACACGAACTTTTAAAGGTTGTTGATAATAGCCTTTTTTAAAGGCGATATATATGAATTACTGTGAATGTCCCAATATTTTAATTTTCACGAAACATATTTTCGTCGAACCCCTAGAGTTTTGACGGCACTGGTTTGAAAGTTACCGACACGATTTTTATGAGAATCTATATAGTTTTTTATTATAAATTGAATTATCCTCTTAATGAAGGAAGTATTCATCCCTCTCATTGATTTTTTAAGTTATTTTAAAAGAAATCGTTTTTTTAAATATTCTTGAACGATGGGTTTTGTCGTTCGATTATTAACTGTAATTGGGTTTAATATAATACTGAAAATAGCCACCCAGTGCCGCTGTTGTTTGAAAATGGAATTTTCAGTGGAAAAAAGGAGAGAATGTCGATTTAATGTGCGTCTTTTTGGAATTTACACTACCCGCCAGGTAACGAATTTGACTAAGGCAAAGAGACTAAATAAAATAAAATAAACTATAGCTAATTACTAATTGGCATCAGACTAATATTTATTAAGTCAATTTTTTCTCGTTGTGAACTACACCTTTCTGTGTTACGTATTTACAATGTGCGAATATATCTAAAGAGCGACTTTTCGCTATCGGTGAGGGCACAACCACAACATTATAGCAACAGATAGAAGTTTGGAAATCCGCATGCAGATTTTCAATTAACAAAAGAAAGGTAAAAGCATCAAAATGATATCTAGCAAACCATGGTCACAGCGGCAAAATTGCGTACGCGAGAGCGGGGAATGCGCGAACAGCATGAACCATGACTCGATTCAACACGAGTAAGGTTTTAGTATTGAATAACTGTATATTAACGGGAAAGCGCGAACGCAGTCCCGACTATAAAAAATTACGCGCCCGAGATACCCACATTTGGGGTATTCGCAGGGGTCAGCCCGACCGAAGTGCAATGGGAGAGCCTCACCCTGGGGGAACCGCCTTAATGATCACGGTAACCCCCACGCCAGGTAAGTATGCTCAAGTCTGGGCTCATCGGCTCCTTGTCAATTCAATACCGACAGACCTTGTGAGAAGCGACAAAGAGTTGTGGAGATTGGATCATACCGGATACCATAATGATGGAAAGTAGTCCATCCAATCTCTTTCCTCCGCTGGTACCTATTTATTGTACGGCTCCCCTCATGCACCTCTAGAACTACAAGTTTATAATGTCTACAATTATCGAGGAGAAGTAGCCCCCCGGAAGTCAGATTTCACCGTCCCTTGGTAGGTGTCGCTAGTGTTCCCATCCAGCTCAGTCTGGGCATCAAGACAAGCTCTAACCATGCCTACTTCTAACCTCAGTGGGCGCATATAAATACACGAACTTTTAAAGGTTGTTGATAATAGCCTTTTTTAAAGGCGATATATATGAATTACTGTGAATGTCCCAATATTTTAATTTTCACGAAACATATTTTCGTCGAACCCCTAGAGTTTTGACGGCACTGGTTTGAAAGTTACCGACACGATTTTTATGAGAATCTATATAGTTTTTTATTATAAATTGAATTATCCTCTTAATGAAGGAAGTATTCATCCCTCTCATTGATTTTTTAAGTTATTTTAAAAGAAATCGTTTTTTTAAATATTCTTGAACGATGGGTTTTGTCGTTCGATTATTAACTGTAATTGGGTTTAATATAATACTGAAAATAGCCACCCAGTGCCGCTGTTGTTTGAAAATGGAATTTTCAGTGGAAAAAAGGAGAGAATGTCGATTTAATGTGCGTCTTTTTGGAATTTACACTACCCGCCAGGTAACGAATTTGACTAAGGCAAAGAGACTAAATAAAATAAAATAAACTATAGCTAATTACTAATTGGCATCAGACTAATATTTATTAAGTCAATTTTTTCTCGTTGTGAACTACACCTTTCTGTGTTACGTATTTACAATGTGCGAATATATCTAAAGAGCGACTTTTCGCTATCGGTGAGGGCACAACCACAACATTATAGCAACAGATAGAAGTTTGGAAATCCGCATGCAGTTTTTCAATTAACAAAAGAAAGGTAAAAGCATCAAAATAATATCTAGCAAACCATGGTCACAGCGGCAAAATTGCGTACGCGAGAGCGGGGAATGCGCGAACAGCATGATCCATGACTCGATTCAACACGAGTAAGGTTTTAGTATTGAATAACTGTATATTAACGGGAAAGCGCGAACGCAGTCCCGACTATAAAAAATTACGCGCCCGAGATACCCACATTTGGGGTATTCGCAGGGGTCAGCCCGACCGAAGTGCAATGGGAGAGCCTCACCCTGGGGGAACCGCCTTAATGATCACGGTAACCCCCACGCCAGGTAAGTATGCTCAAGTCTGGGCTCATCGGCTCCTTGTCAATTCAATACCGACAGACCTTGTGAGAAGCGACAAAGAGTTGTGGGGATTGGATCATACCGGATACCATAATGATGGAAAGTAGTCCATCCAATCTCTTTCCTCCGCTGGTACCTATTTATTGTACGGCTCCCCTCATGCACCTCTAGAACTACAAGTTTATAATGTCTACAATTATCGAGGAGAAGTAGCCCCCCGGAAGTCACATTTCACCGTCCCTTGGTAGGTGTCGCTAGTGTTCCCATCCAGCTCAGTCTGGGCATCAAGACAAGCTCTAACCATGCCTACTTCTAACCTCAGTTGGCGCAAATAAATACACGAACTTTTAAAGGTTGTGGATAATAGCCTTTTTTAAAGGCGCGATATATGAATTACTGTGAATGTCCCAATATTTTAATTTTCGCGAAACATATTTTCGTCGAACCCCTAGAGTTCTGACGGCACTGGTTTGAAAGTTACCGACACGATTTTTATGAGAATCTATATATTTTTTTATTATAAATTGAATTATCCTCTTATTGAAGGAAGTATTCATCCCTCTCGTTGATTTTTTAAGTTATTTTAAAAGAAATCGTTTTTTTAAATATTCTTGAACGATGGGTTTTGTCGTTCGATTATTAACTGTAATTGGGTTTAATATAATACTGAAAATAGCCACCCAGTGCCGCTGTTGTTTGAAAATGGAATTTTCAGTGGAAAAAAGGAGAGAATGTCGATTTAATGTGCGTCTTTTTGGAATTTACACTACCCGCCAGGTAACGAATTTGACTAAGGCAAAGAGACTAAATAAAATAAAATAAACTATAGCTAATTACTAATTTGCATCAGACTAATATTTATTAAGTCAATTTTTTCTCGTTGTGAACTACACCTTTCTGTGTTACGTATTTACAATGTGCGAATATATCTAAAGAGCGACTTTTCGCTATCGGTGAGGGCACAATCACAACATTATAGCAACAGATAGAAGTTTGGAAATCCGCATGCAGTTTTTCAATTAACAAAAGAAATGTAAAAGCATCAAAATGATATCTAGCAAACCATGGTCACAGCGGCAAAATTGCGTACGCGAGAGCGGGGAATGCGCGAACAGCATGAACCATGACTCGATTCAACACGAGTAAGGTTTTAGTATTGAATAACTGTATATTAACGGGAAAGCGCGAACGCAGTCCCGACTATAAAAAATTACGCGCCCGAGATACCCACATTTGGGGTATTCGCAGGGGTCAGCCCGACCGAAGTGCAATGGGAGAGCCTCACCCTGGGGGAACCGCCTTAATTATCACGGTAACCCCCACGCCAGGTAAGTATGCTCAAGTCTGGGCTCATCGGCTCCTTGTCAATTCAATACCGACAGACCTTGTGAGAAGCGACAAAGAGTTGTGGAGATTGGATCATACCGGATACCATAATGATGGAAAGTAGTCCATCCAATCTCTTTCCTCCGCTGGTACCTATTTATTGTACGGCTCCCCTCATGCACCTCTAGAACTACAAGTTTATAATGTCTACAATTATCGAGGAGAAGTAGCCCCCCGGAAGTCAGATTTCACCGTCCCTTGGTAGGTGTCGCTAGTGTTCCCATCCAGCTCAGTCTGGGCATCAAGACAAGCTCTAACCATGCCTACTTCTAACCTCAGTGGGCGCATATAAATACACGAACTTTTAAAGGTTGTTGATAATAGCCTTTTTTAAAGGCGATATATATGAATTACTGTGAATGTCCCAATATTTTAATTTTCACGAAACATATTTTCGTCGAACCCCTAGAGTTTTGACGGCACTGGTTTGAAAGTTACCGACACGATTTTTATGAGAATCTATATAGTTTTTTATTATAAATTGAATTATCCTCTTAATGAAGGAAGTATTCATCCCTCTCATTGATTTTTTAAGTTATTTTAAAAGAAATCGTTTTTTTAAATATTCTTGAACGATGGGTTTTGTCGTTCGATTATTAACTGTAATTGGGTTTAATATAATACTGAAAATAGCCACCCAGTGCCGCTGTTGTTTGAAAATGGAATTTTCAGTGGAAAAAAGGAGAGAATGTCGATTTAATGTGCGTCTTTTTGGAATTTACACTACCCGCCAGGTAACGAATTTGACTAAGGCAAAGAGACTAAATAAAATAAAATAAACTATAGCTAATTACTAATTGGCATCAGACTAATATTTATTAAGTCAATTTTTTCTCGTTGTGAACTACACCTTTCTGTGTTACGTATTTACAATGTGCGAATATATCTAAAGAGCGACTTTTCGCTATCGGTGAGGGCACAACCACAACATTATAGCAACAGATAGAAGTTTGGAAATCCGCATGCAGATTTTCAATTAACAAAAGAAAGGTAAAAGCATCAAAATGATATCTAGCAAACCATGGTCACAGCGGCAAAATTGCGTACGCGAGAGCGGGGAATGCGCGAACAGCATGAACCATGACTCGATTCAACACGAGTAAGGTTTTAGTATTGAATAACTGTATATTAACGGGAAAGCGCGAACGCAGTCCCGACTATAAAAAATTACGCGCCCGAGATACCCACATTTGGGGTATTCGCAGGGGTCAGCCCGACCGAAGTGCAATGGGAGAGCCTCACCCTGGGGGAACCGCCTTAATGATCACGGTAACCCCCACGCCAGGTAAGTATGCTCAAGTCTGGGCTCATCGGCTCCTTGTCAATTCAATACCGACAGACCTTGTGAGAAGCGACAAAGAGTTGTGGAGATTGGATCATACCGGATACCATAATGATGGAAAGTAGTCCATCCAATCTCTTTCCTCCGCTGGTACCTATTTATTGTACGGCTCCCCTCATGCACCTCTAGAACTACAAGTTTATAATGTCTACAATTATCGAGGAGAAGTAGCCCCCCGGAAGTCACATTTCACCGTCCCTTGGTAGGTGTCGCTAGTGTTCCCATCCAGCTCAGTCTGGGCATCAAGACAAGCTCTAACCATGCCTACTTCTAACCTCAGTGGGCGCATATAAATACACGAACTTTTAAAGGTTGTTGATAATAGCCTTTTTTAAAGGCGATATATATGAATTACTGTGAATGTCCCAATATTTTAATTTTCACGAAACATATTTTCGTCGAACCCCTAGAGTTTTGACGGCACTGGTTTGAAAGTTACCGACACGATTTTTATGAGAATCTATATAGTTTTTTATTATAAATTGAATTATCCTCTTAATGAAGGAAGTATTCATCCCTCTCATTGATTTTTTAAGTTATTTTAAAAGAAATCGTTTTTTTAAATATTCTTGAACGATGGGTTTTGTCGTTCGATTATTAACTGTAATTGGGTTTAATATAATACTGAAAATAGCCACCCAGTGCCGCTGTTGTTTGAAAATGGAATTTTCAGTGGAAAAAAGGAGAGAATGTCGATTTAATGTGCGTCTTTTTGGAATTTACACTACCCGCCAGGTAACGAATTTGACTAAGGCAAAGAGACTAAATAAAATAAAATAAACTATAGCTAATTACTAATTGGCATCAGACTAATATTTATTAAGTCAATTTTTTCTCGTTGTGAACTACACCTTTCTGTGTTACGTATTTACAATGTGCGAATATATCTAAAGAGCGACTTTTCGCTATCGGTGAGGGCACAACCACAACATTATAGCAACAGATAGAAGTTTGGAAATCCGCATGCAGATTTTCAATTAACAAAAGAAAGGTAAAAGCATCAAAATGATATCTAGCAAACCATGGTCACAGCGGCAAAATTGCGTACGCGAGAGCGGGGAATGCGCGAACAGCATGAACCATGACTCGATTCAACACGAGTAAGGTTTTAGTATTGAATAACTGTATATTAACGGGAAAGCGCGAACGCAGTCCCGACTATAAAAAATTACGCGCCCGAGATACCCACATTTGGGGTATTCGCAGGGGTCAGCCCGACCGAAGTGCAATGGGAGAGCCTCACCCTGGGGGAACCGCCTTAATGATCACGGCAACCCCCACGCCAGGTAAGTATGCTCAAGTCTGGGCTCATCGGCTCCTTGTCAATTCAATACCGACAGACCTTGTGAGAAGCGACAAAGAGTTGTGGAGATTGGATCATACCGGATACCATAATGATGGAAAGTAGTCCATCCAATCTCTTTCCTCCGCTGGTACCTATTTATTGTACGGCTCCCCTCATGCACCTCTAGAACTACAAGTTTATAATGTCTACAATTATCGAGGAGAAGTAGCCCCCCGGAAGTCAGATTTCACCGTCCCTTGGTAGGTGTCGCTAGTGTTCCCATCCAGCTCAGTCTGGGCATCAAGACAAGCTCTAACCATGCCTACTTCTAACCTCAGTGGGCGCATATAAATACACGAACTTTTAAAGGTTGTTGATAATAGCCTTTTTTAAAGGCGATATATATGAATTACTGTGAATGTCCCAATATTTTAATTTTCACGAAACATATTTTCGTCGAACCCCTAGAGTTTTGACGGCACTGGTTTGAAAGTTACCGACACGATTTTTATGAGAATCTATATAGTTTTTTATTATAAATTGAATTATCCTCTTAATGAAGGAAGTATTCATCCCTCTCATTGATTTTTTAAGTTATTTTAAAAGAAATCGTTTTTTTAAATATTCTTGAACGATGGGTTTTGTCGTTCGATTATTAACTGTAATTGGGTTTAATATAATACTGAAAATAGCCACCCAGTGCCGCTGTTGTTTGAAAATGGAATTTTCAGTGGAAAAAAGGAGAGAATGTCGATTTAATGTGCGTCTTTTTGGAATTTACACTACCCGCCAGGTAACGAATTTGACTAAGGCAAAGAGACTAAATAAAATAAAATAAACTATAGCTAATTACTAATTGGCATCAGACTAATATTTATTAAGTCAATTTTTTCTCGTTGTGAACTACACCTTTCTGTGTTACGTATTTACAATGTGCGAATATATCTAAAGAGCGACTTTTCGCTATCGGTGAGGGCACAACCACAACATTATAGCAACAGATAGAAGTTTGGAAATCCGCATGCAGATTTTCAATTAACAAAAGAAAGGTAAAAGCATCAAAATGATATCTAGCAAACCATGGTCACAGCGGCAAAATTGCGTACGCGAGAGCGGGGAATGCGCGAACAGCATGAACCATGACTCGATTCAACACGAGTAAGGTTTTAGTATTGAATAACTGTATATTAACGGGAAAGCGCGAACGCAGTCCCGACTATAAAAAATTACGCGCCCGAGATACCCACATTTGGGGTATTCGCAGGGGTCAGCCCGACCGAAGTGCAATGGGAGAGCCTCACCCTGGGGGAACCGCCTTAATGATCACGGTAACCCCCACGCCAGGTAAGTATGCTCAAGTCTGGGCTCATCGGCTCCTTGTCAATTCAATACCGACAGACCTTGTGAGAAGCGACAAAGAGTTGTGGAGATTGGATCATACCGGATACCATAATGATGGAAAGTAGTCCATCCAATCTCTTTCCTCCGCTGGTACCTATTTATTGTACGGCTCCCCTCATGCACCTCTAGAACTACAAGTTTATAATGTCTACAATTATCGAGGAGAAGTAGCCCCCCGGAAGTCACATTTCACCGTCCCTTGGTAGGTGTCGCTAGTGTTCCCATCCAGCTCAGTCTGGGCATCAAGACAAGCTCTAACCATGCCTACTTCTAACCTCAGTGGGCGCATATAAATACACGAACTTTTAAAGGTTGTTGATAATAGCCTTTTTTAAAGGCGATATATATGAATTACTGTGAATGTCCCAATATTTTAATTTTCACGAAACATATTGTTACGGTCAGAGCGGAAAGCAGGACCGGCTTCTGATCTGCCTAGAGCGGATTAGGCAAACAATGGGATTAAGCGGAAGGGATTATAGAATGGCGTAGAACCTTCTAGATCGGTCTAGGTGGTCCTCGTCCGTGTTCCGAGTAATGCCCCACCACGACCTACCTTGCCTATATAAAAAGGACAGCGTTTTCGGCCGCGGCAGTAGTAATAAGATGAGTAGTAATAAGACGAGTCTGTAATAAGCCAGTGAGTAGCAGTCGTTAACTAGTGGCAGTGTGTGTGAGTTAGTTAGTATTAGTATCAGTCTGTAATAAGTGCTTAGTGAGCAACAGTGACAATTAGTGACCGTGTAATAAGTGTAATAAACTGTGTGGCAGTTTGTCATATTTGAAGAGTCTTACGGTCGGTGGACTTTAGTTAGCGAACTGTAAGTGTTAATTTGTTATTGTAAACTATAGTGTAATATTATTGTATTTGTGCAAATTTATATATAAATAGTTTAGTTATTTAGTATTACCAAAATCTTATATTGTTTGTATATTATTTTAGAAATTAGATAACATTTAGTAGAATATTGTTATTGTAAATTGATATTAGTTTAATAATTTAGCTGTTTTAAATAATCTCATTGTATTCTTTTTAATTTGTTAATAAATATTAGATTCTTGAATTAAGTAATAGTTTAGTCCATTTTACACCCAGTAGCCCGTAACAAATTGGTGTCAGAAGTGGGATATTTTGTGTAATTGTTATTATTTTGTAATTATTGGGCTACTGTATGAAAAATGGCTTCTCAAAGTGTTAAATTAATGGATTTAAAAGTTGCGGATCTAAAAAGGGAATTAGAAGAACGTGATCTGGATTCTTCAGGAAATAAAAGTGTACTGCAACATCGCTTGCGTCAATTTTTTGTAGACCTAGGGGAAAATCCAGATGACGTTCTGTTTGAAACTGATTTAAGCAAGTTGTCTGCAACTTTTAAAAATGAACTAGGCAATGTAGAAAATAAGCTAGGTAATTTACAGAATGATTTAGGTACTGTTAAAAATGAGCTAGGTAATGAGTTAAGCACTGTTAAAAATGAGCTAAGTACTGTAAAAAGTGATTTATTGTATACATTAGAGTCTAAATTAGGCACATTAGAGAATAAGTTAATGGAAAATGTAGATAATAAAGTAGCTGTTGTAGAATCTAGGCTAGGAGAAAAAGTTGACGAAATTAGGCTAAGAATGGAAGCTCTCGAGGGACGTATGAGCAACCCACCGACGAACGACACCGACCGTTCCTGCGAGGGCAGCCATCATAACACCATTCTACCCGCCTATGCTGGGGCGCCACCAACTCACAATACCATTCCAGTATTCGACGGGAAGACGCCGTGGGAAGACTACATGACTCTCTTCGAGACCGCGGCTTCGATCCACGGGTGGTCGCAGGAGACCCAAGCTTCAGCATTGTGCCTGGCCTTGCGTGGAGACGCCTTAGGAGTGCTGCAGGGGATGCCCATGTCGGAGCGGTCCAACTACGGGGAGCTGATGAGAAGACTGGAGATGCGTTTCGGCCACCGCCACATGGACCAGCTGTATCGCTCACAGCTGAGAAGCAGGATCCAGAAGACCAACGAGACTTTACAGGAATTTGAAGCGGATATTGCCCGGCTAGTGAGGAACGCCTACCCATCGGTCACCGACGATGTCTACGAAAGCTTGGCTGTCGACAAATTCCTCGATGGACTTCGGGACCCAGAGACACAACAAGCAGTGAAGCTCGCCCGGCCGAAAACTTTAGGAGACGCATTATCCCAGGCCATGGAGTTCGAGGCTGTTAGACAGTCTGTACGGGGCCATGCGCGCGTACGAGCAGCAGAAGCGGAGCCAAATGTAGTCCCTAGCTTTGAGGACCTAGTGACGAAAGTTTTAGAGGCTCTCAGGACCCGTAAGAAGGAGATACGCTGTTGGAGCTGCGGCCAAATTGGACACCCTAGAAGCAAGTGTCCATCTAAGAAGCAAGAAAAGCCACAGGAAAACTAAGTAGGGTTGATGGGAGGGGGCAACTGTCAACCCGTAACGTCAAAGGCCCCAGGAAGGCCATCAGAGTTGCGTCAATAGGAAGCAGAACGAACAGTTTCTACGTTGATGGGATGGTGAACGGGCAGCTGCGAAGTCTGCTAATAGATACCGGCGCAACCATGACAATCTTGAACTCGAAAACACTTCCTGAGAAGATCTTACCAACAACTTGGGCATTACGGACTGCCACGGGACAGCCAGCCAAGGTCTACGGGGAGACAGTTGCCACCTTCATCATCGGGGGTCAACATCTGAAGCACCGCGCTCTCGTGGCAGAAATCGATGAAGATGTCATATTGGGCATGGACTTCATGATCGCATACGGGATCAAGCTGGACATGTCGAAAGGTGTGTTGACGATGGGAGACGAGGAAGTCATCCTTCGGCAGGGAAAGGATCTGTATGCACGAGTGCTCTTACTAGAAGACACCACTTTACCTGCACAGAGCCAAATCGTGACGCATGGGACGGTCGAAGGACATCTACCAGAGGGTCAATGTGTACTACTGGAACCCGGAACGCACGAAGAACAAGAGATCGGACGCGGCGTACTGGTTGCTAGGTCTCTCATCAAGGCCGGACGGACGACTCCAATCCGGCTAATGAACCTGAACAGCTTCCCGGTAACGCTGAAGAAAGGAACACCGGTCGGGGAGTGTACAACCGCTACCTCAGTGGTTCGTCAGCTGCAACGTCGTCCCACCGAGCTCCGAGGACTGCCAGAAGAACTAAAAGGATTTGTTAACGAGTCATGCCGCGACCTTTCACCTGAACAGAGCGAGGAAGTGAAGAACATGATTATCCGATGGCATGACGTCTTCGAGATCGGACCAGGACCACGGGGCAGAACGGATATCGTCCAACACAGGATTGACACCGGGGATGCGAAGCCCATCCGACAGGTCCCGCGGAGGCTGCCGTTAGCCAAACGGGAGGACGCCGAGAAGATCATAAAGGAGATGGCGGCTGATGGTGTCATTGAGTCTTCGAGTAGCCCCTGGATGTCTCCTGTCGTATTGGTGAAGAAGAAAGACGGCACAACGAGGTTCTGCGTAGACTACCGTCTTATGAACAACGTCACCAAGAAGGACAGTTATCCGCTTCCCAGGATTGACGATACGCTGGACACCCTGGAGGGGTGTAAACTCTTCTCTACCTTGGATCTCCGCAGTGGATATTGGCAGGTTGGATTGGCACCTGAAGATAAAGAGAAAACGGCGTTTTCAATTGGCACTGGGCTCTGGCAGTTTACAGTAATGCCGTTCGGGCTTTGCAATGCTCCTGCCACATTCGAGAGGCTGATGGAAAATGTGTTAAGAGGTCTCTCTTGGGAGGTATGCCTGGTGTACCTAGATGACATCATTGTGCTGGGAAAGTCCTTCGATCACCATCTGAAGAACCTGGAGAAGGTCTTCGAACGACTGCGTGCAGCGAACCTTAAGTTGAACCCGAAGAAGTGTAATCTCTTCCGAAGGCAAGTCAACTACCTGGGGCATATTGTGTCAGACAACGGAGTTGCTGTTGACCCAGAGAAGATAGCAGCGATCACCAACTGGCCAGTACCTCGAGATAAGCACCAGGTGAGAAGTTTTCTCGGGCTCTGCACCTATTACCGGAGGTACGTGAAAGGATTCGCTAACATCGCAAAACCTCTTACCAGACTTACCGAGGAGAAAAGGACTTTCCATTGGGATCACGAGTGTCAGGCATCCTTCGAGGAGCTGAAGAGCAAATTGATTAGTGCTCCTATTCTGAGCTATCCACGCCCCGAGGGCAAGTTCATACTTGACACAGATGCCAGCAACATCGCCATTGGAAGTGTCCTCTCTCAGCTCCAAGACGGAGAAGAAAGGGTGATTGGATATTTCAGCAAAGCACTCTCAGCTCCGGAACGAAACTACTGTGTCACAAGGAAAGAGCTTCTGGCAGTAGTAAAGTCCATAGAGCATTTTCATAAATACCTATACGGAAGAAGGTTCCTGCTGAGAACGGACCACGCGGCTCTAATGTGGCTGCTGCGATTCAAGTCACCTGAGGGGCAAGTGGCGAGGTGGATTGAGCGCCTTCAAGAGTATGACTTTGAATCTGCTCATCGTTCTGGAACGAGCCACAGGAATGCGGATGCACTGTCAAGAAGACCTTGTGAAGAAGGCTGCAAGCATTGTTCTCGACAAGAGGAGAAGCAGGCAGCGGTATTGAGGACTACAGTTGTCATCGACAGTTGGCAAGATGCAGAGGTGTCAAAGGAACAGGACGAGGACCCGGACTTAAAACAAATAAAGGAATGGAAAATATCGGGGCGAGGAAGACCGGCCTGGCAGGATGTTGCTCCAATGTCGAAGAATGTAAAAACGTACTGGGCCCAATGGAACTCCATTTTAGTGGACAACGGGCTGCTGAAACGGGCATTGGAGAACGCGGAAGGAGATCAGCGCAGGCTACAGCTCATCGTTCCAAGGAATAAAGTGCCCGAAGTGCTTAGGGAACTACATGACGGTGTAACTGGCGGCCATCTTGGAGTTCACCGTACATTGGAAAAAGTTCGTGAACGCTTTTACTGGGCAAACCTTAAGGACGATGTGTTGGACTGGTGCAGGCGTTGTGCGACTTGTGCGGCTTCTAACGGACCAACAAGAAGAAAGAAGGCCCCTATGAAGAAGTACAACGTGGGAGCACCGTTCGAGAGGATAGCGATTGACATCGCTGGCCCTTTCCCTGGGACAGACGAAGGCAACCGATATATTCTCGTGGCCATGGACTATTTTTCTAAGTGGGTGGAAGCGTATGCCCTTCCGAATCAAGAGGCAGTCACGGTTGCAGACGTACTTGTGAAGCAGCTCGTCAGCCGGTTTGGAGTACCCATGGAACTTCACGCTGACCAGGGAAGAAACTTTGAGTCTGCAGTCTTCTCCGGGATGTGCGAAGCACTGGGAATACGGAAAACCAGGACGACACCTCTTCACCCTCAATCGGATGGCATGGTGGAGCGCATGAACAGGACAATGGGTCGATATTTGTCTAAAGTGGTCTCCGAGCATCAGCGAGACTGGGACCAGTATCTTCACTTGTTCTTGTTAGCCTACCGGAGTTCAGTCCATGAAGCAACGGGGCAGACCCCCGCAAATGTGGTGTTCGGCCGAGAACTTCGTTTGCCTTGTGATCTGAAATTCGGGTTCAAGCCTAATGAGGAAGTTGCCGGAGAGGAGTACGTCACGAATCTACGGAAGCGGATGGATAATATCCACGAAAAGGTTCGTGCAAACATCCAGGGAGCCAGTGACAGAATGAAGGAGCGTTACGACATCAGGGCAGAGAAAGGTGGATTCCAACCTGGAGATTTGGTCTGGCTACATGATCCTCGAAGAAGGCGAGGCTACTCACCTAAACTTCAGAACTCCTGGGATGGCCCGTTTGAGATCATCAATAGGATAAACGACGTCATCTATAGGATCAGAAAGCAGCCAAAAGGAAAACCCAGGGTAGTCCATTTTAATAGACTGGCCCCATACAAAGGAGACCATGGCCCGACAAAAGACCAGCAAGTCAGGTACCTCAACAACGTGGAGGCCAGTAAGGTATCAGTTGCACAACCTAAGGTACAAGGTTCCCGTGGAGTAACTCAGGCAGTATACAGAGATATCTTCTCGTTACCCGCGGACTATTCTCTGGCCCATTGTGTAGCCGAAGATCTGAGGACTTCCCGAGGGATTGCAACCGTCTTCAGGAAGAAGTTTGCTGGAACTGAGGAACTGGAACGCCAAGGACCACGCGTCGGGAAAGCACTCCACCATACGCACGAAGGACGACACCTGTTCTACTTAGTTACCAAGTGTGCTACTGATCAGAAGCCCACATATGACGCACTGCGGCGAAGCCTCGACGACCTGCGGAGTAAGCTTCTGAGACTGCGTGTCACCAAGCTCGCGATCCCTAAGTTGGGCTGTGGATATGACGGCCTGGAGTGGAAGGTTGTCAGGAACATGCTTGAACAGATATTCGCCAACTCTGGAGTCGCCATATTGGTGTGCACGTTCAACCCCTGGAAAGGAAATGCGTCTCCATCGAGGGAAGCTCATGACCGCCCGATTTCTCCGAACTATGCTCTGGGGCAGAGCACTTTTAAGGAGGGGGCAGTGTTACGGTCAGAGCGGAAAGCAGGACCGGCTTCTGATCTGCCTAGAGCGGATTAGGCAAACAATGGGATTAAGCGGAAGGGATTATAGAATGGCGTAGAACCTTCTAGATCGGTCTAGGTGGTCCTCGTCCGTGTTCCGAGTAATGCCCCACCACGACCTACCTTGCCTATATAAAAAGGACAGCGTTTTCGGCCGCGGCAGTAGTAATAAGATGAGTAGTAATAAGACGAGTCTGTAATAAGCCAGTGAGTAGCAGTCGTTAACTAGTGGCAGTGTGTGTGAGTTAGTTAGTATTAGTATCAGTCTGTAATAAGTGCTTAGTGAGCAACAGTGACAATTAGTGACCGTGTAATAAGTGTAATAAACTGTGTGGCAGTTTGTCATATTTGAAGAGTCTTACGGTCGGTGGACTTTAGTTAGCGAACTGTAAGTGTTAATTTGTTATTGTAAACTATAGTGTAATATTATTGTATTTGTGCAAATTTATATATAAATAGTTTAGTTATTTAGTATTACCAAAATCTTATATTGTTTGTATATTATTTTAGAAATTAGATAACATTTAGTAGAATATTGTTATTGTAAATTGATATTAGTTTAATAATTTAGCTGTTTTAAATAATCTCATTGTATTCTTTTTAATTTGTTAATAAATATTAGATTCTTGAATTAAGTAATAGTTTAGTCCATTTTACACCCAGTAGCCCGTAACAATATTTTCGTCGAACCCCTAGAGTTTTGACGGCACTGGTTTGAAAGTTACCGACACGATTTTTATGAGAATCTATATAGTTTTTTATTATAAATTGAATTATCCTCTTAATGAAGGAAGTATTCATCCCTCTCATTGATTTTTTAAGTTATTTTAAAAGAAATCGTTTTTTTAAATATTCTTGAACGATGGGTTTTGTCGTTCGATTATTAACTGTAATTGGGTTTAATATAATACTGAAAATAGCCACCCAGTGCCGCTGTTGTTTGAAAATGGAATTTTCAGTGGAAAAAAGGAGAGAATGTCGATTTAATGTGCGTCTTTTTGGAATTTACACTACCCGCCAGGTAACGAATTTGACTAAGGCAAAGAGACTAAATAAAATAAAATAAACTATAGCTAATTACTAATTGGCATCAGACTAATATTTATTAAGTCAATTTTTTCTCGTTGTGAACTACACCTTTCTGTGTTACGTATTTACAATGTGCGAATATATCTAAAGAGCGACTTTTCGCTATCGGTGAGGGCACAACCACAACATTATAGCAACAGATAGAAGTTTGGAAATCCGCATGCAGATTTTCAATTAACAAAAGAAAGGTAAAAGCATCAAAATGATATCTAGCAAACCATGGTCACAGCGGCAAAATTGCGTACGCGAGAGCGGGGAATGCGCGAACAGCATGAACCATGACTCGATTCAACACGAGTAAGGTTTTAGTATTGAATAACTGTATATTAACGGGAAAGCGCGAACGCAGTCCCGACTATAAAAAATTACGCGCCCGAGATACCCACATTTGGGGTATTCGCAGGGGTCAGCCCGACCGAAGTGCAATGGGAGAGCCTCACCCTGGGGGAACCGCCTTAATGATCACGGTAACCCCCACGCCAGGTAAGTATGCTCAAGTCTGGGCTCATCGGCTCCTTGTCAATTCAATACCGACAGACCTTGTGAGAAGCGACAAAGAGTTGTGGAGATTGGATCATACCAGATACCATAATGATGGAAAGTAGTCCATCCAATCTCTTTCCTCCGCTGGTACCTATTTATTGTACGGCTCCCCTCATGCACCTCTAGAACTACAAGTTTATAATGTCTACAATTATCGAGGAGAAGTAGCCCCCCGGAAGTCAGATTTCACCGTCCCTTGGTAGGTGTCGCTAGTGTTCCCATCCAGCTCAGTCTGGGCATCAAGACAAGCTCTAACCATGCCTACTTCTAACCTCAGTGGGCGCATATAAATACACGAACTTTTAAAGGTTGTTGATAATAGCCTTTTTTAAAGGCGATATATATGAATTACTGTGAATGTCCCAATATTTTAATTTTCACGAAACATATTTTCGTCGAACCCCTAGAGTTTTGACGGCACTGGTTTGAAAGTTACCGACACGATTTTTATGAGAATCTATATAGTTTTTTATTATAAATTGAATTATCCTCTTAATGAAGGAAGTATTCATCCCTCTCATTGATTTTTTAAGTTATTTTAAAAGAAATCGTTTTTTTAAATATTCTTGAACGATGGGTTTTGTCGTTCGATTATTAACTGTAATTGGGTTTAATATAATACTGAAAATAGCCACCCAGTGCCGCTGTTGTTTGAAAATGGAATTTTCAGTGGAAAAAAGGAGAGAATGTCGATTTAATGTGCGTCTTTTTGGAATTTACACTACCCGCCAGGTAACGAATTTGACTAAGGCAAAGAGACTAAATAAAATAAAATAAACTATAGCTAATTACTAATTGGCATCAGACTAATATTTATTAAGTCAATTTTTTCTCGTTGTGAACTACACCTTTCTGTGTTACGTATTTACAATGTGCGAATATATCTAAAGAGCGACTTTTCGCTATCGGTGAGGGCACAACCACAACATTATAGCAACAGATAGAAGTTTGGAAATCCGCATGCAGTTTTTCAATTAACAAAAGAAAGGTAAAAGCATCAAAATGATATCTAGCAAACCATGGTCACAGCGGCAAAATTGCGTACGCGAGAGCGGGGAATGCGCGAACAGCATGAACCATGACTCGATTCAACACGAGTAAGGTTTTAGTATTGAATAACTGTATATTAACGGGAAAGCGCGAACGCAGTCCCGACTATAAAAAATTACGCGCCCGAGATACCCACATTTGGGGTATTCGCAGGGGTCAGCCCGACCGAAGTGCAATGGGAGAGCCTCACCCTGGGGGAACCGCCTTAATGATCACGGTAACCCCCACGCCAGGTAAGTATGCTCAAGTCTGGGCTCATCGGCTCCTTGTCAATTCAATACCGACAGACCTTGTGAGAAGCGACAAAGAGTTGTGGAGATTGGATCATACCGGATACCATAATGATGGAAAGTAGTCCATCCAATCTCTTTCCTCCGCTGGTACCTATTTATTGTACGGCTCCCCTCATGCACCTCTAGAACTACAAGTTTATAATGTCTACAATTATCGAGGAGAAGTAGCCCCCCGGAAGTCACATTTCACCGTCCCTTGGTAGGTGTCGCTAGTGTTCCCATCCAGCTCAGTCTGGGCATCAAGACAAGCTCTAACCATGCCTACTTCTAACCTCAGTGGGCGCATATAAATACACGAACTTTTAAAGGTTGTTGATAATAGCCTTTTTTAAAGGCGATATATATGAATTACTGTGAATGTCCCAATATTTTAATTTTCACGAAACATATTGTTACGGTCAGAGCGGAAAGCAGGACCGGCTTCTGATCTGCCTAGAGCGGATTAGGCAAACAATGGGATTAAGCGGAAGGGATTATAGAATGGCGTAGAACCTTCTAGATCGGTCTAGGTGGTCCTCGTCCGTGTTCCGAGTAATGCCCCACCACGACCTACCTTGCCTATATAAAAAGGACAGCGTTTTCGGCCGCGGCAGTAGTAATAAGATGAGTAGTAATAAGACGAGTCTGTAATAAGCCAGTGAGTAGCAGTCGTTAACTAGTGGCAGTGTGTGTGAGTTAGTTAGTATTAGTATCAGTCTGTAATAAGTGCTTAGTGAGCAACAGTGACAATTAGTGACCGTGTAATAAGTGTAATAAACTGTGTGGCAGTTTGTCATATTTGAAGAGTCTTACGGTCGGTGGACTTTAGTTAGCGAACTGTAAGTGTTAATTTGTTATTGTAAACTATAGTGTAATATTATTGTATTTGTGCAAATTTATATATAAATAGTTTAGTTATTTAGTATTACCAAAATCTTATATTGTTTGTATATTATTTTAGAAATTAGATAACATTTAGTAGAATATTGTTATTGTAAATTGATATTAGTTTAATAATTTAGCTGTTTTAAATAATCTCATTGTATTCTTTTTAATTTGTTAATAAATATTAGATTCTTGAATTAAGTAATAGTTTAGTCCATTTTACACCCAGTAGCCCGTAACAATATTTTCGTCGAACCCCTAGAGTTTTGACGGCACTGGTTTGAAAGTTACCGACACGATTTTTATGAGAATCTATATAGTTTTTTATTATAAATTGAATTATCCTCTTAATGAAGGAAGTATTCATCCCTCTCATTGATTTTTTAAGTTATTTTAAAAGAAATCGTTTTTTTAAATATTCTTGAACGATGGGTTTTGTCGTTCGATTATTAACTGTAATTGGGTTTAATATAATACTGAAAATAGCCACCCAGTGCCGCTGTTGTTTGAAAATGGAATTTTCAGTGGAAAAAAGGAGAGAATGTCGATTTAATGTGCGTCTTTTTGGAATTTACACTACCCGCCAGGTAACGAATTTGACTAAGGCAAAGAGACTAAATAAAATAAAATAAACTATAGCTAATTACTAATTGGCATCAGACTAATATTTATTAAGTCAATTTTTTCTCGTTGTGAACTACACCTTTCTGTGTTACGTATTTACAATGTGCGAATATATCTAAAGAGCGACTTTTCGCTATCGGTGAGGGCACAACCACAACATTATAGCAACAGATAGAAGTTTGGAAATCCGCATGCAGATTTTCAATTAACAAAAGAAAGGTAAAAGCATCAAAATGATATCTAGCAAACCATGGTCACAGCGGCAAAATTGCGTACGCGAGAGCGGGGAATGCGCGAACAGCATGAACCATGACTCGATTCAACACGAGTAAGGTTTTAGTATTGAATAACTGTATATTAACGGGAAAGCGCGAACGCAGTCCCGACTATAAAAAATTACGCGCCCGAGATACCCACATTTGGGGTATTCGCAGGGGTCAGCCCGACCGAAGTGCAATGGGAGAGCCTCACCCTGGGGGAACCGCCTTAATGATCACGGTAACCCCCACGCCAGGTAAGTATGCTCAAGTCTGGGCTCATCGGCTCCTTGTCAATTCAATACCGACAGACCTTGTGAGAAGCGACAAAGAGTTGTGGAGATTGGATCATACCGGATACCATAATGATGGAAAGTAGTCCATCCAATCTCTTTCCTCCGCTGGTACCTATTTATTGTACGGCTCCCCTCATGCACCTCTAGAACTACAAGTTTATAATGTCTACAATTATCGAGGAGAAGTAGCCCCCCGGAAGTCAGATTTCACCGTCCCTTGGTAGGTGTCGCTAGTGTTCCCATCCAGCTCAGTCTGGGCATCAAGACAAGCTCTAACCATGCCTACTTCTAACCTCAGTGGGCGCATATAAATACACGAACTTTTAAAGGTTGTTGATAATAGCCTTTTTTAAAGGCGATATATATGAATTACTGTGAATGTCCCAATATTTTAATTTTCACGAAACATATTTTCGTCGAACCCCTAGAGTTTTGACGGCACTGGTTTGAAAGTTACCGACACGATTTTTATGAGAATCTATATAGTTTTTTATTATAAATTGAATTATCCTCTTAATGAAGGAAGTATTCATCCCTCTCATTGATTTTTTAAGTTATTTTAAAAGAAATCGTTTTTTTAAATATTCTTGAACGATGGGTTTTGTCGTTCGATTATTAACTGTAATTGGGTTTAATATAATACTGAAAATAGCCACCCAGTGCCGCTGTTGTTTGAAAATGGAATTTTCAGTGGAAAAAAGGAGAGAATGTCGATTTAATGTGCGTCTTTTTGGAATTTACACTACCCGCCAGGTAACGAATTTGACTAAGGCAAAGAGACTAAATAAAATAAAATAAACTATAGCTAATTACTAATTGGCATCAGACTAATATTTATTAAGTCAATTTTTTCTCGTTGTGAACTACACCTTTCTGTGTTACGTATTTACAATGTGCGAATATATCTAAAGAGCGACTTTTCGCTATCGGTGAGGGCACAACCACAACATTATAGCAACAGATAGAAGTTTGGAAATCCGCATGCAGTTTTTCAATTAACAAAAGAAAGGTAAAAGCATCAAAATAATATCTAGCAAACCATGGTCACAGCGGCAAAATTGCGTACGCGAGAGCGGGGAATGCGCGAACAGCATGATCCATGACTCGATTCAACACGAGTAAGGTTTTAGTATTGAATAACTGTATATTAACGGGAAAGCGCGAACGCAGTCCCGACTATAAAAAATTACGCGCCCGAGATACCCACATTTGGGGTATTCGCAGGGGTCAGCCCGACCGAAGTGCAATGGGAGAGCCTCACCCTGGGGGAACCGCCTTAATGATCACGGTAACCCCCACGCCAGGTAAGTATGCTCAAGTCTGGGCTCATCGGCTCCTTGTCAATTCAATACCGACAGACCTTGTGAGAAGCGACAAAGAGTTGTGGGGATTGGATCATACCGGATACCATAATGATGGAAAGTAGTCCATCCAATCTCTTTCCTCCGCTGGTACCTATTTATTGTACGGCTCCCCTCATGCACCTCTAGAACTACAAGTTTATAATGTCTACAATTATCGAGGAGAAGTAGCCCCCCGGAAGTCACATTTCACCGTCCCTTGGTAGGTGTCGCTAGTGTTCCCATCCAGCTCAGTCTGGGCATCAAGACAAGCTCTAACCATGCCTACTTCTAACCTCAGTTGGCGCAAATAAATACACGAACTTTTAAAGGTTGTGGATAATAGCCTTTTTTAAAGGCGCGATATATGAATTACTGTGAATGTCCCAATATTTTAATTTTCGCGAAACATATTTTCGTCGAACCCCTAGAGTTCTGACGGCACTGGTTTGAAAGTTACCGACACGATTTTTATGAGAATCTATATATTTTTTTATTATAAATTGAATTATCCTCTTATTGAAGGAAGTATTCATCCCTCTCATTGATTTTTTAAGTTATTTTAAAAGAAATCGTTTTTTTAAATATTCTTGAACGATGGGTTTTGTCGTTCGATTATTAACTGTAATTGGGTTTAATATAATACTGAAAATAGCCACCCAGTGCCGCTGTTGTTTGAAAATGGAATTTTCAGTGGAAAAAAGGAGAGAATGTCGATTTAATGTGCGTCTTTTTGGAATTTACACTACCCGCCAGGTAACGAATTTGACTAAGGCAAAGAGACTAAATAAAATAAAATAAACTATAGCTAATTACTAATTTGCATCAGACTAATATTTATTAAGTCAATTTTTTCTCGTTGTGAACTACACCTTTCTGTGTTACGTATTTACAATGTGCGAATATATCTAAAGAGCGACTTTTCGCTATCGGTGAGGGCACAATCACAACATTATAGCAACAGATAGAAGTTTGGAAATCCGCATGCAGTTTTTCAATTAACAAAAGAAATGTAAAAGCATCAAAATGATATCTAGCAAACCATGGTCACAGCGGCAAAATTGCGTACGCGAGAGCGGGGAATGCGCGAACAGCATGATCCATGACTCGATTCAACACGAGTAAGGTTTTAGTATTGAATAACTGTATATTAACGGGAAAGCGCGAACGCAGTCCCGACTATAAAAAATTACGCGCCCGAGATACCCACATTTGGGGTATTCGCAGGGGTCAGCCCGACCGAAGTGCAATGGGAGAGCCTCACCCTGGGGGAACCGCCTTAATGATCACGGTAACCCCCACGCCAGGTAAGTATGCTCAAGTCTGGGCTCATCGGCTCCTTGTCAATTCAATACCGACAGACCTTGTGAGAAGCGACAAAGAGTTGTGGGGATTGGATCATACCGGATACCATAATGATGGAAAGTAGTCCATCCAATCTCTTTCCTCCGCTGGTACCTATTTATTGTACGGCTCCCCTCATGCACCTCTAGAACTACAAGTTTATAATGTCTACAATTATCGAGGAGAAGTAGCCCCCCGGAAGTCACATTTCACCGTCCCTTGGTAGGTGTCGCTAGTGTTCCCATCCAGCTCAGTCTGGGCATCAAGACAAGCTCTAACCATGCCTACTTCTAACCTCAGTTGGCGCAAATAAATACACGAACTTTTAAAGGTTGTGGATAATAGCCTTTTTTAAAGGCGCGATATATGAATTACTGTGAATGTCCCAATATTTTAATTTTCGCGAAACATATTTTCGTCGAACCCCTAGAGTTCTGACGGCACTGGTTTGAAAGTTACCGACACGATTTTTATGAGAATCTATATATTTTTTTATTATAAATTGAATTATCCTCTTATTGAAGGAAGTATTCATCCCTCTCATTGATTTTTTAAGTTATTTTAAAAGAAATCGTTTTTTTAAATATTCTTGAACGATGGGTTTTGTCGTTCGATTATTAACTGTAATTGGGTTTAATATAATACTGAAAATAGCCACCCAGTGCCGCTGTTGTTTGAAAATGGAATTTTCAGTGGAAAAAAGGAGAGAATGTCGATTTAATGTGCGTCTTTTTGGAATTTACACTACCCGCCAGGTAACGAATTTGACTAAGGCAAAGAGACTAAATAAAATAAAATAAACTATAGCTAATTACTAATTTGCATCAGACTAATATTTATTAAGTCAATTTTTTCTCGTTGTGAACTACACCTTTCTGTGTTACGTATTTACAATGTGCGAATATATCTAAAGAGCGACTTTTCGCTATCGGTGAGGGCACAATCACAACATTATAGCAACAGATAGAAGTTTGGAAATCCGCATGCAGTTTTTCAATTAACAAAAGAAATGTAAAAGCATCAAAATGATATCTAGCAAACCATGGTCACAGCGGCAAAATTGCGTACGCGAGAGCGGGGAATGCGCGAACAGCATGATCCATGACTCGATTCAACACGAGTAAGGTTTTAGTATTGAATAACTGTATATTAACGGGAAAGCGCGAACGCAGTCCCGACTATAAAAAATTACGCGCCCGAGATACCCACATTTGGGGTATTCGCAGGGGTCAGCCCGACCGAAGTGCAATGGGAGAGCCTCACCCTGGGGGAACCGCCTTAATGATCACGGTAACCCCCACGCCAGGTAAGTATGCTCAAGTCTGGGCTCATCGGCTCCTTGTCAATTCAATACCGACAGACCTTGTGAGAAGCGACAAAGAGTTGTGGGGATTGGATCATACCGGATACCATAATGATGGAAAGTAGTCCATCCAATCTCTTTCCTCCGCTGGTACCTATTTATTGTACGGCTCCCCTCATGCACCTCTAGAACTACAAGTTTATAATGTCTACAATTATCGAGGAGAAGTAGCCCCCCGGAAGTCACATTTCACCGTCCCTTGGTAGGTGTCGCTAGTGTTCCCATCCAGCTCAGTCTGGGCATCAAGACAAGCTCTAACCATGCCTACTTCTAACCTCAGTTGGCGCAAATAAATACACGAACTTTTAAAGGTTGTGGATAATAGCCTTTTTTAAAGGCGCGATATATGAATTACTGTGAATGTCCCAATATTTTAATTTTCGCGAAACATATTTTCGTCGAACCCCTAGAGTTCTGACGGCACTGGTTTGAAAGTTACCGACACGATTTTTATGAGAATCTATATATTTTTTTATTATAAATTGAATTATCCTCTTATTGAAGGAAGTATTCATCCCTCTCATTGATTTTTTAAGTTATTTTAAAAGAAATCGTTTTTTTAAATATTCTTGAACGATGGGTTTTGTCGTTCGATTATTAACTGTAATTGGGTTTAATATAATACTGAAAATAGCCACCCAGTGCCGCTGTTGTTTGAAAATGGAATTTTCAGTGGAAAAAAGGAGAGAATGTCGATTTAATGTGCGTCTTTTTGGAATTTACACTACCCGCCAGGTAACGAATTTGACTAAGGCAAAGAGACTAAATAAAATAAAATAAACTATAGCTAATTACTAATTTGCATCAGACTAATATTTATTAAGTCAATTTTTTCTCGTTGTGAACTACACCTTTCTGTGTTACGTATTTACAATGTGCGAATATATCTAAAGAGCGACTTTTCGCTATCGGTGAGGGCACAATCACAACATTATAGCAACAGATAGAAGTTTGGAAATCCGCATGCAGTTTTTCAATTAACAAAAGAAATGTAAAAGCATCAAAATGATATCTAGCAAACCATGGTCACAGCGGCAAAATTGCGTACGCGAGAGCGGGGAATGCGCGAACAGCATGATCCATGACTCGATTCAACACGAGTAAAGTTTTAGTATTGAATAACTGTATATTAACGGGAAAGCGCGAACGCAGTCCCGACTATAAAAAATTACGCGCCCGAGATACCCACATTTGGGGTATTCGCAGGGGTCAGCCCGACCGAAGTGCAATGGGAGAGCCTCACCCTGGGGGAACCGCCTTAATGATCACGGTAACCCCCACGCCAGGTAAGTATGCTCAATTCTGGGCTCATCGGCTCCTTGTCAATTCAATACCGACAGACCTTGTGAGAAGCGACAAAGAGTTGTGGGGATTGGATCATACCGGATACCATAATGATGGAAAGTAGTCCATCCAATCTCTTTCCTCCGCTGGTACCTATTTATTGTACGGCTCCCCTCATGCACCTCTAGAACTACAAGTTTATAATGTCTACAATTATCGAGGAGAAGTAGCCGCCAGGATGTCAGATTTCACCGTCCCTTGGTAGGTGTCGCTAGTGTTCCCATCCAGCTCAGTCTGCGCATCAAGACAAGCTCTAACCATGCTTACTTCTAACCTCAGTTGGCGCAAATAAATACAGAATAGTGTTCCCATCCAGCTCAGTCTGACAACTAATAAATTAACCTTTTAATGAAGGAAGTATTATTCATCCCCATCATTGATTTTTTAAGTTATTTTAAAAGAAATTGTTTTTTTAAATATTCTTGATTGAAGGATTTCTTAGATTTCACGATAAGATATGCTCTAACAATGCCCACCTTTAACTTAATTGGCAATACTCAAATTTATTTTTTTATATTGCCTTTATTCCATGATATTGGGATATGGGATTGGTGTTTTTTTTATTTTTTTATTTTCGATATTTATAATAGTAATGAGTATATCCAAAAGAAATCTTCTATATAAATTTATTAAATTTCTAGATTATTTTTTATTAGAGGTAATTAATTTATTAATATTCTTTCTCCTTAAATTCAATATTAAAGTTGAAGTTTTTTTTATTAATTTTTTCTTATTTGTATTTGTGGAACTTTTGGAATCGTTTATTTTTATTAACTTTTAATATTTATTGAATGTACTTAATTTTTTCCTTGCAGCGGATAGTTTTTGTTTCATTATGGAAGATTAAAATTGGTAATTTGTTAATATCTCTTTATATAAAATCCCTTTGTGACCATGAACTTGATGAGCAGTGGTGCGCTGTTGCTGAAGGCGTGGTGGGGATGAGATCAATACACATCCACGGTCCATGGACCAAGTTCCTTTCCTCTATCAGCCTTATGAGGGTTCGGTTATTGTTTAATTATAACTCTAGTTTAATGTAAATTGTACTTAATTATCTTTATTACTTCATTGGTGTCATCATATGGTGTACACTGCTTTAAGTAGAAAACGATAAATGATGATTTATTTCATTTAATATTTTGTATCTACTGATTTTTACGGTTTCTCCATAATTCAGTTGAATCACTTAAAAAATAATCTGAAAAAAATCAAGGTACTTTTAATGGACTTATTTCCATCTTCTTGTTGGATTCACAAGATATTGCACTATCATGGCTTCAAATTACTATCAAATAATTTATATAATTTTGAAAATTAACATAAACAATGTTGAAAGTATGACAACTTATTATATTTTCTGTTATATTTAAATCGAAAAAAAAATATGAGTTTGATTTATTAGTGTAAATACTTATTAGGATGATTATGGTGATGGAAGTCACTTAGTTTTTATTCAGATCCTCGAAAAAGGCGTGGTTACCTTTTGTCACTTTACCTTATATACAATAAATTTTACTGTAAAAAAATCTCAACTTACCGGTTGTAATTCTCTCTGCTCCGCTATTTTCTGAAATTGATAAAAAATATCGATTAGCTAAATGTGCCAGATTGTAAATTACAAAAAATAATGTTTTATTGTTTATATCAACTCCAGCTTTGGTTATTGGAGGTCTATGAAATTAAAAATGTTTGTAATTGAAGTGGTTTGTGTTAAATAACGGAGAAGGTATTGTATAAGTGGCGATGGCATTTACAGACATTTTATGGGGATTTGATTAATTTTTTTTTATGGCTAATACATATCGAGATTGTTAACTCGCAACTAAGTTATGTGAAGATAGGAATGGTAGATTGATAGAGGAAAAATTAGTACATTAGTAAAAAAACATATGCATAGAACTTATTTTATGTTATAAGTTAAGAAATAATTATGTTCCGTTATGTACTCCCTTCTTGCTAAGTATCAGCTTGGTTCAGAGGTAGTTCAGATAAAATATTCTTAGTGAGATAACTGTAAAAAAATTCAGAAACTAAAATTTACCTTCGTTCCCTGTTTATAAGCTATCAACAAGAATTCGATAGTAACGTTATAACAAAACTACTCCAAGCTCTGTAAGCACCTCAACTGAATCCAGTATACATGGGAAAAAAACTACATATATGTAGTACATATATTTAATGCATTATGTAGTGCACTAATACATTAGGAATTGATGCGTATTGATTTGAACTAGTAAAAACTTTCATCTATTTAGGCTGCAAGCTAAATAACGAAAACTAGCTGATAGGTGATAGAAGAATCATGTTTAAGGTTTCCAATATTAAGTTATTTAGACAAGGTTCTAGTTTGGTTAGTATTTAATTATGACACTGAAACATGGAATCCCACAGCAATGACAAATAAATTCATAAAAGTCGAGTGAAAGTTTTGAAAAATATATATGGTCCTGCTTTTGACAATATGGAAAAGAAATGGAGGTCTCAGACAAATGCCAATCTGTCTGTTTTATTCAAGGATATCCACGTGGTTCTTTTTTTAAATCACGCAAAAGAATGGTTGGCCGATTAATAAGAATACCTGATAATAGAATGCAAGCTTCTGCCTGGCTCTACCTAACAGAAAAATTGGTTGACCTCGTAGAAGCTGGATACAAGATATCGAAGAGGATTAGAGAGGATAAGACGTCACTGAACAAAAGACCGGAAATAGAGAGGAATGGGATAACATAGCTAAAGGAGCCAAGGCCCAGCCCGCGATGTAGTGCTACACATAAGTATTGAGGTGGATACTTTTAAAAATTTTAATTTACTGAATATAAAAATTAAGTTGCTCTCAAAAACTTGTCGCTCTCTCACTTCTGCAATCAGAGGCAAGTCCCCCATTAGGCTCTCCCCCCGTTTCCATCTACCAGGAGCCAGTTGACCTGACTAGAGCCAAGGTATTGCAGATGAAAAAAGAATACTGATGCTTCAATTTTCAATTGCTTAACTTGAAAGAGCCAACTTCACTGAATTATTTGATCATAACACTTTCGGAGTGTACACATACTTGTCATAGGGATATATAGTGATGTAGCTTCTGGCCTTTAATGATTTTAATGATTTGACGATTGCGGAGGTTGAACTATATTCCTTAGATCACATCATACGTTCAAGTGACTTGCCTATGCATGCGTGTGCTTTCAAATTATTATAGATGTCAGATATAACCTTGCCGGTCAAACAACACATTTTCCTCGATTTTGTCAGTACGATCCTCTTCGTTCTAATGCTCAGGGTTGTTGTTGCGAGGCATTGGTTAAACTAAACAATAGAAATGAATTTTGATCAGTTCTTGGTTAGTTTTCATATTTTCGTAGTTTTGATTCGGAAGGAAAGGCGGGCTATCACAAATTCCCTTTCAAATCCACACCTAGTCGCAATTCCGAAATTTATTTTTTATGGTTTATAATTATCGATCTTTTTTTGCAATGCTACTACGTGAGAATCGATGGAAGCTATTAACTATTTTTTTACGAAACCATTACATTCAAACAATAGTAAGAGCTATTCTCATTTAATTCAAGATGCTATTTAAAATTTTCTGAGTACTTATTTTTTGATAAATATTTTTTCACGATTGAAAGCATTTATATGATTTAGGAATGAAAGGATATATTACTTGTATGTCTAACTAACCCATAAACGGAAAATTCAACCATATCGGTACAAAATCATGACACTGCTTTCATGCCCTTAAACGATGTAATGTATAGACAAGGTTCGTCTGAGGCAGAGGATGTGTAATCATCTGTACTTATTTGCCATTACAGTTCATCATGTGTGGCGTCTTCATTTCCATCTGACCTCAATAGAAAAAGTAAACAGTTTGGAGATAGCATCTAACATGTTCATTCGAGGCGACATGGCTTCCTGATCAGTCCCAGCTTGAGGATTGTCCTAAATGATGGAAGATTCTTCGCTCTCGATGGGTAATGAAGATTCTTCATAGGATCACGGGATTTAAACCATGTGAAAATAATAAATTCTAATATATTAAAAGTTGTGAAAATGACAAAAAAAAATCTTTAAATGAACAATCATTAGCATAATGCCTTAAAGCATATAAAATTTCGATAATTGATAATATTTCTTTTGGATGTTGTATTTTTGTTGTACTGGAGCTTTCTCCTATACTGTTGAATTGAAAATGTATTTTTAAAATTTACAAAAGCAGACTTTTACAAATGCAGAGAGAAACCATTTTAAAAAACACATGTAACCAAGTAATCACATCTAGTACTTTATATGAATGTCAGTAACTGGTAATACATTTTTTAATCCGAAAACCATTGACTATTTATTTTTACAAATACAAATACTTCAAAAAATAATAATTGCTGCATGATCTATGGACTACTGATAACGAATGACTTATGAAGTTTCAAGTAGACAAAAACGGTTTTAGAGTTCCAATCATTCATGGTTATTGTTCATAAAATACTATTTTATTAATTGACTTTGTGAGAAAAATAATAAAATTATGTTTAATGGCTAATGCTAGTAATCATTAGTAATAATTATGATTAAATAAATTGTAGATTTAAAAGACTTTTATTAAATCCTAGGAATGAGTATTTAGAATGTTGAATTATACATAGCCTCAAAATCTTGGGTTTGCAGCCCGGCACGTGGCCTTAGGATTTTATAAAAGGGATTAAAGTCCTTGGTTTTACAGTCTTTCGGAAGGGACGTAAAATGACGGTTCCGAGCATCGTCCAACTAGCTATAGTAACATAAATGAATAAAAAACACAGTCTTGTTAAAGACCTTAGGAATTGGCTAACACATAGGCACGTAATAATAAAAACATTACTATCATTTGACTTTTTTTCATTTATCGTATCCCTCTTCCTTCACCCCAACCATCTTCATAAATAAAAAATTTTAATAAGTGTGAAATTGTTGCTTTAAACCGTTATTTTGATTAAAAGTGGTAGAATGAGGGAAAAAAGTGTGAAGGCTTTATCATCTATTTAATATTGAAGGATAAGAAAATAAAATATGTAAAAACGAAAAAATATTTAGGTGTATCAGTAATGCCTTGTATACAAATTTATTATCGCTTATACCCAGTTCATAAACTGGATAGTTGCATCTATCTCCATTTGTTATAGTTCCAATATAAGATACTGGTTCAAAATGTTATAGGTTATTTTTTGACCTTTCCCTTTTTCAATAGGTTATTTTTGTTTTCAAGGGACTATTAAAAATTTAATACAGGGTTAATCTGAGGGTTAGGGACCCAGAGAGCAATTAATAATTCAGATGATTTATCACTGATTAGAGTGGTTGTAATGTTTACAGTAACTAACAACCTCAACGATATACTGAATAGCAGCCCTGGATATTGTTCAAATTTGATCTACTCCTTTCTATGAAATTGGATTGGAAATTAGCTTAGTCATACGCGGTTGGAGATTAGGATCTGTATAAATTTACATTCATCGTTCATAACAATTTCTCTTCCACTTTTGCTTGTACTAACATGGTTACCGAATTTAGCATGACGGAAGTAAACCTTTTGTGTGGGCGCCGTCTTCAATCTGATACCAGGTTACCCAAAATAGAATGATCAACTGCTGCATTAATTAGAATCATTCCTTAAATGATCATATATGTTAGTAAATTGAAATTTAAGATTTAAAGTTGTTACTACTTTTATTTTTTGATCATTTTTTTTATTGCGAGTTTCTCGAAAGTTAGATTTTTCTCTAACCAAATTTTACATCATTTTTTTCCTGGTCTTCCCGTCAAGAGCAACTTCTTCACAGAGGCTACACCTGCCATGTCTTCCTGAACTTGTTTGATCCGTGAGATTTTTTATTAGTCTCTTCTTCGTCCATCAGAGGACCAGTAAAGAGCCATGCATGTTATATCTTATATTACACCTGTTCTATCTTACATATTTGTTATTTTCGAGAAAGGTATTATGAAAACTCATTATCTCTTGAACTTACTGGATTGGGTAGCTACGAACAGTTTTTCTTTCCTCTCCTTTCCCAATTTTCATGTTTCACAGCTATATAACATTATTACCATTAGATAAGCATGGAATAATTTTTTTATGTTTTTCTGAGTACTTAATTGAGTATGCCAATAGCATTTATTCCTTCTCTGGTTCTGGTAGCTACATGCTTCATCTTTTTGAAGGACACACCCTAGATATTTAAAGTTGGTAACATTATAATCATTGAACACTCCATTTCCATTATTTATTATTTTAGCAATTATAAAAGCAATTTTTTAAAATAGCACAGGGTCCTTCTAAGAGATTTACAAATCCTCCCCTTGGGAGAAAAACCTGTTGGCTGAGTGCGATCTCAGTCAAATCACCTCACTGGATAACCCTTGTCTTAGAAACAGTACATTCTCTGCCGTGCACTGAACTCAAGATCCTGCTCGGGCTCTGGTTTTTCAGGGTTTTTTTTTGGTTTTTGTAAACAGCATTCAAACTATGTTCAAGCAAACCCTTTTCTCAGGGAACATAACCCTCATTTTTTTATTTTAGCGCATCCCAGTTATACAATATTGGCTCGTGGCATATTGGGTTTTGCCATTGTTTTTTAAGGTGCTCCCTGAATATCTTATCACGAAATTTTGCCCCTTTTTTGTTTTTGGTAAGATATTTATTCTTCTTCTTAACAAGTCTTATTCTTTTCGGACGTTTGCAATTAACATGACGATCTTAATTTTGTTGGCGGCTGTTCTATATAATTCTATATCTATAATTGGAAGGCAGTGAGACCAGAACTTTGCCTTAAATTATGCAGCCTGAAGAGCCCCCTCCTTTCTGGTCCCCTCTTGCCATAAATCTTTCTCTGCATTTTCAGCTGCAGAAGACGATATTTGTCATTTGAAGAGATATATAATTATATATAAAAGTTGACTGGTTGGTTATTTTCAAGTGTTTGATTGATTCGAGGCTTGTAATCTTCCTTTAGACTTTTATTTATTTCGTTGAACAATTGGACTACGATGTAAGATTTAATTAAGTATTAAGATTAAGTTATTCTCTCCATCTTTTTGAATAATTCATAGTTGGAACAAATCAAGTATCTCTCCTTGCAAGATACCGCAGTAGAGGACCGATAACAGACAATATACGTACACAATGTGCTCTTCCGTCTGTGACCATTGGCCATTAGAAGAGAATTGCGGGCGTGGTTGGCCCGCCTAGAAGGAGTGCCCTACGCCTTCCACCTCTTGGAGTCTTCACGGTGCTTCTTCAGGGAGTGTCTCCGGGTTCAACGATCTCGACTAGTATTATGTACATAAAGAGGGATATATCTTCAATATCAGTTAAGGTGCTGAATGGTATTGATGGAACAGATATAATCAAACATAAGGAATTTTCTAAACATTAGGAAGCTCGAAATTTTGCAGAACGAAGCAAGAACTTGGACAAAATTTACATTGATTCTGGTGTATGGCTTTTCCCATAGTAATAACAATCACTTTATTTTATATATCTCTAGTCTGCAGTAGTTCAATTTCACACTTCATTGCACAGGATATTGTGTTCTTAACTTTTATGCCCCTCTTGGGAAATCGAAGGTTTTATGTTTTTCTGGACCAGTAACTAGCTGAAGGGAAAGTATATATGCCGTCTTACAACAACCAACTATCGACCAACACATACGTTTCCTTTATTTCTTTTCTTACAACAATTTTCAAAAACATTAAAATTGACTGATAAACAATGTGGCTAGAGCTGAAAAGATAATTTGAAGGACTTCAAAAGAAACTGGGTACTGGACCTCCAGCACTGAGCCTATTCTGACATTGAAAAAAGAGCTGCGGGGTACTATCCTTATGTATTATCCTTATATGCATCAAGTATAATGATTTATAATTATTCCACAACAGGTTTGTTTATTACCACTTTTTTTTGTTGGCTGTGACTAAAGACATAAATAAAATAAAACTTTCTTTTACTCTGAATATTAGCTTGAAATTTACAAAAATATTTTTATTGGTTGAATGTTTCATTATGAACTGTAATAGTACACACTGGATAAATGTATAAATTAAATAATTGAATAGTTACCTGGAAAAAGGGCGCACGTTTCATTTTTTAAAGTTTACGGGAGAGCCAAAATAAGAAAACGGGTCATTTAATTAGGTGACTATCACAAACGCCCTTCGTCCATTTTATAGATTTTGCACTTACACCTTTGTTCGATTGTAAAAGAAGCAAAAAAAAAATTGTTACATCCACGATGATTATGTAAAAACGTTTATTTTGACATGACATTGAAAAACCGAAATCTATAGAAATTATGCGTGCGGACGCGTATTTCTTGACGAGAGAGCGGTACGGGCCATCACATGGATATTGTTCCAAAAAAAAAAAAAAAATTGAAAAATGTAACATACGCCCTTCTTCCATGTAACTATTCAATTATATTCATAATAAAAAAAATAGAAGTATTAAAAGTCTTTAGCATGGCAACCGATATATGCAAAAATTGAAACTGTGCGTCAAATATTTGAAGAATTAAACCAATTCTTAAATCAAAAAAATGTAATAAAACAAAAAATGAAACTTAAACTGAATTGAAAAAAAAATTACATTAAAGGAGATGGGTAAAAATGACCTAAATTATCATTCATTCACTGGTTAGAATGAAACGGACTCATGAGTTTATCTTTTATATTGAGAAGTTGTGAATTATAGTTAGATGTAATTTGAAATACTAATACTTTATTAGTTGATATTGTTTACATTTTGCCAAAATAAAATATGGCATATTTATCTTTAAAAAAGAACCGTAAAATTGAATATGGAAATTCCGTACCATATCCAAACTGTGGAATTTAATTTCGGTCCGTTCAAATCCACATGTTCTCAACAATTCTTCCTCGGGATTCTTGAATATCTAAGAAATAGAAGGAATATTTTCGGCCTTTGAATTAACTGATTCTTCTGAAATATTACCACGTCGTAATTTGTGTAACATATTGAATAGTTGAGCGCATTAGTAATCGAAATAAGCTGGGAGAAGAGATTGGTGTAGATTAAAACAATATTTAAAAATTATTGACAATTATTAAAATTGTCTGCTATTTATTTATTTTTGTTCTGACCACAAGGACCATCCTCTGATTGTTTTTATGCAAACATTTAACATATTATTATTTTCTTCATTAATTAGTTGATAAAAATCAGTTCAATCAGAACACTACAATTATAGAGTATCGAACGAAAGTTCTTCGGAATAATTTCCCTTATCGTAAAACCAATATTAAAATGATTACCTAAATGATACCTTATTTTTCCTAGCTAATTAATATTATATGTTTACTCTAATTAGAAGTAAATTAGGACATATTATACTTATCACAGTAACTGTTTCTTTGAGAAAAAGAAAATCTGATAAGAGAGCGTGTGAAGAGTTCTTAAAAAGCATACGAGGTTGTTAACTCTTAGTTGACTATATAAAATTTATTTTTTTTACTATTACTTAGGATTTTTAATTTGAAAATCAGAGAAAAAAAAGATAGAGATACTGTCAGAATCACTCTGTCTCTAGGGAAACCCATTTTATATCAATTACTTTTTATAAATGCATTTATAACTGAATTGGTATGAAACTATTCTCTTTTAGACGAGAAAATATATTTAAAGTAATAAATCCATTACTAGTTTAAATTTTCAAGTCACTTCAAAACCAATATTGAATGCACGGAGTTTGTCAAAAATAATGATATATAGTGCAATATTTGAGCCTTAGAACCAAACAAAGTTGTTTTTAGTTTTGTTTTTTAAATGCTATCCCTGCTGCAGAGGCTGAGTAAGTAAAGAAAGTATTTCAAACAACATATAGTAAACTAGTTTGTTTAAAATAATTCTCTCTAGGTGAGATTCTGGGATTTTCAATCGAATTCAGAAGAAAATATCTTGAAATAAAATTCATAGCTACTAAGAGTATTTAGAAAGTATAGGAGAGGTTAGTAATGGGAGAGAAGAAAACATAAGTATAACTAATTTTTTAAAAATATTTAAGTGATATTTAAATAACCTACATTAACATTTTAGCAATGAATTTTATTACTTAACTTTGAGACAAAATAAGTTTTATAAACCTATTAGCACTCTTTGATAATGATCTCAATAATCAACATTGAACCGCATACAAACATATAATAATGGAACAAATAGAATACAAAATAAAATAAAATCGCGCTCATTAAGGAAAGGTCTGGCAGGAATCCAACGATCACTCATCAAACAGCTGAAGGTCCTTAGAAGATACAAATGTCGGACCATTGATCGTACAGACAACTTCGTTATTCGTGCACTCAAGAACTTGAGGATCGAACCATTTGGCTGACAGCGGAGCTCAAAGGAGTGGAGGTGTGTTGTGTGCAAGAAGGATTGCCGTCGTTTGCCGTCACATCAACTGGATGACCCTCACTGCAGCTGATGGTAATGTCATCATCGTTAGTGTTAACGGTGGAGGATCTCATGTGGCTTCTGCGGAAGGAATGAAAGGACATTTCAAGACCATTAAATGGTTCGACAATTAATAATATTAATGGGATAGCCAGTGGCGAACAAAGGCGAAGGATATTTAATTGCTCTTTCATAATAAAAAAAAAAAAATCATTACTATCAATTATTTTAGTATTAAAGGGGACATTCTGAGATGATAGACAGAACTCATAAAACCAAAAAGAGTTCGTGACAAGGAATAACATAGCGTGTTACAGGTGAATGAGTTTCGAAAAAATAATTGTTTACATAAGAATTCAAATCAAACAAATTTCTGAATAGAACACGTAAAATGCTATCGACTGAATGGATAAAAGGAAAGATTATTAAGAAATATTTTTCATGGCTAAAACTATTTTAAAAATAAATGAATCTTGTAGAAAGTTAACGATACCATTTACTTGGATTTGAGAGAAAAAATCCACAAAAAAAAGTCTAAAAATAACTTATAAAAAAAATACCTGCCAGGTATTTTCAGGAGAAAAAGATGATAATAAAATTTAAGATATACAAAAATTAAAAAAATACAGTGCATGCCAACATCATAATTTATCAATACATCAACCAGACACAGCAACCCCCCTTCACTAAGGTCCTAATGCAACTCATTTAAATATTCCTTTTTAGACATCTATGTGATTTTCATAAAACGATTGATGGGTTACAAACATGAAGTTAAGTATACAAGATTATAGTTTAAAATATAAAGATAGTTATCTAAAAAAAAACATTAGCTTTCAAAGCCTATATCTGAAAATTTTGTTATTTTTGTGTATGTTTTATTTTAACGTGCAGTTATCTATTATTCCCGACACCAAAATTAACTAAATTTATTTATTTGTTTAATTTCAAAAACCTGAATAAATAAGTGGTTCTGTAGTTTGCTGGTTTTTCTTCTTATTGTGATTGTATTGTATAATTAACGCTATATTACAGCTGATTATAATTAACAATAATTATTATGGCATTGGGGCAAACTAAATGTATTACGTCGCTAATTGAATAAACATAACAGGACAATTTATTCATCCCCTACTTTGTTTCTGGAAATATTGTTCAGGTATGGTACAACCTAATGTTGTATGCATCACATTGTTATGTATTTTAACTAATTAATAATATTTCTATAAGTAGCATAAAAGGAGAGGCTTATAAACATATGACCCACTATTATGAGGTGTTTTGATATACAATAGATAGCTAACCTTAAATAGAGGATTAAATGAGATCAAAAGCGGACGACTCCGAAATCTTTTCATATTTTTCGGGAGTTTGTTGGAGGTCAAGCAATTTTTTCTAACACGACACTTTGCTGGGTTTTTTTCATGGTTTTTGTCCGGTTCTGTCCCTGAAGTTTCGGGAGGATAAAATTGCTTGACAAAAATATGAAAAAATCAATTATTCAAATTTCGGAGTTATCTGCTTTCGTTCCTTATGGCATATTTATATACTTCAATTGTTTTTTTTTATAACATTTTATTCTAGAAATAGGATGAAAGTAACGGATACATAATGGGAATTCGTAGTGTATACAGGAAAAAAGTCATTGACAACTTTACATTTATGTTATAAGGTTAAGTAGTCTCAATTGTGAGGGAATTTCCACTATAATAAATGACTGTAATTGATCTAAAGACTAGTAATTGGATCATTAAGTCTATAATAAATACTTGAACCTTGAAGAAAAAATATTGTGTATCAATGTAAAAGTGAGCAGTGGAAACATTATTTTTATCAGTGTGTATGTAATTTCGTTCGATAATTTATGCACTGACAGCTTAGCGTTTTTTTTTTTAATAATGCTGCCTTGAGGGAATGCATTTATCACTTTATTAACTGATAGTTGCAGTTAACAAGTTCTATAAAGGAGAGTGATCTCAGCTCCTCTGTTAGCGCACTTCTTAACGCTTATTAGAAACCAATGAGAGATTTCCGACGCTAGAATCTCCATTTGTATTTCAGGCTCTGGCTTGCCAAGGTTAAAAGTAAATATTTGCAGTCAGAATAAAAAACTTACAAGATAAATTTTTTTTATTTGTACAGTACATGTTATCCTACTTTTAAAATAAAAATACTTTTCTAAGGATTGTAATATATATTGTTAAATATAAAAATATATTATTTCATTAATACTTATTAAATCCATAATGAAATTTTAATTATTAATGTGATATCATTAAATTTAACGCTTTTGGTTTACTAATATTTAAATTTTATCTAGAGTAGAAACAATAAGATTGCAAGTTAAAACTGTTACATTTTTCCAATGTTGCTGTTATTCTTGGGTACCAGTTAATGCTATTGATATAAGATAGCGCCTTTTTTGATGCAATGGTTTTTAGAATTTTCTTTTCTTGATAGTTAATATAATTGAACACGTGAATACGGAACACTTGAAACTGGAAGAAAGAGAGGTAGTTTTTTAACATTTTAGTTTAATAAAAGTAATATACATTTATATATTAATCCGGGCGTATATAATGCCCCAATCCGTTGTTTTTGAATAAGGAATCGCATTTAGATTTTCCAGGTTCAGGATTTCGGTTTGGTTCAGGAACGGTCTGCTTTAGAGAAAGTAATATAGGTCCTCTTGTACCTGCTGACCCTGAGCAGCCGTAAGCCTTGGATCTACTCCGGATCACTGTCCTTGAGTGTGTATCGTTGGGAGGGGCACTGGCGATTCGGCACCAAAAAGACCGAGGAGGGTTATAGAGCTAAAACCAGTAATTAGCGTAAAAAAAAGTAAACAATGTATACAGACTAGCATAAAGGGACAGAAAACCCATAGCGGCATTTATAATATATATTGGGTTGTAACATATGAAATGTCAGTGAAGGTGTAAATTTAAATTATTAGCAAAAAAAGTATTAAACAATACTTTCATTAATCAAAATGGGATCCTTCACTTTCAATACGCTTCTCCCAACGTGAAACAACCATTTCTATCCCCGTTCTGTAGAAATTAGGTGTCAAGGAAGAAGCGAAGTCTTAAAAGGCCGATTTCAGGGCATTTTCGTTGTCAATTTTTGTATTTCTTAAAACATTACCCAAACAACGGAAAAAGTAAAAATCAGTTGGAGAAAGGTCCGGAGAATGTGGTAGGTGAGGAAGGACCTCTGTATTCAGCTCCTGAAAAAACACAAAATCGGGTGAGGTGCTGGGCCTTGGTTAATTCATGTGGTACCTATATTTCCAGGTTTTATTTGTCTTACTAAGCTCCTTAAGGTGCCGGGAAACAGTCACGGCACTTGCTCCAAGTTGTGTACCTAATTCACGAATAGTTTGGGAAGGGTCCGCTTCGACCAGCTCTTTCAACTTTTTTTTTTTTGGCATAATCCCCAGACCGAAATTTTTCAAACCAACGAAAGATTGATTTTTCGCTCATTTTATCTTCACAGTAAACAATATTAATGTTTCGGAACGCCTCCGTGACGCTATGGTTAAGTTTAAATGCGTACAGAAAAATTATACGAATTTCCGCGAAAGACATAATTTTATTATTATTTGTTTACCGTTTTTATTATACAAAACGTTGTTTCACTTTCAAAAGAAAAAGGATTAAATGATCTTTCAAACGGTATACATAACATAATTGTTTGTGTACAAATAATTTAATCCCTAATGAAAAGAAAACTGTAAATAAACGAAACTGACATTTCATCTGTTACGACCCAATATAATAATAAATTGAGTTATAAAGAGTAAGATACTTTTATTGAAGATGGTAGGTTGGCATACAAAATTGGGCGAAAATATTGTTTGATGAATAAAAAAATATTTGAAGATCAAAGATCAACTAAAAAAAATCAGATATCTATACAGTACAAGTCCTAGAATGATCGCTGTAAGATTAAAATTTTAAAGGCTAAAAAAATTACACTTATTAATTTCACAATATCCAAGAGTGATGGAATAAATTGATTAATTATTCTTGCAGTTTTGATAGTCACTGACAATGTTCGCGCGATTACCACATCACATTTTACCGAAGCAGCACATCGAATATTGAAAAGAAGATGGTATTTTGACCTTCTAGGTTTAATTACTACTAATGCTTGAAGGCCAGCTAACAGTTAGTAATGAAACCATTAGTCATTGATTCTGTAATTTATAATAGTAAGTGTGATTACAAATATTGGTAGTTCAAAAAAATATAATAACTTTCCACCTCCGGCAATAATCGTCTGGTCGTATTTATTTAGTAGGCATCTAGAGGAGTAGGTAGTAGTATCTACAATTTGCCTCTTATAATCCTGAATTTCGCCCGCTAAATCAGGTTTTCATTAAAAAATACTAAGTGATGTATAAGGGTCTTAAAAAATTGTCCTCATCAGAATCAGGAGTCTACTGTACAGCCCATCTGATATACCAGATTTGAACTAACATGAGTAAATAGGGTTACCACATCGGATATTGAACCCCGCCCTAGAGGAAGGAATAACCATCACTGAAAGTAACAATCATCGCTTGATAGACCTTGTAATTAAATAGCCGATCCTATTAGCTATAAAACTATCAAAATAAATTAGACTTATGGGCTTCATCACGGGCCATTATATTATTATAACTAATAGGATTAGAAAATCGAGGGTTAAAATTATTAAAATATTAACCATTATTTCATACAAATAAATATTTTACTTCTATTTGTTATTATTATTCTTTTATGTTAAATTTGCACCTGCGCAGAATCGCATCCAGCAAAGTTTATTTCAATGGGATTTTATTTCCTCGATTTGCAGGAATATGAAATATTTGAACTGAATAAGGCTTTCTGAGTACGTCTTTAGGCCATTGTATTTTTAATCTTCTAAAAGAAAGACCAGGTAACAGAGAGTAGTATAGAGAAAGAATGGGAGGATTTTTTTAATTTTGTATGTTTGCTAGAGTGGCACATCCAGTCTCAGGTTAGTTAGGGATAGCCTTATAGGATTTATATAACAGACTTCAGAGCTTTTTAAAGGGTGTTATAAATCCTTAGGGAGCGGAGTGGCTCAGTGTTAGAGCGCTGAGTTGCCATAACGAAGCTACTGGGTTCAAATCCGGCTGTGGCAGATTTTATTTAATCTGTTAACAGCTGTTGGGGTCTGGGATCCTGCAGAGGATCACTCAGTTTCTATAAATTTGGTACCCAAAATAGGTGGATAACCTGGCGGTTAAGCGTGATCTAGGATAAATCATCTTGCTCAGCCGTTGTCGAAGAAACTGTAAAGTTTCTACTAGGCTCCTACAGTCCGATCACAAGACTCTTCATGATTTGTAGTGGTACAGTTTGTACATTTTTTTTTTAATCCTTAGTTATGCCGTAAATGGACATGAAGTGGATGTACAGTCTATGCAATGTCCGTGACCCGTCATGTACAGTACTTAGGGCCCACCTTCCCTGGGAAGACTCAAGTTTGGGGAGTACAACCAAACAACCAGTTGTCCCGAGGTTACGGGGCATTTCTTGCTGGGCTAATCACCCGTAAGAGAGTACTTGATCCAAAGAAACTCAGCGAATAGCCTCCAAATGGCTATACGCTCGCCTACGCTGAGAGGCACATAAGGGTATTGTGAAAGAAGAAGAAGAAGCTATCAATATATAAAGATTACAGGGGAAAAACGAGTTTGTCTCGAGTTTCGTTAACAGTGGTTTCTGATACATCTTTCAATGGGAAAAAACGAATTTAAACGGCTCAAAACGGTTGAAAATGTTCCTAAGTTGCCTTCATTGCCCAAACAATGATCTCAGGCTAAGTTATGATCCTTTCAGAATAACATATGAATCTCATTGATTATATTTTGAATAATGTGACCACCCTGAGATCGTTACAACAGAGGTCTAGCAATACTATTCCATTAATGAAAAAAACATATCCTTCACTTTTCCAAAGGATGATGTGGTTGACTGACTGGGAGTTGTTTATTAAATAAAAATCCTTATACATGAGATAGAATAATATTAATTATATTATGTGGTGATCATGGCTAAAAAAAATGTAACTATTTACAAAAGAGGAGTCCTTATATTATTTGTGTGTGCTTACATTTTGAGCGTCTGCCTACTACTGTAGTCCCTCAGGTACTGGGGGATACTGGGGGATATTTACGCCACCGGCTCAGTGGCACTTAACCGATTTATTTATATATTCTTAGTGTTCCAAATAGTGTAAAGTATAAAAATGTATGTCTGTAAATGGGAAAAACGAGGTAAGGTGACGTCCATGAGTTGACCATTAAGCTCATAAGCCCCTTAAACACCATAATCAAGGATTTTATTAAAGATAACGGCACCGATTCCGTTTTTCCCCTGTAGCCTTCATATGATATTATGGTGTCGTTGAGTAAAGTGTGATTGTAAATAAACCAAGGAGCATTAACAATTTTTCTTACATTTTCGGATTGTGCTATTTGTATCTTGTATATATGAACGTGTTTTGCTCAACACTGGCTATTGTTAAATAATTTTTTATAGGTAAAATCAATATAACTACCAGTTGTGCGGTAGCTTTGAGATGGGAGAAGTGTATAAATCAGATGTTTCCTGCCATCAGTTCCCAACGAGACAGTTGAATATAACTAGATATACTAAACCGGCTTAACAAATTAAAAGTTTCCGTAGCCATTATTTCAGCTAAATATTGCGTGCCAGTGGTAATGTCAGGCTCCTTCCATTGCGGTATAGGGAAGACATCTCGGGGTTCGTGCGGCCCCATCGTAACTGGCAGGGTATATTGTATTTTTTCCTTCTTTTTTTTTTGTTAATATAGAAATTATAAGGTGATTTTTTTTTATCCTCGTTTTATTCTTGGTTAGAAAAAAATAGATTCATGGCAGCTCAAATTAGATCGATCTGAATAGTTTGAAAACATTATTAAGTGTTTTAAAAGGTAAAAGTTTAAAAGGGTAAAATCACGCTTCATTAAGCCCCTAAAGTATTTAAATGTTCTGGAAAAAGCACAAAGATAAAGTACTAAAGATCATCTCACATCAACGGTTCAACCAGAACCAATTCTTTCTTTTATAAAAATAAATCAATAATAAATACCTGGTAGGCCAACAGCTTTCCCTAGCACTTTCGGAACAATGTTCAATCCAAAAATTGTTTCCTATATCTTCATTAATTCTGGGCCGATTAAGAATTGTTTTCCTTCAAAGTTTACCTATCAAGAAATTTTAGTTACGTTTCAAACGAATTTCTTAAACTTTCCTTGGGTTATTCAGAATGTTTCATGTTCTGTATTAAACTAAAATGAAAGGGGTTCTATCGAGAAACTCTCAAAAAATAATCTTCCACAGTTTCTAAAAAATCGTAATTTCCCAGCACTAGAAGTTTTCTGTTTTATTTTATGGAAAATAAGAAATTATTTTATGGAAAAAGACTGCACCGTTTCTAGGTTAACCGTTTAGCAGGGAGGAGGTTTGTCCTATATCAGGTTTTTCCACATCCAAGAGCACCCACTTTATAAGCCTGGGTGTGCCTCAGGTAGGTCTATAGATAACACCGACTGTTACCGTTGACAGATTATATTTTATCTACCACAGACGGATTTGAACCCGGAACACTCAGCAGAGCCACTCAGCACTTTTCGAGTAATATGTTAGTAACATTTTCCATTCATCATAACTCCATTTCCTGTCTTCTTTTAAAGGAATCTACATCACACATTCATAATTTAAGAACTTTAAAGAGAAGAATTTAGACATTAGGCATTTTGCCCTTCCAATCTTAAGATTTTTTAAATTATTGTTCTGAATTTTAAAACAAATAATGTGAAGGACTCGAGGTGGTATGTGAAAATGCGTTGTTTGGATTCAGTGAGCTTTGAAGCATAAATCCTTGTTGAAAAGCGAGTATTGAATATTTGATCCGATATCCTCGTTGGCATAGAAAATCTCTCTCTCCTCCTCTTTGTTTTTTTCTCTTCTTTTTCAACATGCAGCTTATCACCATCCTGGTTTTGCAAGACACGAACAGCCGATAGACAATATTAATGCCTATTGAATAGCTCACATCAATCCGACAGCGTCCTTCCACGCCAATCTAAGACGCAATGGGCTAACAAGTAAAAATAGCTCTCGCCAGAAGCAGTTATATGGTTCCAAGCAGATTTCATCGTTAATGTCCCTAATTGTCATAATCATTCCCTGTCATGACTTAATTTTATAATTGACATAGTCAATAGTTTCTTCTTCTCTTCTTAATTTTAAATCTGGCCACATGTCCGTCGATGGGTCATGATGTCCAATCCAATTTATGGTTAAATGAAGACATTTAGAGCAGGGTTCTTCTCTGCTAGTTAGTATTATATATTAGTAATCTTATAATATTAGTAAATTTGTTGTTGTTGGAAGCTATTGTATATTATATTTTTAAGAAGCAATATCGTTCACGATATATATACGAAAAATATACAGTTGAACCATATATTTTTTTTTTTAAATTATTTTATTGAATTGTACAACTGTAATATATACATCTAGTACAAGGGCTATATGACTAACTAGATACATGAAAGGACATGTAGAGGGACTACCCAGTGGCAGCACTCTAATAACATTTCTATAATATAAGGTCCCGAGGCCATCTTCTCTTCAGACGCCTAGGAGGATTGTCCGGGATGGAATTGGATGCAAGGATGGAAACTAGTGGGCTTGGGTGGGGCTGGAGTTTATTATAGAATAATAGGTATCTGGAATGGGCTAAATCGGTAACAAATGGAACTTTAAGGTGTTTATGGATGGTTTTATTTGTGACAAAATAAGGAGCGTTTAGGATTTTGCGAAGGATTTTGGATTAACCATAATTTAAGTATAACCACAAACTTTGGCGACTTTAATTTCGACCCCTGGTTTCCTCATTTAAACTATATATCCTGATTTAAAGTTTACAGTAGTATAAGCGAAGGGACTCAAATATCATTCCCTAAGTAAAATTAATTTTTTTTTTAATACTGAGCTAATTTTTAAAGTACTCAAAATATTAATACAATTAGCCTCGTTCTTCAACAACATACGTAAGTCTCGTTATCAAGATAAACTATATAATTCTTCCTCCAATTAAACAATAAACATCTTTAATAATAATAGTTGACCTTATATATATATATATATATATTTTAATTTGAATGGTCTGAATTTTGCATATTTAGCCCTGAAGAAGACCTGGAATGTGTGTAGAAACATTGTCACTTTAATAAACTTAAGAGAAATTTTTTGACCTCCCCGGACCATTTTCTTCCACATAAACAATAAACAATAATATTATAAGTGTTAGTATTTTAAAAAAGGGATTTTAAATCCTCTCTCTAATTAAATTCACAATTAATTCGTAGCCATAGGCATTTAAATAAGAGGAAACTCATTCCCCATAATCGAAATTTATGTCGTCAGATGGGTTGACGCCTTGAGGGGGCGAATTTGGGATACGACATAGAAATATTGACTGAGCTGTTTGACAAATAATGACTAGAACCATGTAATCAATCAAGTCTACAAAAATTGATAATAATGTAGAAAATGTGCGTTCTTGATATATAAGCTTTGTTCTGAAGTTGATAAAAAAACAAACAATACCATGGTTCTCCTCATTATACAAATAAAAATACAGTGCTACAACACAAACTTTCATAATTTATTATTTATGAGTTTACTGTCAACACTCGTTGGTGTTAGATGTAATTCAAGGGCTTTTTAACAAGTAGCGAAATAACCAAGGAAGAGGGATTTGGAGGATTTCACCTCCAACCTCTAACAGATGGTTTACCTCAAAGATTACTAGAATAAAAGGTGTTTTCCTGTGAACAATGTAACCTCATGTTTGCATTTCAAGGCTTATAAAAATATTCTGTAATACTGACTCGATTGGAATGTACTTTATTGAAATATGAACAAAGAAGCATGAATTTTTAATGAACAGCTTGAATTGACAACAACAATTAGTCAATCTACAATCCACAATGGGCCTTGGGTATAGAGATTGCACTGTTTATAGGACAACGGTTGTGGAGTGAAGTGATTTGAGATCACGCTTTGACGCCAGAATTTTTCTCTAATTATGGGCTGGATGAGCCCCAGGAAGGTTAGCGTAGTTCAATTTATCAACTTTTGGATCCTGAGTTGCCTCAGTATTTGAAGGTTCAATGAATTGAACGAAGTTAGAGGCAGATCTGAATTTGATGCCACGATAGTCGATTAATACACTAATGGAAAAATATTTGTAAGAGATTATATGAAAAAGAGCCAGTTCACATATTGTACACATTTTTAATTATTAATAAAAGTTGAACAGTCTTGAATTCAATAAAGATATTGACTCAATTAATGCAGTAATTATCTTTGTGTAAAAATGGTTGACATCTTCCAATAAACAGAGTGTTACTTACGACCCGATCGCTTTTAAGAGGTCGTTAATGTGGACGAAATTGGTGTTTACTTACCCACAGACCCTTCCCGCAAGCTATAGCCAATTAATTAATTGCCGTAATTAAATAATTGGGTATGTAGTTAATTGACCGTTGGGACCTGACATTGACTAATCACCGAGGAATGCTTAGAAGCAATGCCCTGCTATGTGATCTCTATTCCTCCGGTACCGCGTTTAGCTTCTTACCGGTAAAATTTACAGAATGTTACATTTTAATATTTATTAATAAGATTGTTAAAGAAGAATTATTATTTTAAGTTTACAAAACATTTTTATTGCGAATATTTAAAGGGAAATATTTAAATAAGAGAGATGTGAAGCCAGCTGAAGTGGATGGCGGAACTAATCGTTTAATAAGGATTAAGAGCGACTGCTCTCGGGACCTCAACATTGATTCGCCTCCTACATAACTATAACTATATAGTTATTTACTGTAACTGTAAATATATAGTTATATACTATATCAGTAACTATAGTCTTGTGTATCTATTTTAAATAGATTAAATCACTGTAATATAGATTTCCAAATAAAAATTTAGGAAAATGAGTACCATGTATTCAAGTTGTTCTCATTCACGATATAACTACACACTTGAAAATATCAGTTTGGGAATTATTTAATATGGGCCATCAATATATTAATTTTATATTTATTCAGTTGACATTTCGGCCATTGTAAGGCGTTGTTAAGTCTTGCAACGAATAATATGTTTATTTTACACGAAAAAAGTAGCACTATAAGACCTCTACACAATAAGAGTCATCAAGAAGAAATCGTACTGTTAAGAAACCTTCAACTTTTTACTATTTTATAGCTTCAAAAGAAAGTGTTTTTTTTTCTTCTATATAAATGTAGTAACAGAAGTATTTATATCGTTAATGATTTTGAACCTTGTTATGAACCAATTATTAATAAAGTTGTTATTTATTTATCGCATATTAAGGTCAAATAAAAAAGAAAGATATGACTGAGCATTGCCTTTAGACATGTGTGTGCATTAAGTAGGCTTCCGAAGCCGTTCTATAGGATGTAGCTGATATGAAATATAGGTGTTATTTCCAATATATATGTATGTATATTATATTAAAAAAGTGAATTGTAAATAAAAAGAATATACAAATAAAATATTTTTTTTATGATAGTGGGCCATTTTTATGTTTATCGTTTCAGGGTTTTTCGTTGTTGTCATCTTTCTAAAATTGTCTTTTTGCTCTCAAATTGTTCATGACAGCAATTTAGAGGGTCCAGGATTAAAACCATTTTACAAGAAAAAACTTCCATCTAAGAAAAGCAATCTTTTCGAATTTTTCTTCTCACATTCTTTGCCAAAAAATAGGAAAGGGAATAAATGATTTTCTGATTTAGTTAAATGATTTACGTACCTAAGTTCAAAATTAAAAGTTGGCACTAGTAATAATTTAAAAAAAAAAAAATTGGTGTTAAGTGATCTCGTGGATCATTTCATAAATATGAAACTTATAGAAACAATTTGTTAGTCCTAAAGTGTTAAATCAATATAATGAAATACGAAAAATTTATCATAAATACCATAAATTTATACGAGGTGGGAAAATGTGATTAAACAGATGGAAGGATTCTGATGAAAAATTAACTATCGAGTTCTTAACTGATAATAATATGGCTTATTGGATTCTACAAGTTAAATATTAAAAACATAAAATATGTTGATGCAAAGTTTAAAATGAGTTAATCTCTGCAGGCCTACACCCCATCATTGTCTCTTTATATTTTGGAATGATTTGAGAAGTAATAAAAAGTTAAAGTATACTGTTACGAAAAATATTAAAACTGCTTTGATGTTTTTCATGCAGTAGATGGAACATCGACAATCAATAACTGCCATACGAGATTTTATTCTCGAAACTTATTTCGTTACATATGGTCCAAACCACCACACAACCTTAAACATTATGAAAGGTTTGGGTTCAATTCCAAGCACGTTCAGATTTCGTGGCGGTCCATCGAAATATATTTTGAATCTCCTATTATGGTTAAGGATGGGAAAACATCAAAAACAGTTGTACAGTTGAGCCGAAATATAATTTTTTTTGGGAAGGGAGGAGAAATAATTAATGACTACGGTTATAATATTTTACATTGAATAACAAAATTACCTAAAATAGTCAAACAAGGGTTTGCGAATCAAGTTTTTAAAAATATTTATAATTTGAACCAATAAACCTTTAAGTGTATTGGAAAATCATGTAGAAAAATTCTACTAAACATACAGCTACTTACAGAAGATGAAGAAATATTTTTAGTAAATTTGTAGAAATATTATTTGAAAAGGAATCTTAATAATATTTAAAAGTGCGGATATATAACATATGTTTTTCCATCTTAGCCTTATGTTTGTCAAGTCAAGTTTTTCAAAATATTCTGAACATCGTTCAAGGATTTTAGGAACACTTCAGTTATTTTCATTCTGTTGGATAATCGATTTGTGTATCCATGACAACCATCCCCTCAAACCGGAGATATAGTGTGTGTGTAACCTCCTAGGTTATGTTATATTATTCTATGTCACGTTTTTGTAGTTTCTCTAAAATATAGCTTAAGTTTCATACTATAGTGTCTCTTGTGTCTGGTCCTAATATATCAAAATGTAGTTTAACAGGTTATGGGCCCAGTCCTGAAGTTAGTAAATTTTGTTTTTGTTTGTGAAAAATCATTTTAGTGAAAATCAGTGTTTTCGTTTCGTGTATCCGTTATGTCTCAGTGTCAGTTGCCGATCGAACGTCTAAAAGGACGTGACAATTTTGACACATGGAAATTCGCAGTGCAGGCCTATCTGGAAGATTTGGAGCTGTGGGAATGTATAACTGAAACTGATCCCGACAAGAAAAAAGACACGAAATGCCGATCTAAGTTGATTCTATTAGTTGAACCGGTGAATTATGTTCACATTCAACACACAACCACTGCCAAAGAAGCATGGGAAAATCTAATTAAAGCTTTTCAGGACGACGGATTGACGAGACGAGTTGGTCTTCTCCGTATTCTTGTAACTACGAAATTAGAAGACTGTAGTTCGGTAGAAGAATACGTGAACCGGATTATTACCACTGCACATAAATTAACCTCTATTGGTCTAAGTGTGAGTGATGAATGGGTCGGAACGATTCTTCTCGCTGGATTACCAAGCCGTTTCGAACCCATGATTATGGGCATTGAGAGTTCGGGTTTGAAAGTAACCGCGGATTTAGTCAAAACAAAGTTATTGCAAGACCTTTCCATGGAAAAATCGAGCTCAGAGACTTATTATGGCAGCTCAAATTCTGCTTTATACGGTCACAGTTCAAAAGGAGGTTCTGTTCAGTGGAAGAAAGTTAAGAAATACAGGAACTATGAAGAAAACAAGGCTGATAAAAATCCTCTTAGGGGTCCTCGATGTTTTCAGTGTAACGGTTACGGGCACATTGCCAAGAACTGTCCATCGCCTGCAAATGATAAGAGGAGCGTAAACAGCCCAGACAAAGGTACGTCGCTGTTTGCAGCATTTTCAACACGGTCATCTGATATTTCCGAATTTTATTTGGACAGTGGTGCGTCCTGTCACCTCTGTACGAGTCAAGAAATGTTACAAGATGCTAGAGTAGCTGAAAAAATATCTATCACTGCCGCTAATAATGAGAGAATGACGTCAGATACTGTTGGCAATATTTCATTACCAGTGACGATTTCAGGTAAGCCCTCAGAAGTAAATGTTAATAACGTATATTATGTTCCAGAATTAGAGGTTAACTTGCTATCAGTGAGCCAAATTGTCAGTAAAGGACATCGTGTTGTCTTCAATAGGAATGGAGCTAAAGTTTTTAATAGCCAGAGACAGCTGATCGCCTCTGCTAGCTTAGTGAACAATTTATTCAAATTGGACGTTCCTCCCAGTGCTACATGTGCGCTGTCAGCGAAATGTGAAATGAAACTCTGGCATCAGCGCATGGGGCATTTAAACTACGATAGCCTACGTAAGTTGAATATTGTTTCTAAATCTTTCAATCTATCTAGCCAAAAACCTAATTCAGCATGTGATATCTGCATATTGGGAAAAAGCCACCGTTTATCTTTCCCCAGGAGTGACTCCACTACTGAACACTGTTTACAATTGGTGCACTCAGACCTCGTAGGACCGATGGAGGTAAACAGTTTAGGAGGGTCCAGGTATATGCTGACATTTCTGGATGACTTCAGTCATAAGTCATTCATATATTTCTTAAAATCTAAGGATCAAGTCACTGATTATTTTAAAATTTTCAAATCTCATGTTGAAAATCAGACTGAAAGAAAAATTAAAATTCTGCGCACTGACAATGGAGGAGAGTATTGTAATAAAATATTAAGGGAATTTTTGAAGTCGTCAGGTATTGTGCATCAGACCTCCTGTCCTTACTCTCCACAGCAAAATGGAAAGGCCGAGCGCCTTAACCGCTCTCTTTTAGATCGTGCAAGATGTCTGCTGATAGAGTCAGGACTCCCAACCGTTTTTTGGGCAGAAGCAGTAAACTGTGCAACATATCTTTTGAACAGGTCGCCGTGCAAGTCTGTAGTTACAACTCCAGAAGAAATGTGGACAGCTAAGAAGCCTTCTCTTAAACATCTTCGAATTTTTGGCTGTAAGGCATATGCACACATCCCTGGACCGAAGCGAACTAAACTCAGCCCGAGGTCTACTCCTTGCATATTTGTGGGATATTGCCAAGACACAAAAGGGTACAGGTTGTATGATCCTCAGAAGAACATTACCTTCATATCAAGAGATGTAACATTTTCTGAATTTCAGTGGGGGAGTTCATTGTTAGAAAACATTTCCGAAAGTTCTGATGGAAACTTCTATGTGTTACCCAACAAGTATAATATAGAAAATGTAAATGTTGAGGACAACTCTGGTCCTGACTCCGACAACACAACAGAATCACGGACATCTACTGATGATGATTCTCCGGAGAGTGATGTACAGTCTGACAACGGTCCTCATATCACTAGCTCAAGCATGGAAGATCTCTCCACAGCTACAGAAACCAACCATGATGACGACCCAGATTATGTTCCACCAACGACCGTTCTGACATCAACATCGCACCCAACAGTGACTAGACCGGTAAGAGACAGAAGACCGCCTGCTACACTGGACGACTTTGTGACGTATTCAGCTTACTCTACCGGCTCCGAGCTGTCAGACCCAGGGTCCTATGATGATGCGTTACTTCGTCAGGACAATCAGTTGTGGGTCGGTGCCATGGAGCGTGAATTGAAGGCTCAAATGGACAACAGTACCTGGGAATTGGTCGAACTCCCAGCTTCAAAAGAACCCCTTGCATGCAAGTGGGTCTTCAGGACGAAGAGGGATGGCTGTGGTAAAATAACCGGTCATAAAGCGAGACTTGTTGTCAAGGGATTCGCCCAAAGGAGGGGTGTGGATTATGAAGAAACGTTCTCACCAGTTGTAAGGTACAGTTCCATCAGATACCTTATATCGCTGGCTGCAGAGTACAATCTAGATATTGATCAGATGGACGCCATATCCGCATTTCTTCAGGGAGATCTGGAAGAGGAAATTTACGTGTCTCAGCCACCTGGTTTCAGCGATGGAACTTCAAGAGTATGTCGACTTCGAAAGAGCTTGTACGGACTCAAGCAAGCTAGCCGAATATGGAATAAAAAATTGGATGGAGTTTTGCAGGAATTTGGTTTGACACAGTCAAAATTTGACTCTTGTGTTTATTTCAAAATAACAGAAAAGTGTATGATAATAGTGGCTGTCTGGGTAGATGACCTGTTGATTTTTTCAAACAATAAAAAATTGAAAAATCAGGTCAAATTGCAACTTTCAAGATCATTCAAGATGACTGACCTTGGTGAGGCCAATTCATTTTTAGGCCTTGAGCTAACCCGTGATCGCCAATCAAAGAAAATTTGGCTTAGCCAACAAAATTATATTGAGCAGATTCTCAAACGGTTTAAGATGGATGAAGCAAATCCAGTATCAACTCCAATGTCCAACGGTGAGAAGTTTTCTAAAACTCAGGAGCCGCAAACAGAAATAGAAAGGGAAAATATGAGAAAAATTCCTTATCAAGAAGCTATTGGCAGCCTCTTGTTCGCAGCCCAAGTCTCAAGACCAGATATAGCGTTTGCTGTTAGTAGCCTGAGCAGATTCAATAACAATCCAGGCGTGTTGCACTGGGCAGGTGTGAAACGGGTATTGAGATACCTCCGTGAAACTTCCTCATACAAGCTAAAATTTGATGGATCAAATGTTGGACCCATTCATGGATACTGTGATGCCGATTGGGCTAGTGACCCAGATGAAAGAAGATCAGTGACAGGTTATTTGTTTATCAAGTGTGGCGCCCCGATATCCTGGTGCACTAAACGACAGCCCACTGTAGCTCTCTCAACAACAGAGGCTGAATACATGTCAATGTCTTCTGCAGCACAGGAAGCTTTATGGTTAAGGGGCCTCTCTGAAGAGATTGAACAGCCTTCAAAGAATCCTACTCAGATCTTCTGCGACAACCAGGGAGCAAGGAATCTGGCACTGAATGGTGCTTATCAGTCAAGGACCAAGCATATTGACGTACGGCACCATTTTATGAGAGAAAAGGTGCAGGAGAAGCTTCTGGCCTTCACGTACATACCAACCAAGAACATGGTCGCCGACTCCTTGACTAAGGCGCTTGATGTGGATAAGTTCAAAGAGTGTATCAAGTGCCAAGGACTCCACAAATAAGGAGGGTGTTGGATAATCGATTTGTGTATCCATGACAACCATCCCCTCAAACCGGAGATATAGTGTGTGTGTAACCTCCTAGGTTATGTTATATTATTCTATGTCACGTTTTTGTAGTTTATCTAAAATATAGCTTAAGTTTCATACTATAGTGTCTCTTGTGTCTGGTCCTAATATATCAAAATGTAGTTTAACACATTCGCGGATTCTTTATTCAATATCCTAGCAAAGGAAATTGCTAATCATATTTTTCAAATTCCATTTTTAAATGCTTGCTTCAGGAAAGACTGCCTGAAATGTGTTTTAGCTGGAAAAGCTAATTTTCCAAGTTTCTTAAGTCGATAATTTAGGACAAACTTAGTCGGTTGAGATGGAAGGGGACGTCCCCATGTGTGGCGATGTACCAGGTCATGTTAATGTTAACCTCCTATACACATTACAACCCCAATGATTTAACTACAACTCGCTCTCCTTTAAATTATGGTCATATACAATAACACAGTTGTATAACCCTAATTTTTGTTTTTTAAACAGAATATTTTTCTAGAAAAGAAAAGCAATATAAAGATCATCATAATTTTATTTGCCCCATTAAAGACATTGTACTGCAATAAAATTTAATTATTTTATTTTGTTGTCAGAAAACTAACTTATGATTTATATATTAAAAAAATTAAAAATCTGTTCCACTACAACCCATACAGGGTCATAGATTACTATCAACATCAAGGTTTGTTCCCCAATCAAGAGGACGATAACATAAAAAATGTAAATACAAATATGCAATATTAAAATAAGTTGATATATGTGACACTATTTGGAAAGTTAAGAGTATTTTAATAAATAGGTTAATGGTAACAGAAAAGATAGCTGAAGTGTCCCTTTGATCGGTACCTTAAGATACAGGACAGCGGTAGTCGTAGGCAAGAAGAGGGCAACTCAACATGTACAGAATATAGCGAAAGGGTCCTTCTTTTCTTTCTTTGTAAGTTAATATATAACTTAACGTGCAACTATGATCAGCAGCACACAATGAATGTAATGAGACGAAAAAGGATCTTTAGGAGTTTTTATTAAATAAAGAGATGGATATATTTTATAGTCATTAATGATGTAGTATTACTGTAGCTCAGTAGGAACGATCTCAGGGTGGCATCCCATTTTATTATTTAAATACTATTCAGATCAAAGGATCTTACTTTTCCCTGAGATCATTGTTGATGTAGTGAAGCCAACATAGCATTGTAGTATAATAAATAGATAAATGTAAATAAAGGCAATATAAATATGACATACACAAGTCAATATTAAAACATCAGAAACAAAATTATTTACACAATATTCACTTTAATGCAGTAAATAGTTAGGTAATCATTCAAACGACATTTTTTTTCCCCTTACAGACGGAAGACAGGTAACAAAAAAATAAGGAAGCACTCTACCTTATTTAAATACTTTTAACTGTCATGACGGAAATTCATTAATATCAGTTACGAAATAGTAGCATTGTAACTATTATATAAATTTAATCTTGGTTTACTGTTTATCTTTCTATTTTTAAATAGTCAACTATCGATTTAAAAAAATTATTATAATTATAGATTTGATAGAGTCAATCCTCGAAGCTAAATCATCAGCATGAAGTCATTATCTATTTTTGTATTTACGTTAAGAATTTAAAACTCTCTTTAGCTGTGTTATCTTAACGACTCCTGTTGGCTGGTTAGAATATTTTCATTTCTTATTAGCTACAAAAAATATATATTGTACCGTAGTTTATGTATCATTAATACATAAATACCTGATTGGATGTTTTCGCTTAAGTCTTAAACAAATTAAATAATGAGTTAATTAAACAAAAAAAATATGACGTAAAAATGAAGTTAAAATTTATTATTTAAAATGAATTTCACTAATGGCTGGCATGAAAGAAATCCTTATGAAATATTAATTGAAAGCTTTTTAGCAAAAAAGCTAATTACCCAAAGTCAAATTTAGGAATATAAACAATTTTTTTTTGAAGATTCAATTTTCTAAATCTTATGAAAAGAATTCCTAGTTCAGTTTCTACAATTGTTTGTCCATATAAACACCGTATTTTTAATGATAAATTTAATTTTCAGACTATTTGGTTGCAAAAGCATGGAATTGTTTATTGGAAATCAGTGATAAAATTGTTTCCTTTCAGCAATGATAATTACTTTTTCACTGAAATAATAACAATGTACTTTCACAATAAAATTTTGTTATCAACCACAAGTAAACTTAAGTTCGTTCTCGAGAAATTAGTTATATAGTTACAAGTAACAAAATTTAAATTGCACTTTAAACGTAACATCGATTTGGTAGTTACAAATGTAGCTAAATTAAAAATTTGTTACCCCATTCCCAACTTAGATCACATATATTTAATTAAAATGGCCAAATGTTGGTTGGTCCCAAATTTTAATTTAATATTTTTAACAATTTTTGTATTATAATATTTTTATTTCCCGCAAAAAAATAAAAATAAACTCTGATGAATACGAACTCTTACATTTATCAGAATTTTTTTCATAAAATTTCTTTTGATAAGATAAATATATACATCTTTGAACCTGCGTAATCTAGAACTATTATAACAACATTATTTATTAATAAAGTTAAGCGACGGATATAATGCATAAATAACCTACAAATATCGCGATAAAAATTATGGTTGGTAATAATAGAACAATAATTTTTAATGAAGCTTGATAAATAAGAGATATATTGTTGCATAATGTGTTTGCTGACACTGACGCATCAGAGAATAAATTTCATCAACGGTTTATCTAACAGTTCATTCCACTGAATAGAAAAGACGTTTGTAATTTCAGGTAAACCAGAAGCTGTTGGAAAATAAAATAAGAGTTTATTACTAAATAGTCTAAAAAAATTATATTTTACAATCTATAAATAATAATTTTATACAATAAAACAGTTTGACAATCATTATGTCCAAATAGACTGATTAATGACTTGTGAAAATGTAGAAATGTCTTTTCTGATATTTTTTTTTTTGTATTTTGAATGTAATTCATGGCTTGGAAAATACCAAAATCAAAGAAGGAAGGATTTTTTTCTAAAATACCCATAACAAAGAAATTTTCTGAAATACTCCTTTTGAAATAATTTTTCATTTACGGCCCGATGAAAAATTTTAAGCAGTTGTATCTACTTTGCGAAGCAATGTTTTAAAAAAGAAAGTTAGGTTGTCAGTTCAAAATTGTGTTTCTATTTATACATATATAAAAGTATTATTATTCAGATTATGTATACTTTTACTCTCCAACTTATTTACACTATCCAAATGGTTATGATATCGTAAGATATATATAAAATAAAAAAGAAGTGCAGTTGATATGCCAACGTATTTGATGTTGCGTTATTATATTCGATATTTAAATTTCAACATAATTAGAGTTAAACGATAACATTTAAATATATACACATTTATAAGTTTTACTTCCAGTTCTTGAGATCCAGTCAATTCGTTAATTACTCGACTTATCTAGACTATATTTTATTCACATTCATGCCCTAACAGTGACAACATAGTGAATATCTAGCTTGTTTTATTTAATACTAAGGGGGTCAAGAAAATTTTTTGTTTTTATTATTTCCCTCGTCATTTTTACGTTTTTACCCATAAGAACCTTCTTTGTGCCTTGACAAAAATAAGGAAAAAAATAGCCAAATTGGTCAAGCCGTTTTCGACCTTTGCGCTTAGCAACACATTTGGCGATTAATTTTTATTTATATAGATCATGACACGCAAACCCTAATAAACTTATACTAACGACTAAGTTAACTTCATAACTGTTTTGCTATGATTGTTGTCAAATGTTTGACAGTTGTGAACAGAGTGGTTTGTATGGGAAAAGAAAAGTGTTGTTTTTATTATTTCCCTCGTCAATTTTACGTTTTTTCTCTCCATAAGAACCTTCTTTGGGCCTTAACAAAAATAAGGAAAAAAAATAGCCGAATTGGTCGAGTCGTTCTCGAGTTTTGTGATATATTTGGCGATTCATTTTTATTTAAATAGTTAATTCACTAAAAGGCTATTTTTTCACTGTTAGGGCATGATTATGAGAGTTAGTCTCGTAACGTTGCCATAAGAAAGTTTAACGAATGGATTGAATCTCAAGAACGAAAAGTAAAACTTATTTATAAACAAAGTATATACGAATATATATTGAAAACGGATCAATCTACTGTCCAAGACTTATTAGACTTGTTGTATTCAGTAATGATTTCGGACTTAAGTACCTTCAACCATAAGAGTACCCAGTACTTTATTTGTTATCTCCTTGTGATTTGTTTTTTAAAAACAAGTTTTGAAGTAAGTTACTACTACAAATATAATTTTTAAATATTTTATTTTGAAGAGAAAAGATCGCAACCGCACATCGCAAATTGCGAGAACACGGGGATATGGGATCAGCGAAGAGAATGGATTTGTCTGACCGAGATGCGAGCCAGGAAAGCACAAGTGGCAGAGTACCACGACGGAAACGTGGGAGACCCGGGTTCGAATCCCGGTCCTGGACATATCTTTTCAATATTTTTTAATAAAATATTTAAAAAGTATATAAAAAAATAAATTACTACAAATATAGTGTCTTTCGTTTTGATTGTTTTTCATTACTTGTCCGACCATTTCACTGGAGATAAAAGTGGTTGTCAGAGACTAAATAGTTTTCTTAAATATTCCCGTTTTTTATATTGTTTAATAATCGAAACCAATTTTTTTTACTTTATCATGATTTCACTACTAGGAACTAATAGTGACTAAGCAACGTCTGACCATTGTTGTCTCCAATCTCGGATGTAAATCTAACGAGCCTTTCTTTGTACCTATACGTTCTTTTGTGCACTTAACAAGTGTAGTTGCTGTAGTGAGTTCAAATGTAACCTTTTTAAATCCAAGTATAAAACTGATTCTTCGATTTTATAATATTTCGATAGTTTTAAAATTGAATAAGAAGTTTGTAGTTCTTTGTCTTATTATAATTGTTTTTATCCCAAGATACTGTTTTATTAGTGTATCATTATTATTAAATCTTAATAATTACTCTGTTTAATTATCGATAGTCCAACTCAATAATGTGAGTAAACATTTTACATATTTACGTATTAATCATAAAAAGTGAAGTATGTAAAGATTGTTTATCATACATTAATTTAGAATTGAAAGCAGATAAACCCATAATTTCAAAAATTCAATTTATTTCCACGTTTTTCGCTAGTCATGGTTTCGTCTGACACTAAAACTTGCCATCTTATTTCTCATTATATCAATTAGTCCGTTTCTTGACCTGAAGACGGGATCATAAAGCATTGTTGACTAAACAAGTGAAAAATGATAAGTCAATTTTTGAAATATAGAGTTAACCGCTTTTGATCCTAAAACGTCTCATATGTCGATTCGTTTTTATATGTATATAGTAACTATATACGAATAAGTAATTAATATTTTGTGTTATTTAATTGTTACAAGCTCCTAGTTTGGTTGTTACGTTGTTAAACGGTGGAAAAACCCCATTGATCATCAACGCCTTCCATACCCACTCTTACTGCTGTAATGACCATATTTACATGATCTTTGAAGTTGAGCTTCATTATGTGTAAAATGACTCCTAATTTTGTATCTTCTTCATTTAGAACTGATGATGATCTGAACATCAAATCCGGTTGTGGCAGATAAAATATTATCTGTTGAAAGCCACGGATGGACCCCCTGGAATCTACATCCTCTTCTGAGGCTCCCCCAGCATCTATACGTTGGTACCCGAAATTGAGGGAAAATCTAGTGATTGAACGCGATCTCGTAGTTGCCCTCGCTGTCAAAACAGTACACACTCTACCATATACTGAACGAAAGACCCTACATGGTTTGTAGTGGAACAGAAAGTTCTGCAAAGTGGGTAAGAACGTTGCATATTGATAAATCTTTTTACTATTTCATGATTTATTTCTTAAACTCTTGACACACGATAAAATTAATTGAACAAGTATACAATTATTTTTAGCTGACCCTTGATTTATACATACATCAACTTCTATCAGAAACGTAAAGTGGCGTTTCTAACGATTATCACAATAATTCGCAGTCAATAATTAAAATACTTTCTTGCTGAGATATGCCATTTGTTTAAATATGACAAGGCGTTCGCTCCACTAACTAATTATATTCTATTTCTTAATAAATTATTTAAAACAAAAAGAAAAGAAAATCTACTCGATATGTCAGTATATCTTATTTTTATTGGGTGCATAAGTATTTATGCCAAATAGGAATAGTCGTTTTAGAAACCAGATAAACTAACCCAAGGCTAGGTATTGGGTAGAAGTTTTTAATAAGATATGACATCTTCTAAGAATCCCTGCAGTTTCTAGTACGTATTATATATAAATATAAATGCTAAGTATTGAATGAACAGTTTTCGTTAATTAAGTTCCCAATTAATTACAAAAGACTCACACACATGACTATTATAAAACCTATTTTGACTAATTGATTGATAAAATAGAGTTCTGGAGCTCCAGTAAGCCATCGCATTCTTCTCGTGTCCAATCATTACAATCATTCATAAAATCGTACCAATAAAGACTTCTATGACCTTAATATCACTGATTTGGCCTGAATCCGTTATCAGTCCCTTCATGACAAACTTCATCTCCTCTCAAACCTACTTATAGCTTACTGATTCAATTCCTGATCATACTCTGAGGAGTCTAAAAAGGAGATGGGCTCTTGAACTTCCAAGTTGAATTTGTTATTCTCGTACTACCATTTACTCAACTTGCCTTTATCATATTTTATTATTTATATCTTTCATTCTATTTACACGATTACTATTACTATACAGTTGTGAATTTCAATAAATAAATTTTAAAAAAAAGATTGATAATTGATAACAAATTCAAATAGAGTCATACACAAGGCACCAAAACAGTGTAAAAGACTTAGGTATAATATTTTTGAAGATACGCACTCATACTGAATGATCCTTGCACCAGTTTTGTTCACTTTCAATGTTTTGCATTTGTATCGACGATATTGGCTAAGATTACTTACAAAGTTAACTCTTCTCCGTTTCATGTATATTACTATTGACAAATACCGGAGGAACCTAAGAAGGATTCTTTGCCTAGAAGACAAAGACAAAGACGAAATGACAGGAAATGGCGGAAGGAATAGGCAGAGCCTAAAGGTTATTGCGGATCAATATGGCACAAAGGATCTTGCCTTCTCTCTGGAGGGTCCTAAGTGGCCCACTCTTCTCTTTGTGAGGTTCTTTTTGGGGAACTTAAAACCATGTATACAATTAAATATTCTTTGAATATTCAGTCAATTTATTAGTACTCATAAAACAACATCATTTTGAAATAATTTCTTTTACCATGGCATTTTATTTCAATAGAAATCCTAAAACCGAAATTTTGTATGGATGAAAATGGATGTAGATTGTTTCAATGTCAAAAACTTTTTTTTTTCTTCTGACAAACGTATATATCAAAAATAATTTAAGGTTGCAGAAACTTAAAGACTAGAATACAATAGTAATGAAATTATAAATTATACTAAAATTACTTCAATTATGAAACCTAAGATCGATTTAAAAAATATAATAATAATTACCTTAAAAAAAATTCAATATAAATTACAAGGGTAGCATGGAGTAAAATGAATTATGAAGAACCTTAATGTAGAGGGAAAACATCAGGATTTATCAACAAAAATTAACTTTAAAATGTGTCTTAACAAAATTATTAAATTTTAATTTATACCCATTGACTACTGGCCTAAAACATAGGTACTGATTTCAAATCTATATTATTATAAGTAAAGGTACCAGATTGTCGATTTTGTTTAAGTACTAAGCTAAATTTATAATAAATCAAAATATTGATAAAAGTTCAAAAACAACAAAAGTTGGTATCGTTGTCAACAGATGTTCTAAACATTTTTTTTTTCTAATCAAACAAAAACCAATTATAACCTACATAGTTATATTTAAAAAAAGTAACCCTAAACCCATTCTCCAATTTATTTCATAAGTTAAATGATGTCAAGGGTTCAAATTTAAAAAAAAAACACAAAACGAAATTTATTGGAATAAAATATTTAAAACATTTTGATCGTTCATTAATGTAATAGCGATTATAAATATCCATAGAACTTTAGGAAAAATTACGTATTATAGTTTGGTCGAAAATATAAATGATAAATTTGTAGTTATATATTTCAAAAATAGATTTATTTGTCTCGAAATAATGATGCGGAAACCTTGTTTACATACATATATAATATCTAAGAATATATATATTTATACATATATATATATATATATATATATATATATATATATATATATATATATATATATATATATATATATCTGTGGGTGTGATGATGAAGACGATCCTAGAATACTCAAGATTATTGACGCCCACGGGTTTCGAGCTGGTGGATTCACTTGGCATTCCGTCCGCGTTGGTGGCAATATTGTTATTATCCACTTTATTCTCAGCTACCGGAGGAAATGGCAACCACCGAGGCCTCAAACTGGGTTACATAGTTATTGAAAAAGGACTGTATTCTTCCTGAATAAAGGTAAAATAGAATGGCGGTGCCTTTAAGAAAATGTTATGGTTAAACAAAAAATTTTTTCTCATGTTTTATATTTAATTTTATCCTCCTACTTCAAATGTTTTAATTATTTATAATGTAATATTATAAAATAAAATACAAGTATAGTTGATATGTGAAGAGATCTATATATTTTTTTTTGTTTAATCTATATTATTTTTTAAACTTTAATAATACAATTTCAACGTACGTAGATTTTATTAGTATTTTATGTAAAATTATTGGTGGCCCTCCACATGATATTTATTTAAGATAGGGTTCTATTTAACTATACGGATATATACCATATTACTGCCTTTATTGAAACAGATTAAACTCAAAAATATTTATTCAAATAAATGTTGTTGTTCTAATAACATACTATTAGCCCTAAAACCGATAATATTGGTTCAAGAATATGGATTTAGATCATTCTAATATGATGTATCATACCTATGTGTAGTTTCTTGCTTCGGGTACACTACAAAAGTATAAATATTTACTTAAAAAATATGAAACTAGGAATTAGGTTTAGGACATATTAACTTATTAGGACAGAAAATTCTATGGATAGTAGAAATAGTTTATTTTCGTTTATTTTTTATTTAGTTGTTTGTCATGCCTCACCAAAGGGACCTCTGAGTATTTATAGTTAATCCTAAAATCCATTTTTAAAACGTCTGGTATAATTTATCGACACCAAAATAAAATTTTATAATTCTGTTACATGTCATACAAGGGTTGCTAAAATGGAAGTTTAATTTGTGATCTATGTTATATAGAGTAAAATATTATTGACGTGTTATTTAATTTAACAATTTAAGGATTTATAATAGGATATGGTATCGTAAAGCTAATAAAGAAGTCAAGTGTATTATATCACTTTCTTTATTTCTAATTCTAAGAATTGAATGGAGAGGGACGACAAAACCTTTACAGATCCTTTATTGCAAACATTACAAACCTTTCCGATTATTAACTTTTTTATTGTTACATGTTAGAATGTTGAATTTAAAAGTGAAGTATAGCATTTGACCAGTTTAGACATTGAGGCAGTATGTGAGACAGTATTAGTCAGAAAATAAGTTCCAAATCCCAGTGCCAAAAGTTATAAATACAGCTCAGCTACTATTAACACATGGGTGCATTCCATTATTACTAACGTGATCCCACCAATAACTAATAAATAATGTATAATTTGTAAATATTTTTTAAATAATTATTTCTAACTCCAGAGCGAGGACTATACGCTATTTTTAGAGTTTCAATCTAGGTACTGAATATTGAAAAATACTTTCTATATTCAGACGATACCCCGCACAAAAATTATACCCCAACTTAGCTAATTTATGATTTATCATTGTTTATTTAGAGTGCTGCCAGTGGGTAGTGCCTCTACATGTCCTTTCATGTAGTTATTTATTCATATAGCCATTGTACTAGATGTATATATTACAGTAGTACAATTCAATAAAATAATTTTAAAAAAAAATCATTGTATATATTTCATTCAGTAGATCGCATGTTCAGAATTTAGATATAAGGAGACGACTGCGTATTTAAGGAGTGAAGAAGATTGTGGTCAGCTAGGCGCCTAAAATATTGTATTTAATATTAATACATTAGTGGAAAAATTCCAACTAAAAACCTTAAGTCTCTAAACTAAAAGAGGAAATTGAAAATACCTTTCCAATATTTCGCCTATTCAGGCATCCTCAGGACAGAAAGAGAATAACAACAAAGCAAAACAACTCAAAGGGAGTTGCATTTGAGCCTTGGAGGTGGTGGGATGTGTGTTTTTAGGTGCATTATTCATGTTTTGCTTTGCTGTTATTCTCTTTCTGCCCTGAGGATGCCTGAATAGGCGAACTATTGGACAGGTATTTTCAATTTCCTGTTTTAGTTTAGAGACTTAAGGTTTTTAGTTGGAATTTTTCCACTAATGTATTAACAATTATTTAATGTCTCTGTTGACCTTTTCCATTTTCAATATTTTATTTAATGATAATTATTATTTATATTAATAATTATTTAATTTAAAACTGGCTCAGATAGTTCGGACGTTTGGAGTCAAGACGCGTCGCAAAGCATACGATGGTAGAGTGGAGGGCAAGAGAGGGAGAAGAAGACTGAAGAGGGTGGACGGGGTGAACTAGGCTTTCAGAAAAAGAGGAATGGATTGGAATGGAAGAAATGTGCTGGTACAGGACAGGGACAACTGGGTCAAGCTCTAGAAAGGGTCTCCTCACACTGCTTAGGATAAAAGATTTTGATGATGATGAATTATTTAATTTAGTAATTATAATAATTATTTCCTTGTATACCTGCTGAACGATTTTTATTGGAAAAAACTTTTGATTCAAGAAAGAAATGAGATAAATAACATAACATTTTCGGTGCAATATTGAACAATCTGAGCACTATCCCTGATGAAATCCTTTCCTGAATGCTCCGCATTTATGTTGCTCTCTGCATTGTCCATGCGATGCTTTGTTACATAACCTTCCTTTTCCTCAGTCCAGTGGAATCTTCTCACTGAACATATCCCTTATCCGAATTCAGCCATTATGGACATTGGCATCCCTTCAATTCCAAAACCTTTAATCCTTACAAAAATATGTAAAATATTATACTAGGATTTTGAATAAATATTAGTTAACCTTATATAAATATGAGGTAGAAAATGGTCCTGGTGGAGAGGTCAAAAAAATTCTCTTTATTAGGTAGAACTGTTTATTTACAAGGAATCGTTCCGACCCACATTGTAGGCCTTCTTCAGTTCTAAGTATACAAGATACAGACAAATTAAAATGATACATAGACTTGTCTTGTATATTTAGCCCCGAAGACCTGCAATGTGGGTCGAAACGTTCCCATTCGAAAAAACAGTTCTCCTTATTTAAGAGATTTTTTTCTCCATCCGGACCCTTTTCTCCCTCTTACTATGTCAGGAGTTGGGGATCAAAAGCGGATTACTCCGAATTTTCATTATTTTACTTTTTCACATTTTTCGATAGTTTAGTCAACAATTTTGTCTAACATGACCCTTTGCCGTCTTATAGTGTGAGTCCGGGTTCGGTCCTGAAATTTCGGGAGCACATAATTACTTGAAAACTAGAGAAAAGTGTGAAAGGGTCAATTTTTGAAATTTCGGAACTATCTGCTTTTGATCCTGAACGCTTCATATGTTCTACACAGAACGATTTCTATGTTTTGTTAGTCTTAGTGTCCTGAGAACATAGGATTTTAGTTCGAATAGATGAAAACGTGTTTATTAACATTCGATAAATAAAATATACCCATGGAAAACTAAATCTTCAAGGTCTGTGTTCCACAACTTTAATTTTGAATTTTTTTATCTTTTAAAAATAAAGTGAATGAAGAATAGACAATTCTATTTTAATATTTATATAACATAACATACAACAGCAATCAGAACGATAATAAGCTGAGCATCAAAGGATATGGTATTTATAAAGAATCTCTATAAAAATAGAAAAAATCTCTTATACTGATTTAGATGGTTCGATTTTTTTTACTACAAGATATATTTGTACACCATAAGCTAATAGATAAATGTTTCATAAATACAAACATGACGGACGGCTATAGACCAATATCTGGAAGAGAGTTTTACATTCCTACTAAGCAAACAAAACGTTATGCAACCTGATCCAGAAATCTTTAAAACTCTAAATGTACGTTAAACAAATATTGCGACATCATCCTGATAAGAGATGTGATATACCTCACAATAACTGGCTCTGTTACCACTATCTCAAATTTATCAATGGAATATTTCCATATCAGTATAGAGACAGAAATGATGTCATAAAAAATTGTTGGCATTGTACTTTTTTCAGTATTTTAGAGTCTAATCTTCATTCAAATTAAGGATCTGGAGGTTGATATATTTTTAGACGAGTAAGAGAACTGTTCAATAACTCGTTATGGGCTAACCCAATTAATTTTCTTCTGTATTTGAAAAGCTCAGTGAAAAAAAAAGGAAGAGTTTATTTTTACGAAAAGGAGTTGTTGACTTCAATTTCCTCAGTAGAATAATAGAGTAAAAAGAACCAAAATAAAAGGTGAATAGCCTATTAAAAAAGTTTGAAGAATACCTAATGCATTATGAGTTTATTCTTCCTCTTTTTTCCAGGCTCATTTATATATTTATTCAATTTTTCCTAGCTAATCTGGTAGTTGACTGCCGATTTTAATTTCTGATATTAAAAGAAGTTCTTATTTATTGTTAGTTCATTATTTATTTAAGAGGCCGAAATTGTTACAACAATGAAATTAAGGCGGCTAAGGTAGGCTTGGCATATTGCCAAAATGCCCGATGGGGATATGCCAAGGGTATTGTTGACTCAACCAATCCACGGAACAAGGAGAAGAGGAAGACCAAAGCTGAGGTGGTCGGATGGTGTCTACAGATTCTAGAAGCATGTTGGGAGTGAGGAACTGTATCGCGTCAGTGCTTTATGATTTGTTTATTATACTATATTGATAACGTAATGTTTCGATGGTTGGACGTAGAAACTTGTAAATTCTGTGTGTTTCTTTAATGAAATTACAGAAATTTTTCTGCTGCACAAGCAAGCGAGGTAGCTCAGTGGTAGAGCGAAGTCGTTATGAAGAGGAACTTTGGTTCATGTTCGGCTGTGACAGATAAATTATTTAATCTGCTAACAGCCATATATGGACTCTGTGGGATCTTCAGACCCTCATAGGGCTCACCTGACCTGATTGCCAAATTGTCTCTTCGCACAAACATTTGCTTAGAAACAGTACAGCCTCTACCATGTACTAAACCCAAGACTCTTCATAGGTTGTAGTGTTACGGGTTTATGCTGTAATAAATTTGTATTCAAAGGATTTTACAGTTATACATATTTTATAGGAATCATTATATTTTTTTTATATGTTTAAAATTTATAATAATTTTGCAGTTAATTATATTCCAGTTAGTAATTTTCATTTGTTTTATGTTTTTGTAACTTTCAATTTTTCAGTTTATCGTATTTAATTTTACTTTCGTTTTTCTTAATTTACCAAGCCCCTTGTCATGTCCCTAACCAGCAAGAAAAAAAAAAGTTTATTTTTTTTAAGTTATTTAATAAAATTTACATCTGTATAACAGAATATATCAAGTATATATGAATGTATACATTGACATGAAAAGACAAGTAGAGAAACTACTCAGTGGTAGTACTCAAATAGCAAGTCCAACTTAGAAGATCACTAGGCCTTCTTCTTTTCAGACGCCTCGGAGGATTATCAGGAATTGAAGAGGTTGCTAGGTTTAAAACTAGTGGGTTTGAGTGGGAATGTAGTTTGTCATGAAAAAATTGATATCGGATTCGGGCCAAGTCAGCAAAAAATGGGACATTAAGGTCATTATGGATTACTTTGTTCGTAACAAAGTAAGGAGCATTGAGGATTTTACGAAGGATTTTGGATTGTATGGATTGAATACGAGAGGAGTTCGATGGTTTAGTGGAGCCCCAAACATCTATTCCGTATATCCAGATGGGTCTAATGATTGTCATGTAATTATATGAGTCTTTTGTAATACATTGAGAGTTTAGAGCGTTTGTCTAGTAAATGTAGCCAGAAACGGCGAGCTGTTTCTTGTCGTTTCAGTCTAGTATGTGGATTCCAAGTTAATCTTTTGTCAAGGTGTAGTCCTAATAACCTGCTGGTGGACCTGCTCTACAGGAATCAGTGGAATGTTATTAAACGATACAGGAGGACAGGAAGTCATTGGTTTACGACTGAGGGTAAAAGTTATTTGACGGGATTTGTGGGAATTTATTTTAATACTCCAGTTTTTCCACCATTTTTCAAGGTCAGTGATATGGGACTGAAGAGTATGGGATGCTATCACTGGATCAGTGTTTACTGATAATTCATTTTTCCCAACGGGTTATCAAAATTTCAAACTCAGAACTGAAAATTTCAGGGTTTTGTTAAGCCTCAAAATGCGTATTTGGCTTGAGAACCATTTTCAAAAATTGTACCCTTAACGAAGTTGTCCGAATTTCTGAGCAGATGGATATCTGTTGGGGATAAACCTGGGAATAAGGTGTATGTGGGAGAACTTCGTAATCCAGCTCTTTTAGTATCTTCACTATCAACCGTGAAACATGAGGTCTGGAGTTGTGCTGTAAGAGTATAGGTGCTTTCCGACTACACAGTGCAGGTTGTGTTTTGATACGTGTTTGTAGCATTGTGTCAATATCCCTACAATATGATGTGGATGTGATGGTTTCACTTCAGGGGAGGAAGGAGAAATGAATTATTTCTGCTTTTGACCACCATTAATTATACAATTCTGTATCACTAGCTGAAATTTTCTCAAACCAACAGTGAATCGTCAGTTGGTCACAACACTCGAACGCGGTGGTAATGTTTCTTGCAGCTTGGGCCGCCATGTGTCCAAGTTTAAAATCACATTTTTCCATAAGTCATTATAAAGCAACAATAACATTTATAAATAATAATCTACCAGCTGCTTCTGCTTTATTTATATTTATCATACAAATATATAAATACATCCGATATAAAAGCTATAACTAAGTTATGGAAGGGATTTGATTTCCATATAAAGGGGAAAATGTTGGCAGCGATTCAAAGGGGAAAGGAAAGTGCTGAGCCCTTTAGGGCACGCCCACCGAACCTTTTCATATGCGCTCTCAGCTTATTTAGAAAAATATGGGCATTCAGTTCAGTAAGAACTCTATATCTTATCAGGAATGTGTATGTGCCCTCAATCTCATCTGTTGGTCAATGCCAACGGACTATATACCTATGGCCCGGGTGAAGAACTGATTAAGTCGAATTTTATCCAGGAAGTTAACTTTGTGTCGTTCTTGAAATAGAGTGGTGATATATGCAGTAACATATCAGATCAGTATTCACTACCAAAATAACACGATTCCGCTTCCATACGTAGAAGAAACTGATTTTGGAGAAAATTCGACTTAACCTCTTATTCTCTGGGGCTGTAGATATACGAATGTGTATGGGTAAAATGTAATATGTTTTATTTATAATAATAAATAAGTGTAATAAGGAAATCTTAGTATAGAAGTTTAACAGTTTGTTTTGTAATTTTATTTAAATATGATAATGTCTAAATGTTTTAACAATATTTCGTTTTCTTCTTTAGTTAATTCGTTCGTTTGAATTTATCTGTTTCCCATTGCTGTAAAAAAAGAGAGACATATTACTATTCCAGCCAATCTCAAATAAAGGAACTTTAAAGTAACCCAATTTTAAAATTCAGAATTCGTGCTCCTTCAAGCTGTTCTAAAGAGGAAAATGCACAGCTGAAGTCTAAAGTTTGATCAAAATCATTATCGGCTCTTCCCAGGAAATATTTAATATTATAAAATAGTTGATTCAAAATAATAATTCTAGTTATTCGCTTATGACAAAAAATCATTACTGCAAATATGCAATTTCATTTTCCTTCTTCGAATTCGAATTCGTATTCCTACTTAAGCTAAACCATTCAAAGACAAACCAACTCAGATCGTCATGGTAATTTGGACTCTAAATGTGTACTTACGTTGAAAATTTGAATTCGAAATGTTTCAAGTTCTCTATAATCTCCCCTACTGTGTTTTCCATACAGTTAAAAAATGCATAATTCGCGAACTGCTATTTGTTTTTAAGTCAGTTGTAGAGATCTTCATGACTATTGTTTGATTATTGAATGAATCTAGACAACCATTTTATTAAAAATGATTTAGTCCAAGAGAACAAGGAGGCTTTGATGATTTTTGAAAATAGTCTTTAGAGTTTCAAATTATGATAATATAGATTACTTTAAACTAGATTTCTGAAAATGTATGAAACATACATTTATAATTCCATTTTATTTGGAAACCATTGTAATACAGGTTTGAAATTAATAGCTATTAAATACTGACTAAAATCAGTGAGTGTTTGCAAATCATTAAAAAAAGCAAGTAATAATAAATCATAGGATTTAAAACTTGATAAAAATTAATGATTAAACTAAAAACCTATTTCGACAGGATGTTTAATAATTAAATTAACAAAGCAAATTCAACGGAACCGTTTTAGTTTTATTATAAATGAAAATAATTTTAAAATGTAATTTTTATAACTGCGGAAAGGATATTATATTATTATGAATATGATATTGCATTTTTTTAAACGTTCAATTATTAAATCTATGATGGGAAAATAAAAACAGTGAACAGGCTTCCCAATGGGAAGAACTACAAGTTACTTCTCACACATCTGTGATTCGCATCAGAATAGGTCAAAGAACATCTTAAACCTTTTTTTTTTATCTGAGATCGTAACGGCCGCTAAAGAAAGCCAAGATTCTTTTGTGATCAGGTATTTAAAAATACAAACTTTTTTTATATTGTATAAATATACTAATTACTTTGTTTTAAACATTTTAAATGGTTTAAATTAATTGTGTAAAACGATTGCACCATCCCATAATGTTAAGATTTTTTTTTTTAAATGAACAATGTTAACTTCAATATCTATAATTATTTTAATTATTTGTTTTTATTAGATTTATTTTTATTTTTATTGCTGAACGAAAATAACGTAGTAATTTCGAGCTGGTATGGTTCTCGTTGTACCATTCACCACATGGAGAGGGTATTCAGCTAGTTGATGGATGGAGGTGAAACATTTAATAAACCCAATGAATAGGGTGGGTGCTTTACAGGTGAAGTCAACCTGCAGAGGTTGTCAATCACAATACGAAGTATAAATAAAAAAAATATTATTAATAATATACAGGTTTTCTAATTGGTGATAAAACAATATTAATGAAAATAATAATCATAAATAAAAATGAATCAATTGAAGAAATAGCAGTGTGTTTGAGTGTCAGTAAATTTGTGTTGTGGCTTACATGATGCAGCATAGCGTAGATTTTACAATTTTCTCAAAAACAAGGTATTTATAATTGGATGGTTTTTAATAACAGCTACGTCTAATTCTTATTGATGAGGGCTTAAATGCCTAATGTTCAAAATGGCTCCCAAAAGTACTTTTAATTTACTTAAAATAATAATCCAATAGTTAGTAATAAAAAAATATGGATTTGATAATAAACTAAAGGAGAAGCATCGCATCAGGTTTAAAACTAATTAATTAAAAACAAATGATTTAAGTTTATTATTTTCGATTTTATATTACCTAATTAAAACAGTTTCCGTGAAGAATGGGAGAAATTTAGTGTAAAACTTTCTAAGTTTGTTTCCAATATGGTGATGAGTTAACTGTTTTTTTTTAAGTATAGAAGAAAATTGATAAGATATATTTAAGATGTGTAATTGAAATAGAATAACTCCTAATAATGATATTTATTTATTTTAATTATATTTATTGATTAGAAATCATTCCGCTTTTTGGGTTTCTGATTAATAAAAATAATTAGGATAAACAAATTTCAATGTTGGGAGTTATTTAATTTGATTAATATATTTTAAATACGTCATATTTAATTTCTCCTTCATATAAAAATTTAAAAAAGTCTTATTTTTAGAAACATTGAAATATAATTTTATATTCTAATGTTAGTCTTATCCTAAATTTCAGATGTTTTTTTTAGTTCCAATGTTTCCAAATGTAGCAGTAATGTATTCTCTATTCATATAAAAGTTAAATTACATTAATGTACTATTATGCGTGTATAGTATGTTATATTTAATAATACAACATTATATTAGAGTTAAAATTTCTCCTAATTTTGAAGTATTAGATTTATCCGTATCAGTAGAAGGGCATAATATAAAATTTATACCAAAAAATATAAATATTTTTAGTTAATTCTTTGTTGACAGTGGAGTTTGAACGTTATCTCTGAGAGGAGACATCATTTTAAAATTAGCTTATTACTCTTCCTCTAAAGTGCAATTACCTTGAACAGTTTCGCTACCTCCATGGTGGGGACTCCGCACCTAAACATCCTCTATACTTGTATCATCTCTTTGTTTACTTTTAATTTAAATTTAAATAAGTTAAATAAATACATAACTTCTCTGTTTATTTTAAATAAGGGATCCAAAGAATTGAACGATGACCATGCTGTTTTCATATTTAGAAGTTGTCAATTAAATGATGGGACGTCTATTAGAATGATTATCTAAATTAACTGTATGGTTTTAAAACTGGTTTTAATATTATAAAAGCGAAAATGATGTTTAAATGTTTAATTAATAAGTTCGATAATCCATGATACTATTATCTATTAACATGATTTTGGACTGCCTAAAAAAAAATTACAAAAAAATAATTTATTATACATTTATTAATAGCCGATTTCTGGTCGGAAAATAAGTTGTGTTAGTAAATCAGAATACAATCATTTACGTCTTAGGTTCATTAAAAGTACATGATTATTTTTTAAAATTTTATATAAAATTTTTATATTTATTTGACGACTGTGGGAATTTCACATGTGGTTTTCCGACATAAAGAGTCTATTTAGTGTAGTGGGACATTGTATTTTTTTATGAATAAATAATGTTTATAAACGATTAGGATATATTTGAAATTAAATTAAGAAAAACAATTAATTTTGTTATTGTTAAGAAATGTTCAGAATTTTTTTTAAACCAAAATCCAAGAAAACACTGGATATAATTTAAAAACAAAAGGAAAAATGTATAGTTGTCGATAGAACTAACCATAAATAGCAGAAGCTTGGTTAGAGTGAGAACACACATTTAACATTGTATTGTTTTGTATGCCGACGTTTTGGCCAACCAGGTTATAAGAAATCAACAGTTACAACTAACAGTAACAAAATATAATTAGGAAAATAAAATATGATCACTACAATAAGAAATGAATCATAAAAAAAAGTATGTTACATCTTGAAAATATATTTCATATGAAAAATATATTTAAAAAATATTACATCATTCGTACTTATTATATAGAACAAAAGCTTCATAGCTTCTTATTACTAAATCTTCATACAAATAATGATTACAACTATTATTTCTCATGAATTTTATTACATATTTTTATCTCTTTTTACACATTACAAATACATTAATTTTCATCGTCAAATTTATTTTCCAATACTTATTTAATTTTTTTTCCACAATTCCACAATTGTCTTATCCTGTTACTGCTATCATATTTTGTCATGTTGTTGTCATTGTCTTATTTTTCTAGGCCTAAAACATGGGCCGAAACGTTGGCATACAATAAAATAAGCTTTCTTATTAGTTTTTACGATGACCGCACCCATTACCAAGTTCATAAAAAAAAAGAACCTTAATCTTAGAAAGTCATATAAATTAACATTAAAATATATAACTAAAACATTATGTGGTTTCCTCCAGAAGTTCACTTTTAATAATAGAAAATATGATTTTGCATTGAGCCCACGTATGTTTAGATTAACATGTTATTTATTCATTGTAGTTCTTGTTTGACTTGATGGATAGTTGAAATAATTTTTGTTTTGTGCCTTTCTAGCGAAATTGCACAAAACTCCAAGGTTCCTTAAACACATAAGGGAGGCTTAGGTTGTTGACCTGTGGGGTGTGTTTAGGGTTAGTGCGTGAATTTTTTATGAACATGTGCGCTCTGAGCTTCTGCGGGTGTCAAGAAAACACGTTGAAACATCATTTTTGATTTAAAGAAAAATCTTGGAGTCATGAAATATTTTAAAAAAATGTAAATACAATGCAATTAAATTTATTTGAGAAGTCATTGATACTACGTTTCTGATAACTGTTGGGTTAGAATGGAGTAAGTTTCCTGGTAATATATTATATATGATATATAATATATTTGAGTACCTGTGTTGTGGTGGGGGACAGCTTCGGCCATCTCTCCTAGGGCAGTCCAAGACACTAACTGAACAACCCGGCCGCGCGCCAGAGCTCTCTATACAGCGCCTCATCCAAACACCGCTGGGCGGGACTCTTATCAATGACAGCAAACTCTTATCAGGGTACTGTCATCTACGATCAGAACGAAATTTACGAAAAAGACGCGTTACAACCCATGAAGGGTCTAGGGTTCAGTACGTGGTGGAGACTGTAGTGTTCTAGGAGAACGGTTGTGCATCAAGGTGATTTGTTTTAGATCGCGCTCAACCACCAGGATTTTCTCCCCAATTAAGGGTGCCCACTTTATAGAGGCTGGGTGAGCCTCAGGAGGGTCTCCAGATCCAGCAGGGTCCTTCCCCGGCTGTTAACTGATTAAATAATTTATTTACAACTTTAAATAATTATACCAGAAATTTCACTAAGTACAAAAAAATAAATTCAAAAATCGAAATAGTAAAACTAGTGAAATTCCCTTTAACTGAACCCAACGTTTCGGGGCACACTCCTATCTCCTTGGCCGTTCTTTCATTATTTTGTCCTCTGAACTTTTTGTGTTTTAATAAGTACTAATATTAATATTAGGAGGGTCAGCTTGAAAAGTTAGCCTATTCAAGAGATTAGCCTGAATGAATAGATAGATTTAAAAATAACATTATTCTTGGACTATGGTCCTTTAACAATTAAATATAATGGTTACGTATATATAGAGAAAAATAGTTGCAATCAGAACATAAATAAGGGAATTTTACTCGTGAAATAAAATTATTTTTGGTGATAAAAAAACAAAAAGGGTCACTTGGAGTGCAGTGGTTAGCACAACAACCTTCTGTTACTATGGTCGCAGTTTCACAACCCTGCAGTTGGCCTTAGGATCATTTAAGGTTAGTAAAATATCCTTAGGTGTGTAGTCGTTCAGAAGGGACTTAAGTCCCGAACCTGTACCTATAAAGTACTAGTTAAAAAACCCCATCCCTGGATGGAAAAAATTAGTAATTCCACTGTAGCATCGTTCAATTATCCATATCAGCATAAAGTGACGTTAAATAAGTAAACGAAAAAAAAAAAAGAGCAAACAAGTGTAAACAAAATAACAATAATTATACTTACTTTAAATAGATAATTAAAACATTGAATTCATTAGTAATCAATTTAAATTAATAGTCTTAAAAGGGATCGGGAATGCACATTAGGTAGAGTGCTAGGTTAATAATCTAAAGGTCTCGAGTTTGAAATGCTGTGCCATATTTATAGTTTTCTGTTAACAGCCGTGGATCGACTGCGTGGAATCTGAAGATCCTCTTAGTTTTCAAGGTACTGAGTACTCTTAACAGGGGGGCCTGATGGCTGAGTGTGGTCTCACTCAATCCACCTTGAACAATCGTTGACTCAAAATGTACATTGTACTATTTATAGTCCGTACCATGTACTGAGCCCAATATCCTGGTATAGAGTGTAGTCCATTTAGGCAATTATTGCCATACGTCTTTTATTTTTAATAGAATACATATGTACTGTAATATAATGCTGCAAGAATCTGTTTATCTTTTCTAATACAGATTTCTTTACTTTCTGAAAATTTTTTGATATAAAAGTTTACATAAACTTTATAAAAGGGAACCTTATTTATGTTAGTTTAACCTTTTATAAGGTTACATAAACTAAAATGTGACTAATTGTTTCGTTTTGTTTTTTAACCGCCAAAGCCCCGGAAGTTAGTGCGAAATTCCATGCTATGTCGCCATCTGATTTTTTTAATCTACTCATATTTTTAAAACGAAATGTTTAACAATATATTCTATATTTTAAAACCTTTCGGGATTGTTCGCGTAATGGCATATTATTTTGTAAGGAACCTAATGACCTAGTTTTAAAATAAAAACTTTAAAAGGACTACAATTGTATTATCTTCCTGTTTGCAGGATCAATTTTTGTATTTAACTCAGCATGGAACATTCGAAATACAGTTCCCGGAGCTGTTCTCAGACAGTGGTAACATACGTATGTTGTAAGTAGAACGGGAACAAGAAAAAATACATAAATCTTTTTAAAATTAATTATGCTATAATTCAAAAAATTGTTTAACATTGAAATTAAATTTTATTCTATACTATAGTGTACATTATTTGAAAAAGATTGTTTTGTTTTTAACCTACTTCAAAAAAATAACTAAAATAGTCTGGATTAAATTTTTATTTTCTACTGGGTGAGTGTGTGCGTGTGTTTTAGACAACAGGGATATTGTTAAAATAAAATGGTTAATGTTTATCTAAAATTAAGTAATCGTAAGGTTAAATAATTTCGCTACAAGTAGTGCAAAAAGCAAAAATCAGTATTGTATATATTAATGTTTTGTGTAGTTCAAATCACAACTTAGTAATTTTCTTCTTACATTTTTGTTTACAGTAAAAGGAGTATCATTATTGCAAAAGTTTCCATTTTGCAATTGATGTATTTGTTTTAACCATTTCAGGATCCATTTTATCTCGTTTCAATGTAGCGTCTTTACACATGTCCGTCTCTTGGATAACTCAAGATATAGGCAAATTATTTATAAATAATTAAAATTTAAATATATTTTTTTATAAATCCTTTTTTATACAGTTCGTGGATTCAATTTGTAGTCGACTTCTTATTCCACACAGATTTTAAGTTCTTTTTTTTTTAATTGTAGGAGAAAAGTTAAGATATTTTAAAAACTTTCATTTTAATAAAGAAATACGAACTTTTATTGATAGGAAATTCTCGGCAATAGAGGCACCGAAGTGAAAATAATTGGCTTCTCTGGTCTTCCTCGCCATTTTACGAAACATATACAATCTTCATAGCAAACATAATATTTATATTTTTAAAAACACTTTAAACAAGTAGGGAAGAATAATTAACTTTAATCATTAATAATTAAGTAGCCGGAAATTCTATAGCCTTGTGATCACTGATGATAACGTGACTTTTTCATATCTAATTACTCCCTGAAGAAAAAATCTGGGTTGCTCCTGGTCTACTTTTTGGAATTGTTGAAGACAGCAATCTGATACAGAATATTGACAAAGCTGCAGGCTGCAACCCCTTTTTTTAATGCATGACAGATTCTTAACGAGATGGAAAACTCTTTGTAGCGGCCTTTATTGACAAAAACATTCCAAATTCTTCTGGAGGATGGATAATGTATCTCTTCAAAACAAGTAGCTGCTACAACAATATATTTTTATTTTAACATAAAATGGAGGAAGGAACCAGAACAAGGATTTATGAACCCCGAGTTTCAGCCCTTTATATGTAAAAACAAAATTACTCAGTACAGTGTATCAATCATCGCTCCATAAATCATCCATTCTGAAGAGATGTTTTGAGATGACACCGAAAAACTAAAATCAAGGTATTATTCATTACAAATCTACCAAGTTGGTTAGAAAGCATGTATCATTAAGAGATTCCACTTAAATTACTCTAAAAACCTTGAAGCAGATTTGAAAAACTAAAAGAACAACTATTATTTAAAATATATAACAAATAGGCAAGGCATACTATTCTGCTTCCTGTTCCTACAAATTGGGTTAATAATAATAAGTAATAATTTCAGTTGAAAAATAGACAAAAAAGCTTATGAACCACTGCCATCCTTGAACATAAGGGTGAGGCTTGTTTGGGGGATTGTTAAAATTTAACATCTGCCATAAGAGGAACTGCTGGACAAACATGAAATCTTCTCCAACATTTATGTTTATATGTGGAAAAAATGGTCAGGGTGGATATTATTCAAGATTAATGTTTATAGTTTGAAGATTAGTATTTTGTTTGAAATATGTTTGTGAGTAATTGTATTTTATCTTTATTATTATTAATGTGCCCTGTACATAAAACCCATGCCAGGGTTGCCACCTTCCAATTTTTTATGATTAATCAAACAAAGAGAAAAATAGATTACATAATTTGTTGATGTTTGTAATAAATTTGAAATATTATTTTATATTATATTCTTAAATTTACTATTTATAACTACCTATTGACTAAATAAATGGCTTAGAAATGAGTTTATAAATCCTAGACAATTTTCTTTTATACGGGTAGGTTTTAGAATTATCCAATACCAAATGGATATTCATTATATATCCATGTATCATTAATTCAGATATAATACTAATTCTATTTTCAGATTATTTAAAAACAAGTTGGATTCTTAATAAATGTATATTATTTTTTTTCCCATACAAAAAAAAAAAAATAAATATGCAACTTTATAAGCCACCTTATCATTTTAAGGCACCACACTAGCAATAAATAATGTAATGCGTGGTAAATTAATAGTTTAAATTCAATGATGAAATTCCCAAATATTGGAATCAATTAGCCATTCCTGAAAATACATATGCTAATTGTAAATAAAACCAAAAAAAAAAAGGAAGAAAGGGGAAAGACTTTCACATTGTTTTGTAAATGATTTTACATAAAAAATCAATTTGTATTTTAGGGGACAATCCAAAATTTAAAGTGAGTGGAACTGCAGCGCTATAATATAATAAATACAGTAATAATTAAACTGTTTTAATTACAAACGAAATCTGAGCAGTATTATATCTACTTACTATAATCAATTCAAAGAAAATGTAATCTTTTTCACCAATCAATGACTTGGGCCATTTTCCTTGCTAGAGTTGAATACCAAAATGTACACAACTTCTAATTATGGGTACTCCATGATTAAGTCCTTTAAATTTTATTTAAGGTAAATGAATAATGTCTAATAGTAATTATTAACTGTTTTGCAGTTATGATTGAGCACTTTCCTCTATCATTTTAATAACTACTATGGGTGTAAAGTATGCACTGAATGATTTTATCTATGTTATAATTAAATAAAATATTTAAAACTGATTGAAGGTAATAATTTTGTATATCTTGGTTCTCTACTTTTATTTCTACTGTTTTTATGGAACGGCTGCTGGTTGTATTTCCTCTTTACTCAATATCATAGACAGGTATAGATGACTAACTTATTTGTAAAATATGTTTACAGTTATAGAAGTAATGACGTTAAATAAATATTAATTCATATAAAATAATAGAATTATTAATGCATATTACAACATTTTTATTATGATGTCTTAATAACGAGAACTAAGACAAACATGGTTCAAGAGGATATAAAAGGGAAAACTATTTTTACAAACAGCTCTCAGCATGATCTTTATTAAATCTTACAATTATCTATACATTATTTGGAAATATTTGTATATTATTAAGTATGCTTTTATTCCTGATGTTAAGGCAGATGGTCAGCCGTTAGACAGATCATATTTTGATGTGGATAAAAACATCCATTGGATCATATTTGATGTTAATTTTATAGAAACTTTTAATTTAAAAGGGAGAGATGTTCTTTGGCACGGGTAGCTCACACACCCTGGCCAAAAATGCTGAAAAATATTTTAAAAATATTATTAATCTTAATATAGTAATAAAAAAGTATATTTATCACAAAAAAAAAAATAAATAAAGTTATGCCATTTAATCACAATAATATTTCTAACCATTAATCATATATGAGAAAATTAGGTCAATAATTGAGTTAGATAACTTATTTATTTAGTTGTAAATGGCAAATAAAGAACAACAAGTGGTTGAAAATGTAAAAATTGGAATGTGACAGATTTTCATTATGGCCAAATAAATCAAAGGAGAAACCTGTTTAACTAAAATAATATTACCAGTATTCTAAACGATGCTACGAATTTCCAAAAAATGCTTCGCAAATAAAAAATTCTCCAAATATTGTAATATATCAGCTCAGGAAAATTCTACATATTGTTCAACAAAATGTAGAACACCATACAACAAAAATATGTGCTACAGACAAGAATACAGTTGTCATTAATTAATTTTCTTCCACATATATCTTCAAGGTCAAGTATTATCATTCAAGATAATTTTTTATTTATTTAAAAACACTGTTTTCTGGAGGGGAACTTTCCTGATAATTCAGGATTTAAATAAAGCAGATGAAGATCAGAAAATTACTACTTTAATGAAAATTTGAAATTGCTTTCAACCACTTCTTGCCCTAGGCAACAAATTTTAGCAGGTTGGTTACATAGATTTGTAAAATAAACAACAAACAATTAACAAAATGTTTTAAAAATTAGTGGAGATATAAAAATAAATAATTAAATAGCAAGATAAAATAATTAAAATTATGTTAATAAAAATAAAGCTTATTGAAACCAGAGTTGAGAGCATGAAAATCATCAAGATCTCATGGCTTAGTGTTCCTAGCAAAGAGGGTTTTCCAAAAAAAATAAATGCTTAAAAACAAAAATTGTTATTTTATTAATCTTGTTGTTTGCTGTTTTCTTTTTTTCAGAATTGTATTAGATATTTTTCATTGTTCGTTATCATAACCTTGTTCTAAATTAACAATTCAACAAAATACAAAATTATTTTTAAAAAAAATTATTCTAAAAATGTCTATTAATTAATTTTAAACAAAGATGTATTATCATTAATAGTAATACATTTGATATTTATACAAATTGTAGTGATAGGTACTAGTAAAATTCCATTATTTTTGTAGCAGATATACTTAATAATATGGTTATGCTTGTTTGTATTTTCTATAACAGCAACTGATTAAATATCAAGAAAAAAAATTAATGGTTTTGTAAAAGTTGATTTATCGATGTTTTTAATGAAAATGCGTGATCAAAAAATTTAGTTTTTGGTTAAAGCAGTGTTTAGGAAAAAAAATTAAAGAAAAAGCAAATGGTAGCTGTGAAGGTTATCTTGAAGCGATATTTTTATATTCAATTATATAACTTACGAAATGTAGTATAACATATATGCGGTAAATTGATATTTTGGATTTTCACATTTTATTTAATTTACCATTTTTCAATGGTGGTCATCCTCTTGAGGAATGCTGAAATTGAAAAATTGATTAAAGGAAACTATTCTACTATGCAGGGAGAAAACATTCTCTAATATCAAGTAGGTAAAAGCACACTCATTCATCTATCACATTCTAAAACCTACATAAACTAAAAATCATGAGAAAATACTGTACTAATTGAAAATATCACTAAAATGACGGTAAAAGGATATAATCAATGCAAAATAAGTAAATATATACAGAAATAAAATACTATTCTAATTGAAAATATAACTAAAATGATAGTAAAAGGATGAAATATGCAAAAAGAAAGAAAAAAATAATCAATAAATTAGACATTTCAAAATTACAAATATTAAGAAAATTATATTAATGCATTTGATATCAATATTTAAATATTTAAGTAATTTTTAACTACCACAAAGTAATACCAACAAAGAAATATTATTTTTTTTATAGATTTGGGAAAAACATTTAACCAATATACTTACTTTTTGAAGAATATTTCTTTGTATAAACTAGATTTTATAAAAATAAAATTTAATGATGAAATTAGAATCAATTAATAGATAAAAATAAGGGATAGTGAAGTATCTCAATAATTTTTCGGAAATAATTACAGTGAAAGGGTGAGAATTTAATTTTTTTTTTTTTTGTAAAGAACTATTAGGATGGAATAACTTTACAGTTATGACAAGAGACATCTCAAATATTAAAAAATATCCAGGATTTTACTTTTGGTACATTAGAAATTTAATTTCAATATGCAAACACGCGCTATTAAAATATATTTGTTTTTCTGATATCGTAGGATAGTGCATTTGTGGGCATCATTACCATAGGATTGGGTAGTCTGTTAAAGTAAAATAAATAGGACTAACCAACATGACAGATAAGGTTGTTAAAAATGTAATGGTCCTACATAAAAGGTTTTTTTTTGTTTTCTATCATTCCGCAACGAACGTCACATAACCATTTACATTCCTAGGAAAAATCTAAACTATTATAATAATAAACTACACTTTATCAGTCCATTACATTATAACACGTCAGTTCTAATCCATTCATGTCTTGCAACTAAATGATTCTTATTTGATGATACTTACGGACATAAGGGATCATTCCATCTTCATCTTCAGGGTCTAAGCAGTCCTTAAGGACTTCATTGCATTCAGCTTCGTTCAATTTCTCACCTAAGATAATATGTTGCATGTAACTTTTCATAATATTTTTAAAAGTTATAATTACTATTAAAATTGTATTTATCTTGTTAAATATTAAATATTATTAAGCTAATTATTTAAGTGTGGTACAGAACTTATCCTCTTAGAAAGTAAGATTTGATATTATATTGAGTTAATTTTTAGATTCTGTTTACAACACCTAGTTTCAGATCAGAATAAATTATTAAGCCATTACTATTTATTTATTAGATTGAAAATTTCATACTATGTCTTTATCAAGACAAATATTTTATTTCTTGAAATGGCATTTTTATCACTCGTAATAAGTCTCAACAATTTTAATTAGAAAACAATTTAGTGTTTCGCATGATGCATATTTTGGAAGATTGATGTTAGTATTACTATATACTTATGTATGTACATATAAAGTTCATACCAAGAGTGAGGAGAATGTGATGAAGCTCAGCACCAACCATCAGACCATTTTCAGCTTTGTCATAGAGCTTCATACATTCAACAAAGTCTTCATAGACACCCGTGTCCTTGTCTTTCTTGGCTTGGGAGAAGATTGGAAGGAACTCTTCAACGGTCAGGGTTTTCTCTCCTGAAAGTAATCAAATTAATTTTATCATTTGACATATAATAAATTATGAAAATTTACACTCAACATTTTTGGAAGTAAATTTGGAATTGTTTTTTTCAATCAATGTTTTTAAAATTTTAAGTTTAAAAACATAATTGCAAACCTAGCAACCTCTTCAATTCCTCATAATTCCCTGAAGCGTCTAAAAAGAAGATGACCTCGTGATCTTCTAAGTTGAACTTGCTATTTGAGTACTACCACTGGATAGTTCCTCAACTTGTCTTTTCATGTCAAAATGTACATTCATTCTATTTTCTTGTTGTATTAGAATAATACAGTTGTAAATTTCATTGAATAAATAATAAAAACAAAACAAAAAAACATTCGTTGAATGTTGGTTATTTATTATTCTCTTCTCTTAATATCTTGTTTACTTTTCTGAGCTGAATATGACATTGGTTTTCTCTCATGCCTGATATGGAAACAAAGTTTATTTTCTATCTCATTCAGGTTCTATTCTCACAATATTTTTGCTCATTAAAAAAGTATACATGAAAGTATTTCATTAGAGAATTTTTCCAAAACAAAACAAAATCATTCAAACCATCTGCACATTTATTTATTTAGCAATGAAGAATGAGGAAGTATTTTTCAATCGAATTTGGGTCAATACTCTTCTATTACTGTTATATTTATTGAGTACATTTAGTTGAGGATTTCTATTGTCTTAGTGGAAATTCTGACAGTTTCTTTGGTAAGAAGTTTAGAACGCAATAGAGCGGGAATGTTGCTTACAAGAAGATCTCCCCCTTAATAATGTGATCATTTTTATTATTTATTTAAGGGGGAATATTACAGTAGCTATACCATCTCTTCACTTTGATTTTGAAAAAGCTCATTGTTTTATTAGGTTTCTTTACCAGATTTTCTATAAAATTGATTTATATTTCATTGATTAGCTTTTAAAAATTGAGCAAGTATTGGTGATTTTATGATTTTAAAGATAAAGCGTCTCAACCAATTTATCCTTAAAAGTGTTAAGAGATGAAAATTTCTGATAATTTACAGAAAATAGTTTATATAGAGCCATTATTTTTCCTTAACCGTCTATTTATTGTCCTTTGACAATGTTCTAGGATAAATGTTAGTTTGATAAATCCTTGATTAATAATATATACAATTGTTTTATAATATACATATATTAGCAACAATTCTTACAGTTCAGAATTTCTAGTGATTATAGATAAGTAAGTCTCTATCTCGTTTTTTTTTTTTTTTTTGGATTGATAAATATTTTGTGGCTTTTTAATAAACAGGATTTTTTGAAATGTATCATGTTTTATTAGGCTTAATTTTAAATCTGTAGGAATGCCAACTTTCATATTTCGTTATTCTAAAATAGAGTTACTTTGACACTGGGATGAAATATGAAAACAAAAGTGTAAGACCTGTAACAGCATTTATAATCGGTTTAAATTAAAAAAGAGAAATGGTATCTTTTAGGAGGATGTTTAAACCAAATAACTGCTATTAGAAACGTGAACACTTCTTCATATTCTTTTTAATCTATTCCCCAGAATTAATTATAAGTATAGTGTTAAAATAACTATAACAAAGTAATATAAGTAATAATTATTTGTTATAGTTATTAGTTTATATTATTCTTATTCTTGATTCTTTTTTTTTTTCAATATCAATCAGACTGAAAGAAATTTATTTAATTCCAGTTCATAAGCGCTACTTGTAACTGCAGACTCATTAAACGAATAGAATATATATAAGGCATTCAGGATCAAAATTGGATAATTCTGAAACTTCAAAACTTGACTTTTCACATTTTTCACTAGTTCAGTCAAGCATTTTTCTTTATCACAACACTTTGCCTTATTGATGCTACATATTTTATATGTTACGATGACTTATTTCTCATGGTTTTAGTTTGGTTTTGAACCTGAAGTTTTGGGATTAGTAGCTAAGCATATGTTGAAACTAGTGAAAAGTCGATATTTTAAATCCATTTTAGATCCTGAACGCTTCATATTTGGCTAATATTATTAAAGTGGATAATCTTCATTGAAATATTTGTAAGTTTATTAAATTTTAATATTGGCCTTATATTTTTTTCCTTTATTATTAAATATAAATTTGATACTTTACCCTTCTTCTTGGTACCGCCCAATTTCTCAATGAGAGCTTGGGTGGGGTTGAGGCCAAGAGCTCTGAGGCAGTGACCCAGGTAGAAGGCGTCAACACAACCAGCGCCATCAAAGTCGTAGATGTTGAAGGCAAAGTTTGCCTCTATAAAAAAATGTTTGTTATTATTTCTATTGCTAGGTTTTAACAAAATATATACTAATGACGGATTTGTTATTTTATGCCAAAATAAAATATTGAAAAATAACCTATAGTATTTTCATTATAGCAAAGTGCAAAAAATTGTAATTTTGAAACGCAGCTACATTTATAAGAAACAACTGGGTTAAAGTGATTGTTTTTCTTAAGTATTATTAAAGTTAATGGGGCATATTTTCATCAGCTCCTAATGCAAAAAATCTAATAAATCTTTCTAATAATAATAAAAATCTTTTTAAAGTAGAAATTGAACAAACTGGTTTTGTTTGTTTCATTCTTCTGTAAACATGAGATTGTAAACATGTAAAGACAAGTTTGTAATTGATTTAAATTAAGGTTGGTGCAATCCTGCACATTTGTAGCAGTTACTAATCTGAGCATGTTTCTGAATTACATTTTTTTGCCATTTGTTTGAACCAAAATCAAACATTTTAATGTTAGAAAAACGTCAATATTATGAACTCCATCAAATTATTTGTTATGATAATGGAAGTAATTTGAATTAATGGGATGCCATTGTGGCAGAGAGTGTCATCACTTGGAATGGTCCATTCAGTTGAAATTTAAATCTTGGCAGACATATGAAATTAATCCTGACCTTTTCTGGTTATGATAGCAATAACCTGATAACCATTAGAAATAACACCCCTATTTTTCTTCATAACGGTAAAGAAGGATATAAAACGGAAACAGAGGATATGAATTTGTGACAGTATAATATCTGCCATAGTGTACATATAAATTCGACTTACTAAACACACTTTATATTATGTAGTCATTAATTGGAGCTTATACTTATAATAGAGGGACTAGACATCGTACTCAAGTTCTAATTAATCGTCATTAAATGACGCCTAGACAGTGTCTTGGAGCGTAAGCATCGGGGTGGAATATTGAAAGACTTTTTTTTTTAATTGTTTCATTGCAAAAATTAAACCATTTAAGCTAAAATGGGAAAAAATATTAATTTTAAAAAGAAATAGTCGTTAGTGATAAATACAAATGTGGAAGTAATAATGTTATAAATTATTTTCTTATTTATTGGTATTTCCATTCGTAGCCATTTTATAGAGATAGTAACATTATAATTTCTTTTCGTACCATCTTATTTCTACGGGTCTGTATCATTATGTATAAAACTGCTTAATGCAGCTAGTAATTAAAGATCATTAACAATACTTCGAATTATTAGAATCACTCGACACGTAGATAGGTCAACGAGTTCCTCTTAAATTAAGCAATCCAAGTTTTTAAGCATTAAAAATGTAAGCGCGAAAAGTTTAATTTAGTCAGACTGTAAGGAAATGTTTGAAGATTAAGGGAATTCATTAGTTATTAGTATTTCGGGGTATCCATATATTTTGTTTTTGAAAATGCAAAGTACCTGGTTATGAATAATTAATTTTGGATCCGAAGTGCGATTTATAGCGAATCTATCGGGAAGAAAAAATGCTTATGGATGTTGGCTTTTGGAGAAGTCGGCTTTATTTACGCTACTGACCTTAAGACAACAAATAATACCAGATCAATTTCAATTCTTAAAAGGACAGCGTAAATAAAATTTTACTAATGGACCAATGTCTTAGGTTACTTCGATAAATTCTTTGGTCGTCTTTCAAATAGTTTGTATTTCTTGTAGTGAATCGATAAAGTCATTCTAATTGTATGAATCATCTGAAGCTAGAGGGTCATAATCTTTTGAGAAAAGACTAGGGAAGTCAGGCGTGAATAAAGTTTTTTTACACGAGGCGATATTAATTTCAGCCGAACAATTAAATAAATAACACGCCTTAATGAACTTATTAGTATTGATTTTTCTATAGTTATATTATTCATTTATTATTATAACATTAGCGTATTAGAGGTCAAAGTTTTGAAAACAATGTGAATTAATTCTTAAATAATTATTAGAAGTCAATCATCATTGCAATTTGATTTATCCTTCTTTCTTTTTTTTCTTTTTTATAAGACATCGATACAAATATACTCTATGTCATATCTTTCTCCCGAAAATCTCAAAGATGTTCCAATGCCTTAGGACTGCAAATAAAAGCCTCTGTTGGAAATTTTCCAAGGTTTGTTATTCGAATCCATTCTATATTTAGGAACCAGCTACGGTACGGCCCATATTAGTGATGTTCGGACCAAGTATTCTTAGATTGTATCCAATAATAATAATAATATAAAGAAAGAAATTATAATAGATATAATTTAAAAAAAGTTCGAACTTACTTTCGATGTCCTTTTCACTGACGTCTGCCTGAAAATACAAGAAATATAGTTAATATGTGTACAATAAATATAAATAAAAATAAGATGCATTATTGTTTTATTAGTAATTTTTTATTGAAACTATTCAAGATTAAGAAAATTATAAAAATCTATGCCCACTTTTAAAAATATATAATCCTAATCGTTAATGAATAGGCTTTAGAAGTTTTCAGAATTAGTCACGGCTACAGTAATATTATTATTTAAGATTAAAATATATTTTAGTATAATTTATAGTATATATTAAAATATATATAAAAAATAAAATTTTGTTTTATTAAATGTTATAGAAATTTAAGTGATATGAAATACTGACCTACTTCAGTTGGCAACTCAGAAATGAGCAATTTGAACTATGGAGGATAATATGTATAGAGATCTTTCGATATATTAAGCTTACGGAAATAAACTTAAAATTAATAGTAACTTTTCAATAGTTGTACATAAATATTAAAAGTAATGTTTTCAAATTAAATTGAATAACTTTCGAATAAATTTATGGATTTTATTAAAATAGCTGCCTTGTAACTTAATCAACTTAATGATGCTGGAAGTGATCAGTAAAATTATTTTATCTTACATATACGAGGATAATAATTTTGTTATTGAATTTTAAAGATGTAAATTCAAAAAATATTGTTAAAAATGAACAATGTAGTAATAAAATGATCTGTAATTAATTAAATATCGGCATTAAAATGAGAAGCTGTGGAATAATAAAAGAAATGATGAATGATATCCGTTTCTGATAGCAGGATTTTCGCTTTATCGCACCTAAGAAAGAAGGCAATTAAATGTTCTCGTAATATATTGTTTAAGAACATTTAAATATTTTTGGAACGTCTCACTTCAGAAATGTGACTAAGTTTCTTTGATTGATGTTAGAGTTAATATCTGAAATTGAGATCGAGAAGTTCTCTTTTCGTCACAATTATTTTCAAATCGATTTTCATTTAACCAGGTTATTGAATGTACACAACTTACCATTGCTCTTGTAAAAAGTGTGTGGTGCCTATACGCCGGTCGCTACCCAAGTGAGGAATCCTGTCTATATTTTTATCTTTGAAGACTCACTCTCAGGTGGGGGTTATTTCCCCTCCGAACCCCCCTCCACAAGTTGGCACCCTTCGGCAAACCCTTTGGTTGTCCTAATTTCCTCGCATAAGCCTGCCTGTATGCCCTTGCAGTCCTGGCCAAGTGCCCGGAACTTCGTCTAATCGACATTTTTCTGACCATCGGGGGATGATGTCCTCATCCGCGAACGTGACCCAATAACCATCCCCACCGCTTGGCCGGGAGTAACCTGGTCATATTTGAACTATTGTAATAGACACAGGCCTATTTCTGGTCTCAGACGTGATCATTTGGCAAGTTGTGACTGGATTCCTTCTAAATTAACAGCATATTAATGAGTTCCTAACATCCGATGATGCGAAAACTTTTCGTTATTATACTTGATCGAATAAAAAAAAACATTTTTTTTATGTAACCTAATCCTTCAGCTCCAGTTACAATACATAAAAGGAATACGCAAAGGTTGTGTAACTGGCTGACTATTCTTTTCAATAAGAAGCAATCACTAATCACGAAAAACAAAAGGAATTAAATATCTACTTAAGATTTATATACTACACTCCAACTATTTAAAAAAAAAAAAGTACGAGCATTGCAATGAAAGTTATTTATTAAAATCTAATAGGCAGATCCCTTTGTATTACCTATATAAATATGATAATTCTTCTTCAGGTTGTCGCTTTGTGTTTAGTCACAAGTTTTAACGTTTCACTCGTTTATCTTTTAATCTTTTCCAAAAATACAGGTTATCGGGAACAGGTAATTATGGGAAATGCGTAAGCTTCGGTAACCATTTCATCGAGAAATTAACGATTCAACAAGTAAATATCGCCACCTCTACCTCGAAATGTTAGTTAAAACTTTTATTGCTTGATGAAATGATTACCAAAATCTACTCTTTACCCATAATTACGTTCTCTTTTCCATAATAAAGCTCACGATACCTTGTATTTTTGAAAAATATTAAAAACGAAATGAATAAACAGCTAAAACTTGTCGTAACTCCACTCAAAAAGACAACCTGTGGAACAGAAACCCTGATTATAAACAAGGAAATTAACTTCCATTATAATACGTTAATATAATTGCTACTTGTTCCATTTTGAAATAGAAATTTTATAGCATTAGAATTACCTGTAAATAATGAATACTTAAAAAATTAAAAATTATACAGTTGAATCCAAAAGAAAACCTCCAATTGAAAACAAAACCTCTAAATACGTATACAATTACTAAAACGCTTTTAGAGAGTGAAAAATAAGATCAGTTCATCGATTTGGATCAAGTCCAAAAATGTTAGACTAATATTTTATATCGGTTAACTGAAATAACTTATACTTTCGAATCCTTCTGGTACAATTCGAATTTTATACTTCGTAACAAATTTAAGTTTAAGACGGAGGCGAATGAAAGTACGTGATTGGTACAAAGCCCCTTGGCTGAGACTTCCGGGAGCCAAACAGGAAGTTATTGAAAATAAGTTTTATGTTAATTATATGGCCAAAGAAAAAGACACAGGTAATAAGAAGTTAATGTCTGCCGACGTTTTCGCTAACAATATAGGCCACCTTAATGACAGAGAGGCGCAGAGCCAAGCACCAGACTAAATAAAATACTTTTAATTTTGTATAAATTAAACATTTTTATTTGGTTTTACACCTCGTTATCTTGACAATCTTAAACTTAGGCAGAAACGTTGGTAATTTATTAAAAATAAAAAACTTAGTATTAATGTGCTACTAAAAGTGTTCATAGTAAGTAATAATTATATATTATAAAATTATTATTAAGTAAATAAACAAAATAAATTTATATTTTATTTAAAACTATAAAATATAAAAAAATCGTGTTTTGTTTGCATGAAACCTTGATAATATTTGTAGTATTGAAAAAAAAATGTAACATATATAGTCCAGGATCCATGGTCCATTTTTGCACTTGATTACTATCAAGCTGAATCTTCGTGAATAGCTTCGTTCGATGAGATGCTCAACTATTTCCTGTGCGAAAATTCTTGATTGTGGTAGCTAAGAGAGGTGCAAGGATAAAATATTTCAATTTGATGATTCTCAAAAATTTATTACTAACTGGGTTTTTTTTTTTTTGTTAAATCTCAAGATAATTATCTAAATTATTTGAAAAAATATTTGTCCTACAAAATGTATGGTTTGACCAAAGAGTCCCCTCCTTCCAACATGTATCAATTACGGGGTCATCAAAAATTATTACTAACCAGCTGATTTTTTGTTTTTTCATTTATATTGGAAGGAGGGGACTCTTTGATCAAACCATACATTTTGTAGCTAAAATATTTTTTCAAATAATTTAGATAATTATCTTGAGATTTAACAAAAAAAAACCCAGCTAGTAATAAATTGTTGAGAATCATCAAATCGACACATTTTATCCTTGCTACCTCTGTTAGCTACCACAACCGAGAATTTTCGCACAGGAAATTGGTGGGCATCTTATCGAAACGAAGCTATTCATGAAGATTCAGCTTGATAGTAATCAAGTGCAAAAATGGACCATGGATCCTGGACTAATATGTAACACTGATGATGAAGAAAACCGCAATATTTTTAATTTCGGACTCAGGTCAGCTGAAAGCGGCTTTTGTTGATTCAAATTTGACCAATTTAAAATGTAAACAGTTGTTAGATTTTTAAGGAGTAAGAACAAACAAAAAAATACTGCAAAACTAGCCTTAAACATTGATTTTTATTTATCACTATGAAAGTGTGTATAAATATAAAAATATATTCCAACATTAAAGTAAATTCCTTTTGACAGTAAGTGATTTATTAAACAAATTATTCCAGTTAAAAAATTAATTATTAAGTTAAGTAATCAAGTGATTAATATAAATGAAAATATACACAAAAGTTTCTGTTAAAGACTCAAATTTTATTTTTTAAACAAAGGTGCTAATGCCCCAGCAGTTATGCTAAAATTAAAATAACTACACTAAAATTAAGTATAAAGGTTTAACTTTGTTATGATTAAATTGCTATAGTTTTTAAACAATTCTTAAAATAAGTATTTATGAAAACATTTTCAGTATTTGTCATCTTGTTTTCTAGATGCCTTTTTGTGTTTGAATTACAAGAAGATTTAAGACAAATATGGATATTTATAAAGAAGACAAAAATATAATTTTATCTTTCTGAGTAAATAAAAGTGGGAGTTCAACAAACGCTAACAATAAAGTGCTGTTTCCTCTTTCTTATACAGGATAATTTCCTGCTGATAATTTTTGAATTTCCCATAAATGTAAAAATAACTATAATTACAATAAAGATGTTATTACATTATTTATAAAAAATATGTTATAAGAGATAAGAATAGTTTAAACCAACAAATGTTTTTGTTTCATTTAGCTATTTATTTTTCCATTAGATAATTAAGATTTACAAACCTTATCAGGCTTTCACTTTGGACTAGAGGGCGTTCTGGTAAGCAGATATAACCTGGCCTTAGGTTTGTTCTTGACTTTTTAGTGCAGTAAGGAAATTGGAGGGTTTATTTCTTTGTTTTAGTTTTGTCAAAAGTTAGTTTGACTGGTATGTTATACTTTAAAATTTGATGTACATTTAAGAATTATATTTACATAGTTTTAATCAAATATACTATTTTTTATGTTCTGATTCTTAATTTAAATATTATTTTCAACCTACTGTTCCCTCTAAAAGTTCTGTAAAACAGTTACATGATATTCTAAGCATTAAATCTTCTAAATGTTTAATAAAAAAGTTCCTGTTTTGTATAGATTATCAGGTACTGTTTGTTTAAACACAAAGCAATTGGGATCATGTAATTTGGTTTTTAAAACTCTGTGCAAGGATTGTAGATTCAAATGATTTTAATTTAAAATATTTGTATGGTCTGTATAGGTTCCGTTTGGACCTGAATTAAGATTATTTCTTAAATTTCATGCTGACAGTTGTCTTGGTTAGATAATGTTTAATAGTTTCTCTAAAGTTACAAAAACCAAAACAAAAAAAAAACTGAGATGACCCTCTGCATTTGTAATATAGGTCATGTGTATAAATATCTATTTTTTTCAAAGTAAACTTTCATTGTCTTAAAACTAATGCCAATGTAGTTTACCTTGAAGGTCCAATAATTACCGAATTCCTTTTAGGACCTAATTCCAAATTTTGAAATTCTTCTCAACTTAAATTATTTTAGCTCATGAACAATTTTTTAAAAATATTCATACCCTATGTAATACTAGGGTAAGTAAGTAATACATTATTTTAAAAATAATTTTGTTATCGTATATCATATTTTTCCTTGATCGTTTGAATGTAATTTGTATTTATTAGTTTATAACCAATAAATAAAAAATAAACTGATGTATAAAAAATAAAATATTTTGTTAGTAGTGTAATGATTAGGTAGTTTATTTTTTAAAATTTGAAAATAAGAAATTATTTCAGTTAGCTAGATAAAAAATTAAATGGCTGTTGCACTGACGTCATCTTTCTTAAATACTTGTTTTTACTTGACAAATATAGTACTTATGAAAATAATAACAATTTAAATATTTATGGTTATTAATGTATGATAATAATAGAAATTAATGTCAACTTTGGTGAACATATGATTTTCATCATATTTATTAGTGATATCAAGCGTTATTTAATAATTATTTTTTACATTTATATATTTGCACTTTTATTAGGTTTGAAATAATTAATTGTGTTAAATCATTTTTTATTAACATTATTTATTATCTTTTTATTATTACTTTTTAAAATCTTTTTTAATTATTCAAATACTCATTAATATGCTAAAGGAATACCATTTCAAATATTCGTAAACATGCTCTGTGAATCTCATTTCTTTGTTTCATTTTTTCTGTGTTTACATTTTCTATCATTATTGAAATGCATTCATGTGTTTATGAATCCCCAATGGTTTCTATATTTAGAAACCTTTGGAAGGCTGTTTTATCTTAATTATCTTTAAAATTTCAGAGTAATCAGTCTTAGCTACAAAAGACTTGCCTTTGTGTTTGATAAAAAACATGTCTGTGACAATATTATTATTTTCCATCCAATGCCCAATTTATTTTTTTATTTTGCTTTTGTTCTATTTATTCATATGCATTGTACCTATTATAGTGTTTACCGAACTTTTTAGATAGCAATGATTGCTGATGATAGTCGCCTAAACCTTGCCCATCAGAATCTGCGAAATGTTCCGAAAACATTGATTAACAGTTTTCAAGAAGTTGTGAAAATTATTGACGTTAGTAACAATAATATTAGGTAGGTGTTATTAGCAATATTAGCCTTTTATTTATACTTTTTTAAGCTTGTAGATTTAATTAAAAATACCCATTAAATTATATTTGAGCCTTGTATTATGCAATGTTTTAAAAAAAATTGTGATTGCTAGTTCATTTATTGCAAATATTGTTTTAAGATAAAGTTATTTTTAAGTTGTAATAAATTATTCTTGAATTGATACTGTTTTCTTTGAATTGGATAGTTTTAATTTTTAAAATTATTCTAGATTTTGCTCTAATCTTGTTTTTTACTTGGTATTCTGTCTTTGTGATATAAAAAAACGGTTATTTTTTAAATTAACACTTTTTTATTAACCTAATTAATAAAAAATAGATAACATATGTAACAGTACTTTATCAACTGTTATGTAATAGAAATTAATAAATAGAATATATGGAAATTAATTTACCAAAAGAAAGCTTAGTTTGTTTACTAATAATTAAGAGGGTACTTTTCCGTTAGCCGGGCGCAAGCGAAAAATCACCAAATAATGTTGAATCCCGGCGAATATCTTACAATTTTAAGGGGAATATTCGTTTGGGGGCCATGTGTTCTATTCTCGGAATTCATTCAAAATAATGCACGTCTTCCTTTTTTTCTTCAGTCTTTATTAATACCTAAAACATATGTATTTTTTATTAATACATAAAACATATATATACATATATATATATATATATATATATATATATATATATATATATATATATATATATATATATATATATATATATATATATATAATTTGAAGAGAATGGTATATAGGCAAAGAATACAGCATGCGATCAGAATTATGGAATGAAACAGTCTTTTTGTGACGGAGTACGTTGGAGGTGCAATCTTCCATCATGCAGCACGAACAAGAGCACTAGCAGCCTCTTTGAGATTTTTTTATGTCTGGAGGGAATAGATGACATCAGTCAAATGGTGTAAAAAACAACTGGATATGAATCATAATACAGTTGTCGATTGGAACACCTACTGAAGAGATGTTTGTGTAGAAGTATTAGCAGCACTTATGAAAAAAAAAAATAGTTGAGATAGACGAGAGCTTACATTTCATGATTCTGATCGCATGCTGCATTCTTTGCCAATAAACCTTTCTCTTGAAAATAAGAGACTGCGTCTTTTTCAGTTTTAGTATTTAAGGAGAGCATTCCAATGTCCTTTAATTTGGGTGATAGATAAATTTATTTGAAAAGAACTTTTCTGATATAATAAAAAAAAATAGAGAATTAGGCAAGAATTTTTTTAGGGCTTCTTTTTTTTATTCACCTCTGGAATTGTCACAACTTAAAATATTTTTCTGGGTTGCCTATGGTTGTTCCATGGATGTAATTTTATGAAGAACTTAGTGAGATGTGGTTATGAGGAATAACACATAATAAGAACACTATTAAGTAGAAGTTATTTCTTATTATTTATGAGTAGATAATTAATTAATTATTTACTTGAAAAGTCTAATGTAACTGCAGTCTCCAAAATGAAAGTGATGAGTTAAAACTACTACAAATTTCTTGGTTTGTAAAATATAGCTTTTTTCAGTGAATTTCATAATTTTTTCAACCAAATTCATAATTTTTCCAACCTATTTCATAATTTTTTCAACCAATTTCATAATTTTACCAATCAAATTCATAATTTTTTCAACCAATTTCATAATTTGGAAGATATTGCGGTGTAATTGTCAGGAAATCAGATATTGGTTGAAAAAGTTATGAAATTGGTTGAAAAAATTATGAAATTGGTTGAAAAAATTATCAAATTCACTGAAAAAAGCTGTATTAGGTTTAAACATGTTAAATTGTCTCAAAACACACCCTGTTTTTTCAATAATTGTGCAAGTATAAATTTAAAAACTATGAACTTAAAATTCATAATGATATTAACGTTATTAATTTTATTTCAGTGATGTATCCTTTTTGAGATCCTTCAAGAACTTGACTTCTATAATACTTGATCATAACAACATCACAAATGAAGCTGTCTTCCCTTATCTTCCAAGTGTTAGTATCTTATGGTTGAATTATAATCAAATCGCAACATATTCTGATTTTATTAAACACCTCCGTTCAAGATTTCCTCATTTAAAGCAATTAAGTCTCATGGGTAACCCGGGAATCCCTCAGTGCCGAGAAGAAACATATTATGATTATCTTCGGTACAGGTTGTATGTTATCTCTTGTTTTGAAGATTTGGAATACCTAGATGACAGAACTGTTAGTGAACATGAGAAAGAAGAGGCACAAAGGTTGTTCGGAACACCAATATTTGAAAAATATGTCTCAAAATCCATACCTAAAGTTTTTCAGGGCACTATAAATAGAGTTCGACAGTTTATCACACCATCTACCGAAGAAAGGCCTTACTTGATTTAGTTATTAAATCTTATTAAATTTTTAGGTATTTTTCCATCCTGCAAGGTATTAATTTATTTATAATAGCTCTTTCTGCATACTTGCAGAATTATATTGAATTTAAATATTGTGATAAGGGAAACATGTAGAACCATGATGTTTAATGCAATAATGTCAATTCTTTATTAACATTATTACTATATTCAGTATGTATAAATATATGTATATAAATAATTGATTAAAAAATGTATGCTTCATTGCTAACTATATTTAACAGTAGGAACATATTCCTAATATTTTATTAATTTTCGTTATCTAATTTTTATTTTTCAAATGCTTTTTTAAATCGGTTTAAAAGTTTTAAGTTTATTTCTAAATGAAAAATAAGGAAAAAAGAACTGTGCACCAGTTTAAAATATAAGTGCATATATATTATTACTTTAACTTAAGTTAGTTGCATTTATCTGTATATTTAAATTATGTATATTTCTTTGTATAATATCATCCGTGGTTTTCCGTCATGGATTTTTGGTTTAACCAGTTCTTTGTACATTCCATGTTAATGATCTAGATTTGATGTATGAATTTTGTTAAGGTTTACGTAACCTAAACAAATTTCAAAATTCATTAGCAAACCGAGGTTGGTTTGACTGAATTTGCAGCCTAAAATAGATTGTAAATATCTATAGTACTGCCTATTCCATTATGTGATTTATGTGTCTTAAAAATTTCACACGATCACTGACTTGACCATTTTTGGTTTATAATTTTTTTTTCTATATATACAAATTAAATTTATAATTGTAAACAAATATACTACATTATTATTCTGTATCAGTTGAAATATGTTTTTTTTTAATCACAGTACAAGTGATGTTAAAGGTACTGCTATTAATTACATGTGTGTAATTAGTTTTAAATAGTTCCTAAAGAAATTGTTTTCAACTTTTGTTATAAGATGTATATTGTATGTTATAGAAATGTATCATCTGTTATTTTTTTTATACATTCAAAATTAGTTTTGTTTTCTATTGCTAAGAAAAAATATAAGTATTCTATTTTTGGGTAGTTAATTTCAATGAAAGTATTAGTTACAACACTCCCTATTTTTCTATATTTAATGGCATTTTTTTAAAGCCAATAACATTTTTACCTTCTGAAATTTATAAATTGGATTATATTAATGGTTTTAATGGGGCAAATCCCTTTCTTTTTTATTATTATTATACTCATATTATCGAGAAAGATGCAGGTAGCATTGTTGGATCCAGAGCTTGGAGGACCTTGGCACAGGACAGAGAAGAGTAGAGGCGGCGCCTTGATGCGGCCAAGACCCGTACTGGGTTGTAGAGCCAGTGTTGATTGATTGATTGATACTCACAGTATAACATTGTGTTGATTACCAAAGGTCTTAAATTTTCATTGTCGCAATATATGGCAATCTGATTAGAATCCCATCCTTCACAGTTGAGGCCATTCTGCCATCACTATTTTGTAAAATCTATTAGTATTTCATCCAGAATGCCTCACCTGCATCTGCAAGTCTGCAAACAAATGCTTTTCTCTAAATTGGTTAACAGTACTTTCTGATAGATTTGTTTATTGGGTGTGATCAAAACAGTATAAAAATAAGTTCAAACAGCTCAAAATGGCTGAATAAGAAAGTCTGTAAATGGGAGAAATTAATTTATCCGAACGGTGCCTTGGGAAGTTCATGATAAGGTGGCTTCTCCGATTTATGTTTTGAGCTTTTCAAACACATTAATTTCCAGATTGAAAGGAAAAGCAATCCTATGGACTTAAATAAAAATAATGGTATTGATTCCGGGTGAATTTTGTTTTCCTGAAGATTTAGGAAAAAGTGATTTACCTCATTTTTCCACTGTAGTTTTCATATATTATTACCATAGTAATGATTTGATACTATGTAAATAAAGTATTTATTTTACTTTTTTTGTTTTGCATCAGTAAGTAAAATTAGTACCACCAACATATATTAATTATTAATTGCATCAGTAAGTAAAATTAGTACCACCAACAGAATATATAAATTAGGATGTCATATTTACTTATACCCTTGAAGCATTTGAATATTTAAAATTCAGAAAACCATCATTTATATTAAAGTTGGTCTTTATAACTTATCACAACAAATCAAGGTGTCACCCATGGTACAGTGGTTAGTATAACAACCTACTATACCCAAAATCCTGGTAAAATGGGGTCCCAAACCTGTGCAGTGTCAGGTACTAATTAATGATCCCTATACTAAATATACCTGAATAGGCAAAATTTGGGGCTCCCATTTTAGCATTGCCCGAATAGCCATAGCAGCATTAAGTGATGTCGAATAAATAAGCAAACTCCATCTGGCACTGTTTGGCAAATTAGATCATAACAAACAATAATCATAAGAATGATGGTCGACAATAATGATTTGTGGGCTTTTGGTGCTCTATTAAATCAATTTACTCAAATTTATTTAATTTTATTTATTTATTTCCTGTTCCTTGCAACAAATAGTGTGCTCTATTTTAAGTAGTTAGGTCCTCCAGATGTTTCACATGATCCTCAAAGTTGCTTCTCATTGACCTCAAAACTGAATTCTCATTATTTGTATGGTATATACAATTTTTCAAAGCCCTTTCTCAGAAAACTCATTTCAGCATTATGCTATATTCGATGTTAAATACTCTTTTAAGGTTCCACAGCTACTATTTATACTCACAGTCTCAATTCAAGCCCTGAGGAAGCCAGCAGCATGTCTGGTTAAATGTTGGCGAGAAATTTAGATGCACGGTCGAAACCAGAAGAAACCACTAAAACCTTTTGTATATATTCGATGTTATTCTATCTTTGATGTATGTTTTGTGTTCTAACTGAAATTGGTTAGTTTAAAGTTTGGTGTAAGAAGGTTAAAGGTCGATTTACGGAACTCCTTGATTTATCCTAATTTATTCACATCAAACAATGGCTGCAACTGACTGACTATTCACATATTTTGTTAAAGTACCTACTTTATCAATTTTAATGTGATGAGACCGAATAACAAAAAAACCCTGGCCGGTGAGTCTGATCTCAGCCAAATAGTCTCTTTGCATTATCATAGGCTCAGTAACTATACAGTCCTTACCATGTACTGAAACCAAGACCCTTAATGGATAGAACAGGCTTTTTAAAATTATTTGATCATTGTTTATAGATTTATAGATTTAACAGTGAGACAGGAGGTTACCAAATTATTCTTACTGATTAAAAGTTAAGATTTATTTTTTATTCTATCCAGAGAATACAAATCATCCATCATTGACTAGATTTGATGAATAGATACTTCTGAGTTGATTATTATTAGTTGCCCTAATGCACTCAGTCATCTTGGTCTAATTGATAAAATTGGTAGAATGGATTGATCAGTCCTTTATTGTCAATGTTGTGTTAAATGTTATTTTGAACTTCTGAAAATACTCTTAGGCAGTTAGTGAAAGGATAAACTGATTCTGGTAATGGTTGGAGAATTGGTTCTGAAGCGGGTGGGTATTTGGTCCTTTTAGCAAATCCGGCTGCTCAATACTAACCATGATCAATTTTTTAAGATTAATCTTATAGGGCATCACACAATAAATATTAACTCCGACATGTGGGAGTCTGTTATCGTTAATATAGGCAATGGTTTTATTACTAGGGATTTACTGATCCCTCGTCAGTTATCAGAGGTGAGAATTTTTTAGTAACATAAATTATAGATTTTATTTTTTAAATACCAGTTTTTAATTTTCTTTATAAGATATTTCTTATATACTGGACTAATCTTCTTGATCTATATAATTTAATAATGAAGAAAAAACCTTATTCCAGTCAAAAATTGTTATTAAAAATTAACAAATGATTAAAAAACGTTTCGACACTTCCTTGTCATTTTCAATTTAAGTAGTTCTTCATACAACTATCCTTTAAAATTTACAAGTCCAATCATTACTTGAGGTCAAACGATTTAAAAGTCAAATATTTATAAATCCTGGAACTTAACTTTCTTCCATGGTCAAATATATTTAAGTTGTATGAAGAACTACTTAAATTGAAAATGACAAGGAAGTGTCGAAACGTTTTTTAATCATTTGTTAATTTTTAATAACAATTTTTGACTGGAATAAGGTTTTTTCTTCATTATTGCAGTTTTTTTTAAATTAAGATTTATAGGAGTTTGAAACTTATTACAAATTTAAATGTAGTGATGGAGCTTAGTAGCTGTGTTATTGATTTCTTTATTTTAGTCCTTGTACAGACTGAGCTTTTTTCATAACAAAGTCTTACTTTTTATAACAATAAAAATAAAAAATAATAAAAATAAAGTTTTACTTTTTATAACAAAGTCTAACAAAATGGATTTTCTTTGAATTGAATGCTTTCAATGAAATGTTTATGTCTCTGTGTGCCATGTTATTGCTGTTTTTGTGAGAGTAGATGCTGGACCAACTATGCTTTCATTTGTTTGAGGATAACTTTGGTGATCCCTAGAATTGATTTTAGACTTGGGCCTTTTAGTCCTATCTATCTCTTGTATTGATCATATTTCTAGATTCTGGTTAAGGTTGACATTAAGATACACTATGCTATTTGCTGGCTCTTATTTCTGCTCTTTAATCCTTGTTCATTTAGGGAAGTCCTGATATATATTCAGACTAAGCTTGGAGGAGACATGGTGTGTTGCCATACAAAACTACCCTAGCCAGAGTTAGAGGGTGCAGCTTTATTTTATAAGTCAGTTGTATTACAATAATCAGATTTGAAATGGCACTGTCTCTGACTTGGGAATCCAAGGTAAGGTCTTAACATGTTTGGTCTTAATGGGACTCAGATGTAGATTGATTTTATTATTGTTCTTACTTATGTATTTTTTATGTGAAAGTGTATGTTGCTGATAAGGCTTTCTATATTTTTCAGTTTTCCTTCACCATATCTTTTACATGTTTTTAAAACAGATAAAACTAGTTTATGGGTTAGTTGTGGATTTCCTGTATATCCTCTGTTTCATCTTTTCTTATGGGTTGTCTATTATTTAAAATTTAACAATCTTATCTTTAATATTGTCCTTATCTATTCAGATTATTTGTAATAATTAACATTAACGATAAGCATTTATTTCATTTATATTAAGAATATATTGTTTTTTAGGTCAGAAAGGATTCAATTTTTCCTTTTATGAAATTTTTGATTTTGGTGGGAACATAGAAATCATATGCAATTTATAAAAATATATTTCGTATAAAAATATTTACAATGCACAGTTAAGTAAAAAACAAAGGTAAAAAAACTATACACCTATAATAATTACGTTTGGAATCCTCTGGGGATCCTAAAATTAAGAATAAATTTATAACATTGGTATCGTTTGTTCAATAAATAAAGATACATAACCTATATGGCAAAATTAAAATATTAAATTGACTATGAATTGTATAAAAAAGAAGTGAGTGGTAACTAGGCTTATAAGGTAAAAAATTAGTTTACAATAAGTGAATATACAAAACTTGACAATTTACATTTGAGGAATCTTGTTGATGACTATTGACTGAGGTCAAATAATTTTCAAGTTAGCATTTACTTCATTATTTTTTACCAAAAAATGTATCATACTCTGGTATGCTTGGAGAAATATGCGAGTGTAAGTCTTCCTTCCAGTAGCTGAGGTCAAGTACTGGGATGGATTGTGTATCTTGGCAGGATACAAGTCTGTTCCTGTAATGGCGAAAAGTATATATAATTCATCAGTATTAAATATTATATTTACCTTATTCTCTTTAGATTGTAAGATACTTACTTTTCTGAAATGACTCTAAAACCTTCTGGCTGCATAGTTTGAATATGATCACCATTGTCACAAAGAAGCCTCGAAACTGTAGCTTTTCTAATTTCTCTCAGTTGTTCTATAAGCATCACACATTAGTCAATGTTAAAATTTTTAAGTTATTCATTAATAATATAAATTATCATTATTACAAATAATATAAGTTATCATTATTACAAAATATGACAGACTAAACTAAATTATGAGTATATAAAAAACTATCCAATTTATGTTTAAAAAATTATATTATTTAGACAAAACAAAAATCTCTAGAGTTAATAAATCCGAGCTTATTTGATACGTGCTGAGATCAATTATTCACTCAGTTATGATGTGTGTTATATTTTGTTTCCCAGCCAGTTATAAAATGCTTCAATCACAATTTGTTATTTGATTTAAAAGGAAAAAAAGTGCTGAATGTTTTAGAATTTTAGAATTATCATAAAAACAAAGAAAAGTTATAAATATTAGAAGTTTAGAGGAAAAAATAGAATAAAAAAAAGGATATATTTGAGACAGTATGCATAATAACTAAATGAGCTGAAATATCCCCTGTTTTCTAATGAATCCCACTGTACTATTGATATGTTGCTCATTATAGCTTTAAGTGCTACAGAGCTTAATACACAGACACTTATATTATATTATATGACCAGCTATGAGAACCATTTTACATATTGGAATTTTCTTTTTTCTGAAACTGATGAAGCGACATTGTTATTTCAGGTTTGTCTTTGTTTTCAGCTATTCCAGATTTTTGAATTCGGCCCCATTTTGTTATTAATTTGAGGTCAAAGACTTTAACTAAATAGGATTTCGTATGCTCATAGTATGATAATTATGACTTTTAATGCGAGGTCTATGAAATCCGTTTTTTAGTTTTTTCACCTAGTTCTTGAGCAGTTTTTCACTCAGTTTATACTTTCAAATATTATCATAATTTATAATTTGTAGTTGATCTAGATTTTCATAGATTTGAATATGTTTTATAAAGCTACTATTAAATTGTTATAATTTCACCTGGAGTAAATGCTCCATAATGATCTCCTCTTTCGTAGAAGAACCTATCTCCAACTCTTGTTCTGTAGAATTGTTCAGTCATAATACATAAGAATGTTGGCCCAGTAAGTGTATCTTTAATGTGAGCTTCAATGGATGCACCAACGACAAGATCAACATCATCTGGATGTTGGTAAAGGACTGAGAGTTTTTGGACATTCTAGAAACAATCAGAATAAAATTAGATTGTAGAAAAAAAATATATATATATATAATCGTATAATATATGTTAAAAAATATTTTACAAGTAAAAAAAAGTAATTAAATTCTAATTCTTTAGAGAGTAAGTTGATTAGATAGATTTTATAATCCATGATTATTAAATAAAGAGAATATTTTAATTATTATTTAGTCTAATGAAGTATTTATTATATAGTTAATATTTAGTAAAATTTTTATAGTTTGATGCAATTTAATTGGTTGGTATTTTAAAAACTTTAAAAAAGTTATATCTGAAGTTAAGGTACCCTAATTTCAGCAATTTACAGATATTATTTGGAAAAATGCTCTTGAATTTGAAAAATTATCAAGAAGAAAGATAAATCTAGAAGAGCCAGCAAGATAGGAGGTCTAACATGAAGTATTATTTAAATATTTGATATTGACATTTTCAAACAATTATAAATTAATTTAAATTTTACATGCCAGGTCTATAGGTTTATTCTTGAAATGTTTTTTTCTCCTTGCAAAACAATTTTCTAACATTTGAAATAAATATTAATAAAAAAATCATAATAAATATATAAATGAAAACATATACATAGATATTAATTATTTATCAACTAAAAATAGATAGTCTTACTTCAGGATTGATAAAATCTTTGAAATCTTCCCAATGTTTAGCTCTTGGGAGCCCGCAGAATTCTCTGTAATCGTTGTATGATGCAAGACCATGATCTCTTCCTCTCTGGATATCAATAGCTCTAAGATCTCTTCCGAATGGCTTACCATTTCTGAACAAGTAGTCTGTAATCTGAATAACCATAATAGCATAAATTGATTTATACATACATTTATTTTTTAATAAATTATATATACAAGTATAGACACCCATAATATATTTAAGAGGATTTATGAAGTTGTAATTGTTCAATTAATCCCTAATTAATAAATTTAAGGATGCATTTGTGTATAAAATTTATGAATTTGCTACTTATAGGAAATATAGAAATAGGAATTATCTTTATTATTCATTCAAATACTTATTCAAAACATGTTTCGAGTAATTTTAATATAGTAAAATTGCTTTAAAAAAAAATTCCAAAAATTACCTCGCTGGTTAGGAATGGATCAACTTCTTCCTGATTTTGTGTCGACAAACCTCTAGTCAATTTATCCATATTGTCACCTTCTTCAATAACTCCTGGTCGGTTGAAGAAATCACTTAGTCTAAGAGCACCATAAACTTCTCTCCTTTCTCCAATAAGGCTAGAATAAATTTTGGTCATTCAGTTATTTTAATTGGAATATATTTTCTTAATGCTTGGTTTTATACGTTTGAAAAAAAAATTGTTAACTATTAAATTATAGTTTTTAATAGAAATGAGAGATAATGATAAAGAAAGTTTTAATCTCTAGTTACAAGTTAGAAAATGATAGAAGGAATCTTATCCTCTATGTATTTGTTTAATTAAAAACAAAACCTGTACCACTACAACCCATGAACGGGTCTGGGGTTCTGTTACATAGTAGAGACTGTACTGTTTCATGGACAACAGTTCTGTAGGGAGGTGATATGTCCTAGATCACGTTCAAACACCAGATTTTCCCCTCTTATTTTGGGTACCCAATTTTTATAACATTTAATAGATACTGGGTGAGCCCCAGGAGGGTCCTAGATCCCATATGATCCATCTTCAGGTGCAAACAGACTAAATAAAAGTCTTGCTTTCAGTGGGATTTGAACCAGGATTTCTGGCATGGCAACTCAGTGCTTTACCACTGAGCCACTCCGCTCCCCTTTGTTTAATTAAACTTTATTATTAACAATTTTATTATTTTATTTAGTGGTGTTTCAGCCCTACATTAAACAATTATTTACCAACTTCAAATATGGTGCAGTTGACATATGTTATTCAAAATGCTGTCACTGATCAGAAGACACTTAAACTGACTTTGAAAAAACAAATGCTCAGAACTATGAAAAGCACTGAATTTGGTGATATGTTAGAATATTTATATTATATTTATACTGGCCAAAATGGAGTTTGAAAATGAACAATAATTTTGTGAATTAGAGTCAAATAGTAAGAGATAAAATGACAAATTTTTAAAAAGTAAAAAAAATAAAAAAGGGGTTCTAACATTCCTAAACCAATATTGATCAATATAATAAATCAAAGGATAATTAGACTTAATAAAATGAGCAATCATGATAAAGTTGCTTATCACAAATAAAAGAAATTCCAAGTTAAACAAAAGACAAATTCAATTCAAGTTTCTATGTTATATCTTATGTTATCTAAAATAAGACTGACAGATAAGTAGGCCATATATGTTTTAATTTAATGATTAATTATACTTAAGTATGATGGCTTGTGATAAAATATTTAATTTAACTCACTGTAATTGTCCTTGAATTGCAGAGTGGAAGTATCTGAATGCAGCAGTTGCGTGGTCATTAAGAACACTTGGATCTACATCTTCTCTATAATCATTGACATAGCCATCAGTCTTATAGAGGACTCCGTGTTTAACCATGTTATTCGTTCCTGAAAAATTATAATGTACGTATTTTAATGTTTTAAAAATGCAAATAACAAGTTATTTTACACTTGTAGTTTAATCATTTTGGTTTAGAGGAGGATAAATCTTTATAAGAAAAAAAAAAATGAAATTTTGAATTAAAAAAATTGGAATATTGCATAAATTAGAAAAAAAAGTAGTTAACAAATGGGCAGTTGAAATGGATTTATTTTATTATTATGTATGCATATATTTTAACATTCGATTTTATAATTCTATTTAATGGTTGATAAAAAATTACCCCTATTTTATAAAAAAAATTGTTTCCCATGTAATGAGTAATTTATGAGTGTTTTTTTTCTACCCCAACAATAAAAATACAGATTTAGCTTTTATAAACTCTTTTCTTAGGATGATAAAACTCATGGAATAATTTTTATTTACAAAAGTATAATTTCATATTTTTGTTTTATTTGTGCTAGACTTAATCAAAATATTATATAACTTTGAAATGAATTTTTCATGAAATTCTTAAATTAGCGTTCATACTACTTGGCTTATCGAAAAAATAAAATAAACAATGATTTTTCTATGTAAATGGATGCATTAGGGAATAACATGAAGAATAAACCTGAAGCTAATAATTATTGTTCATTTAGTATACTGTGAACCATTTAAAGCCAAGATATTTTTTGTTAATATTTTTTTAATAATCATCAACTTATCGTTAATGAGTTGATACTTATTTATTTATAATTATCAAGGTATTAATGTTTACAAAAGCTTACCAATAAAGATCGGAAGCCATTCAGCATAATTGATGTGTTGGTATTCAGCAATAAGAATCCTTCTGGCCTCTTGGAATATTCTCTCATCATCCCAGTGAGGATTAAGATGCTGAAGAATGTCAGCAATTCTGTTGTGTTCCCTAAGGAGAATGATTTGAATGACAGTCAACTGTGGGTTTTGGTTGGCCCTCACATCACCTGTTTTATAAATAATAAAATAATTCGTTAGAAAAACTTATATTCACTAAATCTATAAAACAGTTGTACAGTCAGTATAATACATGTGTACAGTCATTAATAATAGCATTATTAATCAAAAATACTGTAATTGAATAATTACATTTAGAATTTTGAGGTTCTTTGAAAAATTTCAGTTCCTCAGAAAATTTAAATTAAGGTATGAAATTTTTCCGTAAATGTTAAATACAAATTATACTGAATACTATTTTTACAAGTGATATACTAATTTGCATATTTTTACATAAAAATGGGTAAATAGGCAATAAATAAAGATATGTAATAATTACATTTAGATTCATTAATTTGCCCAAAAATATTATTTCTTTTTTTTTGATATTAAAGTTTTAAGTTTCTGAAAAAAGTATTAATTTATTTATTTATTAAAATTTACCACAGTATGAAAAAAATAGCTATAAATAAGTTAACTAATTACAGTAAACAAGGGATGCGTTTAAATGAGCTAAATTTAACTACTTTAAAATATAAAACAATTTTAATTTGGGAGTAAGGAATACATTGGTAGCTGTAAAGAAAAAAAATTTTTTTTGGATGGAATACTTATGTTAATTAATATTCTGCTACTGAACTAAGGAACTCTCTAATTAAAAAAATATATAGGGCGTAATATTACCCTTTAAATTGATAAAATCTCTAGTATTAGCCACTACTTAACCGTCAAGAGAGAAGCAAAGTTTAATTAAATCATTATTATTCATTTGATCTGTTAATCTGGATTGATACTGTAAAAGAATGCTAACATAAAATTGTATCAGGTTAAAAGGAAAATTAAAATACGAGTCCTGAAGGGCTGTATGGAATCCACTAAATATTGAATAAAGAAACTAAATATTTAAATATATCACCAAATCTGTAGCATGGTTCATCATCATCTTGAGTTTCACAGGTAGCACTCTTGTTGACAGCTGGTGGTGGCCATTGCCTGCCGCCTCTGACTTCAACTACGAGTCTTCCACCAAAACCTTGTCTTAAGGCTGCAGCAGTTTCTGGAGTGGAGCCATATACGAGTGAGGCATCCATGTAATGACTTACAGTTACAATCTAAGGGAAAAAAAATCCGTTTGAATTATTATTTGATCAAAGAATTATTTATTTATAGCAAAAATTGATAAGATTTCCAGCAACCTCATCATACTGTTGTTTGTATATTTCTATCAATATAATTGTTGTTATATTTAAACTTTCTAACAAATGAAATGAATGGTCATGATATCCGTATTTTTCTCTGAAGCTAATAAAATACTTATTCATTGAAATGTAGTTGAGAGAGGTTTTATTCCAAAATGATTAATATAATATAAGCAATATAATAATATAAGGAATATAATATTTTTTAATTTAATTAGTAATTATTGAACAGTATATCTTACAAAATACGAATAAAGTATCTTAGTACCATTTGTTTTTGTTTTTTAAATTTATCTTATACCTGTTCGTGAGGTTGGGAATGAGGTGGTTTGCAACCAATGTCAGCATCTGTGGTACTCCTCACGAAGTTCATGCACATTTGACCATATTTGTGGAAAAGAGGATCATCTCCGGGAATCTCAATGGGGAAACAACTGGATGGGGCTTGTCCATAAGGAATTAGGAGTCTTCCATCTGGACTGCAGCACATTCCAGTAGCGTAGGGTTCTGAAATTCAATATAATTTTTGTAGTAAACAATACAATGCAGTATTTTTAATTAATTCTAGATTTAATTTTACATACTGATCAATAGTTATATATATATATATATATATATATATATATATATATATATATATATATATATATATATATTTATAATTTTTTCATTTACTATCAATTTTCTAATGATCTATTTAAATATATATAAGTATCTAATCAAAATAGATATTTATAAACAGATTATTTGTATTAATTTGCATATATTATCTCATTCACTTGCCTACCAATCAGAAAATAAGAAACTGTTTTATTATTTTAACCGTTGTACATGAAACAGTACAGTCTCTACCATGTACTGAACCCCAAACTCGTTCACGGGTCGTAGTGGTCACAGGATTTTTAAAAATTATTTTAATAGGAAATTTACTGATTGCTTGTTGTCTTAAACAGTTGTGGATGTAAAAAATAAATAAATAAAAAGAATGAAAAAATCTCTTAAATAAGGAGAACTGTTTATTGGTAAGCCAACGTTTTGATCCATTGCAGGTCTTGTTGAGGTCTAAATATACAAGACACTTCAACCTGGACCATTTTATTCCTTCTTTATTCTTGTATAATTAGCCCTGAAGAAGAAAAAAAGTTGTCTTTCCAATAAACAGTTCTCCCTATTTAAGAGAAATTTTCTAACCTCCACCTAGACTATTTTCTTCTTCATATATGTATATAATCAATGTATATACAATTCAAGATCAACTAATGTAATTCAAGATGTTGCCTTCTTAGTATACTAAACCGTAGAGGGTAATGATTTATTCATATTCCAGTAATTATTTAGTAGTCAAAGTTATATAAGTCGCTGAAACAGGCCGTTCAAAGAAATCTTGGTTGAAATAGATTCAAATAGAAATTATTGTATATGCAGGATGATTTTTCAATTGTATCAAAATACATTTCATTACACAGATGCCATCATGTATAAGCAGGGTAGTCTAGCGTCTATCTCATAGTTGTATAATACAGGCTGGCTTTTGCTCTGTATTTATGATAGTCATTTTTATATTTATGGAATAAACAAGACTAGAGAATATATATCAACGTCATTTAGGAATGCGTAGACGTCATGTATGAATTACGTAGAGGTAAGTCTTGCAGGGTACTTATGGAAGTATTACCGTGTCCTATGCGTTGCTCAATGGACTTACCTACTAAAGCAGTGCAGTAAAAGTGATTGACTGTTGGGCAAGGATAATTTTTTTTGTCGACATTCTGGATAAAAAAAAAATAAGAAAGTTCGCTTTAAAAACGACAACGACGTGCAATTAAAGTTTATTTTTTCAAATTACCAAGTTTGAATTTATTTTACATGTATCAATGTTTTGTATTTAAATGCTTTGCATGCAAAAACAATATTTAAAAAAATGATCGGAAATTACAGATGGATATAAGTTTAATACCAAGCAACTGTTAGTTGACGCTTTTCATGATCGTAAAATTCTTCACCAATTGAAATATTTTTGTTTTCTTTTTAATTTATTGGTAACAATACATCGTGAAGTGAAAAAATATTTTGATTTCCAATGTTCTAAGATTTTTTTATTAACAAAAAGGACCGAGCTTAAAGGTTACATATCGATCTTTATTTTTTTCAATCTATCAATGCTGTTGACACCATCTGGTGGAATGAGAAATGGATTTTACTTTTTTCACCAAGTGTCTATTGTCTTTAACCCTAAACTGGGTAATGTGCCACACGCGACACGTCTAATCCAATATTCAAGAGGCCCAACTTAGTTAAACATAAATTTTTAATTAAAAAAAAAAGTCTTCCAAGTTTAGGGTTAATATTATGAATAAGGAATAAAATTTCTTGCTTTAATCAACTGGCGCAGAACAATTTTTCATCAAGAAAATACCACTACACTAAAGAAATAAGAGTGGAATTAGAGTACAACAATGGAATACACTTTCAGGAGTATTTAAATTTTTTTTTTTACTAATACGTTAGACGAATACATTAGTTTTGAAGTATCAATATTCTAAAACCAGTTTGATGATACCTGTACCTACATTGATTCACATATATTTATTTTAATTTTCAATGAGATTTGATATATTTAACTTGAAATTTAAATCTATAATTAATTTCACCTCCTAAGTTCTAAACGCTGGGAGGTCTGCGATAGGATGTGTGTCAGTGGTAGAAGTCGAAGAACGGCAGACCCAGATTAGCGAACTAAGAAATTACCTAGAAGGCTCACGATTTGTTAAATTGGTTCACTAATGGAACAGTAGCTGAGTCCTTCCAAAAGGCCTGTAGTTAACCCAACACTTAACCGAGCGGCTCTTGACTCTTTTCGGTTACAAGATTGCGATTGCTGAAATCGTTTAACCATCTGTTAGCTTCACGATCAGAACTAGACGACTCTGATATCTCTGACCAAATATGATGGTACTTAATAACTTAAAAAAAAAAAGTACTCGAAGTTTAATCTACATATAAGGGAGAAAATGCCCCGAGTAGAGGTCAGATAACTTGTAGTTCTTCCTATTTAAGAGTATTTCTCTGACCTTGACCCGGACTTTTCTCTTCCTCTTATATATAAGGTCAACTAATAAATATATTTTATCGGTTTAAAATTAAAACTAATAATGTTTTTGTTTTTTTTTGACAGCCAGCTTGTTTGAAAATCATATATGAAAAACCGTAGAAAAGATATGGGTTCTGGGACACTTATACTTTAAAAAAATATATTTCAGTAGGTATTTTAATTTTTTTTTTTGCTTTTGCTTTTTTCGGAGTTTTTTGAGTAAGTATATACAACACAATTTATTCTTAATAATTCTGGTAGTCACAAACATTCGTCAGAAACGAGATTTTAAGATTAAAAATTTTCATTATTACAGTGATTAATTATTAAGATTGATTAGACAAAATAATCTATACATATACTATACCCCAGCGTTGCTCGGGTAATAAGGCGTATTTTGCCTACATAAATTGTATGTGTTAAGTATTTATTTATTTTTTTATCACGTACCGGCCACTAAGGACCACGCGAATATCATTGGTTAGGCTTCTTTGGGAGTCTTGATTTTCTTTCTTCCCATGTCAGCTAATATACTTTATTATATAGAAATTATAAAAATAAAAACAAAACCAGATATTTCTATATATACGAATTTATTATCTTGCACGTTAGATAATAGCACGGTATTAGGCAAGCAGCATCTTCGGTGAAACCCATCGATATTCCAACCCATTTACACAAAATCTCGACAAATTATATGCCTAAACCTTCCTGGTGAATCACTCTACCTATTGGTGAAAACCGCATGAAAATCCGTACAGTAGTTATTGAGTTTACCGCGAGCAAACGCGGCCGATTACTTTGTTTTATAATATGTATAGATAACGCTTTGTCCTGAATGATTGAAAGATCAACGCACAGCCTAAACCGCTTATCGTAGAGACCTGAAACTTGGAGGCCGTGTTCTTTGTATGATGTAGGCATCCGATAAGACAGGATTTTCCGAAATTCTAGTACTAAGGGGGTGAAAAAGGGGGGCAAAGTTTGTATGCTTACTCACGTGTTTCTTACTAGCAAAATATACAACTTTTCGCGGAACAAAACAAATCAAGTAACATAATTCACTTCTCGCTGCTGCCGTACGACAAGTGAAACTAATACTAAGTAATTTATACTAAGTAATCCTTTTCAATAACATTCCATACTAATCCTTTACTGACACGAACAACAGTAAACTTCTGTCCGTCCCGTTTGTTAATCAGTGTCAATGTACGTTTCACGGCTGTGCTGATTCGTCTGTGATGAAATTTGATATGGATAATCTCAAGCCTGGGGAAGGACATAGGCTACTTTTTATCAACACACCACACAGGCGAATTTTATATAAAACTGTAGCCTGATTGACTAACACATCCAGCGGTCAACGCGCAGCAGAAACCACTGAACATCATCTTGAAATTCGCAGATAGGTTCTTTGTATAGCTTTAATGAGCTCTAAGAAAGGAATTTGGACAATTCCACCCCCTAGGGTTTCCCCCTTAATATAATGGGGGTTCAATGATTGTATGGAATCCGTCAGCTTTGAAATTATCCATCTGAAATTTCGGATGTACGAGTAACATAGTTAAAAATAATTAAGTTATTTATTTAAAATGATCTGTCACGAAACTTTATGTGGCAGACCAAATTCCACGCGAGCGAAGCCCGTGGGCAATAACTAGTATAAAATAAACCAATACCAAACTGCATGAAAAGATCTTTGAATGTTTGATTCTTTATTAGTATTTATCTTTTCACATTTTCATTTTAAGTCAGACGTAACTTATTGATTTATGGACAGAAAAATTCTATAAGATTAGGGATTCAAATTTATTCTCGGCAATCTCAAAAAATCATTAAAAAAAAGAAATGAATTTTTCTTTTACTTTATGGTCTTTAAAGATCTTCAATTCACATGCTCATTTTTAATCTTTTCTATGATCTGAAATACTAGAAGACCCAAATATTTTGCTCAGAACATGAAATGACCAAATATTTTAAACAGTAATTACTTCCTTAAAAAGAATAAAAAAGCAACCGTTCCTTAAAATCGGTCCATACTCCAATCTATTATCTCCATTAATAAAGATATTCATTTTTATCTTTTTTAATTTTTTTTTTTTCCAAAACGAACCTTGAATTTATCTATTTGCTGAAACATTAACGAGCGGTATTTAAAAAAAAGACAAGATAATGTTTTTTAAAAATTAATCATTGTATTTAAGGATACATGGAGCTTGTCAATTAAATGAGATCTATAAAATCATATTTATTTTCTTATTACCTTTCTTACTATCTTAAACAGTTGAGATCGTAATAAAACCATTAAGACGTTATAGGTGCTCTATAAGATTTGGTTATTATTATTTTGTAATAACCTTTAACACTAATTGACTAATGACATCAATACTTTATTTTGTACATTTTGCATTTACAAAATAATTTTACATTTGTACATTTTAGAAAGAATCTCATCTGCTTTATGTTCATTTCGCATAAAGTAGGAAATAAAAGCTTCTGCTAATTTGGGTATTTAGATACTTTTAATAAAAGTGATGATGATAAAAATAAAAATAATGCTTTTCTCTCTAAAGGCTCGGTTACTGTTTTTTTTTTTTTTTGAGTAGTGATTAAATTAGTACCTTTCTCCATCTGAAGAGTTACAAAAGTGGACTTAAGAAAAAAACAATCGATTAAAAAAATCAAAACTTATTAAAGTCCTTCAAATAATATTAGCAGCAAACGAAAAAAAATAAATAAAAAATAATGTAATAGCTTTGTTTTACAGAAACACAGTAGCAATGGAAGGTACTTGTACTTCAATTTTATTTAAATATTTAAATTAATTTTTTTTTAAATTCCGGCTGTGGCAAATACATCTTTTGATCAAACAACAGCCAGGGACGGAGAGACCCTCCCAATTAGCCTTTATAAAGTGAGTACTGTACTCGTAATTGGGAGATAAACCTGGCGTGATGTGGAACATATCATTAGCCTACACAACTGTTGTCCTAGAAACCGTACAGTCTCTATCATCTACCGAAACCTTCATAGGTTGTAGTGGAATACATTTTTTTTTTAACTTGTTTAAAAAGCTAAATAGCAGCTGACTTAGCTCAAATAAAGAAACTTCAGTCGTCAACCACCTAAACGTTTTTTGCTTTTTTTAAATACCATTGAAAAGTTATTTCTTCGCCAATGTACTTTTAAGTTGGTACTTAAATTATCTACTTAAAAGTACTTGTAACTTACTTGTTTGTGTGGTTCCCATAGCCATGGACATGTCGTGTGTGATGATCTGTCCCCATTGCATAGAGATGAGAGTCCAAACTGGGTCTGGTACTGGGTTGTCAGGGAACATGACGATGCTCACGAGTCTAGCTCCTGGGAGGTTGCTACCGGTCACAGAGCTTGGTGGGGCGTGGATACCTAAAGGCCATTATCCATATTAATATATTCATATAAATTAATAAACCATATGCAAAAAATCAGTATTATATAATTGCATAAATAAAGTAATAATCCTAGAAAAGACACAATTCATTACACGGTTATCAGAATATTATAGGTAAATAAAAATGAGTAGAATGAAAGATTTTGAAGAAAATTTTAGGCCATAAATTCTCCAACGATAAATTAGTCCATACACGTAGTGTGGTCCTTCACAAAGCAACAGAAAGACTCTCGGACACGATGAGGAAAAAACCCCTTAATTTCTATGGATTTATCCTGTGAATCAATGCAGTTAGGTTAACGAAAAAAATATTTGATTGCCTTATAAACGAAAAAACTAAACCGAACTGGTTTAAGGATGTACAAAATGATATGACAGAACTCGGGGTAACTGAGGATGTTGCTTAGGGATGGAACTGCAAAGAGCATAGCACAGAGCTAACCAATCAACGTTTCGCCAAGTGGTCATCAGGACATGGACTAAAAAAAAATTCACATTACTGAAGATTAATTGGACATCTCAAATCAACAGTCCAAACACACATCAATTACAGACGTTCAATGAAATACTGTACATTGTTTTTTAATTGTAGTAAAATAAAAGTATTTTTAAATTGCACTAAAATTTAACCTAGGGAATACTTCACCAATTTAATGGTAAAAAGGTATGTAAGTCAAAAATTGTAATAAACTGAAATAAGTTTAATTGTTCGTGTTTGAAATAACAGGCAGATTAATTCGCTGTTTCTAAAACCAAGTTTTCTTCTCAGCTTCTACCTACTAATTTCAATATCACTAGATCAGCTAATCTCTGTCTAATTGACCAAATATCAAAACAGATTTAAGGCGAAAACTCGTAGGTTTGGTAATTCCTTAAGTCTAAAGTACAATATCCTCTACTAGTGGACACTAACAACCAAGCAAATACTCTTACTCTTACCCTCGCATGCCCTAAGTGATTCGTTAATGACTTACATACTTAACCTATTTTAGGCTATCCTCTATCCATCCAGAAACTCATTGCTCAATGCCTGTTGATACATCCTATAACTCTCACGACAGTTTGTAACTAGATGTACCAAATCAGTACAACGTTAATGCAGACCAGAGATAGTAATGTGCAATCAGACCCGGTGATACTTAAGCTTACAAAACATTGATTAATGGTTTAAACTGCTATTTGAGAATCTCAAGGCTTTCGATTTGATGAAAATTTCCGAATCATGTAGTACTAAAGAAAACATATATAAAGTATCAATTAGTGGGTTAAAAAATGTATATATAGCATTTCCAAGTCTATTTGAATCTTTTCCAAGTCAACTGTAACCTTTTACAAATCAAATGCTACCCTTTCCAAGTCACAAGCAACCCTTTCCAATTCAAATGTAACTCTTTCCAAAGCAAATCCAAAGTAACGCTTTACAACTCAATTGTCACCCTTTTTATTTCAATTGTAACCGTTTCCATTTCAATTGTCACCCTTGAAAATGTTTTGAAATTTTACCGTAATAGGGAATGGGCTAATTTAGGGCCTCAAAACTCGCCCGGATATAATCATTACAACTTGTTAGGACAAAAACGAGGGAAATAATTCAAAAAACAAATAGTTAATTTTTTGATTCTGAGGAAGTTTATTTAAAAAAAGTAAAAACGATGTAATCTGAACTTAACAACAGTATCTTCATAGCTTTGGTAATAAAATAATAAACGTAATAATATTCTTGTTTACAAAAAATTAAGGAAACAATTTAAAACAAAAAGCTGATTTTTTTTTCTCAAGAAGTAAATAATAATAAAAAAAAAGAAAAATGTAAACCGAATATCACATTTAAAAAAAGTGTTTATTACTAAAGAGGATGTAAAATAACACTGTTCGTTTAAAATTTCGTTAAATTTTCAATCCATTTTCAAGGGTGACAATTGAAATAAAAAGGGTGACAATTGAAATTAATAGGGTGACAATTGAGTCGTGAAGCGTTACATTTGCTTTGGAAAGGGTTTCAACTCATTTGGAAAGGGTTAAATTTGAATTGGAAAGGGTTGGTTGTGACTCGGAAAGGGTAGCATTTGATTTTTAAAAGGTTACAGTTGACTTGGAAAAGGTTCAAATATACTTGGAAACGCTATAGATGAATTAAAATGAGATATTTTAACTGAGGGTTTCAGGATCAAAAGCGGAATTCTATCAATTTTCTCTATCACAACAATTTGCCGCCTTATTTTTCCTGGCTTTAGTCCAATACTGAACCTGAAGTTTCGGGAGCATAAAGCGTTGCTTGACTAAACTAGCAAAAAATTGTGATTAAGTAAATTTTTGAAATTGGTATTTATCTGCTTTTGATCCTGAATGTCTCAATTGATCTACATTTCCATTTCGAGATATTTATATAAGAATATTAAAATGTTCCACACATAATGGAACAATCATGCTTGTTCTCACATAATTTCTACGCGGTTGATAAAACGACGAGTACCTCATTAAGTCTTGAATTGAAGTAATGATTCACTTGAATTTTCGTTTTCTCAAGTTACTTTTGTATATTTATGATAATCAAGTTCATACTAATTTTTAAAACGCTTTACTTACCGTCGGCGTATCTATGAGGGAGAAGCCTGGAGTATTTAGTGTTTGGTGTACCCAAACCAGGATTCTTAAGGTTGTTGCATGACCCGTCGATGGTACGGAACTTGCTGTGCTGGCAGGGCGCGTACAATGGTTGGCAGGTCGGAGGAGGGCTGGCAGCTGGAATGTGGCCTGGGTATGGCGAGATGCTGCACAGAAAGGTGAATAATAAATATAATTGAAAAATATTATTAGATAATATAAAAAAAAAATCTGTAACGGTGTATCTTAAGAATAATATCTGGTAAAAAGGGATAATTATTAAAATAAATAAACATAACAAATAATGCATTTTTTAAATAATAGGGTATTTTTTAAAGTAAAAGTATATATACGAATTACAAATAAAAGAGGAGAAAATAGCTGTACCGGTAGTGGTGGTCAGGATCTATAGTAATAGGGAAGCTAAAGAGGAAGAAGGAATATAATGTGATAAAATTGGGATAATATGGTTGAATAATGTGATAAAAACTTGGAAAAATTGCTGTAGAAATAGATCGTAATGAAGTTAACAGGAATGGGAGTTTACGTTACAAATGGTTAGGACAATAGACATGGTTTGTTTGATGTTAGTGTCATTTAACGCCACTTTATCCTGCTATGGCTAATCGGACGATACTACAGTGGGAACTCTAAATTTTTCCTATCCAGGTTTAATTAGGATAGGGATTTTAAACGAGTACCTGGCATCGTACCGACTCGGGACCCCAGTTTAACGTGCCTTCCGAAGAACGGCGTAACTAAGGATTTTTTACTCCCTTAAAAAATCCTAAATAGACATGGTTTAGACATAGAAGAGTACAGTGAGCAATTGACGACGCAGGAACATATCCTTACAATATCCTAGATAAAAACCATAAAAAGGGAAAATATAGGACAATGAAGAAACGAGCAAAGAAAAAATAAATATAATGGAGCTAAGTAGAACTAAATAAATAAAATAATAAATGTTTTAAGTTAAGATTAGAAAAATAATTTATATTTATTGCAATCCGACGGATTTGCTAAATTTTATATTAAAGGGTGGACGGAATTTCTCCTATATTACTATCCAAAATATTTTTTAATTCGAGATCAAAAACGATAATTAATACAATATATAGAAACTCAGCAATTAAACCTAAGGAAATTTTTATATTATCAACCTTGTGGCTTGTAAAATATTAGCAGAATGCTTGCTTTTTCGAAAAGTAAGTCCCAGTTAGTTAAGTGGTTTCCAGTTTCTTTAAAAAGGAAACTTTTTTTAAACAAATGGACTGAAGGTGGGGGTTTTCATTTTAGACTCTTTGATAACCCAGGAATAGTATTTCACTCCTGATTTAAAAAAAAAATTACCAAGCTAAAATATTTAACTTATATATTTTTCATATATACTTTTTTGAATTTACACACAGATAGATGCATCATGTATATCGTAGTTTAGAGTTAATTGACAAGCAAAAATTTACCTCGATGATTTTTCCTTTTCACCAATTAATAAACATAACGAACTTTCTTTTTTAGTTAATATGTTTTTTTAATCTTAAAGATTTATTAATATTTTGGGTGGGGTACATCTAATATAGTCATTACCCCATCTAATTTTTATATCAATTTATCACGAAAAACAATTATTAAACTATTTATTAAATTATTTATCGAAACATTGAAAAGAGAGATAAAAACATGGTTAATTAAGGACCTTGTAAAAAAGTCACCTAATAAACCCAAGAGATTGGTTTAGCTAAAAACGATTCAGGAACTTTAATGAGGGAAACTTCTCAACCTGAAAAAGTAAGGTTTCTTTGGAAATGGTTAATGCCCTGTTGGTTATAGCTTTCATAAATGATAGAACATTTTATTGTCAACATATAGACACCATATACTTCAGAACATATTGTGTATATAGAGATGGTTAACTACATTTCAAGAGACTAAATCATATAGTACACAGAACCAAAGAAATACAGCCCGTTACTCGACAACTATTCAACTATTAATTAATATTAGAGAGCTAACACAAATAAAGAAGCTTTTATATAAAAAGATATAACTGGAAGATTTTAAACAAAGATCTAAGTCGTACGAACTTCAGTAAAGAGCTAACTGGTCTATGTTTTATCATTTCAGGTAGCATCAGGATAAAAAGTACAAGATTTTGTATATTTTTATGACGCCTCTGATATCAACATTAAAAAAAAGCTGTATCTCACTCCAAGGCAGCTAGATAAATTGAATATATATTTAGACGTCTAAGAGATTTGCTCTGATATATTAGGTGTGTATTTTGTTAGGTGATATCGACGTATGACTCGCTTAAATTTATCTGCTTATATGTAATTTTGTTTGCCCTGATGACCGAATCACCGAAACTTTCACAGGTAGTCAAATACTTTTGAGAATCGAGGATTCGTGGTCTCCTGATTTAGCTTAGTGATGTTTATTATTTTAAAATATACACTGAACTGTTTCCGAGTTATGCACCACATCTATATGTCTAACTATTGGAAATAGGATATATGAGGCGTTCTTAAGCGGATAACAAAATTTCAAAACTACATTTTCGATAGTTTAGTGAAGTTTAGTGAACACAACACTTTCCCGCCTCATTTCTCATGGCTTTAGTCCAACTCTGTAGTTTCCGGAGCATAAAGCATTGCTTGTATAAAAATGTGAAAAAGTCTAGTTTTGGAAGTTTGGAGTTAGCCGCGTTTGATCCTGAAAGCCTTCAAATAGTAGATGATATTAGAATTTGCCAAATACAGGCACTAATGTCAATCGTAGTCAAAGAGGCTTTTCAGTTCCTCTCCCTCTCTCTCTCACATACCCTCTCTCTCTCTTTCTTGTATGCATTGCAACATACAGAGCTACTAACTTGTTGTCCGGCTGGAACACGGGTGGAAGATGTGGGATGTGGTTCTGTGGCCTAAGGTTGGGCACGTAGATGGGCTGCTGTGGCTGGTGAGCTCTGTGAAGACCGAGTTCTCCACTCAGATCTCCTCCTAGGCTGTTGCTGCCATAGCTTGTGAGGCCGCCGTTCAGGGATTCACCGACTTCGCCGAGGGAGAAGGCAGCAGAACTGAAAGCTCCGCCACCCAGGCCGTTGCCTCCGTGAGGGGATGGGTGGTAGATCTTCTGGCTGTGGACGAATGAGACTGGGCCATGACCTGAAAAAAATCATAAATACTTACATTAAATATAGGATAATTAAAAATAAATAAAAAAAACAAGAAACATATGCATAAATAATTATGGAGAAGAAAATATTCTTGAGTAGATGTAAAAAAACCAACTAATAATTCTTTTAATAATGATAAGCATTTATTAGAAACCGAGGTTTCGAAGAATATTAGCTTGTAGTTGTTTTTTTGTCATCAAGAACAAAAGTGATGATCCAGTAAAATTAAGTTTGAGTTTATCTCTTGAAAATAATTAATATTATCTGTTTTTGTGGAGAATAATTTTTCTCGCAAGTCTAATAAGTTATCCTCTACTTCTTTTCCTCGAGTAATCAATTAAAAAAAAATGTATTTATTGATATTTACAACTTTTTCATTATGGTACAAAAAGTATATAGAATGAATGATACATCATGCCGCGAGATAAAGGCAAGTAGAGAAACTACTCACTGGTAGTACTCAAATAACAACTTAGAAGGTCAAGAGGCCATCTTCTTTTCAAAGCCTCAAGGAGGGGCGGGCTTGACCGGGAATAAAGTTGGTCATGAATGGATTGATCTCAAGTTAGACCGGACGACTTTATTCTTAACAAAGTAAGGAGCAATGGGACTTTACGAAGAATTTTGGATTGGATTAGTGAAGCACCAAAGTTCTACTCTTTAAGTCAAAATTGGTCGTACAATAGTCATGTATATGAGTGTTTTGTAATTCATTAGTAGCTTAGAGCGTTTAACTAGTAAGAGTGGAAGTAACTTTGATTGGCGATTAATTAGATTAATTTGCAAAAAAAAAATTAATGTTCAGATTCGTAAAAAAGATGTGTAACTCGTAAGATATAATTTATTAAAATTATAAAGGCGCGTTTACAATATTCTCTTAGAGGTGAAGCTGAAAAAAAACAGCCAAAACGCAGTAGTTGATTTCAAAACCAATGACCATTATAATTAATGAAATCTAATACTATTATGAAATAAACCTATAAAAAGGATAAACTGTGCCCACTCTTTGGTTGCCACATTGGAATGTCCTTGTGTTCTCCGCGGAATAATATGCCAACAATTTAGTCAAGGCAAAACTGCATGGATTATGAACAGGTGTTGATTGGGAAATACCTAAACACAAAGCAGGCTATATCCTTTTTTAAAACCATTTCCAAACACCGACTGCATCTTTTTTCACTATTAGTTTATCAATAAAATAGCAAGTACTAACGAAAAAATCAACATCAATTGCACTAACAAAGCGTTATACCGTTCTTTCAAAATTTAAATCTCTAAAATCAATCATCCATTACCAATTACCAAAATCTTCATCAATTACCCTTCGACTTATTGCTGATTATTTAATGTGTCAATGGAGTAAAATGATGTATGCAGAATTATTTCCCATACAATTACATACGTCACGTTTATACAAGTGTTACACGTTTACTCTCAAGATCTTTCAGAATTTCGCCCATCCTCGGCACAAATACGCTAAGTCTTCATAATTCTTTGTTATGTATCTTTGTAACTCTTTATCCTCTTAATCCAAAAATTAAATTTTTAATGTGCAGAAAAAAGCCATGGAGTCGAAAATTAAAACAACCAAGAAAAATAAAAATTAAAAACTGATGTTTCTTTTTATTTCAGAAATAATTTTGACCTGAATGTGACTTTCCACTGGAAAGGCTTTACAATCATTGTTAATAGAAAAACAATTAGAGGGTTTCATGTTGGTGATATACATCAATATTCTTAAAGATTATACCTTTTTATGTTTGTCTATAAATCTCTATTCCTAGCTGGATTATGTGTACAACAGGAAAAAAAACTAATAATTTTTTTCCCCCTCCTTTCTTTTGACGAGCAATGTTTTATATCTACTTTTTTGGATTTTTCTTGTAGAATCAGTTTTATAGCTGCTATTGATATTGAGATTACGAGGTTATTAGTCATCTGATTACTATATACTCATAAAACGCCCGTTCCTTTGAAGTTTGATAAACATCTGGCTCCAAACCAACTCCAGAGGGAGAAGTTGCAGACGCGAGATGGAGGAATACGGCGCGGAAACAAGATAGATGACCTCAGTAATTGCTCTCTGGATGGAATGACTTCGCGAAGGCTGGTCGTTTTTCTTCTTACACCTGGTTTCACCAGTGTAGCTCAGTAGTGGATTTGTGTTTTATTTCATTTTTGCCGAGAATAAAATTATTGTTCAGTAAGTTTCTAGAAATTTCGAACAAAAGTAATATTGATTCTCTGTTACAGTACTATTAATTTGCCACAAGTTTCGGACCTAATTCAAAGAACGGTATTGAAGACAGCGGTAGAAAAACATAAATATAACGTAATGCAGTAATTAGTAATGATAGTAGTAACGTTAAATTTTGTAATTATTTTCAATATTTAATCCCAACCCATCCAAATACTATTCTTTCTGAGTATTTTGATAAGTGTGTATTATCAGTCAACACTAATCCAGTTATAACATGTTCTTCAATCTCATACCACTGATCATGAAGAATAGTGTCAAATCTGGAGGATTAAAATTAATTTCCATAAATCCCGTCAAATAACCTTCATCTTTCGTCGTAAACCAATGACTTCCTGTCCTACTACATCGCTTAATAATAACCCATTGATTCCTGTAGAACAGCACTAAGGATTACATCTTGAGACACGTTTAACTTGGATTCCTCATACTAGAATGAAATGACAAAAAACAGCTCTGTTTCAGGCTACTTCAACATTTACTAGAAAATAATAAAATATCGACTGGTCCAGCATTTAACAGATAAAAATATACTAATAAATGAACAGTTTGGCTTTCGGTATTTTCACTCTTCAACCGGTCAATTGGCGAGAGTAGTTGACATTATCACTAAAAATTTCAACCTAAGAAAGCATACAGGCATGATCCTCATTGACATAGAAAAAGCATTCGACAGGATTTCCCCTCAGTTCCTCATCCACAAATTAATACAATACAATATCCCAAGGTACTTAATTCTAACAATATACTCATTTTTAAATAACAGAACATTCTTTATTTCATCAAACAATAAGCAGTCAACATTTAGAACAACAATTTATTTATTAATGACATTCCAAAAATCAGTAATGTAGATATCGCACTGTTCGCCGATGATACAGCAATACTATCATCATCATATAAGATAACCACAATAATTAAAAGGCTACAGGAAGCATTTTGCAAGACTAACAAATATCTGAAAAAATGGGGACTGAATTTAAATACTGACAAAACCGAAGCTATAATTTTCACAAAACGAAGACCTAAACTCCCCTCTACCATACTACTTAACAATACCTCAATACCTATATCTAACCATATTAAGTATTTAGGAATCTCTTTAGACCGCAAACTAATATTCAACGATCATATAAACAATAAACTAAATAGTGCCCGTAGAATATTATATAAAATGTACCCCTACTTCAACAAAAAATCAAAACTATCGGAAAAAAATAAGAAAATATTATATAAGGGAGTCATTAGGCCCATGGTAACTTACGCATGCCCAGTCTGGAGTTTAGCTAGCAAAACCCACATAAAAAAAATACAGACCTTCCAAAACAAATGTCTACGAATCATAAAAAACTATCCAATATATACTCAAATCACCACAATGCACAATGAACTAGATATCCCAACAATACATGAATTTATACACCAACAAACCCTCAGATTCTTCACCTCATGCCAACTATCAGACAACATACTCATTCAAGAAATAGGGAATTATACAAAACTAACAACACCAAAATACAGACACAAACGAACAAAACACATTCTACTATAAATAATATATATTTTGAAATGAGTTCTTCTTTAAATTAATGTTCTTATATGCTATATAATGTAGAATATAATAATAATGTTGTATATAAAAATGTTTTGTATGTACTCTTATAAATGTATATCTTTTGTATAAAATCCTATGTACTTCTTTTTTCTGTTGGGTTTTTTAAATTTTTACCAACAACAAAAACTTATTAACCAAACAACCATGTATGCAAAATCATTCTCATTGTAAGGGATTATCCCACCAATGTTTAAAATGTATGTATATAATTTAAATTAAATAAATAAAAAAGCTTAAAAAAAAAACCAAAAACATTTACTAGACAATCGCTCTTAGCTTCCAATTAATTAGAAAAGATTCATATACATGACTATTATAAGACCCCCTTGGACTTAGGGAGTAGAGCTTTGGGGCTCCACTACGCCATCGAATTCTTCTCGCTTTCAATCTTTACAATCCAAAATCCTTCGTAAAATCATCAATGCTCCTTACTTTGTTACGAATGAATTCATACATAATGACCTTAATGTCCTATTTGTTACTAATTTGGCCCGGACCGGATATCAATTCTTTCATGAAAAACATTATTCTTTCAAAAGCTCACTAGTTTCAAAACTAGTAACCTCTTCAAATCCTCATAATCCTCCAAGGCGTCTGGAAAAAAGATGGCTTCGGATGTGGATAGTTTTTCTACTTGCTTTTATCTCATGCCATTATGTATTTTTCATTCTATTAACTTGATGTACTATTATACAATTGAAAATTTCAATAAATAAATTTTTGTTTGAATATTTAATGTTTAGTTAATTTTGTTGTAACCTTTTTTCTTGGACTTTAAACTTTGAAAATAATTAATAAAATTAATAGGATTTCTTTTTTAAATGAAAATTATATTTAAAACATTTGTACATTTGTTTGTTTTTCTTATGTGTATGAACTTAAAAAGAAACTGTTTTATGCGTCGATAATAAATTGTTATAAGTTAACATTTTAAAAAGATGTTTGCTTACATAACTTATGCATGCCGATGGATAACAAACCGTTTTCTATTACCTCTGTTACAGTTTGATAAGCGAAAAACGGATTATGAATGGGGTTTTTTTTTCAAGTCATTCTTGAACCAACATACCATCTTCGCGGAAGGTCACGACGATTCGCCATGCTTCGGTAACCATTCATGTCTCTATTATCCCTATACTTGGCGAAATATCGACTTATTAATTTATATTATCAATATATAAGTGATGTTAATAAAATAATAAGATCGCCCCAAATTAATAAAATAGGTTAAGTTTTCTAAATAGTTTTTAGTTTATTTTTTTTGTTGACGGTTTAATTACTAAACACTTTATATTCGTAATTAGCCAAAAATCATTCTGAAATGAATTGATCTTCTTAAAATGGATTAGTTGCTGCAAAAATGTTCCTTTCTACTAGCCTTATCCTCAAAATATTAAACCCAACATGCAATTGTACCTTGAAAAAAAACAACTGAAAATATGATTAAACTATAGAGTCTACCTCATCGTGTACTAGTAAGCTGGCATTATGTTATAAGTACTGATATTATAGTAATGCATAGAGACAGAAAGACATTACTTACTAAAGGCCAGTAGACTTTGAGGTATAGGAGAAGGAAAAATATCTAAGCATTAAAAAAATTATATAAAAAAGAAAAAAAGTCTTGAAGTTTAATTACAAGTAAATTATATTCTTATTAGTTTTTATGATGATAGTCTGGTTGTGTTTGTTAAAAAAAAGTTTTAGTGAAATATTTTAGACAAAATGAAGGATAGACGGTAAAGCCATCGGACACTTGGCTCATTTAGTCTCTTATCATTATTATTGTTGTTAGTAACTACACACATTGAGCTGAATCATATACCGATCTGTAACGACGAAATATAGTGCACACTAAAATTGCCTAGGCATTGCTCGTTGGAGAAGAATAGACGATAATAGAAGCATTGTCTGAAACTTCGCAATCAATAGTTTAGGTACTACGGTGTATTGTCATGTAAAGTTGGAGTAAGTAGTGCCTTCGGTAGTACTTAGACAGTGTGAGGTTACTTCACTCTACTACTCTTACGTCTAAAACTTAATTTCTTCTTATCGTATAGTATAACATCATGTAGCATTATCAATATCATAATGTATCATATCGCTCCATCAAAAGAACAAGGACATATGACAAAATTTGAGAATGGTTGAAGGTTTTTAAATCAGAAACAACGTATCTGATATTCCATATCCAAAAAAAAATTGCATAAAGTCATATATTTAGTTGTACCATGTTTAAACTTAAAGTATTATGGAAATAATGATATAAGTTAATATAAAAAAAGTTTCAAGCGTTTAACGATTTTTTAATAATTATTAATAGGATTTCAATACCATCGTCACAATAGGAATGCTTTGCATTAAGAATACCCAAATTTTTATTTTTTAATTCACATGGAACTTTCAAATACCTATAATGAAAAGATAGGGTTTTGATTTATGGCATTATTCTTTCGCAGGAGCGATATAGACTATTTGAAATATCTGATTGATGATAAGTAAACAAAAAAAAAAATGGAAAAAATTGCATTTTTAAATACGAAAAAGTCACTTTCTTTCCATAATATATTATGTTTATATTATATAACCACCCTTAGCACGTCTGTCCGTTGCGTGAAATAAATAGAGAGGCTCTTGAGAATTTAATAATTCCATATTACAACTCAATAAATTATAAAGCCTTAAAGGCACTGGACCGCCTACTCGACAGGTTTGGTTCGTATTTCTTCATTTGGACGCAGAACTGGAGCAAAACAAAATAAAAAATAATATTGAATTACATTGATTTACACTAGGAGTGATAAATGTCAATTTTCGCCAAATAGGGAACTGATCCGTATGTATTTCGCAAAGGCGTTCACGTCCCACAATGTTGACCCACTAAAATAAATAATGCAACTATAACACAAGTAGAGAAAGGCAGATATGTTAATTTAATGGGCTGTCACTTATATGAACAGTAATAGTGCAATCCGATTTCAAGGATTCGTTTAAGGTAGTTAGTCTTAAAAAAAAAAGTTATTAATTGCTATTAAAATATTTTAACCAATTAATACGTACTTTCAACTTGTTTGATACAATCTTTAGTCATCATTATTTTTTTAAATAATATTTGTCTCAGTTAGTTTTATTTTTCATAATATGTTTATGGATGTTTCGACATTCAAGGAAAAACTAGTCAAGATACATCAAATGAATCTTTTAAACGTATAATCATTTTTTTTACTGTGTGAATTAGTAAAGCAACCCTTGTTATGTTGAGGTATATTGAAACTAAAATCAATCGCTGAAATCAAAATCAATCGCTTACAATACAATTTGAAGTTATATTTTAACATAATTAAATAACTACGAATAAAAAATACATATAATCAATAAGGAAACAATGAACTATTTTATTTGTATTTAACTATGTATTAAGTTTATATTGAAAAAAACATTTCGAATCCAAGTTTTCGAACCCACGTTTTAAGATCTATTGAGCCCAAAAATGATAATTCTTACAAAATATTTTGAACACATAAACCTGAAGCGTATGTTATAGGTAATTATATCTATATTCTCTAGATTACATAATAGAGTATATAATTTTTAAATAAGGGCAATGCCTTCCACTTGTATACATCGCAAATTGCGAGAACACGGGCATATGGGATCAGTGAGAAGAAAGGATGTGTCTGACCGAGATGCTAGCCAGGTTAGCTCAGTTGGGAGAGCACCACGCTAGAGACGTGGGCGAACCGGGTTCGAGTCCCGGTATCGGACATATCTTTTCTTTTCAAATAAAAATATTTATAAATAATTCTAGTTTTTCATATAAGTTTTGTTTCTGGGTTTCGGGGCCGAAATCTAACATTGTTAACATTGTATTTATCGAAAAAAATGTGCCGAAGATTTCAGAATTTCATATTAAATTCAGAAGTACAGAATAGCGAGTTGATAGTATATTTTTCTGACTACCGTGTACTTTAATCTAGACGATTGTAAGTCAAATTTATGCAATACATTACATACCCTTATATGAATATATATACTTATTTACCTGAATAGTTTTGAACAGATTCGTAGAACTGTACAGCAATGCCCTCACTTATCAGAAGTCCTATGACTAGGAGTTGTATACTTTGTGCTAATTTGTTGGGCGCCATCTAGAAAAAACAAAAATGTTTATTAGTACCTCCAAAAAAATATATGGATGCTTATAAAACTAGATATGACACCTATAGAAATTTTATCCATTTTATAATCATGGAAATATTAGTTGAGATAATGATTATAATTATCTACCAACTATCCTACCTCTCTAGCCATTAAGCTCATTAAATGGTAATTAATTAAGTTCATTAGGTTATTATATTCATTAATAGTTTTAATTTCCCAATTAGTTATATCCCACATGAAGTGAAAACTGTATTGTGTCGGCTATGTATATCAGTGGGTTTGCCCGGGCCCTGATGAAATCGTCCATCTTGTGTTCTAATTGTTGTTTGAACATCTGGAACTTTCGATTCTCTCTCTGGAGTCTATAATTACTTGGGCGAGGTTTAGCATTGGTAATGAGGCGTAGCATTACAATTGTAATTAGTACGTGTGTGATTACTGGCTGCGATCAGTCCTCGGGGATATTTGCAAGATTGAGACGTGCGGCACAATATAGAGGTAATGTTATTCGAAATGATTCGAGCTTTGCTACAATTGTAGTTTTATCATTTTATTTTCGATAACATTCGTTAGGATTTAAGTTAAAATATTGGATGGCATGTATGATAGCAAGAGGGGATATCCTGAGGTATAATAAAAGTTGATATCAAAATATATGGTATATCCATTACATCCTTACCACTTTCAATGAATTTGACCAATTGTCCAATGGTCAATTGTTTGGTCTGGCTTTGATTAAATTTTAATAAGTCCAATCATTTTAGTATTTTTTTATTTGTAGTCCTTTTATTGGATCTAGCTACAATAGTATTTTTGTTTTTTATTTTCGGAAAAATGTTGATTGTAGCAAAAGGTGATGCCTTGAGGTATTATAAAAGTTGATAAAATGATAGTATAATAATAAGGGTATATCCTTGACACTTTGAATAATTCATTGTTTGGTTTATCTTTAATTTATATTGAATAAGTTCAACAATGATAAAGTTTTTGTTTAATTTTTTCCTTTTATACCGTTCATGATTATTCAAATGAGCTTCTGGAAAGGTAGCAATAAATTGATAGTTTATAATTATTATATTAATAACATAAAACACTTGGTAAACGGATTTCCTTTGAAATAATTAGAGTGTTTTAAAAAATTGGCTACTCAGTCCAATAAACTGTATCTTTGCTAATATTGAACTAATTTTTTTCTTAAAGCGTTGCTTGTTAGGGTCACTTCATGCTGCTATAGCTTATCGGGAAACTGCGAGAGTCCTAAATTTTACCTACAATCAAGACTCTAAATAACGTCTGAAATGACTAGGGACTATATCACTATAAAGATGCTGGACCTCTAAACAGTTTTACTTCCTCATGATATAAGGATGGTTTTGGGAAAATTAAAATTAAACATTTATTTCATTTCTTTGAATATTATGGGTGACTTTCAGAATATCAATCATGCATGCGATCTGCAAGTTTAAAGTACAGCATAATTCAAATCGCTTTGCGGTGTGTGGAGTGAGTTACTAGACCGCAACATATAAAGTCATCAAAGTTTAAGTTTCGAAGCTGTAATAATATTTTTTAAAGGTTGCGCTTTCATTATGATTTTATGATTTTAAATTGCCACAAAAAATAGTAAAAAAATAAAATTAAAAATACACAAAGTAATGTCAGATAACGATGTGGTAAAAATATTAGGTTTCCATGGAACCAATTATTGTAACTAAACAGGGAATGAATATTTTTTAATTTAATAAGTAAATTTTCAATAAATTTATCAGAAAAAAATTATTATATTGAACTGTAATTAACCATTATAATTTCATAAATTGTTGGATTTTTTAATATTGGATGAATCTCAATAATTCTTTAATTAATAATTAAACTTGTAATAAAAATAATTAAAATTGATAATGATCATGAAAAGATATAAATATTACAACGGCGAGATACTAACATTGCAGCAGAGAGGACGTTGCCCGACCAGCCTTGACCGCACGGCGTCCTTTACCTTGGGCGTTTCTTTATCAGGATCAGGGCTAAAGAGTAGCGAAATAAATTGTTCATGTTAGAACAATGTCCTTAAATCATTATTTATAAACATTAATTTGGACTATAAACATTTACGGACATGGTATTATTGTTATTATTTCTCTTGTTAGTGTGTTTCTTACTGACTAAAGCAACTCCACACAGTAATGCTTCCAAACATGATGTACAAACACGAATAGTAAAATTGAAATATACGTAGTTCGTGGTTAGATAATTACGATGATTAATATGTTTATAGTTTAGAGTGTGGGATTAAGTTACTAGAATACCCCTCACGACTGTTTGTTTTGAAATATCGACAAGAAAACGGAAATTTGATGCAATAATTTTTGTATTAGTAAAATTGAGAACCTGTAATTAGAAAGGTTCGACTCCATGATATAGTTGCCGATAATGCCTCGGGGGAAATGACCGAAATTAGATGTTTCCACATGATCTCGTAATGGCCTAGCGGTTCGAGTTCCAGATAGTGTGTAGGTGTTCGTTTTGGATTTCACGCCAAAATTATTCCTAATGCTACTTATTTATTCAATTCTGCATAATTATGACATCCGCTGGCTTGATTTTGACCGAAGATAAACTAAGCTGCTCTTGTGCAGTTCTGTTTTATTATATTTTGTGTTTTAATGTCTAAATGAATCGAGAGTAAAGGAGAACTAATTAAACACTATTAATAATGATATTTACTTTTAAAAAACCTCAATAACCTTAGATAAAAACTATAAATAAACAAATGGGATTTTAAGAATAAAATCACACAACGCTTTTAAATTTCTTCAAATAAAATAGGCTTCAAATATTATATATTTTTAGGGCAATAGCTCAATCCAATTATTTCAAAAATAAAATTTTAATGCTAACGCTTAATCGATTTTCAATTTTAAAGAATTTCAAACTGTGATATACTATATAAATTATTTTTAATTTGAAGTCCATTAAAAGTAAACTTAAAAATCAAAATTTCCTCATTTTTAATACCATACAGACTAAAGAGGTTCTAAATTTTTATTAATAAAGAATATATGACAATATTTTCGACTAATATTTATGAATTAAAAGAATTTTTAACAAATATTTTAAATTGATTTTGTATAAATCAGATAATTTTATTGTATGATATCGATAAAAGTCAACAAAATGCCAAATCATTATATATAATCTTTTTCGAGCATGCTTTCACGGAGGGGAAAAATCGCTGAGTTAAATAAAAATTACAGTATTCCTGAAATAATATGATTCGTGAACTTTGATTTTACCTTCTATTATCAAATTTGGTAAATAAAGTTAATCTCTAAATTGAGATTTATTGACAGAAGAAAAATAATTAATTTTTAACTGTTTATTTATCTTAGCAACAATTATTTATAAAAAAATATGTTAATTGGATATAATACTAATTCTATTCAGAAGGGATATTATAGTTTTAATTATTATGTATGGAACAAAACCATTAATAAATTCATTTACATATTTTCATGTTATATATTTTAATTTCATTTTACTTGAAAACAAATTTGTTTTGTTTAGCCCATCTAAAACAAAATATAAATGGTTCCGATTTACTGTATGTAGTGTTTATTTTGAAAAATAACCACTAAGCAGTGATCCATAGTGTTATATACTAGCAATAATTCCTCAAATAATAATAAATAATTGCTCAATCAAACAAATTTATTGTTTTTCAAATTGAAGATGAACTGTTTGTTATTTGTAAAACTGAAAGAGATTTTCTGGATAGAAGATATCAAGCTTACTTTACTTTTATAAATACAAACCTTTTAAATCATAAAAATTAAAATTTTTTTATTTTAAATTTGTCATAGAGGTAGAGAAAAATCACGGTTAATGAAAGACAAGTTGAAATTATATCACTCTCTTCTGGGTTCTAAATAAAAATATCCTTTTACACTTAGAGTGGCTGCTGTGAAATTAGGATCCTTAAAATTAGGATGCTTAAAATGTGTGGAAGTCTGTTCTTGAGATTTGGTTATTCGTTAGAGCTAATTAATAATTATTTTATATTTATGTCTGTTATATATTGAAATGATTCTTCGAAACTTCGAATTACAGAACAGTTAAAATGGCGGAATAGTTGTGGTTGTAGTTTTATTAGAAATTGGGAATCGGAAAACTTTTTATGACCTATTTTATAACATGTCAATATAAATATGTATAGCTTATTAATAGGCTCAAAACTCCTTACCTATTAAGATCTAAGAAGAGTAGACCAAACCACGATTCTACGTCCGATACAGACATACTTTTTTTTTTGTTCCAGAGAAAATTGCTGTCAGATTAGATTTGGATCTTGAAATTTAAATATCTCACTCCATCCACTACGCTTCCAGACTTTTTGAAATAAATATATAGACTACTCGATATGAAAGGATCGCGGGTGAGAGCTGCTCGGAGAGTTCCCTAATATATACCATTCACTACGCTCAACATCTTGTTCCGTCCTACAAACCTATGATTTTTCAGTTTTGATCGCTTCGCGAATTCGAAAGTTCATCACATATTTTCTCTAATATAAAAGTTGCCTAACTTCGCGAATGGGTTATCCAACCGGGTTTTAGTTGTAGGCAATGCCCCATCGCATATTTATATTTTTTTCAACATGCGATTGGCGTCAGGTATTCGAACTACCGACATTACGTAAGGAATCTGTTAATTTTTTTTTTCTTGATCTCCTGCGTCTCGTTTCTTCGGCTGTCATTGTGGTTTTTGTGCAAGAGGGTGCGGCCTTTCATTATACGAGTGTATGTTGACTTGGATGTTAAGTGGCATCAACGCGATGAATGTTCATTGTAAGAAGTGTTGCAAGAGCAAAAGATTGGAGACTAGCACTAAACAAGAACAGCCAATAAAAATTCCGTTCAGATTATATATTTTTACCTGAGGAATTATTTTCCAATCCCCATTTTACAAATAGGTCGAGGGATTCATGAGGAGTGTTTCATATTCAACTGCAATTGAAATTCCTTGAGTGTTCACTAACCCTTAGATACATCTGGTTACATCATATCATGACCATTTTTGGGTATATATCCATGTAATTTGGTAGATTATCATAAATATTTATAAAAATTCTTTGTGTAGAGTCTTGGAACAAGGTTACTACCTCTATTTGATGCGTTTCTTTGGACTGTCTGTGTAGGATGTGATGCACTTTGTCTGTTTTGATGTGATTTTATTTTCTAGTATATCCTGATGACACCTGAATCAGTGAAAATTCGATTGGTTATTTTTTTCAGAATTTAAGCGAAGCTTTTTGGGAGGATTTTTCGTACTACATCCCGTAAATATTTTCTACTAAAAATTATTTAGACTGTTTTCTATAGTATTAGGTTTTTTTAGAATATGGGAGCTTAGTTAAAAATAAATTCATTCAGTTATATTTTAATGAAGACATAAAAAAAGAACTAGAAGTTTATTTTGAAATATATATTTAACATTTAGCTTCAAACTATTTCACTAGTGTTCGCTATGGACCACGTAAACGAAAGCCTATCTTAGTCAGCTTTAGTAAATTTGGGCAATCTAGGTTAATAGGGCTATCTTTCTTAATAGTTTATTTTATTGGTATCGAATAAAATCAATGTTTTTTTTAAATATTAGGTTGTTATTTATAGGGAGCGGAGTGGCTCAGTGGTAGAGCACTGAGTTGCCATGCCGGAAATCCTGGTTCAAATCCCGCTGCAGGCAGTACTTTTATTTAGTCTGTTTACAGCCGGAGATGGATCATATGAGATCTAGGACCCTCCTGAGGCTCACCCAGCTTCTATAAAATATTATAAAAATAGGGAACCCAAAATAAGGGGGGAAATCTGGCGGTTGGGCGTGATCAAGGACAAGCAACCTCATTGTAGAACCCTTGTCCATGAAACAGTCTCTACCATGTACTGAACCCCAGACCCGTTCACGTGTTGTAGTTTTACAGGTTTTTTGGGGGTTTTTATTAACAGATCTTCAAAATCTTTTAACAAATTTTTTCTAGAGGACGGAAATTTTAATCTGTCTTTTTTATGCTGGTTGATATAGTATATAAGAAATGTCTTTGATCATGAGTAGGAAAGTTTTCGAAGTCATAACTTACTTCATTTGATTACTCATGTTTTCGGTAATAAAGTCATGCATAATACACCTCTATAGGATATCGTATTCCCATTGTATTTTCGTAATATAAAAGTAATACATTTCGATAAAAGAAAGTATCTGCAGTAATCAAAAGCTTGGAGAGTTTATGTGATCAATTTCTAGGCCCTCTTATTGGCGAATTGAGAGTTTACGGCACGTACAACTATTCGATTTCGGTCCTCTTTTGTACTATTCTTCTTCATGTGACAACGTTCCTCATACAATTTGGTTCGGGTGTAGTTTCTAATAAAGGTATTGGAAGATGACAAGGTATTGGAAGTTAGAGAAAATCAGCACAAGGGTCTTCCGCCTTCTCAAGGAATAGATCGATGTCTCTATTTTGTAATAGTTTAAATCTCTAAATGATAGTAAAGGGAGAGGGATAGCGCAATGGTTAGAGCTGTGTTGTGCTGAAGGTCTCGGGTTCAAATCCAGCTGTGGCAGAAGTTATTTAGTCTGTTAGCAGCAACGGACGGGCCATGTGGGATCTGGAGACTCTTCTGGGATTCACCCATCCTCTACGAAATGGGTACACTTAATTAGGAGGAAATCGCCTGCCTGTTGAGTGAGATGTAGGACACACCACCTTCCTGCAGAATCGTTTTACTAGTAACAGTACAGACTCTACCACGTATTGAACCCTTGATAGGTTTTTCAAACGCTAGTTTGAATTTCTCTGATTAGAACATTGTAAAGGATTAGTGTCGATCCTTCTAAATGCAACAAGCGAACTGAAATTCTATCAACTCAATGTTAGCCCAAGATATTATTATTAAAATTAAATTTTAGTAGTTTTATATAATATTAATAAAGATATTGAATTATTTTTATTTTTATACTATTTATCATATTACAATATTATATTATATTACAAACATTAATTAAAAGGAAAACAATTCTTTTGGATTTATAATTTTTAAAATGCATACAAATGTCCAGTATACTTTCTATTTTTTGGAGATGTGTTAAGGTTTGATTTGATGTTTTTTCCTTTAGGTTGTAGCTCTATATTAATTTCAGTTTCCGAAAATATTTTCAGTGTTCTATAATCCATAGGGAGCTATGTCAATGGCCAAATAAAAATTCGTGTACATGCAAAAAATAAAACTAACATTTCTATATGAATTATTATTTCTCCTTTTTCTAAGAAAATAATAATGGAATCAGAACTTTTTTCCCCGAATTATTTATAAATCAATTAAACAATATTAAGTGTTACAAACTGAACTAACAACTAATAAACATTCTGCTTCTCTGGCCAAATTCGTCTGAGGCTTAATGAGGGCCCGTGGGTTGAAGTTTGACTAAGTAAGGTTCCACATAACTGACTTATGTAATGTTTTCACTTCTCTTCAGCAAATTATAAATGATTAAGTATCAAGACACGTTTCCCTTCCTTCTGACTTCTCACCTCGGTTCTACTTTAGTTTTCACTTTAATAAAAAATAATTGCTGTTTTAGGGGTATGATCAACTAGTAGTTTTTATATATAAATCTATTTATATTTATTTAGTAATGAATATCTACTAGTACTGGTGCTAGTAGAGAGGGTAGGGAATTGTCTTGCAACCCTTTTTTCCAAACCGTCTGAGTGGTATCCATTTCATTAGAAGGGATGTATCTGAGGATTATACGTTATTTATTCCCAGGACTTAATTTGGATTTATCATTTACTATCGGTATTGCTACAAATGTGAGACATTTATTTTTTACTTACGGATATCGGCTGAGCTGATGGAAAAGCGATTATTTTGATCGATTATCTCTTGTCGGATTATGTATTATGTATTACATAAGATCCATGGGTTCGACACTTTCCAATATATATTTTTCTAAAACACAACATCATCCAAGAACCCTAATGGTTTTGTTGATGACTAAGTTATTCTTACATCAGAATCAAAGAAGCCGCTCATGATACTCAAGTATTCCGCGAACACGCGGAGCTTACTGGCCAAAAAATGGAAAATAAAAATGAATAGTTCTAATAGTCCATTTTTTAAATTATTATTATACATAAAATTGAAAAAGTTCAACTCCGAAACAGTACAATAAATAGTAGGCTGACATACCAGATTATGTTACTATTTTTTTTTAATCCAGCGAGGGAGGTTGCTATTAACCCCAGGATTGAATAATTAAAATCTACTAGTGACTCAAAGAAATAATAATGATAATGATAACCACTGTCATGACAGTTACTGCACTAGATCCTTCGAATTATTTGCACTTAAGACCTTCCCCACTGACTTAAGCGTTGTCCATCACCACTACATTAATGATCTGCAGCAATGATTATTAAGGTGTTATTATCTCACTTACAAAACAAATCTAATCATTGTTATATTGGTTTTATCATTTTATCTGATTCCAGATCGATATATTTTTCTTGGATTGTTTCTTACACATTTGCTTTTATTATATCTAAAAATTATAAGAGGTTAAAAAAACGCTGTAAAAAAAAAATCAAGTGACGTTGGTTTATTTGTTTATTTATTTAACGTAATTTTTTTCTGCTATGGTTAACCGGACGATGCTACAGTGGGACTGATAAACTTTGCCTAGTCAGGTACAATTAGGATAGGATCTTTAACGAGTTCCTGGTATCGTACTGACCCGGGACCCCCATTTTACCTCACTTCCGAAGGACGGTACAGCTAAAGATATTTTACTTCTTTTAAAAATGTCTAAGGTCACATAACGGACTGCACGGGGTCTTAGACAAAATAGATTGCCATGATAACCACTAGATCACAGGTGACCCTGTCAAGTAACGTTTAGAAACTTCATCGATGTCCCCAATCACATTCCATCCATGTTCCCCATCATTTAGCACAGTTATTTCTGATTAATTGAGAAATGAAATAGCTTACTGAGCCAATCCCAAGGATAAACGTAATAACAAACTGTTATATTTGACTGTGATTATTTAAAATAAATAAATTATAGGCTGACTAATTTGTTATTTCGTCAGGTTGTCGAGCGTGCCTTGGCTCAATTAGGGAGAGGTGTCCGATTTAGCGAGGTCCAGCAGGTAATTGCCGTTTGCCTAATTCCGTTCCTATTTTAATTGTGACACGCAAACATATTTTTTTCTGATTGACATATACCCGATGAGGACAGGACGCTGAATTTCACCAGGAACCAACCAAATCTTCCGTAAATCATCAAAATATACACTTCATTTTGAAATGCGCAGCTAAGTTATACTACTTGCTAACAATGTCACTTAACGGTGCAAACATTGAAAATCGACAACAGGAATAACCTTGTAGGTAGGAGGTTGGGGTTGTAAAACACTATTGATTGGTATTTCAATAACAAAAGGCTATTGTTAAGCGTATGGGCATTAAAATCTCCTGCCTTCAGTTTTTTAACGCCATGTAATATCCAATTCCTCAACTACCTCCACTATAGTAATAATATAGTTCAGTTTTATTGCACTTTCAATCATCATCTAGAATGTTATGTAAGTTGGATTATAGAAAACCCACTATTAGGCGCTTAGAATCAAATTCAAAAGGACTGAAAACCGAAGTGAGTTCGTGAAAAATGTTAGACACAGACATTGTGACTAATTGGCAACAAGCTTTGTTAGATCATATTTTAACTTCTCGTGTGCCAAATATTTTTATAAAAAATCTATTTATTGGCATTTACCACTGTATTAATTAACCCAAACGAATATTATGAATTGATATGAGTAGTTATTTTTGAAAGTAGTAAATAAGTCTATTGAATGAATTATAATAGACAACAAATAATTTTAATGTTTATTATTTCATAGTAAAATTTAAAAGGCGTATATGGTTTTAATCGCTCACTCTTTGCTAAGTGCTAAGTGATAAAAAAAATTGTCTGTCTGCTAGTATTCTTCAACTAATTCAAATGGAAACAGTTCCATATCGCGAATATGAAAAAATGGACATATACTACTTTAAAAAATTACATACATTAGTAAGTAAGTGAAGGGAAGATGTGAAAATAATCCCTGGTAGTACTCAAATAACAGATTTAAGTTAGAAGATTAGGAGGCCATCTTCTTTTTAGACGCTTCGGATTATCGGGAATTGAAGAGGAATCTATGTTTAAGTGCAAGTAATGTTTGTCATGGAAGGATTGATATCAGTTTCGCGGCAAATCAATAACTAGGTGGACCTTAAGGTCATTATGGATGAATTAATTCGTAACAAAGTAAGGAGCATTGAGAATTTTACGAAGGATTTTGGGTTGTGAGAATTGGATAAGATAGGAATTCGTTGGCTTAGTGGAGCCCCAAAACTCTACTAAAAAATAAAAGTTAGATTGTTTTATAAAACAAACCAAATATTAAACAATAAAAATATATGCGAAAATTTTTTTTTGTTATTACATAACCACCTTACAAGTAAATTTGATGAACCAATTTGCACTAGGATGTGATCAACGCCACATGGTCTTGTAGCAATTATCACATACATATATTTATGTAATTGTGTTATATGTAATGTTTTAAAGTTGCCATTAGAGCAGTGTTCCTTTCATATCAACGTAACCATTACGATTGTCGTTGTATACTTTTTTACCTAACTCAGTCAACTTTGTTGAACCTTCCAATTAGCGTTTGATATTAAAGGTATCGCTTTGAAGAGCTCAATGCGGCCACCTAATTAGAAAATCTCTTTGAAAGATAAGATCGATGCCGCAATGAAGACTGGAACAAGAACCAATCTGATGGCAATTCAAACTTGAGCGTAACGTCAGCCCCAATATCAGCTTGTAAGTTCCATAATTATTTCAATTTGTATTTTGAAATTGAAGCTTATAACTTCTTCTTTCATCAATTAACCAGTTCGGATAATGTATATCAATCTTAAAAGTTTTAGGATTCAGTCAGTTATTAAACTAAAATCTTATCACCGTCAGAATGCTGTTTAACGATATCAATTATATTCTTTCATATTTTATTTAGTCCTATTAGAGAAGAATATATAAACATTAATTAACCTACTTCCTATTGCCTACGTAATACCTGACTTCGCTTTGCAAAAAGGTTGGCCTATTTAATAAAAGCAAATCGTTACAACATCCTGACTAAGTTTAATAAAACAATAATAGTTTATTATTTATTAACAGATAGCAAATATAGGTAACCATATTTTGGGAAGCGGATGAAAGTCCGTAATTTCTGAATTTCATGGACCGACCACATAACCAACAGAGAAGTGCTTTGTTGTCTGATATCTGGTCGGAAAAAGATAGAGAAATCGCATATAGTAGCAAACATCGGAAATTAGAATACCTCGGCCACATGCGAAATGATTAATATCGTCATCTGCAGTTGATAATGTTTGTTTGTAGAATGCATTCCTGGCGATGGGTTATTCTCACAACTGTCTGATTATTTTGAAGTGCCCAAAAAAACACCTAGGATCACAATGATAGCCAACGTTCGGAACGAATAAGTCACGGGAAGAGAAGAGTGGATATCAATATGCTCATTTTTCTTCCTCTATGAATTCATTTCAGAGGACTTTAAGCCTATAAGGTCTATATTTAGGACCTATGACACGCTAGCATTGGGTGTTTCTGAAATTTTAGGTTCTATTTCCTCAGCAACTCTGCAGAATAATCAGCAGACATTAACATGTTTCTTAAACCTATCCTTTTCATATTTTAAAAGTGAAGTAAAATATTAAAAAAAAAAATACAAAAAAAATCAATGAAGGGGGCTTAAGATAAATTATTTAATGGGCCATGTGACAAGTTGGGTTCAATGATGAAAACGCAGGGAGTGTCGAGGGAGTGTATCCCTCCAAAAACGATGAAAAAAGAAGATACAAATGAAAATCGATACCAGATGATTTGCAGAAACGAATGAAAAATGATTAAGAAAATAGAGCGAAAACAGCTGAAATCGAATACGGAAAGTCTAGATCATTACATAGTTTAGGCTAGATATTTTTATGGCTTGAAAATTTCATCTCGTTATGATTTGTTAATATACATTAGTATTTATTAACTTTGCAATTTGGCTTTAATTGATTTTCAAAATTTTAATAGCTGTTATGATAAAAAATAATATTAATGCAATATGTACTTCATAAAGATATTTTAGCACAGAACAATAAAAGGACAAGGTTTTTTTTAGTGGTATATCGCTTTACTAACAATTAAAATGGAAAGCTACATTGCATGAGGTATTGTTGACAATTATATTTGGAATGCTTCTAAAGCAGGACTTCAGAATTGAGGAAGATGACTCATTTTATAATTTATGAAACTGGTTCAGAACTCACTGCCACTCGAATCCGATAATTATACTATTTTGAGCCTTTGACCTTGTCCCACTGCTGATTCTCGATTTTGCGGTCTCCTCAATATTACTCTTGTAATTAGACCCTTTTAGTAAAACCACTCGAGATCATGAGTAACACGTGTTGCAATTCAGGACCATTCTCGATCCGCCGTGTCACGGTGACTGGTAACCCAATAAGACTCACCTCAGGTCAATTTTGCCTTGAATTTCTTTCAAAATTATCCGCTAATCTCATGTCATTTGTGGACATTAAAAAGGCAATCAACGATTCTGTCACAGCCGACGATGTTAGGTCCGTATATGGTTTCTGGTGCATTGGGTACGGAGGTTTTTCAACTCATTATCAAGTTCATTAATTACTGTCTTAATTCGATGCAATGATTATTTATCATTTTTTATTGTTACTGAGTAAATGATAAACCTTGCTTGAGCTCGAACTTGACAATATATATCTAACTGGTTTTTTAATATTTTTTTCAAGAACGAAGTCCTGCAATCAACCAAGAAAACAAAAACAATCCCCCTCAACTTTTGGATTTTTATCAATAAAAATAAGTGAAAACTCAAAAAAAGGCATAAACTATAAATAAAAATGTTGAATGGTTTGTTTTTCGAATATTTTAGAGAATTAAGGCTTTTTGGGATTCTTTCTATTGTATTCTGTTTGAAAATTTTATTTTACAAGAAAATTCAATATTTGGGAGGAGAATGGGTTGGAGTTTTTATGTCCTGTCTAGGTTTTCTATGATACTACTTGGCCAATTGTCTACCCAGCCTCTCAATAATGATTATTTTATTATATAATTTACTGTTTAACAGTTTTTTTTAAATATGAATTTAATTATTTTGGTGGATACATGTACGTATGTTTATTTTTATGGTACAGATATTTCCGTATTCCTTAGATTGTAATAGTAAAATTATCATAAATTACAATACTGTAGAAACTATAATTATTCATATTTAAATATTTTTGTTTTGAAGAGAAAAGATTTGCCCTGGCGGGGATTGGCCAATTATTTATAGTTTACATGGAAACATTTGCTGTCCAATATTAAGCTTTCACCATTTAAAAGAATATTTTTTACTTTCTTCCGGACCAGTATTCCTCATCAATTTATTTATTATTTTTTATACCCATTAAAAATTTTATTTATTTTATACCCAGTTGTAGCCAGCTCAGACACATTGCACTTAAATTCATGACACGAATGTCTATGAGTATCAAGTATTTCTTCAAGTTTTGAAAAATGTCTTCACATACTTTATATTATTTTTGAATATGCTATAACTTTATAATTGTTAGTTAATTTATCCAATTCCAGATCACATTAGCGAATTTTCTGCTTAGAAAATATCAGTTTTAACTTTACGGACTCTATAATTCGAGATATGCTTTCATACTTGCCCATTATTTCGTTATTTGAAATTTCTGCCCGCACCCAATACTAAGAATTGATTGTGCCTACCGGCTGTCAATCAATATATCTAATGAATACGAAATATAGGCCAAGAACTCTGGTAATAGTTCCTGGTCAGAAGCAACAAGTCGTTATCCTCACTGCGATTCCTGATACATAATAATCACTGACCTCGTAGGCGAAGTGAACTAGTCACGAGGGCGTAAGCAGTGTACTTTCGAATATGCTCTGTGTCGAACACAAATATGATCTTGACAGAATATGTATTTGCCGAGCCATTTCATGGTTTAGTTTCATGACATATGCGCAGTCCACTACAAGGCCGTGTAATAGACAATGTAAATGAGATAAGTATTGATTCGAACTAACAGTGCACGTTGCACCTTGAACTTGTAGGTTGTTCACATTGGCGTAGTATTTTACTTGACTTAATCAGTCTTTCCCGACAATTCTTAACGGGTTTGAAAGTGAAATGATGAAAGGGATGATGATGGTGATTATTATGATGATCTGTTCCACTGGAGTTCCCTCTTCTCAAAATCCTTCCTCATATCTTCTTTCCACTTCATCCATGATCGTCTTCTTCATTATTTTCATTCCTTTGGCTCTTCTTATATACTTATTCGACTTTACTCGCAGCCCTATTTCATCACCTCCTTTTATCAACGTTTTTTATTCAGGAAATCAAAACGCAAAGACAGAGAAGGAACTCCAGTTGAAGGCGATCCATCAGGCCCGAGAAGACAATAAGAACCAGCCTACTGACTCCATTAAGGCGCTTGTGGCCTATACATCTTCCAGTTCTGGCAGTGGGCAATCGTCCCAGCTCCTTGCGCAACCGAATCCCCGCTTTCCTCCGAACTGCTATTTACTCTTGTGTCTCCTTCTTGTCGAGTTTCTCTTCGGTTCTATAATTGGACCTGGGATGGATAGCCCCCGCCTTGAGTATGATGAAGACGAATTACAGTCGTGTATAGTAATTGCCTCCATTTCGCTACAATGGTTCGGTTCCAGCCCAACCTGCTTGGGGTTATAGTGACATGGGAAAAGTTCGAATCAATCTCGGAATTGATGGCGCTGTGTCGAGGATGTTGCGAAATCGGCAGCGAATTATTTTACACTCCTAAGAGTGTTTTTAAAAGTCGCAGGTGTCTCATAAGAATTGAATGAACAAATGGTTTGGTATTTATTTGACAGAGAAAAGATCTACCGTATTGCCAATTGAGTAAAGTGCTTTTGAACAGTTGGCCATGAGTAACTTGTACAATAAATCTAATTCCATATTCCACCTTATTTTGTATTTATCATAAAAATTCTTTACAATATTATATTATAATTTATTTTATTACCTTTATATTGAGCGAATATATTAATTAGATTACGTAAATGCTCATTTCTCATTTGTATTAAGATTTTAATTATTTGCTACTTTTTCCTAATCCTAATATTTTTATCCACTGTTGTATGTTACATGCACGGTTATATATAACAAATCGTAATTCTCTAAGATGATTTCACTGAAATAAATATAAACAAACACTCCTTCTTGTGACTTCTCCATTTCCCTTATCTCATCTATGTTAAGAACTCTTTTGGTTGGCATTTTCTTCAATACATTTCCTTCTAAAATCTATATCAATTTTATAGCTTTATTATTTATTTGTAATTCTTTTAGTATTTATTTGTTATTGCGTTATGTGTTACAAATTTAATACAATTTACATTCAATTAATTTATCAGCTATTGTCCATTCTTTAACTCATTGTGACTTTTGGATATTTATACAATTAACTTTATATATGGATTTTTTTTTACTTACTTAATTTCATCGGTTATATATTTTGTGCATATAACCAAGAAGAAGATTTTCCATGTAGCTCGAAATGTTCTTTTCATAGTGTGTTGGGTTATTTTCTTGTCTGACCGATTCTTATCGTTAACAATATTTTATCGTAAGTAGTTATGTTTCTGCATACATTTTATTGCTCTATTTTATTTATAATTGATTACTCAATTTTACTCTCATTGTAGTATTACTGTTTTCTCCCATATTTTCTCTTACACTATGCGATGTATTTCTTGCTATGGGTACTTGGTCAGAAATATTATGCGCTAAATAAAAATAAATATATTTTATCTAAAATCCATGGATTGACCCTGTGGGATCTGGAGACCAATGTGGCATATCCCGCCTCTATAATATTTGTATTTTTAATTGGGGGAAAACCAGTTGGTTGAGCATGATCTCAGACAAATCACCTCCCTGCACATTTGCTGTCTGAACAAATAACAGTAGAGACTGTACCATGTACTGAACCCTGGACGCTTCATGGGTTGTAGTGGTAGAGGCCTAATAAAAGACAATTAAATTGATGCCATGCCATTTTAACCAAGCGGTTATCTCAAGAATTTCGCCTATGATTAAAGAGATATATAATTGGGTGAAAGTGGTTTCATTCACACTCAGGTTTCTCTTAATCCATCGGCCGCTTGAGGAACCGCTGGGTGACAAGCGAACCCATTACGTTCCCAATTTATCACCGCCTCAATTATCTTGACGGGCTAAAACAAACGAATGTTCTCAATTGCTGGCCTCAATTCTCTTCTTCCTCCAGAGCTGCTACTTACATATAACTGCTTAATATCGTCTGTTGTCGTCTTATAACCATTCCAAAACTTTAAAAATAATTTACTGTATTTTAATAAGATTTTTTATAAATATTTAAAAAAAATGACTCTGTGTTCTTCTTCAAATGTTCTGGAAATAAGGAAAAACGTTCTATCCTGAATATTTATTTACACTTATCTTTTAAACTACTAGTATTTTACACTAATTCACAGTGTAAATAATGTAAATACATATAGTACAGTTTTACAGTATTACATTTTGATAGGGGGGTAGCCCAATGGGTAGAGCGCAGAGTAGCCGGTATAAATTCCGGCCGTGGAAAATATTTATTTAATCTGTTAATAGCTGGGGATGGATCCTGTGGGATCTGGAGGCCCTCCTTTCGGTTAAGCTTGATCTCGGACAGATTACCTCCCTCAACAACGGTTGTCCTAAAACATTACATTACAGCCGTGTACTGAGCCCTTCGTGGGTTGTTGTGAAACAAGTTTTAGTACATTACACAGTATTACATTATTAGTCTTCTTAAAATAGAAGTTGCTTGTAAATTATCATGTTTATCCTAAACAATTGTAAAAATATCTATTCTGTATTGGTCTCTTGATAAGCCAAACATGAATAACTCGAATTCTTCAGTAGCACGATTTTTTTATTAGTTTCCCGATTATACCTTTTTCGATTGTTAAAAATAAGAGCCTTACAATCCAAACCCTTAAAGCCTCAATGGTCCTTATTATGTCACAACAAACTCATCCATCATGATCTTAATATCCCATATGTTGCTGATTTGGCCCAAACTAGATACCTTTCCCTCCATGACAAGCTCCATACACACTTGAATTCGCTAGTCTCTCAACTTGCTTCCAGCAACTTTATCAGGAATAGTATGTCCTGATAACCATCCTCTGAAAAACTTTATTGCAGTGCTACCGATGGGTAGCTTCTCCACAAGTGTTTTTTTTTTCCATGCCATATTGTTCATATTAGCAGATTTTGTTGTTGTAATATTATTATAGTTGTAAATATCAATAATTTAAATTTTAAAAAAATATAAGAGGATGGCTCGTAATACCTTAAATAAGGGGGTTATTTACGTCTCAATAAATTAATGAATAATTGTTATCTGCTTAATTTTATGTTGTTTTAAAAAAGAAACCATTTTAATTTTACTAATTGAAATTTATTTATAGAATAAGTTATGTAAACTGCACAAGCAAAAAAAAAATTATGTCGTTGAATTTTAAGTAATTAATATATGTACCTATTTAATTCAATGCATAAATTTACTTATAAATGTAAATTGATGGACGGATGTGCGCTCATAATTTATTTCTTAATCATGAATAAAACATTTCTTAAACAAATCGAACTTTGTATATTACTCATAAAAATTTGATTTTAAAGCAAAAATATGAATTTATTTATTGAAAATTATTTTAATTCAGAATACTCCTTTATAGGTACCTTATAGGTATTATTTACTCGTTTCCACTACGCTACAATTTTTTAAACCTGTAGCTCTTTACACACTCACATGAATTATGTTAGACTGCTTTTGTAATTAAAGTAAAAATAAAAAATAAATCTTCTTCTTAGAAATTCTTGCCCCATTTCCAATTTTCCACGCATCATTATTCAAGACAACTCTATGCTAAGCGGAATTCGACGCGCTTGGGGTTCTGGTAATTAAATATCAGTGGTGTTGTATGATTGATGATGATTCGGAATCGGGTACACCAATTCCGGCTAATCTATGATGATTTCACAAGAAGGTAGGCGCGAGCACTCACATCTCTTAACGAGCGATACGATTCATCATCGGAATTTCTTCGGGTATGTGATGAATGCGTCCGAGCTACCATTAAAATCCGTTAGTCAGTAGTATTCGGAATATATAGTCTGCCAATTATATGCCTCGGTGTTAGGACTTAAAAGGCTACCACGATTTACGGATCTGGACACAGAAATATGCTGAATGGAAACATAGTATCATTCAAATAATGAATCCTAATATGAGTTACAATAGGTTATTATTTAGTGTATGAATTACAATTATTTATTATTCTTTTTTTTCACGAATCGGGCAGCAAGGACACTGTATCGAATATTCGAAAGTGAATATCACTTAATAATCTTCTTCACACTGTCCGCCTTCCTTCTACTCCAATACTCTCTTATCTTCCTGGAGTGTTCCTCTCGCTCTTCCTTAGTCCTTTTTCTCTCTCGTCTCTCCTTCCTTCCTGCAAGAACCCCAACTTCTTCTAGTTTTTTTCCGAAAAGCTCTCTATCCAAGCAGTCCTTATCCTTGATTCTTAGCCTACTCTTTTATTTGTTATTTATTATTTATCATATTAATGAATAATATGATAAAAAGTTGTGGACCGAGCTTCGGCCGGGAAGCTATGTCAAGTAAGGAGAAAGCTTTCTCATCTTGAATCATAGATTAACATATTAATTAATTTTATATCTACCCTAATTTTTATTATTACATATGTTTGTATTTATAAGCGTGCGGTTTTCCAATAATTGTGGACCTGTGGTGTAGTTGTTATCATAACAACCTACTACGCCAAAGATCGCGGGTTCATAGCAGGTCTAAGGTAGTTGGCCCTAGGATTTTTTTTAAAAGAGAGTAAAATTCTTGGTAATGCCGTCCTTCGAAAGTGGCGTAAAACGGGGGTACCGGGCCTGTACGATGACAGGTACTCGTTAAAAATCCTGTCCTAATTAAACCAGGATATGCAAAATGTAGGGCTCCCTCTGCAGCATCGTTCAATGAGGCATAGCAGCATAAAGTGACGTTCAATAAACAAAAAAAAAAAACAATAATTGAAAAAATAAGATATATAATATTTATTTAATTTAAAGAAACATAGTAGTTCATTGATGTTAATAAAAATTAAACGTTTCGTATCATGACCTGCTGATTTTCTGGTCTCTTCGAGTTCGTTTTAACGATGGTTTACTGTTTTCACAAATATATATCCACGTTTGTATATAAGCCAACAAGAAATTTGCGGTAAATCTGGTTATAGCGATATTTGTATTTAATAGATCATTAAAAAATAGTTATGTGGTTAGCAGAAAAGTACTTAGTTGAGATTGAAATATAGATACTGAATAATGAATATAGAGTGAAGGTTTAGAAAATTGGAAATGCTGAAGCCCATAACAATACTAAAACGCGTGAATGGAAAATGTGCCCACATGATCGAATCGCTTTATTGATTACCTAAACATTGCCTTTTCAAAATATCCCGCGTGGGAATTGTGTACTGCGTTATAGTTTAAAATGTGCGTGACCTTTTTGTCTGGAATGTGTCAGGGGCCTTGTCAATCTTTTTGGAAATGTAAGTTTTCACCAGTTCACATGTGCACTCATACCAATGGACAAATAATCTGGGTATGATTTTGATAATGTACAATCTAGTGAAGTTCTACTGTTGTTGACAAATAACCAGATGAAGTTAATTTGTTGAAATTATTTGTTTTAAGCTTTAAACCATGTTCAACGTTTCGGTGTGAGATAACTAAATTATATTTTGTCAGAAAAAGAAGCATATTTTGAAAAAAAAACTATCAAACAAATTATTTGATAGTTTCATTTCTTTCCTATTGTCCATCTGTCATATATATTTATTAAAACAAAATATCATGAACCGACTTAATATTCTATTTTACTATTATTCATGGTTAAAGGTAAGTAGTTCGTTCAATAACTTTCAGGACTTCTTTCCACTTCTGATCTAGTGTGAGTCCTTTCTTAACATTCTTAACTGATCTTACAAGACTTTATCTCATAATTAAAGGGAAAACTTAATTTTAATGGATAAAATAAATCTATAAACTGTGTAAAAGTTAATTTATTCAAGCTATTGATAATATATACTGATCCATAATTTTAAATACTCGTAACCAGGATATAGTATAACATAAGTTATTTCTCAATCATCACAGAGATGACGATTTCTTCCGGTATATAGAATCTCTGAGGAACTGCGTACTTGAAAAGGAGGGAATCTATAATTTATTCTGAGGTTTAGACTGGATCGATAAGAAAGTGAATGGATGAGCACCGCTCCATTTGGACTGACAGATTCCAATTGAGATTATAAGAGCTGATATTATAAATCGGCCCGGCTTCCGCACTCCAGAGCGGCTCCAACTTATTAATTGCCGCAGAAGATAGGGCGCGTCTCTAATGAGTCCCGCTGGAGTTCTTGTCCAGGCAGTTATTCTTCTTATTTTCTTTCTTTCTTATAATCAAGAGTCTAGTTTTCTTCTCTTCTTTTTTATGACTAAATCCAAGATTTCGGAACCATAACCTTATTATATTTTTTTAAAAAACATATGGCTATTGAACTATCTTAATATTATGAGATTCATTTAGTGAATAACCATCATCCATATATATACCTAGAGCCCCAGTGAATAAGTGGTTAAGTCAGATTTTGTCCAGAGATAGTTAACTGTATTGAGGGAAGGGAAATCGCATGATTCTCGAAGTTTTTGCCTTGAAACGGAGTTGTAATATAAGTAATAACTCCTTTTCAAGCCAATGCCTTACTTACCCCCTGATTCATTACGAAAATAACTCCATTCCTCTTACTTAAGTACTAAAAACTAATTTTGGAGAAAATTAGTCTTAACCACTTCTTCACCGGGGCTGTAGATTTATAGTAAAGTCATTCACCATTCCAGCATTTTAGTGAATAAATATATTTGATACTTCTTATATGCTCATACGTATTTTTAGTTATATGATTATATTTTCTTCATTCTCATTTGTGTTTGTTGATTATTTTTTTGATACTTAAAATATAATAATCCTGGGGCGCAGCTAAGTTCGTAGACCGCTGAGTTGCAACGCTGAAGGTTCCAAGATCAAATCCGGCAGTGACAGATAACTTATTTAATTTCAATTATTGAATATACCTCGTCGGTGGGATCCATAGACCCTCCTGGGACTTACCCAACCTTTATCAAGTGGGTACCCTTAATTGGGGTAAAAACCAGGTGATTAAGCGTGATCTCGGACCAATCACCTCCTTGCACAGAAATAGTTCAGTCACAAAAATGTACTGAGCCCAAAACCTTTAACCTTTTTTGTATATAATAAATAAGGTTTTATTTTTATTTTTTTTATAATAGTCCCCATACCTTAATAATTCCATGACTAAATCTTGATAGAATTTCATCTCATCACATATATTGAAAATTGTATTTAAACGCTGTCAGATTTTGGTTCTTCGAGCCGGAAAATGTCCAAAAATTATAAATTTATGTTATCTAATAAGGAATAATGAATGTTCTAATCTCTTAAAATGTCCACCAACACCTGTGATGTTTTTTCACTTTTATATTACTTTCTTATTCGAACATTTATTGAAACTGGAACATTACTGGTTTTTGTTTTATTGACTTAAACAAAAAAAATGTACTACTATAACAAAATTTAAATAATTTATCTGTAACAGCCGGATCCGAGCCAGGACATACACCTCTGAAACCTCAGTGCACTGTACACTTAACCCCTATAAAGTTGGCTATTCAATAACCAATACTCAAAGAATTGACTTAACTATTCAATATAAAAATTACTAAGGTAGTTTCTCGTTACTTAGATAAATAAAACAGATTTAATTCTTGTGAAGATGATAAAAAAATTTCATTTTTAAAACCGAAAAACCTTTATCGGTTCTTCTTTTTTTTTTTTTCTTGAACAAAGACATCAAAAGTAATGAAATAACCTCCACGCCCTTTTTCGTCGCGATCTCTTTAATCAAGCTAAGGCCTGCTAAATTTATCGATCACCTTCACATCAGTTGTTAAGTCAATCACAATTCTCTTTCGATTACTCCGATAAGCCATAGCTCGGCGAGAATCAGTATTTTGTGACTTTTATTCTGAAATACAGTAATAAATTTACTCTAATGCAGTAATAAATCAAATAATTTCGAATAAATTACTTCAGCGATTCCGCATTACTTTTAGCATTCCTATAGATAGGGAAGCTAAACTATGCTAGTTATTTTTCACTCATCTAAATGTTGTCAGTGTTGTGTAGTATATATATAATATATAATGTAATAATGTAATATGAAGGGTCGTACGAAAAATCCTTTTTTAACTATTCCTTTTTATAAGAACGTTATCGGAAAAAAACAAAAAAACATTAAGTCTCTAAAAAAACTAATCAGACAAAGTCCCTCCCCCCCAACAAAGGCGTCATTAGGAAATTCACTTAAATATATTTCATATCAAATCCAAATCCATCAACCAGAGACAGCAACTTCACTCCAAGACATTAAACAAAAACTAAGGCAGAGAAAGGTAATACACGAACAGCTGGGGAATATTTGCTAATATTTCTTTTATGTTTTAAGAGCTTTTGCTGGTTTTTATTAGCTGCTACTTGTATTATTTTTTAGTTTGAATTTCTCCGCTTATGCCGGGTATATGCACCAACCTGGATATTGCCAAGTGTATGTTTTATTTAATTATTAATTTGACGTATAAAAAATATTTCTGATGATGACGACGGTTCCTAGCATTACCACTTTCTGGAACTCTTGAAGATCCAAAATTATTTCAAGTACCTTCATAGATTTCATAGTTTCCTCAGGAATCAAACCATTGCTGGACTCTATAATCTTGAGGACTTTTACTCTCACCAGTCGGTACATATGCTTTGCTTCGACCTTCTCTTGCTTCGAAAAAAAGATCGGAATGGTATAGTCATCTAAGAATATCAGAATTCTTCATTGAAGAATGAAGGAATAGAGATTGGCCCATTCAAGTTTCAATTGGAGTGCTGAAGAGAGGAAACGGCGAAGAAGACCACGAAAATATGAATGGAAGGAATAGAGGAAAGTAAGCAGGGCCATGCCATCTGAGGGAGGAAGATTTATAAGATATAAGGAAATGGAAAAACGAAGGAAAGAAAATTGTGGTTGAAGAAAACCTCAATCGTAGGAAACCCTTGGGAAAAAAAATTATAGTCCATTACTTTTATAAACGCAATGTCCAGATTCTTTATAGAAATATCGTGTTGCCTTCTCTGATAAAAGCTTTCCTTATTTCCTCAGTGTTAAGATTGTTTCCTCTTTCTTTCAAATTCAAATAAAATATTTTAATTAATTTTAATATTTGAATTCTATTATTAAAACATTTACGCGGCCTATTGGCTACACAATCCGCTAAATATACCTGTCGAGAAATAGTGAGCCTGCATTTCTGGACTGAGCGGCTTCAGTACTTTATGGCAGGGTGGAATAGTTTAATCAGGGTTTATTGCACCCAATCGGAGAAAACGATGCATCGATCCTGCTGCAAACTGGTAGTTATACGAGGAATTAGATCGACCCAGATCTGGTGAACAGTAATTTTCTAATAAGTTCCATTTTAACTTAAAGCAGTTGCACGACTGCTCCTTGACTGCATCAATTTCAAAGTCCAAGGCGTTGGAATTTGCGCCACATAGCTCCCTCAAGAAAACGTTCGCTTAGATTGTTGGATAGTTTAAAGTTGCAAAATCACGACACAAACTATTGATCACTTTGAAAACTCGTGCTTGTCAATCTTTATTCGAATTATTAAAATTAGTCGGGATGCAATTCAATCAAATAATGGAGATTACAAGAAGCGAATTTGAATTGGCATTATGGAATTATTCCATTATGATGATTTACATGATCATAATGGAATAATTCTGCACTATTCAATGTTTTCGTAGTGCAAATTCTGATTTGTTTGCTAGAACCACCGAATTATTTCGAACGAAAATTGATTTCTTCGAACTTCATTTTGCCGGCCAAAGGCATGTTTCAGTATTCTATTGTAAGAAAAATTTTATAAATCTCATTTTATCTTCCAATTGAATCAGTAAATGTTAAAAGATTTGAAAATACTACCATCGATTTTACTACCTTTTAGATTTAAATGAATCCAGTTAATAAAGCACTCACTATATGTAAATAGATTACGATTTTTTAAATTAATTTTTTTGTATGCTAACACGGAGTAGAAGTTTTGTGAAACCTACTAAGTTCAACTATTTTCAGGCCGAGTACGGCTGTGACAGATAGTAATTCGTCATGTTATCAGTTGTGAATCAATCTTGTTGAATCAGAGGATCCTCCTGGGGCTCAGTCCTCTATAAAGGCTCTACACTTAGATGAAAAACCTGGCGGTTAGGCGTAACGCATGTATGCTAGTGGTTCTTTTTCATCTTAACGTGCTTATAATATAAATCGATCTACTATGTTTCACTTTATATTATTTTAGTGTGGAATTATTATTTTTTTTTATTAATCTCGGATTGAAATTTCTTTTTCTTCTTATCATACTTTCTTTTTTTTTTCTTTTGCACTTTATTAATGTTCAGATATAACAGCACAGCAAAAACCAAAGAGGAGGCATACTCTGATCTCTCATACCAACAGTTGAAAATACACATCAATTTATGACAGGAAGTTAGGACAATAACTTGAACAGAACCATCACATACTCTCTTATACCTGAATGTTTGTTCAGTTTTCATTAGCCTTTTAATTGTTTTCATTAATTGTAACTCAAACGTATTACGTTTAGTTGATATTCATATTTAAACCTTCGAATTTGTAAAGTTTTTAATTACTTGACTGTTTCATTGTCTATGCTTATTTAAACCATATGCATTATTTAATTGTTAGTAGAATTCATTTTTAGATTTTTATTTTTTGAATTATTTATTTATTTATATTTTATTTTATTCTTCGTTTCAGTCTTATTGACTGTTTAAAATAAAATTATTTAATTGTCACTTTGGACATTATTAATTTACAATTTATATTTATTAATTTGTATTGCAAAACCGTATTTTATTTCCTTAAATATTTAAATAATTAAGGAATTACTGAAGATAACTTAAGTTACTCACTAAGTTCAACGCATGAATGAACAGAGCTTTGAAGCAGATGATTAACTAACAACCTGTAGGCTACGGATTACATCCCTTGTGGCAAGTTCATTAGCCAATGGTTCATTTCTAAAAAGAAGCTATCGTGCGGAACTTGTTAAGAAAAAGGAATTCCTATAGAATAATATTATCCTAATATTATTTATTACATAACAAACATGATATATATAAATCTATTGATTATGTATTGAAAAATGTGAAATATTTCAATATTTATCTTTCAAGAATGATGTTTAAACATAGGTAAATAAATAATAGTTAAAAAAAACTTTAAAAACACGAATTAATAGAAAACAAAACTATGAAGTAGAAAATAATTTTCTAAATGCTTAAAATAATAATAGCATTATGAAAAAATGTTATGTATGTAAATGTTTGATTGAATGATAATGTGCTATAGAGTAATCACATCTTTGAAAGCCCAACAGGTTTTTTTTACGATAAAATGAATTTTTTTCTTCTTCATTCTATTCTTATTTCAAACATAAATCAGAACTCCGGTAGCTTAGTTGGTAGAGTCCTGTCACGGTAAGACAGAGGACCCGGGTTCGAATCCCGGCCGGAGGCATATCTTTTCTCCTCAAAAAAAAAAAAAAAAAAAAAAAAAAAAAATATATATATATAAATCAGAAAAATATTTCCTACTTTTTAGTGGTATTTTCTATTAAAACATGTTTTTAAGTTTTTTGTAATATTATTTATTTTCTACTATTTAGTTCGACTGGATATAAACTAGCGTTCATTATTTTTTTCAAACTAATGTTCATTTTCTTAATTTTTAGTTTGGATTTTTTAACTATTATTTTTTTTTCCAAATATAAGAAGCTCCCCAGTTGATCCTACTAGTTGTAATTTGTTTGTCTCAAAGATAAAGCTACACATTCTTTAGTAAAAACTCAGTATATTATTGTACTTTCAGTGATCTCTGAGAAGTGCGCTAAGATTTGATGTTTGGTAGTGGCCGAAATTCGGGTTAAAAAAAAACAAACCCGAACCACTAAAAACCGTGGAGGATCTTGGGTTCAGTATCTAGTTGAGACTGTACTGTTTATTGGACAAGGGTTGGGCAGGGAGGCGATTTGCCCTAGATCAGACACAACTGACAAGGGTCCGAGATCTTATGGGACCCATCTCCGGCTAACAACTATCAAATTAAATAACATCTATCAAAATGTCTAAGATCTAGCAGCACAGCGCTCTAATATTGAGGCAATCCACTCCACTTTTAGCTAATAAATGTATCAGCTTATAGCTAATAAAAGCGTGTTGAAAATGGTAGTGTTAAACATCCAGGAAATTAAATAAATATAATTATGCATCGCTTAACTCTATTTTAAAATGTTAAAGTATTATTTAATAATAAATATTACGCTATATTATGGCCGTATGATGGGCGTATTGAATATTAGATGGTGAAAGAGCTAGAGTCTATTTGATGAGTTATGAGCGCTAACCTGATACCATAGCAGAGGAATAAGCATTAATTACAGAGTGCTTAGGGGCTTAGCTAGATCATCCCCGGATGTTTTCTCAACCTCACGTCTCGGATCGGGTTTAATCTATCCGGAGGGTCGTAACCGTTTCGAAAGCGGCCGGCGCATTTTCCTACGCGATTGCGTCACCTTTGGCCGATCTACATATGCCTTCACGATTGAAGAGGGCTAATTCTGACGTCATGTGGAGAGTTCCTAATTTACATCACTCGGGCCCGTATCTCCTAGGATCGGAGGCTTGCCCCATCATCTGAGGGATTGAAGGCTTCCACTATCGCCTGCTAATGGTGTTGGTACGATGGTACTGAATTGTACAGCTACGGTTAGGGCGATTGTAGATTTTTAAGGAGTTACACATCAAAAGTGATAATTGCATAATCCCTTTCTAGGTATTCTTTCTAGTAACTACTCTTATGTAGCCTAAGTGAAAACAGGTAAAGTAAGGAAATGCATGAATGGTTTGAATCTCGGAGCCACTGTCTTAATATATTCTCTTAAAAAATATTTGTATCATAGCTCAAGGTAATTGAACCGTAATACTAAATTTGAGTATAAAGGGATCAGAGTGGCTTAATGGTGGAGCACTGAGTTGCCGTGCCGAAGGTTCAAATCCTTCTTCTCTCACTATCTCCTCAGTAGCTCCTAAGCGTGGAGTAGCTGCCTCCGACCATCTGGTCCATCGGTCCCTAACCTGTGCAAGCCTTCTCATTTCCGGCATGGTGCTTCCTCTTGCTGTGCCAATTCTCTCAATCTAATCTGCACCCATGAGCCTTTGTGCCTTGATGTTGCCTTCCTTCCAGTCTTCCTTCTAGAAGCCACCTGGCCTTACGGTCATCTCTCATTCTGTTAATGGGAATCCGGGGTTCAAATCCGGATTTATTTAATCTGTTATGAGGCGGGGACTCGGACCTCATGGGGCTTACCCAGCCTCTATAAAGAGGGCGCCAAAAACAGATGAACAAACTGGCGTTTGAGCGTGGTCGAGGATATAATACCTCCCTGAACAACCAACATAAGACTCTTCATGATTTGTAAATGTACAAGTTTTTTTAGAGTATGTGCTAGGAGATAAAAACAACAAGAATAATGAGGGCCGAAATCAGATCAAAACATTAAATTTTTGACTAATCGTCGATACGAAAATGCATACGGTATCATCTACAAAACACAGCAGCATTGTTGACGATACAAACTGATTTGGAGTGACTTTTGAAACAGTTTTTCACCCTCCTGAAAAGTGGTGTTTTTCACATTTGATGCATTGCATTTGTATCGACGATAAATCCGCTGACAGCCTATAAAATTCGGATTTATTAAAATTCTGAGATGGAAAAAATACTTCTATATAATTTGTTTTAGGGAAATTCCGGAGCCATAATAGCGACAAAGTAATCGAAATCTGTTGAAATTTCGGAGTTATCCGCTTTTGACCCTGATGACCTTAATTGTTCTTTGCATTATTTTATAACTATTATTTATTTTTGTGGTCGAGGGAAGCAAATGATTGGTTTACTGCATTGTTAAAGAATTTATTTTTAATTTTTTTTTTTTACAATAATCATGTCTTTGCTGAATTAAATTGTATTTCATCTTGAAACAGAAATCCATTCCCTGAATTTACTAACCCGTAAAGGTAAACGAAGTACAGTTAAGATAATTTATGTTTACTTTCCCAGCTACCGGGAGCCTCTGCGTGATTTAGGAACGAGGAAACATTGTAAAGAGAGTCGTTTTACTCCGCTTGTTGACTATAAAGTTCTACCGGATTCGAAGTAGTGAGAGGCCGCTGAATTTGTCTTGTTATAATTCAGCTTGGGTTTCACAAAACAGGTTTGCCTCGTAAACCATGCCGTCGTATACAAACATTTAAACCAGTAGTTATAATAAAATCGCTTGATAGTAACAGGTTCCGGGAAGTTCTCCTGGCAATATTAGACTCGTCTAAATAGCAGTTCGGACTGGCCTATTAATACCGAAACCTCTATTACAGCACAAGTAACTACCGTCGTTGTAAGTTAGTATAGTGTACATTAAAGTACAAGATTAATTCGACAGTATAATATAGGATTAGTTAAAGATTACTTATAACATGAACCTGTATGTTCTTGGATAAATGAACTTTGAAACAAAAATTGTGTGGAATGTAAGGAAACACCAGTGGTTTTAGTTAACTCAATAAATAGATCTAAATTTTAAAAAAAGCAGTGGCTGCTTACTGGTAGAAATCCAATCCGATTTATAGTCATACGATTGGTGTTCAAATATAGTCAAAGTTAACTATTCGATCAAACCTATGATTGAATTTGACAACTAGGAAAATATTAACATTTAGATAGCATTTGGAATTATTTTCTCTTAAAAATACCTAAAGTTTCTCTAAAAAAATATTATAGTTTCATGACCATTGATCTGTTATTTAAGAGAATGTACAGGTTTTGTACTACACTAAAATGACAATATAAAAAGACGAAAAATTGCTTTGAATTATTTCAGGAATGTTTGACCTGATTAGAGGTGCTTTAATTGCTTCTAACCACATACTTCATAAACCTTTCACGCTATTCCAGAAAACACGGTATCTTATAGTAGTTTAGTACTCACTAGATGGATAGTTATATAAACCCCATAAAATAAATTAAGAAATACAGTCGATTTTAAGTTTTGAAAGCCTTGGAGTTCTGAATTCTTTATAGTATTTCTCGCAACAATCCGAATCAGCCATTGATGACAATGAGGAGATGTAATGACAAAATGTAAAATTCAATTTTTTTTTTTGGTTTCAGAAACTATGCGTTTTGTTTATTTTAAGATATACGAGAATATAAGATATTTTTAAAATTATGACCGAAAATTCATATCGCTTCTTTAGAAGAACATCGACAGAACAAACAATTTTGCATTTTTGAGTTAAGCCTTCAGTTGCAATTGTATTGATTGGAGTTTTTTAATTAAGGAAGGACATATCTGATATTCTATTTACAGTTATTTTTTTTAACACATTTTGAGTTATATCATGTTTGAACTTGAAGTTTTATGAGAATAATGGCATAAGTTAACGCCAAAAAAGTTTCATGCTTTTAAATATATTCTAATGGTTAATAAAGTAATTTCAACGCCATCATTGCAATAGGAATGCTTTGCTTAATACCTATACCCATTTTTTTTTAATTAGATGAAACTTTAAAAAACCTCTATTCAAAAATTATTTTGAGGTATGAAATTGTTCTTTTGATATTTTCTATTCCATTGTATGTTGCTGATTTTATAATTTAACGGAATAGGCTAGGAATTGTACAAATTAACAATCCATTTTTGCGAATTAGTAACATCGGATTACTATTATTATTATATTATATCGGATTTTCTCTGATTATAATTAGTATCGGAATCGGGGATGAGGTAGAAAAAATATATGACCGGGTTATAATTACCATTGCATTTATTTACATTATTATATTTTATTATTTTAAAATAACCTTTTTTCTATTTTTTTTTTTTTTACTGAATTGAAGTAGAGTAAACATCATATTATATTTTCAATAAAACTGTCCCTCTCTCATTAAAATGTCGGCTTTGAGGCAAAAGAAGGTGTAAAGTGCCGAATCATCATTAAATCCCAGTTCCCCTAACAGCCCTACATGCTTTGAACCTAACTCTTTTAACCCCTCGTTCTAGAGGAACAGGCTTTTCTGGAATTTCCCAAATATGGAAACTAAAAGTTACCTAACCGATTCCAATTTAAATCGAGGTGAAGTTGGGGATGCCTTGGCCTGCAATTACGAATAATACTTCAATCACGAACGGACTTCAGTGAAAGTGCATTTGAAGAACCTTACATGCGTCCGAGCAGTGGTCCTCGTAAACCAAAGTGTTCATTACAACTTAAACTATCGTTGTTTGATCAGTTCATGGATTGTTCATGTATAAAGTAGATACTTAATTTTTTTATGTACTTTGTCTGGGGTTAAGTACATGGTAGAGATTGTACTGTTTCTTGGATAACGATTATGTAGGTCTGTAATATATCTGTCCTAGATCACGCTCAAGCACCAGATTTTCCCTCTTATTTTGGGTATTCACTTTATAGAGGCTGGATGAGCACTAGGAGGGTCCTACCTACCATAGGATCCTTCTCCGGCTGCTAACAGATGAGCATGGCAACTCAGTGCTCTACCACTGAGCCACTCCGCTTCCTTTTTATCAATAGTATTATTTTTCTGTTGTATTAACACTCATTCTAGGAAAGTCTAACCGGGCTACCTAAATTCACAACTCATTTTACGTACGTAATCACTAATTCACGATTATCGTTTATTTACTCATTGTGTTCAGTATCACGCACAATAGTTAACTTTTTATACTAAATTGAAGGTTCTTGTTCACATTTTATAGAAGTTGTGGTTGCCACAGGTGCCTCTTACAATAAAGAAAAAATTCAGGCCATAAATTGCTGTCATTTGCCGGAGAGCAGCGTACATGCTTGGGACCGCCACCGCCAATATATTTTTAAATTATATGAAGAAGCTTATAGAATATAAAATGACATAGTGTAGGCCGATATTTATTTTCCATCTCACGCTAACGCCGTTAAATATATTTTTATATTTGAATTTTCTTGGAGAATGAAAACTTCAAGTGGAAAATACAGGGTGAAAATATAAGGAAGTATTTTTTTTTAACGAATTGGTTAGATCCTTATTTAGGAACTTAATTTAATGACACCATTGTTCAGTAAATTATTTTTTGAACTGCAACGAGAGTAGAAAACTACAATTAAAATGCACCAGTAATTTTTAAAGATACACGACTATTAAATTAATTTAATTTAAATAAAATCAAATTTAAATTATTCCTAGACTAGCAGTTAACCATTGGGAATAAGTTGATCCCTAGATGATGAGAAATTTAGAAATTAATAGTATAGTTTTGCATTTTTAGAGGTATCTATGCTTTGTTTCGGTAAATGTTAGGAAAATTTCTTAGATTTAAAGTGTTTTAATTGTAATTGTTTTTATTTACAGATGATTTTGACTTATAACGTTATAGAGTTATATACGTTGTTTGATGGTGCATAATGCTTTTATTTTAGCTATTGATAATGACTAATGTCGAAACGTTTAAATAATAAATAAGTATGCAGACTGGATATTGGTTATCTTGCTTGGTTATGATTATTCAATGACTGCAGTCTAGTGAAGAATACATGAATTAAAAAGATACACGACTTTATCTCGAACCCTTGACATCTGATGGAGTGAAAAGAGATATCATTGAAAATTTAATTATTAAAAAAAAAAGGAAAATTTTAATGTAAAAAGTTTGTACTATACTTTTTTACGGTAAATGTTTATCTCTTGAAAATTTGAATATCATTTTTTTAAAATAGTGTTTACATAGCAATATGTTTAGCTTAGACTGCATCTTTGTATAAGAAAATTAATTACTTATTCAATTAATTACTATTTGGTTTCTCAATCCAACATTTTGTGGTTGTGTAAATTGTGTGAATGGAAAGAACGGATTATATTCATATACTTCTTCGTTCGTAATTATTGTTGATGAAAGAAAATTCCCAATCTGTAATAATTTAATAAGTCATATAGTAAACAAAAAGTTAAACCAAGAGCAAAGATTTACAGTTTTGGGTTGAACTAAAAACATTTCCAAAGATAAAATCTCGAAAAATAAAAAAAGACAGCGCTGAAAATGATGACACTTATGATGAGCTATATACATTTATACATAGATTCGATTTATTGATATTATTTAGATTGAATACCTATTTAATTATTCAAAAATAATTATGAAAAACGTAAAAAAAACAACTCTAGTTATTCTAGAAATTATCTTTGTAAGTTTTGAGTTTGCTGATGAATGAAACACAGTTTAAGGAGTTTTCGATTTTAATCTAACTTGTCATAAGTTATTTTCAATTACATAATTAGTATTTACATAAATTATATTTTTAATCAGTCAGTTGTGTAGCATTTAAGTGTCCATATGTTCTTTATGTCATAGCCTAACGTTTTTGAGGCTGCATGTTTACAAATTAAGTGGAAAAAATAAGTTATTTTACTACTAATAATATCTGTACATTTTTTTTTTTAACAACCCCAGTACAATTCAACAATAGCTGGTGATCTGGCTCCACAAAAAACTGAATCCTACGACAAAATGACTTCCAATCTCTTAAGGTTGCAATATTTTGAAATACGTGTGCGGTTTAACCTACATTTGATAAGTAACTAAAATGTCTTATCCATTGTGCCATGTGATTATGGTGGTATTAGAATTTTTCATGAAACTTCTTGTGAATGGAATTAATCTTGTTTGCATGGCTTAAGGAGGAATGGTCTTGACGTTCATTACCATTCCAGACAATGCTCAACAAATTGCAGTGATGGTATTATCATCATTGTGTTATAGAGCTACGGTGAGGGTCCTATGACCTTTTCTTGCAATGATCAACTTGTGTGTCCGTTGCGACAGCTCATTTCTTATTCAGATCTGCGAGTTTCGGAAATACCGAAGACATTCTAATTAATGTTCGCGTTAGAACTAAGTATTATTTCGATATTTTTAAGAAGCGTTGAAAACTGCAAGTATGAAAGGGCGCATACGAGGGAATAAAGGGATAAGAATAATGAAGATTTAATTATTTAGAATTTTCGGAAGAATGTAATGTTGAAATAGTTGAGGCTTAAATAAAATAAATTATGTTTTTTTTACTACCCAATGCTAAAAGGATTCACGTTTAGATACCTTTAAATATTTATTATTAACTTGATTAATAAAAAAAACTGACTTACACTACTACAAGTATGAAGATCAGAATAGATAACACCAACTTACCTAAAAAAGAAAAAAAATTAGTAAATACATAAATATATGTAAAATCAAATTATTCCAAACTAATCAATTAATACATGTTTTAATCTAAATATTTTAAGAATACTACTGGAAAATGTTTAACATTTGAAATTTCTATTTATTTTTTTCATTTAGAAAAATACTAGAATTATTGGGTTTTACCAATATTTCATAAAATTCATCTGATAAGTAACTTTTATTATCTATGATACACATTAATTTACTCTGATTTTAACGAATAACTTTGGAGTAAAAATGGAATACGATGGCAAAGTGTTGGTTAGAGTCGTATTAACATTTTTTTTTAATTTACTCTTTTTCATCCATTTTTAAATTTTTTAAAATTAAAATCAAGTTTCACATTTAAACCAGTTATATAGAATAGAACTCTGACCATTTACAAACATATACCTAATTGCTATATTTCTAAAACACCTAAGAATGGGATGGAAATAAATACTTAATTTTAACTATTGGGTTTTCTTTTTTTTGTAAAATAATTTATATTAATCAATTAGAATAAAAAAATGTGTAAATTATCTATGTTATATACTAAGTACTGAATTATTTTTCAACCTTGAAAGTGACGGAGTGGATGAACAAAATTTTTCATCGTTACATTTGCATAAATATCATAATTTTTAGGATTTACTTCCTTCGAATAATTGAAAAGTGAATATGTCTCCATGCATGTATCATTCTCTACAACGAATGACATTATTTTAGATAATTAATTTAATCTCACATCTATATAGCATTCGAGTACATGCGTGGATTTCGCTTTATTATTGTTATTTTATACAACATGTCTCAAATAATATTGTAACAGTGCCTGTGCCCGATGTGACGCAATGCTCCGTAACGGCACAGGTGTCGAAAGTCACAAGTGTAGCCCTAAGTGCTGAATGGAAGAAACGCCGGACCTTATAATTGAAAGCGAACCGCTGAGTGTTACGAGCGAGGTGACTGTCGGGGAAACCATTTCACGCCGACCGCTGATTGAGACCCGAAGGTCCGGCACTCGTATCCCAGGATCTTGTGCATCCTTCCCTAATCGGAACTTTCAGGCCCCGAAGACATCCTTAAGTGTCCCCGGCAATTAGGGTCGTTGAGATCTCCCCGTCACTTTGGGTGTCTCACAACCGTTTCGCGAAATGATAGGAGATACACGGGAAAAATAATCAACCTCGTAGAGAATATTATCAACCAGGGAAAATAGTATTTCGATAAACCTATATCGGACGGAGATAAATTGGACTGGTCTCTTGCCATAAAATTGGTAGTAGTTGAGATGTGTACTTCTTCCGAGAGGGGTTTTCTAGGGTCTCTCCCAAGATAGAAACTTCTGATCGAGACGGGTATATTCCCACGGGGCAATAAAATCTTTTAGACGTTGTTACTTACTCATATACACTTGGACTACCACGATTGTTCTTTTTAATTTAATGGTTTTATCAATAAATCCTTAGGTACATTAAAAAATGCAGATTTTTTCACGATTAACCTGATCTTGTGGATTTAACTAATCTAAAAAACAACTAGTGTAATAGATGAACATCATTTTGTTACTCTAAAAAAAGTCTATTGGTACTCCGATGCTCTTAATGTATAGTATATATTCTATATTTGGAAAAAATGTGTTGGTTGGTGTTGTTATCTGATTAAGTTGATATGGGGAGTTTGGAACCTACCTAACTAGGAGATTATACAGCTAGAAATGGTAAAAAATATCGTATTTTTTTTGCACTGTATGTGGGTAAAATGCCTAATATTATTTATGAATTTGTTTATTTTATTAATTATTTTTAACTTCGGATCATTTAATAAAAATAGAATAAGGTAGTTTCAAAGTTTTTTTTTTCTATTTGTTATTTTTTATTTTATTTTCGTCCTAATACTTGAACCTTAAGTCATTTTCAGGTCAAGATTTGGTGTACACTTATTTTCTATACCTATTTTTACCATGGCATTAATTTTTTTTTATAAATTTATACTTTTATAAAAACGATTAAATGATTAATGAGTAATAATTATTTTGAATAATTAATGGTTGGTCGTATACATTTTAAGGAGGAAAAAATAATTCCGAGTAAGATCAAAACAACTTTAATACTGACTTAAGTAGTAATAAACTATTTATTAGAGAATAAAGTTTCCACCCACATTACGGGTCATCCGGGTTTGTCTGCAGGATTATCGGAGACTATTATCTTATTATTCATAACTTATAAAAAGTTATAATTCAATAACTTTATACTGCATATAAACTATAACAACTTTATTTCGCAGAAACTTAAGGTTCAGGATCGGACTAAAACCATAACAAATAAGACGGTTAGATGGTTGCGTAGGTGGATTGTGTTGCGGGCGGTCTACGGGTTTGTGTTTTGGCGGTTATCCGTGCATGAAAGTGTGTCAACAACGGTTTGCTTTGATCGGTTTCGAGCTTTCAGGTTAGCTCAGCCTTGTGTTATAATTATCATATATTTTGTATTTTCTTATAAATTCAAATTCTTTGAATGTTATTCAAAGAATAACATTCAAATTATTGTTATTCTTGTTAAATTGCAATCAGTGTACTAGGGATGTTCAGTTCACTATATACAGTAAGCAAGTGTAGTACTATAATTGATTAAGTCCATACTTCCGGGATTGTATTTTTTGAAGTCCAACATAGATCTGATACTCGAAAGGCCCACACAACCTGTTGAACCCAATGTGGCTTCCGCTCCCGAAATCCGGCCGGTGAAAGCCTAAGGCGAAATGTTTAGCATAAATCTCGAGGGCACTAACTAATGACTGGCCAGTTTAGCATGAGCTAACTGATTCGAATGTCTTCTTGATACATTCAGCTATTAGCCTCTTTGTCGGCATTCATCCTCGATGACATGGTGGTCTCCTCCGAGGCGATTCCTAAACGATTCGAAAGTGTTTATGCATGGACGAAATGACGGATTCCGTTTAGGGGCGTTCACAATCTATTTCAACTATCGCGAAAGTAGCCCCGATTCTATTACTTAATATTCTGAAAATATTGCGTACGTCTTGTTACAACACTTGGCTTAGTCAGGTTTTAAATATAAAGTTAAGAGAAACAGTCTGAGAAAATTTCCCAACTGTTTGTAAACCGTCGCAATAGAACAAAGTAAGCATAAAAAAAGAAATTCTTCTAATTATCGAGAATTAGTCAACAATTAGAAACAACCTTGCAAATAATGTCGCCCCAGTACGAAAGAATATCTTCAATTAAACTATTGCATTACATTTTTATCTGAGAGAGAAAGACAACAGTTTTTGCAAACCTCCTCTTAAGGATTCACATGGAAGCATCAATGGAGAAATCTCCGTGGTAGATTTTAATAATAAATGAATACAATAGGTTAACCCAGAGACAAAAGCCCCGAGAACTGGAACAAAATGGAGCGAAGAAAGAAATGGAAGAAAGAAATTCTATATGGAAGTACCACTTTCAAATATAGCAGCTCATATCTTAAATGCGTACATTACGGTGGTTACTTTGAATAAATATCCTTAAATTAAAAGTATAATTAGAAAATCAAATTAAAAAACTTTCCTTATTATCAGTTCCTACCTCAGTAATAGAACCTTTAAAGTAAACCATAATTGTTCCTACTCTTCCCTCTTCACCCAGTCTGCCGGTGTTCCTCAAGGTAGTATCCTGGGGCCCATCCTATACACGATATATACAGCTGACATCCCAACCCATCCAAGCACTGTCCTCACTACTTACGCTGATGACACATGTGTGTTATCAGTTAATAAGGATCCATTTGTTGCATCCCAATCTCTTCAATCCCATATCTCACACCTACAAGAATGGTGTCAAAATTGGAGGATTAAAATAAATCCTAACAAATCCCATCAAATTACCTTCACCCTTCGTCGTAAACCTACGAATTCCTGTCCTACTGTATCGTTTAATAATACACCACTGAACCCTGTCGAACAGATACGTTACCTAGGACTCCATCTGGATAAACGTCTCACTTGGAATCCTCATACAAGACTGAAAAGACAAGAAACTGCTCGACGTTTTCGCCTACTTCAACACTTACTGGACAAACGCTCTAAGCTACCAATTAATTACAAAAGACTTATTTACATGACAGTCATCAGACCTATTTGGGCATACGGAGTTGAGCTTTGGGGCTCTACTAAACCATCCAATTCATCTCGTATCCAATCCTTGCAATCCAAAATCCTTCGTAAAATCCTCAATGCTCCTTATTATGTCACAAACAAACTCATCCATCATGATCTTAATATCCCATATGTTACTGATTTGGCCCAAACTAGATACCTATCCTTCCATAACAAGCTCCATACGCACTTGAATCCGCTAGTCTCTCAGCTTGCTTCCCATACTATTCCTGATAACCCTCCGAGGCGTCTGAAAAGAAGATGGCCTCGAGATCATCTACTATAGAACTTTATTGGAGTGCTATCGATGGGTAGTTTCTCCACAAGTGTTTTCATGTCATATTCTACATTTTTGCACATTTACTTGATATAGTACCATTATAGTTGTAAATATCATTGAATTAAATAAAAAAAAAAAAAAAAAAAAAAAAAACCTTGATTTACAACATAATTTGACTGTAATGATGTTATTACTAATATTAATATAATATGCATGGCCAAAGGCAATCAATTTTCAATATTCTGTAAATTATATAATTTTAAGCAAGAAGAGGGGGTGTATATATAACAACATGACCCAACACCTCGCATATGCTGATGATGTGGTTATCACAGCAAGAAATGAAAACGTGGTCTTGGAAGCATTATGGGAATGTGAAGAAGCAGCTAGGAAGGCAGGGCTCATTATAAATAAAGATAAAACAAAATACATGCTCTCATCCAGGAAACTGTCATACAGTGGATATCTCCAAGGAAGAGGGTGCAGGTTTGAAAATGTTAAGACATTTAAATATCTTGGCACCATTATAAAAGAAGATAACAGACTGGAACATGAAATAAAGGCCAGGATTGAAAACGGTAACAGATGCTATTGGCCCTTCAGAAACGTGTTCCAAAATAGAGCTGTACCCCATAGTCTCAAAATAAGGGTATATGAGACGATATTTCGTCCTGTCGTTGCCTATGGTGGGGAGGCGTGGACTTTAACCTAACAGCATGAGAGATTATTGAATGCATGGGGGAGAAAGATTCTTAGAAGAGTGTATGGCCCAACCAAGGAAGGAAATTCTTTCGGCAAGAAAAGGAACCAAGAACTTAAGGAGCTATATGGAGAACCTGACATAGTTTCTTGTATTAAAAAAGCAAGATTGAGATGGTTGGGGCACGTTCACAGAATGGACAAAAAAAGGCTTCCAAAGCTGATTCAGGAGGGACGTCCAGACGGAGAAAGAGGAAGAGGAAGGCCTAGAATGCGATGGCTGGACGATGTGGAAGCAGACCTTAAGCTCCTGGGGGTAAGAACATGGAGAAGAGAAGTGAGAGATCGGTCAAAGTGGAGGAGAATTGTTGAGGAGGCCAAGGTCCTCCATGTACCATATCGCCATGTGATGATGATGCTGAACTATATATATATATATATATATATATATATATATATATATATATATATATATATATATATATATATATATATATTAAAAGTTAATATTTAAGAAATAAATATTGATTATTGATTTTTTATCCTTTGAGCATTCTTTTAAAAATATTATGAATTATTATTGATAACTTCCGTCCTTTACTAAAGTTTTTAAACATTTAGTATTAACAACTACTAGATCTAATAGAAAGAAACTTTCCATCTCCTTCTGAATTTAACTAACTTAATGAATAGCTCATGGATGGTGTTAAGACTGTCAACATGTTTGAGTGTGTTATTAATTACATTTCGCCATTTAGTTTGTAGGCCCGCTTTGTGATTCAGTGTCCACCTTCTTGCGCTTTGTGTTGGCAATTTCACAAGATTAAGTGATTTCATTATTCACTATAATAGACTATAACTATTCATTACTTTAACGGCATTCAATATTATCTGATTCATTCTGTGCAGAAGATTGATTTCGGAGCAAAATAAAATATTTAGGTTGCATTATTCAAAAGAAATTTATAGGTTGTTCAACGCTACAAGAATCTCGCTCCATTAGCGTATAAAAAAAAAACCCTATACCGCTACAATTTCCCGAAGGATTTTGAATTCGGTACATGGTAGAGACCTTTTCGTTTCTATGAGAACGGTTATGCAGGGTGGGGATCTGCACTCAAGCACCAGAATTTACTCCAATTAAGGGCACAGGATGGTGGTACTGGAGCCCATAGGGCTGACTGGTAGAATCCACAGGGCCCATATATGATTAAATAATTTATCTTTCATATCCCGATTCTCTACACATTAATTAACCCCGCTAGTCTCGTTAATATCGTTAAGAACCACATCATTGTAATTATAATACGGGGTTGTGTCTAGAACTAGAGATAGTAGAATTGATACATAATAATGCATGGTTGGGTGGTTGTTCATTTAGCGTATGTTTATGTTGCTATACCCAATTAGACGATGCTATGGTGGGCTTCATAATTTTTGCCTACCCAGGTATCCTTAGGATATGTATCATCAACGACTACCTGACACCACACAGTCACAGGACCCATTTTACGTCAATTCTAAAGAACGGCATAACCAAGAATTTGTTTACTCCCTTTAACAAATTCAGCGGTAACTTTTCAGGCTGCAAAACCGTGACATTGGGCATAGACTTTTGTAGTGCAGACCACAACATCACAGGTATACATCTAGTATATGTATGTATGTATATGTAGTAGAAAGAATATCGTTTTATAGCTTTATAGAACAAATTGCTGTTCAGCTCCCTCACATAAGAATTGTTTATATGTGAATTGTATTCTACTACTATGGTTTATAATTGAGAGTTAGCAATTTCGCACAAAACAGAGAGTTTTACGTTAGGTTCGAAATTTAATTAAAAATGGATTTTTCTACTTCACGCCTCGGAGCCTACCCTACTATTAACACTATCTTGAAGAAACTAACACTTAACATTCTGGATTAACTTCCTCACGATTTTATCTTGTTATATTTCAAAGGTTGCCGCCTTGAAATGTTTAATTATATTAATCAGTCGTTAGAACTACTTTCTGCTACATAATGTTGAAATTATCTATCATTACTAGTTGAACTCATCGGTTGATTTAAATACTTCTTGTTGAATCCTGCGTGTTGACTGGTTGTAGAGTGAAATCAGTGACCTGGTACCATAACAATTAAAATAGTTTCCAATATTATAAGCCATAATAATAAAAGATCAGAAGAACAAGTACGGGCAGTTGAATAATCCTAAGATGTATTCAGGTTCAAGCTTCGAAACGACCGCAAAAGTCAAGGGGAAGGACAGAATCTACTTCGTTCACAGTCACTGCCCGGTTCAAGGATACAGCGTTATCTGGCTTATATGTATATGCATGTAAGTATTTATATAAGACTATTCATTATAATTATATAATTATTCCAAAAAGGACGTTTGCTTGTAAAAATAAAAATCAGTAATAGTTTTCTCTTCCTCAACTCTTTTTTTATTTTCTCCTTAGTAATTTATTTTTAAATATATAAATAGATATAAATTGTTTTGTTTTTTATATGTTTACAGAATATTTTTATTTTAAACAAACTAACTTTCCTGAGTATTATAATCCTCCTTTATATTAATATTTACTTCTTCATTTATTTTTTATTTTCTCATTATTAACTTATTTATTTTTTCATAATTTATTTTATTTTAATTGTAACTAATTTTTAAATATTTTTATTTGAAAGGAAAAGATATTTCTTTTCAAATAAAAATATTAAAAAATTAGTAACAAATAAAATAAAATAAATTATAATGACGTAAGTCAACTAGATCCAAATTAAAATACTGTTCAAAGAACATTCTTCCCCTCGTATACTTCGCAAAAATGCGAGAACGCGGGGACTTACGATTAATGAAAAGAAGAGATATGACCACGACCGAGAAGCGTCCTTCATTAGGGCCCAGGATAGCTCAAATGGTACAGTCCCAGACTAGTGATCTGGAAGACCCGGGTTCGAGTCCCGGTCCTGGATATATCTTTTCTTTTTAAATAAAAATATTTATTTTTTCATTTTAACTACAATTTTATGCTTTATCTGCGTACTAAAGATTATTAAGAGTATTACTCTTTTGAACGTTTTAACTTTCCTAATTATTATTCTTCTTTAAGACAATTAAATAACAATAAAAACAAGTAATAATAAGAGAATCTTACTGCTTCATTAAAAATTGTTGAAATGCCTCAATTTATGTAGATATTTAATTATTTAATATAACTCGGAGCCTTGAATATTATCTGCATTTTTTTTTAGTAAGTTTTACTATATGTTTTATTGATTTGACCATCAGTGCTTTAAATCAGGCCAACAATACCAGTTTGGACATTAATCCATTTATAAAAACTCTCGATTTGAAAGTTATATTGTCTGTTGTAATAAATGCTAATAAACTGACATTGGGAAATCATTCCAATTCAGAACTCCATATAGGAGCTTTTGTGAAAGGATATTTGATCAATTTTTCACATTTAAATATGCATACCTATTACAAGTTCTATTACAAAACTAATGGGTGTGTTAAGTCATTAGTAAAATGAACTTTTTAATTTGTTACATGTATAATATAACTGACTGCATGTTTAATAATGCTGATCAAAATATTACGATTTAAGATGATATGACGCCGGATTGCGGAGCATTTTGTATTATTGGAATAATAGCTTCAGGAAGATTAAGATGGGGTTGTAAAGTTTCCCGGCTTTGCAACGACCCATTTCCTAAAAAGTTAATGAGCGATGTGCCGATTGGTAAACGTCTGAGGAGTAGACCGAGACGTAGTTGGGAAAAATGTGTTATGAGTGATCTGGTGGATTTGTGCTGGTGTAGTCATCCGTGGAAGGAAGCTTGTGAGCAGAGAATGGTGATGCCGGCATTGAGGTTACATTACTTTTTTATTGGAGTTCTGATAAACCATCTCCTGCTGGAGAATTCTCATTCTTGTGCAATACAAAAATAATTAAATAGCAATTGAAGTTTCTATTACTGCAACGTACTTGCCGGAAGTTATCTCTAAATATATTATATTTCAAAATAAAGGACACATGCCAGTCACTTATGAGTGCTCTTTCTTTATTGTGTTGGAGTTTTCCTTTGTGTGGAAAAAAGCGGCTGTCACTTACACGAGCTGACAGATAAATACATCTTTATTAGCCTTTCCATTTCAATTTTCTGAGCCGTTAAGTAACATGATGAGCTATTCATGAATAAAAAAGATATTATATTAATTATTAAAAAAGAAAATTGCTAAAATAATATAGTTTAGTATACAATTATTTGTATTTATTACTGTTGTATTAGTTCTTAGTTGTATTTATTGTTAATTAGGTAAATGCTTTAAGGTATCTTTCAATTTATATTTAATTTTAATTAATTCATTTTTTTTAAATGAATTTTATTATATTCTTATGTGCAAAACGTGGACAGGAAGTTTCCAACATGTTTCAACCAACAGTGGTTGAAAACCACCAACATGTGGTCTAGAGATTAGCATAACAATCTACTAACTCCAAAATTGCTGGTTCGTAGCCCGGCAGGTGGATTTTTTGGATTAAAGGGAGTAAAAAATCCTTGGTTTGGCCGCCCTTCGGAAGGGACGTTAAACGGTGGTCCCGATCCTGTACGGTATCAGGTACTCGTAAAAAATCCCTATCTTAATTAAACCTGGATCGGCAAAGCTTAGAGCTCTCACTGTAGTACGTCCAATTAATCATACCAGCATAAAGTGACGTTAAATAAATAAACAACCAAAATCGCCAGTGCGAGGTAATCATACATCAAAAAGGAATGCACAAATGGGAACTTATTCTTCTAATTAATATCAGTTCCATATTATAACATAAGTAACATATACAGTAGATAGCCAAGGGGTTGAAGTAGCCGATTAATAATTTTATGGAAACGAAGTTTAGTGTTAATAAAATATCATAGTTTTACATTCTAAAGGATTGAAACAGCCTTATCCTGAGCATTACATATAAATATAACCTTTAACATAATTGTATTATCCTTTATTAATAATTCTTTAAATAAGTTACATATAATTTTAATAATAATTAAGTATAATAATTATTAAACATATTTAAATTTATTAGCATGAATCAACATTTGCCTAGTTAATATTGTTAATAATATTAATTTAAATTAGTTCTTCGCTGGTCTGATATGGGTTGAACCGTTTGATTTCAAAACTACAGTTAGCTTTATTACTAAAAAAAAAAATAATTCAAAATGTTGCTTAAGGACTAAGCCTTATGAATAACCTTTTGTTTTTTCTGTCCCAAAAAAGGCTTTCCCCAAAAATGTTCGCATTATCGATTTTCGGACATGAACACATTGACCTGTGCACATTCTTCACAACGAATTACTTTGGAATAATAAAAAAAAATATTCTTTTATTACTTTTTTCGAGGAACCGCCAAAGCGAATGAATAATGACGTATTATATAAAATAACAGCGAAAGAAATTTTTCCTAACAAAACAGTTCTACATAGTTTTTATATTTATAATGAGTATTATTTCTTCACAACACTGCTTCTATCTTGCACCTTGCATATGGTAATAACTCAGTTTTTAGAATGTAAAATCAATTCCACCACATTTACATTAATTTGAAAATGTAAAATAATAAACTATTAAAGATAAACAATTGGAAGTACGCTAAAGGAAGAAGCGAACTGGCCACTGACAGCTTTTAACACTCCTTTAATGAGTTACGTCAATCACACGGCCACCGCGAACGTTGAGCTGTTTAAGACCATAGTCTACGATTACTACTCAGGCATTTAGGATTTCATTCTGCCTCTCCCAATCAGTATTTTAATTTATTTTTTCGATAATATTAATATCTGGATAATGATTTTAAGAAAACAATATTCATTATGAAATTAAAATCCACTAGATTTTTACTGATGTGGATTCCAGTCAACCGGATGTAACTTAAGAAATGTTGAAAATTGTTTAAATATTACAACTTTTTTTTTCAACGCTCCGTTCTAATTTTTTAGGCTGTCAACATGGCTGAGAAAAAAACGTAACAGAGTGTCAATACCAACGGAGCAGTAACAGTTTATATAAACAGATATGACAGCAATAAAATATAGCAACTAAGCAAATATTAAATAAAGTTTTGAAATATTTTTAAAAAGTTAATACGGTAACTATAGTGTTTAAATTATAAATTTGCTGAGGTTATTAAAAAAGCCACACAATGACAATTTGTAATGTTAGTGAATTAACAAATTATTTAAAAAATGTTCAATTATTTTGCTTCATTTTGAGAATTTCACTATATGAATATTGTGATGATTCATATGGTAATTATGATTATTAGCAATAATATTTCACTATATTTATTTAGTATAATATTAGCTTGCTCTTAAATAAGGCAGAACTTAAAAGATCTTTAAATCTTGGACACATATCTGGATATAAAAGCTGTAATGCAGCTATATATTATTCTATAATTACAAAAACATTTTCACTTAGGATATTACGCAAGTCCAAACATAATTGAGGTCTCGCTCTGAATAAGTATAAAATTTAAAAATGATAGCCATGTCAGATAATTAATAGTTGGGCCGTATAGTTGGTTTAATTAGTATTCGTGAATGTCCATCCAGTTCTTGTCACGTTCACTGTCTACGCCAGGACGGAATGATATAAGGCAAGCCATTTTGATATGGATCATGATATGATGGGAATTGGTTTACACCTACAAGTCGAGTATTATTTGAATTTTGCCTTAACAAGAATAGAAAAGGACTTTAAACACGAATACAAATAATTATAAGTTAATTTAATTGAGATTTGAAGTATCCACTCGTTTATTAATGAATCTTAGGAATAATTAGAATTAGAAAGTGGGGAAGATCAGTGGTTGAGCGCCGAAGGTCCCATTTGAAATATATATGTAACAGATAATTTATTTATTCTTTTACCAAACGGAGATGACTCTGTGGGATCAGAAGATCCTCCAAAGGCTCATACAGCTTCTTTATAGCGGGTTCTCGTGATGACAAATCATCTCCCCGCGTTCTGAAAGAAACAGTATAGTCTCTACCACGAATTGAAACCATACTCAATCCAAGACCCTTCATGGTTTGTAGTGGTAAAGGTTTTATATATATGTATGTATAGTTGTGGTTCTCGAGTTTAATGAACTGCCTGATAATCGAGAACAACATAATATCTATAATATTCAATCAAGAAAAGTAGAAACCGATATATCTATCCTTCATTACTTTGTAAAACAAAATATCATATGTTGTGTTTGTTTTTGTTTTTTAAGCTTTGAAGAAAATATGTTTGTCTTATATTTCATAATTCAAATTATCTTTTGAAACTTCATTTTGTGACAGTTAAAACATACAATTTTATAAGTGTATGTTAAACTGGACTGTTCATTTACTAGTGAGGGCTCTTACTTCAACATAAGAATAGTTTTTGATATAAATGTTTATTTACAAATCTGAACATAGTTCAATACAACAAACTGATGACTACTAAGGGATTGACAATTTAAACACCTTCTGTGATGATATCTGTATACTTCTTGATCTTGCTAGAAACACTCATGTCAACATATTTATCACCAATGCTGACAATCATTCCACCTATGATTGAAGGGTCAACCTTTAGCACCAAGATGATGTTTTCACCCTTCTTAGCGAATGCTTTCAAGATGGTCTCCAGTTCTTTCTTGGTTTCATCATCCAAAGGCTTAGCAGTAGTAACTTCGCATCGAAGATCATCTCTGTGACCAGCCATAATGGTACAAAAAGCATTCGGTACTTGGTCAAGTAAAGTGAGCCTACCATTTTTGGCCAGAGGACCAAGAAGGTTTGTATATGGAGCACTCAACTTAATTTTACTGGACACATCCTTGATAGCGTCCATCTTTATGCTTCTCTTAATGGTCGGATTTTCAATAAAATTGCGGAACTTGGAATCATTTTTTAATATACTTTTAATTGATTTTGCGGTGGCGGCAGAAGTATAAGTCCTAACAATACTCAAAATTTGATTTGGAGGCATTTTCATGTAATTTGGTTTACCAACCTGAACAATCAGTGTATACACTCGCAACGTAAGCAAATGTGATATAACCTTCATTACTTTGTAAAACAAAATATCATATGTATTTTCCTATCTGTAAAATGTTGTAGTAGATAATAAATGTAAAAATGTTGTAGTGTTGTTGTTATTTTGATACTAATGTAATTCTGACGCAAACAATGTCAAACGGTGTAAGAATGGCTGATTCAGATGAACTCGCCAAACTTAAACATCAGTTGACTCAAGCGGCAGTTGAAATGGCCAAACTCGAGTCTCAGTTGAAAAAGGGGTCTGAAACGACTGAGATGGAGCTCTTGAAGGTTAGAACTCAAAACTCTGTCTTCATTCATGAGGTTATCGGCCAACTCGAGTCTTTCACTGGCGTTGTTGGAGACTTGGAACTCTTTTTGAAAGGGGGAGATCAGATTGTGGGGCTCATACAACCCCGGAAAGAGAATGAAGAGAAGGCACTGTTTGAGTCAGAATCACTACAGCTTTCTACAGATCGTAAAAAACATATGATATTTTGTTTTACAAAGTAATGAAGATTATATCACATCTGCTTACGTTGCGAGCCTATACACTGATAACTTACATATATATACATATATATATACCATATTTTGTTTTCAAGCTTGTAATTGTATACTTATATATATACAATTACAAGCTTGAAAACAAAATATGGTAAAATCAACAGGGTCACATACTTTAAATACCCCGCATAATTCATCGAACCGACAGGTATTGAAAAAATCTCATAGCAACATCGCCTCCAAAAAATTAAAAAAGGATTAGGTTTAAAGCAAAACCTCTAAAACAAAAACCCATGTCAAGAGGGGCGAAAATTGGGCACTAAAACACTGCAACACTCATCAAACCAACAATCCTCTACACTTACCCATAACAGATAACAACAGCTTGAAGAAATCAAAAAAGAAGAAGATCATCAGGAAAATTGGAGGAGAAAGACAAACCCAAGACGGTTTTAGGCTACAAACAATTAAAACAACAGAAAAGTTTTCAAACATCGAAATTGATATCAGGAAGAAGCGAATGAAATTCGTTTGTCATCTCAGCCGACTAACAGAAAATCGATTGAGGAAAAGAATACTAATTTAAGTAACTTCACTTGAGAATTCCACACCCTGGCTAGATGATATTCGAAAGAACCTCGAAAATGCAAACGTTAGACCAGCCGAAATTTTAGAAAGCGACACGGCATGGGACGGAGTGGTAAAATATAACTACGTCTAGTTGATTATTCCAGTTCAGTGCCCGTTTAGGTTGATCGATTCTGAAAGGGCATTCGATCCAATAACGCTCTGCGTATCATTTAGTACGATTTAAAATTTGTGGATAATCCGTCCTTCAGACCTGTACTATCCAATTTAAATTTCAATAAAAAACATGTGGTAACTAAGTGGAACTGAGACACTGTGACAATAGTTGCGACGACTGATGTATATCACAGCTCTGCTCCTTTCTAGATCGAATCCTTGGCGTTCCACGCCTCCTTGGAGCACTAACAGCTTCAGGACTTGTTAGTGTTCCGGTAACAAGGAATAAACAATCGCCTTCTACGGCCCAACCTTATCAGCTAGCCGAGAAGGCAGCTCGTTTGAGTGCCATGTAAATTTATGGGTCGGGTTTGTTGGGGCTTGTTTGAGCTTAACAAGTACGCTTTGAAAAGCCTCTTTCAATCCCGTACAGGAACAAGATGGAATCGTTCCCTATAGAATCGTTTCCAAAACAGATTCATGACATTTCATAAAAAAACACTAATCATAATCTATGCAGAAGATATGATTCGAAATGATTTACATAAATAGTTATTAAAAAAGATTTTTATCTTTTAAGGAGTAAAAATTATATGAGATAACAGATACGTGACTGTCAATTTCTAGGAGTTAATAAAACCCACAGTAGAACAGAAGGTTGTAGCGGTTAGTAGATCACCATCACTTAGTTTATATCCCTCTTACAAAAACTTTAATAACATCAATATACAAGAAAAAATCAATTTCAAACTCAAAAACAGACCAAAAAAGCTGAGCAGGGTTAAAGTTAGCTCTATACGTAAAAGCGATAAGGCAATTCACAGTTACACCGATTTACGTGATATTAGTTGTAGCTTCTGTTAACTGTTTTGTCAAACTCTATAGTGCGACAGTAGTATTTTGACCGACAATACTGTTATAAGGACAACTGTCTTACAGATGGCACGAAGTCTACAGATCTGACAGTAGCTGCCTTGACTGAAAAAGTCGCATAGATCAGATTAAAGTATTTTATGACTTCTTCCGTCGTAACTAAAGGATGGAACTGGCAACAATAGTTATACAAAGTGTTTACTTTGATATTTCTTATAATTTAGTTAACATGTATTTTTAATGAGTATACCCTAAACAAATAATGAACATCGTGGTTTTAATGGCAACTTATTTTGGTATGTCTATTGTCTTAAATTTGGGATTATGGAACATATCTGGTCCTCTGAAACATTAAACAGGCCACTCAAGCTTGAGGTTTTTTAATAAATTTTTTTCCTTACGGTATGTAATTTTTTTTTCTTTTTCCCCAATAGGGGTGGTATTGGTATAATCCATACAGCCATATCTGATATGTAATTCTATTCAACAGAGATATTTTCAAGAAAACTTATTTGAACTTATATTATTCCATACCAACGGCACCTAGATTGTAAAATGGTGAAAATAATCTCAGTGCCTGTCATGTGTGCTTTCCCATCCAGGTCTGTCTTAACGGGCAGTTTTTCAATTATCTTCAAATCATTCAAGATCCTTATTCATATTCTTTTGGATAGGCTTACATAATCTGAAGGTACTTTTAACTTCTTAGCGAAACTAAGACCTATTCAGGACTTTACTAAATCTCATATTTTAAAAAGCTATCCAATGATTACCAAAAGCGCCCGCTAATCGCTGATGATGACCGTTCTGGAGGCTGAAAGACGTTCTCGGACCATCACGAACTCATCCCTTAATACGTTCTAATAACAGGGCTGCGCAGAGAGAGCGCTACGCGGGGGTAGGTTGGGTTACGAAATAGTTCCGATATAGCGTACACTTTCACACCGGCTTCTATCTGCATAATGACCAATCCCTAATCATACTGATAATTTTAGTACCGAAATTTTCTCTTCTAAGAAGCAATCTATGCCATACCAAATAAAAAATTATATAAAATCGCACTAGTATTTCTACAGTGACAAAACTCAAAAATCACCTTGACATCAAGTCTTATGACCATGAAAGAAGTGGGCAAATATGTCTTTATCAGTCATCAAAATTGTATCATTCTAGCTTCAGAGCTTGTCTGCCAGAAGGCATTTTACTAGCACTCTTCGTATTCTAATGCTATTCCAATCTGTCTCATGTTTTTTCTCGTTTTTTTTCAAAAAATGTAGGTTTTTAACTTCCTTCACTTTTGAGATATTAGACCGATATGTTGTATTGTTTAATATACACCGGCAACCACATTCGTCGCATATTGATACTTGTCATATTAATGTTACTATTTATTTATTCTTTATAAAAGTATGAAATGTTTATTAACAGTTACGAATTTTAAAAAAATGGCACTTCTTCTAAGATAGCGAGCAAAATTAAAAAAGAAGAAGGATTAAGATGCCATAGTTTCGCCTCGTACCCAAAGTCTGTCCACACCCCGGCCAGTTTTCTAATTTTGAAATGATTGCTACCGGGAAACTCTTGATATAGCTACTCTATTACCACAGAGTTACCGTCAAAAGAAAAATAATTGTCACGGCTTTATATCGGCCCTCAGGTTTTCCAAATGTATAAGGTGTCCAGGACTCTTCTGGGGAATGTCAGCTTCTTCTGGGTGAAGAAGAAAATCCAGACTCTATAAAAGCGGTTACCCAAATAGGGGGGGGGTAGGAACTGGTGGTCTATCTAGGACATATAACCTTCCTTCAAAACTGTTGTCCACGTACTGAACCCAAGACTCTTCCTGAGTTGTAGTGGTAGGTGTTTTTCCTAATATAAAACTAGGAGAAATTGGTTGTAGTTCAGTTTAACTTCAAAACACTGTTATAATGAACCACTAGACTATTGTATTAATTTACAATTACTAATTGTAGATCAGAGTATTTTTTCATGCTCATATTCACAGTTTATATATTTGCAGTGTTATAAATAAAAAAGTAATCGGCTAACCTATTAAATAAGCGAACTGCCCAAATTAATAACTGACTTATTCGATTGACACTAAAACTGTCATCTAGTTCACAGATAGGTACATAGATAGACCCTAATAAATTCTGAGACGTGACCACTTAAAGGACAGCAGTAAGGGCGAACAGTAAAACCTTATCGGCCCTAGGAAGGGTGAAAAAAAATAAAAATAAAATTGGGTCGTTGCGGCAAAGCGATTTCGAATATGGTTCTTTTACAGCCTAAGGGTACACCTACATTGGATCCGATTCGTTGCGACGCGATTCTATTCTATCACATAGTCTCTACGATCAGCGGTTAAGGCTATGCGTTGATCCTTCTGACAGTCATTCAGGACAGCATTTTATATGTATAGATTATGAAATATTGGATAAAAAAACCAAACCTATCGATATATTTAACAAATAAAGCAACAATGTATTTAATTTTTTTCAACAAATATAGACATTGCCACTTTAGATAGAAAATAATGCAAACACACCTCAGCACTATTTTTTTGGGTATTGTTTGTCTTACACGCCTTCAGCACTGGCTTTTTCTTTTAGTGGGAGAAATAAAAGTTGCTGACAAATTTTTATAACAGGTTATATAGGATACAATGTATTAGACCAAAGTACTCTAATTTTTTTTTAATGCCTAGGGCATACATTAAAAATGCGTTTTTGTCTTTCTTGATCACCCCGAAATTCACATTCGCTTCAACTACATATACCCTAATATCACCAGTTTAATAGTTTTCTCAGGACGTACAAGTAATATATGAGGGAAATCGAAATGATGGATACAGACAACACACAAGATGGACTTGCTAATAACCTAGTTGTAGTATTCCGGTTCGGAATAGTTATTAAGATATTAATCGTGAATAAAAGCGGTCCATGAAAACCAACACAATGAGCACCGGTAGGCTATTACGAAATAGCTTACTAAATTCGAAGATTAGATTCCGATTAACGGCATTCGAATTTCACCACCTCCAATTATAGGTTATGTATACTAATGGGATAACACTACCATAAGTGCCTAAGGAGATTTCATAATTTGTTTAGCGTTGAAATATTTGAGTTTCATTTAATTTTATTCAAATTTGAGGAATGTTTTTACGCTGTATACATGTGTAGTAAGAGGAATGAATTATGATAGGAGTCGGAGCTGTATGGTATACCACAACGTTGTTATAATACAACCTCTTGTTGTTCGACATGGGATCATAGCCTCAGGATATTGTCTCGTCCGCCCGACATCATGTAGGGGAACCTAAGACGGTATAAAGGGCGATATATTTGTGTATTCATGTATTCCATGAGTGAGGCGCTGTATCGGAACACAGGTTTTGATTGCCCCGTCTCAAGCGCTGCCCACTATTATTCTAATAAGCCTGGAATAGTTACCATAAAATTTGCAACTGATCGCGCCTGTGCTAATATTGTATGTTTGGATTCATTGCCCGCCTGTGTGCTTGATATACACATTGTAATATCTCTCCCATATCTATATACGAGTATACATCTTTGATTATATACATGTTTATAAATAATAATGCTTAAAACCCTACATCCTTTTAATGATGAACATTCCAACCTTATATCAGTATTTTGGCGCTGAATACAATGAACAGAATAAAAATGAACTATATTTTTGTCCTCTGATATGTAACTAATTAGCTTGATTTTATAATTAAAGGGAACACTCATGATCTCGAAATACAACAATGTGTTATAAAGAAATGTCTTATCCTTTGTATTTCTTGCTCTTTTTTTTCTTTTTAATCCCTCTGAAGTGCCAATGGTTTTAATGTTTGTTGTAATTATTCATTTTATATACTCCTTTCCCTTGATATAAAGTTTATTGCCTTCTCGATATAAACACAAAAAAAAAAAAATATAAAAACAACCGCTATTGCAATAGTATTAGACTAGTAACAGTTTATTACAATGTGATATTCTTAAGAATATAATTGTTATACTGTTAATAATGGAATACCCGTAGTTAATACTAACGAGTAATAGAAGTCTTGGGATGTTTTACACTTCACTTCATCCCCAAAATTTATGGGAAATACTATTTTCATTCTCACGATCATAAGATTAGTGTTTTGCTACTTTTTTTTTTAGTAAGTAACTAAAAAGTACAATTAAACAAGTAACACAAACATATTTTTATAAAGTCACTAGTCATTTTACGCCTAACATATTACTAAAATTCAGTCCTTAAAGCCGTAAAAACACACGAGATGAAATTAAGGGGCCCGATAATATCCGTCATAATGAGTTTTCATTCTAAATTATTACACTATTTTATAAGAAATTGTTTATCGCCGAATTCTCTGGAATTCAACTTAATTCATCTTAATGCTTTAGAAAGATAATTATTATTTTGTTAAATATGTAATAGATTTGTAATAAAATATTAAAGAAAATTATACAGTAATACTATGGCGTAAGTTAAATTTTATTTAGATCTATCTGCGATTTGGTACTTTTATATGTTTTGAATTAATTTCTTTATTTAATATAATTATGAAAAAAATAATGATTTAGGATTCTATCCTTTCATTTCATTACTTAATATTCATATTTCTTACCTAAAGAAATGACAATTTATTTGATGAAGATTTTGCTGTTATCAATTTAGAAGTTTTTTTCCAATTTAGATGCACCCTATGAAGGATTTAAAAGGCAAGGTATTGTAAAAACGAAATTGAAACATTTGAGCAAAGGTATAATTCCCATAAAATGTCTAGCTGCCTTATTATGCAGCCTTATCTAAACGGAATGGAGGACATAAACTTAAGGCCCTTAACAATTGGGTTTATGGACATTGCTTAGGTATCGAACAAAAGGGCTTATAAAAGAAGGGGCTGACAGCGCACTCTTGCAGTACTCCAACTAATCCGTTCCGTCAGTCAATTCCCTTCCTCCCCAGACGGGATTCACCGTATCCTGCTCTAAACCCAGACGTAACCCTAAAAGGAAGGAACATTTAAGAACGATAGGGAAGCAGCCTTTGCTGAGTGCTGCTTCCCTCTTTTGTAATACTCCGTTATTCGGGAGATGGATAAATGAGCTACTAGCTCCTAGCCGATAATGGCGTTGTTAAGTAGCGTATCGGGAATCTGTCAGTTCTAGCGCTTAGTCAGCCGAGCAATTAGTGGCGGAATGGGAGGAACGTTACTACATTATGACGCACCTTACACTACACCTCTTGTTATTGTCTATGGATAAAGTAATTACTTCAAGATGATTATTTCATTTTGTGTTTAATACTTGTATTACATTATGTTATATTTTTATATTACATTATTTTATGATGGGAGCGAGATAATTCAGTGGTAGAACGCTAAGGTGCTGAAGGTTCTGGGTTCAAATCAGGCCGGGGCAGATAATTTATTTAATCTGTTAACAGTAGGTACGTAAAGTGGGTACCCTTAAGTGGGGAAAAACCTGACGGTTAAACGTTCTCTAGGATAAATTACCTCCATGCGTTTTCCTTGAAACGGTGCAGGGGGTTGTAGTGCTATAGGTTTATTTTTTTTTAATTATCCGATCGATGAATCGATCCTGAAGTCTTAAAATAACTAGAAAACTCCCGGGGGAGGGGATCCTTCAGTTCCAACAGGGGCAATCTATGACAGTTAACAGATTATGATATGTTAACAAATAATTTTCTATCATAACCGGATATAGCCCGGGATATTCAGATCATTAACTCATCGCTAACATGATTAAAAGTTAAGTGTCATTTCGCGATCAGTTAGATAAATATCTGCAACTCTAAAAATAACAATTATATTGCTAGATTGAGAGTAAATATTGGTATTACTTGCACCTAAGTAATTCGTACGAGAATTGAGTAAATCAAGAGAAGTGTATCAATCAATTTAATTAACTGTGATTGGAAGGACCTGCTCTTTCGGTTCTTGGGCTTCAGCAAATATAGCTTTTGCTCTGTGATATCACTTAGACCTTGTTATGGAACCGCCACCGATATAATAAACCAATGTATTCGTTTAAGGGGAAATCCATATAAGACATGGATAAAACGGTGTCAAAAATGGGTTATAACTTGATGGAAATAGGTATCTGCTAAATAAATATTTGTAATGAAATTAATAAAAAAATAAAAATGTATTTATTGAAATTTACAACTGTATATTGAATACATTAAGTAAATATAATGAAAGATAAATAATGTCCTAAGATAAAGGCAAGTAGAGAAACTAACCAGTGGTAGTACTCAAATAAAAAGTTCAACTTAGAAGGTCACGAGGCCATTTTCTTTTCAGACGCCTCGGAGGATTATTAGGAATTGAAGAGGTTGCTAGATTTGAAAACAGTGGGTTTGAGCGGGAATGAAGTTTGTCATGAAAAGATTGTAAATACAGATGGGTGTCATGTATATGAGTCATTTGTAATTATTCGGGAGCTTAGAGCGTTTGTCTAGTAAATGTTGAAGTAGCCTGAAACTGCGAGCTGTTTCTTGTCGTTTCAGTCTAGTATGAGGATTCCAAGTTAAGCGTTTGTCAAGGTGTAGTCCTAATTACCGGACCTGTACTATAGGAATCAGTGGGATGTTATTAAACGATACGGGAGGACACGTTGGTTTGCGACGGAGGGAAATTAATATCTAATCTCATAATAAATAAGTCTTATGATATTATATAAGAAGTGTTTCATGCTAATTTTATAGTGTTGTTAAATGAATTAACGATATGAAAACTATGATCTAACAAACGATAAATACGTTTTATTTACGCTTGCAGACATCTTATTTTCACTTGTTAACTGTTATTATTTGCCAAGCCATTATTATTAACCAACATAATTAAAATGTCAAAATATGACTCAAGAAATTTCTGGCATTACATAATAGTTAAGTATAGATACATAATGTTGAATTCGAATTTCTTATGACTTTAGGGAATCCTGTCCAAATCCTGAAAGTAGCAAATCTTACGAAATGTAGAACCTAAGAACTTAGAAATCCCTTGGGAGACAACTTTTCTGAACATATTGACGCACCAAGAGTTCTCTTTATCAAAGTGAAGTAACTCAATTTAAAAAGTTAACTTAAACTTCGTCCAAAATTGAAGCTAGAGTAGCAAATGGATTATTTTCATTCAGTTCAATGGAATGTTTTATTATACAAATTTAATTATTTTAGCAAATAAATAATAATATATATTATATAAAAATAATATTATATAATAATAATATGCGCACATAAACGAAAAGCTTTATAAATTAAATCTTACAATTCATTTAAACAATGTATTGTATCATTATAGGAATAATTCGTAAATTTTGTAATAGCTCCGGATTATGAACTAATAATGGTTTAAATAACTTAAGAAAAAAAATGGATTCTAAGGATTATGGGATAAAAATATCCTGATGAAGGGAAATCTTTCTATATTTTGAAGATATGCAAAGATGATTAACAACGCAAGATCAAATTGCGGTACCGTTATAATTTTAGAAGACTTTCTACGAAATTGGAAAAGACTTTAACGTTTTTATTGTAATTAATAATTATTGCTTCTTTAGTAATTATTAGTTTACTAGTCAAACGATTAGAAAGCAGTTAAATTGAACTGATTTTTTTTAGAATATCAGTTGTCTCATCATGCAATCAAACTGTATACGGGAAAGTTTCAGAGAAAGGTTTTTATCATAATGAGTCCCAAAAAAATAAATAATGTTTTTTCTCTGCTAAGATAAATACCCCTACCCTAATACTCCTGACGATATAATAAGATAAATAAGCAGTTTTCGAAAATGAAAATAGTTTTAATTTCTAGGAAGCACGCGAGTCCGTTTATGTAACCACGATGATTATAGTTGATGGTTCAAAATGCATTATTTTTCTTTTAAACTTTCTCGTATGCTGATAAGGGTTCTGATGAACCGGAGATTATTGCAATCAAACCTGCTTTAGCATTTATTTATTTAAACTATCAATGATATGCAATGACAATGTGAGTAGAGAAACTAACCTCCGGTAGCACTCAAATAACAGATTTAAGTTGAAATAGCACGAGACCATTTCTCAATCTTAAAGATCAAATGGAAGGTTTTGTACAAGATTTAGATTATTCATTAGTTGTGATTCGATAGTTTTACCCATCGTATATTCATTATATTTGACTTTAAACATCGCCCTTTTAATTTAAATAGTTGAGAACACAATAGAAAATATATTAAATAAAATTGAAATATCTTTATAGAAAATTATATACATTTGGATTATATTTTAATATTGTCAGAAAATGAAAACATGGGAGGGTTACTTTTGCTGATCACAAGAGTTTTAGTGTTAAAAATAAAAAAAATGTCGAACCATTAGCAGCAGAATTTAAACTTACTTTAAAAATATAGTGTTTCATTAATGATACTTGTGTATTTGATTGTTATATTTGACCATTGGCTTATGTGAAAAATTTTAGCCATATATCATTTCAAGGAAACTCAAAAATATGTCATTAATTGAAGTTCAGTTAAATTTATGATTACGGTTACGTATATTTTATATTACGTAGCAAAAATACAATTATTATTTTTAATATTTGGATTTAAAATAATGTTTTAGTTTTTAATAATCGCATCGTTTTATTCTTCAAGTAAACAAAAAACAACATAACAATGATGGACCTGCTTTATTACACTAATGTTTTCAACCTTATAATTATCAAAGGAATAAATATTAAAGCGGTTATAATAAAATCTTAATTAAATTAACAAATTATAAGTTGATAAGCGCCAATATGCTGATAACTGTTAAGATACAATAAATGGTATTTCGAACTTTTTTTTTAAATACAAAAAAAACAAAACAAGTATTATACAGGAAACATTTATTATGACAACAAATTTTGGCCAATATAGAGGAAATATAATTTTAATTGGATTTGAAGGAATACATTTTGTTCATTGAACGTAAAATTTTCAAAAACCTTTTATTATACACAGTGTAGAGCTGATAACCGAATTTGACGTGTTTAATTAAAAAAAAATTATTGAAATTAACAACTGTATTATAAAAGTACAAATAAATATAATGGCAGTAATGATACATAATGGCATGAATAAAGGCAAGAAGAGAAACTACCCAGTGGTAGTACTCGAATATGTTTAATATCAAGATTGAATTTTTGTTAATCATATTTATATGAATGTGCCCGTGCTTATTTATTATAATTTCCTTATAATATTCATTTATATCGAATTTCCTCAAATTATTCTGAAACACAAACCATTAGAAAATTTAGGAAGATATGTTCGGCAGAAGCCGATTGGTTATTTATTTAGTGGTATATGAAAAACTTTATAATTGGTTTTTGGAATTTGTTTTATCGTTAATTAGTTTAATCAAATTATTTAAAAGAAATTCTTATAATTTTTAAAATACCGATGTATTAGCATTGTTTGTGTTTTCTAACGGTGGCGCAAGGCACGATAGAAACACGTGAGGATTCAATTAAAATAGCAGAATTGATAGGATTAGCAAACACGCAGGTAGGAATTCACTGAGCCAACATAGCCCACCGAAATTAGTTCCAAATTTATTTCGGATAGAAGATTCTGAAGCGTCTGCTTCGTTAGAACCAAGTACCTCAAGTATTAAGTAAGACGTACTCGCCATGAAGTAAGACAGTGACCTCAGCTCTTACCTCATTCATCATGACCCTAGTTACAGTTTATTTACACGAACCTGCTGACCACTATCTCAGAGCACATGTGGTCTCAGGTTACCAACTTGGGGTGGGTTTCTCTTTTTTTTTTTGCGATTTAGGCAATTTCAAGATGCAAGAAAGCGCTTTTTAACTTGAAATGCAAAATTATCCTTTCACGAAGAAGGCTTGGCGAGAAAATAATAGTTTTGCATTTCGCAAAAGCCGAGACCTCACTTTGAACGCATAACGTATGTGCAGGCCTTATCCAGTTTATTATACAGATTATAGATTACGGTCAGCTCTATTTTTTTATTTAGTAAAAAGAAACTATACGTGATATTCACGCTATGAATTTAAAGTTTATACCGCGCCTACGAGCCTTATGCTACAAGCATTTTAAGGGCGTCAGATAAGCTATTATTTTATATACATCATATCTTGTTTTAAAATGTTATTATTATTGGAATATTGTTTCCTGTTGTGAAATTTCTATTATTTAGAAATTTAGAAACACGACAATCAGGTCAGTATATGAATAAACTAATAGTGAATAAACTTTTCAGTGATTCTGGTACAAATAATGATAGGTATATCACGGAAAAACCAAAAACCAATGAAATTATTTTTCCTTTGAACACAGAGAAAAATGGCCACATTTGTGTAATAAGAGATACTACATATATTGTTATTCTTTACTATATATTATTCTCATATATAAGTCTGTTGTATATTTAATCCTGAAGGAGACCTGGAATATGGGTCGAAAACGTTGACTGTAAAATAAACAGTTCTTACTAAAGACATTTTTTTCTGACATCCCCCCGGACCATTTTCTTCTTCTATTATTGTTCGTTTTTAGGTAATTTAAATACAGTTTGTTTTTATTTTTAGGAAACCAACTGGATGTTTTATAACAAAAAAACACACAAACTCTGCAAATATTCAAACATAAAAATTTAAATTGCTAAGGATGGGCGTGGGAGTTAAATTTTTTATATATTTTTTGCTCGATTGATCACAATTGAGTGTCAAAATAGCTAAATAAAAACCGTGAAAATTGTTTATGTTATCTAGGACTAGAAATGAGCTTTTTGAATAAAAGTAAGAAAATAACCGACACATATGAATATAAACATAAAATGAAAAACTATTTTGGAACTATAAAGCCTATAGAAAAGAAACAACAAATATTTCCTTATAGGTTCAAAGATTGTATTTGCAAGCGTGATAAGCTTCAGTGAGGTAGGATCTCAGATCCTTCAGACAAAGCCTAAGCAAATATATATTAGTAGTTTGCAGAGTCTTGATTAAGGACCAACAAGTTTAATAATTTTATTTTTTTTAAATCGCTTCTCCCTATGTCTATATATATATTTTAGATACTTACAGAATATTTTGTTTACTCCTACTTTGTTAACAAATAACTTCCACCACATTGTTTCCCCGTAATCAGACATTAAAAAATAGCAAAAGACTTTTAAAATTAATAATTAAAATTTTTAAATTAGTCATATTTGTCTGAATTATACCTTCTGTTATATTTTTAACAGATTCACATTTATTATTTAGTATACTTCATGATACCGCGTACGTTGATTGTTGTTAACTTTTGTCGACATTGTATAACACTTTAAAAGACGAATATTCTTTAGTTCCTGGATACTTTACATATGTCTGAGTCACGATAAATGTCGAACGTAGAATAATATGACAGTATGTGAAACGGGAACGTATTACTAAACCGCATTCATGATTTATAGTCTTCTGCCAATCAGTTCACTGCATCATGATTTACATAATAAAATTATTCACGATATTTGAACTTTACACTTTTTAGGTAAAGCTATCTTTCTGGTCTTAATCTTCACTATATATCAATACTTATGAGTATATATAATTGATATTTATAGCACATTTTTAAGTGTAAATACATACTGTATTGAAGATATTCATATAATTGCAAACCATGGAGTTGAGCTTACCTGTAATAAAAAAAAAAAAGGTTTTAGATTTTTTTTTAAAACTAAATTAAAAATGATCAAACATAAAACTAGTGATAAATATACTAAATTTAATTATTTATTCCATTAAACATTCTTTCAGACATTTAATTTAATAATTTCTCCATTAAAATCATTTCAAAAATATTTTTTAAATACACCTTATAAATTAAAAAAGTGGATAAAAAATTCAAAATTAAGATATTATGAGTTAGTTAATATAACAAATAGGAATATAACTAATTTGCAGTAATAGAGGCTTAAGAAAATTATTTATATATGATGATACGTGAAAAACCCGTAAAATAAAAAATGGAAAAAAAATGCCAGTTATAAACACGATAATTTTAAAATGGTAATCATAGTTCAGTAATAACATTTTATTGTTTTAAATAATCGATAAAATGTTAAGCTATACTTTATTATAGAAAACAATATACTTTGTATCCATTTTCTCCGTTAGCTAACAAACTTTTAAAATATTATAGATTTTTTACCGCATTGAAAAACGTTAACACTTCTTAAATAAATGGAGTTTTTGAAACAAAAAAAAAAATGAAAAAAGTCTTGAAACATGCATGTTTTTTGTTTTAAGAAAACGAAATTAAAATAATTTATAATTAAGTAACCTGAAATAAATCAAGGCAACCGGTAATCGTAAATTCATTTTGTCGTGAGTCGTGTACCACGCTTTAGTATTTTAAATCTGAAGGAATCAAGATTTTAATATGCAATTCAGCCCCCCGTAGATGGCAATCTAGATCATGTCGTTTGACCTTAGGCTAACTGGGCAGAAGATAATACAATTTAGTTTTCTAACAGCGTGATTATAGTATTGTCATAGTTCAGTTATTTTAAAACGGGTTTCCAAACAAAGCTTTTAGTCCCTCAACCGGAAGGTGGTAACTATAACCAATCCAGGTATCGTCAGGATTCAAAACCAATTATACAGTCAAGTGCAGATCAGAGATAGCTAATCTCTTTCCAACAATCTGATCAAACAGAGATAACATATAACTCGTAAACAATGATATCTCTCTTTCTCTCTCTTATGGATTATGAGTTAATTAATATTTATACTTAATTGTCAAATATTAGGCTCTTGATGTGGGACGTATTATATATAACCATTATGAATCCGTCTTTGTTCTTTACATCCATCTTTATCCTCTAGATCAAATACCGTGAGTAAATGTGTGTCGGCATCGTGTGTGTAGGACTTTATCGGCAAAAGAAGTAGAAAATGTGTCATATTATATCTTAAATTGATTTTAATACAACTATCGTAGCTTTTTATCTTTTAGATAAATAAATAAAACTAATTAGACTAATACTTTAAAAAAAATAATTATAAGTTTTAACTAGAGGAGGGGGGTGGTTGTAACTCAGTTGTTAGATTGCTGAGTTGACGTTCTAAAGGTTCCGCGTTCAGATAAATTATGTAATCTATAATAGCCAAGGATGGACCCTGTCGGGGCTACAGACTGGAGCTTCACCGAGACTCTACAAAGTGGGTACCCATAATTGAAGAAATCATAAGGGTTGAGCGTGATCTCTGACAAAAGCACCATCAGGCGCAATCGTTCAAGAAACAGTACAGTCTCTGAACCCAAGACGCTTCATGGGTTGTAGTGGTACATGTTTTTATAAATTTTAACGCAAGGAAACGATGATAAGATGAGCAAAAAAAAATCTTGAAAAGGTATCCGATATTACATAAATAAATAGTTACATTACTACGTAAACTATTTTTTATTATGATTGCATAACATAAATAGAATGTACAAGTAAATACATTCTATACAAATAGAATGTATTTACTTGTAGGTATAGCTTTCATGACATGGTGCAATATTTAGGACGTTCGTTACCAACTTTCTGATTCTTTTATTGAACTTATTAATGACATGTGACCTTCTATAACGAGAAATATTTTCTATCCTTGACATGATTGACTTTCTAGGGCATTTTAGAGCCGTGTCAAATGAGAGCGATTGTTATTGTTGCGATCCTAAGTTGGAGCAAGTCATTGTGTGGCCATTGTAGCGCGACATTGTTTACCCTAAGGGCTGTCAAAGCTAAAGGAACTGCAGGGTTGAGATGAAATGGTTTTCAAATATGACAGCATTTTAGTTTTTAATTGGTCTATGACGGAAATTCAGCTTTTTTTTTTACTTTACAACAGTAACCAATATGAGATTGAACAACCAAGACCGGATTTTTTTTTAATCTATCAATCAGCTACCAATTAATTGTATAAAATAAATTGATCATATTTGTCTGAATAAAATAAAATAGGTTGAAGAACTCTTAGACTAGTTGAAATATCAGACAATTGGTGCTTGAAAATGTTTTTAGTTGCTTGGATCACACTGCTGTGAGGGTATTTTTAATAACTTCAAGATAAATTGCTCATTATTATTATAAGAAATAAGAAGATCCTGGAAATATTTAAGCCATTTTTAGAAAAGGTGGTTCTTGATTACTATTACCTAAATTCATTTTATTCTGGGCAATGTTTGGTGAAAAAAAATGAGAAAAATATTAGATTCGCATTTGTACATTAAATTTATAACAACTTATAATTGTTATAATCTGCAGGTTAACGCCCTTGTGGAAAATACAAAGAAGAATAAATTATTTGTTCGTCCTTTTTAATACATTTAGCGTTGCTTACTCTTTTTAGCGTCATGTTAAAGATGATATCCGTATAAATTCCTGAACGTACTAAATATAATTTTTTATTGTTAGTGTTCCTGAAGAAATTTAAACATCGAATGGTTTCCAGAAACGTTTTTAGTTTTTTTTTTTTTTCTTACTCCCCTCCTCATATAACATCTGGTTGTAAGGTGTTTATGATATCCGATTGTATTCACTATTATTTTTAATCAACATGATTCATCAACATATTTCATTAATCATTTAGATATATCTTAGAAAATAGAACGATATATTACACCAAATAAGAAAGTCTGTTGGGATTTATTTTTATAAGCCAATCATTATTAGTCTTTCGTAATTTTCATTCAGCTGTGAAATACAATTGCTACACATTTATTGAAATCGCTATGGAATTATTGAATTAGGACTTTTTCTTTAGTAGTTATTGATTAAAAACAAAAAAAATATTAGAAGTATTTTTTTTTTTATCACTATGCCCAATGTAGATTTCCAATGATTAAAACACATCGCCATTCTTTAAAATCTAAACGATATTTACAATGTTGTTATTATTTATATCTACGCATTTTTATTCTTTTACCACTTTTAGCCATGTCTAAAACAAAATTACGTTATAGTTAATATTTTATAATCGATTCATGATGTTATAAAAAAATGTTGATCTGGACCGTAATATTTGATTTTTTATGTTTACTCAAAAAAAGTACAAATAATCCATTATTAAAATTAAATATGAAAAAAAAAACAATCTGTCTGTCATTCACGATCCAGTTTTTCTCATCCAAACCATATATTTATTTTTTTAGATTAGTTTATAACCAAAGCAACCTGCAACCTCGTAAGATGAATATCTGTAATCGTTAATTCTTTTCAACATTTCATAATAACACGACAGCCGATCAATATTTTAAGTTTTCCATATCCAGGACACTTTTAGGAAAGAAAAAAATATTGAGTACAATCACTTTAAATATTTTTATTTTGAAGAGAAAAGATTTGTCCTGGCTGGGATTCGAACCCGGGTCGTCCGCATCTCTAGCGCGGTTCTGTACCAACTAAGCTACGAGGCTAGTAACCAGGCCAGACAAATCGACAAACCGATCCTATATCCCCAGGACAAATCTTTTGTCTATATAAATATCAACCAGATCCTCATTAAAGTAAGGTTCAATTAACATTCTTCCCCTTATACATCGCAAGCATTGCGAATACTGGGAATATAGGATCGGTGAAGAGAATGGATTTCTCAGGCCTGGTTACGAGCCAGGTAGCTTAGTTGTAGAGTACCACGCTAGAGATGCGGGTTTGAATCCCAGCCAGGACAAATATTTTATCTTCAAAATAAAAATATTCAACATAAAGATATTTAAAATAATCACAATAAAATAAAAATAATAACTTTACTTGTGTTCATTTCATTAAATCACCTTCATAATTTTGAAATCATTTGTTTCATGGATATACAACAATAGATTTGGAGGCTATAAACAACTGTTAAAGCAATGTGTAGACAATTAAAAAGCAAATCATAACAATCCCACATTTCCTTTAGCCTAATGGCGAAATCAATAAATCTCAAAACTACCAAATTTAGTAAACAAATTTCTTAATAACAAAATTTCGATAGGTTTGGTCCATGTTTCATAACATATACATATGATGTAAACCATTTTCATCAAGATATATATCTTACATATCTGATGTTATGTTTATGAAAATTTTGGCCTGACATACTTTCTAGAGCCAGGGTCAGAGGTAATAAATACGTTACGATAACAGAATGAACTGGCCAGGCAAGACCAATTAGTCGCTAACTAATTCATTATAATCAAAAGAGCAATAAATGTTTTTATTGTGATAATTTGTAATGTACTCGTTAGTGAGTGATTTAAAAAAAACGTTTTATGGATCATAGGGAATGATTATGTTACCATTATATTACCAATTATCTTTGACTGTAGAAGTATTTATTGCGTCGTAAAATATAGACGTATTTTGTAAGTCACAATTTTTTTAACTGCTCTCGTTCCTGTTATGATGACTGATTTATATTTGATATAGAATCAACTTCAAAAGGACACTTTTTAAGCGAAGCTATAAAATAATAAGAAAAAGTGCTCTAGTTAGTAAGAAACATATTTTTAATTTTACCCTTTCCCATTATATGAATACTTACAATTTCCCCTAATTCAAAGTATTAGATGAGTTAGATTGGACAAGTAAACCATCTTGTACCAGAGATGCTCACGACCAAGAACGGATAACTTCCTATTCAAAAAAATAATTTTTTTCTAGTTTGGTCAAGCATAATAAGTAAAATGACTTTTTAACATCTGATATGTAATATTTATATCTTGATGAAAATAGTTAACATCGTATGTATATGTTATGAAACATGGATCAAACCTATTAATATTTTGTCATTAAGAAGTTTTTCATTAAATTTGGCAGTTTTGAGATTTATTTATTTCACCATAGGGATATAGGCAAAAGTGAGATAATCATTATTAGCTTCTTAATTGTCTAATATTATTTATTATTATTGTTTATAATCTTCAAATCTATTGTTGTATATCCAAGAAAAAATTTATATAAAAATTTATATGTTCATAAAGATGATTTAATGAAATAATGAGCACTAGTAAAATGACTCCACGACAATCAATATTTCATTTAAAGTCAATAAGCACTTTACCGACTAGAAAGCGTATGTGGGGTATACCGAAGCGTAGATTGGTGGATTGCGTTAAGAGTGATCTGATGGATTTGGGTTTGGCTAGGGTCCGTGGACGGAAGTTTGTAAACAGAGATTGGTGATATCGGCATCGAGCCTTCGGGTTCGCCAAGTATTATCATTAATAATCAAGCAATGATTTATCGAAACTTCAGTTTCTCAATCGGACTAAAACTACGTGAAGATGGTAAAGCGTAATGTTAGACAAAATTGCTCGACTGTACAGCCAGAAAAGCTATCAAGTCTAATTTTCTGCAAAATGAGTTTCTTGTACTTAGGCAGGTGGGATCGTGTCATTTCCGTAATTAATAAGGGACTAAGTTGGACATTGGCTTGACAATGAGTTATTGATTATATTATAACTCTATGTCAAGCCACAAAATCTTCAAGATTGATACGATTCCTCTTCACCAAAACAGTTAACTCTTTCTGGATAAAATTCGACTTAACCACCCATTCAGTTGTGATGTAGGCATAAGGAAACTTTGTTAACAGTCTTAGATTAGGATCTTGAGTTACGCTGACGTTATTAAGGTTATATAACTTATTACCATCCAATCTGACTTGCTAACTGTTGCCGAACCGCTCGAAATATGTTTAATATGGGCGTTGGAAAGTCTAGTCGGCGCTATACCGTGAAAAAATAATCACCCAAAACTGGGCAAATTACCGCGTGAAAGTTCTCTCACGGATCGGAGGAATCGCTGCCGGTCGTCAATCACAAGATGTTCGGATTAATTAAGAGTTCGTGAGCCTCGGGAGATCTCATGAGTGGAGCATTAAGGCCTCTTCATATCTCTTCCACAAGAATTTATTTATCTCACGTATCTCCGGACCTCAGGGAGTTTGCTTAATGTGGACTTGGCTAAGGTCTCGTGGAACGGATTCACGCACGGGCGGGCGAAGCGTGGTCATAATCGCCGAGGAAACTGCTACGTGATCAAATAAGAGTAATAATTATTTCTACTCGGGTTTGCTTCTAAATGAAGAATACAAGGCAAAACGTGATAACTCAATCCCACATACTCAAATAGTGGATTCTGTTAGTTTTTCCAATGGTATAGTCAAATAATGGAAAACCCGTGCTTAACGGGTGAAGAACTATGCCCACACCGGGGAAAAAATAGTTGTTTTTTTTCATTTAACGTCACTTTATGTTGCTATGGCTAATCGGACTATGCTACATGTATTGAGATTCCATTTCAATCCGAAATAAATTTGGAACTAATTTTGGTGGGCTACGTTGACTCGGTGAATTCTTACCTACGTGTTTGCTAATCCTATCTAATAATTTTGGTGGGCTACGTTGACTCGGTGAATTCTTACCTACGTGTTTGCTAATCCTATCTAATAATTTTGGTGGGCTACGTTGACTCGGTGAATTCTTACCTACGTGTTTGCTAATCCTATCTAATAATTTTCCTATTTTAATTGAACCCCCACGTCCTTCCATCGTGCCTTCCACCGCCATTAGAAAACACAAACAATGCTAATACGCTGGTATTTTAAAAATCAATCACAAAACCGGGTGATATTGGACAATTCACTTCCCTGCATATCCGGTTTCTTAAAAAAATAGAACAGTCTCTACTATGTGCTTTATCCTCGACCTTTCAAGGGCTGTAGGGGGATAACTGTTGTTTTTTCTGGGTTTATTCCTCATTTACTTTTCCGCACAGATGAATCTCTGAATCAACTAGTTACATCATTAGTTTATTTTCCAGTAGTAAATATTACACATTTCTGAGAATATTAGCATAATTTGGTTACTAAATTAAAAAAATATATATTTTATAGCTTCGTAATGCTGAGAAAATATATAGACATATCAAACTAGTTCGAGACATTCTGAATTAATTGGGTCAGATTCCACATCTCGATTAATTTAAGGAATGAGTTACGTAATTAAAATTAATAAATAAGTTATGACCAGAATTAAAATTACAATATTTATATAAAAAGTAAATAAAGCAAATAGGAACGGATTAGAGAAATCGGGGTAATTATCGTGAAAACGTCGGACCAGAGCAGCTTCTACACCGGCATTGATTGAGATTACCGAAGAATTAATTATTCTTGTAGGGAATAAATCATCGTGGACGTTTGGAATGGCGTTATTCAATGTCCCGTTGGCCAGCATCGATATCTTCCACGGCTTATTTTTTTTATTTATATTTTACCAGATAAAATAATTAAATGAGCGAATCAATTCAAATATTTGCAAATTGGCATGTCGATTATAAATTCTGGTTGTCATCAATACAAATTACGACATGATTTATGTTTTATAAAATTTATGTTCTTATACTATTCGTCCAAAAAAAGTACTTTTTAATCCTTACACCTGGCATAATGCAAAACTGGTCCATTTATTTATTTAAATATTAAAATTAGAAGATTCTTACTGTTATAGTTTCACTACCTAAACATTCATTTTTTTTTAATCAAGAATTTATGGTGTTATTTTTTATGATATACTTAATTCGTTACATCTTGAACTTTGTTAAATACTATAATTATGTAAATTTAATATTCATTAAATTAAATGTTCCATAAACTGTTAATGAACAAAGTTAGATTATTATAAATTTACTGGCATATATTATACATTTTTAGGCCATTTTTCCATATTTTACTGGAAAAAGATTAAATTTCTGTAGTTGATTTCAGAAATTTAATCTTTTTCATCATAGTTCAGATTTATTTTTTAATTTGTAGTTTAATGGAACATATTCATTTAATAAAATTGCCATTTTTTTTTTTTTTTTTGTGAAATTGGCGCCCAATCACACGTGTCTAGCCTTAACCAAGATGGACATAAAGCCTGACACTCGATAATGCAAACAATATCAGAACGAAATATATTTTTAATTTAAAAGCAGTATTTATTGATTTATTTTTGGTTATTATCCTTATACAGTTAGCCTACCTGGTTCATTAAGAGCCACCAAGAGCTTGGAATCACCAAAACTATCTACCATGTTAGAATCCAAAATCTACTAATCTAAAAAAATCCAATATATAAAAAAGTTTTTAGTGATCACAGAGTATTTTTTTTTGTAGCCTATAATGCAATCTAAGAATGATATCTCTTTAACTCGTTATTCTTTATGTGAAACTGTAGTTCATGAGATAAGAAATAAATTAGTAGGTTTTTTTTTTGGAGAGAAGCTGGATATTAATTTAAGTACTTAACAGCTAAGATGCTCTTTAGAGGTCGCTTATTAAAAAAAAATTAAACGATTTTATTTTTATTTTACAAGAAAAAATAATCTTAATGATGCTTAAGAGACCGGGCGTTTAAGAACAACCTGTTGGCTATAACTGGCAACTTAGTTGTTTCTTGTCGTTTCAATTTCGGCTGATTAAGATTGGACTTAAATTAGCAAGATGAAAAATCTTTTATATATCGATTTATAATTGTATTGATTTTCGACATTCTATCTCGACTCTAAACATAGCAGTTATAATACAAGATTTCACATTACTCCATATGCAAATTAAGTAGTACACCGGTCTTGTTATTTTCCAGTCCCTGGAGAACATGTGCAATATTAGGCCAGCCTAATAGCCAATAACTGGTCCCAAGTGAAAGGATACGAGCTTCGAATCATCGCTCCTTTAATAGCAATTACCAGAAATTAACTAACGCAACGCGAAATCCCGGGGTTAATTGATAATTAGTGGAATGAGCTCATGTGGCTACTTCAACATTCATTCTTGGAAGGGAAAAAAACAAAAAATTAATAGAAATATTGGCAACATTTCGTTTTTGTATCTTAAAATAATACGCCAACAAGTGGAATATAAAGGAATTTAAATGAGTAAAAATTCCTTGGTTATGCCGCTCCTAGGAATGGACGTAAAATGAGAATACTGAGCCTGTACGGTGACAGCTACTCGTTAATGCTCTTTATCATAATTATGAATAATCAACAAACAAGTTGAATTTATCAATATGATAAATATTGATATTGAAATATAATAATTTATTCGTCTTGGTTAAATATGAACCTTAATTTTTTAAACCTAAACATATTAATTTTCAACATTACAATATATTACATCGGTTGATACATAAGATGACAAGTTTATTTTCAATATTTTTTATTGAATTATTTTGTTATTACTAATGTTTAAATAAATTGTAGTCAAAAAATATTTTTTAACTATGTGTATTTTAACCTAGTTCATAAATTCGGCATATATGGTTTAGTCTACATAGATTTTAAGACGTAAATAAATAGTATATTTTTCTGTCAAAGAGCAGGCGCCAAAAAAGTTTTTATATCGAGTGGAATAGTACAAAATGTAGAATAGATTAGAATAGAATAGAAAAGAAACTTTATTCTGGGACTAAGTCCCTTTAGAATAACAGATATGAACAGGGAAAAAAAAACATAATATTTATCTGGCCTGAAGGCTAAATGTTACAAATCATAAAGCGTGTAAAAAATGACAGAAAACAATTTAAAAAGAAATATATAAACAAATATGAATATGCACTATTCGAAATGAAACCAATATGTATTGCTAAAAAAATGTTATTGTTTGAATATATTATATTCCCCGATTAAGGGTTTCTGATTCATATATTTATAGATTAATATCATTATACTTAATTAATAAACCCGATGCAAATATTAAAAAATCTAAATGTTGGAAATATTTAAGAATAAATGATACATTGCAAATTTATATATTTTTTTTTAATTTAGTGATACCATTTCTTCCTTTAATAAAAATACCGTTACATTTTAGACATCATAAAAATTTATGAATTATAAAAAAAAAAAAAAAAAAAAAAAAAAACATAAAAATTTATGTATGTTAAAATTTGCAACCGAAAATGGTCTGATGTAAATAAACTATTATTATTGATTATAAGCGACAATTGACTTGAGTTCAGATGTCCTTGTGTCGTAGAATATTTTAATGACAGGTTTTCATCGAAATTACTTGAAAACCCTATGATTAATTCCAGATGCAAGTCATATTAGTTGCCCTGCAATTTGTAAGAATTAAAAAGTTATTAAGGAATTACGGATTAAGTAGGATAATTTTCATCGAAAAAGCCTAAATTAAAAATTTATCCGTAACTGGAGGCTTTCGGGGTTGCAAAATCGAAATTATTATTCAAGGAGAGGTCAAAATTTTGCGCCATTCGAAATTAGACACGTAGGACAGTTTAGAGGTGCCCTTGAAGTTGGTACTGGAGATGGGCTTAGAAAATTGAAATTCCCGAAAGTTTAGCTACGCGTTCCATTGCAACAGCTCAAACGAGAAGACAATTGAGAGATAATTAAATAAAAAATCCTTTCTGGGAGAATAAAATAAAAATATTTCATTTTACCTAATGCTTGTTTAACTAGATTATTAGAATTTTGGGAATAATTGAGTTTTTACAAAGTATATTCGAAGTATATTACTATAAAGTACTATAAACACAAATTAAGGACTGAATGAAGTAAAATAGGCTAGATATTATATATGTGTGTATTCTGAGAGAGGGATAAAAAACCTGTACCATTACAATCCGTGAATGGTTCTGGGGTACTGTTTCAAGGACAACGGTTGTGCAGGGAGGTGATTTTTCCTAGATCACGCCCAACTTCCGGATTTTTCCCCTTATTTTGGGTCCCCACTTTATTGAGGTTGGGTGAGCACCAGGAGGTTCCTAGATCCCATTTGATACTATTCATTTATTATTAAAATGTGAAAACCTGGTGCCTAAAGAAATTGGCGTACATTTCTAAAGACGCCCTATTTCTACATTTATCTAAAATATAATAAAATACTAAATTAGCAATAATAAAAATATAACCTTTTTAAAAATGCAAAGTATTCATTATATTACCCTGCGAGTTCTCGCTATTCCCATTTTTTTAATAATAAGATTTCAATCCCTAAAACGAAACGAAAGTTTAGAAATGGAATGGTGTGAGGCAATTTTATCAAATTTATCAGATTAAAACTTGTATATGATGAGGTGTAGTAATGGGTAAACTTCAGACGGGTTGAAGTTGTTTTTTAAATATTTTTTTTGTACTCTAAAAGTTATATCAGAAGCATCTGCGAGCGTTTACAATCGTTCTCTGATATTCACTTAACAAAAAGACCAGAAATTACACACACATATTACGCGATTGCAGATATAATTAAGAATTGAGAAATTTTCATTACATATTATCATAATTTATTTCTTTACAATATTTATTATTATTAAAAATAGTCCTATCTCATACTAATGATCTCCTAATAATTATGAAATAAAATAAATATATATATTTTTTGAGAAATAAAACAAGGAAATTCAAAAATATAAAAGTAAAAATTAATAAAATATTTTAAATACAAACATCTTCCACGATACCCGGCTAACAGAATTGTTAAATTAACTAGTACATTATTACGTATTTTAATGACCAAGCTTGTGATTATTAACCTTTCGACAGGTTGCGTTTTATTTTTTTTTATTTTTTTTTACATTTTATTTTATTCAACTCATTTAAATGGAATTAGTAATATTCTTTGTGTTCCTAGATATCTAATACTTATTGCCCTTAATTGTGACACATTGTATAATGTTGAAATCCAATAACTGAGTATTTTGTTTAAACAAATTTCTGTAGTTGTAAAATAAGCCTTAAATATTAAATAACAAAATTTTGAATGAAAGTCTCTATATTAATCCAAGTTTAATATACAAATAATTGTAATGCTACTTAATAAATTATTAATTGCAAATAGTTTAGGCAAATATTGGAAGAAATGTTTCTAATACGCTTAGATCTGACTACTCAGCAGTTTGCCAGTTCAGGCATCATGTCCTAGTAAGATCGCATCTTTCAATCCAAGCCTTCATTAATGATTCGTCCACAATTCAATGCGATCGCTTAAGGAATCTATTTCTACTAAGCGACTATAAATTCAATCTCTTCGAGCGTTATCAAGACAGTGTTGCGCGGTATAGATTCAGATAAGTTAGTCATTAATGAAGGAACAAATTAAGAATCACAACTTAATTGAGCAAAAGAAGATGGATGGGCTGAAAGAGCCATAATAGTCTCATTTATGTTAATCGAAAACATATATACTAATTAGTATAATTGTTTAAAAACGGGTCGTGTATAAATCCATTTTTTTTTTTACAGTCGTTCAACATCTGATAAAAATTTCAAGCCTAATTAATTAAAACAAGCAATTAAACAAGGTATAACGAGAATTAATGATACCATAAAGGTAACTAAAACGGTTCTGATATTTGCAAAAACCTTCCTCTCATATCGTCCTTTGATTGTTAACTAATTAATTCCACTTGGACGAAGGTGTCATGTGTCGATAGCGGAACCCGTTTCTGGTTTAGAATATACAAAAGAACCGAAGTGATTAATTTTACCTGAATATTGGTATAAAAAACGTTCTTTGAAATTGCAAGTATTAAAATAAATATTTTAAAACACTTTTTTTATGCCAGCAATCAACAACAGTATTAATCTGATTAATAAAAATTGTGATGCAATTGGAAAAATATTCAAAAGCAATGCTTTAATTCTCCAAAATACAGGGAAAACCCAACCAAACAGCCTTAATTAGGACATAATTAGGACACACGCCAGAAGAATATTCACATCAATAAAAACAAAGTGGAACACATCTCATACCAACAGTCCATATTATTATGGACTCATCAAATAGAGACAGCAACCAACTCTTGTCGTGTCATGATAATCTCTGAGTTGTCGAAACGTTGACTGGTTGGTTTTTCCAGTATTTTAGAGAATACACGCTTTGCTTTTTGAGATTACTCTTACAAACGAATAAAATATAGGAATAATTACGACAAAATTAACGAACTATATATGATAACCCAAACACACCACACCAACATATGCATGAGAGTGTGCTAGATACTTATAGAATATTAATTAAACCGTTAAACACTAAACTTACAATTAGTACACATTAATTAAATTAATAAAAAGCAATTGTTATTCGATAACCTACCCATGTAATACATATATAATATCCATGTGGAAATTGTTGACTGAATAGATCATAGACGAGTGTAAAATGGTCAGGAGTTGCTGTTAAATAATTACAAAAAATAAGTTAGACTTATTTTGTGTAATTTATTGGCTGGACCCCCTGACCATTTATACTCTTCTCAAATATAATATCCTTATTATTAAAAACATTATTTAAAACATTTATTTTACTTTGTTTGACAGAATTAAAGAATATATAATTTATTATCAATAAATTACATTGAATACGTGTGAGAAGGTGTCCGCTTTTTTAAATTATATTTACCGCAATTTTATAATGTGAAATAAATGAGGAAAAACTAGAATACCCTCACCAAAAGATAAACACTGATCCAGAGATAGCAGCCTCCGGTCCAAAGCCCGAACCCGATGACACTTCTCACACTAATCCAATATCGCAATAAAATATCTGTTGCACCGTAAACAAAGACGCTTCGCGCACTATATGGTTAATGTTTAATAGTGCTAATGTTGTTACCTTGCAGTTCGCCCGTGTGTTGTGGAATAAACCCCCTCCAAGTGGTGAGTGTGCCTTTTATAAGAGCCTTACCCCTGAGAGGTTATGCAACTCCCCCTCCTCGCTGCATTGTTTACATCCGTCAGGTGCTCTCAAGGTCCTTCTTACTCCCGTGGTCAGGACTCATTCACGTCTTCGGGCTACTCCTCGTAGTACACCCGGACCGGTTCCTCTGGGCGGAGCTCTTCGGGGACGACTCTCGATGCAACGCTGCAAGATGAAGACAGTGATGTCTCTGGAGTCGTACGATTATGTTTCTTTTTTTCTCTGACTTTTTCAGTTCTAGTGAAGAGAAGTTAGTGTTTTATAATACTGTACCCACGATGTTTATAAATTATACTTTATAAAGCAAGCTTTAATTGAAAATAAAACTACAAAACAAAAAATAATTTTGAAAAAATCTATTCCTCGGGATTTGAGATTTTCGATATACGAAGAAGACACGATAGTATATTTTTGACAAGTAGTTATTATGTATAGTATGACTTCATGACTTAATTATTGATATAATCACATTAATACTGGTATGATCAACTGAGGAGCTTCGTTTATTTTGGCATTAAAAATATATATAGTTTGAAAAACTAAAGGAAACGCATATTAATAGCAAACAAAATTGAAAATTAGAAAATAGTTTTCAGTGATGAAAAAAAATTATCGTTAAAAATCGTGATGTTAATTGTAGTAAATATTTTATTGACTGATATCAATCAAAAGAAGATTCATTATGAAAATTTATTAAAAAACATCCCTTGGCTTTATTACGTTTACATGAATTTTTTTGTTCATCATTCTATTCTTGTTTTAAACTTGAACAATGATTTTCTATTTTTTAGTTTTCTATTAAAGCGGGTTTTTAAAACTAATTAATTTATTTTTGTTGCAAACTATACATAACTGCTCCTGCTAGCAGTAATATGCATGTCTGAATGCTTAAGGCATGTATGTCATGGCACCCGCCTTAGTACTTGGTACAAGACACTACAGCGCCTTCAGATGTGAAAACTTGCGAATCCACAAGATCCTGGTCAGGATGATGAGACTAACTTATGAAATTATTGTATTGCCATTAATGCTTGAGAAGTTTACATAATTTCATGTTCAGAAGAGGCCAAAAATCTACTTCACATAGATACATGCAAAGCTACTAACAACGTGTTAAAAACAAAGAGGAGTGCCGTATTTTTAAAACTAACTGATCATTGCTTTAATTTTTAAATATTTTATTTTGAAGATTGATAATTAATTTGGTTTTTAATTTTAATAGCCATAATACTTTGTTTTACAATAGATTCTAGGTTTATTATAAAATATAATAATTTTTTTATTTATTTATTTACATCAAGTAAATGGCTAAGCGATACATAATGACATGTGAAAATGACAAGTAGAGAAACTACCCACTGGTAGTACTCAAATCACAAGTTCAACTAAGAAGGTCACGGGGCCATCTTCTTTTCAGACGCCTCGGAGGATTATCGGGAATTGAAGAGGAAGCTAGGTTTGAAAGTAGAGGGTTTGAGTGGAAATGAAGTTTCTTATGAAAGGATAGATAGCGGGTTCGGGCCAAATCAGCAACAAATGGGACATTAGGGTCGTTATGGATGACTTTATTCTTAACAAAATAAGGAGCATTAAGGATTTTACGAAAGATTTTGGATTGTAGGGATTGGATACGAGAGGAATTCGATGGCTTAGTGGAGCCCCAAAGCTCTACTCCGTAGGTCCAAAAAGGTCGTATGATGGTCATGTAGATGAGTCTTTTGTAATTAACTGGGAGCTTAGAGCGTTTGTCTAGTAAGTGTTGAAGTAGCCTGAAACGTCGAGCGGTTTCTTGTCTTTTCAGTCTCGTATGAGGATTCCAGGTTAATCGTTAGTCAAGATGCAACCCTGAGCATCGGATCTGTTCTACAGGCATAAGTGGGATATTATTAAAGGATACTAAAGGGCAGGAAGTCATTGGTTTACGACGTAAGGTAAAAGTGATTTGATGCGATTTTTGAGAGTTTATTTTAATTCTCCAGTTTTGACACCACTCTTCAAGATCAGTGATATGGGATTGGAGGCTTTGGGATGCAATGATTGGATTAGTGTTGACTGATAATACACATGTATCATCAGCATACGTGCTAAGGATAGTATTAGGATGAGTTGGGAGGATTGGGCCAAGGATACTACCTTTAGGAATATAATAATTTAATTACAGTTTTTACTTTTTATTTTATATAATAGTCTTGAAGGATTATTATTATGATCTGTTTTTCAATGCTTTTGCGGGTTCAAAACTCAGATATAGGACGAGTCCAATCAACTACAGTTGATAGCATCTTCAAATATTAACAAATTTCCTTACTGTGTCCTTGCTGAACCACCCTTAGGACATCAAAGGGAAGATCAAGACTCAGTTCCTTCAACTGTGGATTTTGGGATGAGTCCATTTGTGGATATTATTATAACTGGTGTTACCAAAACGCTTTCCAAACGGTACAGTTCTTCTTATTATGAATAGTAACAATAGAAATAATTATTATTAATATTATTTCATCCATTCCTTTGAACTTTCGTATTTTTGGTGGTGGATTTAATTCCTTAGGAATCAGAATTTAAATCATTTTCTGTTTTTTTCTCGCTATTGTGGATTGAGTATTGGAGGTGGGAGAACAGAAGTCAAATCACCTTCATTTTTTCAAATAATTAAATACTTTCTGACATGTGATGATGATGGTATTTTTATTTTACTTTAATATCATTCCACCCAATCTTAAACATTCCCTTATATCTTTTAACTATCTATCCAGAATTTTATAATTTTTTTTTCAGCCAATGTATCCTAATTTTATAAAATAATAAATTGTTTATAAGTAATGTGCAAAACATAAAGAATTAAAGAAACATTTATCGAGCGCAAAGCTTGAACAGTTTAAAATTTATATTAATCGTAAAACTCTTGTAACGGACACTTTCATGAAACGGACATCTCTCTAACGAACGGTAACAACCAAATTTCTGTTTATGAGAAATAAATAGGCCTCACTAAACTCACAAATTCTTGAAAACTAAGGGCACAATATCGTCATTAGTATCGACAACCCTTTCTTTGTGACTAAATATTTTTTACGTCACTTTGATTTAGGGGGATTTTGCAGACTATTTCTGAAATTAATTCGTATTTAACACATGATGGTCCAGGAGTTAATTTAATTAATTATTTTAAATACGTTAACGTCACAACCTACGAGTTCAACGGTCCTTCAAAATGACAACATAACAGTGAGAGAAAAATGGCCTCTACATTGTGCCACTTTCTAGGCCATTTTCCCTGAAAGAAAACAACTGTATGCTAGTAGATGAAAGAGATCACCGAGGGGAAAGCGATTTGGAAAAACTTAAATTCTCCATTGAACTACTTGGTCATGGTAATCATGTGATATGCACTGACTGGTACCTCAGATGCCTGGAGACTATGACGAAATGTATAGCAGCACCAGGGAATGGTTTTCTGATGTACTAAACACCCTCCTGGAATGTTTTTTGAATTACAGGTTGGTGATAAGACAAGGGAGAGATCTATTGATGGACTCTTTGTCTTGTGTCGGATAAATAGACATTGGAATCCTTTTGATGGATAAAAAGACTCATAAGAAAATTATTGATAGAAAGAAAGAAGAAACACCATGACGGATCAGGATGGTAGGTAGGTTGTAGTAAAAAAAAGTAAATGAAAGACTCATTGGTTCTTAACCGATACCATTCAACCTGCTCAATTTATAGTTATTCTAACATAATTACTTTTTTTGATATGGGAGCGGGATACCTCAGTGGTACAACAGCTAAAAGTCTAGGGTTCAAATTTGGCTGTGAAAGATAATTTATTACTTTTTAATTAGCTGGGGATGGACCTGTGGGATCAAGAGACCCTCCTGGGGCTCATCCAGCCTCTATAAAGTTGGTGACTTGTGGGAAAACTTGGCGGTTAAGAGTGATCAACGGCAAATCACTTCCCTGAGCGACCGTTGTCCTAGAAACAGTGCAGTCTGTACCTCATACTGAACCCTTAATCATGGGTTGTAGTGGTAAAGTTTTTTTTTTTTAACCCTTAACATAAACTCGACATCTTCTGAACGATATGAAATTTATTTTAATGTTAGATATTTCATCTTCGAAGATGTATCTAAAGCACAGGATATACAATTTACTAAATAAGTGAATGTTTTTCTCCGTCTTATAATATCCTTCTGATGAAGTTGAATGTTCAAGAAATAAAATGGAAAATTGAATTTAAATGATTTGACAACTGGATCGTAACTAGATATCGAGCAACAATCGAGATAGGATAAGTTTCGATTTTATCTTTAGAAAAGGTTGAATAGTAAGCAATAAACCTCAAGGAGACGGTCAAGAGAGACTTTATCTTAAACAAACAGACAGAATGACTCCTTGACTCCGGGTCAGAGCTGTTTCGAAAGGACGACGCCCTTGGCCGTGAAGGACTGAAACGGGAGTAACCTTCCGAGTTCAATACTAGTGCCTTTTACTAAATTACTAATACATATAAATACATGAATAAGTACTACTAAATTTCACCTAAAGGAAATCAATTAGTTTTGACTGATATATAAATGTTTTTCAACAGAGAAACGTAACTTGACATGATGAAGCTATGGTTGTATTTCAATAGGCATCGTGGTTAGGAGCAAGCTGTTTGCTACGGTTGGGTCCTGGAATCTGAAAAACAACTGCTAGTAAATGATAAACCTACAGAATAAGTCTAGGTATTCACACTGTAGATAAAAAGTAATAAAATTACATTTCTCTCCTGCCCCGTCAGAGTAAGACATTTCTAGAAGGCCACTTCTTCAAGATTCCTTCGACGGGCCTGGGATCCATCCGGGACACAACATACTATAATCGATTTTCTATTTTAATATATATTTATTTTGCAAATAATCATATATATGCATTTTCCTTTTGGGACTTGTACATAATCGAAATTACAAGTTACATGTTGACGAGTTGCCTGATCAGTAATACCATGGAATTCAGGAAGTACAAGATACTAATAAATCTTCCGTGGCAACGAAACCTGGCTTAAACAAAAATATTGTAAAATCAATAATAATTGGATCAATATATTCAAAGAAAATAATAAAATACAGAAACGGCTGATGTAATTAAAAGCCTAAAATTTAAAACATATAATTTAGGAAGAGCAGTCCACGCTAATACCCTCAGCAATCGAAGTGACATGAAACAAAATCAAATAAAAAAAAATGCCAAAAAAGTTTTTGCATAAATTGTAGCCATTCAAAATATAATGGTCCCCGTGCAAGTTAGTAATGTTATTAGTGCACACTTCTTTTAACTAAATCGGTTGTGGTCACGGTTTCCATGCATTAGTGCACAAAAGAAGGAAGTAACTAAAACAATCGGGACCACCTATTCTCAAATTGCAACATTCTCCAATTTTACTTTCTCTACCGCACAAATAGAAAAGCTGTCAGGAATCATAGAAACTTATCTATCTATCTATCTATATATATAAAACTCCTGCCACGATGTTTGTCAAGGCTAATCTCCGAAACTACTGGACCGATTTTAATGAAATTTCTCACGGATATGTAACATTGTCCAACTTAAAATACTGGCTATGTTTCATTTCGATTAATGACCGTGATATTTTTTTGCAAAATTATTTTTTGTTTTAACCTGCTGCATTTTTAGTAAGTTGTAAGGGCATGTCTTAGAAGTGTAAATACGATCTTAGAAGTGTTTTTGCATCCGAAATGTGGAACTTTTGTTGGCCAAAAAACCGCGACATTTTCGGTTTTATTTCAGTTTTTGGCCTGTATCTTCTAATCGGTGCGTTTTTGAAACTTGAAATACAAAAACTTAAATGCGTTAAAAAACTTAAGTAACCATTTTTAAAGTAAATTAAATTTGCTACAATTTGAGCCCTACTGCAGCTCTGTACGTCTAATAGATTCTTAGTTCAGTCCTATCATATAACAAATAACCGGAATCTTATCTATCTAGACGATGTTTGCCCGGGCTAATCTCTGATTTTAGAGATATTATTATAATTTAAAACAATATAACTATCCACAATAAAAAACAAACCATTTTATACCTCATTTCTTAAACTAATGTTTATATTTTATCAGTTAAGAATTTGTATATTTTTTATTTATCATATACTATACCTAGATATAAGATGAATAAAATGTAAAATCCAAAATATATTTAGTTCATTTTTTTCATTCATTCAATTTTTCATTTACATTCAAATTTTAACGTAATATTTTTTAAAACTATTATAACAGCCACAGCAACGCGTGGTCGGGTCAGCTAGTATATATATAAAATGGCCTTGAAACTTATACTTGTTCTAACTCCCCTACTAAAATTATTCTCGTGGTCATTGACAACTAATTAGCTTTAAAGTTTTCTAGAGCCTCTGGATGTAATCTACTTATATTTATACTGACTAATGCTAGTTACTGGACGTAAATTCATTAATTGTTTTTCTTATTTTTACATGTTTTGCACTCAAAAAGAGCAGCATCCTGGGTCTGCTTGAAAGAAGGATACTATTGGAAGATCCTAGGGCTTCTACAAGAATGGAAAAGTCCCCCTAAATAGGACCACATTAAATAAAAAGCTTGTAAAGAATTGGAGGCGATGAAAAAGCCAGAGATTCTCTACGCTAACAAAAGAAGAATGAATAGAAGATAGGGTGATCACTTCTATATTATAGGCCAGCGGTCAGGTGCCGGAAAAGGGCTGTAGGTCGCAATCAATTGAAGATAGCTGCATTTTTGATATGTTATAAGGGTATGTCTGACTAGTGTAAATCCAAGTTTGCTACCGAAAAAACGGCTGGGAACACTTTTGGTGGCCGAAAAACCTCTAAATTTTCGGAGTTATTGGCCTCTGTCTCCTAATTGGTGCGTTTTGATAAAAACATTAGTGACTATTTTCAATGTAGTTTAAATTTTCTATGATTTGAGCCCAACTGCAGCTCAGTAACTCTGATAGATTTTGAGTTATATAATGCAACACTCTTCGATTTTTTTGCGACCCTCAAACACCTGGCCGCTGGCCTATATTCGGACTATTTACAAAAAATGACCAAGAGGGGTAACTCAGAATTTATTAGACCTACAGGCCTCGGAATGTGCTTAAATTAAAGCTAATAAAATTTAATACAGCTTCCTTTCCGATGACTTTTATCGCAAGATCACTCCTTCGGCCGGTGATCCTCACGAAAGTCGGCCAAAACTTAAAGTTTGGATTTTATGGAAAAAATGAGCAATTTTGAAAGGGACGTAACTCAGAATCTATTAAAGCTAAAGAGCTGCAGTTGGCTCAAATCATAGAGCTCAACTCCGAAAATTTCGAGGTTTTTCGGACACCAAAAGTTTTTCCATCCGTTTTTTCGGTATCAAGACATGCCTATATAACACATAAAAAATGAAGCTCTCTTCAATTTATTGTGACCTTCAAACACCTGGCCCTTGGGCTATTAGTCTTGTTATACTGATCATGCACCATTAAAAATTTATATATCCCTTTACAATAACTTTTTATCTTTGAAGTCTTAAAATAGGTATGTACGAGTACTTTGTGTAAAATGTGGCACTATCATGAGAGACCACTCCTGTTGTTTTATTGATTAATTAATACATTAATAAGTGAATACAACATTTATTTTATATAACATTCCAATATAAATCCCGTGAACAATAAAGTATTATTCAATGATCACTTACTGTTTGTTACTGAATATATAATGACATTTGGGTAGTCATTTTTAGCAATGCTCTTATTTTAATATATGTATATATATATATTTTTTTTTTTTTTTTTACGAAACTCTGACTTTAAGTTAAAGTACAATAATTCCCTATCTATCGTTAGCTTTTTGAATTATTCGGAACATAAGGGTAAGGACAAACGTACTGCAGATGACAAGATGATACTGGTCAAAATGGATTAAGGGTTAAGAAAAACGAAAAGTTTTACGATTCCTTTATTTTGTGCAAGGACGTATTTAAAAAATAAAATAGCGAATGGTGGTTCTGAAGTTGCTTAATTCGATAGTCTTATAAGGGTATATGCCTACCACGTAGCTTTATGTTATGGCTTCAGCATTATACTTACACAGGGTTCTGTATGTTTCCCATAACCCTTCTAAAAGATTCCGACTGCTGAAAGATTCAAAGTGTATACTGACATTGGTACACAAAGCATATATATATAAAACATATGTATTACATAAATGCATATATAAATCAGTTTAAATTAGAATACCGAGTAATACTTACGCTCAGCCAAAGATCTTCAACAGAAACTTTCTTCAGTCAGCAAACAATTTACAATAGTTTAGAAACAAACCATAACTGCGCCATTGACATCAAGGTCTGTTTATTTATTCTTTCATACGTCCCACTTTAATTCTGACAAGGCCTTATTGAAATTCCACTAAAGGAAATAATTTTCATATTTTTATTGTTTTTGGAGGACTCTTAAATGTGGTAAAATAATGTATATGTTCATCTTTCAGTCATTTAATTTAATATAATAAATAATATAACTGTTCAGTACAATCCATCAACAAGGAAAAATATTAACCGTTTAGGGTTTACGGAAATAACTTTGTAGTGTTTGTTTTAAATGACTAATAGGCCAATATTTATTTATTAACAATCAATTGTGTATTGTCACAATCAACAATTTCGTTATTTAATCAACCATTTGTTGTACTTAAAACAGATTTTAGAATTCCGTAAAAATCACCTTCTTGATTTTGATTGTTTAAAATTCTCGTATAGAAACTGATTAATTTTTTGAATGACTGTTAATATTATAAACTAGGTGTAACCTATAAGTATCTACATGTTATCCAATCTTAGTCATGTTAGCGAATGTAAAATTATTAATTTAATTAAACGTTTTAATAATATATATATTATTATATGATAATAATATTTACACTCATGTCACAAAACATTTACATTTCTTAATAACTTAAATAGATAATTTGTTTGATTAAACTTCAGATGATATGATTGTACTCAGATGATCCTTGGTGATAAAAAAAGGATATAAAATTTCTCTTTTCAGCTGTTTATTTTATAATTCTTTACTTTACCACGCCATCCCCCATGACATGTACCGTGTACCATCGCTCTCATAAAGGCAAGCTATGATCTGCCCATGACGTGTATAGAACGTCACATCTGATGGTATACAAGGACTAAAGGACGTGTTAACAACCTGTCATAGCTATATTCCTAAGCTATATTCCGTTTGATATCCAGTATATTATCTATTGGAAAAACTTTTACACTACAAGTAATAAAGGGGTTCTTTATGGTTGGGATTATACTGCTTCCAAACCAACGGTTGTGCAAGAAGATAATTTGAGCTAGATTACGCTAAACTCGTTAGATGCCACAGAGTCCATGTGAATTTGAAACATTAGGTTTTTTGAATTACGGCATTTTCTTCACGTGACGTTTAGTACGAATTAATTAAAATTATTTTTAAAAATAAAGTCGCTTGATGCTTGAACGTAATTTCCGATTATAACCGATGCAGAATTGGCAAGATAATCTACCACCGGAGATACCCAAAACAGATCCTACGCCGCCCTAAATATCAAAGCGGGCGACAGATAATTAAGGCTTAGTTAGCATGTTCCTTATTTAGAATTTATCGTGGCTAAGCGGGACAACTGGTTATTGTGAAAGGCAACCAATGTCGGAACAGCGCTTTAGAACGCCTTTATGAACATACCGGGGCACTTTTCGCTCTTTAATAAGAGATTTAGAGTGGTTTCTTGTTTAGTAAACAGATATTTTGTTATTATAAAACCAATTCGGATAATCTGAAAATAGGAGAGATAAGATATTGGAGTATTATACAGAGGTTTCAAAAGCCAACCTTACAAATTAATATACCATAAAAATGAGATAATTGACGATACAGATGGCTTATAGATCCAAATAGTTCACCATTTATGGAATTCATGGAATGGAAGTTATTGCCTTTGGAAGAAAACAAGATGAAAGAACATAGCAAGTAACGTTTTTCGTGTCACCTAAAAGAACTCCTGTCAGGGTCACCTGTGGTCTAGTGGTTAGCATAACAACCTACTAAGCCCACGACCGCGGGTTCGTTGCCAGGCTTTTTTTTTGCAGGCAGGTGGCCCTAGGCTTTATTAATAGGGAGTAAAACATCTTTGGTTTTGCCTTCCTTTGGAAAGGGCGTTAAACGGGGGTCCCGAGCCTGTATGGTTTCTTTAAAAATCCCTATCCTAATTAATATAGGCAAAATTTAGAGCTCCCACTATAGTCCGATTAGCCACATAAACATACAAGTGGCATTCAATATAAAAACAACAAGAGCTCCCGTTATTTTATATTTTATTACAACTGATTTATTTAGTATTGTTTTAACAATACTATATTTCACCATTTCAACAAGATGAAAGAGTGAAATAACTGTAAAATAACTGTGAGTTTAACAACAGTTATTTTATTACAACTGAGCTATTTAGTATTGTATTTATATTTATTATTACTATCTGTATTGACAAGTAATCAACGTTAGTATATAGTTAAGACCGTCAAGAAGAAATGCTGAATGAACACACAAAGCAATGTTTCGGGGACCATCTTCAAGAACTGCAGTGTTTCCTGAATTATTCCTGTTATTGCAAACGGTATTGCTAATGTAATTAACTATTATATTTTATTATAATTAAATATTATATTATATTAAGTTGAACAGTAATAATTTGATGGAGAAACGGAGTAGATATCAGTAAGTAGCGTTGAGATTCTACACTAACGGACACAAATCAAATCAAATCAGTGTCAGATAAATTATTAAATCTGTTAAAAGCGACAGATTGATCCAATGGAATTTGCAGACCACCCAGCGCCTGACAAAGTTTCTATAATGCGGATCCCCTTGATTGGGGGTAAGTGCAGAAGGCCCTTCATAAGTTGTAGTGGTACATGTTTCTTATTAATTTAATGAGAAAGTCTTCAGTAAGTACTAACTATAGTTTGTATGTGTGTTTTTCAACTTTCCAATAATTATCTAATCAAACAATCTAGACGATACGGCGATTTACATTCATTACTGATTTCCAAAATTGGAGAGAGCTTTCTCCTTAATGTTATCCTTATTGTAAAACTGACCTGTACAAAAGGATTCTTGAAATATTGGAAATAAAGGTCCTGCGTAAAATTATTTCAGGGCTAATAAAGAGAAAAGGGACCTGCACGAAAAGGCCGATATAGTGAAAGTCATCCAGCTCAAAAGACCACGATGGTTGGGGTATATGGAGAGGATGGCCTCAACGAGAACTCCAAGAAGGATGATGTACGAGATTCCGAATGATGGTTTAAGACTAAAAGGGAGGCCCCGTCTCAGGTGGCTTGACGATGTGGAGGGTGGCCTGAAGGCGATGGGTATAAATCGCTGGAAGCACCTTGCGGCGGATAGAGGCGAATGGCAGAAGAAATTAGCAGAGGCCAAGGTTCTTCAAGGACTGTAGAGCCCAGTAATCAATAAAAATAAATAAAACTGACCTATGACATTAATTAAATTTCAGTAAATCAAATAAAATAGCATAATCTGAATAAGCATTATTCTAGTTTGAAGCTACCCCACAGTTGTCAACTATTATTATTATTTATAGTCAACAATATTTTACTTTGAAAAGAAAAGATATGTTCAGGGCTGGGATTCGAACCCGGGTCTCCCACGTTTCCGTCGTGGTACTCTAACCAACAGAGCTAACCTGGTAGGTAACATGGCCAGACAAAGCCATTCTCTTCACCGATCATATATCCCCGTGTTCTCGCAATTTTGCAATGTATACACAGGGAAGAATATCCGTTCAACAAACTTTAATTAGGATCTTGTTGACTTACGTCATTATATTATTTATAATATATTTAATTTAATTTTTATTTTTTTAAAATGTTTTATTTTTAAGAGAAAAGATTTTTCCAAGGCCGGGACAATAAAAGTTATTCTAAATCTACCCTATCCTTATATTAAATATAATATTTCTCTTTTCTGAATTTAAATAAACATCAACATTTTTGTTGATGATTTGAAATGCTAATTGTATATATTTGAGATCCCTTAATTCCATACATTTGTATATCGATATATTTCGTCAATATTTACGTCTTTTAACAGAAACGATAACGATAGTAAGAAAAACAACCGAATGTATTTTCCGGATTTAATCCAACTCGGCGATCGAAAAAAAATATGTTTCGATTCACAAAGTTTATTATCGATTGTAGGAGTATATTCACCATCAAAAGAACAATATAATACAATGTATATATATATATATATATATATATATATATATATATATATATATATATATATATATATATATATATACATATATATACTTTGTGAATCGAAACATATTTTTTTTCGATCGCCGAGTTGGATTAAATCCGGAAAATACATTCGGTTGTTTTTCTTACTATCGTTATCGTAAGTTACGATATTTATATAATTTCTTTCTGTTCTCTAAGCCTATGTTCTCCGAAGGTTTCTCGAGATACAGCTAAAGTGATAATCCAAAGGATTGGTTATTTATATATCTTTCGGATTATATCTCCATCTATCTATTTATTTATGTATGTATGTATTTATATATAGGAAGCAGAGTAGTTCAGTAGTAGTGGGCTGAGTTATCGTCCCTGGGTTTAAATCCCGCTCGCTGGCAGACTTTAATCTGTTCGGCCGGAGATGGATCCTACTGTATCTAGGGCCCTCCTCCCTAAGTCCCATTGGTTGTAGTGGGACATATATATATATATATATTTTTTTTCTTTTTTCGGTTGGCTCTACAGACCTTGTAGATCTTTCGCCGTCTTTACCAGCCTTCTCCACCTCTGTCTATCCTGGGCCGCTGATTTCCAGTCTGCTACATGTAGCTCCGCAGCATCTTTGTTGACCCTGTCAATCCATCAGGTCTTGGGCCTCCCACGTGGTCTCTTGCCAACTATTGTGGCATTCATAGTTGTGTAGAGGCTTCCTGACGGATCACTTCGAGCTACGTGCCCCGCCCATCTTAACCTTCTAGCTTTCATATCCTGAGATATTGCCTGACCAGTTTCCGTGTGCAATTTTTTATTGGTCCTTCTCCTCCATGAGTTAAGAGTCTCACCCCATACCGCTCCTGTTACCGTGTGAAGTATTTTTCTTTCCCATCTCTCGATTCTGCTTTCCAGGGTGCTGGTGAGAGCCCAAGTTTCACAGCCGTATATCAGAATCGGCTTTATTACAGCATTATACACCCTTAATTTTAAATTTCTTGAGATGCTTCGGGATTTCAATACTCTTGAAAGAGCGAAGCATGCTCTATTTGCACTTGTTATACGCTGGTCTATCTCAGTTAGTAGGTCATCAGTTGAGGTTATTGTGGAGCCGAGGTATTTGAAGGTATCTACTTTCGGGAACGATGTGCGATCCACGCAGATGCTGTTTCTGGGGTGAACTTTACGGCTTACTATCATGAATTTTGTTTTTTCCTCATTTACCTGTAAGGCGATTTGGTTTGCCTCTTTCATAAGCACCTTAGCGAGTCTCTCGATATCCCTTTCATTACTTCCGAGGACTGCTATATCATCGGCGTATGCAAGAATTTTATGTACGTTTCCAACGTGCACCCCGCCATTCTCTCTTGATGTTGCTCCTATCACCTTTTCAAGGGCCATATTGAACAGTAAAGGTGAGAGTCCGTCTCCCTGGTCTAGCGTACTCCTTCCTCTTCTGAATCCTGCTTGCTGGTCACCTGCCGTGTTTTCATAATACGGATATATTCGATTATGCAATATGTTGGTCATTATCTTATAGACAACAGGAAGGAGCGCTATGCCTCTGTAATTCCCACACTCGTATATGGACCCCTTCTTTAGGATAGGGCATATTAGACCTGTTTTCCAAGCCTCTGGTATTTTCTCTTTCTCCCATATCTTCTGGATTAGCTCTAATAGTTTGGCTCTTATGGTTTCTCCTCCATCTTTGAACAACTCTGATGGAAGATTGTCCAATCCAGGAGCCTTTCTTCTTTTAATCCTGTCGATTGCTATTTCTAAGTCCAGAATGTCAGGTTTTTCAACCTCTTGTGGGTCAAGATCCTCCTCGTGGTCCATGTCCTCTTCGTCCGTGTGTTCTACTTGGTTTAGAAGTTTCTGGAAATGTTCTTTCCAGATATTTAATACTTCTACTTTGGATGCCGTCAGTTTTCCATCTTTTCCTCGCATTTGAGTGCTTCTAGCACTAAATCCAGCCCTTTCCTTCCTGATATCTGCGTATAGTTCGCTTATATTTCCAGCCTGCCAGTTATCCTCAATGTTTTTTAGTCTTTCCTAGAGGAATTCTCTTTTGGATTTTCTTATTATTTTATTTGCTTTCGACCTAGCAGCTGAGTATTTTTCAAGAGTAGCTGGACTAGCTTTGACTGCGTAAAGAACCTTTGATCTTCTTCTTTCTTCGACTGCTTTTTTGCATTCCTCCGTGAACCATATTTTGGGTTTCCGTTTTTCCTGAATCCCTATTATTTCCTTTGCTGTTTCTTTTAACTCGGACTCTATTGTCTCCCAATGTTGATCAATTGTGAGATTCTCTAAGTCCAAGGGTTCAAATTTATTTTTCAGCTCGATTTGGAATTTGTCTTTTAGGGTTTTTCAGGTTTGGGACTTCAAACTTTCTTCTTTCCATTTGGTACCCTATTTTATGGATTTGTTTCAGTCTCTGACATACTTTGATCCTGATCAGAGAATGGTCCGAATCACAGTCTGCTCCACGATAGCTTCTTACGTCTTGGATAGAGCTCCGATGCCTCTTATCTATCAGCACGTGGCCAATTTGGTTTCTAGCCCCTTTCGGGCTAATCCATGTATATTTGTGGATGTCCTTGTGCGGGAACATCGTGCTACTAACCACTAATCCCTTGCTTGCTGCCAGACTAATACATCGCACTCCATTGTCATTACTTGTTTCGTGGTGACTTTGTCTCCCGATAACGGGCCCAAAATGTGATTCACGACCTATTTTAGCGTTGAAGTCTCCTATAACTAATTTTATGTCATGCTTTTGAGACTGGTCCACTACATTTTCTAGCTGATCGTAGAACTCGCCCTTCACCTCATCATCCTTGTCTTCCGTTGGTGCATATACGTTGATAATCGTGGTGTTAAACCAGCGACCTCTGATTCGAAGAACACTAATTCTTTCGTTAATCGGGGTGAAGTTAATCACTGATTTCCTTGCAGCTGGGCTAAGTATAAACCCAGTGCTAGCTGTAGCGTTTTTGGTGTTTCCTCCGGTGTAGAGCATTGTGTGACCATCAGTTTTGGTTTCTCCACCTTCTGGCCATCTTACCTCCTGTATTGCTGTTATTGGTATATTGTACTTTTTGACTTCGTTAACTACCATTTGTGTGGCACCTGGTCTGTATAGACTCCGAACGTTCCATGATCAAATGTAAAGTCCGTTACACAAAGCCGGAGTCTTTGCCATGTTGAGACTGTCCGATTTTCCGAGGCTGCTATTAGGTTTCAAAATAATAATTTTTTTTACGGGGTAGGGTTATTGACCCTATGCCCAACCCCCAACCTGAAGGACCAGTGGATGATTGCAGTCAGAAGACTGGGCGATGGGGCCGCCAACTCCCTACGCCATATATAAGGGCATATATATATATATATATATACTAAAGTATATATTGATATTATAAGTATATTAAAGTATCTTCGAAATGCTAGTCATACTCGTTCTCCTCTAAATTTATTACTAGCATATCATCAATCCTCCAAGAGAAATCGGTAATTGCCTACTTCGCTAGGAGGAATACCCTTGGAGCCTGGCTATTACATTAGTGACAATTGGTTGGAGGAATCGAGGCGGCCTCAAGGCAGGCTTGTGGTCACGCTCCCGTTAGATCTCTATCAGGAGAGCATGGCAGCTCACAAAGAGATAATGGACTTTCCGTAGGACAATGGGGGCACGAGGAGCAGATCGGATTGGTTCAAAGCTAATGCATTAACTGCCTACATATTGGTCTGCATACATTGTAATGTAATAATAGCAAATATGGCAGCTACTATAAGCCGCAATCGCATCTTCCTCTAAATTCAGCCTTTATGGCAAAAACTATATCAAAGGCCATTAATATATAATTAATTAGCAAGATCTTGCCTATCCGATCGATATTTTAATGTATTAATTATTAAACGGAAATAAAATATTTAAAAAATATATCATTTTATTTATTTACTGTGCTAACCCACCTCATTAATGCATAAATACTGAACACTAACTACCCTCGCTATTTCGTGTGTTGATTTTTTCCCCCTGTAAACCACAAATCCATGTCCATTGCTCAAAAAGTCCTGCAGTACTACTACTCATGGATGGCCGTGAACTCCAATACATGGTAAGGCTGTAGTGCTTCTAAGCCAACTTTTGCAAAGAGGTGATTTGACTGAGATCACGCTCATCTGCCTGGTTTTAAGATACTTTTTTAATATTTATTTCTGTACGTGTACCCTTTTTATAGAAGATAGATGAATCCCAGAAAATTGTATTACATTGATATACAGCGCGTGTCCCACAGCTCAGTGACTGACTTATCATCCTACACCAATGTGACTCATCTTCCAATCGTCTGCCCGCAGCGGGATTTCAACCAGGATTTCCGGCATGGCAACTCAGTGCTCAACCACTGAGCCACTCCGCTCCCCGTTATTGATAATTGATGTTCATAAATGAGTAGTCGATCATTTCCCGTGATCAAAAGTAGTACAAAATTGAAGAAAGAAGAAGAAGAAGAAGACGTAAATGGCAAACAGGCATGTCCATTGTTAACTCATGCGCCTTTGTGATGTCGTCCAATCGAGGAAAGAGCGCTCTGCCCACCAAATTTACTTTTGAAAGGGAAGACCAGCGAGTCTCCAACTCTACCTAGGTGTGACACTGAATAGGCACCTCACCTTCTCCAGCCCTGTTCGGGAGACCCAAGGTGGCCAGATTCAAGGGATATAGACTGTATCACTGGCTGACGTCTCCGCAGCTATCACTGACGCTGAAGCTCGAGATCTATTAGGCCATTATTCGACCAACGATGCTCTATTGTGCTTCTGCAACACCTCCTTGTATTGTATTTATTTATCATTGTACTCCTGCGACACCTCTACAAAACCACCCTGAAAAGACTGCCGAGCTACCAGAACTCCTTACTCCGTCAGATAGTTAGAAGCACCAATCTCCATTGAGCCATGAAAATGAAGATCCTAGGGTAACTAAGGCTCCTTACTAGGGGAACATCCAATTCTTTGAAGGGCTGAAAGTCTGTGCCAACTCACTCTTAAAAAGCCTTAATATACCACAAGGTAAAGAAAGGTATTATGTTAGTATTAGTATATATATTTAGTGTTAGTCATAAGTATATATTTTTAGTTAGTATGTAATTTCCATAAAAGAGGCGGGGAAAAAATAAAAAACATTAATAAAAAAAAAAGAAAGGATGAGATTTAAATCCTATAACTTTAAGAAATAATAATAATAATAATAATAAAGCTTTATTGACATTGTATTATGACAAAAGCCTCTCCCTTAGGAGGTAAAATGGAGTTCAGCTCCAAAATATAATTTTATTTAGTTAATAGTTTTTTGTGACAATATAAAATAAAATAACCGATACTCGTCACAGTTTACAAAAAACAAAACACTTTTAGAACAAATATAAATAAGTAGTTATGAAATAAAATAATCATCATTCATTATTCATTACTTTAAAAAACAAAACAAAATCGTTATTTTAAAAACAATTATAAGTAAATAATAAAACTATATTACTACCACTTTCACTATAAAACAACGATCACTAAAAACTACAAAAACAAAACAAAACTTTTTCCCTTTTCTAGGCTCTTCACAATTCTAAACCAACAGTCTCTGTCCCTGGCCACTTTCATCCAGTTACTTCCCACTCTTCGGGTAATTTCATCCCTCCACCTCATGAACTGTCTTCCCCTGCTTCTCGTTTGGCCGATCGGAGTCCACTCGGTGCTGCTTTTTCTCGTCCTTGGCTCTGGCTAGGTGTCCAGCCCACCTCCATTTCAGTTTTCGGGCCTCCTTGCTGATACTTTTAATTTTTACACGAGTTAGGATATCTCGGTTCTTAATTTTCTCAATTCTTCGGATTCCCATCATACTCCTTAAAAGTTTCATTTCCATGGAGTCCAGTTTCACCTGTTCCTTTTTTGTTAATACCCAAGTCTGAGCGCCATACAAGATTGAGGGGTAGCTACAAGACTGTAGGACTTTTGCTTTTAATTCAATTGTGAAGTTACCTTTAAAGATATTTTTCAAGGACCAATATTTGTGTCATCCTATTTTTATTCTTCTGTCCAGTTCTTTACTTTTTTTTTCTAAAGAAATTTCCTGCCCTAAATATATGAATTTATTTGAGCATTCTGTTGTATGTTCTCCTATTGTGATATACCGTCCATTTGTATTTGTAATTATTTTCGAATTTTGGTAATTTATTTGTAACCCAGATTTTTTGCTTTTATCAATCACATCATTGACCATTTTGAGCAAGTCAGTTTCGCTAGGAGTTATTAAACATATGTCGTCTGCAAAGCTTAAATTGTTCAAGTGCCTGCCATTCATTTGAATGCCTCTTCCTTCCCATTCGAATTCCTTAAAGAGTTTATTAATGAGGCAATTGAAGAGAATCGGTGATAGGGGACATCCTTGTATCACTCCTCTTTTAATGCTGAACTTTTTTCCATCTCTATCAAAAGCTACAAAAGCCTTCCCCTTTCTTTATATTTCTTTAATTATTTCTATATATTGGGTATCTATTCCTGCTACTGCTAAAGCTTCCCATATATACTGTTCATTGATAGAGTCAAATGCTTTCATGAAATCGATAAAGTAAATATACAGCGGTATGTTGTTTTCAGTGGATTTTTCAATAATTTGATTAATGCATTGTTCGCTGTCTATTGTGCTGAATGATGGGCGGCTTGCTCTATGTCAAGAAATAATAATAATAAAGCTATCTAAATATGTTGGTCTTGTTAATTACAAACATTTCATTAGCTATGCTTTTCTATTTAAACAAGATCGCGTGTAAACACTGAATAAATAGTTTTTCACTGCTACCTAAATAACTAAATAACCTTTTCAGGGTTATTTTAAATTTACTGAAAACCTCTGGGTACGTGTTAGTAACACTATAAACAGTAACTTATGTTCTGGACAAACATCGAAAACGAAAAAAAAACTGTGTTGATCGGTCATTTGAAACGGACCTAAGAGTTTTGTAGTGAATATAAAATACCCACATATAAAATTTCATCTATGTATTGAAAATTAATAAGGTAAAAGGTCCGCCAAAAGAGTCACGGATATGGATACGGATCTTTTTTTTTCCTCGGACATCCGCGGATACGGATATCCGAAACATGACTAATCACAATATTAGATCGCATGACCGGATAAATTTCACGTGAGAGCTCGGATCGAAGGATTCAGTTGCTATGACATATCCGAGACTGTTAGCGTCTCTCTTCCTTTGGGTCTCCATTCCTGGCCTTTGCCGCTCACAACAGGCCTTCGCGGTGAGTATTGATGGACGGAAACGTTAAAGAATACCATACTGAAATTAATAAATGTATTTATACTGATTCAGTTTTAGTATATCTATGTATGTACTGTAGAATATTTATGAAATGTCATTGGTAGAGAGCTGAGTTTCCGTTTTGTGGGTTCCGGGTTCAAATTTAGCTGTGACTTGAACTTGAGACCCCTGGCGCTCCTCGTGCTCACCCAGTCTCTATAAAGTGGATACCTTAATCGTGTTAAAAACTTGGACTGATCTAGGACAAACCACCTCCCAACCATTGTCCTATAATCAGTAATGTCTCTACCACGCCAAAACACTTCATGGGTTATTGTGGTACAAGTTTTTTCTTGCACTGCAGGTTATGAAAAGTTTCGAATTATAAATTTCAATGGAAGCACATGTTTTAAGATCTCTTGAATTCTAATTAACAAATCTCACATAATCGTGTCTGTTTGCGTATTTCTGAATGTGTTGTGCGTGTATGCCTGGCTCAAAAACAAAATGTCATTGGTTTAAAAAAAATGACTCGGTCTTGAATTCATTTAATTTGTTTGGTATGTTTGTTCAGAGTCCTAGAAAACGTCCATTAAAATTGTGTTTAGGGTTCCAGATCCCAAAGGATCCATCAATGGGATTTCAAAGATTAAATAAAATCTTCCACACCTCGGATTTTAACCAAAAACCTTCGACAGGGAAACTCAGCACTCAACCACCGCTCTCGTACAGTTTCATATTATTTATATCTTCTCTTCATCTTTCTCCATCTCCTTTCTTCACACCTATTTCTCCCATCATCACTTTAGCATCCATCATAGTTTTAATCAAAGAGTTCATGTTTATAGAACATCATAACTATTTATAATATATCTCCATTCTCAAACTGATATTTTATATCTCTCATCTATAGTTTCTTTTATTCTTACATCTTATTTTATATTAATATAACTTCATTCCTATTGTATACTATTATATAGCATCAGATACCTTTATTTTAAATTTTAAATTTTATATTTATATTTTACTTCTCTGCCTGTCATACATGAGATTCCCATTCTTTACTTTCTACAATATTCTTCTCTATTTATTCTTAGGTATCATATTTTTTAATTCATTTTCTTTCATTTTACTTATGTAACTCCCCAGGAGTCTATTTTCATACAATTTTTTCTAAAATACAATTCTATCTTTATTAAACTAAGTTTTCCATATTTATATATCTCACTCATTATAGTTATATCTTTTTCATTTTTTACTTTTCTGTTTAACTTGATTTCTCTCTTTGTATTTTGTTTGCATTATCACCTTTCTATACATCTATTATGTAATCATATTTATTCATATATCCTTTCATTTGTTTCATTTAATATTTCCTTCACTTTTTTCGCTCAATTTTTCTATATCTCTATATTTTGTTGTGTTTTCTGTATCTCTATGTTATGTATTTTTACAGTCAATTCTGCTTTTGTCTGTTTTTTCTCATAGCCCTGAAGATGACCTACACAGTAGGTCGAAACGTCGGCACACATAAAATACAATAGGTTTTTTTGACTGCACCCCCAACTATTTCCATCCTGTATTAGTACCCACCAGTCAACGAATTTCTTTCCTACATGAATAATATATTTTCACTTTATATTCCCGGAATGGTAATTGTAAATTGTTAAAAACTTAATATATACACTATTAATATATTTTTTTTTTATTATAGGGACCATTCAAGGTCATAGTGAACCGGATGGACCATTGCGATGATTCAGGAACTCGTCAGATCTACATATCCAGCACTAAAATTAGTAAAGTCAGTCGAAACAAGTACGTCTATTCGACGAACGTTACATCAGAAGTCACTATCAACGATGATGTGACGGTGAATACGAACATTAAAATTTGATGAATAGCGAACTAATTTTAATCGCATAGATTGTATATTTTATTATCCTGTAATCCGTACCATAATGCGGTTATTATTTGATTATGACCAGTGATTAATATTACATCAGAAGTCACTATCAATGATGAGATGACGGTAAATATGAACGATGATATTTTTGATATAGCGAAATGATTTTCGCAAAGATTGTACATTTTATTATCCCACGATTCTTAATATAATACCTTTTTTATTTATTTCGGTTGGTGTTTTGCATGTTAACTTAATTCTATAAATTTCAGTGGCAGTTCCTATATAGGGTGTAATGAGAGTTTACACAAAAATATGCGAGTTTTATGTTTTTACTACTATGCTTTTGTTTAATAAAAATACTTTATTAATTTTGTTAGTCATGCATATACAATGTATCTAGGTTAAGTAAGCGTCTAGATAATTACAATGAATATATTTTATTAATACCATTACTTATTTTGAATACCACTTAATACATGTAAAGGTTAGTAAAAGTAGGCTGGAATAATATCAGATTTTATTAGTAATAATCAAGTACATGCCTGTAAAGAATAACTAAATTTCAAGATAAATATCCAGCCTAATGTATTGACAATAAAGGTTTACACACTGAACAGCGGGGTGGTTGTCATGCCAACAATGAATTGATAAAGGAGGCACCCTGTAGTCAGGACAACATTAAGACTTAGCAAAAATGATTCAAATAAATAGAGGATTGCCATGAAATATGTACAAAAATTAAATTAAAACACGTGTATTGTAAAAGCGGTACATCTTGGGTTCTTCGCCTCGCCATTTTAGTCCAAAGGCAGCTTCTAATCCTACCGTGTCTTGGAGCAAACTGTTCACAAGCTACTGGAAGTTGTCAAAATGGCTAATTGTACATCTTTAGCATGACAACCATTCTTCACAATTTTTCATTCTCAACCTCACTCGATAAAAGAGCGAATAGTTTGCACTTTTTGTGAGCACTTCCCTGCATATTGGGATCAAACTCACCTCTCATTCTAAAGCAGAGTGAGTAGTTCTATATGCAAATACATGTTGTATTCGTTACGTTTGTAGTTTCGTCAGTAGGAATGATGACGATCCATTCTTAGACAAAACTCTATCTGTGGATCTTCTCAATCGTAGGTGTATGTTTTCTAATTCTTAAATCGTATAAATGTTACCGATATATATCACAATGTTACGTCTAAAAAATTAGTGCACCTAGAAATTTAATATTGGACTCAATTAATGGATCGCTTGCTTAAATCGCATCAATAAACTAATGGTTTATTGATGCGAATATGCAAATAAATAATTCTCTGAAACGTTTATGAAAGCGAAAACAAGTTAATTATATATGATATAGGAGGAAATATATGTATATTTATATATATTATTATTTGCAGGGTGAATTCGACCTAGCCATATTTGGTAATGGTGGCTGGAGACCTCACTACATTCAGGCAGAACTTCCAGAAATATGCGCATTTATGAAGCGAGACATGTCAACCTACTACTATGCTATTAGGGAAATAATACATTCTGAATGTCCTTTACCCCCAGTAAGTATCGTTTTTATTTCTAGGAATATGTGTTTTATCAATAATAATAAAGTAATTTGTTTAATTATATATATATTTATACATATATATAATTAAACAATATATATATCAAAGCGCCAGTCAATAACTAATGGTAACTTAATTTTTTCGGAATTACTATCATTTAAAAAAAATAATCTGCTATACTCAAGAACTAAAAGTGTAATGACTCTAAACTTACATGAATACCTATAGACCAGGGTCGATAATTTTTTTAACCAAAAATAATTATAGTAGAATGAAACCCACTGGATAAGGAAGAGAATATAACAAAAATGAAAGGAAAAATAATTTACGGGCGATCCGAGGTCGGGAAGTGGGAGAGGGGGAGGTTTTAAGGGTAAAAACGGTTATCTCGATTTCCGGCAAAACTACAAGTCCTATGGAAAAAAGTTAAATAGCAAAGTTGTAGGTAATAAAAAGATCTATAACTTTTGTATTCACACTTTTTTCACATAACCTCAAAACTTATGTGAAAAATTTCAAATAACCAAGTTTTTTGTTTTTTATTTTTATCTTTTACAAAAAAAAAAGAAAATTTTCACGAATTTTCGTGAAAACATACTTTTTTATGTCCCAAACACATTGTATTTTTTTTGGTTTAAAATATTTGTTTTTTCACCTTATTTTGACTTAATATCGAAAAAGCACACTAATTTTCAATCGAATTCAATACGTCAAATTAGCTGCTTTTTTAAACAATTCGGTGGGCTTTTTGTTCGTTGAAATCTCTACTTTCTGATGGCTTTAAATTTTTTTACATTACTATGGTAAATGTTCTCACAAAATGCAAATAAACGAAAAAAACTCGAATCCGAAATTTTTTTTAATCATTATGTACAATGTACAAACCTCAATAGAAATTGCCGGAGATACTAATAAAACTGCCATTGTTGTGGGTCAAGATATTGATCTTTTGGTCCTTTTGAATCAATTAAATTCAAATAATCATGACATTTATTTTCTCAAGCCAGGTTCTGGAAATGTAAAAGATCTATTTTTCATATCTAATAGTTTCAAATATGAATCCTTCAAAAATATCGTCGGATTTCTGCATTGTTTTTCTGGTTGCTATAAAACATCTGGATTTTCCGGAAAAGGAAAAACAAGTATCGTAAATTCATTATTAGACGATAAAAAATTGTCAAATTTGGCCAATATTTTTTATTTAAAAAATGCAAACAAAGAATATATCGAAAAAAGAGGATTAGAATTAATCAAATCTATATATAAATGTAAAAATGATAATATAACACTGAATAAATTAAGATTTTGAAAATATCAATCAAATCTCCAACCCACAGCAGGTGTAGCAGAACAACATTGTTATAGGCCATATTATCAGCTTCAAATATGAACTGACAACAACAGATTGGGTCTGGAAGCAACATCAACGTGGCATTATGTCCAAATTTACAGAAAATATATTAATTCCGGAAATATTGCTCAAAACTATTTGCTGCAGCTATGAAACTGGATGTAACAGTTTAAAATGTGGCTGCCGAAAACACTGTTTAAAATGCACAAATTTATGCTAAATTGTCATGGTTCTGAAAAATACTCCAATGTGGAAGAGGATGTTAATGATTCAGATGAAATTAATTTAAATAAATAGCTCAATATTGTACATAATGATTAAAAAAAAATTTCAGATTCGAGTTTTTTTACGTTTATTTGCATTTTGTGAGAACATTTACCATAGTAATGTATATATTTTTAAAGCCATCAGAAAGTAGAGATTTCAAAAAACAAAACGCCCACCGAATTTTTAAAAAAAGCAGATATTTTGACGTGAAAACTTTCGATTGAAAATTAGGGTGCTTTTTCGATATTAAGTCAAAATAATGTGAAAAAACAAATATTTGAAATTAAAAAAAATAGTGTGTTTGAGACATAAAAAAGTAAGTTTTCACCAAATTTCGTGAAATTTTTTTTTTATAGAAGATAAAAATGAAAAACCAAAAACTTGGTTATTTGAATTTTTCACATAAATTTTGAGGTTATATGAAGAAAGTGTAAATACATAAGTTGTAGATCTTTTTACTACCTACAACTTTGCCATCTAACTTTTTTCCATAGGACTTGTAGTTTTGCCGAACATGGAGATAAACAGTTTTTTCCCCTTAAAACCTCCCCCCCCCTTTCACTTCCCGACCTCAGATAGCCCGTGGATTTTTTTTCCTTTCATTGTTGTTATATTCTCTTCCTTATCCAATGGGAATCACTCTACTATAATTTTTTTTCACTTTTTGCCATTTTCAAAGGCTTCTGCACTAGTCTACTAATGACGAAAGTGATGAAAAAATATTTGAAAAAGGAAAAAAAAAGTTGTGAAAATAACTAGATAAATAAATTGAATAATAATATTTATTTATTTCGTGGCCATCAATGAGCCTTGGCCTCCTCAATACGCACCCTCCAGTCCTCCCTGTCCAGTGCAGCGGCGTTCCAGTTCCGGACGTTTAATAAAACTAGAACTCCTGTAGTTCTCACTGATCCCATTTAGCCATCGCAGCTTGGGTCGCAGTGCTCTTCTTTTGAATAATAATAAAAAAAGTAAAATGCCTTTTATGAAAATCTCAAACATTATCGGATTGTTTTATGACCAGAGATTTTGTATGCTGCGGAATGTCTAACAGTGAATACGAAAGGCCTGGTAGAAAAAATTAGAGATCAGAGAAAAAAAGAACTTAAGGGAAATTCTTGGTCCAATGATAGAACCAAGGTGAATACAGACGATGGCATAATATTGAGCTGCATATTCATGTTAAAAAAATATTGGATGTTATGAGAAATAAGAGAATTGCATTTTATGGCCACTTGGTAAGAATGGAACACAAAAGATCGACGAACCGGATTTCTACCTATCTCAAAGAAAAGAAGACCAAACCTCGAATAATAGAATATGAACATTACTTACGAAGATATTCTGGATAGCACCCGTCCGAAGATGAAACTAAATTCTCACCAGAATTTTCAGAAGAAACCAACAGAAAAAATGAACAGAAGAAAGAAGGGAAGAAAGTGTGATACCTGAGACGAATGAGGGGAAATATCAAGCTCAAAATGAAACGACAGTTGCAATGTGTTGGTCCTTAGTAGGCCAATGCGTAAAAAAAATTAAACAATCATATGTAGAAAAAAGTTAGATGGAATAGATAATTATTTATAAATTTTTATTTGAAAAGAAAAGATATGTCCAGGACTGGGACTCGAACCCGGGTCGCCCAGATCGCAAGAAAAAATATTTAAAAGAAAATTTAAAAGAAAAAATATTTAAGAATAAAAATATTTAAAAATTAATAAAATCAATATCTAATGAAATAAAATAAATTATAATAATTATTTATGTTAAGGAAAAAAATAAACACAATCCCATTGATAATTTTTCTAATATTCTTGTAAACATCCTGCCCTTCCTAGAAAGTTTTGCCATATACATATAAGGGGAGAGGTAATGTGGGACTCCAGGAGATCCCAGAGCTTCTCTCCAAATCGCGTCACTAATATTGAAGACCAAACGAAGCCTGAGTGATATCACTAAAACCGGTGGAATTATTGGCTTTACTCTATTACACAGACACTCCTACACATTCTTGACTAGCATGTTACTCTTTAATCTCGAAGATTGTACCGGACTTCATCAGTGGTAGCGGTATTGAGATAAAATGGACTAGATATCTTCGATCCGAACCAAAGTTACGCATTAGCAGATTAAAGTTTTGACATTATGTTTCACTTCGACTTATAGCAGATTAAATCTATAATTAAGTATGTGTAGTTATTAGAAGGACTCAACAGAATGATAGTCTCCATTATATATTTGCGAATTCGGGTATTTTCATATCTTTCACTAAAAGTTAAAAATAAAAAGATTTGGATAAGAATCGACGATATTTTTTTAACATAAACAGATCGAGGGTTAAAAACACATATTTTCCCTGGAGAAACTAGATTCTCATTAACATTAAAAATTTCGGTATAAATTTTAAAATCAACAAGGGGTCTCAACTTTATTTATAAGAAAATAAATATCTATCTTTATTAAGTTTTATATTCTTTTAAGTAAACTTAATGAAGTTAGAAGTTTTGTTTGTAGTGGAATAACTCTAAGCCAGTAAATGACAAATAAAAAATATTTTATAGTTATGTTTTTATTAAATTATAATGTGTTTATTATAAAAACATAATAAAACTTTTCATTATTCATCTCCACGAAACTCTTCGTTTGAATTCAATTAAATCAACCCATATTTCTTAATGAGACTTTAGATAATTCACGAGGATACAGCAGTATATATTACCTTGCGTACATTTAGAGTGATCCTACATGCGTACATTTCCTATTCAACAATAGGTCCTAGATCCAAATGGCGCAAGAAAAATGATTAAAACGCAGCCAGCAGCAGGTTGGAACCATAGATCTTTCGAAAGAGATTCCTTTGTTATCATGATGCAGGAAAGAATCGAGTTACAAGGAACGGCAGAAGAAAGAGCAACGCAACTGATGGAGTTTATTACTGAGGCATGCGATGCATGACCAGAATTTCTAGGAGAAATCGGCACATAGCATTATATTGGTGGACCGGGGAGATTGCTGTTTTACGACGAACTTGTCTTCGTACCAGAAGATTAGCTCAGCGAGCGAGAGGTCGCTTATTATACGATGCTCGAAAGCAAGAGCACAAACAAGCTAAAAGGAACCTAGTTAAGGCAATAAAAGAAAGTAAACGCAACTGCTGGAGGAAGATGTGTGAGGAGGTAGACAAAGACGCGTGGGGAAGGCCCTACAAAACAGTCATGGCAAAACTGAAAAGTTCAAACTTGTCGCCCACGTGCTCTTCAGAACTTTTAGAAAAAATAGTGGCAGTGCTATTTCCAAGGCGCCCGGAAGTCCACTTTGATAAGATATCTATGGTGAACCTGAATCAGAAATCACAGAGGACGAATTAGATAAAGCAAGCAGAAAAATAGGGAGCTCTAAAGCTCCGGGCCCAGATAATATCCCAAATCTCGCCTTGAAAACGGCTATTAGAACAAGGCCGCAACTCTTCTTAGACGTGTACAACTGCTGTCTCAGTGAAGGCGTATTTCCAACCCAGTGGAAGAAGCAACGACTGGTTCTCCTTCCAAAGGGAAAGGGACATCTGGAAGACCCCTCATCTTATCGCCCAATATGTCTTCTAGACACTGCTGGCAAGGTATTAAAGAGGATTGTTCATGACAGGCTAAATGAATTCAGTGAAGGACCCGGAGGATTATCCGATAACCAATATGGTTTTCGGAAGGGCAGATCGACAATCGATGCCATTGATTTTGCAATCAGAGCTGCTCGGGAAGCCATAGCGGGAAAGAGGTGGAGAAGAGGCGGTATGAAATACTGCGCCATTATAACGTTGGACGTTAAGAATGCTTTTAACTCAGCTCGGTGGGATAGTATCATGGACGGATTGCGAAGGATGGAAGTCCCACAATACCTTATGAAGATTATTGAGAGCTATTTCACAGATAGAATCTTGATGTATGATACAGAAGAAGGGTTAAAAACTTACAAGGTCACGGGAGGGGTTCCTCAGGGCTCAGTTATAGGGCCATTGCTGTAGAACATTATGTATGACACTGTGCTGAGACTGCCCCTGCCAGAGGAAACTACTACCCTCGAGTTTGCAGATGATCTGGCAATAATTGTTCGAGGGTAACTATTAGAGGAGATTATTTACAATGCGAACAAGGCAGTCCTCACTATTCGTGAATGGCTCTCAGCGGTAGGCCTCCAGCTTGCTGATCATAAAACTTAGGCAGTTTTAGTAACCAGTAGGAAAGTGAGGGAGATAATCAGTCTGACCGTCGGGGAGTTTGAAATTTTATCAAAGCCGTCTGTTAGATATCTCGGAGATCAGATTGACGCCAGACTTCGTTTTGACAAACACTTACACCAAGTTAGCACAAGAGCAGCGCAAGTGATTAACAAATTGGCCAGAATTATGCCAAATATCGGTGGATCAAGGGAAGATCGTAGGCAGCTTCTAGCTAATGTAGGCAATTCAATACTTTTGTACGCAGCACCCATCTGTACAGGAGCCTGCCAAGTGCAGTCTTATGCTCGTAAGGTTGTCAGTGTGCATCGAAGAAGTGCCCTGCGTGTAGCTCGAGCTTTTCGCACTGTGTCCTATGATGCTGTGTGCGTAATAGCAGATATGCCTCCGATAGATCTCTTGGCAGATGAACGCAGTCGGATTTTTCGAAGGAGCCGAATGCGCACTGGGTAACATTGGCTAAAGATGAAAGAAGTCATACCCTTGAAAGATGGCAGAGACACTGGAATGCCTCACATTCTGGAAGATGGACACACCGTCTGATACCCGATATATCTAAATGGATATCTCGGAAACATGGAGAGGTAGATTATTATCTATCTTATATAAAGGAGAGGCCAAGCTCGGGCTAATCCCACATAAGTTGTCCAAAGAAGAAATCGGTGCATAGCCCTTCTGTCCCCCCACGAAGGAATGCTTGACGGCTGTTCCGTGGGATGGTAAAAGGAGAATTGGGAGGTGGTTTTTTAGTGAGTAGGAATCTCACACTGTTGTGTTATTACACTTCGTCTTATGAAAGATTTTTCGCCTACACAAAAAAAAAAGAAAAAAAAGTCCTATATTAAATGAAGTTTCATTTGCTTTAAAGAACCTGAATAGAACATTGCAATAAATTCTTTATGTTTTTATGTGTTATTTTGTTTTCTTGCAGGGGATCTACGAAATAAAAGAAATTCTCATGGAAGTCACTCCCCGCGTTGATAAATTTTTGCCGCATTTACCCTACGGTAAGTACAGAACGGATTTCTCCTTGCTTACCAACGGTACCTTGATCGGATGCGTCAGGATCTACTCCAACGTGATACCTGCCAAAAGGCGAAGACAACAAAAGACACCCAAAACATAATTCTTTGCTGTAATTGATTTATAGGTATCAGTTCCTCAGGTTGCCGCTTTGAGTAGTCAAAAAAACTTTATAGGTATTAGCAATAAGATGTGGAACTGATACCTAATTATATATTAATATAAATAGCTTATAAAATTTTGCTTAAACCGAAGATGATACTTTATTTGAAGCTCCACAAATGTTTTGACATATCTGTGCGTGTTTGTAATTAATATAATATAATTTAAAAAAAATGGTATTTATAATTTTTCTGAATAAGAAAGAATAATATACTAACTTTCGGCTACAAGAAATACATAGAAAGTATTATTTTGAGCATCAAACCAATTTTGGTCCAAAGATTACTTAATTACATACCGATTTAAAACAAAAATATTTAATAGTTTTTTAACACTGGAAGTAATTAATGATATTATAGTTACAGCTGAAACAGGAAGTAGGAAGTAAATGGAAACGGTTCAGAAATTCTGAACACGGTTAAGGAGATGTAGATAATAAATCACATATTTGTGAATTTGTCCAATGTTGTGTATCTCTTTGGAAAGGAGGGTTATGTTTTCCTTTTTAGTCATATGATAGTTTATGTTATTATGAGTTCTCTGTATGTTCAATTGTGTTCATAATAGATTACAGTAAATTATGAGTATATTCATTATTTATTCAATACCCTCATGAGGACATAACAGTTGGCGACGAGGTGAAAAAGTTTAGAACTTAATTCATTCAAGTTTCGTGTTTCAGTGCTTAAAATTAATCTTCAATTTCCAATTCGCTCATCTTAAAGATTTCCAAATTTATTTTCGAAATAGTGTACTTCTTACTTTAAAAATATGGATGCTTCTCAGTTTAAAACGCTTTTGGATGCGTTTAACCAACAACAAAAGAACATGATAGAACAACTTGTTGTTAACCTCTCAGGTAAGACAAAATTTTCAAATATGCAGCCTTGAAAACTTTGATGGATCAAAGGAAAAGTTTTCATACTATTTAGAAAGATTTGAAAATTATTTAACAATGAAAAATATCCATGATGACGAAAAGAAAGCACAACTTTTAAGTACTAGTATTGGGCCAAAATATTACAATGAATTGGCTGCCTATCTTGGTCCGGAGAAGTTAATTAAATCATGCGATTACACTACTCTAACTGAACTGTTTTCTCAGTTATTATGTCCTAAGAGTCCTGTTGTTGCTCAACATTATTTTTTTAATATACAGCAGGGAGACAATTCGATTACAGAATTCGTAGCTGCTCTAAGAGGTAATTTGTCAGAATGTCAGTTCTCAGTAAGGTGTGCATGTCAAAAGAGTGTATCGATTAGCAATATTTTTCTCAAAGCCCAATTTATAAGAGGCCTACGTGAAAATTGGTTTCGTGAACAATTATTAAAGTCTAGTGCAATGGAATTTGACGTCATTCTTTCAAAAGCTTTAGCTTTGGAGGCTTCACGGATTGAAAGTAAGGCTTTATCAAGCTCTCAGATCACGAATCCCACTGAAAGTTTTTGTGATGACACGTACGCAATATCAAGTCCTAGGCACAGAGACATTTCTCGTCATTGTTCTGGTAGTTCTGCAAGCAGTCATTACTCCAATGGTAGTGCTACTCACTCAAAGACGTCACCTCTTCGATCTGGACGGCGCTCTCTTTCTCCTCATAGTAGAAGTCGCCCTAACTACCGTACCTTAGTTTTGGAAGGCCTGTGTTTTCGGTGTGGGAAACCGAATCATCGAGTTTCAGACTGCAGGATACAACGGCAAGACGTCTACTGTGAAAAGTGTGCAAGAGTGGGCCATGTCGCAAAAGTCTGCATAACCAGCCTCATGAAAAATCATCAGCGCGATAGATCCAGCTCAGCGAATTCGCTTTTAGATGTTTGCCACGATTCTCAATCTGAATTGCGCTATGGAATAAATAATTTACAGCACCCTGGTGAGTCTCCTAAAGTCGTAGATTTATTTGAAATAGCTCCTGATTTAGATAAGTATATTGTCACAGTTTGCATTAATACTAAGTTTCAGCAGTTTGAGGTGGATTCCGGAGCTCGTTACACCCTCCTACCCGAAGACGAATTCAATAAATTAAATTTGAATGTTAAATTAAAACCGTCTAACATAGCATTCCGTTCTTATTCTGGTAACATTTTTAGTACAAAAGGTATGGTCACAGTTAAAGTTGGCTATAAAAATAAAGAAATTGAAGGAGATATTTACATCGTTCCAATGTGCCATGCAGCTTTGCTTGGTAGGTTATGGATTCGAGGCCTGGGGATTGAGTTGAAGGACCTTGACTCAACCAGAGAACCTATGAAGAAAATCGTTGAAGCCAACTCCATCATCTCAATAACTGATGATATTATTAAAGAATTTCCTAAAGTATTTGAGGAGAAAATAGGATGTGTTCCGAATGTTCAAATCAAATTGCAGTTACGGAAGGATGCAAGACCTGTTTTCACGAAAGAGCGAGACGTGCCATATGCACTTAGAGAACGTGTCGAACAAGAACTGGATGCATTGGAAGCTGCTGGAATAATAGAGCCCATATCTTCAAGTGACTGGGGATCTCCATTGGTAGTTATTCCAAAACTAGACGGAGGAATACGATTATGTGTCGACTACAAATGTGGGGTGAATGAAAGGCTTATAAATACAAACTTTCCCATCAAGCGAATAGATGAAGTTTTGGACAACTTAAGAAACTCCAGGTATTTTTGCAAACTTGATCTGTTTAAGGCTTATTTACATTTCCAGGTAGATGAAGAAAGCTCAAAGATCCAGACCATCTCAACACATCGTGGTACGTTCAAGGTGAAACGACTTAGTTTTGGCATTAAAAATGCACCGGCAGAATTTAATAAACACATGTCACAAATACTTAGGGGATTATCGTGTGTTGAAGCATATTTTGATGATTTCATTGTTCGTGGAGCTACACTTGAAGAATGTTTGTAAAATCTGCGTGCATTCCTGAAGAGATTGTCTGAGTTAGATTTACATATCAATCGTGCCAAGTGCTCCTTTTTTAAAACAAAAGTTGAATATTTGGGTCACATAATCGAATATAATGCTATCCATAAATCTCCAGAAAAGATCAAAGCTGTTCGGGATATGCCCCATCCAACAAATGTAGATGAACTTCGACGATTCTTGGGTCTCATAACTTATTACTCTCGATTTATACCAGATTTTTCGACACTTTCTTATCCTCTCAGATGCCTACTCCGCAAAGGAAGCCGATTTAATTGGACTTTGCCATGTGAAACAGCATTCATGAGACTCAAAGATGAACTATGCAGCAGCAGAGTTTTGACACCATATGAACCTTCCTTACCAGTGATTTTGACTACAGATGCAAGCCCATCGGGAGTAGCAGCAGTATTGAGTCACCTTTATAAAGGTGAGGAAAAGCCTATTGCCTACTCTTCACGCTCTCTCACTCCTGCAAAACAAAACTACAGTCAGTTGGACTAGCCATAATGTTTGGTGTAAACCATTTTTATAAGTATCTTTTTGGGAAACATTTTTTTTTTTAAACTGACAACGAGCCATTAACACGAATTTTTCAACATAATAAGGTTTTGCCACAAATGACATCAGCCAGACTATTGCGCTATGCATCATTCCTATCTGGATTTGATTACACCGTTCAATACAAGAGAGGTTCTGATAACAAGAATGTGGACTGTCTATCTAGAGCTCCATCTACCTGCGTACAACATCTGACGGACATCCTTGTCGGTGATGAGGTGAACCAGCTTTACATGCAAACAATTTCCCAAATCTCAAGCGACAAAATCACATGGAAAACTATCCAAGAAGAGATGAAAAAGGACTCCGAGATGACTAGTCTTATCGATGAATTAAAACACAAATCTTCCACTTCTGAATTTATCCTGCATAATGGATTAATTATTAATTAATAATTATTTATTAAGATTAATTATTAATCTTTCGACAAGACAGTCTTCATGCCTTCAACGTTGCGTCAGCAGATTCTACTGGAGCTACATGAAACACACTTGGGCATTGTGAAAATGAAGCAGTTGGCACGTCGGTATGTCTACTGGCTAGGCATTGACAGGGATATCGAGAGACTGGTTCGTGGATGTGAAAAATGTGCTTTGACTACTTCTAACCCAACAAGAGCGCCACTCCACTCGTGGGATGAACCTAAGAATAATTGGGAAAGAGTGCACATAGATTATACAGGTCCGTTTAACAATCATCATTTTCTTGTTTGTGTTGATGCTAAATCTAAATGGGCAGAGATAAAGATTTTAAAAACTACACCCAATAGCAGTTCAACAATATCACTGCTGAACGACATTTTTGCTTCTCATGGATTCCCAAATTTCCTTGTGTCAGATAACGCTACAATTTTCCGGAGTGAGGAGTTCTCTTCATTTTGTTCTACAAATGGTATCCTCCAAAAGTAAATTGCCCCCTGGATATCCGGCTACAAACGGCTTGGCTGAACGTCATGTCCAAATACTGAAACACCGACTTATTTCTATGACTGAAGAACATATACCAATAGCTGAGAAAGTGAGGAGGATTTTGTTTAAATATCGTGCAACACCTCTTGCTTGTGGGAAGTCACCAGCTGAATTGTACTTAAACCGTAAACTTCGGATCCGTCTGGATGCAGTTTTCCCTTTCAAGCACGAAACTTCAAGAGGCAATGCTCCGTGTGGTGTGAGGGTTCTTCATGTGGGGGAGAGAGTCCAAGTGCGTTTCTTCCTCAACAATAAACACATTTGGGAGTATGGCCAGATATTGAAGAAGTTAGGAAAACGGCACTATATAGTCGTTCTAGATAAATCGAGGAGAACACTGAAACGTCACATTGATCAATTGCGTCTGACACTTGTACCAAGGAAAACTGTCACATTCAATCCTGAAGTTTCCTTATATGAGATTCCCAGATTAGCTGCTACAAATCCTGGCATTGCAATTCCTCAGACTGACATTCCAGATCCTCAGGTACCATCATCAGGACTTCAAGCTCCACAACCGTGCCCTCAAGAGGTAACTGCGGATGTACCCAATGCGATCCCTCCAGAACCAGTCCTGCGCAGATCTTCTAGGCCTACCAGAATGCCCGAACGTTTTCGCGATTTTGTGATGGAGTGATTACTAACTACTTAACTTAGATATTCTTGTCACATGTCTATATTGTATATATATGTTCTATGTTTTTATTATGTGGGGGAGACTGTTGTGTATCTCTTTGGAAAGGAGGGTTATGTTTTCCTTTTTAGTCATATGATAGTTTATGTTATTATGAGTTCTCTGTATGTTCAATTGTGTTCATAATAGATTACAGTTAATTATGAGTATTTTCATTATTTATTCACTACCCTCATGAGGACATAACAGCATACTCATACTCATACATAACGCGTACTCGAGTCATTTACGTATTAATGAACATGTATGCATGTATTAATGAATGCATAGTGAACAACCACAGCTGAAACACTAATTCAATCTGTTTTTTTTTTCTTTCGACTCCTTGCTTTTCCCGAACTTTACCAAAAACTTGATATTGAGTCGTTGATCATTGATTTCATCAATTTCTATTTCAACGGATAGCTAAAACACGTAAAACAGAAAAAAAAGCAAGGGGCACAGTGCATACAACTTTAGTCATACGAGTTTATTGGTAAATTAAAAGTCATTTATTATTAGGCAACACGATATCTACAGAGTAGGGCTTTATATCGCGTTATGGTTACCATATTGGATCAGTTTGCGTATTTATTGGACACACATGCTACGGTTTTTTTCAGGCTCTTAAGGTTCAATTAATTTTTAAATACTATTCTAGTACTATTCTAACTAGTATAAGACAACTACCAGTACTACTTGGTGGTATTATATATAAATTGTACAACTGGGAATAAATAAATAATAGCCTATCTTTCGATTTCAGAGAGTTTTCTACTGAGTTTATAGCCAGTGGATCTAATATTATAAACGTTAGCACATTATTTTGTAGTAGTTGAAGACGGCTAAATTTTAAGAAAAACTGGAACTGAGTTTATCAAATTTATGTTCACAAATATACCAAAGTATACAAAATAAACAAACGAACAAATGTAGCTTCATGGAAATTATCTTATGAATTCTTCATGTAATGGAAATCAAGATCTAAAAACATGATTTGCATTTATTAAGTTAAACAATGTACCTCATATATTTTTGGTGTTTTTGAATCAAACTTATGACCATACTATAAATAGTTCAGAAGTTATAACTAGTTAAAATAAAGAAAAAGTACAGAAAAGGCATTAGAACATTATGAGGCGGAACTATGTATAAAGTCTTCCACAAGAGATGGAAATTACTTCTTGAGGGAAAGTTTTCTACTACCAATTTGGTATTATCACCAAAGTTATATGTATATTCAAATTTTATTGTTTATTTCGTTAGTTTTAGTACATTTCTCTAACTAACACTCTTCATCAGTGTTTATGTAAATTTAAAAAAAAAATAGGTTAAAAAGGAATTTGCTGGAAACAAAACTAAATTGGAAGAGGGTATCAGTGGAGTAAAGGAATAGTAGAAAAATTATTTGAGCAATTCACTTCTATTTAGGTATAATGCCTATTGAATTCTTTATCAAAATACAGAAAAATATTTGTTATATATATATGTAAGTCGTGAATTCAACGACTTAACCAAGGAGGTGAATGGAATAAAACACGTGGATGCAGTGAAGAACTGTAATTAAAAAAACATATTTACAAACCTATAAATAACTCCAGGTATCTTTAATTACAAACCTGAATCAATACAATTGTCAATATTTCGTAATAACACAAATAATAACAAATGTTCACTTCAACGAGTCTCTCAGTAAGCAGATATCTATCATAACCTTCCTCACATCTGTCTCTAAAGGTTATCTTCACGTCTGTTAAGTTTGGCGTGAATATTCAAACTTACATCCCCTCTTTTTGGAAGAGGACTACCATCATCTCGATAAGGAACCAATTTGCTGACGTGAAATAAATTTGATTCTTTCTTTCTGTCGATGATATACATCACGTTAGATAATTTTTCTTTTATTCTGTGAGGACCTGATCTAATCACTTCCAATTTACCTCTAATTACTATATTGAATGTAAACCAAGTCACCTTCTTTATATATGATTTCCTTTACATTTTCGTCATAATACTTCTTATTTTGTTCATGTACTTTTTTCGAGTTCTCAAAAGCTATTGATCTATTTTCTTCTAAGTTCTCTTCTTTATTTCCAATTCTTTTGGTAAGATTAAGTTTTCAATTCCTGTTAGCAAATAATTTGGAGTAAAACCCGTTGAACTATGGATTGTAGTGTTGTATTCTTTAACACACTCTTCTGCTATAATAGTCCATGGACGTTCCTTGTTTTCATATATTTTACACCTTATCCTATTAACCAACGTTTGATTTGTTCTTTCATTCAGCCCATTTGAGAATACACAGTCTACGGCTGTGAAAATTAAAATTATCCCTTTTGACTTCACATATTGTTTAAATTGTGTGGAGTTGATTCCAGAATATTGATCTGTTAACAAAGTTTTTATTTTGCCTTTGTTTTCCACTGTTTTTAATAATTTTATAAAGTCTTTGGCAATCTGTGTCTTAGATGTAGCAATGAAAGTATATCTTGTGAAGTGATCTACAATTAGGTGTAGATATTTCTTTGTACTTCTATTTCCAGTAAAACCACCAATTGTATCTAAACATACAATTTCAAAAGGTTCTTTTGCAGGACCCAACTGTGACATAGGTGCTTTAAAACAACCTATTCTTGTCTTATTCTTAATACAAGTTTCACAAGAACGGCATGTTTGTTTAATATGTTTGTACATATTTTTAAAATAAACTTTGCGACCTATTATTAACGTTAATTGTTTCGTTCCAATGTGTCCTTGCTTTATATGTACATAGTTTATCAATTTTTTTCCAAATTCTTCTGTTAGCCAGATCTTTTTTCTGTTGTTCAACTTTTTATAAATAACATCATTTTCCAAAAAACTATTTTTGTCTGGCGTCAGTTATTTTTGATTGTTTACTACATCTTCCAATTTTAAAAAATTTGTTATTTTGATTGCTGAATCTATTTGATTTTCTTCTTCACTTGATTCTAAAACTGGGTTTCTGGAAATGCAATCTGCTTCTAAATTATCTTTACTGGGATTATGAACTATAATAAAATCAAATTGTGAAATGTCATTCAATATTTGCAATAATTCTGGATCTTTGCAGTTTTTTACGTTGAAGTTTTCCTGTGGCTTATGATCTGTGAAAATGATAAATATTTTTCCTAATAAATAATATTGCCAATATAATATCGCCTCTTTTATGGCCAAACTTTCTAAGTATATGGCCTTCTTCCTTTTTTGGGTTTCCGTCAGTTTTCTGGAAAAATTAAATACCGGCTTCAAAGATTTATCGTCTTGTGGCTGCTTTAAAATTGCACCAACTCCTTTCATAGAGGCATCAGTGTAAATATATATCGGTGCTCGTGGGTTAAAAATTGCCAATACTGGATCCAAATATAAGATTTGTTTTATTTTATTAAAACTCTCTTCGCATTCTTCTGTCCAATTATAATCTACATTTTTCCTCAATAGATTATATAATGGTTCTAATGATATAGAGTATTTTGGTATATACTCTAAATAAGAACTAATTTTTCCTAAAAACTGTTTTATTTGTTTGTGGTCTAGGAAATTTATTTATGGCCACTAGGTTATCATTTAACGGCCTTACTGAGTTATCACCAATTTCATGTCCTAAATATGCGGTTTTTCTTTGTGCAAATTTACATTTTGATTTATTTAATTTGAGACCTTCACTTTTTAATGCTTTTAGTGTTAATTCTATATGTTTTATATGATCTACATAATTTTCGGAATAAATCAGTACATCATCTATATAGTTTACCGCAAAGGCATCTAAGCCATTTTTTCTTAAGACACTAGTGAATTCAACGACTCATCAAAAGATACAGAGACAATGTGTATATATTATATACTGAAAATTCAAGTCAAAGGAATAAAAAAAATATGACTTTATAACATTGTGTGGTCCATTTTTTCCGAGAAATAAAAATAGGGTACTCATAAACATTATTGCGGACATTGGATACAAACTCTGCATCATTACCATAATCATCTGGTATAGTTTGTATTACGATCATTCAATCTAGTCGGTTTATTTGTTGTCCTCTATTTTAAAGTATAAAAATTTTCGATGTTTGAGTCCAACAATGGTTTTTCTCTGACATCGTCTATCCTACTTGTTCCTGCAATTTTACCGTCTTTCATCAGTGTCCTTTTTCACTAAATTATACTATAAGCCATTTTAAGATACCATAACTCACTGTGAAACAAATCAAAAATTCATGAATTCAATTACTTCAAAAACTTAAAGATATGTTCACGTAGGCTTCCACGGTCGTTAATATTCTTCTTATATTCTACTTCCGGGATGGGCCGTGTCATGTTGGTGCTATAAAACAAGCTTTCGCTCATCGTGCTGTGAGCTTCCTCAGGGTTAGTCAGTTAATGAAGATCTGATGGTTGGAGTCGGGGTATTTGTACCTGGGGGCGTGGTCTCGATCGAAGTCGGCCTTCCCGTTGGCTCGCTTGTACCGGTTTTTAAACGCTCGCTTGTAAAGTTTTCCATGTACAGGTCTGCTGCTGGTGGGCTTAATGGTGTCCCATGTCCCCCAATTGGAAGGCACAGCCATGGGATCATCATTAAGCCCACCAGCAGCAGATCTGTAGATGGAAAAATGAGCTCAACAGAGCCGAAACGATAGCTGAATCGTCTCAGCTTCCGAAAGAGAAGAGGCACTTGAGAACAGCCTTCCTGAAGAACGGATACGACCGAGAAACCTTTTTTTTTTCTTTTTTCTTTTTTTTCCCTCACCCTTCCTGCCATTGCTGGCATACGGGGTTTACTGCCAAAAATCAATTCTTTTTTTTTTAAACTTTATTAATAAAAACATAATACATCTTCTGGGGGGGTTTCCGTTTAATTATTGGGGCACAAACAATTAAAATTTCTGTGATGCTGCCCGGTGCACGGATGTACACCTTACTGTTGGGGCAGCACCTTTAGGCCTCCTGCATCCGGGCCGGTCTGCATCCGTCCGGATCCCGTCCAGCCCTCCTGGTCCGCCGCATCCGTCCGGTCATCCAGCCAGTCTGCATCAGAACGGGCTCGCTCCTCTCCTTCTCTCTCCTCCTGCGGTGGCTCCTCGTCTGGTGGCTCGCCAAGAGGCCGGACCCTACTAATGGTGAAATGTGCACGACCGAGAAACCATTTACCGGGTAGAAAACAAACGAAAGCACAAGAAACAAGACAAAAACCAAACAGACAACAAATCTATAACTCAGACCACCATCCCCTACCTTAAAGGTACTTCAGAAAAAAATGCCAAAATGCTAAAGAACCACCACATCAAAACCACATTCTCTACAGACAAAACAATAGCCCACATTCTACAGAACCCCAAAGACAAGTTGGGGCTACGTACCCCAGGCATTTACAGTATACCCTGTTCCTGTGGCTAGGTCTACATAGGACAAACAGGAAAGACCATCCAAAAAAGAATTAAAGAGCATATATCTTGCGTCAACAATTTCAAGAAAGAAAAATTGGCTGTAGCAGAACACTTCTACAACACCAACCCACACGTACCCTTTGAAAACACTACCATCCTTGCAAAAGAAGCTAATTACTATCTCCGTAACATAAGAGAGGCTATCGAAATTGTCAAAGAACCCAACAATTTCAATAAGGAAGATGGCTATAAGCTTAGCAAAAACTGGTATCCGGCCATGCGACGCAAGACCCATACATTACCTCACCATCCACATACAGATGAACCCTACCCCACCGAACACACGAACACACCCGAACGCAACACGACCGGTACAGACGAGCCAATGGGAAGGCCGACTTCGATCGAGGCCACGCCCCCAGGTATAAATACCCCGACTCCAACCCTCAGCTCTTCCTTTTTCAGGGAAGCATTTTCCACCCCTAGCAGCAGAGTAGTTAACATCTAAGGATCTAACTACCAGCCTGCATCTTACGCTTTCTTCTCACCTAGATCAGCGCCTGCAAGTTGTCGAGGCCCACACCTTGTGTGGAACTAGCTGAGACAACCACCCTATTGGGTACGGACAGCATTGCTCTGGTGAGGTCCCAGCCCCTGTCTAACTGTGCTGTGTCTAGTGCCAGGATGTTGCCACTAGCTGTAGAGGTTGTTGCCGACCTAATAGCCCTGAATTTTATGAACTTCCAGGTACAGAAAACCAAGGACGGTGTCAGGATCTTCCCTGCCTCCATGGAGACCCAATGAGGGACCTTTTCACGAGTACTAAGAGTCAATACCACACATACGCAACAACAACTGGCCCAAGGAACAAAAAATTTGTTCTGTACGGCCTCGACCTTGAGTTCGATCTAGAGGGCGCAAAGCTCGAGCTAGGCGAACGACTCCCAGGCTTCTTCGACATCCGTAGGATGCAGAGGAGCGATAAAGATGGGAAAAAGACTGACTTACCCCTCATTGTCCTCACCACGACCCCATAGGTAACCCTGGACGAATTACAGAAGTTGAAAGCTCTAGGAAGCACCACCTTCAAAGCCAAATCCTATGTAGGCAGAAAGGGCATAATACAATGCCACCGCTGCCATAGAGTCGACGGTCTATAGAGTGGGGGATAGCGTGAACCATCCAGCCAATCTGATAGTGTACCTGGGCGTCACCCTAGACAGGCACCTGACGTTGACCCAGCACTGCAAGAGAAAGATCAGTCAGACTAGGACAAAGTACTACAGGTTGAACCACCTGGTCACCTCACCGAATTTATCATTACGCCTCAAACTAATGATTTACAAGGGGGTCCTCAGACCAGCCCTTCTCTACGGAGCGCCAATTCTCAATAACATATCTCTGACTACCACGAAGATACTCCAACAGTTTTAAAACACCATATTAAGGCGTATAGTACGACATACTACACTAAGACTGACATAATACATGACACTCTCGGACTACCGTGACGGATTTTATACCTCGGAGGCATATCAAATTCTTTGAGAGCCTCCAGCACTGCAATAACCCGCTATTCAGCACTTTGAGACAAGCAAGCCGGCCACAGCGCTGGCAAAAGCATGTAAGTTCCCTCAGTCTCAACTCAGGTGCATTAGTACTCTTAGGTTTAGTTTAGTTTTAAGTTTTATTTTTAAGTTTTTATAATTTTCAAACAACCAGTGAGCCCCATCACTGGATATCTGATCCTAGTTAACCCCATAACCTCAATCCTTTAACTTCCTCAAAATCCTCTTTATATGTACCCGTTGCAGGAAAAGAGTTGTATATATATAAATTTATTAATATACGTTAGTATGTAAGTCTGTTTCAGATGATCGTCTTTCCAGGGGCTTGGGAAAAAAAAAAATCAGCTTTTCATTAACTGACTAACCCTGAGGAAGCTCACAGCACGATGAGCGAAAGCTTGGTTTATAGCACCAACATGACACGGTCTATCCTGGAAGTAGAATATAAGAAGAAACTTAAAGATAACTTAAAATACTTCACAGTTCGAGTATTTTTATAATATTCTGATTTTTCTTCTTTCTTTTTTTTATGCTTCGGTAAAGGAAGTGCAAGATAATAAACATAAATGACAATTCCATGGTTTCTCGTAAATCATAAATATGTCGAAGTCGAAGGAAGAGGAAGGCATAAATTCATCGAAACCTCTTGTAATGAGAATGCAATAAAACTTTAAGAAATAATAATAATAAAGTTATATAAAATCTTGGTCTCACTAACGACCAACATTTTCAATAGCTATGCATTCCTATTTCAACAAGATCGCGTGTAAACATCACTTTTCGAAATTTACATCCTGGTCCATTCGAATTATCAGCTTGTAATCTGAAGATGACCTCCAAAGCAATATTGATTTGTTTTGAGGAAAAAAGATGCGATTATCATTTGTAAGTATGTTCTTAACGCACAGATTGTAATTACCTTGTTGTTAGAATCAAGTTTCCAGCTTTGAGGTTTTATATTTTCACGAAGTTGGGGATAGTGGAATCAAGGCTTTGTGCATCTTTACATAAAATATAATTGTCGTATGTAATTATGATTAGGATCTTTCGTTATGTCATAACATATGTTCGCATGACCGGATAACATTCATGTGACAGATCGGATCGAAGCATTCAGTTGATATGAAGTGTTCGAAGCTGTTGGTGTCCCTCTTCTTCTGGGTCTATATTCTTGGCCTTTGCCCCTCACAACAGGAGGCCTTCGCGGTGAGTAATGGCTAATGGAAATGTTAAAGAATACCATACTGAAATCAAGAAACGTATGTATTGATTTCAAGTACAAGGTAATGATAACTACTTTTAGCTCGGCTTCCTCTTCAGTACCTTTCTTCTTCTTACCTAAAATTTCTTACTTTAATTCTTCTAACCTAAAATATTTTACCTGATATAAAAAAAACCCTGATATCAGGGTAATATATATTTTTGAACTTGGAGTGCTGCCGATGGGTAGTTACTCCACATGTGTTTTTCATGTCATAATGTACATATCAGCAGATTTACTAGTTATAATCATATTATAGTTGTAAATATCATTAAATTAAATTAAAAAAAAAAAAAAATTTTGAATATTTTTTTTCCTACACCACTACAACGCTTCTTGGTAAGAGTCTTGAGTTCAGTACGTGGTAGAAACTGTACAATTTCTTGTTGAAAATCACCAGGAAGGTGATTTGTCATAGATGACTCTCAACCGTCAGGTTTTTCCCTAATTTAGGGTACACACAAGAGGCTGGAGGATATGGTGTTTACATGTTAAATAAAGTCTTCCACACCCTTCGGTAAATAAATCTTCGTCGCGGGAACTCAGCGCTCAACCACTGAGCCACTCCACTCTTCTCAGAGTATTAGCATGTGAAACTATATTTCACATGCTAATGCTAATACCAGGAATGTCAACTGTACATTGCTAAAAACTTAGCATATTAAGTATATATATTTTTAATTATTTTGTTTACAGGGACCATACAGAGCGATGGTAGACCAGGTCGACCATTGCGATGATACAGGAACTCGTCAGGTCTACATATCCAGCACTAAAATTAGCAAAGCCAGTCGAAACAAGTACGTCTATTCGACGAACGTTACGTCAGAAGTCACCATCAACGATGACGTGACGGTAAATACGAACATTAATTTTTTTTGTATTCTCTTTACTTCCAGATCGACTACTCCTAGCCTTACGTGTTTTTTTTAGTAATGAGTTTTAAACTTTAACACAAGGTAAAAGTGTGGGTTTCGTCACATGCAAGAGACACCCCTAACTGTACATTATGAACATTAATTAATTTGATAAACAGCGAACTAATTATCATCGAAAAATTCTATATTTTATTATTCAGTAACCCATACCATAATAAGATTATTATTTGATTTCGACTAGTGGTTAGTATGCCAGCATAGCTCTATAAGTAGTAGGTGTTAGTACCTATAAGTTTAAGTATTTAAGTATTAAATAATTATACCTGGATAGAGGGGTGAATTACACAAAAAGCCTCGTCGAAAAGATATCAGTTTTGTATGTTTTACTATTACTAATAAAAATACATTCACGAACCTTGAATGTGCCATCAATATGCGAAATACATAACGATCGCGATGCATTCTCCTGTCTGTTGTTTAACCTGGCTCTAGAAAAGGGAATTAGAGACTCCCAGATCCAGACAACGGGAACCATCATAAATAGATCGGTGCAGCTCCTTGCCTACGCAGACGATATCGACATTATAGGAAGATCTAAGCGGGCAGTTGAAGAAGCGTTTCTCTCCCTGTCAGAGGCAGCGAGAAAACTTGGTCTAGTGGTTAGCCAAGGCAAGACCAAATCCATGGTAGCTAAAGAGCACTCGAGACACCCCGGAGATAAGCTGGAATTTGGAACTTATCTCTTTTAGTTGGTCTCAGAATTCATTTATTTTGGATCCTCGCCCAGTGCTTACATTTGGAGCGGCAACATGGACAATGGCAAAAGATGCATACCGCGATTTGGTTGTCTTCCAACGCAGGGTCCTCTGAAGAATATTTGGACCGGTCTGTGTTGATGGAAGATGAAGGCGAAGGAAAAATGAGGAGGTGTATGATCTCGTTGGTTGGCGTTATCAAACGATCCAAATTAAGAGGGGCGGGACATGTGGCGAGGATGAGTGAGGAGGAAATCCCAAAACGTTTGCTGATGGAGGTCATCCATGGACGGAGGAGAGTCTGCCGACCGCGACTACGATGAAATGACTGTGTGGCTGAAGACGCCAGGAACCTGGAGTCCGCAACAGGATGGCATAAGCACTTAACAGGGACTACTGGCCGATGCTGATTGAGGAGGTCTGGACGCCTCACCGTATTGGGCCAAACCAATTATAATACTTTATTAGTTTTGTTTGTCAATGCGTTGGTTTTATCTTCTTATTAATTACATGCTATTTTATAAATTATTTGTTTTATTACCCATCTTATTATTTTACTGATGATTTATTTTAAGGTCCAGATATGTTTTAAATTGGATTCTTTTCCAGCAATTGGTTGTATTTTCCAATTTACTAATCAGTCAACTTAGTACCTTAATTTAGCCATGAATATCATAATAATAACTACATAGTGTATCTGGGTTAAGTACTCATAAGCATCTGAATAATTACAATTAATATAAATAATTCACTGTATTCATAAAGTATAATATTTACGATTAATATACTTTATCAATTCAATTAGGCGGTAAGAGATTCTGGTATTCATACCATTGGTGTTACATTTTATCATCCTGTAAAACTCCTCGCTTTCACAGACAATGTGGACATCACAAGTCGCTCTATCGATTGCTTGCAACGATCATTTCCGGCCCTAGAATCTGCAGCTACATTTTAAGGTTCTGTGATAAACGAGGACAAGACCTGGAATAAGGAACCAAGTGAAGTAGGAACATATAACTTCGAACATGTGTCCGAATTCACATACCTTGGATCGCAGGTAACGTATTATAATAGGATAGGGACAGAAATTAAAAATAGTCTAATGGCCGCCAACCAATGCAATTTGCTATGAGGAATAGCATGTCCAGTAAATTTATTTCGAGACGGACTTATATAACTCTATATAAGACCATTACATTTTACATACCTCCCTGTGCTTGCCTACAACTACTTACCTACCAATTGTGTAATAATTAATATTGTCCAAACCCGTATTGCCGTAACGCAAGAAAGGGTGTTTAAATAAATAAATAATACTTATAAATAATACTTACCTACAACCCTGGACTTCCACAAAGTCGGAATATAAAAAGTTACAATTTTTCGAAAGAAAACTTCTCCAACGAATCTTCGGACCCATTACAGGGGAATGGCGGCGGAGATCAAATGAATAAATTCATGACCTACTCAACGATATAGATATCACTACAGTGATCAAATTAAATCGTCTTCGGTGGGCAGGTCATGTCGCTAGGATGCATATAAGTGCTACTCCAAGGATGGTTGTGCAGGGACGTCGAGCTATTGGTAGGAAAAGATTAAGATAGACGGATAGTGTAGCGAATGATGCGAAGAAAGCTGGAGTTAATAGATGGGTGACAACAGCCAGGGATAGAAGACCATGGCGATTGGTGTTAACAGAGGCTCGCTTGCTGGTTGTAGCGTCAATATAATAATAATAATTAATACAATTAATTGCTTTGACTACCAATTAATGCATACATTAAGAATAAGCAATATTGATTCAGATAAATAGATAAATGCCATAAAGTACTTACATAAATTAAATTAAAATTTATATTCTTAGTAAGTAAAGTCTGTTCCAGGTCTCACCATCTCTGTTACAAACACGACGTTACTTCTAGAAAATGTTGCGGTAAAAAATCGAGTGCACGTGGAAATTTAATGTTAGAGGGATTACCTCCCTCGATTGCTCGTTTGAGCCACATCGATAAGCTAATGGTTCATTCATGCGTATATGCATATAAATAAATCTCTGAAGCGTTTATGAAAACCTTTCCAAAGGTACTTATAACTGATATAGGAGGAAATTAATATAAAAATTATTTACAGTGTGAAATAGACCTTGCCGTATTTGGTAATGGGGGCTGGAGACCTCACTACATTCAGGCAGATCTTCCAGAAATATGTACATATATGAAGCGACTCATGCCAACCTACTACTCTGCTTTTAAGGATGTGCTGCATTCTGAATGTCCTTTCCCTTCAGTAAGTATCGTTTTTATTTTTGTGAATATGGTATGCCAGTTTCATTCTAGCAGACGTTAACAGGAATAATAGAGCAATGCTTTAAATTTGGTTATAATTTATATCAAAACATCAGTAAATAATTAACGGCAAATTAATTTTTTGGGGAATTATTGAATATCGATAAAAAATAATCTGCCATAGCCAAGAACCATAAGTAATACGGCTTTAAATTTACATAAATACCTACATACATAGTCTGATCAAAGAGAACAAAAAATAATTTAGCAAATATAAAATGTAATAACAATTAGATAGTTAAAGTGAATTATAATAAAATATCTGATGTTTAAACTCCAAAAAGTTATATTAATTATAATCTAAATATTCTAGAGTAATTTTACTATTATGTTCTAGTTTATTATGAAAATAAAACATTTCAATATTCTTCTTCATCTTCTTTCGCTACCTCTTTTGTGTCATTCAGCGTAGAGGGGCCTCAATCCATTGGAGCCATTCTTCCCGGTCCCGACAACTCCTCTTCATTTGAGCCAGGGTTTTTCCTCTTTTACCTCCTATTATTTGGATATAATCCTCATAGAGGATTCTCGGGCGTCCACGGGGTCTTCTATCGGGCGGGCTTCCATAACCTTTCTAGGAAGCCATTCTTCGTCCATGCGACAGACATGCCCGAACCACTTGAGCTGTCTTTTTTCGATGGAGGTCTTCAGTTCTGCCATCTGCAGCTGATCCCTTATGTTTATATTCCGCACTCGGTCCCTCCTGGTTTTACCGACCATTCTGCAAAGGTACTTCATTTCAGCTCCTGTTGTCCGGCTGATGTGCTTGTCAAGCATGTCCCAACTTTCACTCCCATATGTAAGTGTTGGGAGGTATATTGCTTTGTATATGTGAAGTTTCGTCGCTTTCCCTACATTTCGGTGGCCAACTATGCTATTATAGATCTGGTAATATATCTGATTTGCTTTATTGATTCTATTGCCTACTTCTTCATCTACTTTACCAGACCTGCTAATGATGATTCCTAAGTAGGGAAAGTGGTCCACCACTTCGAGAGCCTCACCATTGCATAACAAACGCACATCTTCCTGTCCATGCCTAGATACGGCAAGCACTTTGCTTTTGGCAATATTTATTGACATTCCCTTAAGTTGGAGCTCTTCTTTCCATTCCACAAGGGCTTGCTGCAGCTTTCCTTAGAGTCTGCCAGAAGAACGATGTCATCAGCGTAGAGAAGACTCTGAACGACGACAGGACGCAAATTCCATCGACCGAGTAGAGTTGGTGATGTTCTCCTCTTGCATATTTTATGGATCTCATCCATAAAACATATAATTAGAAGGGGCCTAAGGCTATCACCCTGCCTAACTCCTTTGTCCATGTGGAATGTATCGGTCTCTCTCCCATTGATCCGCACTACCCCTTTTGCATTTTTATAAATTGCTTTTATAGCATTGATAAGATCCCCTGGGACGTTTTTATTCGCCAAAGCATTCCATATCTCCTGGTGTGGAACAGAGTCGAAAGCAGCCTTCAAGTCGAGAAAGGCTAGGAAAATGTCCTTGTCTCGGTCCCATGCTCCCTCTAATACTTTTCTAAGAACAAAAATGTGGTCCTGCGTCTGTCTACCGGGACTAAATCCAGCTTGCTCCGGTTCGAGATGTCCCTCCACAATTCGCCGTAGTCTCTTTTCGAGAATGCATGTGTATATCTTATATACGACAGAAAGTAGACTAATCGGTCGATAGTTCTTACATTCTGTAGTGTTGTCCTTCTTATGGATTGGAATAATAGCACTGAAGTTCCAATCCTCTGGTACTCTCCCGGAATCCCATATTTCTTGAAATAGCCCTTGAAGGGCCTTCACCAGTTCTTGGCCACTCTATTTGATAAACTCTGGGGCAATGCCATCTCTTCCTGGGGCTCTTGCAACCTTCATTTCACAAATGGCATCGGCTATCTCCTCTACTTCTATTGACTCCTGACTTGTGTTACCATTGGCAATAATTTGAGGGACCGCATATTCCTCTTTCTTAAAGAGTACTTCAAAGTGGGTTTTCCATCTGTCGAGGATTCCTTTCGTCTCCGAGAGTATGTTCCCATTATGGTCTTTGATATTTCTTAAAGGCTTTTTGTATTTACCTTTTAGGACCTTAAATGTTCTCCAGAACCTCTTAATATTATCACGATGGTCTTCATCCAAACTTCTACCGAATTCTTCCCAAGTCTTCTTTTTGGCCGCTTGAACTGCTATCTTACATTCAGATCTTAACCTGCGATACTCGATGAGGTTTTCCCGGGATTTATCTAGGAGATATGATTTCCAGGCTTGCTTCTTCTTGCCGACAATTTCCTTTATGCTGTCATCCCATCACTTGGTACGTTTACCTTTTCCTGTCACCCTGTGCAAGCCGCAGATTTCCTTAGCTGTTTCTAAAATTGCTTGTTTCAGGTTACTCCACTGAGTCTCAACATTATCCTCTAGGTTTAGATCACTGATCCTTTCCCCCAGTTTTTCTGCGTATTTCATTCTTTTCACAGGGTCATCCAGTGCATGAACCTTGATGTTTTCGTACTTTTTGGGTTGAGGGCAAAAAACAGAAAACGTTTGAATTTAGTTAATTATCTATTATAATAATCGACTAATATAATTGGTTTTATCTATTTTACGATGATACAACAGGGACATTACTACCTAGAATAGATTTAGATTAACTTACTGTTACCTTATAGTACCTGACTCGGCACATTTTGCTACGCAGTAAATCCTTTATGTATACGTTTGACATGATTGTATATTATATGAAGATTAGTTTCTTGCAGGGGACGTACGAAATAAAAGAAATTACCATGGAGGCCCTCAATATTGATAAGTTTATGCCGCACTTACCCTACGGCAAGTACAGAACGGATATCTCCTTGCGTACCAACAGTACCTTAATCGGATGCGTCAGGATGTACACCAGCGTGATACCTGCCAAAAGGCGAAGACAACAAAAGACACCATAAACATAATTCATTGCTGTAATTGAGTTATAGGTATCAGTTCCTCAGGTTGCCGCTTTGAGTTGTCTCAACTTTTTTCTTTTTCAATATTCTGTGTTAAAATAAAAATACTTTTATTACAGACTATGGTATAACTTTATATTGATAAAAGAACTGACTTACACATACTGTTTACGTTATATCATCACCCTTACCTTGAAATGTTTGTTAAAACTATCATTTCTTGATTAAATTTATTTGCGAAATATACACATTTCGCATAATTACACTTTTGTTTTAATACTAAAACTCACGATTATTTTAATTTTCGAGAATAATAAAAAGGAAGCGAATGTATAGATAATACTTTTTGTGACTTACCTTGAAGCGACAAGCTGCAGAATTCATACCCAACTATATATTAATGGAAAGCATAATAAATTTTGGTTAAACCGAAAATTCTACTTTACTTGAAGTTTCAAACATGTTATAATCTATCTATGTTTAAGTATTTATTATAATATAGTTTTTAAAAATGGTATTTATAAACTTTCTGTCAACAAGGACTAATACATTAACTTGCGACAACAATTAATATAAAGAAAGTGGTTTTTCTTTTTTTAGCATCAATTAATTTTAAATTTAGTATTTAACAGGTTTTTATACTAGAATTAACTAAATAAATTATGTGTATATATATATATATATATATATATATATATATATATATATATATATATATATATATATTAGAATGCAAATGGAAAAAAACACGAGCAAAGCCTTATGTTTCTAATCTGGGGTAAAAACAAACAATTACTAGTCGACGTTTCGCCTAATCAGGCATTATCAAGACACAAACAAGAGTAAGATCAATAGATCCCAACGAATAATGGCCCAAATAGGCTCATAACCTGAGACCGCACCTTCACCCCAAGACGTTCAACCCAAACTGAAAAGAAGGTGATACGCAACCAGCTGGGAATGTTATAGAATCAGCTGATCCACAACATATATCAAGTAATGTTAAACCATCCAATTTTATACATATTAGCAAAAGTTAGCAAGATTTAACTTTTAAAATATTCAACGTTTGAGAAAAAATTGGTTCAAATTTCTACAATCTGTTTTAAAATTAACTGAAATGTCAATCTTTTTCGCAATCTGCATCGCCTCGAACAACTTTCTTCTAGAGCTATCACTCTCCTTGTGATATTTTACATATATTGTTATTATATTTATATATGTGTGTATATAATAACAATATATAAATCGCTGGGGCACAGTGTGGCTATAACTTCAGTCATACAAGTACAGAAGCTAGTTGGATTGTCTTTCACCACGAGAGCTAATGCCTGTACAATGCGTAATATCTGTTATATGGTTGATTCTCATTCGAGAATGAGATAACATGAGTTAATTGAGATAACATGAGAAACACGAGAAAGTTTCTCATGTTACTTTTGAAATTTTTTAATGTAGAATAAAAAAAAATCTATTTGTATATGGACACACCCACAGTAAATCTAGCATTATAGCAGTTCAGAGCATTGCTTGAAATTTATAAAAAGCAATCTAAAATTTCATCGCCACGGCAATGATTTCATGGACCATGTCAATGACGATTGGGGTTTAAATTTTCGAACTGCCTAAATTGTATCAAGTATTGATTTATTATCATTGATTTATTCGTAGGATAATACAATATACACGTTTTTAAATTTAAAATCACAGTATTTTTAGAGCAAACTTATAAATCTCAAATTATGGTAGTTCTTATCATCATTAAAATAATAATAAATAATTGAATGTTATCGCTATATAATATAAAGACCTAAGTAATATCAGCTTAAGTTATAAAAGGAACAAAATATTAAATTTTTAAAAGGAATAAAATAATGGTAACCCACAAGCGTAAAATGACATTTTCTAAATCTATACTTAGCAGGCACATTGGATCACAGCATGTTGGTTTTTTACCTAAAATATCATCTTATTATTGAATAATAAAATATAATCTTAATAATAATCCTAATTATCTTAATTAAAACTCAGTCGTAGTATATTCAATGTTACATGAACAAAATATTGATTCTGGTAAACTTGGAAATGAGACTATAAGATCCTAGACCCCTTGGTGTAAAATGGGGTCAAAGAATTTAAAAATTGGTTTCAATATTAGAAATATTTTTTAATGAAATGTCAATATATTTTAAGTCATTAACAGTCATCTCGTTAGCTGAAGTTGATTCAGGTTGGTTTTTTAATTTAAGTATGTCTTTCTTCTGGATTGATTTACTGTCTGCATCAGCTGGCCCATGGAAGTTGTTCTCTGACCTTTCCAGGCAAAATTTTTATTATTAGATTCATGTTTTAATGTTTAATACACAAACAGGTGTATCTTTTTTTGTAACAGCTCTAACTAAAAAGGTTTAAATAGGCAAAAACAAGCATAGCTTAGTTTTGTTCAAGTTGAAGAGACAATTTATTGTAAAGATTTTTCATTGTATAAGTTTAAAATATTTTCTGATGTTTAACCTCTTTGTTTATAATATAATGTTTTTTACCTGGTCTGATGCGGGAACGTTGTTCATTGTTAAAGAATTGTATGACTTTTTTCTGGATATTAAGAGAAGATTTTTTAAATTTAAGTTCGTAAATATACTTTTTACTCGTATTTTGTAGGAGAATATTTCCCCAACAGCCATCAAAACTTTATATCGTTTTAGTATGTCCTCTTTTATAGCTTTACTATAAATTTTTGAGAAAAAGTCATTTTCTTAAGGTTATTTTTGATTTGATTTGATTTAGGGCGAACGAGAAAACGAGCTTCCTACATACTTTTTGTCTTCCTTCTTTTGTACGGGTGTCTTTCATTAATTTGTTGACCTCTTTTTTTGGACTAGGGGTTTTGTTTTGTTGTTTTAATAAGCGATAATATTTCTGTCTATACCTATTAGCCGGGCGAATCGCAATTATGGTTTTTATTGTTTGTTGAGCCAATCTGGCGTACGCTTTGGCTCTGTCCGTTATGACCCTCCTTCTGCCAGAGTTAGCATTTTGTTCAACTACTCCTAACAAAGGAGGAGTTTGAGGGAGCGTTTCATTAATTAGGTGATCTAGGATTTTTTTTCTCTGTCTGCAATTTTTACTGCTTAACTTCCACTTCTTTCTTTTTAATTCTTTGTTCTCTTGCCGACATGTCTCCTATCATTTTTTTTTTTTTTTTTTTTTACCTCTTTCATATCTTGTTTTCCTTTTGATTTTGTCTTCTAATCTCATCTCCAAGTTGTCCCTTATTTTTGCTCTCCGTTTCCTTTCCGATTCACGTTTCCTTCGGCGCCTGTCTTCATCAGACATTTTTTGTTTGTGGCATTTTTATTAAACGGTACTAGAAAAGATCAAAACACATAAATTATCATCAGGGGAGTGGCCCTAAAATTCGTCATCAGCGTGGAAACCAGTCATTGTCGTGGGCAAATAATTGGTCATGATGTTGATGGGGGAAATATCCACGGCATTCACGAATTTCCCTTACAAAAAATATTTAATGCACCAAAGAACGAATGTCATCATTTTTAACATGCAAACAAGGGGGGAAACAAGAAAACGTTTTAAATTCACACAGAAAAGTTTTGTAACTGAGACAATTACAATGATGGTAACATACATAAACTTACCTTCGCAATGAAAGAATACGTCGCCATGCGCCGAAATACTGAAGGAATGTAGGAAGGGAGGGTAACACTTCACCCGACAGTGGTGCCATTATTGAAATTCCCTCTTTGGATCACTCAATTCCCACTAGGTTGATTTACGATCCGAATATTCATTATCCCACGCTAATGACGTCGTTACCCTGTGACAATTTAAAAAAATGTTTTAGCAATATAATATTTGAACCAAAATGATTAAACAGAGAGTGTTTTTCGTTCTCCTTCTTTAATTTTACAATCAAGGAAAAAAATATTGCCAAATAAATAAATAGTATAAACCAAAACATCTAGTTAGAAAGAAAATCGTCGTTTGTGACAACCCATGACAATGACGAATGTGGTAAAACTATTCATTAGTCACAGTTCAGACCACAAACAATTTGTATATCTAAAAAAAGAGGCGCCAATGCCGGGTTTCTGAGAAGAAGCTGCCCATAGTTTGATCACCCATATTAGATCACTTTACGTATCTATTGGACACAACTCGTATATGTATATGCAAGTGTTCTTCATCCACTAGGGATTCAGTAAGAGCCTCTGTAAGTATTTATTATTTACTTTTACAGAAGATAGTGACACGCATTTGACGCCTCTTTTAAGGCAGAATCAGGAACAGCACGGAGGTGTTAAACCGATAATTGAATTCCTTTATCGGCCTATAAATTCCGATGTGGAACAGGTTCGAGAACGGAATGGCCGAATTTATATGAGCACCCACCCAAGACTGGTACTAAAATACTACCAAACGATTTTTTGTGAAGATTTTTTTTAAAATATTAAAACTGATAAATATTGATTAACTGATTATCCCTAAATAATATAATATATGTTTATCTAAATATCATCATCTTAATCACAATATTATTTTTGTGAAATCTTTATCTTGCTGACTTTGCAATAGAACAAAGAATATTTCCAAAAGTATAAAAGCCCAAATTACTTACTGTAGTTATTACTATTATTTTTATTGAATCCCAGAGAAAGAAAAACAATGGTTTAAATATTTTGGAACAAAAACAAGGTTTTTAGCTTAAGAGGATGAAGACCTTCCTATATGACGGAGGAATACTAAGCGATGTAGTTGGGAAGGGGGAGCAAGGGTAGTGTGGGAAAGCCTACATAATTTCCTGATGAGGGATTTATATTGATAGCATCTAGTTTGTATTTATATAATTTATATTAATATCATATAGTTTATCTTAAATATGTGTTATTCGTGTAATAACTTAATGTTATCTGCCGAGGTTTCGACCCAAAAAATGAAGAAGTGAACTGATGAAAGCAAGTATAAGGAGACTAAAACTTCGATTCATGGATGTACCATCACAACAGATATAGGAAGGCACACTTTTTTAAATTATAATAAATATTTATTAAGAGAAATTATTCAAATGCCAAGTGGCAAATATTGTACTCGTGATGTTTTGAAAACCTCATGTGGATGCTCGGGCAGAGAACTCTCCCATTGAAGGCACTCTTAGCCTGATTTATCTCTTTGTAGTAGTTCCCTGCTCCAGAGACGTTTCAGTCTCCTTGTCGGATTCTTTAGTAATGTGGCTGTCAATAATATTTGTACCATCAGGTTTGGATGTCCAGCAAGTTAGTCTTGATTTTTTCTGTATTCTTGATTGTTTCAGTCACGAGTCGTGTGCGAGAAGTGATCCGGCTTGAGAATTTTTTTTTTAGCTTAATAAGCAAATTATATATATCACTTATGTCAATGACAAGGCTCGCTTGCCAACCTTAGGAATTCTGTATAGCGGAGAGAATAAATTGGTAACTGATAAAAGATATTTATGGGTAGGTCTATAATCTGTAAGTAACATTTTTTAGTCTGCCCTTCCGAATATTTTCTCCTTAACTAATTCCCGTTCGAGCATCTTCAAAAGTACCAAGAGTTTGCCAACTCGAGATGCTATTCATGGTTAATTAGTATTTCAACTTTAGCCGGATCGGATCCCCTCGACTGGAAGAGAGGACCTGTTTTCAATGACTCGTTACGGAAAACCGATACCAATTGGGAAAACGAGTCGCCCTCGATCCGTCCAATCTCAGTTGCAAATCTTGCCTATTTTATGTAAATTCCACTTTTCACCAATTTAATTTTATCTATTGCGCTACTGTTTTCGACCGCTTAAATGGACATTTTGTCGAATGCAGAAAATACTTTACAGGTTTTGTACGAATTCACAGGTACTTTCTTGAAACCATTAAGTGTAATCATTACATATTTAATGCAGAAAACTAAAAAAAAAAAAATATTTAAAAATATTAATTTACATTACTAAGTGATTTTGAAATTAAATGCTTAAGCTAGTTCAATCCTGGAACAACAAACCGACAAAAACTCCCATCTTTATTCCTTACGATTTGAGCCACGTTTTTCCATTTTCAAATAATCTTCAAATATATCAGTCTATATTTAAATCCATTAATAGACGTGGATTATATTTCAAGCTATACAAATCTTTACACCGGAGGCCAAGGACACACGTCACTTTTTTGTATTTATTCAGGAGTGCCAATTTTCCATAATTTTGAACTATTACAATTTGTATCTTTGTTAATTATAGGAACATCTTAGAGAAAAGTGTTGACATAAATAAGTAATTGGAAGTAATACTAGTATTTATGACAATTTAACTTTTTAAATTATATTACTTTTTTCTGGAACCTGGACTCCTTTACCTCCGGGGCACAGATATGAATACGAGTTACATTCTTTAATTGGAACCATTACATATTTAACTGAGAAAAATAAACCAAGACATAAATATTTTAATTTATTTTTTGATTTACAAGATGATTTAAATCAAACTAACAAACAGCCTTAAGGGTATTTAATAATAAGCTTAAACTATTTTAATTCTGCAACAAAAAATCCTCAAAAACTTCTATTTTGTCTATGATTTTGCCAATGTTTTTTCCATTTTGAAGTGATATTCAATGAGATCAGTCTATATACCGACCCATTTAATGGATTATAACTATATTATTTTAAATTCATAATCTCACATTCAGCCATATTAAACATATTGTTTATAAAAAAATGTCGAAATTACATAAGGATACTTATAATATATTTACATCTATTTCGATACACTAATGATATCTATGGAGCGTCGTAACTCAGTTTGTAGAGCGTTGTTCCACTGTACTAAAGTTACCGGCATCAATTCCAGCTTTAGCAGATAAATTATTTAATATTTTAACATATATATAGATACATTGTACGGAGAGTTCAGAAGCCAGCCATGTAAGTCACTTAAAAAAAAAACTGTACCACTGCAACCCTTGAATGGGTCTGGGCTTCAGTACATGATAGAGACTATATGTTTCATGGACAATGGTTCTACAAGGAGGTGACTTGTCCTAGGTCACGCTCAACCGCCAGAAATCCCCCCTATTTTGGTTACCCTATTTTAATAATATTTCATAGAGGCTGGGTGAGCCCCAGGAGAGTCCTAGATCCTATATGACCCATCTTCGACTGCAAACAGACTAAATAAAAGTCTTGACCGCAGCGGGATTCAAACCAGGATTTCGGGCATGGCAACTCTGTGCTCTACCACTGAGCCACTCCGTCACTACGTCACTTAACCATAAACAATGGGATAATAGATGATGTAAAATGGATTGATTGAAACTGAAAAATACAAATGGTTTATAAATCCCATTGGTTGACCATTTATGGAAACCACTCCATTATCAAGAAGAGTCGATGAAAGAACGTGCAAATTAAGAATTTCCTTCAAGAACTCCAGGGTTTTCTAAGTTATTAATTGCATTATTTCTGTCTTTACTGTCTGTATTGCCATTGTAATTAACTATATTATATATTATAGTATTAGATTGATAGATGAGCGGCGTAGCTCGTACTTAGAGTTCTGAGTTGAAGTGCTGAATAGTTTTTTATTTATTACAATTTCACCAATTACAGAATGTTGAATCAAAGTTCTATCGTGGTATTAATATAAAAATTTAGTTTTAACATTAAAAAACTGTATAAACTAATTTACTTTATTAACGTTAAAACATCGACAATAAAATTATAAATTTTATCTTCGTCTACTCTGCTAATAATAGGCTAATTATTTCAAAGTTATTTTAATCGGTCCATAGACTTACTAGTTGTATCTAGCACCTCTACTAACGAAAATAACATGGTATGTTTAAATAATTAATTAAGTCTTAATTAAGTAAGTACAAGTACTTTAATTTTTTTATCTTTTACTCCTTCATTAAAGTTAAAAGTTTACTTCCTAGCTTCTTTTATGAAGACATGCAATTTTCTTAAGCTTCTAACAACGTTAAATACTTTTTTTTAAATTTAGATTTAATGAACAATCTTCGATAAACCCAGGTTCTCATTAAAGAAAACCTCTTATTTTTTTGCGAGTAATTCAAGAGTTGTTGAGATCTCCATTTTTCTCTTAATTAATATTTCCTCGCTTCTTTTCAAGATAAAGTTCAAAACTGTTTTTAAGAGTAAGCTTATCAAGTGATAATCGAGACTTGGGAATTATGTAAATTTCGAATTAGTTTGCATTTCACTAAAACTTTTAAGGTTAAATCTTAAAGTAAGTTATAAAAAAAAGTAATTTAAAAAAATGAGCCAAAGTAGGATATTATTCCTTTCCCTTTTTGTATTGACCAGACTCATTATTAGGCTTCAGGCAAAAACTGTCCATATACCTGTTTTGTCAGTAGAAGCACAATTTAGTTTTAATAAACTTTACAATGACATCACCAATTAATTGTTGAAAGACTTAAAAAATTATTATAATAGTTTTATGATGTACAATAGTGAATTCTATGCCTGAGACTTAACTTAGATAATGTAGCAATTCTAAGAAAAACTGTATTATATTTATACAATATATTAATTATATTAATTTAATACCAACTAGATATTATTAATATAAATCTCTCATGAGGAGATGACGTTGGCTTCCTAACACCACCTTGCCCGACAATATCGCTTAGTATTCCTCCCTCACGTTGTAAGCTCTTTATCCTCTTAAGCTAACACCCCTAACCATACAAAGTTAAAGTCAAGTATAAAGTAAAGTTGAAGCATTGAGGGTTATTACAAGTGAAAGCAATGGGGCATATGAAAATATACTCACCCTTTAGTAGATAATTAAAATTAGCAACCCATTAATTCGTTTGGGATACAGTTCGACTTTAACCATTTTCGTCAAACCCTTCATTTCATTGCTTGGTAAAAAATATTAATTAGTTTTTTCAATCATTTATTAACCAATCTTAGTTCCCCCTCGATCAACTCTAGAAGTCTCGCTCGTAGTTCTCAAAATTGTGAGTGTTGTTTTGCTATCAAAAGTTGTTTCCTCCTTATTTTCTTCCGAGATCCTTAGATCTTCTGTTTCATCTTTTGTATCCTTTGCTTATTGCAATTACTTGATGTTTCTTTCGGTAATTTGTGAGTTTAATGATAAATAAAAGTGTATGATAGACTTGAAACTTTTTAACCAGGTTTTCAATGCAATGATTGAACCCTCCCTTCTACAGAAGGCATTTTCTAGGCTCAATCTACTTTCAATAATCTTTAAACAAGGATTCTTGTTTGTTTATTTATTTAACATCGGTTAACCCGACTATGGCTTATCGGACACTGCAAAGGTTCGGGACCGCCGTTTTACGTCCCCTTCGAAGTACATTATAACTAAGAATTTTTCTTACTCCCTTTAATAATCCTAAGGCCACCAGCAGGAGAACAAGTATTCATAGATAATCAGTTCATAAACTTTTCAGTGACATCCATCTACTCAAGAGATACATCACATTTCGAGAAACGTCCCTAAATTTCTGCTTAATTCTTAAGGGTTCATTTCTTCCAAATATCTTTGGAATTCTCATCGTCTTCTCTTTGGAAGATATCTTTGCTTCTTATCTTCAACTGAATACTCATCTTTCAACGTGATCATCATTTTTATACGTTTTAGTGAGAATTTGCATTATTCAAAGACACTTGATTTCCATTTTTTCAACTTATTTTATATATAAACTATATTTCTTATTTTATTGATAAGTTTTGTATATTTTTAGAGACAACCCCCCCCTGTCCGACTTGAGAATCAAAGAGAATGGCTATACTTAGCTGTAGTAAGTAGCGCTAAACCGGACTGGCATTGCATCAGATGTACCAGAAAATAAACTGTCCAAGATCAAAGGGAACCGAAATCATTTAAAATATCATAGTGCACTTTATAGTACTTCTCTCCTACACCCAAGTCCTATTTCTGTAACACACGAAAGAAGCAACCGTAAGCTCTAAAAATAAGCTTTAAATCAAAAATGTATGCTGATGATAAATGTGTATTATCAGTCAACACCAATCCAGTTTTTGCATCCCAAAGCCTCCAATCCCATATCATTGATCTTGAAGAAAGGTGTCAAAACTGGAAAATTAAAATAAATTCTCAAAAATCGCATCAAATCATTTTTACCTTACGTCGTAAACCAATGACTTCCTGCCCTTCAGTACCCTTTAATAATATCCCACTTATGCCTGTAGAACAGATCCGATACTTAGGGTATCTTGACAAACGATTAACCTGGAATCCTCATACGAGACTGAAAAGACAAGAAACCACTCGACGTTTCAGGCCACTTCAATACTAACTAAACAAACGGTCTAAGCTCCCAATTAATTAAAAAAAGACTCATCTACATGACCATGATACGACCTCTCGTATCCAATCCCTACAATCCAAAATCCTTCGTAAAATCCTCAATGCTCCTTATTTTGTTAAGAATAAAGTCATCCATAATGCTATCTATCCTTTCATAACAAACTTCATTTCCACTCAAACCCTCTAGTTTCAAACCTAGCTTCCTCTTCAATTCCCGATAATCCTCCGAGGCGTCTGAAAAGAAGATGGCCCCGTGACCTTCTTAGTTGAACTTGTGATTTGAGTAGTACCAGTGGGTAGTTTCTCTACTTGTCGTTTTCGCATGTCATTATGTATCGCTTAGCCTATTTACTTGATGTATTATTGTAATACAGTTGTAAATATCAATAAATAAATAAATAAAAAATGTAATTTAAAAATAACAGAGAGATTTTTATCCACCCTCAAAAAGATTTCTATTCATTCAGCATTCATCATTGAGGTAATCAATTCCGCTTCAATCACCTTTGTTGAGGCGAGAAGGCAATGACGAATTCTAAATGGCTTCATTGATTTCATCTCATCTTGAGATTACACTGACTTCTGGCACAACGACGCTTGTCATCGAAATATTTTTCTTGAAATTCGCAATATCGCTGTAAATAAGATAAATATTGATCATAGCATAATCAGTAAAAATTAATTCTTGAATGAAAAAGAGTATATATTATAATTGTATGTATAAAATATAACAACGATTATAAATATACTCGTTCGAAAGTAAATATATATTAATTATTAGTGATAATATAGGCATAGAAATAACTGTTCGTTCAGAAATACATAGAACATGACTTTGACATAAAATAGGTGAGGAATTCTATAAACGGGTGCCACAGATGACTAAGATCAATCAATGGTTAACCTTTAGAGCTCTATGGACGCATATATGCGTTTGGCGAAAGTCATCCATGAGGTCTACGGCCGTATATATGCGTTTGGCGTTTTTTTCAATCATCAAAAAATTTTTTCAAAGTCATTTTCGTGTAAAATTAATACAGGGGCATTCGTTATTAATTGTCCTTCCTCATTTCCCAAAAAGAGTATTCTCTTTATTTAGGCTGGATGAGCACCAAGAGGTTCTGCGGATCCCTTAGGACCCATCTCTTAAAAATTACTAGCTTTTTAATAAAGTTACATCTACCATGCTTTGCCGTAAAGCAAGATATAACATCATGAGTTTTAGTTATCTGGATCATACATCCATTATTTTGGTTGGGGTAATTATCTGGTAATTATATTATAAATTCATTATACAATTCATAATATAATATAATTTAACATTCACCTTCATTGTAACGCAATGCAGAATGTACGAAGGGACTATGATCACAGAGAAACTGGGTGAAGAATCAGTTATAATAGGAAAAACATAAATGTGGAGAATCTAGGCGTTGCAAGAACTTATTATTACGGTCAGAGATAGAAACAGACCGGCTGAAGGGATTAAGACAAGCTGGAAGGATTAAGACCGATTGACGGGCCTCGAAGGGCCTAGAAGCTCCCCCACTCTCTTCCGGCAGTCTCGAACAATCGATGGGCCTATATATGCCGCCCGCCTGAGCCTTAGCGGTCAGCAGTAATGTTGTGACAGTGAACGGTGACAGTCCGTGTGAGTGACAGTGACAGTTAGTGTCAGCCAGTGACAGTGTGATAAGTTATAAGTAAGTGTAATAAACTGTGTGTCAGTTTGTCATATTTGGAGAGTCTTACGGTCGGTGGACTTAAATTAGCGAACTGTAAGTGTTAATTTGTAGTTGTAAACTATAGTGTAATATTATTGTATTTGTACAAATTTATATAAATAGTTTAGTTATTTAGTATTAGCAATATCTTATATTATTTGTATATTGTTTTAGTAATTAGATACCAGTTAGGCCTAGGTTATAATCTGTAGCATATTGTTATTGTGAATTGATATTAGTTTAATAATTTATTTGTTTTAAATAACTTCCTTGTAGTCTTTTTAGTTTTTTAATAAATTTTAGTATCTTGAATTTAGTAATAGTTTAATTCATTTTACACCCAGTAGCCCGTAACATTATTAAATATTACAAAGGCTCGAGAACAAATCCCTATCACCCCCCAAGAAGGATCCAGTGGTATGTGGAGAATTAGAACAAATAAATCACGAACAAAATGCTTGGGCCATTGTTCTTTTAAAAGTATAGCATAAATTAAAAGATAAATGCCTTTTTTTATTTTCCGTTTTTTTTTTCCATACCAAAGCATCAATTACTATTTGAAATGTATCCTGAGTATCCTGTATTTGTTACAACGATAGAGTTTTTTATTATTTGGAAAATATCCTCTTTCATAATCATACCAAAGATGATTTTTATGTTGTAATAGCCTGTTAAATAAAAATCTAATAAACCATTGTACTAAAGTATGGATAACAATATATACATTTCACGTGTAAAAAAAGAAAATATTTTTCGCGGGTACACTTTTGTATTCAGATTTTTTATCTTGGAAACAGTCAAAATTTATTTTTGAAATTTAAACAGTTTTTTATTTGAGTTAAATACATCAATTTCAAGTATATATTTAATTATAATGATGAATGTAAGTTTAAATACCTTATATGTTTACATCAAGGAAGCGAAACAATTTAAGCCAGTATTTTTACTATTGGCTTTAATTAGCTTCTCAGTACTACCAGTGGGTAGTTTCTCTCCTCGCCTTTATCTCATGCCATTGTGTATTTATTATTCATTCTATTCACTTGATGTATTGTTATTATACAGTTTAATATATAAATAAATACATTTTTTTTAAAAGTGCGCGGTACAAATGAAGGCTGAACGACTCAGTGGAAAAACATGTAATCAATCTGAACGCCTAAGGCTTTTCGATAGAGCGTGAGGAAACCCCTGTCAGATCCCAGTTAATTGAATCGAGCAATTCATTAGACTAAGCTACCCTTTACAACTAATTGGACATGATATGAATAACACGTAGATATGTATCTACAACATATGTTATCCTCTCAGGACATCCCAGCTTCTCTGAGCTATAAGATTTATAAATTACAAAGCATTTCCACTGGTATGCTCCGTTGAGGTACGATGTTACTGCACATTGACCCAGTTACATGGGTAATCGTGAAAGGTATTCATTCTGCTGTTGCTTATTGACAATATTTCTCAATTTAACTTCTATAGTTGATTGATAATCTGTTGCCTTTATAGAGAAACACCAAATATGGATTTGTGAAGGTTCGATTTCCTTTCAAATCAAATACTCGTAATATACTTGTATATTTATTGATAGTTCTGCAAAATGACTCTTGAAATCCCTCTCATGTTGATTTCCAAGTAAACACCTGAAGTTAACAAAAAGATACTAGGTCTTTTATTAACTTCGCCTCTATCTATGTGGTTATGTATGTACGTATGTATGTAAAATTTTCAAACTAGATTTTCTGCCACTTCAATATATCGAATTAAATCGAACGTTGGTACATTTCTCAAGGACAAAATGCCAATACAATAACACTTTTGTGGTTTTGTCTCATTATCCTGACTAAAATCTTATTATTAGACATTTTTTATATCCGAAGACGCGGTAGTGCCTTGTGCCACGTACTAAGCCGTGTACTAAGGTAAACATATTGCTACTAACAGGGTCTACTAAAGATTTTCGTATATTTTGTAATGAAAAAAAACTATAGTTAGAGAAACTATATTAATATAGTTTATATTATACTATATTAATAGTAAACAAAACTAAAAAGTAGAGAATACGTTTCAATTAGTTTAAAAAAAAGAATAGAGAGATGAACGAAAAAAATCATTTTATCGTAAAAAAGCGTGGAGTGCTCGATGTCAATTGTTGTAAATATATTGATGACTGCTATTGGTAAGAGTAGAATCATTTTGAAAATATTTTAAAAACCACCCCTCATGTTTTAAAATATAATGATTTTTGTGCTCATAATCGTACTCTCATTTTAAATTTATTAATTAACATTTTTATTATTAATTTATTGAAAATTATTTTCTACTTCTTATTTTTTTTCCTATTAAAGGGTTTATTTTAGTTTTTCAATTTATGTATATATATTTACGCTTCCCTTGCAGTTTCTGTGGCGTTTAATTTACGCCAAAGGAAAATTAAATACGGGTATTGTATCACGTATTTAATAAGACTACAAAAATAACTTTCAGAATATTGTTAGTACAATTTATCAATATAAAGTTATGAAGTGACCTAATACATATGGGGCCAGGAAAATATTTGATAAATTGAAAGGAAAACTCCATTATAACTTGTTCTTCCCAAAGCTAATGGAATGAGGGATAGGATCCTTGCCTATTACAGAAGCTGAACTTAATAATATTGACGTATAAATTATTTATTTTATCACCTTTCTGTTCACACATTTTGTCATTTTTTTATCCTCATATATCTTTTATAATGTTATATTTCTCAACTTTTCTATACTCTATGTATTATTCTATAATTCTTAGTACTGCAATGTTCTTATGATTATTTTTCTGTTTTTCCTTCTTAGCCCTGAAGATGGCCTAAATTGTAGGCCGAAACGTCGGCACTTATAATAAATAAGTTAACCTTATTTAGTGTTATTGTTGACTGCACCCACAAACTATTGTATCCTTCATTACGATCTTCCAGTCAACCATTTTCCTCTTTATCATAAAGTATAAATAGATAATATTGTAGAATAAAAAAGGACGCTTAAGTTAAGTACAAGATACTTCATAAATTAAAATATAATCATTTGTATTAAGATGGAAATTTAAATTCATATCTAGCAACGAGGAAGGAAATTATTAACACTTGAACGAATTTTTCGAGTGGCTTAATTTTTATATAATCTACATTTTTATCTATAGAAATTTTTACAAAGAGTCTTTATATGTTATTAAATTTAAAATAATTAACTAATTAGACTGGAACAGACCTTAATTTTTGATTTTTACTTGAGTAGTAAAAATATTTGATTATGAAAAAAATGATAGTGGCATAAAAACTGTTGTGTATGGCATACATCCCCAACATGGAATGATAACTGTGAAATGACTAAAGTAATACAGTAATCCATTTTAATAAACAATTTTACTGATTACCACTGATATGTTGGAAGCTTTACTTTGTGATTATTTTATGCAGTGCCTTGGAAAATTATTTGGATGAATTTCCCCTAGGCATACACTCATATGCTTCCTACATTCCTAAAATGAACTACCACATTTTTTTCAAAGCAACAAATGAGCTAAGACTTCTTAGAAAATAGAAGAACCTGTACCACTAAAATCTATGAATGATTACGGGTTCAGTAAGTGGTAGAGACTGTATTGACAACAGTTGTCTAGGGAGGTTAGTTATCCCCTATTAAAGCGTTGTAGAGGCTGTTTGAGCCTCAGGAGGGTCTCCAGATACCAGATTCTTTCCGGCTGTTAACTGATTAAATAAATCACCTGCCACAGCCGGCTTTGAACCCGGAACCTTCTGTACGGCAACTCAGTCTCTTAGAAAATATGCGAGATAAATAATATTGTAAAAAAGAAATAAAAAATGTATTAAATTATTATGTATTATATCAAATATTTGTCTTCCAATCGATCTTACATCAACAGCATGCTGAAGTCAATCCCGCATAAGTTCCCAACGGACCGTGATTTATTCACCTGTTGCCAAGAGCTCACTTAGATAACCTCCAACCAAGCTCTTCCAGCTGTTTCGATTCACCACTGGTTGATTCTATCCAGCATACCTTGGTCAGGTAAACCTTAATTGTCTTTACTAATAGTCCACTTATGGTGAGGCAAGAAATGTAGTTGATTTAAGAAACCATAATTGAATGGAAACGAACCTTTGTGCGTATACTGTGTTCTTTCCAGTAATATGGGCTCATCAATTCCGACCTCTTGCAGGAAATGTGCTGAAGGTGGTCAGATTTCTTCCTCTGTAGAAAGTTGCGAGCCCCGAAGTAGCCATTACTCATTTGATTTCAAATTATTCTTCAACAGGCCCATACAGCAAGGTAGGAATTGATGTACAGTTGCTTAACACTTCATCGTTTTTTGCAGATATCTTACCTAATAAAAGCTAGCACTGCTTGTCGATCTTCCACTAATTCCATCATAATACTTAACATAACAGTATTTGTTAAACCTTTTTACAATCGAACATCAAATGGGAATTTCTAACTAATGATTTTACTCAATATAGCTATTGGATATATCAACAGACTAACAAGAGACGGATCTTAAAAATGAGAACACTAAAACATTTCTGCATGAGCGATTTTCTTCCACAAACAAATAAGTAATTCTGGTAAAAAAAAGTAGATAATATAATAAATAAACTATTACATATACACATGTACAGCGTGATAATTATTTTGGATTAGTTTAAGGGAGGAATTTGATTTGAACTTTATCGAAGAATGAGATCATCTACTTCACCATATTCAACATCAAACTATTTTATATGGTTTTGAGACAATTCACTTGTCAACATTCACTTAATAAATGTATAGCAGTTTTCATAGAGAGAAAAAAAATATGGTTTATCGACATTTACGACTGCAAGATCTGAATGCAAAGAATCGTCAAACGATGCAATCGTCAAACAATATTCATCAATTGCAAAGAATGCAAACGATGAATATTCGTATTCGACAAAATCTATCATTTGATGAATCTTTGTTAAGAATGGTCTCATCAATTTCAACATTTTTTCATCCTGAATAAGAACTGTTCCATGGAGCGGAGCTGCTCATTGTTAGAGCGGTGAGTTGTTGAGCTGTAGATCCAGGTCTCAAAACATTCTGTAGTAAATTATTTGATGAGTAAACAGCCATAGTGTGGGATCTACAGACCCCTGGCTCTCACCGAGTCTCTATTAAGGTGTACCTTTAAAAACCTGGAGGTTGAGTGGGATCTTGACCAAATCACCCCCCTGCACAACCTATGACTTAGAAGTAATTCATTCTCTACCGAGTTATAGTGGTACAGAAAAACAAATTATTTCTTCAGCCATGAGTTGCGGCTCTCTTGCCTGATTTAATTATTATTATTTTAATAAAATAATAATTTTATTAAAATATCGAGGCTGCGATGGTACGGACACTGCCAGTGGATGCCAGAACGTAGGTGGCCGAAGAGACTTTTGCTGTGGGAACAGCCAGGCGGAGGAAGAACAGGAAGACCCCGAACCCGGTGGAAGGACTGCGTGGAGGAAGAGATGGCCAGTAGTGGACTTGAGGAGGATGACTGGTGGAATAGAGAAAAGTGGAGGGGCGCTCTGACTTAACCAGGCAACCCATTGAGGGAAAAAACCTGCAAAAGTAAAGTAATAAAATTGTATTTCAATTCTTCTATAAAATAGACACCAAACCGTTTTTTAGAACACTAAACTGAAACCCCCTCATTAACTATGCAATTAGACTCAGTGTTATAAAAGAAACCACGTGCAGACACCTACGCATTCCTCCCACAAACGATTAGCATAATCGTGATCTGTAGATGCTTTTCACCCTTCTCTAGTCTATTATGTTTTGAAGCAAGTAATTTGTAAAAATAATCTAGAATCGGCTACGTTTTTTCTGAAACACCTGCAGAGAATCGAACGTCGTTTTGATAAAATCTCATAAGTATTTTTTTTTATTTCTTTTCTAAACTTCGATATTAATACAACAAATAAATAGGATGAACGATATGTAATGGTATGAGATAAAGACAAGTTAAGAAACTACACACTAGTGTCTCTTAAATCTATTTAAAAAATTGAAAAAGTTATAATACTTAAACAATCCAATTGATAAATAGAAAATATGTACTTTTAATAGGAGTGTTATCGGGACACAATTGATAATGGTTTTCTTAATTTTTCACACCGGATTTTAGCTTCAAATTTCGACTTAAAAATTATTTAAAAAATCTTATACGAATAAATTTCCTAACTTAAAAACTGTAATAAGTAACTGGTTTCTTAAAGTTGTAATCATTTCATGGCTTAAGAAAACTTTCTGATTCAAATTCAAATTATAATTATAAATTCAATAATTGCAAAAATAAATAATACTTACTCCTAAAGTATAAGTTTCGATTTTAATTCTATCTTCTATATTTAAACACTATGAATAAAGCAAATCCCTACAGCAACCGTGGCATTGCGAATAGTATAAATGATTTATGAGTACATATCGTTCTTTCTTTATGTACATAGAAATATGACAATGTTGAATAATAACAGAGCAGAAAAATACAAAATAAAAAAATGAAAAAAAAACGTATTCATTATTTTATGTTATATCTGTACCTACGCGGAAAAGCATCCAGTAAATTTGATCACAATGTTTTTTTTTTTATCCCCCTCGATTTGCAGGAATATGAAATTTTTGTACTGATTAACGTTTTCTGAGCAGATTTCTTGGCCATTGTATTTTTAATTTTTTAGAAGTCCAAGTAGTAAAGAGAGTAGGAAAGAGATAGAATTAGGGAGTTTTGGTGGTGTGCTGAAGAGCGAAATGTTTATTCGCTGTGAATAAATCTACAGCCCCGGTGATCAAGTTATAAAGTCAAATTCTCTCCAAAATGATTTTTTCGTGCTTAGAGAAGCGGAATCGTGTTATTTTCGTAGTGAATTAGGGGCTAAGTCAGGCATTGACTAGATAAGGATTTATTGCTTATATTTCAACTCCATTTCAAACCAAAAACTACAAATAAACCAAATTGCATTTCTTTTTAGTTTCTTTTTAGAATTTCGGATTGTCTTGTTACTGGTATCTTGTGTATATGTACTCCTGAATACCAAAGATCTGTCTGCTCTGTTTGTCCAGATGGGTCTTAGCACAGTGTTGTTGATAAGTCTTTTGTTTCGTACATAAAAAGAACCTAGAAACTATTAAATATGAAACACAACTTTTACGTCAAACGTACAGCGTGATAATAATTCTGAATGAGCGAATGGTGGTTGAAAGGGAAGGACTTGAAAGAGGAGATAGAGGAGACAGATAAATGGTAGGAGGAATCCAACATGAGATAGCTTTGGTAAGGTAGGGCTTATCAAAGGCGGCAGTTCGGTTGAAAGGGCGGCACAAGTCAGTTAAACCGGATTTAATAGAGGATTTAAATTAAAGTCTCTGTTTCTCTTCTTTTTACATATTCATGGCGCAATGTTTGGGATGTTTCTCCTATACAGCCCCAGAGAATAAGTGGTTAAGTCGAAGTTCCATCGAAATGAGTTTTTTATGAGTACTTAGGGTTGCGAACTCATGTTATTTTCGAAGTGAATAAGGGTCTAAGTCGGGAATTTGGAACTACGAGGATGATACAATTCCGCTTCCCTCAATACAATCAACTAACTCAGGACAAAATTAGACTTAACCACTTATTCACCGCAGCTGTAGATTAATACTTCGACATGTAAGCCATCCAGGGTAAAGTTGTAATTTAACAAAGCCTGTGTGGCCGTAAGGAAGGATGCTTAAATATACAAGATGGAAAATGGTTGACTGGATGATTCTAATAATGGATTGAAATGGTCAGAGGTGCAGTCAATCAAACTTAGCGACAACGTTTCGGCCTAAGACTTAGGCCAAGTTTTTCTTATTTTGTGTAAACAATGACTGTAACTCCTAACCATTTCAATCCATTAATAAGTATGTGTACTTCGTGACACAAAAAGCAACTAATTCCATACAACACTTAAGACCAAGGCTCAAACTCCTGTTGATTACGTTTTTATGATTGAATCTACTAATTAGTTAATTGATACGGATGAAGGGATAGATTATTAAGTGTATTGTTATTTATAATTAAAACAAAAATAAATTTTGGACTCATCACCAATTATATTTACAACATTTAAAAAAACCATAAACAGTACCATGACAACCGCCCAAGATCACGCTCAACCAGGTTTTCCCCTCAATCAAGGGTACCCACTTCATAGTGGTTGGGCCCCAATAGAGTATTGATATCCCATAGGGCCTATCTATGGTTGTTAAGAAATAAATGGTTTATGTCCACAGCTGGATTTGAACCCAAGACCTTTTGCACAGCAACTCAGAACTCAACCCACTGATCAACCTCACTATCTTTTATAATATATACATTAATCATTTTGTTCTAATATTGTTCATACATATAAAACTGCATATTTTCCCGGTCAAATCTATCAAAACCTGATTTAAAAATAGCCGATAAGGGGGATTGTGAACGTTTGAAACCTATAGGGAGATAAGAAATCGCTTCCTTGAGCAATATTTTTTTCAATACAGGGGTATGTGCTTTTCCCTTCATTCCTCACCCTTCCGATACTCTGACCTGAATATTCTTTAAAACCCAATTCTTAATATTCTTTCCCTAGAACAATTCTAGAACCTCATATGTTTTTCTAATTCAATTATTCATTTCTATTCGTTGCTGAAGCTATGAAAGCCCATCCTATGTTATAAGGTTTTTTTAACTTTTGGCTATATACAAAAAATAAGAAAAATAATGGCATTTTTTCAATATTTATAGTGCTTTCAGTTCACTATAATCACAAATATATGTAAAAAACTTCTCCTGTGACTGATCTTCTAGGTGTATTTATAGACAAGTAATCGATATTTGAATTTTAAAATAAATTAGAGTTTCGTAGACAACTTTATTACAGATATGGAAATAAATTAGATAAAAATCAATTAATGAATACATAAATATTAAATTTCCCTAATCCTTCTACCTTGTAGTAGATCTTTAATTTAATGGAGCTTAATTATTATTAGCTTATAGACTGACTTCATTATTCTAAAAATAGTTGTTTGGTTTTATTACAAAAGATTTTTATATTTTTTATTTATTTAAGGATTAAGTTGCTAAAAACTGGGATGGATCTAAAGTGAGAAAGCTTTAGTAAGGGAAGCGGCAGTTCGGTTGATGGGAGAATAGAAGTCAGATAACCGGGATTTAATGGTGGATTTAAATTAAAGTGTCACTCTGTTTCTTTTCAATTTACATGTTCTTGAGTGTAGTATTTGGGATGTTTCTCTTTTTTATACTTCAACATGTAAGCATCCAGAGTAAAATTTTGGAATAACTTCTGCGGACTTTTTCTTTCTCTGAACATTCATGGTAGTAGGTGTTGTTATTTAATATAGAATGGCTTTGCGACTATAATGGCCTTCACAGAAATATACTATAAGTTCAGGATCGCCTTCTCTTTTAGTAATACCAAGGGGATTATTGGCTAGAGATAATATATTTGGATTGTGTATTATAGAGATAATATATTTGGACTATATATTATAGAGATAATATATTTGGATTACATATTATAGAGATAATATATTTGGATTATATATTATAGAGATAATATATTTGGATTATATAGTATATAGATTTGGATTATGTATTATAGAGATAATATATAATAGAGCTTTAAAGGTCCTTTAATTTTTAATGATAGGGAAGGGAAGTTCAGTGGCTATAACAATTGTTTTTTTGGTTATTCTTTATAAAAAGTATAAAGCATGTGACGTCTACCTTTATTATTTTGAAAAAAATCGTCGGTAAATATAGGGTACAGTAGGCTCAGGTTTTTCTTAAGTTCGAAATTTGGTTTAACCTGGTATTTTAGAACGAACGCAGCCCCAAAATATATATGTTGTTTTTACTGTGCTTGTGGGTACATAATTTGTTTATATCTAGAAAAATCCATAAGTTTCTACGTGTCTAGAAATATGAAAATTTCCCTCTTCTCAACGAATACGAGAATATTAAAATCGGATGTAATGCAGTACTTCAAATCGAAAAGTAACTTCGTTCCTTAAAATTGCAGAACCTCTTGGAACAAATGATCGAAACTTTTGATTATCGATGATATTTCCTAACTAAAGATATTTAGAGACTGAATCATAATAGCGATAATTTTGGTAGTAGAAAAGTCTACAAGATCATTTTGACAAGAATCTTAGATTTTTCAATCAGTATGACCAATAAATATTTTATTTTATCATTTGATATGTTTTTTTTTTTAGATTTTAAAGTAGAGCAATTCACTTTGATAATATTTTGCGTGACCTTAGGACAATCCACCCCCCTGCACAACCGTATAGTGTCTATCATGTACAGAACCCCTGACCCATCACGGGTTGTATTGGCACAGGTTTTTTTATTTTTTTTATTAACGATGTACTGAGACGTATAGTAAGGTGCAAAACACTGAAAAAAACTGACATAATTCACTACATGGAGAGACTTCATTAAACGGAGGCATGTCAAATTCTGTGATAGCCTCCATCTTCATCACCAACCAATTTTCATCCCCAACACTGGGATGAAACTTGGTTCAACACCCGATACCGACAGACCTCAGCGCTAGACTCACAACTAACTAACACAATTAAAAAGAACTAGTGAGCCCCATCAGTAGTGTCCTATTCCATTTCGGTTTTCCAATAGAATTCTAGCGTGTTCCTATCCGCATCCCTCTCTTACAATGAACCTAGTGCAGTCCAAGAAATCCTCTCATCCCTTTATATTTATCTTTAATATTTTATTTTTTATATGATTTAAAAAATAAATAAACCAAGGAACAATAATTAATTATAGCATGCCTTATTACATTTTTTCTCGGGACACGGGGTCAATATTTTTTGAGTTTGAAATCGGAGCACAATAGACGCATGTTTTTTTTTATTTTGTTAAACTTCGCTTCGACTGTTGAGGTCTTTAGTGACGAATGTTGTTCCTAAATTTCTTGAATTAACTCTGTGTGCTTTAAATACATCAGCATCCTCTGTATTTTATGGTTTTCTTTAAACGGTAGGCACTATTCAAAATCCAAATTTATTATTTCTATTTGATGTTTCTTCCATTTAAATAAATGCTTCACTGTAAGTTGAATATTATTACAACTGCGGCAGGTCAGTTTGTATGTCCGATTCTTAGCATGCTTATTATGCCACATTCTTTTGACGTTATTTTACCGTTTGGAGGGGTCCAAGCAATGTTTTTATGTTATATTAATATGCATGTTAAAGTATACATAGACGCAGTTTAAAGGTGGTTTTATTAAGATATGAGTGAAAAAACACAAGCAACAAGCTTTTAGTGTTTAAAATAAGAGAAAACATATTATGAGAAAGATCTCGAAGAAAATTGCACCACAATGCCCAGGTTAAGGTTTTAGTTTCATGTTTTAATTCCTCAAGGTAGTATCCTTGGTCCAATCCTTTATACAGCTTATACAGCTGACATCCCAACTCATCCTAATACTATCCTTACCACGTATGCTGATGATACATGTGTATTATTAGTCAACACCAATCCAATTATTGCATCCCAAAGCCTCCAATCCCATATCACTGATCTTGAAGAATGGTGTCAAAACTGGAGAATTAAAATAAACTCTGAAAAATCGCATCAAATCACTTTTACCTTACGTCGTAAACCAATGACTTCCTGCCCTTCAGTATCCTTTAATAATATCCCACTGGTGCCTGTAGAACAGATCCGATACTTAGGGTTGCATCTTGACAAACGATTAACCTGGAATCCTAATACGAGACTGAAAAGACAAGAAATCGCTCGACGTTTCAGGCTTCTTCAACACTTACTAGACAAACGCTCTAAGCTCCCAATTAATTACAAAAGACTCATCTACATGACCATCATACGACCTATTTGGACCTACGGAGTAGAGCTTTGGGGCTCCACTAAGCCATCGAATTCCTCTCGTATCCAATCCCTACAATCCAAAATCCTTCGTAAAACCCTTAATGCTCCTTATTTTGTTAAGAATAAAGTCATCCATAACGACCTTAATGTCCCATTTGTTGCTGATTTTGCCCGAACCCGCTATCTATCCTTTCATAAGAAACTTCATTTCCACTCAAACCCTCTAGTTCCAAACCTAGCTTCCTCTTCAATTCCCGATAATCCCCCGAGGCGTCTGAAAAGAAGATGGCCCCGTGACTTCTTAGTTGAACTTGTGATTTGAGTACTACCAGTTTTACCAGTACTACCAGTACTACCAGGGTAGTTTCTCTACTTGTCATTTTTACATGTCATTATGTATCGCTTAGCCCATTTACTTGATGTATTATTTTAATACAGTTGTAAATATCAATAAATAAACTAAAAAAAAAATGAAATGTTTTAATTCACAACTTCAATTTTGTTAGTATTTTTTAAAATTTAGAACTGAGGAACGCAAACTGCTCTGCATTAGTATCACCTAAATGACGTCTTGTGTTTTTTACTTTGTATTTCTGGGATTCTATTGATAATCGTTTAATATTATAATAATCATATATTTATAATCTTCAAATTATAAAGGGAAATTCATCGCATAAGTTACAAAAACGTACCTGCAAAATTGTCATCTTTCAGAAACGAATGAACTTGTGATTTATGGGTGAATTAAAAAAGAATATATATATGCAGGCAACGCAGATCTAGTGGGTGTTACTTGCTACACTATCGACTTATGTGAGATAGGACTAGTAAATCAAAAACTCCGATATTTTAGATTAATTTTGTGTCACTAAGGTGACGAAATAGGTACTGTAACATCATTTTTTTAACGGTAACACCCTTAGATTCTACTTTTTTTTTATTTGTTAAATGTTATTTGCTTGTAATGTATAGAAGTAATTCAATAATGTTTTAATAAAATTGTAATGTCTTCAAAATCATTGAGGTCATATCTCCTTCTCCCTCACTGCAGATTTTAGGTCAGAGATTCATTGATTTTGGTCTGACAAACGTGTGCAATTAAGCCGGCAAGAACCTGTAGTTAGGTCGCGTGGTTCTCTAGAGCCCAAATTGCATTAATTCCGACACATTTGTAGGCTCTTGCACAACCTAGTGAAAGCTCCCACCCTTGTGCAGGCCTTGGGAGCAGTAACAAAAGGATGAATTAGAGGATTAGTTAAAGATAGGTTCGTGAGACACCATTGGTGTTGAGTTGACAACTATGCTTAAATCGTCTGTTGCTCACACTTGCTTAACAGATTATAGCACTGTTTTTTTATTTAAATGGAAAAAGTGGAATATATCGATTTAAAAAAAAATAACGTAGCTCTTGCCAATATAAAATTCAATATACGTATATAAACATAAAAATGGTTCTTCATTTTAGCATTACCCTTGGAATTAAATAATATTTTCCTTGGTAATTTTTTTAGTTTAGCACATCAGATTGCTTATTTGTAAGGTTTTAGGCGCCTATGTTAAGAACTTTTAGGGTCAGTGGGCTTGCAAAACCTTTAGTTTGGTTTTGAAAGCTGACTAAGCTACGCTAAACTCTGCTCAACTTCGCTTTTGGTGGCCGGGCACTTTTAAACTTTATTTACACCAGCCTTTGTCTACGGGTAAGAAAAAAGGTGTTTGTGTTAATGCATTTGGATATATTGTGTTTTTGTGAATAGACACATCTTGATGTCAACATTACATCTTGATATCGTAGTTTTATCACAAAATTTTAGATTGGTATGTAGTCCAAGCTAGAGACTGAGAGCTATCTCTAGCTTGGACTACATACCAATACGGGGTACTTAATGCATTAATAATAGATAAATCTCTCTCTTATGTTAAAAATCTGTGATGTAATATTTTATTGGCCTTGCAAAATGGATCGACTAACTAATTTTGGTTTATGATTTTGTCATGCTTGACCTGTTAAACATTAAAAATTAAAAAGTCACAAAAACCCTGTTTCTGACTACATTAAGACGTTACACAAAATATAGCACTGATTTGGAATTTAAATGGAGAAGATGGAATACGTCGATATAAAAAATGAAATGAGTTATATCGTATTCCAATATTTATATACTCAAGTACGATAAGGACATTATTTTTCTTGTGATATTGAATTAATGATGACGAATTAATTCACAATGACATCTATAATATCGAAATATAGATTCAAATTAATGAACTCTAATGAACTTAAGAGGAAAATATATTGAACATGTATTTGGCCTAGTTGTCTCTATTCTCTTCAAAAGAAAAACACTGAAAAAAAATCGGAATGTGAAAATAATAAAGGTATTGACCTGGATTATTAAATATATTAAGTTTGGAATTTCAATATAAGAAAATTCCTTCTTTGCGCTTAGAGGCGTTTAATAGATTTTCCGAGATATAATTTAGTTTAATACAGATTTTATTTTTGAAATCTCTTTGATGCTTAAATACAGTTTATTTATATCCTTCCTAATTAAGAAATTTGACACTTATGAAGTCACAAACTTAATATTGACAGTTTTTCGCATATTTCTATTTTATGCGGGAATAATGAATACGTAATAAATTTATAAAAACGAAATATAGAAGATTCTAAATCGAATTAGAATAGTTAATTTTAATAATGGGCCCTATAATATTTATTAATAAATATATTTGTTCCTTTTATAAACGTGGCTTAGATAAGTTCATTTTTAACCTTTTATAGGCCAGGACTCCCCGCTCCACTTACATCTTTGCATCCTTTTTTATACAAATCTACAAAACTTTTAGTATAAAAAATATTATAAGAAAATTTGGCAATTCGAAACGAGCCGTATCTCTTATTATAGTTTTTAGACAATATCTTATAATAATTTTCATTTGATCAAATCGCCTTTAATTATAGAAAATTAAAGGATAAAGAAAAAATAATTGAAAACGAGTGAATCATTATGTGGAAGTACCTTAGAAAAATGAATTATGAAAAAAATGAAAAGAAATTTACATCAATTTTATATTCTTCTAGGTAAACTTCCAAATACAGTAGTCTTATATATGGTTTATTCTTTTTTGTTAATAAAAAAAAAAAATATTTTTACGTAAATTGTCCACCAGTTACAGTTACATGAAGAGCCGTTTTATGTGCAAAGAAGATTTTGCCCTTTTATGAGTTGTTTTTTTTCTCCTACCCGTTCACTCCAGGTCCACGGGTAATCTACGGTAATTATCTGTCTCCTGTAACAAAGCCAACACGCTCAGAATTTATTGCTCTGATCTGTAAAAAACTGGAACCTTTTAAGTTGATCGTCTTGGCTAAGCACTTGATAGCTACCCCACTATTGGAGCCATATATCACTGCAAACGACTGCAGCATTGCAACAGGTTTCTGCAGCTTGCTGTTATTGCTACCATGTTTTATTGATAGCATGTAGCATAATAGAACGCTAAGTTGACTGAACATTCATTCCTGTTAATTTTTTCTATTTGCCCTGCGATTCCCGATTTGTTCAGGCATATCTTTCGAGGAATCAGAGATATGTCTGTGATTAAATAAGACATTTTTAAGCATTTATTTGTTCCCTTTTCTACTTGTTTATAGGAAAAGGGTGGGGATTAACAGAAAATTATACTAATCTATGCTACATATGCACCTGATAAAAGTTAAGTTTCCACACGATACGATAAGGACATTATTTTTCTTATGATATTGAATTAATGATGACAAATTAATTCACAATGACATATATAATATCAAAATATAGATTCAAATGAACTCTAATGAACTTAAGAGAAAAATATATTGAAAATGTATTTGGCTTAGTTGCCTTTATTCTCTTCAGAAGAAAAACACTGAAAAAAAATCGGAATGTGAAAATGGTAAAGGATATTGACCTGGATTATTAAATATATTAAGTTTGAAATTCCAATATAAGAAAATTCCTTCTTTGCGCTTAGAGGCGTTTAATAGATTTTCCGAGATATAATTTAGTTTAATATAGATTTTATTTTTGAAATATTTTTGATGCTTAAATACAGTTTATTTATATACTTCCTAATTAAGTAATTTGACACTTGTGAAGTCGCAAACCTAATATTGACAGTTTTTCGCATATTTCTACTTTATGCGGGAATAATGAATACGTAATAAATTTATAAAAACGAAATATAGAAGATTCGAAATCGAATTAGAATAGTTAATTTTAATAATGGGCCCTATAATATTTATTAATAAATATATTTGTTCCTTTTATAAGCGTGGTTTAAATAAGTTCATTTTTAACCTTTTACCGATTTCAATTTTGTTCTATTTCAATTTTATATTAAAGATATATAGGCCAGGACTCCTTGCTCCACTTACATCTTTGCATCCTTTTTTATACAAATCTACAAAACTTTTAGTATAAAAAATATTATAAGAAAATTTGGCAATTCGAAACGAGCCGTATCTCTTATTATAGTTTTTAGACAATATCTTATAATAATTTTCATTTGATCAAATCGCCTTTAATTATAGAAAATTAAAGGATAAAGAAAAAATAATTGAAAACGAGTGAATCATTATGTGGAAGTACCTTAGAAAAATGAATTATGAAAAAAATGAAAAGAAATTTACATCAATTTTATATTCTTCTAGGTAAACTTCCAAATACAGTAGTCTTATATGTATATGGTTTATTCTTTTTTGTTAATAAAAAAAAAATATTTTTACGTAAATTGTCCACCAGTTACAGTTACATGAAGAGCCGTTTTATGTGCAAAGAAGATTTTGTCCTTTTATGAGTTGTTTTTTTTCTCCTACCCGTTCACTCCAGGTCCACGGGTAATCTACGGTAATTATCTGTCTCCTGTAACAAAGCCAACACGCTCAGAATTTATTGCTCTGATCTGTAAAAAACTGGAACCTTTTAAGTTGATCGTCTTGGCTAAGCACTTGATAGCTACCCCACTATTGGGGCCATATATCACTGCAAACGACTGCAGCATTGCAACAGGTTTCTGCAGCTTGCTGTTATTGCTACCATGTTTTATTGATAGCATGCAGTATAATAGAACGCTAAGTTGACTGAACATTCATTCCTGTTAATTTTTTCTATTTGCCCTGCGATTCCCGATTTGTTCAGGCATATCTTTCGAGGAATCAGAGATATGCCTGTGATTAAATAAGGCATTTTTAAGCATTTATTTGTTCCCTTTTCTACTTGTTTATAGGAAAAGGGTGGAGATTAACAGAAAATTATACTAATCTATGCTACATATGCACCTGATAAAAGTTAAGTTTCCACACATTATTCTCACACGTAACCTGATCGTTGACTGCATCATCGCCTCCGGGGTCGGCAGATTGACATTAGCTGAACGATAGTATTTTTGTTTCCAGTTTGCAGCATAAGGCATTTTGTTAGGAAATTTTCCATTCATAGAATAACTAGTAAGTTATTAAGGTTTGATAAATTAAATTTTCAGATAAGCGTACATAAGGCATTTCGTGTAAACATATAATTAGTAATTATAGCTACTGTTAAGGCCAGATGAAGTAGTAACCATATAAAGTATTATTAGTTTTAATCATTAAAAAATTAAATCATTTTTTCGTAAAAGAAAGAACGTTTATTTCATAGTTGTTAAGAACAATTTAACGTTAAAGATAATTTTATTTGTTTAGTAATAAGTGTAATATTTGTAATAAGTTTGAAAACATATGTTACAAAAGAAGAGAGAAAAACAAAAGTGGAGACGATCGGCTTTTGTTTGCTCCGGCTTGGCCAAGCCAGAGAGTGTTGGCACGAGCCTCTTGGCGTGCACATCGGAGCCCAAAATTGAATTTTGATACTAATTTGCTACCCATCTGCAGGTGTAATTAGTTTAAACTTCGTCATCGATTCGACCGATTCGAATTGACCCAGTCGATCATCTCAACCTCTATTGTCTCAATATCTTCGCTCGCCCTGCCGACGAAAATCCTCTGTCGTCTCAACATCCAGCTCGCCCTGCCGAGAATCTACTACTGGAATCTACTTCGACAGCCAGATAAGAGTTTTTTTTTTGTTTATATAATTTCTACTACAAAACCACATAAACATTTATTATTTTGTAATAGGTTTATTTGAACATTTTATTTATTTGTAATTTAATAGAGATAAATTTATTATCGTAAGATTAAATAATAATTGTTTTCTTTTTGTTATTAATTAGTTGTTTATAATTTAGTTAATATTAGTAACTTCATTTTATAATTATAAAAACGTTTAAATTGTTCTTTTAATTTAATTAATTGTTTGGTTTTTTCATTATCAAAAGTATTAGTTATTTAATTTATGAAAATTGATTTATGTTATTAGTTTAATAAAAGGTTACAATCAAAATGACATGCGATCTGGTATAATTGAATCAGAAATTTATTTTCCTTGTCCATTTCGGAGTTCTCATCGAAAGGTCTCATAACTATTTCGAGGTTGCTCAAACAGCTACATCGTTTCAACTTATATTTTTATAGTATGTAACTACTATTAACTTTTTTATAATTAATTTAATAATAATTTAGACAGTTTAATCTTCGCTATTAAATGGGATTTCCTTAAGAACTGAAACAAGAGGCACTGCGTGACCCATCACCCCTGTCACAATACATCACCCTCACAAAACCCCCAACACTCTTTCAATGTAACGTTCAAAATCACTTGCAATTTATATAGATAAATAATACAAAATACTGTAGTCATCTGGAAATAATTATTTTCCTGGTGAATGTTTTTTTTAAAATTTAATTTATTGATATTTACAACTATAATAATATTACAACTAGTAAATCTGCTAATATGTACAATATGATAAGAAAAACACTTGTGGAGGAACTACTCATCGGTAGCACTCCAATAAAATTCTATAGTAGATGGTCTCGAGGCCATCTTCATTTCAGACCCCTCGGAGGGTTATCAGGAATAGTATGGGAAGCAAGTTGAGAGACTCGCGGATTCAAGTGTGTATGGAGCTTGTCAGGGAAGGATATTTATCTAGTTTGGGCCAAATCAGTAACATATGGGGTGTTAAGATCTTGATGGATGAGTTTATTTGAGATATAATATGGAGTGTATGAAACGCGGTTGAGAAATTACAAAAAATATTTAATTGAGATACGGTACGACTCGGTAAGTCGTCCTCGGACAATTTGCCAATAAAGAAAGGAACTAAATGTAATTGGCTTACCTAAAACTTGTTAGAGCTTCCTCTCTTCATTGACGTCTCGCAGGTGAGCGCACCGTAGCGTACGTCAAAAAATGCCGGTCCTCTCAATTTGGAAAAGAGATATTTTCAAAGAAGGGGTTATAAAATGCGGGATAACTGACTTAATGAGGTTAAGACAACGTTCACACATAAATCAAAAACATATGACTGTATATTTTTGTAAGCGGTTAACAAAACAACTAATTTAGGATGCAGTGTACAACATACCCGGAATTATGTACAAAAAGAAATTATAAATCATAAAAAATCCAATATTGAACTAAACAAGGAGCATTGAGGATTTTACGAAGGATTTTGGATTATATGGATTGGATACGAGATGAATTGGATGATTTAGTAGAGCCCCAAAGCTTAACTCCGTATGTCCAAATATGTCTGATAACTGTTATGTAAATGAGTCTTTTGTAATTAATTGGGAGCTTAGAGCGTAAATATTGAAGTAGGCTAAAACGTCGAGCAGTTTCTTGTCTTTTCAGTCTTGTATGAGGATTCCAAGTGAGACGTTTGTCCAGACGGAGCCCTAGGTAACATATCTGTTCGACAGGGCTCAGTGGAATATTATTAAAGGATACAGTAGGGCAAGAATTCGTAGGTTTATGACGAAGGGCGAAGGTAATTTGATGGGATTTGTTTGGATTTATTTTGATTCTCCAATTTTGACACCACTATTGAAGGTTTGAGATATGGTATTGAAGAGATTAGGATGCAACAAAGGTGAATTAGTAAATTTATAATTATAATAAAGTAGAAATGATTATTAAAAAGTATTTATTTTACCTTTTTCTAGAAATATTAATTAGAACAATATTACAAAAATATTGAGGTTGATGTATATATTTATCGTAAACATAATTTAGAATAACATAATCCCATATCCATTCCATTAAATTAAATATTAATAGCCAGAGAAATTTTAGACATATGTTTATAGTAATTAAGTTACTTCCAGTTATTCATTTGCTAATGGATTCAAGGAATTGTTTATAAATTTATCCTGTACTAACCTGTCGAAATTCGATAATTATTTCACGTCCCGTTTTCTGAAAATTTACATCGTTCGGAGTAGTGTTGTTCTTTCAAGTTATGAAATATAAGCAATTTAAGACATACATGCATAGATGGCTCTACATCCCTCGTGGGGACAAGGCTTCCCGATAGCTATCAGAACCTATCTAAAATTCTAAAGGGAATAAAAATTCCGTTTTGTTACAGCACTTATATTTTTATATCAACAGCCATTCTACACTTATGAATGTCCTTCTTCCTATTATATTCTTGATTTGATCATCTTACCATGATTCAATTCGAACTTGATGATTTATGCTGCCATGCAAGTATGCTGCAGAAGTTATTAGGAACATTGCTAAAATTAATTGCCACAGCGAAGACATGCCAGCAAGCATGGATGATATCATGATCAATAAGCATAGTTACTTAGAATGTAAGTTATGTACGGACTGCTAAGTATGATGTGCCATATAGTGTAAGGTTACACTGATTTAAATATAGTATTCTTATCTGTATATTTAGATTACATACTTTATTTCTTATCTTCCATAATTTACTTCGGTGATGTTTCTCTAATGTAATATCTGTTTTCATAATGTTCACATTACATTTTATACAATACATTCCAAATATTTGTGAATTACTATGTATGCAAAGTCAATATCAATAATATCTGATTTTACATTGATAATAAATTTGTTTCAATATTTATATGGATTTTTTGCGTTAATAAATATTGATCCAGTAGGTTTTATTAAGTTTAAAATGACATGATTTACAATGAAATAATCATTGTAATGTTAATCTAAAGACAAAAACATTTAGTAATTGAAATTCAAGAAAAGTGAGTTTAAGAGACATTCATATAAAATTTTCAATAATCAAATTTCTAAATCTTCAAGGAGATTCACAGTCTATATTTTAATAATATAGATTAATTATATTTTAATGATATCTGAGATTAAATTGAGCGGAGTGGCTCAGTGGTAGAGCACTGAGTTGCCAAGCCGGAAATCCTGGTTCAAATCCCGCTGCGGGCAAGACTTATTTAGTCTGTTTGCAGCCGAAGATAGATCATATAGGATCTAGGACCCTCCCGGGGCTCACCCAGCCTCTATAAAATATTATAAAAATAGGGTACTCAAAATAAGGGGGAGAATCTGGCGGTTGAGCGTGACCTTGGACAAGTCGTCTCCTTGCAGAACTGTTGTCCTTGAAACAGTACAGCCTCTACAATGTACTGAACCCCACACCCGTTCACGGGTTGTAGTGGTACAGCCACCTTTTTTTTTTAGTTTACATTGATAATAACTTTAAAAAAATATTTGTATGGATTTTGTTTTGTGCTGGTTTTGAATTTACTACTGTTGCAACGGAGCAGGAAGTTTCAAAACAAACACTAAAACATTATTGACCCTAAATAACAGCGTTGGGTTCGAAAATTAAGGAATCACTAAGTTATAATGTAGTTAAATATCGGTTGGAACTGCCAATTTAACGTTTGTGACGAAACTCAGCCCAGATTCTCTTGTAAACATGAATATTCAGATTATGTTGTTTCTTTTACAAACATAAATTTCAATAATTTATATTTTTAAATAAATCTTGCTTGTCGCATTTTAATAATTAGGTAAGGACGTCATAAATTTTATGTTCATATGCTATGAATATTTTTGTTTTTCTTATGCAGCTAAGGATTGGTGATCAATAAGCAAAATATATTTCTTCAGCAAGGCAGCTCAGTGTGTATAGTGCTGGCTTGCTATCCTGAAGATTCCGGGTTCAAATCCGGCTGTGACAGATAAATTGTTTAATCTGCTAACAGGTACGGTTTTATACCCTTTAGAATATAAAGACGCCCTCGGGTGCTCATAGCCCCTATAAAGCGGATATCCTTAATTATGCGGGAAAACCTAACGTTAAAAGTTTATCTCGATCAAATAAATTTTCTGTACGAAAAAAAATTAAGCCGTCGCGGGACGCCTGGTAGATGTGAAACATAGAAGTTGGATGTTATTAGGAAAGAATTTATTTTTTGAGTGTAAGAAAAAGATGTAATGGAAGGGAATATAAAATTTATTTTAGATTTATGTGATGATATTATTTTCATTAAACAATATACGTAAAAGACCATGATAATCCAAATAAAATATTACAATTCAGTATCATCAGTTATTTCTGTAATATTAACACTAAATGATGTTTCTGATGGTATCAAAGCCACAATAGGCCAATGGTAACTAAAATGAGCAACGAAAGTGTTACTTTTAATGTTATGGAGGTGTCTTGTAAATACCGCATTTATTGTTGTGCCATATCTTGTTGTAGATTCCATTAGATTATTATTAATATACAACTGAAGATCTTGTTGAAGAAACGTAATCATTGGTGCTGACTCATCTTTTGCGAAATTTACATAAAAGTCTCCAGCTAAAATTATGGGTAATTCAACTAAATTTTCATTTAAAATAATTGAACCACTAGTAATGTACGGAAGTAAACTACTGTGTAAAAATGAGATGACATATTTTATTTTTTGGTTAGGTTAAATATATACAACAATCATGAGTATCTGTCTCCCATCATCTAATGTAATTTGAGAAGCACATTTAACGAGACAATTAAGCACTTAAAGTGTAATTTTATATGGATAATAATTTTATAAATATTAGATAAATGTTTCATATTATAGTTTTAAATAACTTAAATTTGAGCACATTTAATGTTCAATTAAATAATAAATTTAACGAGAAGCACAGGCACGGGGCTGCTCGAAGTTTTCACATCAAAAGTTGCTCTCACTCGCCAAACGCACCATTAGATGTTTCACATCAAAATCAATTCCCCTCCTAGAAACAGAGCAGTCTCTACCATATACTGAACCTAAGACCCTTATTTGTGATAGTAATTCTTCATTTATTTAAGTAAATTGCAAAAACAGGAAACCCAACATCAAAACAAACGTCCCCTTCTTGCCAGGTTGCACAATTGGTAACTTGCAACAGTCCCATCTCCAAAGATATCTTGTCATTGCTTTGATTAAGTAAGTCCGTGATATAAAAATTAAGTTTGTGTCAGAACTAAAAGATTTGACTTATCATGATTGCCAACCGAGTAAGTCATGTATTTGTAATCAGCAGTTTTGACTTGGTCCATCGTTTGGTTGGAGAATCCATTCGCTGTTTTTGCCAGTTAACTAAATGGGTGACTTTATACAAATTATTATTTTTGAGGAGCATCAATGTCAAAAACTTTAGACCACTACTCTCGGCATTGCAATTCTGATTATTGTCTGAATAGAGCGACCTACTTTCTTAGTGCTCAATAATTGTTACCGTCTTGCTGCACCGGCCTATAAACTTGGAAGATGCAAATAAATTTGCAAGGAGGTTCTCGAAGGAGAGGTAAGCTCAATAAATTGGTGGAGTAGTGGCCGTGCCAGTATTTATAGCCATCTTAATGGCAGTTTCAGTAAAGAGATTTACCTCTTGCCTCTTTCCGAACTGGAACGACCCATAAATGGTCAAGAGGCTGCCTGGCTAGAACCAGCATTTTTTGATAATTATCTCATAATAGCCTACCAGGGTTCGAGAATATCTTAGGGATACGAATTTTTTTCTCTTTTTTTTAATATAAAAAAAAAGACTTGTGAAACAGCAGATGTCAAAAATTCCATGGGCTTACAAGGTATTGCAGAAATAGGTGGGGCGGTTTAGGGGCATAGAAGACAAGTAAATCCAGGAAGTCTGGATGAATTTATGAAAAATAATAGTTTAAAAAACTAATTTAAAATTTTCAGTTATTTTAAACCAAGGATAGTGAGATGATCAAAAAAGTTAATTTTAACATAATAAAGCGGTGGGTATTTTTTTTATTCAATATAATTTTCAACTGTATTATACTAATACAACAAGAAAATAGAATGAATGGTACATATGTATTTTTTAAGATATTTTCACGATGTCTCTACTTTTAACAATATCAGTCAAGAAAATATTTACATCAATTGACATCAAGCACCCCATACTTGGACGCGCTATCATGAAATGAACCCTACGATTAAATAAACCCAAACATGATAAAATATATATATTTTTTCTTTTTGTATCACCTTAGTTTATACTATTTTCTACTTTTTAGTTGTGTTTTTTATGCATTTTATCTAATTCTTGGTTCGCCTGGCTATTAACCCTAGTTCATTAGTTGTTTTAAATTAATATTCATTATCTACTTCTTAATTTTGCTGTCTACTAAAGCGTGAAAATTGGCCGAAAATATAGTTCAAAGATTCTGTTACATACCTACGTAAATAAAAGCGATATAATTATAAGCGCATTAAAAAGTCCTTATTACTTAAAATAATAATAATATTTAAAATAATTTCATTATCTACCATTAACTGACCAAATTAATTAATTTATTATGTTTTGGATAGGAAAATCCACAAATGTGATAATTATTTAGTTACATAAAAGTAATTTAGTCGCTTTAATTGACGTGAATAATATTTAAAAACGAGTCATTGAAAAAAAGGTATTCCAGATCGAATAAATAAATTAAAGGGCCTTCAAAGAAAATAATCCTTAAACGAAATTGAAAGACTGTTTAAATCTCATTTAGTAAAAAAAAAGATAAACGATAATAAAATAATAATTCCCATTTATACAAAGTTATCGAAATAAAAAATTAGCTTTCTCCTGACCATTAAGCTTGTATTTCTACGTCACTTACGAAGTGACATACGAAATACATATACGTACCTTCTTCATAGGAAATTTTGATCGTTCGCTAAGTTCTCGTCTCAAAACTTATCTTCTTGTCTCTGGTTATGCTCGTGGGAGTTCCATCCCTAAGTCACTACGTTTATGTATTTCTACGACATTTACGAAGTGACATACGAAATACATATACGTACTTTCCTCTTTTGGAAAAGGAAATTTTGATCGTTCGCTTAGTTCTCGTCTCAAAACTGATTTTCTTGTCTCTGGTTATGCTCGTGGGAGTTCCATCCTTAAGCTTACCCACCGTAACAGCGTGCTCTCTTATTTCCCCTTCTGTTTCCTTAAACCAGTCCGTTTAGTTTTTTTATTTCTAAGGAATTCAAATATATTTTTTGTAAGCGTACTTGCATTTCATAGAAATTAACCCTTATTTTTCTCATTGCGTCGGTGATTCTTTCTGTTGGTTTGTTAAGGGTCTCATTTCGTGTGTGTACTACATTGATGATAATTATATTATATATTTTAAAAGTTCGGGTTATTTATTTGTTCACTTAATTAACAATTCTAAACCCTAAAGAATACATTAGAAAAATTGACACATTTAGAACATTAATTAGGAGGATTTTAAAAATTACATCCTCCAAACGACGGCCTTTGATAACGTTTCCAGAAATGTTTCCATATCCTCATGACATTAAAGGTATTACAGGAAACATTGTTTGCCAGACTTTCTTCCTTAACCCATCGCCCTTCTCCTTATACGTTCACTAATGTTTGGTAAAAGATACATTTTATCGAGTAAGGTAAATGTAAATGATATTAAATTCTGCTTCTTCGGTAAGTTCCAAAGATAGTACTTTGGTGTAGAATACGTTATTGTTGTGGAAAACAATTTAATGTTGAGAATAGGTTTCCAACATGTGCTAGATCGTTACAACTCTATTATTGTGATTATAATAGTACCGATAATATTACAAGTACTATGCACTTATTCTTTGAATCCAACCTATTATTAATCTTAGCTTGTTGCAATCATCCAGAAACACGTGGCCAGGTGTCGGATCAATGACAACAGACTGTAAACCAGTGGGTCAGGTGAGAACGATGCCGTCACATCAGAAATTCGGGCTAAAGCGACCCAACCCCACATTAGGGAGTTTCCCAAGTTGTGCAATCCCTGGGGAGGTATCCCTTGTTACCCGGTACCTGGTTCTTAGCCAACTCACGACCATACCTGGGTATGGCCAAATTAGGATTGTCTGGTACTTTTAGAAAATAATTCCGAAAAGAAAATTGCTGGACCCTCGTTGAAGGCGGTGAAATAACCTCATATGGTGTCTTATTACGAGCAGATCTAGCATTACCTACAGTGTACGCGTATACTTTATTACTGTTCTCGAGTAGGCTCCAAATATGAAGGGTGTTTGTATAGTTCATGATTCTTTATTATTCTCCCCCCTCTCTTCCCTACTAATCTCTCACTCTCTCTCTCTCTCTCTCTCTCTCTCTCTCTCTCTATCTATCTATCTATCTATCTCTCTCTCTCTATCTCACTCCCTCTCTCTCTCTCACTCTCTCTCTCTATCTATCTATCTATCTCTCTCTCTTTTTGGAATCGTTTCTCGGGCTTCAAAAGAAGTTGTAATATAAGAAAAATCTCCTTTTCAAGCCATTGTCTGACCTAGCCTGTTATCGTCTACGAAAATTCTTCCCTCAGTGCAAGAAAATTATTTTAGAAAAAAATCGATTTAACCAATTATTCACCGGGGCTGTATATATATATATTTATTAATTCCCTTACCACTATTATTATATTATTGTAAATCTAGGACTGTGTTATTGATTTGACATTTTTTTTCATTTTATTTTAATAATTCTTCGAAATCATTTAATTTTCCTTTGATTGGATTAAATTTTCAGTGAACATGCTATAAACCCAAACTGAGAGATAACTGCACAAAAGCAGAGGGAGGTATACATTAGGTAGACCTCATTTGAAGCTCAGCTTGCGCGGACTTAGCTAAGCCCACATTAATAACGCAACAACTCCTGAATGCACAAGCTACCGCCACATGGGGCTACATTTCAAGTTAATTCAACGCTTCAGTAATTTTAATCCATCTACCATATTATCAACATTCGGATATTATCGTGTTACATACTGGTATTTGTCATTACGAATGTTTGTTGTTAATATATTACACATTTTTTCTAAAGTGACAGAACTCAAAGATCGGTGTTTTCCGGTGGTGAATTATGATCATGATAGTAATGGGTAAATATCTATTTACCACTCATCAAATCTGTATCAACATTGGTTCAGAGCTTGTCTGCATTCAGACGCTTGTGTCAGTCTTAGTCTACTAATGCGATTCTAAGCCCATTAAGTCTTTTCCATTTTTCCCAAAAAAATTTTTATTGACTTAAGTCACTTCAGAAATACTTGTACGATTTAGATTTTGTTTCTTATTGGCCCCATCAGATCACGTTACTTCATTATTTTACTTCCCTCTCCTGTAGTTTTCTCTGTCTCCAATATTCTTTCATGGAACGTTTCTTTTGATCCTCTGCCTTGTCTTCTCTGGCCTACCTTCAAATTGAAACCCTTTCAGAGTTTTCCCTCTGCTTACAAATTCACTTTCTCCTTGCACGAACCCACTTCTGGTTTTAGATATTCTTATTTGATCCATAAGCCTATTCCGTTTTTAGAACAATTTATACATTATTATATAAGAGATTTCTTCATTTCTTCTTCTTTTTTCATTTTTATTATTATTTATTGTTATGTATTGTAGCCTTCTGGCCAGGTATATAAATTGTTTCCTTTTCTGTTCATGTTTGGAATAATTAAAGGACTTAGTCCCTGAACAAAGTTACGTTTTGGATTCTATACTATTCTAATATATTATGCGATATTGAAGAATTTACAACATTTACAACACCACTGATCTCTGCTTACACACTTCCGTTCACGGATCACTATCCAAACCCAAACCGCCAAATCATTCCTTACGCAATCCTCCCACTTATGTCTCGGTCTACCCCTCAGTCGCATCCCAGTCGGCATGGCGCTCATTTTAGGAAATCATTCGTTACTAAGCATAGGGACCTTAGAAGTCCATCTTAATATAAGCAATGCTATCACCGGAATAATATTAGCCGGGTTCATGCGTTGTACAATCTCTTGAATTCTCTTGTGGTCACAACCTTTTAGGAACAAATATTTTACGCTACACCTTATTTTAGAATACTCAATATCGTAATATGAGTAATATATGAGAAATTATTAGCCAATGGAAGTATTTATTTCTTTAATTATATCATTGATCGCGATACGATCAAGGATGCAGATTTGCCATGAGTAGTCTCCCATCATTATGATCGATTAACCCAGATTTTTTTTAGTATCTGACTTCCAGAAAGTAATTTTTTTCTGGAAGGGGCACCTCCGAAATATTCTGACTCAGCCTCTCGACCAAAACCACTTTCGCCTATACTTTAATCATATTCATCTTTGTTATTATCGATAGTATCGAGTTGCCCACGCTAGACGGATTGCGTAAGCAACGCTTTGCATCAGGATCGGATTGCGAATGGAGCGGTTCATTCAGAAATTTACCTTCTAATTCGGCTTTATGCCATACATTAAGAGCGAATGGATGAATTTAGAGATTAGCGGATGGAGAATGTCATTTCATAGTGGATTCTCTCGAAACTTCATCATCCCAAAGTAGCCATTGATGCCTCTCCAGATAGGACCTAATGATATTGAATTGCGTCGTAAGAAATGCCGCTCTCAATGTTAATGTGAATGTATTTTGACCGGAACAACATTTTTTTTCATTAGTAAAACCCTTTATTATTTAAAACATTCAATATATACATAATTGTGAACGATTATTGATATCTCAACATAATTTAGTTATAAAAATTCTGTTTAATATTTTTGTAAAATATTAAACTTGGTATTCGTTTGAATTAATACTAGAAGATAACTTGATAGAAAGATAAATACTTAAAATTATCTTTTAAAATACTTAAAATTATGCAAACGGATTTGGGTGCCGAACACGATCAGATCCAAAATTTTAATCGTATAGTCCATGACTGAAAAATATTTCATATCTAGGCATTACATTTAATATAAAGTATTATTCCTCAATGTCTTATTATAATATTAAATAATATAATATAATATATAATATACAAGCCATATTAATGTACATAGGATGTACTGAATAATACATCTCAATATTTAGAGAGCGGAATGGCCCAGTGGTAGAGCGGGTACAGAGTAGATTCATGCCGAAGGTCCTGGGTTCAAATCTCACTTTAAATAATCTGTTAGCGTCCGGAGAAGGACCCTGGTTACCCTCCTGGGGTTCACCTATCTTCTATAAAATTAGAACCGAAAATAACAGGGAAACTTGACGGTTGATAGTGATCGAGGACAAACCACCGCCCTGCAAAACTGTGTCCTATAAACAATACATACTCTACCACCTATCGAATCCATTATTCTTCATGGGTTGTAGTGGTGTAGGTTTTTTTTTTATTACATCAATGAATAAACGTATGCTTTATTTAATATATTTTGGTTGTCGGTTGAAACTGCGTTGTTTACCTTCTAGTATTTTATAACTTAGTAGTTTTATTTTTTTCCCAGAAATGTGTACATAATATTTAGAATATGAACTAAATTAAAAAATACATAAAAGTTTTAATGACTTAAGTTTTTCACTCGTTTACTCTACGCTATACAACTATAAACAAAACTTTAAATGAAGGGACTCTTAAAGTCGGTAAGCGTACACGAATCTGGATTTGAAAGGTTCTTTACAATATTTTTTCTTCTCTATTGTAGAGCCGATAAAAGTAAACGCAAACATAATGTATATATAAATAATTAGTAAATTCAAAATACAATATTAAATTCTTAAACAATGAATTTATTAATAATGAATCTGAGTTTGGTTCTGTATACTAAGTAAATGCTTCTCAATTATACATGAACCACGATGATCAAAAACCGAAATGATTCTGCTAGTTTTTATATTTACCTTAGATGTATCGCATTACCTTTCACAACTTCCTTAGACTCTCTTGCCTTACAAAAGATAACTATCCGAAGGGCATGAAAAGAATGTGACCGCATGACCCAATTCCATAGAAGAGTCATAGGCGTGGCACCAATTAATGAACTACCCGAGGAAACGTCATAAATATAAATTTTTATGTTTATGTACTAATATGAGTTTTGAGTTATTACGCAACATCCTGATGTAAATCTTAATGATAATTAGTGCATCACGTCATCGCAATAGCTCATAACCGATCTATGAAATACTTATTGGTCATTATGTCATTAGATGGCCATGATATACAGAATTAAATTAAATATATCAATTTCTTCTATGAATTTCATAGTATGCTGTGGTATTCATAGTATGAAAATGGTTTTCGTCTTCAAACTCAACCAGTACAAGGGTTTGGAAGTGCTTAATTTAATAATAATAATACAAAAATTTTAATAGACAGTCATGAGGACTGTCGAAAGAAGTGAAAACTCAAAACTTTGGAATAACATTGTTATTTTTTGAATTTATAAATCAATTATAGTCTAAATTATATAAATTCCAAATTTAAGTAAATTTAAATCATCAACACTGCTGACACTCCGAAAAATACTTCTATACATTTTCATGTAGTTTATTTATTAATCGAAACATTTCGCACAAGCTAAAAGAGTGCACAAGAAAACAACTAAAATTATGGCCTATTATGTGGTTCCCAACTTGTTTACAGAAACAAAGTGAAATTTGTATAAAAAAAAATGTATGTGAAATAAAACAGATATAATTTAAATTTAACGCGGGGAAACATTACATCAAACTAAGATATATGTTATTCTTAATATAAAGTGAGGAAATGTTTCACTGTTCCAAGATGTTATACAATTGATTAGGATTGTACTTAATGTAGCGCTGCGATATATCTTCTATGATTTGGATGAAATATTTTACAACACCTACGTACTTTCTTTTCGATGTAACCTTAACTATTTCAGTTACCCTTAACTTCCCCCAACCACTCTTTAGTTAACTACTTATTTTCTTTTAATTTTTCTATATGAATGACACATTTCTGCTCATGCAAAAATAACTATTTTAAAGTGAGTGAAATTTTAGCAACGATTTTAATATTCATGGTCTAATTGATTATTAATCTATATGATTGACACCAAGACTGGAATGTTCAATAGGGCGTCTATTGAGATTACTGAGTGATAATAAAAACATACACTTTCGTTTCCATCTATTCTTTTCTGATGTGATGAATCAGTCTAGGTCCTTGTATAATGGCTGTTCGAGGTCAGATGACCCGAAAGAGACTGTCTCAAATCCCCTTGCGGCTATTTCGTAACCCGGAAAACCATAATACGATTCTCAATAGAACTAAGGTGAGGTCATCACTCCTACGCCTGGTCGTTATAAGTTCCCTCCAGTATGAAGGGCAACTTATATCATGGGGTTGCTTGAATAATCCCGAGACATAATAATGCATGAGATGTACTATAACTTAAGCAAGAGGTTCTATAAATACATTTGGGTACTACCAGCATTATTTAAAAATTATTCATTCATTTCCTTCTTATTAAACCATTCCTCCAAAAATTTGAAATATCTGACCTTTGCTGATACGTTTTGGTTATTTTAATTGGAATTTTTATTGATGTTGAATATCTCTATTCGATACTATAAATCTCGATATAGATTCCAATAGCCTGACACGATTTATTTTTAATTAATTAATCAATGAAAGATAATTAAATCTTATAAAATTTGTCTCAATAAGTTTTTTTGTACGTTCGATAACGCAATAAATAAGAGCCAGTTGGATGTGAGCCAATTCATAAATATTTGAACTGAAAATCGTTACGAAAATTCAATCAGATATTTCTAGATCGGAGTAGCAATCGGCTTAGCAACGACACCTTTTTATATAAGGAGCTATTAATATAATGATTGCCCTCTACGTTAGAATATTTATTATAATTATACGGATATTGACTGACTGATAGAAATTATAGGGTTAATGCTTCGAGCAACTCGCTAATTAAACTTTAGTGTTGTCTGACACCTTTGTAGTTAAAAAAAATAATAATTGTTCATATCCAGGTAACTATGTATCGGGTCGTCTTAAAAGGAAAGGCGATGTAGTAAAGCAACTTTATGAAATCAAAATACTTTCCCTCTTTATCTATACATTTATTCCCAACGTGTTATAAAATTTTCAGTACCAGAACTATATATATTGTGATGAAATAAAGTCTGAAAATGCATTTTTTACTTGACAATCATTTACTTCAGATTTTCAAAAAATCTTAAGTTTTTATTGGATTGTGCCTATATCCCGAAAAATGTCAATATGCAGTAAAATGTGGATGCGATGTTTTCATATCTGGGTAGAAATGAGAAATGAATTATTCCTGTTTCTGCCACAGACACCAATAATTTTTGGAGATAAAAATTCGGTTGTCACAACGGCGAATGGTCCCCTCATTACAACATCTTTCCATGAATGCGGTGGTAATTTCTTGGAGATTACTCCCGAGTGTCCAAGTTTAAACTCATTTAAAAAAAAACACGAAAATCGTTTCCATGTTCATATTTGTTGGCTTACTAAACAACATTCGTTAAATTAGTAGTAATCTTAAATATTATTAAAAAAACGCTCTCAAATAAAAAAGATAAAAAAACACACAGCTCATTACAATCTGTAAACATGGACTTAGCTAACAAAATAACTCTACTAATTACACTCTAAATTTTATAAAGAATAAAAACCTAACATAATTTATTGTATTTATTAATATTTATTTGTGGAATATTATACAAATGTCATCTGCTAAATATTGCATATGCGCTCTTCTTTTGGAAAGCTCTCCCTGGAGAAAAAATAAATATTAAAGAAAATTGAAATAATTGATGAAAGAAACCAACAGGGTCATTCATAATAACGACTGCGCCATGAAAATATTTTGCCAAACTAATTTTAGGAATAAAGCCCCTATTTTAATTTTAGCACTTACAGGTTTGATCACTGGTAAAAATGTATAATAAAATAAGATAAATAAACACATACACATGCATATTTATGTACACCTGCATACATTTAACAGCATTGGAATGTTTTCTACAATAATCCCGTGGGAATTCTCTGTAAATTACAAATGTTTTGCGACATTTCATTATGTAATTGATTTATACTTTTTTTTAATGGCTAAGCAATGCTTCATTTTCAAAGTTTAGCTTGTCGTTAAACTTAATATTTTTGTTTAATTTTTTCGTTCTCAAACCCTTTTAGAGTGACTTAGCATCAGTCAGCAGTAGCACAAATGACTGACCATTTAAAACCAATTAGTCACATTAAAATAATTATAGTTTTAAAAGGTTGGAAAGTTATATTTATTAGGACTCGTCAGTTCTTCCTTTTTTTTCTTCCGTGTATAAACTGGTAACTTGTCGAAATTATTGGATACCTCAATATACGTGATATCACCTATTACATTATTATTACAATAACTATTAAAATTAAGGATAATATAATAATTTAACAATCTTATAGATTAACTATAATAAAATAGTATAAAAATATTATAGAAGATTAACTATATTATGATATTATATATAATAACTATAATATAGTGTAGATGGTATAATTTCAAATAATTTTCTAATTAAATAAATAATTTACCAACTAAATAAATAATTTACATTTATTTAATTTTAATGGTATAATTTTAAGTATTTTTTTTATCTACAGGCGATGATGACCCTAGGGCTTTACGCATCTAAGCAACAACAAACAAACAAACAAGCAAACAAATAATTTACCAGTAATTGTGTTGTTCAGCATTCATTTTTAGTGATTAAACAGTTTACCTTTAGTTTGCTGTTCTTGTTAAACATTATTTAATGTTTTTGGTTGTGTGTGTTCTTCATTCTTTGTTTTCAATTAATTTGAATTTCAAATGTTAAATATAATGAGACCAACATTTTACGATGTGAACATAGGAAACGTTTCAACAATTATTATTAACCATATTTAACATATTTCTAAAATAAAAAAAATAAATAAAAGTGACTTTTTTAAATAATTGCCGTCTAGAATAAAATGTAGTGTTATTTATAAAACAAATCAAAACAAGAGTATATGTATCTTTATTTAGTTAGAATTTATTTGTATAGATTTGTTTCAATCATTGCTCTCTCACACTAATGTCGTATTAAAATAATTATAGACATTTTTTAATTGATTTTAATGTTGATTTTATTGTTTTTCAGTTCTTTCCGTAATCATGGAGCGGCGTAGCTAAGTGCTTAGAGCCCTGAGTTGTTTTGCTGAATGATGCTGGTTCAAGTCCGGCTTCTGGAGATAAAGTTCAGATTCACGGGTGGACCTTGAGACATCTATAGGCCATCCTGGGGCAGACGCAGCCTCTATAAATTGGGAACCGTTCCTGGGTTCAGAACCGGCTGCTGTCATATTATATTTAATCTGGGTCCCTCCTGGGGCTTATCCAGCCTCAACAAAGTAGAGGGAAATAGACCTTAGTAAGTAGAAAAAACCTGGAGGTTGAGCGTGATATAGGAAAAATCACCTCCCTGCAGAAGTGCTGTCTTTAAAACAGAGAGAGATTGTACTCTACCATGTACTTCACTGAGTGCTCTTCATCGGTTCTAGCTGTACAGTTTTTTTTCTCGTCATGTAATATTAGTTTCCAACCATTAAGAAAACCGCTTAAGATCAAAATTCCGTAAATAAAAGTGGATAAGCTATGTTATAAAACCAAACTGACGACAAAATAAATCAGACGCGAAAAATACGGCCTACAGAACTTTCAATAGTAAGTCGGTGGGATATTTATTATAAAAAAATGATGTGTTGCGATTAAGGGACGCATTAGGCAAAATTTGGGTCACTTTCTAAATTAAAACATATTCAGGAAACAAATTGGCCGCTGAAAATTTGGCTAAATAAATAAATGATTATACATTTTCCTTTTTTTTTTTTTTTTTTTTTTTTTTTTGCCTTTCGAAAGTGTTTCAGTAAAATATGTCGATCTCTATCAGTGACAACGCAAATTAATGCTTGTCTCTTAGATTAGAGAATACAATTTGTGAAAGGTATTCATCGAGCACTCAATTTTAGAAATATTAATGGAATTTTAGATTGGCACAAGGCATTTAAAGTCGCAGTGAAGCAATTGTAACTTTTACGAACCTTTTAAATTTAAATATTTTTTGCTTATTTGCTCAGTTTTCCCAGAGTATCATCTCTCGCTTTTATTTTGGCAAACATAGCAGAATATAAGTTATAAAATATTTACTAGTGACCCGGCTTCGCACGGGTAGTAGATCATACTATGCCTACATGTTTTGTCTGTGGGGGCTCACATCAATTTGATGAGTCGAATATGTGGATTAGATTTGAATGTAACATAATGTCTACGCTATATGAAGTATTTTAATGTACTTTATCATGTAGATATTATAAACATAAAAACAAAATTATATAAAGGGTAAGATGTATGCTACCACGGCCTATGCTTTTCCATCATTTCCAACAATAATCGTTAAATTCCAACCAATTTACACAAGACCCTGACACATTATATACCTAAAAATTCCTCATGACTCACTCTATCTATTGGTGAAAACCGCATAATTTTGAGTTTATCGCGAACAGACGGACAGACGCGGGGCGAGGCTTTGTTTTATAATATGTATAGATATGCCTTGATAACAGATTGATCAGATAGTTAATTAATTAATTATATGAATATTTTAGCATTACGTAATAAATGCTCCAAATAATATTCGATTGAAGTGTAATTTATCGTGTATCTAATGCAATAAGTTTCTAAAAAAATATAACCTTTTTGACAAAATTTAAAAAATGACAAAGAACAAAGGACAAAAAAATAAAGAAATAATATAGATTGAACGACGGACACTGAAGACCCTTGATGTTGAGTGTCCATAAGCAGTTCTACCTACCTCTAATGCAATAAAATCTGGTATTTTAGAAAATAACTCAAACAAAAAATGCTCGCTTTGGGCACTTTATTAAAATTCCTAGAAATGTTGATGACTATTTAATTCAAATGCTCTATATATCATATTTATTGTCTGTATTTTCCAAAATACATCGTAATATTATTTATAAAGCGGGAGAGCTCAACAATTGGTGGTGAGTTAAGACCATGAAAGAAAATGGTAAATATTTTATATCACTCGTCAAAACTGTATCAATCTAGCTTCAGAGTTTCTGTTCCAGAAGGCACTTGGTTCACTTTTAGTGTCTTAATTTAATTCCAAGATAACTAATAGCTGTACCCGTTTTTACAAAAATGCATTTACTTAAGTCACTTCAGAAATTTCTAGTGCGATATAAAAAATAGCTTGTTTTTTGGGGAATGTGAGGAAGAACATAGCTTGGTATTGACCTGAAAATATTTCAAAGTACTTCCTAAGCACTATTATAGTGCATCTGCAAAGTTCAAAACAATTTTACTGTTGAGATTGGAAAAAAAGGATTGATTACAATACACCATTAACAATTTTTATCAATTAACAGATTGTATTAATTGTACATAAGTATCCTCCAAATATAATTCAATATACCATTGTCTTTAGAAGCAGGAGGAGGTAGCAATTACGAATACTTTTCTATAATGTAATGAGGAAATCTATTTAATAAAAAGTTGTGAAATTATAATTGTACATTATGTAAAACGCCAACAACTAAACATATTATACAATGTAAATATATAAACTTCAATAGTATGAGTTAGAGAGACCGGTTATTACGGAGATAATCTGTAATTTGTATGCAAATTATATTGGGCAGTGATAGAACCATTATTAAGCGATGGGAATTTGGGTTCTTGCATAGTTCGGAATATTGAATTGGATTAACAGGTTTTTTGTTTTTTTTTATGCCGGAAATACCTGAAACTTTATTGGTTTTGTGTAAAATAATAAAGAGGCACTTTATCTTTTAACTGGCTCAGAGCTAAATAAACTATATTTTTATATACAAAAGATATATTATTTATAATAAAGGAGAAAGCTTAAAATTGAAAAAATCCAAATATACTGCCAATTACATAGTTCGCAATCACTACATAAGTATACTTACTATAAAGTTTGCATTCACTATATTTGTATACTATTAAGTTTGCATTCACTACATAAGTATACAGTAAAGCTTGCATTCACTATATTAGTATACTATTAAATTTCCATTCACTATATTAGTAAACTATTACGCCCGCCTTCACTATATTGGTATACTATTAAATTTACATTTACTAAATTAGTATACAATTAAGTTTGCATTCACCATGTTTAAGTTTGCATAAGTATACTCGTACTATAAAGATTGTATTGTATCACTATACTTCTATACTGTTAAGTTGGCATTCAATACATTAGTATATTTACTACTAAGTTTGCATTCACTACATTGGCATACTATTTGGTTTTCATTCACTGTACTAGTATAATATTAAGTTTTAATTTACTATATCAGTATACTATTAAAAGTTAGTATTCAATACGTTGGTATATTTACTATAAAGTTTGCATTCACTACAATCAGTAATTATTCTAATCTTAATATTAATTAAGTTGGCATTCAATACATTAGTATATTTACTACTAAGTTTGCATTCACTACAATCAGTAATTATACTGATCATAATATTAATTAAGATGGCATTCACTACATTAGTATTGTATAAAGTTTGCATTCACTATATTAGTACACTACTAGGTCCGTCTTCCTTACATTAGTATACTATCAAGATTGTATTCACCAGACTAGTATACTATTAAGTTATCATTCACTATATTAGTGTAATATGAAGTTTGAATTTTCACTAAATTACAAATGTCTGTTGTTTGTTCATTTAACGTCACTTTATGCTGTTATGGCATATTGGACGATGCTACAGAGGGAGCCCTAAATTTTGCCTATCCAGGTTTAATTTGGATAGGGATCTTTACCGTGTACCTGACATCGTACAGGCTCTGTAACCCCGTTTTACGTCCCTTTGGAAGGACGGTATAGCCAATTTCTACTCTCTTAAAAATCCTAGAGCCACTTGCCGGAATACGAATCCACGAACTTGGGCTTAGTAAATTGTTATACTAACCACTAGACCACGGGTAGACCCAGCATATTTCGTGGTTAACTCGTTTGTAGAATTTATAGATTAAGAATTTCTTTATAGTATATATTTAATCATAATGTTAACGTGTACAATTTATGTCCAGGCAGGCGAGTGTTTTAAGTTTCCCAGCCATTCACTGTACTTGGGGTTGAGGGGTCAAGTTGTAAATCGACTGGAGGAAAGGTTTAGTTAAAAAAATATACATAAGAAAAACAAGTCCTAAATAAGTTTTGTATATGTTACACTATATCACGAAATAGATAAGCGATAAGATCTTGGTCCCACAGGTTTGTCCAAGTTATTTCATACAAACGTTTCGTATAACGTTTGAGCAATATTAGTTGATTGATTTAATGTTTGTTGTACATTAACATAATTGCTCTTCGTTATGATTTCACTCGTACACGTAGCTGTTGCGGTTAATTCCGATATGAACCTCTTGAAGGAGGAGATAGCTCGGAGTGAAAGTTGTTTGGGTCAACTACGTATTTGCGGTCTGCGGTTAAGCGTTTACAAAATCCGAGTTCAAGCGCGTACGGTTCATAATTGCGATTGATAATCGTGAGGTACGTAAGATGTTTAGCTCTAATAAACATTTATATGTTCTGATGAAATTATTACGTAGTAATTTTTTTTTTAATAATTCATTTAATGAAATTTACAACTGTATTAAAATAACACAACAAGCAAATATACTGATTGGTACATATTAGCATGAAAGACAAGTAGAGAAACTACCCAGTCGCAGTACTCAAATAATAAGTTCAACTTAGAAGGTTACGAGGCCATCTTCTCTTCAGAAACCTCGGAGGATTATCAGGAATTGAAGAGGTTGCTAGGTTTGAAACTAGTGGGTTTGAGTGGAAATAAAGTTTGTCATGAAAAGATTGAAAAAGCTTAGAGCGTTTGTCTAGTAAATGTTGAAGTAGCCTGAAACTGCGAGCTGTTTCTTGCCGTTTCAATTTAGTATGAGGATTCCAAGTTAAGCGTTTGTATAGGTGTAGTCCTAAGTACTGGACCTGTCCTACAGGAATCAGTGGGATGTTATTAAACGATACAGGAGGACAGGAAGTCATTGGTTTACGGCGGAGGGTAAAGGTGGTTTGACGGGATTTGTGAGAATTTATTTTAATCCTCCAGTTTTGGCACCATTTTCAGGGTCAGTTATATGGGATTGAAGAGTATGGGATGTTATAACTGGATCGGTTTTGACTGATAATATACATGTGTCATCTGCATGCGTGGTAAGGATAGTATTAGGATGAGTTGGGATGTCAGCTGTGTAAACCGTGTAGAGGATTGGGCCGAGGATACTGCCTTGAGGAACACCAGCAAATTGAGAAAAGAGTGATGAATATACATAATTGTGATTTACTTTGAGTGACCTGTTAGCGAGATAGGATTGAATAATGAGAAAATATGTAGCAGGTAGGAATTGGCGGAGTTTTTAAAGCAATCCCGGGTGCCAGACTCAAATGTTTTTTAAATACATTATTATTAGCATTTTAGCAATATTTTTTAATAATGTATTACGAATTCCTAAGATGTTAATATGCGCTGTGCCGTTAGAAGCGTTATTTGTGAACTGACGGATTTGGATTTGGGATTTGGGGTAATTCCACGTGGGCAGAAGTATTCAAGCAGAGATTGGTGGTATCGGCATCGAGCCTTTGGGTTCCCAATGCTTTATTCTTATTATTCTTATATATTACTATCCATTCCATATCTAACATTGGAATGACGAATAGAATTATATTCTTTTGCTCTGTGTTATTTATAAAACATAGTTTTTAATATTAAAATAGTAGGCGTGCCATGCCAGCTGAATGATAGATAATAAAGCAAATTTCATTTCTCAACTACAATTTTACCTCTTTTTTCGATATATATAATTATTACATTTATTTTATATTTCAATTAGATTTAAAAAGAAGTTTGGCGATGTGAATAATGTATTTTTGTTAATATTTAATAATAAAGTCTTTTGTCCAGGAATAAATTTTTAATTTAAAATTTTTTTAAATCTTTCTCATTTGTTAATTTAATTTATTAAATGTAATTACACTATGACATAACAGCTTATATATTAATACCTGTTTAGTTATTCTAAATAGACTTGTCCAGGAATAAATAGTCTCTTTAGAATAACTAAACAGGTATTAATATATAAGCTGTTATGTCTTAGAGTACAGTGTAATTACATTTAATAAATTAAATTAACAAATGAGAATGATTTAAAAAAAATTGCGAATTACCTCCAATGACAATATTAAAAAAACAGAATAAATTAAATGAAAAAAAAATAGAAATCATCTAACAATATTTATATACAGAGAAACAATTAATAAATTGTATACAAATTATTATGCGAAGTAAAAAAACATACATACACACACACTTATATATATACGTAAAAACACATCATTCATTGATCAATTAGAAAGTTTTAACCTCAAACATGTATATATTACTTCCGATTTTTTGGGAATCGTAAGCAAAATAGGTGACTGAGTATACGGGATTTTTGCACAGTCATCTACGCGTAATGAGCTATTCGCGAGAGCAGTATGTTACAGAATATTAGGACTTCGTAATCCTGTAGTTGTAACAATCATTCTGTGTTTCTTTGGTTTAGCTGAATACTGCATTGAACTAACAAAGACGCTGAGCTGCACAACTGCTATGCACAACGTTTGAAAAGCGTTTTCAGGTTTGAAACGTGAGGATCAAGGTTTTCTTTCTAGACACTCCATTAACTGTAATCTATTATTTGCGTTAGCTGCAACGAACAATCATATCAAAATAACCTTGTTGTTCAAGAACGATAGAGAGGTAGTTAATTCAACAAGAACGAAACTATTCGACCTGGTCTCCCCCACCTTTACGTGTTAAATAAATTTTAATAAATATTATAAATTGGTACAGGGGTGAGATAATAACGTGGTGCATAATTAATTAATTAATTTACATGTAATGGATGTTAAACTGACAGGAATAAACCCTGGGGCGTAATGTTTATGGGAGGATAAGATTAATGCCGAGCATGTCTCTGAAAATATTCAGAAACACCTGTTCAGTGTCATCGGCATCGGGTCTTTCGTTATTAATTGTGTTGGATGATTATAGGCGACATAAATTTCTCTATCATATTATTTTTCAAAGGCTCCTTACTATACCAGCATTACGTTTGGGACTATTCCCAATTATCAATCCTAAATTATATCGGCCGTAAAAGAGGAAGCACTTGAAATATCGTAGAGAGTCTGAGGCGTTTCCGGAAGCATTTGCATACACGATTATAGTTTCTCTTCGATTATTACCCTCGAGCTATGTTAGGGTTGTGAATATTTCCTTTGCATGGGCAGTTTCATGTTTTAAAATGAATATATTTTGAAACGTAGGATATTATGAAACACTAATACTCATTTGAATAGTTTAAGAAACTATAACCTATGAATTAGTAAGAAAAATATGGTAAAATCTATCTCATGGACAAATGCAATGAATTTATTAAAAGCTTGAACATCGGTTTTCATGCATAAGGATTTGAGATTTTTTATGTAGCATACACATAAGATACACAATTATACTTTCAAGTTATCTTCATTAGCACCTCATAAATATACATTAAAAAAACCAATCGTCTTATCACACAAACTGTACGCTGTACGCTCTATTTATGTAATCCAATGACATAATCCTCCGTCAGCTTTACACTTAGGATGCACACATTATTATTTTATTTTTTGAGTTTACATAACACTTTCAGTGATCATATTGACTTGATTTTTTGGCCTGATTTTAACAGTCAGCCGTAAAATAAAACAATATCAATTAATTAAATAATGGGGTATATAAAAAAAAAATGACCGGTTCACCTTCCCCATGGAGAGAAGATGGCGACTAACAGTATCTTTCGACACAACACACTCCCAGGCAAGTTCGCGAGTACTTGTGGACGGATTTGACTCAACAGCTTCCTTCAGAACCTCATCAATATCCATTAATGGTCGCCCGGAGCCCTTCTTCTTTTCCAACGTCGTATCTCCGCTGCTAAATTTTTCCACCCAACGCCGCGCTGTGCGCTGGTCAAGGACACCTTCCCCTTCGTATTTAATAATTTCAGGAGTTGCTTCAGTGGCTGTGAATTTTTTTTTCTAGCAATGTCTACAAATTGCGAGAATTTCGTAAGACACTGGCATGTTTCTTCTTTGAATTAAATAACTAAACTGAGGCTTTTTTAAGAAGTCCAGTGTTAGTAAACAAGTATGCTCTAAAGGTATTATTAAGTGTTGGTAAATAATAAATAGCATTAAAATATTTACAGTCGTTTGAACTCTGGAATTTGATAAAACGGTAATTTTTTTGTATACACCCCCCCCCCATTAATAAAATGTGTATTTGAGAATTTACAAAAATTCCGTGATTAAGATGAATTTGCCTAATTTTCAGCGCAGTGCTTATAAAGTTTGAACCTTCGTCTTAATTCAGGGTTTTTGTTTGAGTGTTAAACTTGAATATATATTACTAGAATGTTGTACATATCTCACTATTGCATTACTAATGTGATTGGTCGTATGTGGAATGGAATATTAAAATTAACCACTTTTTCCCGACAATGTAAAACCGACTTGACCAACAATTCAGTCATTACTACACATTTTAATACCATTATTAATTTTAAATTGTCATAATAGTTGTGAATACATCAATTTATTGCTTAGTTTTGTTTTTCTTGCTGATACTTTTTTCTAACTGAGGATGCTTTTTGTGGTAGATTTTTTGAGAAAAGAATCTCCTAAATCTCGTCCGTCATCGTCTATGTGTATTTATCCGTGCCTGAGCCCATGTCCTCTACCCACAGTGTCTTCCTACCTTTAAGTCCTCAAGTCCTTTCTTCTTCGATGTCACCTCCGAAGTCCCCTTACCCCAAGTCCTTTTTTGGTGTTTTATGCGCTTTCGAAACATTTACATGATATGAATTAGAATTTTAAAAAATATCGAACCGATTAAGCCATTTGTTACAAATTTACAAAGTCATGCTGCACACATTACTCTGTGGTGGTATAAACAAATATAGTATGGTTAGTTGATAAAATACATGATCAATATTCCGTTTTGTTATTATAACATTCGACTAAGATCGATTTAAATTGCATATAATAATTATGAAATCCAAACTTAGGTTTCTTCACTAGAGAATTAATATATTTTTTTTATTATTTCGCAGAGTGATGCTTTAACTGATCATCAATCTTGCGCGGCCTTTCAAAGAGTGCGGCACTTTTGTTGAGGGCCTATCAGAATATTTTAACTGGAATAAATCGATCTTTAAAATTACCTTTCAAGTCGATATTCTCAACGTCTATTTACGATATTCTAAGCTGAGTAAGAACTTTTATGATTTTTTGCCAAACATGGCAGTGGAAAAATATCGAACGGGTTTCCATTCAAATGAAAGTTGTAAAACATCGGGTTGATTGAAACCGTTTTCGGTTTCTGAATTTTAAAAATAGAGTTGCACTGCTACCTCTGACATATCGGATTTTTAGCTTCCTTCGGAATTTACATCTTCCTTACCCTCTTTTAAAGTAGCACGCCATGTTAATGAACTGATAGATTTATCTCGTGCCACCTTGTTATCAGTGTGATTTATCAGAATGTAGCTTTCGCATATAGCAGATAATGCAGTAATGAAGGTACTGGTTTAGATTTAATGAAATATTCAGACATGCCATTTTGTGTTTGTATTTAACCAAGTTCTTTGATAATTTAGAACAGTCTAATGCACAATTTCATATTTTTGTTTGTTTATTTTAAACTTTCCTTTTCCGGAATTAATGTCTCAAGATATTTAAACTCAAAGCACCTTCTAAAAATCCATGACATGAGAAGCTAAAATGATATTAAGACAATAACAATTTTTTTTCTATGCAAACGTCACCGCTTCATTAATTACGAAAATAAATGGAATTGATAAGAAGTAGAAAAACAACGAAAAAATAAGAAAATTTTAAAAATAAAGATAAATAAAGATTGTAAAAAATTGAGAAAACAATAACAGTTCGAAAATATAAAATTGAAATCACAGAGAAAGATTCGAAAATATAGAAAAACTGGAAAATATAAAATTTAAATTTCCGAGGTTTCGAAAATTGAGAAATTATCAAAAAAAGAGAAAATTACGAAGATATAATATACTACGCAAATCGAGGAAATTCCGATTTTTTTTTTTTTAAATCCGAAATTATAAAATTTCCATTTCAATTGCAATGGCAAGCATATGTGTTGGACCGAAACATGACAAAAAAACAGTAAGAAGGACGAAACAGAAATCTTGGGAGGAATTTGGAAGGAACTTGGGTCAGGATCATCGGGAAAACATCCGGATTTTCTGGAAAAAAAATTAAAACTTTAATAGCGCGAAAATGCAAAGCATTGAGCTACGTGAAGAGTGGTTACGGGAGACAAAGCTATATTGGAGGTCTGGAGACAGTATTACATGAGCCAGTTTGGTAATGATGATCGCCGGTCAACAAACCGAAATGGAAACTGGAATGAGGAAGAGTACGACGAGGTGATTGAGGAAGAGGAAGTAGAGAGAGCTATATTCAAAATAAAAACAGGAAAAGCGCCAGGACGGGATGGTATTGTTGCTGAATTAATAAAGAATGGCGGCCCTAAGCTAGTGCAAGCATTGCAAGTACTTTTCCAGAAATCTTAAGACGAAAAAAGGATTCCAATGGATTGGGAATATAGTATTATAATACCAATTCACAAGAAAGGATGTCAGGAAGAATGCTCAACTACCGACCCATATGCCTCTCACCTGTTGCATACAAACACATCCATCTTGGAGGGTTGCTCAACACCACCAGTTGAACACCTAATAGGAGAAGAGCAAGCTGGTTTCCGAACCGGGGACCAAATCCATGACCAAATTTTCTCAATAAGAAATATCTAACAGAAATCCTGGGATCTCGATAAGAACATTTATTTGGCTTTCCTTGACCTCAAATCTGCCTTTGACTCGGTTCCACGAGATGAAATATGGGAAGCTTTCAGAGCGAAGAACATTCCGAGAAACCTGACAGAGGCGATTAAATTTATATACCAAGAGCCCAAAGGAATAGTCAGGCTTAACGGGCTAGAATCAAATTGTTTCAATATTGCAAAGTGGGTAAAACATGGAGACAGCCTAAGCCCTTTGTTATTCTCGTTGTTCATGGATGAAATGTCTGTGAAAGAGAAGCACAGACCGAACATTCCTGGGAAGTAGGTATCTTAATCCTGTAGTGACACAGCTTCTTCTATACTCCGACGACGTGGTATTGATTACGGACTCTTTGGAAAAATTGCAGCTGGCAGTCATAGAATGGTATGAAGAGCTTCACCGGAAAGGGATGCTTATAAATACCAACAAAATTAAGATCCTACGATGTGGAAGGAAGAAAGAAGACATCCACATATACTGTAATGGAGAAGAATTAGAAGTTGTGACAGACTTCACATACAAAGGTACAGTCTTAGACGGATCTGGGAAGGTAGACGCAGAAATAACAAACAGGATTAACAAGGCAAATGCAGTTTACTACCAGATATGCAACACTGTGGTAGAGAAGAGAGAGGTAGGCAAGGGTGTGAATCTTTAAGACAGTGTATCTGCCCATACATTTGTATGGAGCGGAGAGTTGTATATTATCAGACCGATAGGAGAGCAGAATCACCGCAGCCGAAATGAAGGTTCTGCGGAGAACAATTCGGAAAACAAGGAGAGACCGACTTCGCAATGAAAGGATTCGTCAGGAACTGGAGATTAAGACAGCTCTTAGAAACTCACCAGCTGAAATGGTTTGGCCATGTTATAAGGAAGACCACAGAGATCCTCTAAAGACCATGGAATTTCTCCCAGATGGCAGAATTCGTATGGGCCACCCTAGGGTGTCATATCTCGATAGGTTAAACAAAACAACTAAAATGTAGCTAAGATCGTTTTGATTACATTTATCATTAAAGATTTTAGGTATGGAATTTATTACAAGTATGTCTGTAAAAAATTGTAAGTTACACTTTGCTAACTCCTACTACATCCCCCCAATGTCAAGTGGTCCGTAATATTTTTAAATATAGACACATGGACTTTGAAATGAGGAACGCAATTGAGGAGATTGTGGATTTAAGGACCTAATAAAAAAGTAACAAAGATTTAAATATTTAGGTTTAACCTCGATTTTACTTTAATATAAATATTTATAAGCAGATCAAGGATGGTATAAGGTTTTATTAGCGCTATAGTGTTACAGACTAGAAGAGTCAGCACTTGCTGTTCCAAGTAATCAACTTAGCAACTTCCTTAATTGCTGAGTGAAGGGACTTAAATCAGTCGATGGAGAATACTGTTCTTATCATTGGTCTTACCGATAGAATTATCACAATTTATGACGTAATTGCGTTCTTTTCAGGCCATTCGAACGCCTCGTTAGTCAGTTATCGATTTACTGTTGAGAATTTCCATCTTAAGCAGCTATTACGATATGGATCTAGAGTGCCCATATCTCGGGAAAATAACCTTTGATGGTAATTTATATGGCCATCCTATACATTTACTATTCAAAGATTGGATATCTACATAAGAAGCTGAACCTGTCTTAAGTATGAGGTTGATGATTATTCTAATTAATCGAACGGGTAATTAAAATAGATACTCCTGATTGCTCATCGGCTTCTTTTTATTTATTTGATACAGCCATCCAGGGAGTGCAACTATACACCAACCGTCCAGGTCTATTTCCTTGCTATAGTATAGGATTATATAGTAGTATAGCTACCTACCAGAGATCTTTTAGCCACTGTCTGCTCGGTCGTTCTTCTGCTGATAGTGTAAATCTTCGTTTGGTCGGATCCTGGACAACGGCAACAATGCTTCTTAATCCTGCCATGTCCCTCACTTCGGTCCACCCTATGCTTGCCCCCTTTTAAGTCCTGACATACCTCCTGAAGCCATGGAGGTTGTTGTACATTCCATTTCTTTGTAAGATTAACAATTCTTTTTCTTTTTTTTATTCTACTATAGTTGACTAAGCATCTTATAATATTAATAGGAAAAGCTTTTTCTATAATTTATTTAACTGTTCCTTGATACTTATTTCGGGCTAACAGGAAAAGGTTTTCCTGTTTTTTTTATATCATTATTTATCTTAAACCACCGTTAATAACTTATTATTGCAGATTAGGATTAATATTATACTAGATTGTCTATGAACAATACTATCTACATGTCTACTTCATAGTTATGTAATATTGTATTAATTGGATTATTTTTTTCCTGGTTCATTAGACTAAAACATAAAAACTTGCATGTCTGTTCAAGAGACTATAAACGCTTTGTTTTAGCATTTTTTCAAATACATGTACGTGACTGAACTAAAGTATTACCATCAAATTTATTTGAAAAATATGCTCGTGTTATAACAAAAAGTGAAATAAAAAAATAATTGCCATTAAAAAAATTAAAATTTATTTATATTTTTCAATTATAAGATAGATGTTCTTAGGTAACCCCCCGTAATTATTAATAGAATAATCTAACTATAGTAAATGGCACGAAAATTAAAATAAATTTAAAAACTCAATCAATTACAAAAGAGGAAAATGAGACCGGTGTCCCTGAAATTCTAGATTGAATTGATGTTCCGACAAAAAGACTTAGATAATAATAACTTAACTTAACTAATAACTTACTTACAACTTAGTAAGTTATCTAACTTAGTTACTCCAAATAACGGATTAACTTAACAGCTTAAATACTCGTTACTTTCTTAACCTAATTGACAATTTACTGACTTGGAGACTTAGACATTTAATATCTAATTAGAACTTTTATATCCGATAAAGAATAAATTATTATTTACAACGTGCTCGAGTTTGTACTTTGTTATACAACGTTTGGTACGTTGTTGTTACAACAGCATCCTCTGCATTATCTCTTCACTGCCCGTCACGAATTGAGGGCGTATTAACGTCTTACGTTAGAGTTAGAGGTTTGACAACTTATTAATATGCGCATTTAGCCGTTAAGTGTTGACCTTTAGACGTTAATGCTTTCACTGCATAGCGATAACAGGCACGATATACATTAACTCGGTCCTTAGGAACAAAAGCGCCCACTTGTATATTTTTTGATGGGCCTTATTGAAAAAAATTGTGTATTTCAAAAGAAAACGAAAATTTTTAATAACTCCAACAAAGTAGCTTGAGTGTAAACAACTATAAGATTGGAATCAAACGAAAATATATAAATTTTTTAGAGTAACCAAACAAAAGGAATTCTTGAAGAACTGGATTTTATATGTTTTCATGACAAATGTGTAGGTAATATCTGAAGGTAGTAAATAAAATATTAAATATATAAAAAGGGAATTGTGAGATTAAAAATATATACGCTTCTTTTCTTATTTCTTTACTTATTTTTTATATCAGGGGTTATCTGTGGATAGTGGTATGCATCTACACCCTATATCTGGGGTTGGTGGCCCGACAAGTTGTTTATACATGGATTGACAAAAACGAGGGTCTACAAGGAACCCTATGGTCCTATTTGCCATAATAGCTGTAGGCCGCGTATCCACTATGTTCGCTAATCAACGGTGTTCCGCGTTAATCCCCACCGGATGCTGAACGTGTAGCAGTTCTTCGACGTTAAACCGCGCTCCACCGGCTGTCGGTTTTCACTCGAACTCAAAGGGGAGTAAGACAGGTTCGTGGACGGGTTCAGGCTACTGCGGACGGTTCCTGTAACATGAACACTGGGGGGCAGACGTAAAATCTTCTATAAATATAAAATCTACTTCTAATAAGATTTTATAAAAAAAATTCAATATTATGGAATCCTGGATGTAAATTATGGAAGGGTAAAATAAATAATAATAAAAATATGAAATAAGATTCTTGGCTTTGCGATAAGAAGGAAATTGGCTTTGCGATGGATATACCTGCTGATGTGTGTAAAAATAATGTGATAATTTTACTGTTAGGATATCAGAAAACTAAAAAGTAGTAAATAATTTTTATGAAGTTTAAAATAAGAATAAAATTCATTTTTTCATAAAATAGCTTGGGGTGCTTGATGTTAGTTGCCGTAAATATTGTATTGCCTCCTATTGGTAAAGTTATAGTCACTATGGAAATTAGATACAAAGAAACGCCAAATTCTATCGTTGATTGATGTCAATTCTCTTCACTACTCATGCAGAAGCACAAATCCTGTCTATAATGTCGTACTATTGAATGCGAAATGAATGAATGAAATGAACTATGAAATGTGCCTTTCATATTCACCACATTATGCGAGTCACTTATTTTTTCGAAGTCGAGAATACTATATTTCATAACCGGGTTTTCGCATTCTATAGTATTTAAGTACAATAAACGTTTTGGTAATAGCATTGAACCATATTCGCGTCTATCTGTAGCCAAAAAATAAATGAAATATCTATCTGTCGCAAATTAAATTTTAAATGAATAAACATGTCGGATGAGAATCCCTTTATGTCCATTCATTTAGAGGTTTTAATCAGATAGGCCCGAATTGGAAAGTGGAACTTAATTTGGTGTTGGATGAAACGCTTGCAAATTAAATATTTCTCCCGCAGACCTTCTCTATAATTAAATTATGAACGACTAAAATAAATTAATAAATAATTTTTAATCTCTTATTATTTTAATTTATAAAAAAATATCTCTATTAAATTAATTTATAATAAGTTGCTATTTTATTATTATTATTCTACTCTGCGAGAATTCCGTCCCAAATTTTATTTATGAATTTTTCCAAAGTATTACTATTTTGGAATAATTAGTGGGCTCTCTAAGCTAAGTATGTTGAAACGGGTTAATATAAACAATGAAGGAATTTGATACACATTTAGGATTACTTTTGGAAATAAAAGTAGTAATTTATTATATTATTATATTATATCATATTATTTATTATAAGCGGGAAAAAATAAAACTATTAATATTTAAAAAAAAGTTTTATAAGGTAATCAAGAGAGGTAAAAACGTATGAAAAGTTATAGTTAATAATTTCAAATATTAATTTTGAATAAGTATTAGTCCACTGTATAAATATGGAGGAGAAAATTGTCTGTGTTTGGGTAAAATAAAAAATTAGTTCTTTAATTATTCATAAGCTATTTACTAGAATCCACCATATTTGTTCTTAACAAGTCCTGAAGACGACCTGCAATGTGGGTCGAAATGTGGCTTTTAAGAACTACCTTAACACTGTTAAGGAATTTTTTTGTACCTCAACCCGTACCATTTTCTTATGTGAGATTATTTAATAAAAATAATTATATAAATACATTATAAAATATATTAAAAATGAAAAAATAAAATTAATATATTAAAAATAATAAAATAAAATTATTTTTTTATTAATTGTTATAATTTTTAAATATTTTTATTTTGAAGAGAAAAAATTAGTCCAGGGCCGGGATTCGAAAATAATAAATAAATTAGAAATAATACAATGACGTACTCTATGTCAACAAGATCCTAATTAAAGTAATGTTCAATGAACATTCTTCCCCTTGTATATATCGCAAATTGCGAGAACTCGGGGATCAGTTGCCAGAGCATTACGACGGAGACGTGGGAGACTCGGGTTCGAATCCCGACCCAGGACAAATCTTTTCTCTTCAAAATAAAAAAAATTATTGTGTGCTCACAACCAGATTTTTTAAATTGTAACGAAAATAAAAATCGTTTTAAAATATGTAATAAAACATTTTATAAATCCTGTTGTAGTGAATTAAAAAGCACACATTAATCTGATCAGCCCGGGATTAGAGACTAGTTGATATGCTCATATAGGGACTAATGAGATTAGCTTATTTGATGAATTAAAAAAAAAGTGAAAATTATTGTAATATTCCTAATACAGTCAACACTGGGAGTATCCGTGACAACCGCCCCTGGCCAGAAGATTCCAGCAGTTGTTAGACTAATGTACATACTTATATCCTTTACTTAATGTTTATCAAGTGTTATAATTGTTATAAATTTAAAATAATGTTAAAGTCCAAAAGAGTCTATGTCAATAATTCACCCATCTGGCACTTTGGTGAAATTCTCAAGAAACCGGGAACTCGTCATTATCTTGTGAAACTTGATTCTGGAAGAATTATCAAACGACATATTAATCAACTTCGTTCTTCATTAGTTCAAACGAAGACGGTGACATTTGATCCAGCACCACCACAACTCTACAGTGTACCTCAAGTTTCTCAAGCTGAGACCAGTGCTCAATCTCCTGCTCAGCCAAGTCCGCCTCCACTACATTTCTCTCGCCCTGTCCCCACTCGTAGACCTATTGAACGTTATGGGGATCCGGTACTATACCAGGTGTCTTGTGAGTGATTTCTTATTAGGAGGGGAGACTGTCATATTCCTAATACAGTCAACACTGGGAGTATCCATGGCAACCGCCCGTGGCCAGAAGATTCCAGCAGTTGTTAGACTAATGTACATACTTATAACCATTACATACTATAATGTTTATCAAGTGTTGTAATTGTTATAAATTTAATATAATGTTCAAATATCTACAGTGCTTTTTTATTTAGTAATTTAAAAAAAAAGCATTCAGATTTATTGGATGTAAGTGCATCAAAAATAAAATAGATCAAACACATCTCTCAATTACTAACTTTTTTTAGCGCTGTATTGATTCATGGTGGTACATGGACGTACCTAGGATAGGAATATTCAGTTCATTCGGAAAGTTTTATAATAACATTGAATCTAATGCAATGTAACAAAATGGAATGACATCCATTGATATATTAGAAAAATATCAGTATTTATGTATTTTAAAAGATTATATCAGTATGTATTACTTATCGCAAAAATTTGCAATTAACCAAATCCACCTCAAGACATATCAGCCATTAAATTAAAATGAACTATATTAGTAAGGTCTTTAACGTAATCTCCTGAACTCCAATCCCCAAGGTTATCATCAAGTGCTAGGGCCCAGGTTAGTTAGTGAAAGGATATTTTATTAGTTAATTAACTAGCCTTCCTCTGTTCCTACGCGGGGCTTATTAATTAAATTTTGAATTCTCTAATTAATAAGTTTAATTAAATAATTTCACTATTATATCCCACTCACCAAATAATTTTAAATAAGTTTATGATTTTTTTTCTTTCTTCTTTTTAATTTTAGAAAATCGGAAAATTTTCATTGAAAACATATGGATATTATCTTATTTTATTTATTGTTTCTTTTTTAACATTTATATTAGCGATGTCCAGAAACAGTACAGTCTCTACCATGTAAAGAACCCAAGACTCATTCACGGGTCGTAGTGGTTACAGGTTTATATATATTAATTAGGTTAATTGTATTTAAATATATACTTGTTCTGTTAAACGATTCCTTCATATTTTGTAGACAAATACCCAAGGCAATGACAAGGCCACAACAAATATGAAAATCTCCTACAGGAAACAATGTAAATAATAAATAATAAAACCTCAGGCAAAAAAAGGTTAAGTATATTCACGTATATATAGTATTAAGCAATTTATATATTACAGTTGTAGTTATTAAATACACGTAAGGAGGAGAAAAAAGAATAAAGGTAAGGCAAAATAATATATAAAACAGAGATTTAGCTGTTTTTATATTTCTATATTGTTCTATACCATCGAGCTGATATATAAGATCTGGGCTGTAAATAAAATGGTTGATTTTTAAATACGTAAAAATTGGCGAAGCATCTAAAATTACAATACTCTATATATTTCTATTCTATCTTCCTTATACCGGTTGAAATACGTGTTATAATACCGTTGCATTTCTCATCAGAAAACTGAAATCTGGTTTTTGTAGAGTCAAGTTGTACACTTAACTAAATATTTGTCCCTACATGATATCCGAAAGTGGTACTCAAATTGAAGGTCATAATAGATCTTTATCGAATATTAGATCAATAAATAATGAAAATCTTCTCATTAAATACTATGATTCAAACTTATAAATTTATATGAATAACGTTTTTTAGGACTATATTTAGGAGCGGTAAGAGTTATTTACTATTTATAATATTCCAATACAGGGGTCGGCAACCTTTTGAGTCGGAAGAGTCAAAAATTTCAAAGTACTTAAAGAGCCACAAACCCATTTACTTGAAACACTATGAACTATACGTCACAGCCAAAGTACTGGTGAAGACGCCAAATTGTCTTGCGTCGAAAGCGAATTAAAACCTACATAGAAACTAGAGATGAGAAGTACGTGAACGAACTAGTTCATTGAACTAGATCCGGAAAATGAACTACAATGAACGCTCTCTGTTTTGGTGAACTATAGTTCTTTTTAGTTCACACCACTCACCGGTAGAGATTTTATAAGTTTTCTTAAATATTTGTAATTGAAGGAAAAGTGTGCCAGACAGGCCCCACTTTGTGTTTTAAACCTAGACAAATATCTGCAACGAGTTTCTTATCGTTTATAAGAAAAAAGGGAAAACCAATTATCAGGGTATGAAAATTAATAAGAAAGTAAATATTAAAGTTTTTAAAATGAGTGAATTAAATATAAAGAATAAAATGCAAGAACAATGTATATTATTTAGGAAAAAGACAGCGGACGTAAATGTAAATATTATAAAATAAATGTAGAAATAAGATAGGTTTTTTTTTTTCTAGAACCTTTCTAGTTCATTTGACCTCTCAGTTTCTCCCCCTTTTTCCGAAGTTAAATTCATCTCTTCGTTCAGTTCATTTCTAGTTTTTTTGAAAAATGAACTATGTAGTTCATTAGAATGAACTATCTCAAAAGGAACGATTCAGTAAAAGGAACTACTTTGCCCACCTCTAATAGAAACATCCGAAGACGGCGTCTTTCGAGAACTTCCGACCGACTGACGGCAGTGACGATGCGTGTCAAGGGAAGGAGTGCGGTGAAAAGCGAGTACAATCGGCTGAGAGATAGAATCGGTGCCTAATCCTCGTTAATCGAATCAGAACGATTTTTAAATGTGTTTTTTAAATATAAAATAAATAATATTTCCGTATGGAACTAAAGAGCCGCAGGTTGCCGACCCCTGTTCAAATATATTAAGTTCAAAATTAATTTAATTTTAATTCGTTCAGGGCCAATTTTTCCACCTAATTTATATTGTTATATATCTGTTTCTGTTCTTTGTGTTAGTATTCTCTATAATTGTGTTTTTATTATTTTACTAATGTTTTCTTCTTAACTTCGTAATATAACTTTTCAATGTGAATATAAAGCTGAATAATAATTAAATTGCACTGCACACGCATACTTGTAATGTTCTGTATAGAATTCGTGAACCTTTTCTTGTACTTAGATATAACGCAAGAAAAAATAAAGATTTGGATAAGTAATAAAAAATAAGATAGGTTAGGAAATACTTTTTAAATTGAATGGGTTGATCAATCGAAAGTATAAAATCATTCCTCAAAACCATCGAGAACAATATTTTGAAAGTGGAGAGTTGTAAACCTTTCCTCGAAGACCTGGCACTATCACCCCTCAAGATCATGGTTTTTTGAAGGGCTCAAGCTGCCTAAGGATAATCCACCCACTTTCCCCCTCGAACAGATACAAGGGCTGGAAAGATATTTTTTGACCTTACTACCTCCTATCAAATGGAGTTTTTTTGGCCCTAATTATAAACCGAGAAAGGATCTAAGATTAAAGTGATGTCCAATGTAATCAAGAAGAACACACGGATAATAAATTAATTAAAAAAGATTAAAAAAATTGAATTGAAATCACAAACAAGTTATTAAAATAACATTATACCTCGGATACCACTTAGAACAATAATCAGAATAAACCTTGGACGAATAAGTAGCTAGTACAATACTGAGTCATTGTTGTAATTATATTGTCGGTATATTTCAAAATCAGACTTGAAAGAAATCAGATCAAGGTCGTTAATACAAAAAATCAAGTTTCCAAGAATTGTCTATTTCTATAATTATGAATAACAACGCTCAAAATATAATAACACAATTTAGAAAATGTATATGTTAGTTTGATATTACTCCTATTGCTTGGGCAATCCAGATGTTTATTCATCAGAATGCAATTTAAAAATAATCAGTGGGTGTAACTAAAAGATAAAAAAAAAAAAGTAACTGATCTTGTAACTAGAGAGATAAACTAGAAAACATTGTGATACAAACATTCAGTATAGAAAAAAATGATATAATTTCTATAAATCGCATAAGATACAGTGTTTTATTATGGAACAAAATAAAAATATATACACATATTTGGATATCGTAAAATGCAATTTTGTTGTACATCCACATGGGCGTAACGAGGGGGTGGGGTTATTGGGGATGTAACCCACCCCATTGCTTACATGAAATTAAAAAAAAAATTGTAAAAATAAGTAACAATTTTTAAAACAAATTGAAGGATTTTGCTTTTTCAAAGTTATTATTGTGGTATTAGAGAAGTAAGGGTCAATAATGCCAAAACAAAGAAAGTGCAAACACAGTTATTTTAATGAATAAAATGACAAACCAAAACGTAATATGGTTTATTTACAATTAATTATATTATTATAGCGGCAGTAGTGGCATCTAGTCTTAATACACTTATTGTTTATTAAGTGTAGTAAGTTATTGTAACCAATAAATAGGGGTACTTGTATTTAAAAGCTATTTCTTGATTGCCCTTCCAAAAATAACATTTGTAACGAAAATAACATTTATAACTTCCAAAATAACATTTATAAAAAATTATAATCTATTTAATTAATTTGAAGCTACATGATTATAGTATAATATATATTATACCTATAATACGAGATTTTTGAAGGGAGTAATATGTTGGAGTGGTTGACGGGTGGGGGTAAACCCCATGAGTCAACTCTGGTTACGCCACTGTTCATACAGTTATTAATTGAACATGTGGACAATAATGAAGATAAAAATAAAATCACACAGATCAAACCGATCATTACATTATTGTTGATTAATCGACATTATAAAAATAAATAAATTCAATATATCGGATATTCATTTTTAATTTGATTTAATATCACTGGAGCATTATTTAGAAAATATTAAAATGGAATTTTTTCATAAAATTTAACAGGGTTAAAGAGATTACACATATTTGTTCTGGTGTTTGGTTGACTTTACGCAGCATTATTAAATAACATTAGAAGAGCAATATAACATTTCAATTATATTATTTTCTTAAAAGAGAAGGCGCTGAATATTTTTTTCAAATTTATATTTTTAATTTATTAAATTCAAATTATTTGCGATAGGCAATCTCCACTTCTAGCGAACATTTAAATCCACATTGGCTATGGAATGCTTTATAAATTTCAAACAGAGACAAAATATTATTTTATCAATTTTATTTCTTCTTTAAAAAGTCATCTCCAACCTCCAGTTTCTTTCCCTCAAAGCAATTGATCCTTTTTGCTTCGGAGTATCGATTTGCTTTGAAACAAGCCATTATTAATTACGTTTTTTTAAATATAAAAGTTTGCTAACGCAACAAAAAACAAAACAAAAAATATAATCAAAATTAGAGCTCATTTATTTGTGTTATGTTTAAAACCATTTAAATTGACAGTAATATTATTTAATTACTGCACACATTGTTGTTATAATTTATTGATAGATGGTGGTGGTTGTGAAAGTAATAAATAAATAAGTTAAGAGACTTAGTCATAAACTGCGTCTCGGAATTCGCTTCAACTCAAAACTTATCTAACTCAATATTATTGACCAAAGCTTCCAATTTATCAAAACTTAGTGGCTTACATCGGAGGGATGCGTATACTACAGAGGAGCTTTATACTTGAGAAAATTAAGTTATCTATCATGCATCTTGCATTGGTGAAGAGGATGGGAGATGCGAAATTGCTAACACAGCTGAAACAACTCAGACATTGATTAAACTGAGATAGTTTCTTCATCGTGGTTCAATTTATAGAGTGGTCTGAATAATTCAGAATCCAGAGCACGGAGATGAATTATCCCTCAGTTTACTGCTGAAGTTTTCTACATTTTTCGAGTTACATTATGTTATAAAAGAAATAATTTGAAGTAATAAATTATTTAAAACACAAAAGTACCCTGTACAAAAAGGTTACAAAAATATTAAACAACCACTACTTTCATACGACCACACATATATATCTAACACTACTCATAAAATCACATGTCATACATTGTCTCCAACTTTACATATCACAAAACGTTAGGAAAAAATATTAGGATTCAATCAAAAAATGTAATATTTCTATCCAGGGTGGAAAAATAACATTATGCCTGTATTAATCGTAACCTGGAAGACAGAGAAGCTTATATTCGACTTTGATCTATAGGTTATATTTTAAATAGTAATAAAAATAAAATATTTATTTGGTAATATTCTACAAATTCCATTTGGCATATATTGTATGGGAAATATCCTTTTATAAACCCGAATCCCCAAGGAGATCACGAGGAAACTAGGATTGAGAACCCTTACATTGAATGCATTCCTAGATTCCTTGATCTATCTGTAGCAGATCCTTAATATCTGTCCGATCTACTTTTTACATTCTTTTATAATGTATTTGTCAGTTATGTTTATACTAGTAAGTTTTGGTGTTCAGCAAGTGAGCCATGAAATGTTTCTTAATTTAGTCGGCCAGAAATAATATTTCAAATTCTGATGATCTATTAGTTACGTAGAACAGACAATCATTAATATAACGAAGGAATTTTTACTGAGATATTTTAATGTTTTTTGAGAGGATGTTATCCATGTGCCCCATACACGTGCGGTAAACAACAATATCAATGGAATACAATATCTTTTTTAGCTAGCGATAGTTTATTTTTTTGTTGTAGTAATCGCCATAGAAGTGGGAGTCGGTGATTCAACATTTTCTTCAAAACATTCACATGTGATTTCCATTTGAATTTTTGTATGACCCAAGTATTTTGTCTATTTGTTGGAAATGGGATGTTAAGTTGCCACAGGCGGAGGACGTGACGTAATTTTGTAAATGTTACATGGTTTAATTTTATATGTTCATCTACGCTATTTGTCAAGCCAATTTTGGAGTATTGGAATGCACTAATTTCGTTACTACGATTCAGCCTAACTATCCAATCCATAGGTTATATTTAAAAACAGTGTTTAGGTATGATTCTCTAACAGTCAAAAAGTCTTAGTTTGAATATATCATCATGACAACTATAAATAAACCATTTGAAATGCTCAAGGTAACAAAATGTCTATATACATTGTCAGGATGGCAGATGGAGAAATGCCAAAAATATCCATCCCGATTCATGGAAAAAGAACAAGAGGGAGACCTAAGATGAGGGGGTCAAGTGGTGATGTTGGCAACATCTTGGGAGATAGAAATTGGATGGCGTCAGCACAAGACTGTGACGTTTGGAGGATGCCCAGACCTGTAAGCGGGTTATAGCCCGCCGTTATGATAACAATAATAATAATTGGCGTACTAAGGACCATGTAATTTCAACTGTCTTCTCTTAGCCTTGATCTTTGCCCCGTGTTCCTCCATCAGGCGATGTTACTTTCTTTCCTCCGCCCATTTCTTTCACATCGTCAGCCTGGATGAGCAATTAGTTTAATCCTGAGACGGTTGCATTCTTTAATATTCACACAAGTTATCTCCATCTGCTGCAAGTCTTTTTCTACCTCTTCGAACCTGGCTGGTTTGGTCTCTTTTCCATTAAAATAGTAAACTAGACTAAAATTAGGTATTTTATTATTTATTTTGTCTGGTGTACATTATTTGTTTTTTATAAAACCAAAGCTGAGAGATGCTGGCTGAACGTTATTAAGCCATTGAGGTCATGACTTTCAAAGCGATCCCTTTGTGTCAGTCAAGTCCCCGAGGCAATCCCAACTCGTGATAATTCAACTCACTGCATTATCAAATAAGCTCGTGCCTCAACTCTAACATTCAGTCGTAGCAAACTGTGGTTTCTAATGACATTGATCTGGTTGTAAATTGAAATTTTGCAATCTAAAAAAAAAATTTTTTATATTTGTTTTATGTAATTATAAAGCTAGTTCATTTATAAGCTTCTGGTGTTTAGTAAGATGTATATGCTGGCATTAGGAACAAAATAATTCTGAAATATTAAAATTGTTTAACTTATTTCTAATATTATAAAAGAAAACAAAAGAATTAAGCGGCAAAAGCAAACATTCTCTTGAGAGAGGAACAAAAGAAGTTTGTTCCAATACAGGAAAATGGTCAAATGCGGATAAGGAAAAATATAGAACTCCAGAACATCTATCAGGTACCCGCCATTGTCAATATAATAAAACAGGAAAGCCTGAGATGGCTTGGGTATGAAGAAAGGATGTAGTCAAGCAGAGTCCCCAAGAATAGGCTCAATGAAAGGGAAGTAGATACGAAGAAGACCAGTCTACGATCGATGACGTAGAGTAAGATCTGAAAAACATGGGAGTGAGAAGGTAGGGGGAGAAGGCGACGGACCGAGAGGTGTGGAGGAAGCTCGTCAGGGAGGTCTAGGAGGAACATTCAAATATAAATGCGATATTAATTAATTAGAACCGGATAAAACCCAATTATAACCCTGGTTACAAATAAAAAAGGACAATTGTTCTTTTGAATTTAAAAGTTTATTACTAAAATTCCAAGAAAAATGCAAAATGCATACTAAACTGGATAAGACAGTCTAAAGTATAAAAGATCTATAAGAATAAAACTTTTAAATAAATAAATAATCTATGATCTTTTTAATTATTACAACAATAAAAGGGTAATCAAATAAATTGTTTTATTTAGGAAGCACTAGTAAAATTATATACTTAAAAAATATAAGTATTCTATAAAATCTTCCATTCTATAAAATCTTTTTACGGCGTATTTAAATTATATTTCAATGATGCAATAATGGGAGGTTAACCTTCAATGATCGACCATGAAGTGAAAAGACATCGTCAAAGCATGGAATGACCCTCACATCACATCTATGCCGGATATTAATATTGCAGAAAGCGAATAGATTTTCGTTGTATTGCACTTTTCTCATATAAGGTTAGATGCAAGGAGACAGATGCAGTCAAAGACAGTAATGACCCAGCCTTGTCATACTATGTCAAAGAAATCGAGAGTTCACTATTACTGACCAGATTTTACCGATAAACTCAATATGGAGAAGAAATTGTGTGGGTGTCAAAAATAATTTCTTAAACAGTGAAACTGATCATTAGAAACCGATCCTTCCAACCATTTTGTATCTCTTCATCAGGGATTAGTGATTAAAAAATATGGGATTTCGCTACTTACTGGAACAACTTACAAATACTGTCTGAAATTAAGTTTTCAAGTTAATTAAGTTTTCTAGTATGACAAATAGCAACCGTATTTTGGTCAAGAAACGGTCTGGGTCGGGGGAAGAAATATCGTTCTTTCCTTCCCTCGAACAGCCATTATCAATGGATCTAAACCGATTCTTGTCTCTTAGAGTCGCCATGGGTGAGGTTATGGAGCTATGGCTAGCCCAACGATAAAACTATATAAGGATAAATATGTATATATTGTTATTTGAGTGTGATGTTTCAGTGTATATAGGAGATTTAGAGGTAGATAAACCAGAATCTAATATTTGATTTCAGCGGAAGGAGCTGAAAGATATAAACTGTGGGTTGGGGTATAATACCATAGTGTATCAAAAAAATACAAATGTCATTACATGTGTCGTAACAAAATGTAGCAATAACTCATTATGGCATATTAAGTAGCTTATTGAGATTGTGGGGATAAAAAACAAAGAAAAAAATGTATAAGTTAACTGACACCAATAACAATTCAGGGGAAGATCCAGAAGTTTACTTTCAAGAGGAGTGGACTATCAAGGAAGATACGGGACTAGAACTGTCGTCATCGGATCGTCCAATTTTCTCACTCCGCCCCTTCTTTAAGTTCATCGCAACTACGACAAAATTTTGGTAACTGTATTTGTAGGTATTATACTTCAAAATAAATCCCTTTAAATAAAACTCGTCTGAATTAAGCTAAATATAATATAAAATCAACAACAAATACTTCCTATATTATCAGAAAAAACAATTCTCACCCTTCATCCTTTTGGCTGAGGCAAACCAAGGTTACCATAAACTTTTAGATTCATGTAGAGCGAGCTGGAATTATAATACACAGTTTTTGGTATTATTTTATGTTCATTTGTATGGAAAAACTTTTAATTTAAATAATATTTACAGCCCTTCAAAATTGCTTGTACTGGTGTGTTATTCCGTATTGAGCCAAGTCAGGCATTGGCTTGAAATGAAGTAATTGCTTATATTAATACTCAAATTTCATTTCAAAAAGTACGAGAATGGCACGATTCCGCTTCTCTCAATATAACCAACTCAATCAGAACAATATTCGGCTTCACCACTTATTCACCGGGGCTACAGAACCGTAAGCGTTCATGTATAAAGATGAGGTTTTAGTTTTCACATTCAATGTTTGAAGAAATTTGGTGGATGTCTCAGTAATTAATAATCAATAATAAACACTCTCTAAAATCGCCTCGGCCAATAGTATTCCCCTCATCAGGAAGTTCTTATAACACAATTAATCTGCCTTACTGTTTCATCCTGGGCTAATCACCCGTAGGAGCATTTGATTCAGAGAAACTCAGCGAACAGCCTCCAAATGGCTAAACGCTACCCTAAGCTGAGTGGCACTAGAGTGTGTAGAAGAAGAATCTGGCACACTGACAGATTAAGCCCTGAAGAAGCTAGCAGTATGGCAGGCGAAATGTAGGCAAAGAACTTGACGGCGATTGAAACCAGAGGAAGTACGTGATGAATGGAATGACCAATAATAAAGTTTGAACCAGCACTATTTTCACCTTAATCAAGAATCCATATATACATGTTAGTCAAATGACTTGACCACTGGACAATTCGATTATTTTAATTTTTCTCAAGATTAGAAAAAAGTGGAAATTTTAGGCTCTATTGTGGAAATAAACGGAACGTCTAAAAGAGAGCCTGTATCTCTATGGAGCACAGAGACGATTAGTGCTTCAGGGAAATTGTTACTTACCTCTTAGACGGACTATTCGACGAAAGCTGTCAAGGTGTTTAGGATAGAGAGAAAGACTAATATTAAACTCAAAGAGCAAATGCAAATTCACTATAAAGGGAAAAGGAGGTCGGAATGAAGGAGGAAAGCCTGCCCAATTTAATTTTCAATTGGAAGGCTAAAGGCACAATAAGGCAAGAAAGACAGGTGGAATAAATACAGAAAAGGTGGATATAAAGAGTTGAGGAATGGTCTGAGAGACAAAAATGTTTAAGATTGAAGGAAATGAAAAAAGAAACTGAAAGAAAATTTCGGTTGATTAAAATGGTTGGTTCAAGGAAACCTCAATGTAAGGACACGCTCTGCAAAAAAATGATAGAAGTTTAACTCAATTAGTTTATTTAAATTAGTAAAATATTTAATTATTATTGAAGATTTCAGTGATCATAAGATGAACCAATGTAATTATCTCTCTTACCTTACGATCTATAATGTGCATTGCATTGTTATTTAACTGATTATTATTATTTTGAAAAAAAGGATTTTTCACTGGCATTATTACTCTAGTATGTATTCTTTATTTCTGTAGTAAGTATTTATTCTGAGATTTAAGGATATTTGTACGCAAAACGAATTCATTTTTGCTGCTACTCAGAATGACCTTGATGCTAAAGAACCAGTAATGACTATGATATTTTATTGAGCATTACATGGATAGTAAAATCAAATCACAGCAGTCATCTGAGTCGTTAGTTCTACATTCAAATGCATGTCAGGCTCCACCGTCCTTCAGTCGAAAATCAGCTCTACTTTTATGACCTTGCCTCTCCAATATTTTGCAACTAATAAAAAGTGTGTCAATGCGCTATATGTTTTTCCTCCCTCGTTCTAGAAATAATGCGATTTCGTCACGGATTGTTGTTTTGATATTATTTTCAACATAATTGAAGGGAAACACTTCCATGAGATAAACATAAAGCTAGTCCGCAGAGAGGCTTAACCTAAACGACCTGGCCATCAGAAAGCCGTTAAGATTCCGCTCACACCGACGCTGTATCAAGGATACTTTACCATATATCTAGAGCTGTAGCAATTATTTTTATGTTATGAAATATACTACAATATATCAAACCCTCTCGGTAAAATTAGCTGAGTATACGGTGATAAAATGATGGTTTACTTGACCCTTTGAACCCAAAGAACCATTCTGTAATAAGTATCAATCCGTCTAATGACACTTTAATAATCAAACTATTAGCAGAAGGAATACAGAAATGGTGAATCAAGGATCGACAATAAGATCATAGTTAATAACAATCCATATCAGCACAATCATAGAAAATGGGGTTACAAGGGAAACGCAATAAGTCAAAAGCATAATTTTGAGAAAAAAAAATATGAAAATACCATAATACCTGTGAGATGTTTTACTGATGAAACGAATTAAGTCATCTCTTAATTTACTTATTTTACAGCGCTTCGTTATTACACTAAGTACCCTTTAAGTAAGTTAAGGTCTTTTCATCAGGGTTTTCACAAAATCCTGTTTTTGGTTTATTATATTTCACTTGCAACCCCATAGTATCAATGTGAATTTATATTTAAATTATACAATATAGCGTTCAAATGAATGATCAATATTAATACATTAGTTCGAAAGACGTTATTTTTGCAATCTTTAAGCATCTTTTAGTAATTTTTTTTTAAATTATGAAAAAGCCTACATTTTTAGCTAATAAACTCTTCAAAAGAATGGCTCTTTTGTAAGATGTCAAGACTTAAATAAGCTCTTTATATATTTTTTCCATGAAATTAACAATGTAAAAATTGCGAAAAGAGGTCAGTTTTGGTGAGAATTTCAAAAAGATTATGCGATAAGGAATGATACTTAATTTGTATAAAGAAAAATAAATCGGACCACTGCAGCCCATAAAGGTTCTTAGGTACAGTACGAGGTAGAGACTCTACAGTTTCTAGAATAACGGCTGTGCAGGGAGGTGACTTGGTCGAAATAACCGGCAGGTTTTTCACATTTTAGAGTAGCAAAGTTATCCTTAGTACCATTAGTCCATATAGGTACCGTTTAACCGCGGCCATTAGTCGCGGCTCTAAACCGTATCACATTGGTCGCGGCGATCTGACAGATCACTTTCAGCGAAATTAGTATTTTTGTTGGAGTTTGAGCTAATATACTCAAAATAAGTACTTAAGGGGTTTGGCAGATAGAGAGTAATGACGGAATAGCATTTGCAGGAAGTATATTTAGGATTCAAGCGACAAAATTATAGGAGCCATAAATTTGCTGTCTTCTTGGTAACCTCTATTTCTGTTTTAATTTATCAACATTTATTTTTATAATGTACTCTAATTGTAACATAACGAAGACTAGAAAGGTTTAACCATAAAAACACACATGGATCACAGGCATATAAAAACTTTGAATAAAAGCTTTCAGTTCTAACATATCTGTGATCTTCTCATACCTTGGCCTAGAGAATGTGATTTGAATTTAAAAAAATATATTTACTGGTATATTTCACAGTTACAGCCAACATATGTTCATTAAACAATAGGTTCCACCCTGAATAGTTTTCACATTTCTCGCAGACCTTATACAGCAGGAAGATTTCTGAGAGATCGTATATGTTATTTCTAACAATATAGCATTATGTATACAAAAATAGGCAACACGAAGTGGTACGGTTAATGTAAAAATACGAATGAGCAAAAAAGTTTATGTTTATATGATGTTGGTTAAACTTTCGATTTCGGTCGCGGCGATCTGTCAGATGAGCCGTCCAGAAGAGTTTCACACTGGTCAGGGAGCCACTAAATTCACCCTGGTCATCCAAAAAACAGCTACTGGGAGCATAAAAGAATTTTTGCCATCACATAGGGAAGGGGGAAGAAAAATATACCTAGATCTGTCAGATCGCCCGCGACTAACCAAGGTTATAGAGGAAGGCCTGCAGATCCAACAAAATGGCTGTTAACAGATTAAATAATTTATCACAACCATATTGGAACCCGCAGTCACCCGCAGCTCAGCAACAAGCGCTCTACCACTGACCGTATTTGTCAATATAATTGTATATAAATTTCGTTTAGTCATTTGATATAATTTAAATTACGTGATCTCAGAGTGAGTGGTCTTGATTAGGCTCCAATGCTTGGATATTATCTTTGATTATTGGGCGGCTTCTGTTTGATCTGGGTTAGGACATTTTTACAAATTAGCTCAATAATTATTATTTAATGTAATGCATGTTTATCAATTTATAGAAATCAATGTTAACTTCCAAATTACAATTATTATTGCTTCAAAATTTAAGTTAATTTTAGCAACTAAAAAACCAAACCCCAAAAGAGAGAATTTTTGTGAAAACGAATTTAAAAAAGAAAAACCGTCATAACTTGATATTAATCAGAGTTTTAAATAAAATTTAATCTTTTCTTTTAAATAGTTACTCAAGTAAAGTATGTAGAATAAAAATAACGCTGCGTGTATGGAATTTAAAAATTGACAAACAAATATATAATATTAATTTATTATAAAATATGAGTTAAAATTTTATTAATATTTTTGAATGATTAACAGTTGACGTTATAAATATACCGACGTTTCTACTCACGTTGCTGGTCTTCTTCAGGGCTTAGGGGTGAAATGAGGATTAGAGTATATGATACTATATACAGAACAATATATATGAGTGAATATTTAACATTCCCATGACATGTAACCGCTAAACTCTGAAAAAGACCAATAACGTTTGCAGAATTGTCGGTTTCCAACAGTTTTACTATTTTGAATTATTTTCAACACCGCCCGGACCATTTTCTTCTCCATTTTCCCAATAATATATATTAATCAAAACAGAAACATTCGTTTAATTCATCACTAAGCTCTTATAGGCTATAATCACTTTTCAAACAATATTTAATAACTTTTAATTATTCTTTTTTATCAATTATTGGTAACTCACAGATTTATTGGTTGTAGTTTGTAGTATTCAGAGAATAAATTTTGTTGTTTATTCATTTTATGCTCACTTTATGCTGCTATGGCTAATCGCACGATGCTACAGTGGGGGCACTAACTTATGCCTATCCAGGTTCAATTAAGATAGGGGTCTTTTACGATCCTGTTCCTGACACCCCACAGGCTCGAGATCCCCGTTTAGCGTCCCTTCCCTAGGACAGCATAACCAAGGATTTTTTCTTCCCTTCAAAAAATCCAAAGCCCACCTGCCGAGCTACGAAGCCGCGATATTGGTCTTAGTGAGTTGTTATGCTAACCAATGTGCCACAGGTCACCCCTACCAAATTAGGTTGGATTAAATATGTTTAAATCGGGTCCACTCATATATATAATTTATCCAATGATTTGGGAAATATGGGATTATAATATTTATAATTTATATAATTTGGATTTATCTTATTATTTATTCAGTTCTAAGAAAGCAATCAAACACTTATAATTTATTTCCCGACATTATTGTTGACCGTTAGACGCAATTATAGATGACAAATGAACAGATTCTCTAAAGGAGACAAGCGTCCCGTAATTGCTGTAGGTAGGCGGGTAGCCCTGATCTTGATCCGCGGGTGACATAACGCCCTCTGATTAGTTCACATTCCCGCTCCGCCCGTGACGTAAGCAGCGTCTAGACCGGCTGGATCGTTTCGATTAGCTTGTGGACGAGAGGTAGGACAGGGCTGTTCCCTCAGAGGCCCGCTGCCGGATGGGGGAACAAGTGCCCGGCACAGGGCAAAGAGCTCTTGGGTAATTATAAAGTATTGCTGTTGGGGCCTTCTTGATAGCTTTCCCCAAGCTCTTGTCTGGAGATTCTAAATAAGATCTTGTAGGGGTGCGATGTTCTGATTACTAGATTGGTTAAACCTCCCTATACATATTCTCAATAAACATCCCCAACCAGTAGTGGTATGTGTATCAACCTTCTATGCCCACGATCGCGGGATCGAAGCCTGACAGTAGTAATTAAGTCTATTTTAAAAATATTTTTATTTATTTATTATTTAATTTTCATTTGCACCTGCGGAATTACGCATTCAGCAAATTTGATCCTAATGTTTTTCACTTTGCTTTTCTACATTCTCTTCTATGATCATAAAACTATATGATGATGGGGTAAAAATATCAATAGGTGAGTAGGTCTCTTGGCCAATCTTTTTAATCTTTTTCTATCAAGTCCAGGTAGCAGGGAGTAGGAAAGCGGAAGAATGAGTGGGTTTGGGTGATATTGTGTCGATGAGTGGAATGTTGTGTATTTGTTATGAATCTATGATTTTATAGTGGGAATGTTCATGTCGTTGTGTATGGTGTGATTCGAAATATACCATGGTGCATTAACAATTTTTCTGAGAATTTTGGACTGTGTTGTTTGTATTTTGTGTATGTGGACTTTTTTTGCTGAACCCCAAAGTTCTGCTCCATATGTCCAAATAGGTTTGAGTATGCTGTTATAGATAAGTCGTTTGTTCCGTAAGTCAAGTGAAGATCTGTAGTCCAGTAGATGTGATAGTTGTTTGTACTGCCTAGTCAGTTCTTGTCTTTTTAATTTTGTATGTAAGTTACATGTTAAGTTATACGTTGTATGTACGTTACATTTTAAAAATATAACGCAAAATTTTAATAACTTTTAAAAAGTAGCACAGGTTTAAATGCAACTAAAACTCAAGTCAAACAGAAATATATATTTTCTTAATTCTAATTGAACAAAAGGACTTATAGGACTTAAAGGTATAGGAATTGGATTTTTCACTCAAAATATTTCATGGATTGGAGTTTTCATGCTAAATGTGTTGGTTATATTTGAAGGTTGTAAATAAATTACCAGATGTATTATAAGGGAGTAGTGAGAATAAATATGTACACCTATTGTTGATTTTTTTTGTATATCAGGATTATGTTGCAGTCGTTAGCATACTGTCCCCAAGATCGCATACTATCGCGTGGTCTTAGGACTTTTAAAGGGAGCAAAAAATTCTTCTTTTTGCCGTCCTTAGAAAAGGACGTAAAATGGGGTGCAAGCGGTGTAATGTACTCGTTAAATATCCCTATCCTAATTATCAATCGTTAGGGAAACCTCATGACTCCCACAGTAGCATCGAACAATTACCAAAAGCAACACAAAGGACCATTAAATGAATGAACCAATATAATAACTTAATTGAGAAAAAACTGATGCATCCGAATAAATTTCAAAGAAATGTTCACTCAATGCGAGAACATCAATTTTCATCAATGGCTCCAAATCCGATTAGACAACCGTCCACATGTAGAATTATTCCACAAGCAAATACAAATTGCACTAGTATTCTAGTGTTAGTGCTGAGGTGAATGTTATTCCTGCTCTGTAATACTCCTTTACGCTGTCATCAAGATGTGTTACTTGCTTCGGAACCACAGTGGTTTAAAATCATTACAGCAGTGGAGGCGTTCGGGATCAAAAGCGAGTAACACCAAATTTCAAAATTGGCTTTTTCAATTTCAGTCTAGCAAAGCTTTATGCTATAAGAATAAGAACGTAACTTTAGGATATAAACTTTATTGGAGTAATTGAAGAGTGGCGGTCGCACTAAAGGCGCTAGTAGATAGCCAGTCACCGCTAATTCTTATAAGGTGCAAGAAATAAGCAGTAATGGATCCAAGCGGTCTTCCCCTAGCAGATAAAGTTAATTCGTATATTTGAAATAATATATTAAAGGAATTTTTAAACCGAAAATCGCATTATAAACTTGTTTAGATTCACTTGCGGCTATCTTCCGAAACCGGTCCAATTAATATCGAATTTCTAATGTTTATTCAATCCGTATTTTACTGATCGTAAATTCGGACCATCATAAATCATCTTCCCTCCAGAGAGTTATACACGGAAACGTGCAATCTTCATGAGATCGGAAGTCCATGAATAAGCAATCTCCTCGGAGGTAGATAGGCAAAAATCCAATATTGGAAAGTAAATCTGTTCCAAGGGGCCGGCTCTAGGGGTACCATTAGGCACCAATGGTCTGGCTATATCCGTACATCTTGTATTTCCATACATAACCGTTTTGTTTTTATTATTATTAATAACTATTAATAAGGGAAATATAGGTTGTATCTTCGTGTTGAGTTACAATAAGCTTTAACTGTTAATTCGGTTCCTTTTTAATATTATCCAAAAAAACAAAACAAATTATCGTAAACTTTATTTTGTAAAAAAATAATGCAAATATAGGAAATGTGTATATTTTGGTACTTATTTCATCAAGATATTCACGTTTCAACAAACATATACTTGGAAATATTAGTTGAAACCTTTATTTCTAGATAATATGATTACCAAAATATACACATTTAACATACCTGCACTCATTTTTTCATAATAATACTCACGGGGTTCTCTTGTGGTCTAGTGAACATATAAACCTACTATGCCCAAGATGGTGGATTCGAAACCTTGCAGGTGGTTTTAGGATTTTTAAAGAGAGTACAAAATCCATAGTTATGTTGTACTTAAGAAAAATGGAGGTTAAATTTAAAACTTGTTGTGACTTAACCCCAATCGACAATCCGGGGAGCTGATATCCAGTAGTTAATAAATATATGTTTCTTTTATTTTCTATTTAGCCCATAAAATTTCCATAGATGAGGTTTTAAGCGCCAAAAGCAGATAACTGCAAAACATCATCAATTGATTTTTTCGCTAGTTTAGTAAAGCATTTTTATTTTATTATGCTTTTTTATTTTATTAAGATTTTATGTTCAATCAATTTGATGTTCAGAACCGAACTAAAACAATAACAATTGGTCGTGTTAGACAAAATTTCTTGACTAAACCACTTGCGAAAAATGTGAATTAGTCAATTATTGTAATTTTGGAGTTATCAACTTTTGATCCTGAACTCCTCATTTGTAAATAATTATTTAAAACAGTTTCTAATAAAACGTTCCAGAAGAAAATAAAAGTGTCTTAAATAGACGAGCATTTCTGTACCATTAGCTTGTAGATAGATGAATTAAACACATAAGTATACAACAAAAATTAACTACAATTTTAATATAAATTCATCTAGCTGAATTAAATTGATTCATCAGGGAAGTTAGAAATTAGACAAGCAATCTAATAATGAACGGCTTCTATTAGTAAGGTATGTCATTAAATTAAATCAATAAGAATTCGAATTGGCCACTTACGGTTAGTTTTAATTTATAGTATTAATAAGTTTTATTGAGTTTAACTATGTGTACTTAGTAATCGAGACAAGATATATTAACACCCTGTTGCAGCCGGTGTATCAGCGCGCTGGACATTCCATGTATTTTCAGACTGGGCACTAAAACATATTAGTTTAATAAACATGCTAGTTTATTATAAATACTTTAAATGCTTTGAATTCTTCAATTTTGTTGGAGAAAATTAGATTGCTAGATCTTGTGAATTTCCCAAGAGAGCAGCTGCTATTCTGTATATATTCAATATTCTAAATTAGGAATATAGCGCATTAGTCAACTAAAATTGAAAAAGTAGTTAACTTTTAATCTTTATGTTGGTAACGAAAAATCACAGAGTAATTGTAGTACCAGGGCTGGAGTATTTAAGCAAAAATAATTTAAACTGTAATATTAACTTATAATTACTTAATACGGAATACTAATTATAATAATTGTGTAATAAGGTTGTGTGTCCACCAATATGGCAAGTTAAAGTGGCTCCTCCGTTCATTCTTATACCAATCCATCAGCTGTTGACATCCTTCCAACATTTACAGTTTTCTATAGTTCAAATCTTTAGTCATTTCCCAGGAAAAAAAACGAGGGAAAACGCCTTTCCGACGGTTCTATTCGTTCCCACAGATTTAAATCATTCGAGCGTTCCATAGTTGCCCGCTCTAATACCATATGGAACTTGATATCAACTAATATCTGCCATGTTTCTTCCTTACTTTAGTAAAAACATGCTTTCCAATATCTCAATTCCCAAACAGATACTCTGTAATCAAGTTGTTGGCTTACTTCGATCAATAGTGAATATTAGGTTTTATTGTTTAGTATCTTTCCTTGTGGTTTTACTAGTTCTTATATTTTTTTATTTGATTTCTGTTAGTTCACGACAATGATTTTTTTTATTATTATTTTTTTTGTTGAATCATACGTAAATACCATTTGATTTTTACTAAGTAACCTTTTGGTCAGATGTATATTCCGCTTTCTGATGTTCTTGTGAGCAAAGGAACCTAATCTCAGAAAATCTTGATAATTTAATCCAAATAATTAAATATTAAATTTAAAGATATATAAATATATTAGAAGCGAGGAGATAGTTGACTGGAAGATCTGAGTAAGGAAGGAAATAGTTGGAGGTGCAGTCATAATTAAACACTAAATAAGTGGGTACTTATTTTATTTTGTGCCGACGTTTTGACCGGGCAAATCAGCTAGTCTAGCCTCAGTTTCCATTAGCCCTGAAGATGATCCACAAAGTGGGTCAGAACGTCGGGACAAAATAAAATATGTACCCACTTATTTAGTGTTTAATTTTGACTGCACCCCCAACTATTTCTTTCCTTATATAAATATAATATATAAGTTAAGAATGAAATACTGTTATTGTTATTGTATTAATAAATCATATTATTATAATTGTATTATTTTATGTACTTATACTTATTACTTAATTCCATTAGTAAGATGTAGAGAATTAGTTTGCTTAATAAATCAGTGTATAATCAGTTCTTGAGTTCGTCATTTCCATGTCCTTTATTTACATTTTTTTAATCGTTTTTCACTGAAGAAAATTGAAGGCACATATGTCCTCAGAAAATTTGAATTCATTATAAAATATTGTAAGATATTTTAAATTGTAGCGAAATAAAAAGTACCAAATAAAATGGATATAGAATGCAAAATAAAAAAATAAACACAATCTAAATGACTTTCATTTGATTCATAAATTAATTATCCACTTTTCGCTTAGGCAAGAGTGACCAGCCAGCGGAAGCAACAACAGCGTGTTTGATCACGAACAGACAAGGACAGTCGCGATCGTTTGGCCGGGCAAAACTCGATATTTATCGAATCTGAGACAAGTAGTCAATGTGAAAGTGTTAATTAATTGCCTTCTCCATCCGAGTGTCCCAACTGTTTTTGTAATCTTGCCCCACGCTTTAGTGAAAACGGCGTTACAAAATGTGCTGGACCGGCCGAAGATTTAGTGGGACAGGGAAAGAGGCTAGTGCAACAACAAGATTAATATTGGATCAGAATCATGAAAGCGCTAGAGGTAGGAGCTAAGGAGTCAAGTATTCGGAATAGATATCTCTTTCTACAATGAAAGATAAATCGTTCGAAAGCTGTAATGCGTTTGTATTGACAGTAAGATACACCTTCAACAAGGTTCTTAATCAGTTACATTGAGATAACATTGTTACTATTATTAGTTGTTTTGAAAATTGATTGATTTATAAATTATTTATGAGCGTGTGATCCAACTATTTTTTATTCCATTTATATAAAAAATAATTGTACAAATATGCCTAGCGCTCCGATTTACGACACAGTCCTAACCTTGTTGTTCTACTGGAACAATTTATTATAAACTGTTTCTAATGCTTTATTTTGAATACATTTTAAATTATTTCCGCTCTTCCACATATCGCTCCTTCAAAAGCGTAACGTCATAACTAAAAAAAAACAACGAAATTAATATAAATAGAATCTAGTTATAAGTTCACTACAATTGTATGTTGCAAATACAAATTCGACAAGGTGGAGCTTAATTTTGTTGTCCGAATACATAATGCTCTTTTAACAGAACAATGTCATAAAAATAACAACTAAAAAACAAATTTGATTGTTGTGTGAATACAGACATTTGATTGTTCCATATGGCATTTAAAATAATTGCTTATTGGTAAAGCAAAGCATTCCTATTGTAATGATGGTATTGAAGTTCTGTTATTAACCATTAGAATTTTTTTTTAAATCTTGAAACATTTTTATTTTAACATAGGTTATCATTACCATAAAACTTCAAGTTCAATAATGATACAACTCAAAATCTGACTTTATTAAAAAATAAAATTGGAAATAGAATATCAGATATGTCGTTCCTAATTAAAAAAGCTTAACTAAAATTGCTACTGAAGGCTTAGTTATGTCGTTGTTCTTTTGAAGGAGCTATATGCATGAGCTATCAATAAGTGATGTATGTGCTGATGATTAGTCCAGTTATAAATAACTAAAAACTTAGTATGCGTTTTTAAAAAAGCCTGATTCTTTTTAAATATGTATAATTATATATTTCTTAGAGCAAACGAATTTCTAAAAAGTTGATATGCGCTATGCCGACTGGGAATCTTCTGAGGAGTAGAGCGCAGGTGTGAATATTGCGTTAAAAGTGATCTGGCGAATTTGGCTTTCGGAAGTGGCCCATGAAGAGAAGTTTGTAAGCAGATATTGGTGGTTTTGACATCGAGCCTTCGGGTTCGCTAAGCCTTAATGTTTTAGTTTTACATTAAACTTTAGTATAAATTACTGTAATATAAGTGATTGATTGAATAAATTTACAAGTGTACTGCTGTTTTTCTAAACCGTTTTTACAAACTTATTACATTGCAGGAATGGCCTAAAATATTTATTACTTGGATTCATCTGTGGTTTGAATTTGCCATCGGCATGAGAACAGACACAGCGTAGGAAGAAACCAATTAATTTAAACAAATGATGAAAGGTCATATTTGAACTTTAGTGAGAATAGAAATCATTAGACGGCATAGTATTCAAACTGTTAAAATGTACTTTAAATCCCTGATACAGACATGTTCCTTTTTACTAACAAGGACTGCGATCAAACGTTCTGAGCATTAACATGAATATTGATGAAGACATCGGACCAGCAAAACTTGTGTAGCAACTCATTGGCGATCACTAGCAAACTGCGTTTTCTTTAGTTCCTTCAGTTTTTTTTCTTTCACTCGAGACATATCCAATCTAATGAGGTCGTGCCCGACCCAGATTTTCGGTGGCCTTACATCACTCCTTTCTATATAATGATATCGGCTCTGGGCTAGATGGAAGGAGAACATTTATTATAGTATTTCAAACAACGAGTTATACCTTATTTTATAACAGGGGTTTCAAGAACTGATGTCCTTGCTTCCCACTTCCTCACTTTCAGCTGAATGAGTGAACTGCAAACTGATTTTATGCCAAAACTAATGCTTTATAAAAAATATACTGGACATTTTTATTTAACCAACAAAACAATGCGTATACTTAGATATAATTTCAAACCCGAAAATTCTGTAAATTAAAATGTAAATCACTTAAACGAAAATCATTTGAAAATTATATATAAAAGGCGGTATTTGTGTATTAGCCGGTCACCAAAGACTGTTGTCCGCCATTGCTTATAACACTCACAATTCTTTTTTTAATTTTTTATGGTATTTTTTGAAATTTACAACTGTACAGAATACATCAAGTAAATATAATGAAAGATAAATCATCTCCAGAGACAAAGGCAAGTAGAGAAACTACCCAGTGGTATTACTCAAATAAAAAGTTCAGCTTAGAAGGTCATGAGGCCATCTACTTTTCAGACTAAAATTACCTAAACTAAATTAATTATTACATAGGCGTGTTCACATATTGTCTCCAAAATTGAAGTAGTTTTTCTGTGAACATCAATGTACAATAAAAAACAATATATAAATAGAATAAAAGAAATTGGCGTAGCTAACTTAAATGAAAAATGTTAAAGTTATGGAATACGGTTGCTGATGTTTAATTTTTAAACGAACTTTAAGCCAAAACTTTGAACCTCCGATTTCAATTAAATATGTAAAATACTGCCTTTTCAATACGAAAGATATGAATATAAAGTCAAATGTAATCGAGTTAAACTTATCGATATAGGCACTTAAACTATAAACATTTAGGTATGTAAAACAAATAATGCAGATATTTGTTTTATGCTTCCATTTTTGTAATAAAGCTGCTGTAACTCATTTTATAATTATTTTTTTGAAGAACCTAATTCCAATTGAATATTGCTTTGTAAGCGAGAAGCCTTAGAAGCCGTCCTCTCAATTGAAATGAGATCAACAAGAACGATCGATCCGACGCCTTTTTTCCTTAATTAGTTGAAAAGTTCTGAGATTGGTTAGCCCAAATAAGCAGAATATTAATGCTTATTACAACTGCGTAATGTATTAATTTATTACCAAACTAACCCTAAAACATCACTGACATTGTGCCACGCGTGGTGTAAAAGCTTACCTTTTACAAGGTAAGCATAAAAACATAGTATGCCTTAGGTAGCGCGTACGCAGCCCAGCAGGTGAACATAGGATTTTTCAAAAGGGAGTAAGAACCCTTGGTTATGCCGTCCTTCGGAAGGGAACTAAAATGAGGGTCCGGAGCCTGTACGGTGCCGGGTACTCGTTAAAAATCCCTATACCTGAAATGCCTGGATATGCCAAAATTGGGACTCACCATAGCACCGTCCCACTATCCATAGCAGCATAAAAAAATGAATAAAAAAATTGTCACTGTTGTATCGGTAACCAATAGTTTTAATTTTTTTAAAATAGTTGTATGAATGGATGTTCTGAAACACTTTTTCTACATGTTGTATACTGGTTAAATGATCCTAGATCAACAGCATAAATTTAGAACACATACTTGACTATTCTTCATTGTGTGGTGGATGTTGTTCCTTTTGAATTGTATAGCGGATTGTAATGCTAGGGCCTCGTAGACAGTAGAACACGTACTTTCACGTAATATAACTCTCAGTTCTGTTTTAGAAATTACGTATATTCTCATCACCTATATTCCTATTCATTTTCCACCCCTGTACTAATGTAAAATTATTCGAAGCAATGTCTATTCATCTCAATTCCCTTAGTCTGATGGTGATGTAGTATCTTCGACCCATCCTAATGTTTCTCACAAAATACGGCTGTAACACATGTATAATGAAATACAAATATTGAAGGCAAAAATAAATTCCGATAATATCCTCATTCTTTATTCTTCTTGAACTCAGGTCGTACAATGTAAAGGAATTGGAGATACAATTACTTGGCATGATCCCAGGCAAAGATACAGGGGAGGTGAGGGCTACGATATTTATTTTTTTTTATTAGTGAGTTTTATAATTAAGTATTAACTACTTCAGAAGTACATCTTATTTGTTTCTGATTTGACCCGATACCGGTCCTTTCATGAGATTTTTATTCCCACTCTTATCCACTTGTTTCAAACTTATCAACCTATTCAATTCCACCAAAGAGTCTGAAAAGAAGATGGCCTCGTACTCTTTTAAGTTCAATTTGTTATTTGAAAACTACCACTGACTAGTTCCTCTGTACGCCTTTATCCATATCAACATGTATCATTCATTATACATAGTTTTTTTTTATTGTTATAATGGAGAAAAAATAGCAATAAGTCAATTTTATAAATTCTTGGTTACTTTTCTAAAAAAAAATGTAATATTGTAACAGTATTTTTTATATTTATATATCTATTTCATTGTGATTGTTTGTACTTTACAGATTTTATGACTTATAACTTATAGTTATATACGAAGCTATCAAAATAATAGAAAATGACATCTATTGTCGAAATGTCTTATTAGTAATTAAATAAACTAAACTTGTATGATTGGATAATGGTTTTTCCTTTTTTACGAAATATTCTGAAGTTTTAGTCCAGTAATACATCGTTTAAAAAAAAAATTTAATATTGTTTAAAAAATAGAAAAATATTATTTTAAAAATGCAATTGATACAATGAACACAAAATAAAACCTAGATAAACCTATTGAGAACACAATGAAATAATAATTATGTGGTAAGAATTTGGAATAAGATCGAAGGATCTTGTAATAACTCCAGGGATACGAATTTCTTTCTCACTTTATTCAATTTTACGGAATCAGATTTGTTACTTTCTCGTGGAGCTCTTCAGTATTCCTTTAGACAAGAAAACCTTTTTTTTTTGTACCAATACTTCCGATAGGGGTCCGATTGGAACTAACACGGACCCTTACTAGTCTGATTTTGAAATACGTCATTATAAAATTATTTAAAATAGTAGCCTTTCTTATTGCTCCCCGTGGTGGTAAACAATAGTGGACAAAACTAAAATTATCGTTAAAGTACTTTAGCCTGCAGGTTCACATTCGTCCAAGCATAATCAAGGCCTGTTACAAAATATGAAATGAAAACTTTTCCAAGAATATATTCAAGGGAAGGTTCTTTATTTTTTTCTTTGGGAAATTCACAATCATACCTCGATAGCTCACTGCTTTACCTTGAGTTCTTATAGTATCAGCGCCGGCATGAAATTCTTAAGCAACGATTCTCTTTAATCGGTTAGTTTGGAAGCATTACTCAGTAAAAATTGAAGAATAACTTTCTTTAAAACAAAAAAAATACCTAGGACCCTCCTGGGGCTCGCCCAGCCTTTATACAGTGGGCACTCAAAACATCTGGAAAATCTAGGACAAATAATCTCCCTGCACAATCGTTGTTTAAGAAACAGTACAGTCACTACCAGTACTGAATCCTGGTCTGAAGAGTAATAAAATAAAGTATTAGAAACCAATGTTTCGACCCATATTCCAGATCCTCATCAGGTTTTAATTGTCGCAAGTGTGTAGTAGTAATATTTTAACCAGTACCATTCCAATCCTTGAAGGGTCTTTAAGCTCCAAATACTTGTTGTGAGCACTGATATACTATAAGTTTTGGGCTCGCTGAATTTTAGATTTAGTATTAGTTAATATTAATATTAGTTAAGTTTAGTATTAGTTAGTTAGTTAGTTAGTATTAGTGAATTGATTTTTTTTTAATTCTCTTACAAAAAAAAAAAATACTTCTACCAATGAAGAGTCTTGGGTTTAATGAAGGGTAGAGCCTGTACTATTTTTAAACCAAAGGTTATACAGGGAGAGGACTAGACCCACATTACGCTCAACCGGGGTTTCCCCCAATTATGGGTCCCCACTTTATAGAGACTGGGTGAGCTCCAGGAGGTCTGCAGATCCAACAGGGTTCATCCTTGACTGTTAATAGATCAAATAATTTATCTGCAACAGCTGAATTTGAACCTGGGACCTTCCGCACAGCAACTCAGAGCTCTACCTACTGAGCAGCCCCGCACCGTAAAACCCTTTCCCTGGTAGAATTTTAGAAAACTTTTTCGTTTATTAATACTAATCACATATACTTTCCTCAGCAAAGAACATGCAAAGATCCAACATTGTAACTAATTAGGCCATGGCTAACACAGCCGTTCCGCTATGAATCAACCCTGACCAAGCGATTCTAAATAATCTGCATCCTTTATGTAACGCCCATTGAAGAATTCAGTTCATGCACCAGTAACAAAATATTGAAGTCATTTTTTAGAGTAGAAATAGAATAGAAAAGTAACTTTATTCTGGTACGAAGCCCCTTATGAATAACAAGCATTTGTAGTAAAAAATAAAAATGAAAACACATAAATAATAAGAATGAATAAATAAATAATAACTAACTCATGTTCCGAAAATATCGGATGTTATGAGAAAAAGGAGTTATCATTCAATGGTCACCTTTGGAGAATGAAACCAGCAAGATCAAACATGGCTGGTTCGAAGAGGTAGAAAGAGATTACCAGCGAGGATGTCTTGGAAAGCAACCGTCTCATATACGGAATAGAAAGATGAAACTAGATACCCATGTGGGTTTTCATGAAAACCCCAATCTGGAGACGGGAACGAGATGGACAGAAGAAAGAAGGAAGCAGCACCGGCGACGGATGAAGGAGTACTGGGCCAATGTCAAAAAGAAAAAAAAGACAGTTGAAATGACATGGTCCTTAGTAGGCCAATACGGGAAAAAAATAAGAACGGATCATTATAGGATATTAATCAATTTAAGAGAATAAATGAGTTAATAACAATAGTTAAATGCATGAGCTAGAATGCAATAATGTCTTTACATAATGTAAATCTTCTTTACAAAAAAGAAACAAAAACAACAAAATAACTTATTCTAATAATTCATTTTGCGTTGAAATTGTGTCGTTGGTGAAATCGACAAGCTGCAAAATGGCACTAATTTGATGATACTTACTTAAAGCACTATCCTTGAACTACTTTAACATTTTAAATATGGTGCATCCTTGAAAAAAAGGATTAAGAAACATTATTGACAGAAGAATCATACACCGTATAATGATTTAATAGATAATTTAATCATTCCCTAAAATCATTTAAATCAGGTTATAACTAGAAATTATAAAACAGCGTATATAATAATAATCGTGCACTTTTTATTTTTAACAATGCATGTCTTCTCTTTTTGGGTATGTTACTGAACTTCTATTAAATGTTTGCACCGATTTTGATGAAGTTTTGTCTGTGTGTTCAAGCGGGTTCGAAAACTGTTTAGATTCATTCACAATTTGTCCTTCTCCTGAATTTTTGGATAGGAAAACGTCTATCAGGTCCCCTATCTTTGTTCTTTCTGTACTTGTGTATGTCACTCACACTTTACTCCTAATTACAGCGACAGGCAATCAGACAATGATTTTTGTATGCGTATAATTCCATATAATTACAATCTATTTACAAATTGTTATCACATTTGAGCTTAGTAATATTATTAAATTTTAAAACGTTTGAAAAGAACGTCTGTTAGTTATTATATCTACTTGAAAGTAATATACAACGATATGATAATTTTTATAATCACTTTTTTTTTTTAGCTTACAGTAAAATACATATAATAATAAATCACTAATAATCACGAAATTTATATTTTATTATTGTTAGAATAAAATATAATCCAGTTATTCCAGATTCGATAATCATAATGGAACGTAATACCATATCAGGTCTTTTTCAATTTTTTCTTAAGTTAAAAGACAATGTTAGGAAACTAGCAGTAGATAGAAATAGTTCTTTCACACGATGTGTACAGTTGCCTTCAGCGAATTCGTTTTCCGCTCTAGGTAAAATGTCAGTCGCCTGTTGGGGTCATTGCGTCTGGGACTCCCGACATATCGAGTGTCACAACCCGCACGACCGTGAGAAGTGAGAGAAAAGAAAGCTGAAGCGAGACCCTGATCCTCATAATAATAGCTTCGGCCTTCCGCGGCCCGTAATACTCGACCCGATCCCTCATCAAACGACACTAAGAAACAGCTCTGAAAAATCGGGTTGAAAAGAGACTCTGGGCATTATTTATTTTTCTTATTTGGGTTAAGTGGTGTCCGACCTGGACTCATTCTATTTTCATGGCTATATGCTCGCTATCCATTTTCCCCAGACTTGTAATTTCGGTAATCGCTAAGCCGGTGAAGGAGCTACCGGTTGTAAATGGATTTCGGATGTGACGCAAGCGCCCCTCTTTTGATGATGGATACCTCACACGATCTGGAAAAAGGAACATTCCTTGGCTGGCTATGAACTAGTTATTATAGCACCGATTTCGTTCGCGATTGGTAATTGTTTCTACTCCTTTTTAACAGCTGAATTGAGTGATTTATCAAGATCCCTCTTCTGAGTAGATTCAGCCTTTTACTTAATTTAGATTGTTTAATCTTCAGAAAGGAGAGTGGGGTGGCTCAGTGGTAGAGCGCTGAGTTTCCGCGCCGAAGTTCCCGTATTACAATCCAGTTTTAGCAGATAATTTATTTATTCTGTTAACAACCACTGTTGGATCTGGAGACGTTCCTAATAAAGTAGCTATCCTAAATTGTAGGAAAACCCTGAGGTTTGAGTGCGAGCTAGACCAAATCACCTTCCTGCACAACCGTTGCAATATTAAAGTTATCTTGAAATTCACTTTCGTACTCAAAAAATTGGAAGTATAGTTCTTTTTATCAAACTGTATTATATTAATTACAAGACCCTTCCTACAAGCCAATATTACGGATAATATATTTATAATGTTATAAATATAGACAATCTACTCGGTGGCGGTACTTTTATAACTGATATATATTCAAAAGTCCTGATTTTCAGACGCAGTATATTTGGGAATTGAAGAGGAAGTTAAATTTGAAACTAGTGTATTTGAATGGGTATATAATGTGCCATGAAAGAATTGATAGATATATTCTTCATTCTGTTGGGTAGAAACAAGTCCAACAAGGGGTTAGTTATTACCAATATAATATATTAAAAAATATAAATTATAAAATTATTTAATAATTTATAATTGGATTATTATTTTTATATCATCACTAATAATAAATATAAAATTAATAACGATGCCCTCCCAAAGAGACTAAGACCGGTTAGTGCTGGGATAATTAGCGCAAGTGGTTCTACTCAAGTTAGTCGGTGAATCATTTTGAGGAATATTAGCGGATATTGTGAAACCTTCTCGTATAACCTTCCTCGTCCCGTTCCTAAGTAGTGCATGAAAATTAGGAGAGGAAATGAGATTGACTCACAGCGAATTAATTTGATTTTTTAAGGCCAACCGTACGAACATTGGTGTCTTAAGCAGTAATGTTAAGCGACCAGTTGAACTCAGAGTATTCAAAACTCTAAGAGCTAAACTTGTTTTCTTGCTGTAGTATGAGATAAAAACCCTGTCCTTTTAAAAAGTGGACAAGTGCATTATAAGAGAATGTTATTCATTTCTTACTCTATGAAAACAATGCCCCACCAACTTTAAAAAGCATACCAAGAACAGAAATAAAATTCGAAAACGAACAAGTACGGCTATTGTAACATAGAAATTCATGAGATGGTTCATGGATGATCTCAGTGATCGTTTATAATGATAATAAGAAATAGGAACAGAAGCAAAATATGAAAGTAAATTTCAACTTCTAACTATGCGAAATATGCGAATATACAACACCTCAAGCAATTGTGGGATTTCAGAGCTCGAGCTTATTTTGAAAAACTGCAGAACAACAAAAAAAATAGTACAGAAAACGAAGAAAATATTCATATATTATCATTAATATGTTATATTATTTAAGAATATAATTCATATATTATATTATTAAAAATTTAAGTAAACATTTTTATATCCCGAGTTTCATTCATCGGTTTTGAATTCAACAGGGAGCGGAGTGGCTCAGCGGTAGAGCGCTGAGTTGCCATCCGAAGATCCTGGGTTAAAATCCGGCTGCAGGATGATTTCATGTAATCAGTTAGCAGCTGCGGATGGATCCTATGGGATCTGGAGCCGGTCTGGGGCTCACTCATCCTCTATAAAGTGGGTACCCAAAGAAGAGTTAAAATCTGGTGGTTCAACATGATATAAAGCACATCACCTTCCAGCACATCAGTTGTTCCAGAAACAGTTAAGTCTATTTCACCATTTCACCCTCGTTCGATTGCAGTGGTACAGATTTTTTTTTATAATTATTTTTTTAAATTTATTTATTGAAATTTACAACTGTATACAAAATACATCTAGTAAATATAATGAGTGAATACATTGACATGAGAAGACAAGTAGAGAAACTACCCAGTGGTAGTACTCATTTTATAATTATTAAATATAAAGTTACAGGTTTCTTTGTTTATGCGAAAAACCGTTCGTTCTTTTCTAACATTATATTGATAGAAATGTAGACTTTCTAAATTTTTTCACTCATATTAAACAATTTGTTCGTACATTGATACATATAAAAAATAGCAAACACCTTTTTTAGTTTTTATTTGAATAAATTATTTTTTAAAATTATTAATATGGGATAATAATAGACACGCGAACTACCTACATACTTCTTTTTTCTCCCGCTTAAATGGACTTTTTATTTAAACAATTCTTCAAATTTAAAATTTGTATCATATTCTGCGTTGTATAGAGCATCTAAACCAATATTGTGATTTGTTAGTTTTGGTTCGTGTGAAGGGTGCTGAAAGATTCCAAGGTTGGTTTTGCACTCCTGAACATTTAAAAAAGTTAGTTACATCGTTCTTCCCATGTGCTCATCAATTAGAGTTGTTAGTTTTGTAAGGCAATTAATGTAATATATAACCTTGACTTATGATAATAATCGAGCGTTACAATATCTTCTATTACTCAACCCAATTCGTTCTAGTGGCCGTCAGTGAGTCGATGGAAACTATGCGATATCACTAAGCATAGTTAGGCCAAGGTCCCATTGTTCAAAAAAGAATGCTACAAGAAAATGAATGAAGTTGTTCCCAGTAAGACGAATCGATCAAACAAATTTAGTTACTTTTTATAACAACTTTTCAGAAGATCAAAAAAAGAGCTATCTGATATGACATTTGTTATTTAACAATTCTCCTGCCGAAAATTCTTTCTAACGTATAAGCTCTCTCCTCCGGGATAAAAATTTTACTGTGTTGACACATTGGATATTGGTCCTAGCAAACGGGATAACACTTGAGAAATATAATAACAATTCTATCCACTCCAACAAAATTGGTTGGGACATATTTGCGGCAACTCCCCCAAATTTCATTTATTTTTTCATATTATTCATTAATCAGCAACAATTTTTACAAATACAACAAACATACTTAAATAAGTGCGTATAGACCCAAATGTAGGATCATGCAAAGCATTCCGAATCATTTTTGAGTATTCTTGGCTTTCACTTATGCTTCTCTCATACTTCCTTGTTTTCCTTTATGTCATTTCCTCCTTTATTCCTTCCACATTGTCCCTGATCACTTCGGAAATTCGCTCTCTGACATTAATTCCACTTCCTATTTTGCTTCTGAAGGCTTTTCTCGCTCCGATATCTGCAGCTTCTATTTGTGTCTTTTTGTAGGTCTACTTTCACTTGTATCCATGGTGTTACTGAACTAATTTTTTGTATGTAAAAATCCTTTTGGCGAGTCTTATTGGGGAAAATCAGCTGATGTACCCAAATGATCTTAACCATCCTTTTCTCACATATACTGCTAAATTAGACATATTTTCCGTGATCTTTTTAGAGTGCTGTCTATATCCTTCTTCTGCCAATATTATTTCTCATGGTAAAGACTGTATTATTTCTTCGCAAATGGTGAGTTAAGATCATACTCAACCGCCAGATTGTTTTCCCTATTAAGGAAATATTTACTGTTTATAGAAGCTAGTTCAGCCCCAGGAGGGTCGGCAGATCTCACGGGGTCATCTATAGCTCTTAGGAGATTAACTAATGGATCTTCTACCTCAAGATTTGAACCCGAGGCTCATATAGCTTTATATTTCTTTTTTCAAATTAAAATTTTGATTTCATCAATTTTATTTTTTTTAATTCCAAAAATGACCATGTGCTGGTTTTCATGGATAAACCAAGTTCAGGAAGACATGGGTGGATACGGTCACAATGAAGAAGATGCTCTTGATAAGAAAACATGGTGACAAATAATATCCTAAACTTTGGTTGGAGAAAACCTCAACTTCGGGGAAACTCTCAATATATAAAAAAGAAATAAATATTATATCACATAATTGTTTATTTAATATTTATGTTTAATAAAAAATATTTAATATCAGCGAAATTAAGTTACATAGATAATATTCCATATCAAAAAAACAGTTCATTTCCTATTACCAAGTTTTATATTTTACTTGATAATGCTTGAACATGCAAAAAAGTATTAATGCTGTGAATGGAGTTTTATACAAGCAGTCTCATATCCGTATTTAAAAAAGTAAAACAGTTCAAATATTTAAAAAAATAATGAGTCAAGAAATTCCAAAATCATCCTGTTAGTAATTATCAAATTCTCTTTTTTAGAAAACATATTAATGCTATTAAAAAAGATGGAATCTATTTTTAATTATATTTAATCGTCGAAGTGATCATTTTAATTTATTCGAACGAGCTCATCTTGCCGACTGTTATCGACTACCCGTCATTCGCAGAGTTTTTTTTTTATTCCTCTCGCGGCACGTGAGAATAACACTCAAACCGTTACGTAAGCCGATTTTACATAATGCATATATGTATTTTTTTATTTGTTGTGGATCCCAGTAATATCCATTAAAAGTTCGTCAACAAAATTTAAAAAGGATCTATACTATTATTAATCTGGCTGCTGTTACATTTCGCTACATCATATCGACCACCTCCTCAGTTCACCGGCCAGTACAGTTTCAAAATGTTCAAAAATGTTGCATTATGATCCTGTTGGCCTCGAATGAGAGAGAAAAAAAGCGTGGAATTTGTAATGATCAGTTGGACATAAATACCCACTCGAATGAGGAAACTATATTTGAACTGGTAAAGCGTTGCTAGTACCGGATGCAATCAGCCACAATTTTCGCCTACTCTTATAATTTCGTATCGAGGCGATCTTGTAATATACGCATATTCCATTCACTAACAACAGGATTAAAGTTTTCGCACTCGAGTTTATTTGTAACAAGATGATTAAATGGATTAATTTTAAAACCAAGCGGATATTGGATTTCATCTATACTCCCAAATAATGGGTAGTGGAGTAGCTCAGTGGTAATGGACTGAGTTGGCGTGTCGGGTTCAAATTCGGATGTGGAAGATAATTAATTTGATCTGTTAACAGTCGGGGATCCTGTGGAATCTTCGAGGCCATTCTGGGGCTCTCCCAGCCTCTATAAAAGGGGGTAATATAATTAATAAGGGGAAAACCTTGCGGTTGAACGTGATCACGGATAAATCACTAATACCCCCCTGCATAACACAAGACCTTTCATGGTTGGTAATGCTACCGGTTTGTTGCTCTTAATATTTGGTTTAATTTATTTAAAAAATTAATTTAATTCAAATGATTATATTTCACCCATCCCTCTGACAGACAAAGTACAATAGCTTGAACTAGCATTTGATAGGAGAATGGCATTGAGTCCCCATTTAAAGAAAAAAACTCCATACTTTAACTAAATATTAAAATTAATGTATTCACTATTCAGCAAATTAAAAACATGAACAAATTTAAACACTTATCCTAGCTTAAACCCAGTTTCAACTCTCACATCACAATTATTCGACATTATATGACAGGCTCATACCAGACATTAAGCTTATCACAAAAGCACCATCGTATGGTAATAACAACACTTTTCATCCTGAATTAAAATAACCAATATTAAAAACACCAGCTTTCGGGAAATAATAAAAAAAAAATGGGATGTCATGTCCATGACAAAGCCGTGTTTTGTACGTGAATACGTTTACGTAACGAATAATATTTTTTATATAAAATTTTATTATATATGTATTATACTAAAATAAACGATAGTTCTTCGGCTTATATGTCGTGAATAATGTTTAGCGGGGTTGAATGCTGGCCCGGATCAAGGTGGATACAATGTTCTTCATTCCAGAGCATAGTGTGCTGCCATCCAAGCAGAACCTCCGACATTGGTGCACTTCTGTCACACAATAGATACTCGAATCAGATCATCATCGGTCGCATTGACTGGCACACAACTCGTTGTTGTTTTAGCTTGAAATGAATCCCAGTGTACTGTAATCAAGCTTTAACCACAGACTTTTTGACCACGCCACTCAGATTCGTAAAGTCGTGTATCATGTTCTTCTTTATGTTAACACGGAACGTCTTAACTTAAAGAATGATCGTCCAATACATTAGTACAATAAATACATTAATGACTTGTCCGATGATACCCTACCTGCCTATGTACAACCAACTTATCTGCATGAATGACAGTCGTGGTGATACTGGACGTGCACTGATCCGATCGAATGCGGGTAACCCGTTTTGCTTAGGTGGATACACAAATTCGTTCGAACGTGAGAACGTGGGCACTTTGCCCGAGTCAAGTAAATGGTTACACTTACCACACAGTTTAATGTCTTCTAATGGCTCTTCAGGGAAAGTATTACTAAGCAGCGGTAAGTGTTTGTTTTTCGTAGGCTACAATGAGCGCATAAACCGCAGGCAATCACACTTCACAGTTATATCCGAATGGATTGTTGACAAACGTCGTTGTGAAGCGTGCACTATCTCCTGCCCAATGTGTCTTCATAATCGAAAATCGTACACAAGCGATGCCTACATAGTCCGTTGTCGATATAACAGCGATTTCATCATCCACTTGCATAATTTCTACCAGCTGCAGATGTACTGGTGCAGTCGTTAATCCTCTCGGTTGCAATCATTCTTCCGGCACAACTTGAAACGGTCTATGTGGCGTTTTATTGTTATCATTCGTTAGATCTTGAGAAGCCCTTTCCAACCATATACAATTGCTGGATTTGGATTTGGCTTTTCGGCGCGTATAGGCCGACTTATATGTTGGTTGGTTTTTTTTTCTACACCTTTTTATAATCACTGTCACTATATTTTCACACATATTTTATATTCAATCGATGGATTTTGACAACAGCTGTCGAATGAAACTTAAATGAACGTTGTAGCTTCGCCGAGTCAAAAGTTATAGTAAATAGAAATCTCGATATTCAGCATAATGAGATCAAAATAGCGGCGCTTTCCCCTCACCACACGCGATGCGTTACAGTCATCACTTATTGTAATGAATTATTTAATCTTTTTTAGTTATCCAGTGGTATATTGGATTTTCGGATGGAGATGATATATATATGTATATATAACACCAAACTGCACCCCCCCATTTTGTTATCGTTCGTTTTTTTGAATTGTATCAATAAAAGCAATTTTAAATACCAATTCACGTCAAAAAACAAAACAAAAAAAAACTGTAACAGTACAACCCATGGAAGGTATTGGGTTCATAACGTGGTAAAGGCGGTAATATTTCTTGGGTACCCACATTATAGGGGCTGGGTGAGCCTCAGAATGGTTCTAGATCACATAGGATCTACATCCGACTACTAATGGATTAAATATATGTCTAAAAATGGCGGAATTTAAACCTTTGAGTGCTCTGAATACTTAGCCACTCCTCTACTCGGCGAACACATACGAACGCACTATAAACGTTTTCAAGAAAAAATACAGACACAACCAAACCCAATGATAGAAGAAATACCCACCACTCTCTTTCCTGAGAAAACAAGGGAAAAAATAGCAAGGGTGAGGGATCTATTGTCAAAAGAGTATTAAATCAAGCTACAGAAGATGTTCCCCTGTGCACTGTTCTTCTTCATTTCTTGCCATTTCGTCTAAATTCCCCTGACAGCCAATCTGTTGACTATCAATTTGTTGCACTTGACAGGTGGGGATAAAAATATAAAAAGAAAAAAAATATATAGAGTCAACATCAACATCTCACCATTTTCGACGCAAAAAGATCTGGTTGGAATCCGTCTAGTGTTTTATGTTTAACTCGTTTCATACATTTGGTCCTTTATGACGACTAATAATTGAAAACTATTAACAACCATCGACGTTTTTAATTGAATATTCGCATCACTAAAATTTAAATATTATACCATATAATATTATTTAACTAGTACCGGGACCATTCAGTTTCTATTTAAATGAAAATGGTTGACTGGATAATTCTAAGTATAGTAAAAAATGTTCAGTGAGTGCAGTCAATGAATTGCACAAAATAAGAATGACTTATTTTATTTACGTTTCGGTCTAAAATATAATATAAGATCCAATTTTTTTGTATATTAATATTTGAAATTTTACTTATAATGTAATACCATGTGGTAACTATGTACGTTTTACAATCTTCCAGATTCCATTCCGTTCTTATTATTTCTCATCAGTTATTTCATAATTTATCTTTTACTCTTTGTATTTCTTTTCATTTATATAAACTGTTATATTTCTTTAGTACTTCCATGTTTTATATTATATTCTCTGTTTCTTTTTTTTTAAAGGCCTGAAGATGGCCGAAACGTTTGCACAATAAAATCAGTCATTATTATTTTTTGTAATTCATTGACTGCACCCTCTGACTATTTTACACTTCTTTCCATTCATTTTCTACTTTTAAGTAAAAATTTAATTAAATTAATCTTTCAACTAGTGGTGAAGAAGATAGTGGATCTTATAGAAATGTTTTGCTGAGGTTTTATGAATTGAAGAACCATTTTGTTGTTTTGGAGTGCTATAGGGAATTTAACTGTGACCCTCAATTAGTTACAAGATTTTTTCTATATAAAATTAAAAATCGTTTTATACTTCCCGGAATAATTTAGGCTTTTGTTATCAGCAATTTAAAAAACATAAACAAGCGATTTGGCTAAGAATTAAGACCTAGTGCTCACAAACTACATCCCAAACAATATAACATTATAAAGTACAAAATTTTTGGGTTTTTAAAAGGTCGATGCACGGTTTTCGTTCTGTATTTAAGAAATAAAATTAAAAAGTCAAGTCAAATCTAAAGTAAATAGATATACTCTATAGATCAATTCTTAACTCATGTATTTAAATAAATATCGCTAATGACATCGGTATTTGAACGATGAGAATTATCCATTCCCTATCCACGACTGCCAATTGGATAAAAGCAGTTCCGTGTTCTAGATCATTCGAGACTTGTCACGGGAGATATCTTGTTAATTAATTTCTAGTTAGTGTCCCTTAGCGCTCGAGTTGTTACTGCCTGGTTTTAAAGAGGAATAAATTTAGTAGGAAGACCATTTTGTTTTATTTTTGTTTCTAATGTGATTTTGTTTATTTTTATTTATTTATTATTTATTATTAATTTTCATTTGCACCTGCGCAATTGCGCATTCAGCAAATTTGATCCTAGTGTTTTTCACTTTGCTTTTCTACGTGATCTTCTATATGATGATGGAGTAAAAATACCAATAGGTGAGTAGGACTCTTGGCCAATGTCTTTTTAATCGTTTTCTATCAAGTCCAGGTAACAGGGAGTAGGAAAGCGGAAGAACGAGTGGGTTTGGGTGATATTGTGTCGATGAGTGGAATGTCATGTATTTGTTATGAATATATGATTTTATAGTGGGAATGTTCATGTCGTTGTGTATGGTGTGATTCGAAATATACCATGGTGCATTAACAATTTTTCTGAGAATTTTGAACTGTGTTCTTTGTATCTTGTGTATGTGGACTTTTTTTGCTGGACCCCAAAGTTCTGTTCCATATGTCCAAATAGGTTTTAGTATACTATTATAGATAAGTCGTTTGTTCCGTAAGTCAAGTGAAGATCTGTAGTCCAGTAGATGTGATAGTTGTTTGTACCGTCTAATCCAGTTCTTGTCTTTGTTCTTAATTTTGTATGTACGTTCCATGTAAGTCTTTTGTCCAAGTATAGTCCGAGATAACGTACATTTTGTTTATTTATTTGCAATTATTAGATAATGTTTTTGTACGACACATTATATTTTGCCAGAGGAACACTTTTATAGATTTTATTATTTATTATAATCTTATTATCTTTTACGATGTAACGCTTTGACACTTTCCATACCACTATATACTATTTATCTTTTAATGACTTACTTAAAAAATGAAATGATAATATATGTGATAATCAAAAAATTATTCAAAAAACAATTTTACATAATTCCTATTATAGTCTTTTTATTTATAGTTTATGCTTACAAAACATTTCTCATAACTTCATGTATGATTTATAATTCATAATATAAATTCATTATGAAATGTAAAATTTATTACTATTTATAAATGTTAATCTATTTCCTTTGTTCTTGCCTATTGGCTGTAAAAACATAATATATTTTTGTAAGTTAAAAAAATTATAAATGAATTATTTTAATTTTTTTTTAAATAACGAACATAGACATCATAATACGTCATTCAGGGTTTACCTATTAAAAATACAAAAACCTGTACCACTACAACTTGTGAAGGGTCATGGGTTCAGTACATGGTAGATTTGTCCTAGCTCACGCTCAACAGCAAGATTTGATCCCCTTATTTTGGGTACCCACTATAGAAGCTGCGTGAGCTCCAGGAGGGTCCTAGATCCCATATAATCCATAACAGGCTAAATAAAAGTCTTGCCTGCTGCGGGTTTTTAACCAGGATTTTCGGCATGGCAACTCAGTGATCTACCACTGAGCCACTCAGCTCCCTTTGGTTATTAAAACTAATGTAAATAATAATGAACATTATCTGTGGATAAAATAAATACATTTATTTATTAGATACTTTCTTTTTTATATGTGTATATATTTTTAATACAAACGAGATTAAAGCACCCATCAGCAACTGATTTTAAAGAGTTCAGTGCTGATTTCTCTATATTGGAAAAATAACGTAATTAATAAAATAATGAATTGAGCAACTACATTTCTGTTCTTGCTGTATGATTTCTTATAACTTGGGTTTGTGGAGGAATAAGTCGGCAAATTGGCCTTTTGGTCCTTTTTGTAAATCCGTGACGCTCATGCTAACCAGAACGTGAGTGTCATAGTTCAAATTTTGGGAAACAAATATTAATTACTCTAAATTGGGCATGAACCTTAACTGTCCCGAGCTGGGCATAGAAGTGACCTTCATACAACGTGCTCGGCAAATCCCATCAATTTATAAACACTAGCACATATAATTCGCCGCAGGGTAGGTGAGTATGTAAAGCGCTGTTTTCCAATACTGAAGGTCTTGGACTAATGTCAAGCTATGGTAGATTAATTTTTTATCTATTAACAACCACATGTGTGATTTGTGGGACTTTCAGACCCTTCTCGGGCTCATTCTGCCTCTCTAGAGTAAGGAGAAACCTCGAGTTTAATCTTGGCCAAATCATGTTCTTGTAGTATCGTTTGCTTAATCATAGTCTTCCTGTTAGTGTCTTCCATTTACTGAACCGTAGACCCTTCATGGGTTATAGTGATACAGGTTTTTCTTATAGCTCCTGTCACTGAAGTGTATCATTTCTAATATATTTCTTTTTCTAAAAATTGTTTTTACTCAGAGTTCAGTTGGGCAGCTAGTTGGGATCTCCAATTCCTAATACAAATATTCTTTAACTAAACAAATGATAATAAGACCGTTAAACGGTTTCATATTTCCCTCAAAAATATGGCACCGTTCTAAATACATAACTAAACTTTGTGGACAAGAATAAAGCTTCCTTGAGCCAAACATATATTTAATAAGTTCTACGCTTCAAAAATAAGAACATGATAATCCATTAATTTTATTCATGGTATCAAATAATGCCTTTAAAAATATTCTAGTATTTTTAGGATGTATTGTATTACTATTATTTATTATTATTTTAATATCAAACATAAGGTAGGATATAAAATGGATGTATAGAAATATAAAAGTAAAATACTTCCAATGTAAATTCTTATTATACACACAAAGAAGAGTGAATTGCATTCCTTTGCCATAGTTTCCTAATTTTGCGAAACGTTGAATGTTTGGTTTTTTATTGTAGAGACTTAAGGCTTTGCTCTTCGAGATTTTTCCCATTTCATCCTTTAAATAAAAAGTGGTTCAATTTATAATTTTTTTTATATTTACGTATATTTTTGATGATATAAAACTTTCCTGTACACATTCCAATTCCTATAAACACCAAGGAATTTGATGCCGACTTTGACATTCTACCTTCTGATAAGAGATGATATGCTGTTGACAGACCTCATTCCTTGGACCTGTTGAAGACAGTATCAATGCAACTCGATTCGCTTCCATTTCACCAGAACAAACTCGTTCTAGGACGAATGTATTCACGCAGTTGTGTTGTAGTGGGTAGCAATTGCATTACTTAAGATTTCATAAAGGAAAGGTTTGAGTAGAGGTCACGGGCCCCTTCAATTGTTCAAACCAGTATCACGTTAAAATGGTTGATGAGCATATTCTAGATAAACTGTATCATAAATTCAATTATTTATACTTTCAACGAAGTACCCGCATTTAATGACGCCCGATGCTGATGTGGCTAGTCGGCTTGTGCTGCAGTGGGAGTCCAATTCAAGCTTATACAAAACAATTAGAATAGGGATCATTATCGAGCACCTTGCAATTTTACTTCTTTTCCTATGGATGATATAACTGAAGAATTTCACTGATTCTCAGAAGAATATTCTCTCAATTAGGCATGTGGCACTTTCTCATACCAAAATAATATGACATTGTTACGGTCTCAACAGAAAAGAATACGTTGAGGGTTTTTTATTTCACAATGTATCATACGAATTCACGTGTGTTAGTACTAATTATTACCATGATTACTTTTTATAATTTATTAGTTAGTTGTTTAAATTTTAAATATTTTTATTTTGAAGAGAAAAGATATGCCCCCGGCCGGGATTCGAAACCGGGTCCTCTGTCTTACCGTGACAGGACTCTACCAACTAATCTACCGGAGTTGATACCAGCCAGGGACAAATCTTTTCTTTAATCTGATCCCATGTCCCCGTGTTCTCGCAAGTTGCGATGTATAGACGAGAACGAATGTTCTTTGAAAATTACTTTAATTTTAGGAACTTGTTGACATACTTCATTTTACTATTTATAATTTTTTATAATTTATTAGTTAGTTGTTTTAATTTTAAATATTATTATTTTGAAGAGAAAAGATTACTTTTTGTATTTTGTAGACTTTATTTGCAACCCTGGTGAAGAAGTGGTAAGATGGCTGTATTGAGAGAAGCGGGTTCATGTAATTTTTTTGGCTTAAAATGGAGTTGTGCTATAAGCAATAACTCTTTTTCAAACCTCTGGCATTGGTTTGAAAAAGAGGTTTTTTCTCTCTTCATTACTACAAGAAAAACATTTTGGAGAAAGTTCGAATTATTCACTTATTCACCGGGGCAGTAGAAGTAATATATACACATTGTGTTCATCGTCGGTCCAAAATCAAAGTAAAAATATAAGCCCATTTAAAGTAACAGTCAAGAGTTTTCTATTTATGTACTTTTCTGTTAACTGGATAAGTGGCATGCTTAATTAATGGTACAAAAATTAATTAATATATAAATCACATACCTAACATCAGGAATCATAATCCAAACTCTCAGTTCCTCAGAATTTCAGATACGAATTATTCTCATTAATTATTATCAATTATACATTTGATCAGCTGCAGGCGCAATATAAAATATGTAAGACTTTTATAAATAAGTAAAAGTATGAACTTGTGCTTATCAAGTCATTTAAGGTAAGTTACACGACTAGAATAGGTCAATTTGTGATTTTCCCAATTCGTCAATAAAACCACTATCCCAAAGTACTTAGAATTTCTATCGCAATGAGGTAACTTTTAAGTTCTTTATATCCGGGTGTAGCAATAGATGAATTGAACGACGTGCGCTGGGAATTCCAAATTTCACTTACTGCAGTGATAAACCTCCTTTGAGTCATATATTCCCTTTAAAATGTTTATCTAAGTGAAAGTTTGATCATTGGCGTAAAACCTCCACACCCACGACCTCTTCTATTTTATATTTAATATTGCTACTTCAGTTTTGGTCCTTTGTTACTATACCAATACTTGAAGAAGAGAGTTTACTTACTAGCTGGACTTATTGGAATTAATCATAGCGGAGGACACCTACAAGTGACGTTTGTGTGTTTTTGTAATACTTAGCATTGTATCTAGATTAGCAGATGACCTTTTATATTTGCTCAACGGTGTTATCCATGTAAACAGGAGTGGTCCATGCCTTTAAACGCAGCTACAATGTTTTACCTACGTTAGACTCAATAGTAAATTTAAGCCCAATGTCGGTTCGGCATATAATTTCTAGCTAGTCATACAGATCACTAAATCTATCTATATTAATGATATAGTTTTGATAAAACAATAAATAATCGATTATTTAGAATTTATGTTATAAAACTAAGAGATTAAAACTTAGGCTGTCTTAACAATTTTAATTTAATTACCCTTCCAAAATATAGGGCGTTATAAAAAAAAAAATTTTAAAACCTGTACTACTACGACCGATGAAGAATCCTGGTTTCAGTATCTTGTAGAGACTGTCCTGTTTCTTGGACAACGGTTGTAAAAGAAATATAGAAATATATTTATTTTGAAGAGAAAATATTGGTGCTGCCCGAGAATCCAACCCGTGTCGTCTGCATCTCTAGAGCAGTGCTCTAAACCACTGAGCAACCAAGTTTCGTACCCAAACCAGTCAAATCCATTCTCTTCACCGATCCTATCTATCGGCACTTTCTCATACCAAAAAAATATGACACTGTTCCGGTCTCAATCGAAAAGAATACGTTGAGGGTTTTTTATTTCACAATGTATCATACGAATTCACGTGTGTTAGTACTAATTATTACCATGATTACTTTTTATAATTTATTAGTTAGTTGTTTAAATTTTAAATATTTTTATTTTGAAGAGAAAAGATATGCCCCCGGCCGGGATTCGAAACCGGGTCCTCTGTCTTACCGTGACAGGACTCTACCAACTAAGCTACCGGAGTTGATACCAGCCGGGGACAAATCTTTTCTTTAATCTGATCCCATGTCCCCGTGTTCTCGCAATTTTTGATATGTATACACGGGGAAGAATGTTCATTGAACATTACTTTAATTGGGATCTTGTTGACTTACGTCAATTTTATATTTATAATTTATTTTTATTTATTGTTCTTTTAATGATGATTATTTTTAAATATTTTTATTTTGAAGAGAAAAGATTTGTCTTGGCTGGGTTCGAACTTACAGAGCTTTAGAGCACTACAGATGCAGACGACCCGGGTTCGAATCCCGGCTAGGACAAATCTTTTCTCTTCAAAATAAAAATATTTAAAACTAATCACCATCAAAAGATAAAACTAATCACAAATAAATTACAAATGTAATAATAATTGTATTACAAATTAATGTGAAAAGAATTTTTTTTTGTTTCTTGGACAAATATCTTTGAACGAAGTGTATTTAAATATTATCCCAATCTTTCTGGTTCGGAAGAGAATCGCAAAACATGGTTTTCACATGCCAATAATTTTATGGAGCAATCACGTACCTTGCGTTCAGCTTTCAAGCTTAGTTTCGTTTCTATTTGTCTTAGAACTTAGAAAAAAGAAAGATATTAATACTCGATATTTTTCTTCCCGTCAAGTCGAATAGGGAACTCATCAACAACGCCCATTTTCAAAAGAGATAGGCGTTTATCTTATTGATTGCTTTCTTGATTCTTCACAACAGATTGGTCCTTTGGCAGTTTCAGTAACGGGTACATCATTCACCGAAAATTTCCCGTACATTTATTTACCAATATTTATTTATATATATTTTTTAGATTGATTATAGAACATCAATTCTTCTTCTTTCGCAACAGCCTTTTGTGCCTCTCAGCGCAGGATAGCGTTCTGCCGTTATTGCCATTATTCCCTCGTTCCAGTTAGGTATCGAACATGCCCGAAATATTCGTCATTTCTTCTGACTAAGCGTTCAAAATACTCCAGGTATGACGTTCTTTTGATATGACGACCATTCTGACTGCATGTAAGCATACTGTTTTGAAGCATGAAGTTTGAAGATTTGTAGCTTCACATTTCTTGCAAAAACCATTTTAATTGACGTGATTCTAGACATTTCTCATTCCTTCATTGATCGTAAGGTCCTCCCTGTTCATTTCATTGCAGATGCGGAGTCTTTTTGTTTTTCCGCAATTCATCGAAGAAGTTTCATCCATATAGCGGTGACTCTTCTCTCCAGTCTGTTCATTAGTATCTCACTTTCAGCACCACATAAGAGTCTAGTTAAGTTCAAAAATGTGAAACTACTTAACTCTCGTTTCCCAATCACAGTATTACAGATCTGGTAATGTACCAAGTTTGCTTTGCTTATTCCTTTAGTAATTTCCAAGACTCGAAACTGTTCCGAGGTAGGTTAGGTCCTTGGTTGTTTTCATCTCTTTTCCGTTGTATATGGAATTCTTTCTGCACACTTCCAGCTTGTAGGACCTTGCTTTTATTTCCGTTGATCTCCATACCCTTTCTATAAATAAATAAAAGAGAAAATAAATGAACATTCAATAGCATTATTGTCATCAAGGACAATATCCAGACGGGCGATATCGCAATCGACGGGGGTGTCTCGCGTTCTTGAGGGCCTAAAAAATCAATTGTTTCCATGTAGAATTGAAGTTGACATATCCTTCGAACTTCATACTTAAGTTAATAATAAGGTTAAGAGGTCTTAGCCCACGTGAACAAATAATCTAACCTGCTTATTTATTTATATTTATTGCTTAGTTGAAGGTTGAGGAAAATACTTTCATATCGTTATTACTTACTGGAAAAATATGAAGGGGTTCTATTAAACTAAATATAATCACGGCTTTCTTCTACTATACCCATTTGTAAATAAGATCAAAATATAATTCTGATTTTAAAAAATGGCTCACCAGTTTAACAGTGCATTAAAACATACACAGGCCATAAGTAGAAAAAAGAAGTTTGATCTTAGAGGCCATGATTTGAAAATGTACAATGTGATAATCCCTTCCTAGAGGTAAGAAATATTATTATTATTATAAAAGGTTTTCATATGATTATTTAAAAATCATGACCGAGTTTTAATATACTAAATCCTTGATCTTCCGATGTTCTGAAATGAAACAGCAGTTACTTATTGAAGTTCTTGGGATCATCCTAAAGTAAAAAATGGGTGAAATTTGCAGGGCTTAAATTACTCTCTAAAATCAGATAATATAATTATCAAGAAAATTCATTCAGATAAGTTATAAAGTTTGTTAATAGGGTCCTAAGAAGTTCACCAAAGCTTTTTAGCTTAAGGGTTTCATTGACCCCCTTCACTAAGTATTAAAGTGCGAGAAATTCAATTGCAGAAAGTTACTAAGTGAGGATACTAATGGTTTACCGTTAGTTTACATAGTTATCAACTATATAACTATATATAATATTTGTTTAAATATTATTAAATATGTGTTCAATAATTTACTACAACTCTTTTTTATACTTGTCAGCTTAATGAAAACAGGATGAAGTTTAATCCAACAGATGGATGACTCAGGAAAACCTATATCGAGGTAGGATACGACAGCAAACATTAAATATTTGTTTCTCAAATTTTAAAGACTTGTAGTCCATAACATATAAAACATTTGAGGAACACCTAAAAAAGTTTTTCTGGGGATATATACCAGAGTAACAGAATAGCAAACAAAAACTTATGAATCTCCTTGATATTACTAAATGTATTAACAATAGAATGCACAGAACAAAACATAACTAAAAATGACCTATCAAAACGATCATTAAATGATACCCAAGAAGGAGGAAGTGAGGAAGAGGTTACCCTAACTTAGGACGGTCATTTCGATTACGCAGAAATAGGACGAATGACATGGAAAAGAAACAGCCAGTTGAAATTTGGAAATTGGTAAAAAACAAAACAATATATGAGTCCGATGTAAGAAAATCCATCTTTTTTAATATCTACGAACCAAATCTTAATACTATTTTTATTAACTCTTGGCCTCAAAAACTTGATCTACTAAATTATCTTATACATAAAACGTTTTTAATAGCATTAATTTTATTTATTCAAACATTTTAGGTACTGAAGAGATAAAATTCCCCGAGGATGTCTCAACAATTTTTTTTATTATGTATTATTTGAGATGCTGTGCCTACATTACATACCAACTGTTAGGAATCTTCGAGATATTATAATATTCCTCCAGGAAATGGGAATTATTTCATATTTTTTTATGTCCAAATGTGCATTCCAACTAGTACTTCCGTGGAATCCATTTTATTTTTATTTTTTTTATGTATTTCTCATTCCAGTTTCGAGTTTAAATGAAGTCTGGAGAGTCAGTGGATATGTTACAACTGTCCCTAGCCAGGCCATTGATCATCCAAGATAAGATTAAATTTACCTTCCGCCTTCCTTCTCCGCCGGCAGAATATCCGTAATTACACTCTTAATATTTTCCACCCGTTGTGACTTTTTTGAAGGGATAGAGAGAGAGAGAGGGTGAGAGAGAGAGAGAGAGAGTGAGAGAGAGAGAGAGAGCGAGAGAGAGAGAGTGAGAGAGAGTGAGTGTGAGGGGGAGAAAGACAGTATGAGAGTGAGAGAGAGAGAACAGATTAGAACGGCCAAAAAGATTTATGTAACTGAAGAACTCTTCCGGGTCCATCCTTCCAAATATCGCCTCTATTAGCCAAATGCCCCAATCTCTTATTATATAAATTCGTTCTTCATTTCTAGATCCGTCATAAAATTAGAGAGATTACAGACTGTGATTACGGTACTAAAGAGCCTTAAATATCTTTAAATATCCTGTTATAGCTCCATCATGGCTCATATTATTATATTTTTTTGAGACTAGTAAATTATTCAATACTTGTTATGGAGCAACAATCCAACCTTATTTGTAAATAATTGTCAATTGCATGTGCTTATTTATTATATCATTATATTCTAAAGCAGTTTCTACCATAGAAAGTTTTGATGAAACTCAGGAAGTAATTTCCTGATTCTTGGTCAGCTCGTCATGAAAAAAAACACACACACACACTTTTCAGCATAGAAACTCAATACTCTAAGCACACTGAGCCACTCCGCTCCCTATATATGTAAGAATATATTCCAGAACATTTAATATTTAAGAAAATTCCAGGTTCAAATACTGCAGATAGTTTATTTAATATTTTAAGAGCTACGGGTGGAACCTGTGGAATTTACAGAACCTCATAGGGTTTATTCAGCCAACGCAAAGTGGGTAATATAACCTAGGGGAAAACCTTACGGTTGAGCGTTATCTTGACCAAACACCTCCCTCCACAAGCGTTGTTCTAAAAACAGTGAGGTCTCGGCAACGTACTGAACACAAGATCTTCATGGGTTGTAGTGTTTTATATATGCGAGTATATTCATGAAACTGTTATCAAACTTGGCTTTTTTCGTTTCTCATTGAAGACAGTAAAATCCCTTATAAAAAAAAAAATTAAAAAGCAAAGATCATCAGAATTGGCCCAGTATTAGCATAGATGTAGCGAATTGAACTTTATATATGTTACGGTAAATGTACACTCTTGGGAAATGTACACTTTTACCGTAAAATGTGTACATTTCCCAAAAAGTTAGGTATATGTGAAATGAATATAATGTATATGTACATTTTCCGGCAAATGTATACTCTTGCCTTCACGTTTTGGTAAATGTATACTCTTACCTTCATGTTTTAAGAAAAGTTGGAATACAAATTAATTAAAAATGTTGTTTGCAGTAAAAAAATATGTATTTAAATAAACATAATACAAAAGGCTTTAATAACGAAAATTATTTTAATTAAAAAATGTAAATGACAAACAAAACATACTTTTCTTTGCATATTATTTAATATGTCGTAGGTTATGATCCCAATATTCATAAATACAATTTTCGTCCTTGTTTTTGAGGACCGATACGATGGGAATCAAACAAATAATAATAATAATAACATACTTTTCTTTATTATAACAGTTAAATTTTATAAAACTATAAAGGAACATATAGAAATTTCATAATGAAAAAAGTTTTATTTATTTGAGCAAGAATTGCTATTGTGGCACTTGGAATTACATAATATTCCAATTTCGTATTTGTATGCTCTCATTTACCATAACGGCATGGTCATTGTGAATTCAATGTACATTTCCCTTCTTTGAAATTGTAAATGTTAGCTGAATGCACATTACCCAAACGAGGAGGCAAATGTGCACATATACCGGAAAATGTGTACATTTGCCACAATATCTACTTTTACCGTAGCATATACACGTTTTAAAAATTATATAGTATATGTTCCTTTGAAAACCAAATAATATCTGTGTAGCCCAAACACAAATATATGACTATATGCATCCCTCAGAAAGAATCCTGATATGCACCATAACTGGTTACATAGTTGAAAAAAATGTTAAAAATATCTAATGAACGAAATATATTTTTGCACTTTTCAAACATCAACATTTTTTTAGAGCGAATGGATATAAACATCAATTTTTCTGCGACTAAATTAAAAACATAATTACTATAAATAATAATCATATTGGTTCTTCAAATACAAATTTCAAATGCAATAATAATTCTACTTACATTCTAATTTAGAAGAAACAATAGGTAGGACAGTATGTGTAAACTTTTTTTAGTAGAGTCTGCTGCAAAGTAATTATAATATAAGATATTTTAAAAAAAACTAATGAATGGGGTTGCCTAAGTGTTCAAACAAGACCATCACTAGAATTCTCTTTGTCCAGAAGATTATGAAGTATCTTCAGATGCCTATTTAAATAAAAATTAGCCAAACCTGAGTATATAAGAAATTAAAATCTTCATCTCTAAAAAGATGATACCATTCGGTTAAATTAGTAAGATTCCATATTAAAGATTTATTGTTTAACAAACTAAAAAGACATGATGTAATCTTTCTTATATATGATTAATTCGGAAAAACGTAATTAAAAATACAATTTCAAAACACTACAGTAATTTTGCTGGAGATCATTTATTGCAGCTCGAGTTGCAAGCAAGATAAATCCCCTGGACGTCATTAAATTGATTTAAATCGCTAAATTATGCATCGAGGTAGGTGCAATCAAGGCAGTGAAATTCCCCTATCGGAACTCAATCTCCCAATAGCGTATAGCCTATTTCTTATAATTTGAATTTACAAATTCCAAGAATTAACAACTAGATTGAAGTTTTTTTTTCCATCCTTTCCAATTATGAATGAATTCGTATCGGTTTGTATGCTCCAATTTCAGGTTATTATCAACGCCTATCAAAATCGGTCATCATCGAATATTATCTGTCTCAGTTATAGATTACAATTATATTAATAACACCTCGAATCAAGGTGTTGAAGCCTTTCGTTTTTCACAGTTCATCCACCAATTCACAGTAAATTAAATATAAAAATAATAAGATCAGTTTAAAAAAAAAGGATATTCAATAGCATATAGATAAAAATGTATAATTATAATTAAATTCTGGCTATTGATCCTATTGATTATAACAAATTTGTTAGCACTAAAATAGGGGACATCATCGGTGTAGTGGATAGCATAACCACCTGCTTTGCCTAAGATCGTTCGCAGCCTAGCAGTTGGTCTTAGAATTTGAAGAAAAAAATCCATTGATATGCCATCCTTCATAGGGGGCATACAATAGCGGTAGAGTGCCTAGGCGGTGTCAGGTACTCGTTAAAAATCTCTATTCTAATTATACCTACCTATGGAAAATCACCCGCTTAGGTTTTGTAGCATAAAGTAACATTAACTGAAGGAAAAACTACAGTAAAATAGCTTTGGGGTCATTCCAGGTCAATTCAACCACAATAAAATAATTTTTTCAACCACCACCTCAGATTGTAATGAAACTTGGTATGTCTATTTTATATGTAGAGGTAAGTAAAACCACCGAATTTATGGCACTTTAAAGTTTTAACGTTTTCAATTTCTATAATGCCTAACAAAATGTGTCGTAAAAAATAAAATAATTTTTCCTTTACATATTCCAAGCTTGACCAAATTTTTTAACATAGGTTCTTATAACTATAAGGGTGTTGAAAAAAATATATCATTAACTTATGTTTAACGTAAAGTATTTAAAAAATTAAGTGCCATAACTCAAAAACTAAATCAGATAAAAAATTCAAATTTGGTGGTTTTCATTAAAAACCAAGTTTCATTAAAATCTCAGGCGGTGGGTGAAAAGGTCTGATTGAACTGACATGGAATGACCTTTGGGAAGGTGATAATATTTTAAGGTTTATTTTTTTACTGGGAAGCAGTATAATAGAGCATTAAGCTGCAGTGTGGCAGGTCCCGAATTCAAATTCGGCTATAACAGATAATTTATTTAATTTTTAATACCCGGGAATGGCTCTTTTAGAACCTGGAGAACCTTGAGGGGCTCACCCTGTGTGTATTAGAGAGGTGGAGAGAGGATCCAACGTTTAATTGGAGAGAGGATCTGTCAGAGCGTGATTCAGACAAATCATCTCCCTTAACAACTGTTGTCACAAAAACAACGCTGTCTTTATCATTTGCTGAACCCATGGGCAGTAATAATACAGGGCTTTTTTAAATGGAGAATTATGGAAAATATAGCACAAATTCTGAATAAAGTGGGTACCCCAGATAGGATGAAAACCAGGTGGTTTAGCGCGATCTCGGACGAATCACTTCCGTGCACAACCGTTCTCCTAGAAATAGTACAGCCTGTACCACGTACTGAACCCAAAACTCTTCACCCATCTTAGCAAAAAAGGTTTGTTTTTTTTTAGTCACAAATCTATTTTTATTCCACAACAAGTAATTTTTGTGTCTAATGGAGATAGTTTAGTTTATATTCATAACATAGAAATATGTATTCATTTTCCAATACTTTTTTTTACTTCGACATTACATTTGATTTATTTTCTTTTGAAATGGTCAGAAAAAAACCATTCAAAACACCTTTTACTGACTTTTTCATATATAGATGGTCGGTTCCTTTATTTTAAACGCTGTCCAATTAATCTAGTTGGAAAAAGAAACCCATAATAAGAAAAAATATACAAAGAAAGTTGTGCAATTCCGTTTCTGACAAGCGGGCGTCGGTCAAATAAATGATCCCTATTTATTTCAGAAGTCTAAGGGTCGGAAGGTCAACTAGTAAATCTTGAATAATTATTAGTTTACGTTATATATGTTGGTAAAAAGATGGTTCGGGTGGAGGTCAAAGAAGTAATTCCTAAATAGCGATGGTTTCAAATAAATAATTAATCACTATTTAAGGAATTAATTCTGTGGCCTCCAACAAGATCGTCTTCGCCCTCGTCAATTCTTAAAAATATTTAATCAAATTATTTTATTATTATAATGAAGCAATTTTATTACTTTAACTTAACTTTTTAAAACTTTATTGTTGCATATTTTGTTTTACTTTGCTGACTTAACAAATACTTGGTTTCGAGCTAGATTGAAGTTCTCTCTAGTCCCGAACATTTCTCATTAACCCCAAACATGATCTCATGAACAAAGTTATCACATCTACGGTGAAATACCATTCCAGTATATCTCGAAATTTGAGAAACTAGGATCATTGGTTTCAATAGTTTTGTTGCATTCATGTTTCAAGTTAAAAAACAAATTGCTAACTTAGGATGATTTATTTTTTTCTCTACCGTGATACATTATTTTATTCTTATTTAGAACGTAAATAGTTAGATTTTCTTGTAAAAATCGGAAATTATGTATTCAGAATGTTTATAATCTCAGGTTTGAAGTCTTGTTTGGACATTGTTAGTCTGTATTACCTAGAACCATCCATTCTATATCTAGAAAAACCCAATAACAATGTAAAATGTATTTAAAATTCATATTTTGATCTTTAGTGACTGAGGATTGTAGAACAAAAAATACTTAATGAAGTATTCTTCCCGAGACCGAAGTTGCTCCAGTGCTTCTTATAGGATAAAGGTCTGCATATAATCCCAAATCATATTATGTCGCAGCATCTGTGAACAAATGCATTGAACAAAAAAAAAGTCGAGAAGACATATTAAACAAAAAATTATTTTATAGGATGTCTTTATAGATTTCATATACTTAACACCGACCTGGCTTTACAGCAGATACTGAAAGATACAATTCAATAATCATCCCTTAACAATCGTAACAGTTACCATTCTATTATGTTATAGTATAAAAAAAAATCTGAACAACTAAAATCCATGAAGGGTATTGGGTTCAGTACGTGGTAGAGACTGTATTGTTTCTAGGACAACGGTTGTGCAAGGAGGTGATTTGTTCTATATCACGCTGAATGAACAGATTTTTTTCTCAAGTAAAGAAGAAGTCCTAGGAGGGTATCCAGATCACACAGCATCTATCTCCGGATGCCAAAGCCAGAATTGAAGCCAGGACCTTCGGCAGGCAACTCAGTGCTCTACCACAGAGCTACCTCGCTCATATGTATTAGTATAACTGATAATTATTTACCGTAGAAAACTCTAGTGGCTGATTCCTAATACAATAGAAAAAACAGAACTCTCATTTATAATTTGTATTCAATAGCATTACCACATACCTCCGTAACGCACTTGTCCTAAATAACCTTTATGATAATATATATTTTTTTAAATCATGCGGTTGAAATTGTTTACTTCCATAATCAATCAGGTCGATCTGATTATATTGGATGAATCATATAAATTTTATTCAATCATCTATAACTCGGAATCATTACGTATAAGTTTCCTAATGAAACCAATCTTAGTCTCATTTGGTGCATGCAATCGAAAAAATTACAGCACATTCGTTAAGAATTTTGTTTAGCATGTTAAAGCTGATGGATTAGCCTAAGCAAATAGCGATTGATGATGACCGGCCTGGGGTAAACAAGAACATTATCAGGTTAATGAGGGTATAACGTTGCAGGGCGGGTTAGCTTTGACCAACGCCGGCGGCTGAGACCCAGTCCGCTATGGGCGTCCTAAATTATACCCACCGTGTAGGTGAGCAAATGAAACAACTTTCTTTCTCGGAATGGTTGGCAAACACTCGGGGGTTACACCTTTGTTTGGAATTTCCTTCGCCTCCATTGGAAATTAATTGAGCTTAATTTTTTTTTAAATTTATATGAACTATATTCTTCCGTGGTGCCGAAAATCTCAGTAAATTGAAGCTTAAAAATTATTGGTGTATATGGATAGTAGGAAGTGTAGAATACCAAAAGGAGACTGTCGAGGCGACATTCAAGAAATAAATAAAATAGTAATTATTTATTAGGTCCCTATTTTTATTCTTATTGTAACGACTTTCTTTCAACTTTCTTTTATCACTTATCTCGTCCGGTGCTGCCACCTATCGGGATAGATCGAAGGGATTTAGTTCCCACCATCATTAATTAATTTTCTGGTGAACTATCGTACTATGTGGATGGTTATATGAACGTTGTCTTTGCGGCTCAGCATTAAGCATCCTATGTAAATTTGTGAATTTTATTGAATACATGTTTTTGTTTTTTTAGATTAATTGTTTCTTAATTAATTTTAGTTGGTGTTATGTTAGGCTATATGCTACGTTGGTCTTAACAAGAAAAATGGGCCTGCCTTAGATGAAGTAATACAACTTGGTTTCTATGGACTTTTTTTTTATTTCTTCATTTGGACCTATGGACTTAAACCTGGTCACTTTATAATATAAAATTTCTATAAAAATTGTGTGTATACGCACACAAACCAATATAAAAAAAAACTGTACAACTACAGCCCGTAAACGGGTTTTTGGGCTCAGTACATGGTAGAGACTGTTCTGTTTCTAGGATAACGATTGTGCAAGGAGGTGATTTGTGCAGGAACACCCTCAACAGCTGGGTTTGCCCCCTTCTTTGGGTACCTACTTTATAGAGATTGTGTGAGCACCAGAAGAGTCTTCAGATTCATAAGGATCCATCCACGGATGTTGAAAGAGTATCTCTCACAACCGAATTTGAGCCCTGAACATTCGGCACGGCTACTTTGAGCTGTACTACTGAGCCATCCTCTCGCTGTATATACGATTAGATATGTATATATATACATATATATAAATATTTTAAGTGCATGTCTTGTTTATTTGAATTTATCGGTCTCTTATAAACCGAATTTACTTGGCATTATCCATAAAAATATTTATATTTATTTTATATTTTTACAGTTTAATATAGACATTTTCCAAAAAAAAAAATTATAAAAATTAAAGTTGAACATTAATGTATCTTAATAATAATACATTCTTTGCTTATTCTGGGACAAGTCTCTTAAGATAGATAATACAAGACGTGAAAGAAGGAAACCAGGATTTTAGATTAAATTCAATTTGAATTTATCCAATTAACTTAAAATTTTAATTTAATGAAAATAAATTGTGAATTTGTCAAATAAATTATAAAATTATACAATAAATTGATTTTAGGTATTAAAAATAATTAATTTTGAATACCCTTCTATACATATTGTTATAACACAATAAAAGCCCAATGTTCATCGAATAACAACAAAATGGATTTTCCTGTAAAGCATTATCATTAAAGGATTTTTAAAACATTATTATTATCATTATAAATGCTGTAACATTTTATATGGCTTTCAAATTATTCATGCTCAATGTTTAGAGCAAACTGCGGCTAAGATGAAAAAACAAGACTTCGCACTTTTCCTTGTAGTAGTTTTTGTTCTCTCTTATAAAGAAGTTTTCGTTAAGAAAACTCTCATAAAGAAGTAATACGAAACTTTTTGGGCCAGACGAAAAATCAATACCAGAAAATGTAGGAAGGTTTTGTTATGCTTCTCAAACAGGTGAATATACCAAGAATACTCTATTAAAACTGGTTATATCCATTTTCATTAAAAGCTAACATTCCAGGATTAAAAGTCCCTATTTAAATCTGTATCTGAAAAATTTACAAAATTTACGAGACAAATTTAAATTAAAATTATAGTAACAAAAAAATAGTAATTTCTCCCTTTAGATACAGATATAACCACAACTCTTTTGACTTAGTGATTACTACACATTCAAGCTCACACACACACTCACCCTTAATAGCACTTCATAGAAATAGTGTTTTATTCGTCTTTATATTTATTTGTAAAGTTTCGGTACTAGCAAAATACATAGCAATTAAGCTTAAAGCATTAACATATTCATGCAAAACCAATGCTTTGGAGAAAATTAAATGTTTATGAAACAATAAAATGTCCAATGAAGGCAAAAGTAGGGCAACCTATTGCCGTTTTACAGCAGGTAATAAAAAATGTTTACAGTACTAGACCCGGATCATGTAAAACTGGAAGGAAAACTAGCTAGCCCAAGTATTCATATTCTTCAATAAAACAACTTTTATTACGGACTTGCCGTTGGTCCTTCAAATATTATGTCAGAATAAATCAGTGTCAAACCATCAAACCCCAAATCGAGGGTGAGGTTCATTTACTCTTAAATAAGTTGATTATCCCAGCCGACTCTGTTCTGACTGGAATTCCTTTTAGCCAAACAATGGTAATTGAAAATAAATTTGTTAAAAGAAACTTCTATTCGCTTACAACACACGTTATAACACGTATCAACTATAGTGGATTAAATCTAATATATCTAATAACGTTGATAATCACGACACACATGTTTAGTTCGATCTATTTCGTCGGTTAAAGGACCTTTAAAAAATATGTTCATTATTTGAAAATTAGCCTAGATTTAATCGTACCTCCACATATATCAAGAACTTAAAAATGTACGAATATCAACTGCCATTGCATAACTAATTAAATTGCATTATAAAAATCAGTTTCAGGTTGAAGAATAACAGATTAGCCTTATTATGATTTTTTATGGCGATATTAGATGTAAAAAATTGATACGACAAAAAAAATATTACATTTTAACTGCGCACAATTTATGTTAATGTATTTAAACAGTAGATAACGTTGTTTTTATTATAGGATTTTATTTTATTTATTTCATGGAAATACACATTAATCCTTCCAGACTGACAACTTGGCCTACATTTTAAAGTAATTTGTGTTTTATACAATGACGCTTTACACAAGACACATTTCCACTTTGCGGTTAACTGGCCATGTTGGAAATGTGGGACGATTTGCGAAGACATCAATCGTAATGAGTACACGGAGACCCATGGGACGGCTGCGATCCGCCTGATTGATGTAGCGAGGCCGTAGTTGGAAATCCTGCCCTGATTGGGCTTCTTCGTCAAGAATCTAATCGTCCGAGAGCCACCGCGCAGGTGTACCAATGACACCTAATGTTTTCGAAGAATCACTCTGCCAATGTTGTCATAGCCATCTGAAGGAACCATAAATCACTCCGAAGTGGACATGAAGTATGTTAAATTCATTATTTATTTTTATACTACTATGGTATAACGCCTTAGTTACACTTTAAAATAAAATAAAAGAACATTTCACTGTTTTGAGTTTGTGAATTTAAAAACATTCCAAAGAATTTTATAGATGTAATAAAGTTTAAAAATCAATACCCAATAGTTATCGTTAGGAGTCTGGTTCTTTTACTATAGCAAGGGGTGTCAAACAAGGTGACAGTTTAAGTTGTAGCTATTTATATTATATAGCGATGAGATAGCAACAATACGTAATAGGTGAACTGAAAGGGCGTTCCTGGGACGAAGAAACCTACAGCCTATGGTGAACTTGCAACTTCTCTATACAATTGGCATAGTAGGATGAAAAGTTCCGTAGATGAGGTATGCAGATCAACGCCAATAAAAGCAAGGTCTTACAAGTAGGAATAGCACAGGTACAATTCCGTGTGTACTGCAACGGATGAGAGACATTAACAAGGACCATACCTACCTCGAAATTTCTTTGGAAAGGAATAGAAAAGTAGAATTTGAAATTTCAAGCAGAACATGTAGAGCGTGGTCTACTACCAGATCTGTCCTTTGAATAAGAAGGACTCAATCCATGATGGTAGAAGACCCTGATGAGGCCCAAGAGTGATAATACTGCAGATCTGAACATGGATTACGTTGAATATTTATGCAGAAAAAAAGGCAAGTTTGAAACCTGGCTGCACGCTACCTTAAGCTGAGAGACACAAAAAGGGTGTTGCGAAAGAATAAGAATTTTGTTTATTAATATTAAATTAACAAAGAGTAATTCTATTCTTCATTCTATATAACACATTAATGGCTTTAATATATGTATGTAAATATACATATATATTACAAGAACTATGTCAGTATATCAGTAGAGGGGTTATTATACGGCAGTACATATATATTACAAGAAATATACATGTATATCAGTAGAGGGGTTATTATACGGCAGTTCCATGATATAATATAAGTGAAAGGATCGAAACGTCGAACTACTTTATAACAACGTATGGATGAAATAATCATTTTATGTTAAGCAAATAGGGAAATTAGAATTGCATTATGCTAGAGCTTATCGAAATGTTTTGGTTGAGTGGGATTGTTTTAGAAGTACGTTCCCTGGGTCCGCAACGCAATAGAAGTCAAACATTCCAGAGCTCGAATTCCAAGCCACTTCTGTCTCAAGTGTGGTGGTCCCCACTAGCTCAGCCACGATCCCTTAAAAAGACTGTAGTTACTAAAAATTCACATTAAAAACAATAAATTTAGTTTTATTTTACTTACGGTAGCACACAAGTTCATTCTTAAATCTTTGTAAAATCCTTAAGCATACGAAACTTTAAAAGTTTCTTTAATGTCAACTATCAAAAGCTTTCATAGGTCTTTATAAATCTGACTATAGCAAAAAAATCCTCTGAGCAATACAATTCTAAGTTATATTTACTCTACCAGTACACATTTTTTTTAAAATGTGCATCGGATAACGTTCTATAACTTAGTTTTATTGAATAATTTATGTCAACCAATGATGTAATATAATGAATAATAGAAAAAAAAAATATGCGGTTTGGTTAAGTATGATAAAGTTATGGTACTGAAATAACAATTTCAAGATTTTTATCAGGTAATTTAGTTTCCTCTACCGGACAGAGTGTAGGCAGCATACTGTTTCCACATAGCCAGTGTTACAGTCTTGAGTGAAGGAACTGGTAAAGTTTCCATGCTAAACGTGCCGTAGTTTTTAATTGCTCAACTGTGACGATATAAATCTGAGTGATAATATAAATTTACTGGAGGATGTGTCCAACATTTATACTTTGGAACAATATGGGTTAGGCATTAAGACTTTAACTGGAACGTTGAGAAATATATAATTATTATTATATTTTTCGTAATTTTCCCCCACGATCATTGTTTTTAGTCACTAGTTTGGTCCAAACACTCTACCTAGTATGAATGAAAATGGATGGGCCCAGCGAATAAATTTGTATCTTCCTATTATGCTTAAAATAGTTAATAAGTGTTTGAATAATTTGGATTCCCTGTAATTTTGATTATATTACACATTTGACCGTCATTGTAAAAATTCCCAGCAATAAGTTAAAGTTGCTAAAAATAAACCAATGTGTTATCAGCCGTGGTTGGACCTTGTGGAATCTTAGTAACCTCTTGGGACTCACTCAGCCTCTACAAACGTACTCTTGATTGGGGAAAAACCAGACATAGGAGCTTGGACAAATCACCTCCCTGTCCTAGAAACAGTACAGTCTCTACCATGGGATCCTTTATGGGTTGTAGTTGTACAGGTTTTAATTTTATAATTAAGCCAAAATATTTTTAATTATTAAGTACAAAGCATGGAATCATACTATCTCGTTACTAAGAGGGTGTCTCTGTGGTGTATATTGCATGAACAATCTTTTTCAACAAAATTAACAACTAACTGTTCGCTTATGTAAATGAAAATTAGTGGTGATGCATCTTGTAATATTTTTATGTTTTCACAATGTCAAATTCATTTTTATCTTGATTTATCGGGATTGAGATCGAATGATAAAACGCTGTATTTATGATTATATACTATGGGTCCTACGGTATTTGGGAAACCTCTTGGGACTTACTCAGCCTTTAAAAACTCACCCTCAATTGGGAAAAAAACAGATATTGCGGCTTGAGCTCGGACAAATCACCTCCCAGCAAAATTGTTGTCCTAGAAACAGTCAGTATCTACTATGTACTGAACTCAAAACCTGTCTTGGGTTGCAGTGATGTACAACACTTGCCATGGAAAATCCTTTTTTCTTTTTATTTCTAATGCCATTTCCTTTTTTAGCAATATTTATTTATTTAATACATAATAATTTATAGTTAATATAATTAATAACCCCCGACTCCTAAATGCACTTAGTACTTGAGGGTTAAAGCAAAAGAATTTGTTTATTTTGTCACAGAACCAGTAAAAGATGTCCTATAACGGTTGCTTCATTCACTATTTGGTATTCCAGAACTGAGCATATTAATAGTGAACGAATAAAATGTTTTAAGTTCTAAATGACTGTTTACTAAGCGGCCATTACGACTAGTATTATATATGGGTAGCGGTTATTATACACTTCTTGAGTGCTCACTATTAAGTGTATGAATCATTTAGAATACGTCATTAACTAAGTTGGTTTTAATATATTTATCTAATAGAAACTTAACAGGCTCTGAGTGGCGATATTAAACAGCTAAACTAAACGTAGCCTTATTTCTAAATCACATAAATAATTATTATTGGGCGATGGAAAGGAGAACAGGTTCTAGGAAGGAATTTATTGCACCTACCTCGTTACTAAGCTGCAAGCGTGTTACAGCCTTTCGGATCGTTAAATTGTAAAAAATGAATTAATTTATTACTTTTTTTTTGAAAACCCAATTAAGTAGCGATTCGAACGTGATTTTTCTTAAGTTAATGAATGACTTTGTTAACAAAAAATAACTTAATTTTTATTGAAAAAAAGGAGATTTATATTCATTATTCAAATAAACATTGACATGAGTTATTAATTGATATAAGTGTTGCTTCAACAAATGTGTGTTGAAAGTCGATCTAGCTGGAAAATTCGTTGGATAGTACTCAAACTATTCAAATTATTTTGAGAAATAAATGTAAAAAAACATTTGCTACATAATTTTCCATTCCAATTATTGTTTTAAACACTAAACGTTTTTTAATTTCATCTCCTGAAGTCTGAGACATTACATACCGTGATGTTGAAAATCCGCGAAATTAATAAAAAAAATAAATGTTTTTTTCTGCATTTCGCAGCAAGTAGCTTTCCTTAAAGAATACTTAATTATGTTTTTGAAAACAAATTAATGCTCCAAAAAAAATAATAATCTCTATTGATTTTTATTTAAGGACTAGATGCTCCGCTGAAATTGGGGGTTCATTTTGCGGATATCCAAAACATGATCCATCGATAGTAAAATTTGAAATAAATTAAAATAATTTTGTTACCATACATTTTATTACTTTCAAGTATTTATTAGGAGGAACTATTAATATATCTTTTAAAAAAATATGATTGTTATTATCCATTTCGTATTATTACTATTACAGTAAATTTCCAAAAGCGAATGATTAATTTATTAAATAACATATATACGAATTGTTAATATATTTTAGTCTTTAAATAATAATCGGGTATGTATCTAATATTTTATACAATTCTACGATTATGTTCCATAATGTATTTTAGCCTTAATTTGTGATGTTTTAATTAAGTTCTTCTGTTAAGGTTATACAAAAAAACAAAATAACGAAGTTCTTAAAACTAGTAGGTATTATTTTTAGTTTTATAAAATGTATTTTCATATTTGTATTTTATAAAAATAAATATATGTATATTTATATATAAATCCTCTTACTTCTCAGGTGGTAGACGAGGATAAAAATTATAGGCATGATCGCATAAAGCATTACCTTTTCGAATATATCAAAACCATTTTAAGATATGAAGAATTGTTTTCATTATTTGGAAGTAGATTATTTATTACTATGATTGCTTTTTTACCACGAGCATGTTGGATTAAGAAAAGCCATGACTATTAGGGCAAATTATCTACACCATTTTTCTTTTAAATTAAAATTCAAAATTAGTACTCGCAGCACGTTATTGCCATTTTGTCCCACTCTGCGTAATTCAATTAGTTAAAAGGTATTGAGAAGAGAGCCTGTGTAATTTTCTTTCTCTTCAGATGTCTAACGACCAACTTTAACCACTAAACAATTCGTGCTTGAGTTGGTCAAGACATTGTGACTGTGAATGTCAGAACCAGGACAAATCTGTTATTCCTGCATAAATAGTAATATATTTTTCTCTATATGTTTTTCATTATTAAAAAAAATATTATGCCTTTATATACCACATAATTTTATATTACACTATTTTTCTTCGAAGAGCTTGGAGAGAAATTTACAAGCCACTTAAAAACTACTAATTAGAGTATCATACAAATAATACATGTAACAAATCATACAAGTATTTCAGTAAAGACTGGCTGATTTATATAATAGGATAGAGATGATAAAAACATATTCCAGTCAATATTTGTTTTTTAAACTTTACAAATGATTAAAAAACGTTTCGACGTTTATTTGTCATTCTCAATTTCAGCAATATTCAATCATACAGCTTCATTAAAATCATAAGTCCAAATCATTACTGTGAAACAATAAAAATACATTAAAATACAATCATAAATAAATTGTAAAAAATAACTAATAACAATAAGCATAGTTACCTCAAGGTCAAAACATTCTTTCAACGTTCAAAACTTAAAACTTATATAAAATCCTGGAAATTGCCTTTCTTCCATGGTCATTGTTTGATTGTTTGTTTGTTTGTTGCTTAGAGGCGTAAAACCCGAGGGTCATCAACGCCTGTAGATTTTTGATTTTTATAATTATTTATCTTTTTAAAAAATATTAAATAAAATACTCATATACACACACATACTAATAAATAATGCATCTATAATAAGGAGATAAAGCAATCGGAAAAAACAACAAATGCATCTATAGCAGGGACAATGGAGGATCAAATATTGGTTATTAATTTACAGTTTGTAATGAATTTCACGACTTTGTCGATTACAGATTTGCTGTCTCTAAGTACTTCTCTTACATCGGGTGGTATTTTGAGCTGATTTAGTATCGGAGGTGCATCTCTTGTAATGAGATGTGCGTGGGTAAGCCGGGTGTGTCCTATTCTAAGGCGAGCTATAGCCACCTCTTCATGGCATTTACTACGATTAGATGTAGCCCAGGGCTTTACTTCCCTTTTTATATATTTCAATTTACTGGCTGGACTTTCACATTGCTTGCCATCTTTTGTCTATACATTCTTTAAGGGGGCGAGCAAGTTCTTGGGCGGTTAGAATAGCTGTGCCTCTACCTGGGAGGTTTAGAGCTGCTCGAGCAGCTTTGTCAGCCATCTCGTTCCCGACAATACCCACATGTCCCGGGGCCCAGGGGTGGTCATGAATACAATATTACATTGAAAACCAAACTTTTAACACTGGAATACTAGATCAAATTAAAATCACTTATGAATATAATATATTAATAAATGTCCTCCAAAAACAAACTAAACGATAACAGACAAATATGGTATTTATTTAAATTTTACCATTTAAACAATTAAATTATTAATTAAAAACATGATATTTATTTTGAATATTAATATGGAGTTGTTTTGTTTTATCATCTGATCTATTGGTAGGTTATGGGTCAGGTTATTTTGCTCTATATGATTTGTCTATGAAGCTTAAATCATCTTACTTTATATTACTTTTTTAATTTTAAAATTATGGGCGAATACAATTTGCTTAAATCTCCAGCTTCTTTTCTATCATTTACTGTATTTTCTAATTTATCGTTTAGAAATAAAGCTTCTAAATATTTACGCTTTATAGTATTATTTTCCTTATCTAAAATTTTAGGTTTATTGAAATTGAAAGTGTGTGATTCTTTTTTACAATGTGTAGATAATGCTGTGTTAGTTTTTGCTTTTGGTTTTAGATTGTTTTGATGGTGATAAATTCTGTTTTTTAGGTGTGTACTTGTATGTCCTATGTGTAACCTATCACAGTCATTGCAAGTGAGTTCATATATCAAATTTTTGTTTTCTAAGATTGGTATCTTGTCTTTTTGGTTTTTACCAGTTTTTATACCCTTTCATAAATCTATTTCCCTTATGATTCATATGTTTCAATCGGATGATGACACATTGAAACAATGTAATGTCACCAACACCCTTCAGCAGGTCTAAAATAAAGAGGTGGTTGGATCACGGGTTCTCAAACGTTTTTTGTACCACGCCCCCTCCTGTTGAAATGAAAGCCACCCACGCCCCCCTTACATAATAAATTATATGGGATTGTGAAAAAACTGGATTACATATAATTTTTTTTTATTTATTTATACTCTCACAATACCTCCACGCTAACAGGCGCAAGGAGGAAGAAGAAGATACTCTCACAATATTATAAGTTTCAATGTAGGATAAAGAAGTACTGGTAAGTCCTTGAGTTGGATGAGCTAGGACTTTCTTAATTAGTATGCTTATTCTTGGTTGCATCTAGAAAGTGCACATTGCAAGTCACTAAACATCAAGATTTTTCACAATACCTTTTTTTTATTATCACAAATGTTGAAAATAATTTCTTGCAATCGAGCTTCCTGTGATGCACTCTCAAACCAAGTGGGCATTTTTTAATTTTCAACTGATCTCGCAATCCCAGTGACCTCCAGTTAGGAAACCCCAGATGTAGATCGAATAGAATTCAAGTTATAATGTTAAAGGAGGTGGTTAGAAAGGAAATGGTTGAAATAAAATATTTCAATTAAATTTTATTCAGGATACAGAATTAGACATTTTTTTTAGTTTTGAAAATATTTATCAGATGTGGTTGGGCCCTGTTGGATCTGAGGACCTACCTGGGGCTCAGCCAGCCTCTATTAAGTGGTTAACCTTAATTGGGGGAAAAACCTGGAAGTTAAACGTGATCTCAGAGTACCTCACTGCACAATTGTTGTCTTAGAAACAGTAGAGTCTTTTATAAATACTGAACCCAAGATCTTTAATGGGTTTTAGTGTTACAGGATAGGTTAACTGATTAACGTTATTCAGATTTCGAATATAACATCTCAATTATATCCTAGTTATTTTGATAAATTCTAGGTGAAGATGATATAAAAATCAAGAAACTTATGGAAAAATCATTTAAACTTTCAAGGTCCTAAGCTGTTGTAAGGCAGGAAATTATCCGAAAACTATTATTCATTGAATGATACATATCTTAGTCATTTATAAGAAGATAGTAAAGGTCTCTTGCTAACATTAATTTTTAAAACAGAACTATTTTCTGGATGATAATTTTTATAATTATATCTATAAGTTTTTATAAATATTATGCTATAAGTTGGGTTTTTATTAAACTTTGCCTTAGGACATAGAAAAAAACCCTGTACCACTACAACCGGTGAACGGGTCAGTATTTGGTCGATACTGTATTGTTTCATGGACAACGGTTGTGCAGGGAGGTGATTTGTCTTAGTTCACGCTCGACCGCATAAATTATTTCCCTTATTTTGGGTTCCCACTTTATAATGGCTCAGGCGGGTTTTAGATCCCATAGTATCCATCTCCCGCCGCTAACAGATTATATAAAAGTCTGCCAGCGAGCGGATTTCGAACCCAGGACCTTCGGCATGGCAACTCAACGCTCTAACACTGAGCCCCTCCGTTCCCTAAAATTGGTACCCTTAATTGGGGAAAAATCTGGCAGTTGATCGTGAACTAGGACAAATCAACTCCCTGCACAACCGTTGCCCAAGAAACTGTATGGTATCCGAGTACTGAACACCAAGATCCTCAGTGGGTTGTAGTAGGAGTAGTATTTTTTTGTTATGGTAATATACTTAACGATTAATCAGTAAATTAAGAAAACTAAGATAAGTATTATATCTTTTTCAATAATTAAATGTTCGATTTACAGGCTATTAAAGTAATTAATCAAATTAAATGTCTTATATCTTGTGCGGTGTAAGATAAGACAGTGACGTCATAGATGCCCGAAGGCTCCCACCTGCTGGCTATCCTAATCGAGGCTATTTCCAACTCAATGGCCTACGAGGAACCATCAATTATGTAAAAGTTCTGAGTGACCCCGAGTGAAGGATGTGGTCATTTCACAGAATTAGTCAATGATCCAGTTTGTGTCACATTAGTTGCCAAATCTTGTTCGATTATATATATCGATATATAGGTAGTCATTAAGCTGCATTGGATTAAATGGAGGGAAGTTCACCATTTTCAAAAAATACACAATAATTATAGTTACGGCATACGGATACAACAGGATGTAGTCTGAAAATATCTCAGAACTCATATTTCCATTATCTTATATAATTAAATATGCATAGGTATATTATTTGTCGGCTACAAACGTCTATTGGAAAACAATTAAATCAGGCAGAAAAACAACCCTTTAAGTTGGTTTAAGATGGTAAGGGCTGTACAGTTGAGGGATTGTACCCGTCTGCTAACCGTTGTTCAGAGTAATTAGTAATCTGAATAAAATAAAGCTTAACTTAATTTTTCTCCTATTAGGGGTGCACACTTTATTGAGGCCCAGGAGGGTTTCTATATGCAACAGAGTCACCTCACTCGTTAACAGAATAAATATTTTTTTTATCTCCCACAGATATTAGTAATTTAGAACTCAAAATACCGAGCTATCTCGCTCTGTATAAGGGTATATAAATCATGTCATTGATGTTACCATTTGTTATTTAATTATTGATTAAAAAAACAATATATTACTAAATCCAAAAATAAGGCAAAGATTGCTAGATTTTGATAGATCTTTCAGCTTTATTTATTTCAAAGTTACTACATCGAAAATCAAGAACTATTCTCATCAACATTAGTAAAATATTAAAAAGACAGAAATTATTAGTTTTACCAATTAAATATTTATTATTTTTTTAACATTTAGATATTTTCAACGAACTATTATATGTAGAAAAATTGATAAACTGGATCGTATTCGTATATTCTATTGAAATTGGGAATTTTTTTACAAATAATTTATATATATCCAAACTAAATTGTGCTTGTATATTTTAATCAAGATGCTATTATGGTTAAAACATGGATCTATATTCATTTAAAATTTTATTAATAACAATTATGAACATTACTTAGGTTGAATATATATTTCACGATGTCCGTAATAAAACTATATTCAAAACGTTCATTTATTTTTTAGTAATAATTATTTATTTTATTTCAAGGAATTTTAATTATGTATGTTCGGGTTTTTCTATTTTTTTAAATTTAATTAGTTGCCAAAATAGAAAGAAATAAACATTTTAATTACCCAGTTGACAACAAGTTTTCTAATAATTTATATATTTTTTTAAGGATGTAAACTGGATTGCATTATTTAATAATTCATTCACTCAATGAAAAAAAAAAAGACTGGAAATAGGTTTTCATTGAGTGAATGAATTATATTTTTTTAAATTAATAATAATAATGTATACGTAATTATAAATAATTTTAGTCATTCTGGACATTGCTTCTTTTATTTAAAAGAATTTAGAGATTTACTGTCTGATTCTTTTTAATTTGCGAAATAGTCTTCTTTTTTTTTATTGCATATCTGACAGCATATTTTCAAATATATATATATTTTTAAATAATATGAGTCTATGTTGAAATACATGACTTATTCCCATTAATTTAGTATTTATTTTTTTATTATTTTTTTTTTTAGTAAAAGTCCGATATTGCGTGATTAATTTGGAGTTGGCAAAAAGTATCTGAGCCAAACAACTTTCATCAACGATTTTTGCATTAAGCTATTGCCTTAGATATTCCTAATCGATCTTATAATTTCCTTTCCCACCACTTTTAGTAGACACATAATTGTGTTCAAAAACATTGCATGATCGATTATTTATATTATTTTTAATAAGTAAAGACAATAATATTAGTTTTTTTTGCTAATATAAGTATTCTATTTTATTTTACGCAAATTAATTTTAAACAGTACAGCCTGTGTTCATTTTTTAAAATTTCTTTTTGGATTGGTTCCTCACACTGCAATACAATACAAAAATAATTTATGTTGGATTTAAACTTAAATAAGAATATGTTCATTCATTTGAAGAGATGATATCTCTAAATAACTGATTTTGATTATTATTTACTAATATAAAACGCTTCTCCAGATGGAAATATTCTTGTAGAGCTGTTTACATTAAGATTGATTTATGATAACTGAATACTGCAAAGTTGTCTAATTCAGTTAATATATTTCTTTGATGCGCGGTCATAAGGGCTTAAGTCAAAATAAGTCAATAATACAGAATCAGGAACGATCAGACAAGAAATAAATGTATGCTTCAAATAGAATTACTACTATATTGTTTGTAAATTACTACTATATTGTCTTATAAAAATAAAATTACAAATAACATCAATAATTAGATTTTACATAATGTTTTCCACTTTCCTGTTGCTCTCCTTAAAAATTCAAAATTTTGACTAAAGCCCAAAATAAGCCGTCAAAATTATGACCGCGCATCAAAGATTTTTCATTAGCGATATTTGTTATAGAAATTGTCCTGGGTAAGTTAAGTGTTTACTTATTTCTTTATCCTCTGCAAAATTAGCTATATCGGTGGGAACTCAAATAAAGAACGACATATTTATAGAACAACCAAAGTTTCAGTGGCTTAAGAGTGTCATTAAAGAGTGCTTAAGAGTGTCCGAAAATTAAAAAAAAATCAAGTAGTATAATTATTATAAAACAATAGGTTTTCAAATAAATATTAAACAAATGTTTGAGCGTAGATAAAATAATTGAAGATGTAATCTTTAAAATTGTGCTATCAATTTTCATAATTACTCAAATGCATATTTTCTCAAAATAAAGAGTCAAAATTTAAAGTATTTTATTGAATAAACTATTAATTATTCATACAGCAACCATTTCGATGCAAACATTTATTGAAAAAGTAAAGGTAAGAAATTTTACTCACTTTGAATTATTTTCAATTTTTTTTTAATACTTCTTTAAAATACGTTCCGTTTGAAGTTAATATAATTTCTAGTTTGTATTTTTTAATATTTATTTGAAATAAATTTCGTTTTTAATTAATATTCTTTATTATTCTTATCTTTACAACGATATAAACCAAAGATCCCTGTACTCAATCTTGACAAGAAATTAAATATTATATTTTCAATTGAATTGCTCTTATTATATTATAGTTATTTAAGAAATTAAACATATAATATCGGAATTTATTAGGACTGTAATACGTCAAAAATAGAAATAAATGTTACAAGAAATAATAAATCTTTCATCGACCCCTTGGCACACTTAGGCGAGTTTCAAATGATTTTGATTGATGTGAAAGCCAGGATCATGAACGCTGATCTCATTGGTTTATAATTGGCTCAGGAGACTTTCAATAGCTACTGCATATTTTGGTATAAATAATCGTTTAATTTATTTTCTTACTTCATAATCACTTTAATTATCTTTAACAAGATGATTAGTAAAATTGAGGTAAGAAAAACAGATAATGATGAATTTCGCTTCACTCGGCCAGTAAAATCACATTTTTTTTTTCACCTTCCAATATTTTATTTATAGAAAATTAAAACTTTATATATAATTTTTACATACCGTAATGTTACCCATGTGTATTTAATGTTATTCAATAAACAACCTTGCAAAATAGTGATAACGCATCCCCATCAATCCCAACTGTCTCTAAATAATTGAATAAATCAGTCGATTTAAGGGAATAATATCAAGGAATTTAAAATAACTCAAAATATGACCAATTAGGACATTTCTTAAAAATATTTTAAACTGCAATAAATCTTTCATCGACCCCTTGGCACACTTAGGCGAGTTTCAAATGATTTTGATTGATGTGAAAGCCAGGATCATGAACGTTGATCTCATTGGTTTATAATTGGCTCAGGAGACTTTCAATAGCTACTGCATATTTTGGTATAAATAATCGTTTAATTTATTTTCTTACTTCATAATCACTTTAATTATCTTTAACAAGATGATTAGTAAAATTGAGGTAAGAAAAACAGATAATGATGAATTTCGCTTCACTCGGCCAGTAAAATCACTTTTTTTTTTCACCTTCCAATATTTTATTTATAGAAAATTAAAACTTTATATATAATTTTTACATACCGTGATGTTACCCATGTGTATTTAATGTTATTCAATAAACAACCTTGCAAAATAGTGATAACGCATCCCCATCAATCCCAACTGTCTCTAAATAATTGAATAAATCAGTCGATTTAAGGGAATAATATCAAGGAATTTAAAATAACTCAAAATATGACCAATTAGGACATTTCTTAAAAATATTTTAAACTGCAATAAGAAATAAATTTCATTTAACAATGTTTTTCCTATGCACATGAAGAATTAGATACCAATGAATAATCATCTTTGAAGAATAGTTCTAAACCTATATTTTCTACTGAAGACCCTAGGGTTTAAATTAAAAAGTACGTTAAAATTAAAGGCTGTACATATTATAGATCAATTTTTTCCAAGCCACTTTGCATTTAAAATTGAAATCATAATATATCAAATAAATAATAATATAATCAGAGTTTTTTATTATTAATGGTGTTCCTTGTTTGCATAATTTTTAATCTATTAGAATAAATTTTGATCATAATTTGCATTATATTTATGAACTATACTTCTTCTTATTACGTTATATAATAAATAGGATATTAAGTTAAATTCGTGAAGGAAACTCTCATATATTTATGATTTATGATTAATTACTTATAACAATTTTAAAAATAATATTAAGATACTCCCAAGTTTGAAATAGCAAAGTTAGATAGTTCATGTGCTTATTATGCTCACATATATGAATAATGATTCGAGAGCTGAAAAAAAAAAAGAAAGACATAATGTAATAAACATTTATACTGCTGTATATATAAGTATAGTATAATTGCCATTAAATAAGTCTGAAATTGTAGAGTTTTATTTGTTTCGAGAAATTCCGCAAGAAATAAAAATGACTGCCCTGCGTTCAGTTCCATTTTATGCTGCCTTATAAATAAAACATAAAATCCTCTCCCCTCTATAACACCTGCGATGATTTATTCATACGTTTCATAAATTTTTATTAGGCGTGTGGAAATAAAAGTTTTGATTCCCTCGTATCATTCAGTAGTGGACATAAAGGATGGCTTTTACCTGGTGGGTGAAATTATATCATTGTGGTCATATTCGTGTTGTTCTTTTATGTAACATAATCAGTTCTATTTATTCATTTGAACAGACTATTTTTTCTATTATCTTTGACATATGTGTATGTAATGATTTAACAGGCACCTATTTCCATAATAAGTTATTTGTTTTTTGTGATTCAACGGTTATTTCCGTTATTGTAATTTACAGATTATATATATATATATATATATAAATTTTAATCTAATGTTTTATTTTTATTTTATTTTTAATTTTTTTTTTAAATTGATATTTTCACATTTTCGCTGGTTAGTCGAGCAATTTCATAGTGGTGTGGAGAAGGTGTGCCAAATCTATGCTGATATCTGAGATCATTTTATAATATAGTGTAATGTAATATAATATATAACGTAATATAAAAATGTTTCAAAATATTCATTCATACAACAATAAAACAAACTTTAAAACTATTTTTAATTCATAAATATCATCGTGGGTGAAAAGGAGATTCACGCAATAAACGATACTGCAGTAATAGCGTGTTTCTTCATTAAACGTCATTTAATGCTGCCATGGCTAATCGGACGATGCCAAAGCGGGAGTCCTAAATTTTGCATGTAGGTTAGGGATTTTGGACGAGTAACTGATGCCGAACAGGCTCGAGAACCCTACTTTAAGCTCCTTCCGAAGGACGGCATAATCAAGGATTTTTTACTCCATTTTAAATATTCTAGAGCCACCTGCCGGGCTGTGAACCCGCGATCTTGGGTATAACAGGTTATTATGCTAACCACTTCAACGCAAGCCTCCCTGACTTTGCATTATATGTGGAACACATGAAAATGATATTATAAGTCTATACCGTATAATATTGAATAAACAATCATGTTTTTATAATGATGACCAAAGAGCAATTAATTAATTGTTTGGAGCAATTATGTTAATTGGTTCGAGGGCAGTGCTGACAACCTAGCCGGCAGGGAATGCTGCTGCTCCGATTGTCTGGGGCGGGACCTTGCGGTCTACTTCGCTGCTTTTAGAAACCTCTTTCCCTACTTACGTATTCCAAGGGTAATGGAAATTTTATCGGTGGTTGTTTTAAACATATCTAATTGGTCACTCTGTTACTTTTGCGCTATCTGATTTCAGAGGATGCCGTTTGATACCAAACGGAACAGAGTAATGCAATCCTCCAGCATTTGTGCAATATAAAGATATCTGAGGTAAATAAAACTAGGTATTAGCCTGAAACTAGGGCGCTTGAACTATTTACTGCTACATTGAGTAGTTTGGATTACTTGTATCACTTTATTTTAACCTCACTAGTTTATATGTATGCCACTAAACCACTATAACTTTTATATTATTATTACACCAAGATCTTCTCCCACTTACTATAAATTTTATATTACTTATACAAAATGCTTTTAATGACTAGTTTATTTCTTGATATAAATAAACAAATATATTATTTTTAGTTGTAATATCATGAATTTTTACCAACCGCATTTAAGATGTTAAGAAGAGATCAATTCCAAAATGGGTAATTTGAATGAAGATTACATCCGTTTGAGACGGTGTCATACCGAGGAATTAAAAAAATAAGTTGGATGGGTGGACTTACAAACTAGTTTATTATTCAGAGATCCATGAAGAAAAAAAAGAAGAGGCGATTAATTAAAAAAACTCAAACTGCAACACCTGGAACAGATATTGCGTGGAGATTAAGATAACTTATAACATCTGACAAAGCAGGAAAAAATTCTCGTATATGAACAGTAGGGAAGAGGCGTCACTCCTGGCAAAACCTAAGAGAATGGTTAAAGTGTTCTACGAAACATCTTTTAAAATCTTAAAAGAACAAGGAACAAAAATCAAACAGCCTTGATAATTCCCAATCTTCGAAAAGAAGAATGCACTTGAAGAAAAAGTGCAATAAGTACACATAAGCTTCTGTTCAGGGTTTCAATTTCGTGCTCGGTGATCTCCCGATTCCTACTCGTTTTACCCTATACTTCGTTAGCTAATATTAAACTATTATGTACACTAGAAAAGCTTTGTATTAGTTCGGAAAAAGTAGTTGTAAAAATTAGTTAATGCATAATAGAATATTTTTCTACTAATATTCCAAACCACAAGATCTGAAGTGACAGTGGTAGCCTGTATTCTTTCCCTTTTCTTAGTTTGTGGTCTTAAACTGTCGAGGCCCGAGCATTTCTCTTGAAAATAACCTTGGTAGCCACTCACTAGGTATGCTAGCGATAGATCTGCAAGCTATCCTGTTAGCACTTATATAGTGTTTAGTGACTTGTGTCATCCGTACATTACGATCGCCATTTACTGCAATGCAAAAAAAAGGGAAACTACTAGAAAAAATCAAAAAGAAAAGAAATCCCTTATATTCCATTTCACCTGTAGGTTACGCCTCAGATACTTATATGGTTTTCTATATACTTACACTTACACAGATACTTACACTAGAGTGGAAACATAATATAATCACCCCTAAAACTCGAACAACCAGAAGCACGGTACCAAAAAATACTGACAAATCCAATTACCTTAATCATGTTTCAGAAATAAATGAGAGAATAATCCTCACCCACATAACAAAGGTTATACCCCTTTCCTTCTCATCACACGCATGTATCACAGAAATATTTTTCGAGCTCTTGCCAAGCAGCTCAAATATTTAATTTATCCACATGGGCTATTTGAAATGACAACTAGAAATTTTTAGTCTTTACTCAATTAATCACAATGGAAGGGAGATCGATCTCATCTTCGTTGGTCCCTAGCAACTGAAAACTATTCTTATAAGATCAAATAGCAAATACTTTAAGAGAAACGCAGCAATAACTATGATAGAAGGCACTTGACTCCATGTCTCACAGAACTACATGGGGGTAAGATCGTGGACCTTGGACATAGAGCAGTACCATAATGACATTTCTACATGTGATGAAACTAGCTGTTCGGATATATGCCTGGTGCTCCAGAACTATACTACAACTCATGTGCGATATATCAAAAGACACCGTTTTCATTTTTGCAGAATAGTTAAGGAGGTATCTCTCTTTATAATTGCAAGTAGTAGTATGTTTTCCACTCGGAGGTGAAATTCGGAACTACCATTTCATGGATCTAACTCCTTGTTGCAGCAACGTTCAATTTTCACGTTTTCTTTCTAGTGGACATTCTTTAATCTATCCCTTTTTGACTAACCAATTTACTTGTGGTCCAATGCCAATAGATCAATGTATCATCCGGGAAAACAGGTGAAAGACCAAAATAATAAAAACATGAATTATTTTTCACTTCGATGAGGTAATAAAACACTTTGCTATGTCAATAATTTTTTTTTTTTTGTTCCTTTTTGATAATTATAACCTCAACAAATAATTTTTTAGTGCCTGTAAATGAATTTATAAAGTTACAAGACTGACCACTTCAAAAAATATTTATCATGAATATAATCTAATACTTTTGAATTTATAGAAGCTGTTTTGTGAGAACGTTTGTATTTTATTTCTAAAATGTTTTCAAACTTTCCTTTTTTGTAATAAAAAATGTTAGCACTCTAATACATATATACTATTTTTAAGTAATTAAATTAATTAAATATCAGTATAGCTCTTTTGTGCATAATAGATATTATAATAAATCAAATACCTAAAATTAGCCAGCACCGTTTAACCCATCCATTACCACAATTCAAAAGTTCAAATTCCTTATTTCATAACGTTCAAAAATGGGATGCAGCTCAGAGCAATATCGGGCCACGTCAAGAAGAATTATTCGCTTCCCGATTGTCGGTCCAAGTCCCGACCTCATCAAGTCTAATTCGGACTTAAAAATACGGATCTGAAAATATCTAGGGTGAGAAAGAATTCGGGTACTGGCTCATTGTGAAGAAACAAATCAAACTGAAGACGGCATCGATCTTCTTCACTCCACCTCGGAGGAATTGGGCAGCCAGACAGATTGTTCCCTCCAGAGAAGATTCTAGGACTGAACAGATTCCTGAGAGTGGAGGAATGACCATTGTATGTGAAGAAGTATTCCTCTTTATTTCTTCCAAGGAATGTCCGCTATGCGATTGGTAGGGTTGAGTGTTTCGGGCTACAGAGCAACAGAAAAAGCGATAAGTGTTTAATAATTTGCGTTAACAAACTCAAAATAATAATAATAGTATAAACAAAGGTGTAAACTAATTTTATTAAATATATGTTAATATTTAATTCATGGACGTTAACTTTCAGCTCAACAGCGATATGAAAACATTCTGTATCCTTAAACGAATTTCTTTCATTCTTTCTACTTTGTTTCACAAACTTATCCTAATTCTTCTACCTTTAGATAAAATCGACGGCGCGATGATGAATCATCCTCAATTAGAAACTGATTGATTATCAGGTTCCGTGATTTTGACTAATCACCGCGGGCCATCAAATCATCTTTCGTCCCATTCTTGCGTAAAACGATAGTTCGCGTTTTGTTCTTCAGTATTTCGTGCGATTTCACAATATTTTTTTGAACCAAGATAATTCAGTACTTAAAATCGACTTTTGTAATTTCTAAAATATATTTTAAACCATAAAGAAAACATAGATATTAAATTAAAACTAATGATAATACTTACTCAAACAATTTAAAATATTTATACCTGATATGTTATATTAATTTATGAATTGTTGCTTCAAAAACGGTTTGAATAAATATTTACTTACGTTCTTGTGAATGTATCTGGCCTGAGATAGGACATACAAAAGCTCATTGCCAATAAATTGAACGAAATTCATTCGATAAATTAGACAACAGGAAATTAATCGACCAAGAGATATAATTGATGTAACTATTAAACAAATTAATACATCATATAAAAAATTATAAATATACATATAATTTTTACACAATACAGAGTGTAGATAGGTTTCAAATATTTCAAATTAATAGTTTCATGTATAAGTTAAAATTACAATGTTTTCTTATATCCGCTTTCGGTATTTTTAGTTATTGAAAGTTGCTGAAGGTGAAGATAATTTAAATTGAATGGTTATTATGATAATGATAATAAAATCGTAAGTCTTCCAATGGTACGTGTTATGTAGGAGCAAATACTTACTTAATTTTTTTAATAAGAAAAATGCTGCTTAATGTCTTACAAAATGAGAAAAATTACTAATTAACTAATAGGAACAAAAACTTTAAATGTATATTAATAAAACACTTCAACATATTGATATTATCTCAACCGCTCTAAAGAAGACATGAAAATTACACCTCGAAGTTTTGTACGTACTCATTTTTATTTTTATACTGAGGTTATTACTTTTCTAATTGTTTTTATGTATCTTATTCTCCTCAAATGTTTAATGACTATGTTAATCGTTACAATTATTTAATGTTTCTATAACTTATTAAATAATGTACATTACTAAAATTTAAGTTGGAGGACTTAATAACTTGGAGGAATAACCATTTCTTAATTTCTCAGTTTATCACTTTATGTTTAACATTTATTGATTTAATAATATGAGGGGGTAAATATTTTTTTACCCTGGATAGTCTAAATTCTATCCTGACAGTATAAACAAAATCTTGATGAATGTTCTTCTAAACTGCAATCTTGAAGTAATTTAGTTGGCATGTTTAAAGAAATACGACCCCCCTTTGATTAAATGTACATTTTTGTTATACAAAATGAAACAAATTATCTCCAAAAAGCAACTTAAAAAAAAAAGAAAAGGTAATTAGTCTAGAAATACCGACGCTATTATATTATAACTATCATACACTTTTGGTTTATAGTTCACCGTTTTAGGATTTATAGAGAGATACGTATATATAACAATAGCAGTAAATGAAACTGGCCAAGGCACTACTTCCAATAACTCTAGTTTTCTGTTTTGAAAGGTTGTTTTCACCCAAAGCTGGGCCAAAGTGATTGATGCGTTTTTGATTATGGGTAATTTGAATCCCAAGCTGAAGATCATCTCTTCATTATTCAACACAAGGTTTTTTGGGGGGGTTTTTTTTTAGTTCATAATAAATCCAGAATTTTCTTTAACTATAGCTTACTCTGTTTTCTTATTTTTATCAACAAATGATTGAATATCCTTAAACAGTTTGCTTTTTATCAGGAAGAAGTTAATTTTAAACATGAAGTTTTTTTATTTAGAACCGGAACAATAATTAATAACTGGGGAGCCAATTTCTACTTCTCTAGATTTTAAGTTCGTAAACAAAATTAAGGTCGCCATGATAATGCCCAACATCCGAAACAGATAAGACACGAAAAGAAGAAAAAAATAATGGTAGAAGAACTTCCTCGAACCAAAAGGTACGATATAAACTAGACTCCATTCACCACAACTGGAATTAGGATATCGACAGGAGCTTTTCGAACAAGTCTCACCCTTAGTCTGTGCACCGAAGCCGGTTTTTCTCCCCTTTTATTTAGAAGACAGAAACTGGCTATCAATTACGTTTCCAAACTATACTTGCAAACCGATCATCCCACTCATAAATATATATTTAAACCCAAGTTTGCTTCTGCCTTCCATAATAAACCGAACTCGACCCTCCCTCTCGCAGAAAGAAGCTCATTTGCCATCGCCTTCCTTAAAGACATATCAGTCCATAATATAATAGATACATATACACCACCCTGGACTTACAGACCACCCAAAGTATTTCTACAGCTGTAAACAAGACACCCCGACCGCGCAATATCGAAAAATGCTCTGTGAACTGATACAATCTTTACCACACCACACTGCAATATATACAGATGGCTCAAAGTCTGACAGCTCAACTGGATCTGCCTTTATTACGCCCAATCCAACCCATAAAAAAAAGCTACACCACACCTTCAACGTCTATAACGCCGAACTAAATGCCATAACATCCGCTTTACATTTCTCCTTGACAAATATACAAACCGACAATATAGTAATAATTTCCGATTCAATTAGTGCCCTCCAGGGATTAAACAATATGTACTAACACAACCCCATAGTCCAACGCATTCACAATTATCTAATTATGCTAAACCACATAAGCAAAAAAATATTCTTCATCTGGGCCCCGGGACATGTGGGTATTGTCTGGAATGAGATGGCTGACAAAGCTGCTCGAGCAGATCTAACCCTCCCAGGTAGAGGCACAGCTATTCTAACCGCCCAAGAACTTGCTCGCCCTCTTAAAGAATGTACAGATAAAAGATGGCAAGCAATGAGGGACGAAAGTCCAGGCAGTAAATTGAAATATATAAAAAGGGAAGTAAAGCCTTGGGCTACATCTAATCGCAGTAAATGCCATGAAGAGGTGGCTACTGCTTGCCTTAGAATAGGACAAACCCGGCTTACACACGCACATCTCATTACAAGGGATGCACCTCCGATTTGTCCTAGGTGCAATAAAAACTTTTGTATCAGACATATGATATGACATATCAGATATTTGAGGAATGCTACTCCTATAAAAAAATACTAAATCAGCTCAAAGTACCGCCCAATGTTAGAAAAGCACTTGGAGACAGCAAATCTTAAATCGACAAAGTGGTGAAATTCATTACAAACTGTAAATTAATAACCAATATTTGATCATCTATCGTCCCTGCTATAGATCCATTTGTTGTTTTTTCCGATTGTTTTATTTCCTTGTATACATATACACGTATATAAGATTAATAATTATAAAAATTAAAAATCTACAGGCGTTGATGACCCTAGGGTTTTACGCCTCTAAGCAACAACAAACAAATATTCTTATAATCATTACACATTTATTAGCACATTATATACAGCTCTGACATGACTACAGAAGCACGACTCCTAGCTACTACGAAGTTAGTGCTCTTAATTGGGGAAAAATCTAGCAGTGGAGAGCGATCTGAGACCAATCACCCTCCCTGCACAAACGTTGCCCTGTAAACGTTAAGTGAATATCATGTACTTAATGTAAGACTCTTCATGAATTTTAGTAGTATATTTTTTAAATTGTTATATAGTATGCAGCAATGTTATACTCATTTTTCTCAAACTTTCATACAACTTCATTATAGTTTACTGTTGGTATGTATTCGACCATTAACAACTATATAAGTATATACCGGTATTAGTATATACTTACTCTCTATAATCGAACGTACTTACCCGTACATGAAAAGGGAATTTCTCAATACAAGAGAACAGAAACTAAATCAACGTTTCTATCCTAACTACAAGACTAATGACCGCCTTATGAAATAGTTCAGAAAATGTAGTAAGCTAGAATCTTACTTAACTGGCTCTCCGGGACCGGGCAGAAATCTGTCCTAGTATTAGGGAACGGACATTTTTCTTCCCCGAATGTATATCATTATTATCTAGGTCGGGCAATGATAAACTGAAGATAATTTGTTAATAGCTGAAATTTTGGTTGATTACACGTATGGAAATTTTCTTCAACGTAAGTGACTGAAATACTTTTTTATTTTTACTCTTTAAAATTTTAATTACTTCAATCTTATAATATCGAATAATTATTAGTTGAGCATATATATGTGGAGAAGAAATTGGTTCGGGTAAAGGTCAGAGAATTAATTTATTAAATAGTGATGAATTATTTATTATAAACCGAGGTTTCGACCCTCATTGCAGGTGTTATTCTGGGCTTTAAATGTTGGTCACGTGGTTTATTTCTTACAAAATAAAAAATGGCGGAAGGAAAGTTTCCTTTAATGTTCCGATAATTTTTTTTTTATTCATTGAAATTGACAACTCTATTATAACAATACAATGAAGTAAATGGCAGGAATGGTACATATTGGTATGATGAAAGACAAATAGAGAAGATGGTAGTACTCAAATCAGATCGTACTCATATCAGAACCATGAAAATGTCAAATAGTAGGAGTATTTGAACCGCAATGTTTAATTTTTTTTCACAAATTTTGATTACTCATTTCGATGTCATAAAAATAAAATAAAGGCATAAGGCTTCGTTAATATTTCATGGTTAACTATGATCTCGGCATCAACCAGATTTCTTAACCTAATTCTCCTTCCTGCCATTTTTTTCTTTTGCAAGTAATAAACCACGTATGTTGAATGTCATCTGTATATCGAGTTCTGATGTCCTTATAACTATCGAAATTGATTTATGAATATTGAGTTCACTGCTATGACAGTCAATTATCAAACAATACCCTATAGCTTTGTATTGATTAACAAATCTTTAATTACTCATTTAAATTTGTCATTCTTTAATCACATTAGATTATGTACTTTAATAAAAAATACTAACTGGACTTTTCTTATTATATATACAGAAGTTGTGTAAAGAACACTATACTTATAATGCTAATAATAATAATTTACAATAGAGTATTATAATATGAACTGCGCATAACTGATTGGGATACCACTAATCTTGTTGTATTTACTTTGCCTACAGTTTTATTTATAATATTACCTTATTATAAAAAGCATTAATATTTATTAGAAATTACACTACATTAAATATTAGAATAGAAAAGTAACTTTATTCTGGGACTAAGTCCCATCAGAATAACAAACATGAACAGAAATAGAAACGTAATATATATATATATATATCTGGCCAGAAGGATACATGATACAAACCATAAACCGTACAAAAAGTGATAGAAAGAAATCAAAAAAATAATTATAAACAAATAATAATAATTAAATAAACAGTACGAATCCTGACAAGATATTAAGCAATTAAAAGAAAAGATAAATCAATAACATATATTGAATGCATGAGCTAGCAAGTAATACTTTCTTTACTTGATGTACATTTTCTTAAAAAACAAAATTAAAACACTTAAATAACACCATAAATTATTCAATTCATTTCATTCTAAGCAAATGACTAACCTGCTTAGAGAGCATCATTTTGGGAATTCTGGAGATGTTGGAAAAGCAAGGATTTAAATAAACAGTTAATGATAGTGAGGGAGCATGGCGATAGGAGGGATTGAGTTCCACACTGTGACGGGGCGGGCGAGGAAGGAACGTTCGAATGTTTTGGTTCTGTGGGAACGAGTATATAGATCTTGTTTCATGGTGCTGGACTGAGGATTTCAATTAGAGGAGACTGTAGATATATGAAGGGCGTTGAGAGTTAATGGATTGGCGTAAGAATGAACGGAGGAAATATTGTCTTCGGAAGGGAGGGAAGAGCCACTTTAACACCTCATAAAGGTGGGAAACGCACAATCGCCTCGGAGTACCAAGGAAAAATCTTTGAGAGCAATGAATTAATGTAGTTATTAAATATATACCAATAAAATGCTAGCTAAAGTATAAACTACAAAATTAGCTAGACCCCTATTCAATTTTGCATAGAATATTAAAAAAATTAGTCAAAATACTGGAACGTCAAATAATTAATAAAAATCAGTTAATGATCATGATGGCCCATGTAAAATCATTGGTCATCTTCTTTTATGTTTTCATATTTACCGATTTCGTCTGATTTAGATATTCAGTAGTACCTCTCCATAGTATGCCAGCTAAGTAGACTTCATAGTGCTACTGTTTGCAAAGTCCATCAACCACCCACTCCTAACAAGGTGCCATGATACAGGGTGGTATTTGGACAGGACTACGGCCGGGTTACTCACAGAGCGCCCTAAAGGGATCGGTTACTCCTACCACAGACCCGTGTTGCCAGGCTTCATAAAGATCCCCACTCGAAGGGCAGAGTAGAAGGGAGAGAGAGAAAAGCCAAGTGGCTACTTGTGGAACAATAACAGTATCCATTGGAGATATCTTTCGAGTTCTTGTTCCTCAAGATCAATTAAATAATGCGATTGTGCCCAAAAAATCTTCATAAACAATAAAGTAATCATTAATTTTTTTAATATCCCAAATCTCCTAAATGGTAGAAGAATAAATTAAAGGGGTTTCTCTAATTATAATACCATCATTTAATACTCATATTTATACTTTTAAATATGATTAATTATAAGACCTATTTTGACTTACGGAGTAGAGCTTTGGGGCTCCACTAAGCCATCGAATTTCTCTTTTATCAAATCCTTACAATCCAAAGTCCTTACCAAAAATCTTCAATGCTCCGAAATTTTATAATATTAAAGTCATCAATAATCACATTAATATCCCATTGGTTGCTTTATCTCATGTCATTAATTATCATTAATTTTACTTATATCTTGTATTATTATAATACAATTATAAACTTCAATAAGTAAAAATAAAATTAATTAGTTTTTATTATATTAGAAGAAAGTGTAAGAAAAAATCTAAAGCTAACCATAGAAGATTTATATATTTTATTATTTATTTATTTTATGAAAATGGGGTGAATTCCTGACAACGGCGATGGCATAAAAATGATAAAGGGATGCTATACTGAGTTATAACTAAAAAATTATATAAGGTTCAACCCAATTTGTCCTTTGCTTCTTGGATTTCGAAGTTTAATGATTTCTATTTTCTAAAAGATCAGAACAAATATATTGTTATCTACCCTTTTCTAGTTCTTTACGTATACATTTCAAACACACACATAAATATATATACTAGCTGACCCGGCCACGCCTTGCTGGGGCTTTTATAATAGTTTAAAAATATATTACGTAAACATTTAAATTTTTAAAAAATGAATTAATGTAAAAATGAATTAAATTGATTTTTAATTTTACATTTTATTTATCTTATATCTAACTATAGAATATAATAAACAAAAAATAAACAAATTTCTTAACTGATAAAATATAAACATTAGTTTAATGAATGAGGAATATAATGGTTGATTTTTAATTGAGATATCGAAAATATAGCAGGTTAAAAAAATGAAATTTTGCAAAAAATATATTGCGGTCATTAATCGAAATATAACATAGCCTATATTTTAAATTGGGCATTTTTTTAAAAATCGATCCAGTAGTTCGGAGATAAGCCCGAACAAACATCGTGACAGAAGATTATTATATATATATATATATCATGCATATATATATATATATATATATATATATATATATATATATATACTGAGAAGATTCCGGTTATTTGTTATATGATAGGGACTGAACTCGGAATCTATAAAACCTACAGAGCTGCGATTGAGCTCAAATTGTAGCAAATTTCTACTTTAAAAAAAGTTACTTGCCTTTTTTTCCCAAAACGCACCGATTAGAAGATACAGGCCAAAAACTGAAATAACTCATAAAATGTCGAGGTTTTTCAGCCACCAAAAGTTTTCCAATCCGTTTTTTCTGGATTTACAGTTTTTGAATTTACAGTACTCAGACATGCTCTTACAACATATCAAAAATGCAGTAGGTTAGAAAACAATATAATTTTATTAAAAAAATATCGCGGGGCCATTAATCGAAATAAAACAGTCTATAGTTTAAGTTGGACAATGTTACATATCTGTGCGAAATTTCATTAAAATCGGTCCAGTATTTTCGGAGATTAGCCCGAACAAACATCGTGACAGAAGATTTTTATATATATATATATATATATATATATATATATATATATATATATATATATATATATATATATATATATATATATGTATAGGCATATTATGTGCGTGTGTGTGCGTGTAATCAATACTGACGCACAAACATTGGATCCGACAAAGAGACTGAAATATTCCTGGAATTGACACCTACTTCAGAGGAGAGATCAAACACTCGTCATTAACTAAAGGATTCAAAATCCATAAATCGGCACATTTCTAAAATTATAAGTATTTATTATTATTATTCTAATTTCTCTTTCCTAGGATTTAATCCAATTTTCAAGAAAATTTCTCTAGATTATACGTTGGTAAAAAATTCAGAAACTTCCCATTAGAGGGTTAGCTTATCTCATTCATGATTCTCAGTTTTTTAGTAGCCACATCTGCAGTGGGTAGTATATATTATTTTTATATTAAATTTATATACTATGCCATGATAAAAAAAAAATGCAATCAACGAAGGGTCTTGGTTTCAGTACGTGATTAGGTCGGTAATGTTTCTACGACAACAGTTGTGCAATGATGATTTATCCTAGGCAATACTCATCTGCCAGGTTTTGCCCTAATTATCCCATAATTATGGCTCCCTGCTGTTAACTTAAAAAAATAATTACACAATTAAAGAATAAAATAGTGATAAATGCGTTAAAAAACAAAAATACGATTAATACCCTTTTTCAACATTTAACTCACATATTGACTCCCTTGGCCAGTTATCGAGACTCGAACTCAGATACCACAGAAGTAATTGTTGTTCTGGCATTGACATTGGTGGCGAGGGAAGCTACTTGAGTGCTGCCAATACAGAGCTAGTAATAATGCCAGTGACAGTAATTACCTGAGGCTAGGTGTAACTGATTTCTCTTGTGACAGGGTTCCATTTAATTGATTCTTCCATCATATAATCGTCCTCAGTATTAATCAATAAACAGTGCCGTTGCTCTCAGTTTTTAAATAATTGGTCTTTAAAAGTTTGTTTTTGGTTTAGAAGAAATAGATTTCATCTCTATTTCATTCAACATAGTACTTAATAGTCATTTCTGATCGTGCATTATATGATCTTGAATGAGAGAACAACAATATAGAGCCCCTATTTATCAGCATCTCTCTTGATTTAATTTTTTACAGTTATATATTGAAGGAGTGGAGTTGCTCAGTGGTAGATCACTGAGTTCCGTTTCGAGGGCCTTGGATTTAAATCCCGCTGATGTGGCAGACTTATATTTAATCTGCTACCTGCCGGAGATGGATCTAGGACTCTCCTTGGGGCTCAGCCAGCCTCTATAAAGTGGGTAACCAAAACAGGGTGAAAAATCTGGCTCTTAATCGTGATCTAAGACAAATTTCCTCCCTGCACAACCGTTTTCCAAAAACTGTACAGTCTCTTCCACGTACTGAACGCAAGGACTCTTCATTTAATAACCCCGCAAAAGCGACATTTAACAAACTTTACAGTAAGCAATATTTAACATAACAATATTTGTTTATTTTTTATACAATGAGTCTGTCATTAATTTGTATGTAGTGCAATAAACTTTTACAATCTGGTCTAGGCTAAATTATTATAGTCGTCAGTATTTAATGCTTCCTCAATAGTGGCTACTTAATAATTATGTGGGTACCCAAAATAAGGGGTGGGGGAATCTGGCAGTTGAGCGTGAACACGAACAAATTACCTCCCTTCACCACCGTTGTCCTTGAAACGGTACAGTTTCTACCATGTACTGAACCCAAGACCCGGTCAAGGATTTGTAGTAGTACAGGTTTTTTCCCTCAATAGTGGATATTTAGTCCGTTTTCATTTTTCACCGATATATTACTATATTTTCAATAATTGAAAAAAAAATACCAATGCATTCTTTGAAACTCTTATTTTTGTTTTAAGATGATGCATTCGTATTTCAAATTAACTTAATTAATTAATTAACCTTCCTAGTATAATTGTTTTATTGTGTATAAATACAGATAACACAATACACTTTTGTATGTTCCCAGTTACTGGCAATAAAAATTGCCCCTGTTTCAACTGTCTAATTGTTAAGGATTTACAATTGTTATTTTTTAATTTCTAAAAAAATACGTATTTTAAACTGTTGTTTACTAATTTTTCAACACATATTAATTAATTTTTGTTAGTAAATGTTTATATTCAACCTTTATTTTTCATAACGCTAAAAGCTTGGTATTATATTAAAATTGATTTCAACCATGTTTATTTATATTTAAAAAAAAAAATTTGTTCGTATTGAATACTTTGGATCACATTACAACATGGTTTATCTTCCATCCGCTGGATTCTCTGTCTCTAATGTTCCTTAATGCTATCACTGGCACGTTTCTATTTATTATTTAATATATCAATATACAAATAATATAGATTAATAATTAATATTTTGCATTAAAAATTTCCACTTCACTATTGACCGTTCTTGGCTACAGCCCGTGGAGCTTCTCTATAAATCCGCCCACCACCAGAGTTCTGAATCGTTAATAGAAGGAACGAATCTGGAGGAAGCCGAAATACCCAACGGAAAATTGAAATCGTAAAAAGGAGTGTGAATCGATAAAATTCCTAGTGAACTTATAAAAGCGAGCGGGGAAGCGGGAGTTTCCAATCTCCACCGTCTTGATAAAAAAAGCTTTGAAAATGAGAAAATTCCCGGAGAATAGATGAATACTTATTCCATTTCAAAGAACTGGGCCATGGACGGGTCGTTATAACTAGTGTGGAACTTTACTACTCCATAATATCTTACCGTCATGTTGTAAAATATTCTTGTTAATTCATATTCTAATTTAATTTGCCAAGGAAATGATCGAAGATTACATATTTAAATTACCGTTCAATATAACAAAATTTTCCTTCTTCGGATGTTATTGAAGTATAAATATGTAGAAATACATTACAAGAGGGAAGTTATTAATTTGTATATCGAAGTCAAGAATTTGATTCCATTCACTGTCAGATGCATATTGCTTCTATATAAACAGGTATGAATTTAGTGTTCTGCTTCGGCATCGACTATATCTTACTCGCGGTTTTATGATTTCAAAACATACATTTTGACCAGTGAATCCATGTTCACATTTATTGTCACTACCTTAATTTTGCTCCAAAATGATTACCGGAAGTGTTACATTTCTTTGAATTGATCAATTTTGGTTAAAAAATAAATTTTATAGAACTACCACTGGATAGTTTCTCTACTTGTCTTTATCCATTCCTTCATCTACTTGACGTATTGTTGAATTAAAGTTGTAAATTTCAATGAATAAATTAATAAAACTATAAAATTAAAAAAATGTTAATATGAACGAATACTTTTCAAACTCACTATAAAACTTTTTTTACACCGATTTATGAACCTTAATTATTATAAAATACAGTTGAAACAGGAGGAGTCAGACTTTAATTGAAACTCTATAATGTTCCTTATGAATCTGTCTAAAAAATATCACCTATCGAATATTTATCTTCAGTAAAGTCAAATAGTAGAAGGTAAAGAAGTGATTGATGTGGAACATAAATAAAATATTATCACAAAAATATATTTATATCAATAAGGACTGCCTTCCAAAAAGTAATGAGAGGCGGACTTCGTTTTAAATGTAAACAACATACATTATGTATGATATATCTGAAGTAGATGTCACACCGCTAGCATGGACATGACAAATCAGACTTGGATGCGACCCCTGGTTAGAGCACTGCACTAGAGATGCAGACCCGGGTTCAAATCCCGGCCAGGAAAAACCGTTTCTCGTCAAAATAAAAATATTTAAAATTATACACCATCAAAAGAACAATAAATAAAAATAAACTATATATATATATATATACTATTGGCGATCGATAATTTAAGCCAGGTCCCTGAAAGCCCTAGAGTTAAGCAGTTAGTTGAGGATTATTCCGTCAGTTCAGTCCCCAGAGACTTATACCAGTCAAGTATAAGAGCTTCTAGTTTATCGAGTTAGATTACTAAGCTTTACAAAGTTTAATATAGAAAAATTAATAAATATATAGTGCCTACATACATAAACCTCTATATAAATCACAGAAGGGCTCGACCTATTCGGATAATTTTTTCTCTTATTTTTGTTAAGGCACAATGAAGGTTCTTCTGGAGAGAAAAATCGTAAAAATGACGAGGGAAATAATTAAAAACAATACTTTTCTTTTCCCATAAAAACCACTCTCTTCCCAGCTGTCAAACATTTGACGTCAATCCAAGCAAAACATAGGCCCTTTAGTTGTTAGTAAAAGCATATTAGGGTCATTGCATATTAGCGTGTCATTAACACAATAATATAACGAGTTCCATCAAATTTATTTTCGCTCTTATTTTAATTTTTCAAATATTGTTTATAGTGATTTTTATTGTGTAAAAGATGGTGTTATTTTACTTAATATACGTGTCATCATTGCTTCCTCGGTGCGTAGCATTTTCTTGGTTTTTATTCAATTTTAGCTTCTCTCGAAAACCGATTGTGTGTTTATTTGTTGAGTGTGTTTACATTAGGCCCATGCCGCCTATAAGACGCGGGTCCAGCAATTTGGGTCGAAGAACTCGAAATGATACAAAACAAGTTAATTTTCAATCTAATCGGACTGCACAGCAACGTGAAGAGCGAAGTGAAATTGAAAGGATTAGGATATTACAATCACGTGCAACGCGTCGTTTTCAAACTGCTTTCAGTGTTTCACGAGCGGCTTTCAGTTACGATGTTTCGATTTACTAAAATTCCTACCAATGCGTTGCTATTGGATCTATGAACTCTCTTTGCCCACATTACAAGGCATTGAAATACAAAAATGAAGGAAATGGATTGTGTTGCGCAAATGGAAACGTGTGCCATTGGTTTCGCGACCAGAGCAATTTTACTCATTGGTTTCAGACACTGGAAGGGATTCCATACATTTCCTTCACCGACACGGTCTAAACCAGAAGAAACAACTGAAGTTTTTTGTATAAATAGTGGCCGTGGAAACTTGAAAGTTAATAATTTTGTTCTGCTTTATTAGGGAGTATCATTCCTAAAGACTATGTTGGGTTGTCATTATTTCCACAATAGCCACCACTGTGAGCGGTCCAAATGGAGTCCTTTCTCGACCGAATTCTTTTGAGGAACGTTACTTTAGATGGTTTTTGTTCGAAAACAAAACCTTGGAAAACAACGGAAGCCGAAAAATCCAGTTGAGTTGACAAAATACTAGCTTTAGAGAAGAAACAATACAGAATGGTGTGTCCTGTTTCTTTTGACAGAAACATTGTTCTGGACAGAATGGTCACGCAAACTGATTTCGTCAGCTTGTGTCACTTAAAGAAAAGTCTTGTGTTTGTCTTAACATGGCACTGTGTCCAAGGAAGTTATCTCATATATCTGTCGGATGTTTTTTCATAAACGTATACGGTATACATTGAAAACTAATTCAACCTCACACTAGTTTTTGGAAGTCTAGTTCATGTATACACTAGTTTATGGCCCAAAATTTATTAATTCGTGGAAAATATCACTTTAATTAATAATTTAAGAGAAAATAGTAAGTTTTAGTTGTACTAACATATGTCAACATAGATTCAATGATGCTCAATATAAATGCATTAGTTGAAATCTGAAAATCTAAAACTTTATATTAAAAAAAGGAGAAAAGATGTGATTAAGTAGTCCTTAGGATGATTTTTTTTAAATATTTAGTAATTATATTTTAAATAAAGTAATTGAGCATTACATGATATAAAAGTACGTGTACGCATCATATTAGATATGGTATATATTATAATTATTATATGCTATAACTAATGTGATGTTTTAGAGATTGTTTGACCCGTTTTGTTAATTGATAATTTTTGATATATTACCTCTCATTAAAAATTGATAAATATACTTTCGTTGATAATGTTGTGATTTTAGTGTTAGTTGTCGTAGAATCTGAATGGCATTTACACGACAAAAAGGGTTGTTGATGTTTGAATAATTAGTGGGAAAAAACAGTTCACAACTATAAATTTTTTTTGGGATATACTAATAACAGTTGTACATGATTTATGATGAGGCAGTAAAGAGAGTGAAAGGGAGAAGCAGAGAGAGAGAGAGAGAGAGAGAGCGAGCATTGATGATGATTTTTAATTTCAATAACTGCGTTGATGCGCTAGGAGCTAGAACTGTTAGAATTATATACGAAATAAAACAATTGTACTGAGAAAGTTAATGAATTAACTTCAATTCAAGTTATGGGAAAAAAATGGTTCGGTTGGATATCAATGAAATAATTTCTTAAATAGGGTATAGCTATTTATTAGATAACTAACTGCGTTTCAACGCAGATCGCAGATCTTTTTCAGATATACAAGTTAAAATGTAAACTAAAAATATAACCATAATGCTACAGGAGTAAACTAGATACATAAGTGGGGATTATGAAACAAAATCAAGGTATAATTTGAAATATATGAACTGAAATAACAGGATGAGAGCAATAACAATAATGATGAGAACCCATGTGAATACATTTGAAAACAAAGATAACAATAAGTGAATGCTTTCTAATAAGTTTTTTTTTATTTATCCAATGCCAGCACGTTGCATTTCTGCCATAAGCCACCGAGCCTCCCAATAAAGGCATGCATCGTCATCATTGTGTGGAATATTCTTAAAACCACTGCAATGTCGTAAGTGTGCACCGTCCATTACACCAGAAAGACAAATGGGGCAATTATCGTATTCTGCGATATCCATTTTGTGCAGATGTGCCTGTAGGTAATCATGGCCTGTGATGAGTCTGAACCTCGCAACAGCTTCGCCTCTCGGAAGATCTCGGGGATGCTACTCATATGGAAGGCACTCCCATTTTTCTTTTGCTGGCGTTGTAGAGAAGGTTCGTTGTATAGTTGCTAATTGTTGTTTCGATCTAATTCTTGGCTGAGGTTAGCGAACTTTCTAATAAATAATAAAATGTATAAAAATAAAACTAGTTATTCAAGTCTTACTATTGGTCTACTATTATTTAGGATGACCCTCCTAATTTATTTATTTACAATACAAAAACAAAATACAAATATATAACTTTTTTTCAAAGTTATATGTTTGTATTCTAAATAAATAAATTAGCAGAGTAAGAAAAAAAAAGTCTTACTATATTAATTTATCATTAAATTTTATTGTATTAATTATGTACTACATTGTATAAATAATAAGTAACCGATCTTAGTTAATCCTTCTCAAACTTTATCCTTTCTGAGCTTTATATTTGGTTGTTTTAGGGCATGTAGGGGTGACCCAAAGCAGCAGATCAATCCTACAATTTATCTTCGGATTCCCAAGAGACACTTTTGTTTCCGGATCTTAAGAAGAGTTGGAATGGTTCTTTCCTCCCCACAGTCAGCAATAGTGTCGCCTTCTTCTCTTTTCTTACACCATTCCATTGCAACACCCTCTTGAATCATTCAACTAAAATATTTTTACTACAAAACATATTATATAATAATCGGTAAAAGAATATACCTCATAATTTATATCCGGAATATTTAAACAATTTTTTTTAACCATTTTGTTTATGCTTTTAACACCACTTTGCTGACGTGGCTAATCAGACGATGCTACAGTGGGAGTAACGGGTACTTGACACTCCACAGGCTCGGGACCACCTTTTTACGTCCTTTCCGAAGGCATAACTAAGGATGTTTTAATCAGGTTAAAAAATCATTAGGCCTCCAGCTGGGCTGAGAACCCGCGATCTTGGGTTTAGTAGGTTGTTATGTTAACCACTACAACACAGATGATCAACACTAATGTAGGGGAAATATATATTACTATCCGTGTTTCAGGTTGAGGTACCGGCTTGAAAACCTGGATAATTATTGTCCTATCCTAAAGAAGTTAACAAGCTAACACAAATCAAATTATTGCTTTAGTTCTTTACTTATCTTCTGTATCTACACTTAAATAAAAAAGCATTAAACAGAACTATATAATTAATATATAGATTCATACATGTGTAATAATTTTGTGCTGTGAATAAGTAGTTATGAGGTACATAGTTTGTAAAAATATTGTACAAAATGTATCGATTAACAAATGCTTACTTTAAGGCTTAACAAGTCACCTGTGGTGGTGTTTGGCTAACAATGCAATAAGGAGCTGTATATTATCGTTGCCCAAGTTTTTTCAAGGAGAGTGAAAAATCGGAGGGAACATACAATGGTGGTCTCGGGTCTGTGCGGTGTCCGGTAATCGTTTAAGATCCCTATCCTAATTCACCATGACTGGCGAAGTTCAGGACTCTCGCTGCAGTATCGCCCGATCATCCATTGCATCATAGAGTTAGGTTAATTGAATATACAAAAAACAAACAAAGTGTAACTTTGAAAAGGATATTTAAAAAATAAAATCATTGTCCAACCGTTCCATGATCTAACAGTATTAAAGTTAAATGATAAGAAACACCAGCAAAAATAAACTTTAGTGTAAACCCTTTATTGGATAAAAGCTTACTACTCAGTATTTCATGGTCAACCTTCTGTCAACATTCAAGTCAAACTGAACTTAACTTTGACATTAAAGTTTGCCAAAAAAAACTCCTCTTGTTTGTCTTCCTATTCGGAAAATGCGGTTTTATCTCCGGTTGTCATTTTTTCTTTTATTTGCTCTGGAATATTCGCCGGATACAGATAACAATAAAAAATAATGTACAATAAAATGATACAGTTAAGGGAATGTGTATTGCTAGTATATAGACCGATTACATTTAATGTTAAACAGCCACTATATTTACTTGTCATCTGAACAGCCATTGCTCACCTATGATAATTGGGCAACGTTCATACATTGAACAATAATTGATTATCGATATCATTATTAAAATCTAATATTAAATTTAAAGCTATCGTTTAAATTAATAAAATAAACAAATTAAGACCGAATTTGATTTTATTTGTATTATAATGAGAGAAATGGTAATCAAACAAGATTCTGTTTGACCATCGAATTGATTGATGTTTGACTGGATTAGATCAGATGATGTAATGAGGTCATAACCAATGTTTGTTAGTTGTCTTAGCGTGCATAAATAATGAAACTGGATGATTCTCTTTGATTCAGCTAATGAAATTTTGAAACACTTGGTTAATGAATCAACAATAAAAGTGAAATATAAATGATTCTAGATACAACATGAAGAGATAAATCCTATATTGTTTATAAAATAAACGATATTCCATATTTTAAAAGGAAAATAAAAACGATAGCAATAGTCACTTATTAGAAAATGATCAGCAATATAGAATTAGAAACGCCCAGGATATCTATGAGGACTTAGTTAATTCAGAAGGTACTATGAAAAAAGAGAAGTTTCAGGTATTTTGGACACATTATAATAATAAAAACGATGGTAATAGACTGTCACGAATAACCAAATCTAAATAAATGGTTCTGAGAAGTTTATAAAGTTCTTCAAAATTTAGAAAACACAAAATGTGTAATTAAGGCAGAGATAAAGTTAAAAAGTTAATTATCAGTAGAAGGTTTCCAGAAAAAGAAAAACAATCCAATCCGGATAGAAAATGAACGGAAGTAAGAAAGTAACAAGAAAAGTAGGGATACAAATATTCTGGGAAAAGAAGAAATCCATATTATACAATAGTTATCCATAGATGGTCTAAACGATAAAACAATTTAAATTATTATATATTAATGATTATATGATATGATATTCTATAAATTTATTATAGTTTAATAAAATTCGTTTATTTACAATCACAATAATATTATTATAAATTTAGTATTACTTATATATAACTCATCTTTAAAAACACTGAGAATACACTTTTGAATATGCGCCTTCATTGCATATTAGTACTCAGCATTACGTTACTGCGTTGCGGGTTCTTTTAAATGGATTCGACATATTGAAGGAGTTATGATGACAGAGGGTATGTTTTACATATTATTAAATGTTAAGCCCTCTGTTTTTTATTTTAAATTAAACATTAATTACGTTGCAATTACTTTTTATGAATTTACTGATCTCCAAAAAAGTTTTGTAATATCAAATATACTCTATTTCACAATTATAAAATTAAAACTATCTGCACAAGGTCAATTTCGTCCTCTGGCTAATTAATTCTTCGGAACCTTTGATAATGTTCAAAACTCGTGTTAATAAGATTATATTCTTAGTATAAAGAATATAAAACATTTCATTTAATATTTTTTTATAAATTAAATTATTTTATTGGATTGTACAACTGTAATATATACATCTAGTACAAGGGCTGTATGAATAAATAAATACATGAAAGGACGTGTAGAGGCACTACCCATTGGCAGCACTCTAATTACATTTTTATTATAGAAGGTCTCGAGGCCATCTTCTCTTCAGACGCCTAGGATTGTCCGGGATAGAATTGGAACCAAGGATGGAAACTAGTGGGTTTGGATGGGCCTGGAGTTTATTATGGAATGATAGGTATCTGGAATGGGCTAAATCGGTAACATATGGAACGTTCAGGTCATTATGGATGGTTTTATTTGTGACAAAATAAGGAGCATTTAGGATTTTGCGAAGGATTTTGGATTGCAATGATTTTTTATAAATTAATATATTTTTTAGAAAGAACCCCCTGGTAAAAATGAAAAATAGCTTTAGATGGATTGATTTCAGAATTCTTATGTTTTAAAAAGCTTCTTTATAATTAAAATTGTTTTCAAATAAAATAAAAAAAGGAAAAAACACGGGAAAATACGTCGTCGTATTATACCCAATATAATATCATAATATTTACTTATTGTACTTAGGATGTTGTTCTTCCACATGTCTGGCGATCATAAATTATCTCTTTAGAAGTAAGCAAGAAACAAATATTGTTGAAAAATAATACAGAGATGAATTTATATATTTACTAAAATAAGAAAGCAACAACTAATGGCAAAAAGTATTTTTTTTCTGGTAACGAATATATTGTATAAGGGTTTAAGCAGTGATTCCCTTATGTGTTATTTGTGATATTCCTTCAGTATACCTACCTGCATTACATTACGGTCATGCGGGCGATAATACCAATCCAAACGGCTTAAACTTACAAATATCCTCGTTTTATTTTGTAAATTATACCTAATGATGGCATAATAACATTCTGGACGTGGATTACCCAATATAATTATATCATATTTTTAACGAGTTATCCAGTTTAAGTTGTAATTCATGGATGCATTATCTTTATGGATCCTGAGTATAAAGTGTTTAAATATATAGGTTATAGATTGTATCAACTTGATATGTGGTTTATATTTTACTGAAGATTTAATTTGTAATATGTAAAATAGATTTTTGCATTAATTTTAATACTTTTCATCACATGTAATGGCTATACTGGAATTATTGGACGCTAGATTTTAATACGTGATTCCTACTAGCTGGTTTCGAAAAATATATTATAGTAATATTTTCATTATTATACAAATTTTCAATAGAATCCGACTTGTCACTTCCTACGTGCCGTACGAACACAGCTATAAAGAACTGTTGTTATGTGACAGGTAACTTACGAACCACACGGGTTAATAATAGATTATAAATGTTTTTAATTTTTGCAGTTGTTTTATTTTTATAACCTCTCAGTATTGAAATTATATTAGGCATTGATCCGAGCAAAAATCAATCAATGTACCATTTGATAACTATTACTCCTACCATTACGAACGTCTTATATCTTTTTCTAACAAAACCATAATGTTACCCTGTAATTTAATCTAATTCCTAGTAAATATTTATTGTAAGCTATTGTAAATATATTTTGTTGCTGGTTAGAAAATAAAGCGGTGTTTGTTGTTGCCCCAACAGCGCAATGCTAGAGAACAGTAAATCGGAGCCTGCGAGAACACTATATTTAGTAGCTTTATATTTAGTCGGCCTGTTGCTTAGTCTCTTCGCCACTTGTCGAACAAATTCAGCCTCAACGGCCACATTTTCAAAGAATATACTAAACTATTTGAATCCCCTATTTCACTAAGAATATATTTAAATATAATATTTGAATTTTTTGTAATTATTCTGCAGGTTGTCGCTTCGAGTTGAGTCACAACAAATGTTAACTATTTATTCATTTTCGTTTTAATATTATTCAAGAATAAAAGTTATCATGAGCAAACAAGTTATCTCACGGTAACTTGTATTTTTGAAAAATATTAAAACTGAAACGAATAAACAGTTAAAACTTGGTTTTAGCTCTATTCGAAGCGACAACCTGTGGAACAGATATCAAATTTTATAATGATGGTTTATGTTTTATGGTATAATTTCGATAATTCCTTCTCACAATAAAAACCTTTCTCCAGTCATTTATGATATATAATTTTATATTATAAAACGTTTCGACAATTACATGTCATTTTCAATCATCCAAACAACTTTCTGCATCATTTCCTCTTTATCATCATTTTGAAAAGAGTTACAAGTCACAAATATCTGTAAATTATCAAACACAACAACAACAATATAACAAATACAAATTTATAAAAACTGTCCACAAATAGAAGTAAGTATAGATACCTTTTTATTATTTATTGTCATTTTTTTAAAGTTTTACTTGGAGGTCCATTATCCTCCATGGTCTTTTTGTTTAATAGTTTAAACTTTGGTCTCTTTTATACTATATTTGATTTGTATTTTCATACAATTTTTAAAAAATTTAAATATACCATAATCAAATTAAAAAATCATTACGTAAAATTTATAACACTATTTTATTTTTAATACATTTTTCTCAGTTATATACATTCTTAATTTATATAAATCAGATAGGACTGAAAAGGGATATAACTGTTGGGAGGTTATAGTGTTAGGTTATATTCTCTGTGTAAAAGTATAACATCCTATTTATCATTTTCTTTTTAACTTCAAGACAGATGAATATAGTTTGCTTATTTTTCCTGATTCTTTTCTATCATTCACTACATTGTCCATTTTGTGATTAATATATAATGCTTCAAGGAATCTCCTTTGTATTACATTGTATTCAACCCTGTGCAATATCCGCGGTTTTTCAAAATCATATGTATGTACTTCATTTTTACAATGTGTTGACAGTGCGGTATTTGTTTTTGAGTTTGGTTTTAAATTATTTTTATGGTGGTAGAATTTTTCAAGCTGATGATAAAGAGGAAATGATGCAGAAAGTGGTTTGGATGATTGAAAATGACATGTAATTGTCGAAACGTTTTATATAATAAAATTATATATCATAAATGACTGGAGAAAGGTTTTCATTGTGAGAAGTAATTATTAGATAAATTCAGTCCAGTTTACATCCTTTTACAAGGTATAATTTCGTTAACACACTTTTTCTTTCATAAATGCTCCACTATGATTCAGAAAAAAAGAAAATCATCTGATAAATCTTTCACTCTTTATTATTGTTTTGTTTATTCATTCAAAAATTTTTTGAAGCTTCTTAATTAGTTAAGGTCTAAAATAACAAGTCAATTTTATTACAATGCGATTTGAATAAGTATGCAATAAAACAACTACAAAAAACTTATTACAGAATTTGAAACCACCAACAACGAGAAAACCATTTACATCCTTACTGTCGTTTTTACCTTTTTCCTTTTCATTAAAAAAAACATGTTGAAAATGGAATATTAGATATGACGTTCCTCATCCCATATCTCCACTCATCCTATACAATCATGTTTTACATACCGTAATCAAAATTTATTAACTTTACATATTCTACCAAGAGCACTGAAATCGAATAAAAGATTCCTGCAAATAAAAGTTTATCCGTAGAAAATATATGTCAACGTAATTTAGAAAAGCATTAATACTTCGCGGCTTGAAGCAGGCTGCCTAGTTCAAACGGGGTCATTTATCATAGACTTGATAGAGCTGAACTTAATTCTGAAGTCCCCTTTGGCACTAAGTGCTTCGGTGCTTGGGTTTCTACTTTGGTAACCCAAAAGCAAAATCCGAAGAGGATTGATGCCTTAGGTTCCTTGGAAAAGGATTAAGTTCCCATCTTACACAGATAATTTCACCAGTGGTGTCAATATATAAATTTACAATATTTAAAGGTATATCGTTTGAATTCAAGCCGTTTATTAATTTTTACTTTACTTACTTCCATGTTCATAGTAAATTATGTGTATTACGTCCAGATGCTATTTCTTCGTCCTATAATTGACAGATTAAATAATGATTTTTAAAATAATAAAATCTCTTCTTGAAAATGTGTAAAAGTATAATTTAAATCATTGTTGTTATTCCTTGTTTGAGTAGCACCTTTAATTAATAATAGTAATAAAAATATTTATTTGAGAAATCAGTCAAATGTCATTTGGCACGTATTGTATTTTCGATCTTCTTTGGAAAACTTAAGGGATTATCGTGAAAGCATGTATAGAGAAACCTCCCATTGAAGGCACTCTTAGCGTACTTAATCCTAGTACAGTAATGATTGTACAGGTAAGTTGGGTGTCTAGCAAGTGAGTCATGAAATATTTGTAGTTTTTCTTGATTGTGTCAGGTGTAAAAATATAATTTAATTCATTGTCATTATTGCTAGTTTTAGTTGCACCTTCAATCATATTTTTTCACAACCATGATTATTTTATCCATGAAATTTCTCTCAAACTAGTACTTCAATCTATAATCGAGAATAATTCCTTAGAACGATTTCAACAATAATCAACTCAGTTTTCAATTCGTTTGTTTATCTCGATTTTTTCCTTCGTATTAAAAACAGTACGTTTAAATGGGAACTGTATCTCGTATTTAATTTACCTTACCGAAGTAAAAAAAAAAGTCTTCCCTGATAATTTAATTTCAGAAGCATTACAAGGAACAATGACTCTTCGGAGTTTAATCAAGTCCTGGAGTTGCGTCGAACCCTGAGAAGGGTCGAATAGAGCGAGAGAGAAAGGGAGAAAAAATGGCATCAAGAATAATGGAAGAAAAGAGAAAAGAGTTTAAAAAAGAAAAAACCACCAGTTCCTTACCCAGGCTCTTCAGTTCAGACTCTTTATACCAATGTATAAAATCCTTCATGGAAATATTTCGGTATAAAAATACATTGATAGACTAAAATTTCTGTCTTGTTTTTAGAAGAATGAGTCATCAAAACTTCCGGAAGTCCATGTCATGGATACTTATGTCTGATAGAGCATTTCATGAAAACGCTATAGTTCATTTGAATAAGAATTCCCAACACTACTACCATTTTTTCAGATTAATTTTTATTTAAAGCAGAATATTTCTAAGCCAAGATGATGCTATAATATTGCTGTGGGGATATAATATAGCGCAGAGGCATATAAAACATTTGAACAAGTGACAATTATGCTAACTTTGGGCCATTAAAACCTGCGGTGGTAGGTCCATTATTAAAAAAATCTAAATAATGTCTTATACATATAATAAGTAAGTGGAGTGGTTCAGTGGTAGAGAGCTGAGTTGCCTAGCAGACTTTCATTTAATCCGTTGCCCGAAATAGGGGAGATCTGTTGGTTGTCGCGATCTAGGACGAATCATCTCCCTGCAAAACCGTTGGCCAAGAAACAGCATAGTCTCTACCTCCTACTGAACCCAAGACCCTTCATGGGTTGTAGTGGTGGACAGCAATTCTTTATATTTATTAATTTAACTTTTTTATGCGCTGTGAAATTGCAAATAATGTAAATGTTTGATGATAACAATGTAAGCATTTCATTCTATTAAAATAATTAAAATTTAGCGTATAAAATATATTTAATAAATAAAATAACAGATTAACTCAATACCTTGTCTTAAAAGTTAATTTAACTCTACATTTTAATAAAAATTTAAATATTTTATGAAAAATAAATGGATAAAATAAGTGAAATATAAAAATATATTAAATGTATAACCTTAAATCTAAAGTATTACACAATATTCCATAATATAAATAAATGCTTTCGATTCCTTATGAACCATCTTATATAAATCTATTTTAGTAGGAAACCATTATCATATTTTAATATTATTAATTTTATTTTTCAAGTAGTCAAGTTTTTGGTCTATAAGTTTTTTATCCTGCACTTTACTCGTCGTAAACATCGTCAATACTTCGGATCAACGCAGCATTCATATTTTTTCAAACTATGTTTTTAATTTTTTTTATTTTTCAACATTATCACCGTTAATACACATATAAAAAAAAATAATATTACGATAAATAAATACATCTTTAACTATATTTGAATACAATAACTTTTATAAACTACGTATCATACAAAATCGTTATTAGAAGTCCTATAAATATTATGATGATATTAATAATCTAAATTCAGTTGTATTCCACTAATTAACGAAATAAGTTTTACATTAAAAAGTATACGTAAGTAATAAAAATATATATAAACACATTAAATATGTATGCAGTATTTTGAACTTAGTGCATACAATTTAAATACAAATTCAATACAATTCGAATTTTTTTGTTAAATTGAGAGCTTGTGATATTTTTATTATTGATATTCGCGCGTGATAGTTTTGCGTAATTGAAAAAAAATTAAATATTCCTGTAACTTTATATTCTTATATATTTCTAACAAGAGTTTACCGGTAGTAATAATTGATAGTATTTTTTTCATTAAATAGAATACTAATAAAAAAAACATTTTTTGTAACAAAACTATACAAATAATTTACCTTAAATAATTATTGTATGTACACAGTTGTTTTGTTTTTTATCTTCACTGGTTGATTCGCATTCGATAAGAAGTGTAGAATTTCCCTTATTGGTTTTTCATTTAATTTAATTCTGGATCTGAATTTGAATTTATTTCTTAGAAATGACATATTATATTATGTAGAACGAATAGAGATGTTTACTTAACAGAAAACAAAATGAGAAGTCATTTCTCGTTGAATGAAACCGCTCTGTTTGTTGAGTGAACGAATCTTTTACCTTTTATCTTTATTGCTTCGAGCTCCCGTTCAGGGGTTCTTGAAAAATCGTTCCGTTATATCAATCTACCACTAAAGCATGGAAGTAAAGATCCATTTAGAAATTTTACGTGATCTAATAGATGAAAATTTAAATACAAATATAAAAGTAATTTTAATAAATCTCCCAACAACAAAAAGTCTTTCATTTAGGTTATTGATACAAAAACTATGTGAGAACCTATAGTTGTAGGATAAATGATTTTTTTTGTGTGATTTTAACTCTAGAAAAAAATATCAGTCAAAAGTGGCAGATAATCATAGCCATAATTCTTCCTTGCGAATGGTCCCAGCCTATTCGCCAGGTTACACGAACATGTTATTGCAGGAAATAGACCTAGGTAGTCATTGGTCCACCAGGCCGGATCAGTTGACAACCACGTACGGGGGACCGTCTTCTCCCCCGATGTCGCTGGACTATGTGGTCCTTGAAGGATCTGTCTCCGTAGCAGTTGCTATGCTGATTTCCACGTTCTGTGTAGTGTCGGCCATCTGCATGTCTTCGGGTGCGGATCCCATCCTCCTCCTCTTGGACTGCGGAGGGGGCGAACAGCAGAGCTGCTTGAAGACGCAGATGTAGCAGCTAAGGAGGGCCAGCATTGCGATGGTCCCCACGGCGAGGATTGCGATTAGGGCGAAGCTGATCGGCTCCTCCATGTCTCCTAGGAACAAATATAAATATCAAATAAGCTTCACAGAAGTTTATATTTTATTTATAATAAGATGTCAAAAAAGAAGGGGAAAAAATCAAAGAAAAAATCTGTCAAAGAAAGTTATTTTTAGAATTTGTGTTTTCACAATATATAGTAGATATGATCAGTAATATAATATGGTAAAAATATAACCATTCATATAAATGTACGTTTTCATTGTTTCTAAAATTCAAACTTTATAATAATGGACTTATGTGGTTTATTATGTTAATATTTACAGATTTTAATCCGCTGTTTTTAATAACATTTACTACCACTACCATTGAACGAATTTTCTTTAATATGCCAATGGAAACAGGCTATTTTCGTGTAATGCATTTTTTATAAAGTTTAACTTGTACACTCGACCCAGGAAGCGTTACCACACCGTTCGGGGAAGGGTCTTGTAACGAACGGACCATTCGCCTTTAGTCTGAGAAGGTTTCAGCTGGTGACACAGATTAGTTCATAAATAAATAGTTAATTAACTTCTCCTTTGCCGTAAGTCTGTAAACAACCTTCCTTCGAGAATCGAACGCAACATTCCACAGTTACGAACGCTCTTAATTCTTAATGCTCCTGTAAACAAACCAGCTTATCGAAAGTGATAGATGGATTCTGGAGGCTACACAGATAGAAGGTGAGCTCTCCAAGAGTAGTAATGTCACGCCATAAGGTGTAAACATTCCATTTCCTTCCACTTGTAGAGTACCCTAAGGGAATTTAAATCTGTTTTGAATTATTGATAATACTCTCGTAGAGTAGGTAGAGTTCGTTTACACCATATGTGGCGTCGCATTACCAATTTTGTACAGCTCACCTTCGAACTCGTTTTATGGTTATCCGAGATGGGAATCCACTTAATTCAAGCATTTGATTGGGTATAGCACCGGAATTTTCCTTTTAAAACTAAAACACGTCCTTCAACGCACTTACCTTTCAGTTTTCCAACCTAAATACATCGATTTATCTTTGAACTTCGCTTCTTCTCTTAGGCCGGACTTAGTCCAACAAAGCTCGGATATCTCATAAATGAAACCAACATCTGCTAGAGTCTCTCACAGTTCTATTATAGCTATTTTGGTGAGCAATGTAGTTCCTTTTACTGAATCGTTCCTTTTGAGATAATTCATTCTATTTAACTAGTTCAATGAACTAGTTCAAATTAACTACATAATTCATTTTTCAAAAGAACTAGAAATGTACTAAACCAAGAGAGGATTGAACTTTGGAAAAGGGGGAGAAACTGAGAGGTCAAATGAACTAGAAAGGTTCAACTAGTTCTGTTGGTTCAGTAGTTCGTCTTTCGATCGTAGATCAGACGCCGACGGTCCCACGTCCGAGTGTGGTAGCTGGTGAGAGGTGTGAACTAAAAAGAACTGTAGTTCACCAAAACAGAGAGCACTCTTAATAGTTAATTTTACGGATCTAGTTCAATGAACTAATTCGTTCACGTACTTCTCATCTCTAATTTTATCTCCACTTCTCTCCCTATTATTTACTCATAACATACAATAAAGTACTGCGAGGTATGCCAAAAACACGAAGATAACAAGAAATACATATCCCAAACAAACCTAGTGATCCTACAAGCTCATCAAATTTAAGCACATTACAAAAATCTAAAAAATACTCAAAAATATACCTTTATGTCACATATTTTAAGACGGAATATGAACCCGATGTGTCAAATCATACTCATTTTAATAAATTTATATGAAATATAGAAATGGATAATATTTCTAACGTAAGTATGAAAAGGATTTCGATGAAGGATTTCAAGTCAGATAATTCAATAAGCCATATTTCAGGAGGGTGTGCCATACAATGGCTGCTTTATCTTTCAGCTTTACCCTTCTCATGTTTAATACATTTGCTTATTTCATCTTATGTCTTTTTACAAGTGTAAACACAATTTTAACCAATACAAGATATGTTTGTGACCGCCATCTTAATAGTGCTGAAAAAAGATTGTTATACTTCTCACTATGTACTTGTAATCGAATTCTCGTGAAATATCGGCATCTACAAGATAACAATGATTCACAACTGCTAAATACATTGGTATCGATACAATCGATACTTTTATATTTAATATTTCTTCAGCTGGTACCATATTTCTATAAGGTGTAACTTGCTTACTGAATCACTCGAACCAGCAATTTAATTTAGAACTATTTCAAAATTAATTGCACATAAAAGTTTAATTTTTAGTCTATGAAAGAAACTACTTGTAATTTGACGTAAAAAAACACTGATCCGTTAAAAACATTGGTTCAGGTATAAATAAAATCTAGAATCATTCCCTTAAATACTTAATTACATATTGAATTAACTTATTCTATGAACTGAGAGAAGATTTTTTTCTTGAACACCGCTTTAAAATTAACAAATGCAAAAGCTATCATTAAGGTATTAAGAGCACCTTCCTTAATAAATATCATTATGCAAATTTCAGCAAACAATTTCTGGTTCAAATGTTGATAAGCGTTGTAACAAATTACCTCTCTCCTAATACCATTAGCATCATTAATTCATATAAACGTCTTCTTAAGTACGCCTTGATATATTACATGTTTAAGGCACTGTTAGGGTACAGCGAATATTAAATCATTCAAATATTAAACATTCATAAATCTTTGTTTCTTAGAGAATTTGTTTATGTATTAAAATATACTAATTACTTAATTGTTGCAAAACCAATTTTTTTAATTTATAGACATAAAATTGATAAAGTTATGTGCTCGTATTGCTTTTATTTTCTTCATTTCTTTAAACAAATATTTTTTTAAACAATATTAATTTTTAAATATTACATTTGCGACATTCCTTTTGTTAAAGCATATTATTTGAAAATATTTTAATGCACACGGCTAAATTAAGATCTCATTACACATGCTCATAGTCTGAATTTCATTTTTTCTAAATTCGTAAAAAAACATATTCTGCTATGATTTTGATTAGAAGGTATGTTTAGTTTAATTTTTCCAATATTCTCTATTTTTCGTACACATATAATTATTTAAAATAATCACAAATAAAACAGCAAGTCTCCTAAGCTGCATGGGAAATGTCATGGAAAGGATCATAAACAACCGACTAACTTGGATGCTGGAGGCAGAAAAAGCCATTATTCCTCAACAGGCAGGTTTTCGTAAAAACGGATCCACAGAAGACCAGATGACAACCATCACGCAGGAAATAGAGGATGGCTTCCAGAAGGGGGAACATACAGTGGCGGTTTGGATCGACTTAGACAAATCTTTTAACAAAGTCTGGAAAAGTGAACTCCTTCTAAAAGCCAACAACTGTGGAACAAAAAGGAAACGCTTGAGATGGCTAAAGAGCTACCTCACCAATAGACAAGCAGGAGTGCAGGTAAGCAGACGTAAGGGTAAACAAAAAAAGCTAAAAAATGGAGTACTGCAGAGGAGTGTCCTCTCACCAACACTGTTTAATATTTACATCAATGATGTGATACGCAATGTACCCAAAGGAGTTGAAACCTCCATATACGTAGATGACGTCGCTCTATGGTTCCCCTCAAACTCATTGGCCATTGCGAAATAAAAGCTCCAGGAAGCCCTCGATCCCATAAGCAGCTGGGCTAAAGATTGGGGCATGAAAATAAACTCCCACAAAACCAAATATACGGTCCTCACCCTCTCCAAAAGTAAGCGACAAAGACTTTAGCTCAAGATTGGATCAATGGCTATACTACTTGAAGAAACCCCAACATATCTGGGAACCAAGTTGGATAAAAAGCAGACGAGGACGTGGTTGCTACAAAGTGAAGATTATCAGACAGCATACCAGGCATAAATAGCAAAAAAGAAACCCTGCCATTCGAACTCCTATACGAGACGCTAACATTTATCAATGAATTGACAAGAGGCTTAACGGACGGTTCGGTTGCAGAAGAAAACAGGGGCAGTGGGGGTGGAATCTGCACAGAATTTCAGTGTGGTGCAACTGTAGAAAAGTCGATCACATTTTTGGACAAATGTGGAAAACTATTGGACAAGCTCTGAAGCTATTTAGATACAGTTTTCACCAACAATAAAGAGATATTTACCCATTCCATTCGTGGCCATAAATCACCACCGAAAAACACTGATTTTTGAGTTGCGCCACTTTAGAAATACCAGTGTGATATGTAAAAATGATTTGTGATTATTTATTGAAACCATCGACACAAAATCACCCAAACCCACTCGTTCTTCCGCTTTCCTACTCCCTGTTACCTGGACTTGATAGAAAAAGGTTAAAAAGATACTGGCCAAGAGACTTACTCACCTATTGATTTTTACCCCATCATCGAAGTTATATGATCATAGAAGAGCAAAGTGAAAAAACATTAGGATCAAATTTGCTCAATGCGCAATTGCGCAGGTGCAAATGAAAATTAAATAATAAATAAATAAATACAATTTATTGAAACCGTTCTATAATTATATAGTTAATAAGAATAAAAACTAAATAATAATAAAAAATATAAAATTTCAATCCAATACAATACGATTCAATTTCGAGATTTTAAAATCGTCTTTTATTTCGTGAGATATGAAGAGGAAGATTGAATTGTACTTGAAAATGAATGAATTAGGAATAGAAAAGGTTTGATTTGACTTGGAAATGCCAGACTACGTGATTATGTTCTAAATGATTCCTCACAGTAAAATATTTTTATTATGATTGACTCCAATATTCAGTTGAACTCTTTCTATTATAGAATTCTTTTATGTCCATTTTTTATAACATGCAATCTCCCCCAAGGCAATTTCCGGAACAAATTCAATTCAATACTGTCTTATGAAATGTATTTTACTATATCAACTTTCAACAAACATTTAACAATGTAAAAATTTTTATTGTTGAATTCGATCCCCCCTATAGCATTTTCGAGATGAATCAAAAGAATGGGGCTTTTAAGTGAGGAGAGCGCCTGTATATTTCGGTTAAGTGTGAGTTGAAAAATGTTGTAACTTTTGATCTATGAAGGGACACATATACGCAATACTGAACACTAAAGGTTCCTTAATATGTCAGACTTCCCGCATAAGTCTGACATATTAAGGAACCTTTAGGAGCAGTATCATAAATTTATTATATTTCATAACCATAGTTATCAGTTATGGTTTAACTGCTAATATTAATATAAAATATAGTTATTAGCAGTTAAATTGAAAAAATATATAAAAAAGAATAATCAATTTACAGCAATGTTATCAAAATATTATCAACGTTATTAAAATTCTATCCCAATTTAAAAATATTTTAGCACTGCTATTACTACTACTCTACGACGCTACAACTCGATGACGAGTCCTGGTCTCCTCCACCAGCTTCCTCCAGTCTTCTCTGTTTTTTGCAGCCGTCATCCAGCTCCTAACTCCCAGGATATCCCTCACATCTCTTTCCACACTCTCCGATCGCCTTCGGTCTTCCCCTTCTTCTCATGCAGTTGAGAAGTTTTATCAAACCTTTTTACGAATAGTCTCATCTGTATGCTACTATGGCTAATCAGGCGATGCTGCAGTGGGAGTACTATTTTTTGCCTATATAGGTATATATAATAAAAGATAGTTATCTATAACGAGTACCTGACACCGTACATGCTCAGGGCCATTTTTTATAGCCATTTTTCATCACCTCTGAAGGACGCCATAACCAAGGATTTTTTACTCTCATTAAGAAATCCTAAAGTCACGTGCCTCTAGAAATCCTAACGGACCCGTGATCTTTGTCGTAGAAGGTAGCTATGCTGAATACTACACCACGGGAGGCTCTGGTTTATTTATATATATATTGTATTTTAATAAATTCTTAATTCAAATATGATATTCTTAATACGTACTTGATATTTTTTTAAAATTTATTTATTGATATTTACAACCATATTACAATAATATAACAAGTAAATAGGCTAAATGATACATAATGACAAGTAGAGAAACTACCCACTGGTAGTACTCAAATCACTAATTCAACTAAGAAGGTCACGTGGGCATCTTCTTTTCAGACGCTTCGGAGGATTTTCGGGAATCGAAGAGGAAGATAGGTTTGAGTGGGAATGAAGTTTGTTATGAAAGGATAGATACCGGGCTCGGGCCAAATCAGCAACAAATGGGACATTAAGGTCGTTATTGATGACTTTATTATTAGCAAAATGAGGATCGTTGAGGATTTTACGAAGGATTTTGGATTGTAGGGATTGGATACGAGAGGAATTAGATGGCTTATTGGAGCCCCAAAGCACTATTTCGTAAGTGTAAATAGGTCGTATGATGGTCATGTAGATGAGTCTTTTGTAGTTAATTGGGAGGTAAAAACGTTTGTCTAGTAAGTGTTGAAGTGGCCTGAAACGTCGAGCGGTTTCTTGTCTTTTGAGTCTAGTATGAGGATTCCAGGTTAATCGTTTGGCGAGATGCAACCCTAAGTATCGGATCAGTTCTACAGGGACCAGTACGATATTATTAAAGGATACTGAAGTCATTGGTTTAGGACGTAAGGTAAAGTGGTTTGATGCGATTTTTGAGAATTTATTTTAATTCTCCAGTTTTGGCACCATTCTTCAAGATCAGTGATATGGGATTGGAGGCTTTGGGATACAATAACTGCATTGGTGTTGACTGATAATACACACGTATCATCAGCATACGTGGTAAGGATAGTATTAGGATGAGTTGGGATGTCAGCTGTATAAACTGTACAAAGGATTGTGCCAAGGATACTACCTTGAGGACTTGATATTTAAAAAAAAAATCTGATGTTACTAGATGCTAAGGTTATTAAAGCCCACTGGTATGGAAATTCACTCTACCTAGAAAGCTTTCTAAGTGTAATGGAAATTTCTCGGATAATTTAATATTGACACTTGGCGTATGAAAAGGGGGAGGTGTAGAGAGGACGTCGTGTGTTGACCTCCTACCTCACGTTGAACTTCATATCCAACCTAAGCTACCAGAGGTTTTCAAATTTATCTTTAGTTTATATCTATAAAATAATCCGTAAATATGAAAATTCATGGAATACCATATAATAACTAAATCATAATCATAGTGAGAACAGCACATCTCAGGAATTCTATTATAGAAACTTATTTAAAAGAGTGATATCATAAATAAAAAAGACACAAACATCAGGAAAGTTCGAAACCTAAAACCAGGGACAATGGTGATCATGCATCAACGTTTCCATACGCTGAGGCGCACAAAAGAGTGCAGCGAAAAAAGAGTATAACAGAAAAAAGAACGAAAAATTAGACAAAGAATTTGACATATACGTATACACGTTTATGTTTATGTGTGCATATGAGTTGTATTTTAAGATGAATAAATTCATATAAGTTACCTTCCTATTATATATTTAATATGTTAATATGTTTCTAGTATATGCCTAATAAAGCATGGTATGTTAATATTTAAATATGTAACAATATGTTTACAAAGTAATAATCTAACAAGAATGTATATACTTAATTATGTAGGTAATGTAAATATGTATAGTCTCTAGTGGTAATTATGTAGATAATGTAAATATGTATATTCTCTAGTGGTGAGGCCAATAATAACCATTTGTAGTTGTTTGCCCTTATAATAAAACAACAACAAAAAAATCTCCTCACAGCTTACCCCTCACTACGGTGTTGTTTAACTACAGTGCAGCTTACAATTAAGATGAGCGTGTTGAGTTGTAATGATAACAATGCTGTTGTAAGCTGCTATAGTTCAAAATGCTTTGTTTGCAAGGGTCACATGTAATGTAGTGGTAATAATGTAAATTTTTTAAAGAAGTTAAAATACTTAGCTATGCCGTCCTTCGGAAGGGACGTGAAATGTAGGACCCGAGCTGGAACGGTGTCAAGTACTCGTTCTGGATCCCTATCCTAATTACGCCTGGTTAGGAACAATTAAGATCTCCCACAGTAGCATTGTCCGATTAGCCATAACATCATAAAGTGACATTCAATGAAACAGTTACTTCGTCGGGGAAAATAATGTCAATTGTTATACATAACACACTTTATAGGCTTACAACTTCTATTTTATGTTAACACAGTTATATAACAAATTTACTACTTCATAATGTTCAGTTCTAGTTCTTTTTATGACCTGCACTCACACATAACATAGCATCACCAGCATTAGCCCCGACGTATGATCAGGTAAGTAATCGCGGTTATTTAATCCCTTAACGTTATTTGCATTGCTAAAAAGTAGCGAAACTAGTTAAATTTGCGAATTCTTGTTCTTTTAAGAGTTCTTTTTGATAATTTAATTATCCTTCCAATGATTATAAAGAGAATTAACTACACAAAAGTGTTACTAAAAAAAAAAACTAGGTGAAATCGAAACTTATATTTCATCATAACTTTTATCATATAATTTTCTCGCTGGTGCAAACAGTTTTTTACACAAGTTAGAGGGGTTTGAGGAGAGACTTTGCAAACTTGATCGGAATAGGCAGAAACCTTATCGAAAAAGTTTGGAAAAAGTTTAAAATCGATTCAATAAATTAGACCTTAAGAGATATATCCATTTAGCATTTAATGCAGAAAAGTTCTAAACTTCCAGTATTGTACTTACTTCAAAGATTTAATTTCAGTTTTCTACGTCCATTCGTTTTTAAGTAGGCTTTTCACAGGCACAAGGGCCATGCCGAAGGTTTTTGGTCCAAAGCCCGCTTGCTGGCAAACTTTTATTTAATCTAATCGCGGCCAGTGATGGACGCTGCGGGATTTATTACCTCCTGGGGCTCACCCACCCTGTAAAAGTGGGTTCACGATATAAGGGGGGGGGGGATCTGGCGGTTTTGTGTGTTATAGGACAAATAACCTGCCTGCACAAACGTTGTCCGAAAACAGTACAGTTTTTACCATGTACTGAGCCCCAGACCCTTCACGTGTTGAAGTGGTATGTATTATTAATATTATTATATTAAATATTAATATATTATTATATTATTATTATAATTATTTATTATCAAATAGACATACCAGGGTTGCATGCAAGGCACCTTCATCATATTCTATACAGATACCTATGACTTTTGTCTACTCATAGCACCGTGGATGGTTTGTTCTCATTAGAACTACCTCCAATATATTGTTAGCAGTTACCTTATAGCACTTTTTAACATCGCAGCAAAGTTTGCAGTTTCGCCCGGGAATTTTTTGACCTAGTGCTCTCTCAAGCTTAATACCTAATTTAACATATCTCAGTATTACCCCTTTCCAACAGATTTATTGAATAGATTACTAGCCCTTTGGGTCTAAAATAACAGAGATATTTTGTTAAACTGATGTTCATATAAAAAAAAAAATAATAAACCAAAAACGGTGGCCAACTTAGAAGAAATAATAAAGACTGTTATTCATACGATCGTGTTATTTAATGATTGAAAAAACAAAACATGAAGGGTCTTAGCCTCAGTAAATGGTGAAGGCTGCACTATTTATTTGCCCACTGATGTGCAGGGAATAGATATACAAAAGGAGTTTTTCACCAATTCATAGTAACTCTTTTTATCTACCGCAGCCAGATCTGAACTCGGAACCTCCAGCTTAGCAATTTAGCACTCTGTAGAAAGGCCTACCCTTTACTTTATTTTATTAAAAAAACAACTAAGTTCGGATCGTTTTCTGAGACCTTCTTTAATTTATAAACCAAAGGGCGACCTGTGGTCTAGTGGTTAGCATAACAAACTACTAAGCCCAAGATCGCGGGTTCGTAGTCCGGCAGGTGGCCTTAGGATTTCTCAATGGGAGTTAAAATCCTTGGTTATGCCGTCCTTGGGAAGGGATGTTAAACGAGGGTCCCGAACCTGTACGGTGCGGGTACTCGTTAAAAACCCCTATCCTAATTAAACCTGGAATGGCATAGAGCTCCCAAGGTAGCATCGTTAGATTAGCCATTGAAGCATAAAGTGATGTTAAATGAACAAACAAACAAATACCATACGAAAAACAACATCACTCTAGTCACTCGAACTAACGCGTACGAACTCAAACTGACTTCATCATCAGTTTTTATTTATTTCTGCAACCTTTATTAACAGCGATGATCTGAAAAATCTTTCAAGAAGTTTAAAGCTTAATCTTTCGTTTTTCTGAAACATGCGGAAAAAGATTAATTGAAATTAAGAAAAGGAATACTTGACCTTCTTTACAGTAACTCAATTGTTGAAGCTCTAGTCGCAAAGCTTTTCCAAATTAAGATTTAATTCAAAAAACTTCAGTTGTTTCTTCTGGTTTAGACCGTGTCGGTGAATTTTCTGCCAACGTTTCGCCAGACATGCTGCAGACTTCCTCAAGGCTTAATTGAGTCTCAATTAAGCCTTGAGGAAGTCAGCAGCATGTCTGGCGAAACTTTGGCAGAAAATTCACCGACACGGTCTAAACCAGAAGAAATAACTGAAGTTTTTTTTGTAAATAGTGGCCGTGGAAACTTTAAAGAGTATTTAAGATTTAATTGTTCCTACATTCATCATCCAAACAAAATGCAAAAACAAACCCCAGAGTAAATAAAGTTTCTTTGAGTCATGACATTTTATTTTAGTCTTGTCATAAATATGGAACGCAACGAATCGTTCGTTCAAAATATGTCAATTGGTTCTAAGAATATCTGGCAAGTAATATATCCAAGAAGTGAGATATTTCAGAAAAGCGCTTTTTACTCATACTCTTAACAATATATCATCTTGCTATTTATCCAGAATATTTGTGAATCTATTATGTATTTATATTTAAATTAACAACAAATACTGATGGTTATAATCAGGTGTTATTAGTATATTGAATAGCATTAATATTTGGTTAACACAAACTCAAACTGTGAAGCACAATTACGATCTGTATGAAACATAACATTTATTACTTATCAATAGAGGATTATTTGAATCAAACCACTTCAAAAATAAGGAAGCTCTTATTAGCACCGATTGAAAGGTTTATATTATAATGTTCAAATATAATACCATATGAGTAACATGCCATGTTTTGTGTTATAATTTCTTAATGATGGTCGGAAATTTATGATCTTGAATTTTCTCTTATCGCCTATTAATTCTAAAGTGAAATAACTCAAAAATCAGTGTTTTTGAGTCATGATCAGGAAACGAATGGGTAAGTATCTCTTAATCACTCATCAAAAATGTATCTATCTCCAGAACTTGTCTTCACTTGTGTCAGTCTTAGTGTCGTACGCCTTATGCAAAAGTGGCTCTTTGTCAGTTGATTCTTGAATCTTGTGGTAAAACAAATTGAAAAGTGGATTATTTCGAGTTTCGACATTTTACTGTTTCAAATTCCGAGAAGACGTTGTTTTACCACTGCTAATCACCACTAATAACCTAGAAAACGATTCAGTTATAACATTCGTCTTAAAATATATTGAACCACAATTTTTCAATGTCGTTGTTGTAACTTCAATTCCTCATTCAACAAAGGTGTATGAGCCCTGAAACAAAAGGTCGAAACCAGCGAACCGTGAATGCTTTTTCAGAACGTTTTCTTCCACTTCACCCTTCAATGATGGGAATGAATCACCATTTTAAAATTACACATTTAAAAAGATATAGTGAGTGTTTTCATTGCCATATAAACGTCAGAGGCGTGATGGAGGCTCCGAAGAAGTCTTTTCCAGGAGTCGTGAAGATTGGATATGGCCAATGGCTTTCTCATGATCTCAGATAATTATCTCATGGCATTCAGCGTCAGAGGGAAAAAATCCCATAAAATTTAATTTATTAACTTGAGATTAATTTAGCAATGAGGATGTAATAGGATGTCTCGTGTGTAACCTTTCCATGCAATGTTATCATGCAATGTTCAACTGCATGTAAGCTTTCGGCTAAAGGCAAGATGGATTCGGAAAAATATATGCATGGTAATAATATAATCAATATTTTATAATAGTCCGAATCTTCGATGTTATCAATACACACACACACATACATATGTATGGTGTAACTAAAGGAGAGAAACCACATGTAGATTCTATTACCGTTCTAACACCTTTAATTTTGTTTTTGTTCGGCTAATTTTCAGTCGTATTTTGCCAAAAATTATTGTAAAAATAAAAAATTATATTGCACTTGGACATAATAAAAAGTTTTGTTCTTAGTGCATAATATTATCTCCTCTATTCACAATTTTAGTTTGATACAATTGATCATATGTCAATAGAATATTAATTTAAAATATAAAATGGAATTAAAATCCTAGATACAACGGTCCAATATTAAAGCGTATCAAATTTCTCACCATTTTTCACCCTTATCCCCAAAATTTGATATTTTATAAAATAGAAATTTTTAATCATTTAAATTTTTATTCTTTTAAATTGTACAATAGTAAATCCAATATGAACTACATTCAAGAGTTCTCTACCCCTTAATATATACATACACAATGAAGTTATCCCGAAAATTTAAAAGATTTAGGTTTCATCAAAGTATATTAACTTTAAAAGGTGGGCTTAAAAAATTATCGAATTGCTGTTTACTTTAATTACATCTTATTTTTTTAACCTCAAAAAATAACGAGACAATATTAATATAATAAATACTTTTAAAGTACTATCAATTGCAATAAAAGAAAATATCAGAGAAATTTAAAAAGATTACAAAGACCAATTATAATACAAAAATTTACAAAGACAGATTATAAAAATATACAATACAATAAATGACTATGTCAGTTATGAATATCTTGAAGTGATCCACTTCTACTACGATTCTTCACTGTTACTGTGTAAATGATGCACTGTTAATAAGACTGTAAATATTTTACCGAAACTCCTGCTTTTCATTAAGATGGTTTAATCACAAAACTTCTTCTGTGTATAATAGTCGTTTATCGTGAGCTCTTTCTATTCTCACTTTGTCTAATAATCCGTAAAAATATTATAAAATTAATTTGAAAAATTAGTATAATTATTTTTATATATATTAGCAATATATATATAAATTTCATATATCCTTGCCAGTCTTCAAAAAACGACAGGATATTGGATAATGTGAAGAAAGTAGAAATGAGCACATCCAATTGTACTCTAATTGACTCATGGAGCCCCGATACACTAGTTGGCTCCTTAGCGTGATCTCAGGGCTGTATCCATTCGTGATACTCATCTCGAGACTATTATATTTCTAGTGGACACTTCACACGAGTCTCTAGGTTGCTCCATCAATAGAAAAAAATATTTTCCTTTTCAAATACAGGTAATAGTGGGGATGCTTATTAATTATACATATTTATTAATACATTACTTGGAATTTATGAGGTTTTTTCGTTCAATAAAGTATTCTGATATTTAAAATTAACAGATTTATTTGAGATAATAAATTTAATTTGTTTAGAAGCATACAATAAATAATTAATACTAACTAAACAAGTAACATATCCTTAAATTATTCGACGAAATATTTTGGATTAGTTTTTAATTTAAAATTCGATTAACTGTTTAATATTTAATTTCCTAAAATTATTTAAAATCTTCGATCATGACATGTTTAATACTATCATTTAAACTTCTCTTAAGTGATACTGTGAAAATAAATAAATGATCACCGAATTCCAATGCATTTATATAAACATACTTAAATCACAAAAAGAAATTTGCAAACTCAAAAAAAAAAAAATCCAAAAATATGTCATAAAATAACTAATATCAACTAAAGACTAATACATGATTAAGATATAATAGGTCAAAGCGTTTAATAGTTTTTATGAGAAAAAAATTGATAAACAGATCATCAAAATAATTCCGACAAAGCCTTGTTTAAATATTTTGTTTAACATCATGAAATTCTTCTATTTTATTTGTAGGTATTTATAAGCAATTATCCGTAGTGTATTTACAACTAATTAATTAAATCTTACTCATAGGTATTATTTATCTATCTATAGTCAATCATTTCAAAAATTGTGGAAGCACTATTACAATATGCTTTTATTGTACTTCAGAATCTCTACCTCATAAAAACATATTTTGAGCAGCGTTCGGTCTATCTGATGGTGAAGCTTGAAAAATAAAGTTAGATGAATTCCCTTATACAATCATGGCTCATAGATAAAATAAAGAATATTTTATCACAAATAAAAATGTAGATAAAATAAAATTATAATACACATATAAAGTTTTATAATACAGATTAAGAATGCAAATTGAAAAAAATATATATTTAAATTGCAATCGATTTTATCGGCTCAATGATCGTTCTAATAATCTAATTAATAAAATATTTTAAATTTAAATAAATCCAGAACAGTTAGGTATGTAATAGTTCCGTATAATCTACATCGTTTATCTGTCGATCCGTACAAATCTATCGAACATTTTTTTTCATTGTAGAAATATAACTGAATACATTGCTATAGAAGGAGTCTTGCCATTAATAAGAATTTGGAGAAAACAAAAAATTATTTGGCATGTTTATAATGTTTCAACCACTTACTTATTGCTATTTTTTCAACATTTAGAATTATAAAATACAATTAATATTATAGAAGTTATAAATGTTATAGATATTGTAAATGAAAAAAACCCTCAATTTTAGATAAAACATAAACCTTTTTAATTATTATTAAAGGTTGGTGACAAAGAATAAAATAAACGATCCAAGTGAAAAGATTTTGAAAGCAGAAATATTACTTTCCCGTACAGAGCCAACAAGTTCTATAACTGAGTTAGGACTGGGTTGGGGAAATTTGAAATTATATTAACGCTAAATAATTTTAAATATTTTAACTTCAATAATAAAAGTCCGTCTTCACGAATTCTCCTTTAGTTTCTATTAAAACTCAGTTGCCTTAATCTTATCTTTTCTCTTTACGTTGAATTTTCTCAGGAATGATTTGTCCTTCTATTAAGCATTTTGTTTCCCATTTATACGGAATGAATCGATTAATATTGTAACACAAATAGTTGGAACGGAAATAGAAAACGTAATAATTCAAATGCAGTGAGTTTAATAGTTATGATTGGTAACAAGTTCTTTGTAAATAAGGCAATACGTTATTTGAAGTAGTCGCTGAATATCGAAATTAAATAAATAAAAAAATCTAAACGGAATTTACCAAAAAGAGAAACTACAGAAAAACGATCAGACAGAACCATAGTATTTTAGTGTTATATTGTTTAAATTAAAAACAACATTTTTATTTAAAAGTTTCGCTTTGATATTTCAACTAGTAGACACTAGTGGTGAAGTTATTTTTTTTGTTTTGTTTTTTTTAGCTTACAGCTGAATTTTCAGCTATAATGCACATTTCCCTCGAATATGGGAGCATAAATTCAATAAAAAATTAGCAATGTAAGTAATATAAAATTAGCAATGTAACATATAACAGAGAGTGGCATTCATAATAATTTTTATTTTATCATGTAAAAACATTGTTTTTGCCAATGAAAAAATTGCATTGCTGTAAATAAATGAACAAAAAGAAAAACATATATTTTTTTTAAAGTCTGTTAAATTATTTTGCCGTACTCGAAATTTTTATTCTTATCAGGCCACAAGCAGCACAACTGTCCAACATAACTCATTAAAACAAATTACATTACCTAACATAATATCAATCATATGCGCCCCCAAAAAGTCAAGTGAAAATAACTGTTGAACATTGAAGTAAATTTGTAAACAAAAACTTATATGTTATAATGCCTGCTAAATCTAAGAACATGCCAGTTTTATTTATTTACTTATTTAGATCTATCATAACTATCCTTGCCAAATTTTTCAATAACCAATAATTAGAACTATTAAGAATAAATAATTTTACATTTTTTCGGATAATAAATTTAGTTGGTAAATACGTAACTGACCTTTTAGCAATAATATAACTAAGTGGTGACGCTACCCCCGGAGCTGCCCGAAGACGACTGATCTCCCCACAGCCTCCATAGCGCCCATATCGATTCTAAGGGAAACTCGACATAGCCGTTGATAAGGGCTGATAACGTTACTATTTGGACCAGCTTAGTAATACTAATCACCTTATTACTCGATTAAATTAATAATTACGAATTTTCAATTTTTTATTTAGAATATTAGACATGTATTGGATACTATTGCATATTTATGAAATAAAGATGTTAACACTTTTAACGTTTGAAAGTCCAGCCAGTAAACTGAAATATATAAAAAGGGAAGTAAAGCCCTGGACTACATCTAATCGTAGTAAACGCCATGAAGAGGTGGCTATAGCTCGCCTTCGAATAGGACACACCCGGCTCACCCACGCACATCTCATTACAAGGGATCCACCACCGATATGCCTTAGGTGTAATAAAAATCTTTCCATCAGACATATGTTTGAGGAATGCTACTCCTATAAAAAAATACTTAATCAGCTCAAAATACCCCCCGATGTTAGAGAAGCACTTAGAGACAACAAAACTGAAATCGACAAAGTGGTGAAATTCATCACAAACTGTAAATTAATAACCAATATTTGATCCTCCATTGTCCCTGCTATAGATGCATTTGTTGTTTTTTCCGATTGCTTTATTTTTTTCCTTATTATAGTTGGATTATTTATTAGTATGTATGTGTATATGACTATTTTATTTATTTTATTTTTTTATATTTTTTTCTTTATATTTATATATATATATATTTTTTTTAAAGATAAATAATTATAAAAATAAAAAATCTACAGGCGTTGATGACCCTAGGGTTTTACGCCTCTAAGCAACAACAAACAAACAACTTTTAACGTTTATTAAAAACTGAATCATATATAAATAACCATATGTGATAATAATAACAACTGAAAAACACGTCAGTCTCCTTCAGATTGGGGAACACCTGTAGTCCCAGTTCTCAAGACGAAAGGCTACATTCCCGAAAGGGAAATTAGGCTCTCTGCTGATTACAAGGCTACATTTAATAAATTTACTAAAGAAGAAAGACATCCTATTCCGAGGATAGAATATATTTTTATGAGAATAAATGGTGTAAACTTCTTCACTTCAGACATAAATAATGCGTACTTGCACATGACGATGGACGAAGAGAGCAGAATGAAGTTAACACTTTTGACATTTATTAAAGACTGAGTCATATATAAATAAGCATATGTGTTAATAATAACAAGTGGCAAACACATCAGGTATAAATAAAAAAAAGAATACTCCTTTTTAGAAATGATTCCTTATCGACTTAGTTTATTTTTTTATATTTAGTGAAATAGTAGTTTTTTCTCGTTCGTTCCATCTTCTTTCTTTTTCCAGGGAACCTAAGCATCCCTCACAATCCGTCTCCAGCCGTCCCGATCGCCTTCATCCACCACGCAGTCACTTCAAGTTTGTGGAGATCTTATTTGTCATCTTTCATTTAGTTTGTTGTTTTTGTTTAACCATTTAACGTTACTTTATTCTGCTAGAGATAATCGAACGATGCTACATTGAGAGTCCTAAATTTTGCCTATTCTGGAATAATTAGGAAAGGTATCTTTAACGAGTACCTGTTATCGTCCAAGCTTGGCACCCCTATTTTGCATCCCTTCCGAGGGACGGCATAATTAAAGATTTTCCGCTCCCTTAAAAAAAATCCCATCTGATGGGCTACAAACCCGGAATCTTGCGTATGGTACGTTGCTATGCTAACCCCTAGACCACAGTGGCCCTCGTATAGCTTGCTACAGGGCGCTCTCTCTCTCTTCTTTTTCCTTGGAAATTTGGAATACCTGTTGGTATTCAGAATAACCGGTATTTTAATACGGATTTTAGAAGTAATTTCGTTATAAGTAAAAGTTTTCATCCCAAAGATAATAATACTAAAGAACTTATTTCTATGTTATTTTGTATTTCTTTTACTCTATATTTTTTCGTTATTCTTTAAATGTTATAACTGGAGGTAATACGCAATTTTTTTTCTCATTAATTCTTTCTCATTTGTTAATTTAATTGTATTAATTAATTAAATGTAATCGCATTATACTCCAATACATCATAATACCCTGTATAGAAACCTGTATTGTTATACTAAAGGGACTTGTCCAAAAATAAATAAAGACTTTATTATTATTATTATATAAAAATGGTATTGAAATTCCCTTTATAACATATTGGTTCAAACCCACTTTTATGGCCGAATTATTTCTTCCCAGGTCATTCCGGATTTCTGAGGACCCTATTAACCCTTTATACTCCAATAGTTCTGCCCTCAAATAATTATAATAATGGATTGAATTGGTCAGGGGGTGCAGTCAAAGATAACACAAAATAACCAACAATTTTAATTTTGCCAACGTTTATTTTTTTTTTTCTATTTCTTTTTGCTATTTGCCAACGATTATTTTTTATTATCTTTGACTGAACCCCAGACCAATTCGATCCATTATTAAAATTATCCAGTCAACTATTTTCCACTCAAACAATTATATTGAACTACTAGTACAAAGCTATAAGAAAGTTGTCACTTCTGATATTTTTAGATATTTTTGTACTGCTCTATGTAATATATACATACAAGAACGATCGTTGAACAATCCAATAAAATTACGGCGAGTATGAAGTATTACAGGTTTTAGAGGGAGCGGAGTGATTCAGTGGTAGAGCACTGTGCTACCATGCCGAAAATCCTGGTTTAAATCCCGCTGCTGGCAAGACTTTATTTAGTCTGTTAGCAGCCGGAGATGGATCGTATGCGATCTCCTGGGACTCACCTAGCCTCTATAAAGTGGGTACCCTATATAAGGGGGGAAATTTGGCTAAGAGCGTGATCTAGGACAAATCACCTCCCTGCACAACTGTTGTCCATAAAACAGTACAGTCTCTACCATGTACTTAACCCCAGAACCTTTTACAGTTTTTCTTTTTTTTCAATTAGTATTGCCATAGAGTAAACTTCCCTAAAATACAGAACTGTTAGACAGAGTAAAGTATCAACATACGGTTCAATTTTGCAAAGGATACAAAATTGTAAGAGATGTTTAAGTCAAAACAAAGGAAATAAATAAAACAAGGCACTTTGTAGACGGCTTATTACCTTTTCACTTTCGAATAACCTCCATGCACTAACTGTTGTTAGCGGATTGCTCTAAACAATGAGGAAAAACTCGCTAAAACACACTATAATAGACCATTACACTTGCACTACAACTAGAAAAAAAATCTCCTCGATAAGATTATAATGATGCGCATTCGTCCCTGGTCCGAAGATCAGAGGAAAATACATTAGGGCCGAGGTCAGGGAAAAAGATAAAGAAAAGGGAAGAGGCATTAGTCCGAGTGACGTCGGAAAACCCTTTCGAATGCCAGTGCCATGAAAAAGCAGCTTATGTCACCCATTCAAATACGTCTCCTAAAATATTATCGGTCTCCCTTCCAGCGGATACCTTTCAATGCCACTATATTCAAAAGGGGGGTCACGCTTTTCATGCACAACTGTTATTGAATTTTATTTAAATTGAAATGAGTTGTAATAGTACAGTAAGTGAAGTCAACACAGCTGTATTTTTGTCTCGAGACCATAATATTTGGAGTGGACACTTAGTAGGGGGAGCGGAGTGGCTCAGTACTAGAGCCAGTTGCAATGCCAAAATCAAATCCGGCTGCTGGCAGACTTTTATATAATATGTTAGCTGCGGGAGATGGATCCCATGAGACCCTACAGGAGCTCACCCAGCCTCTACAAACTGGGTACCCAAAATAAGGGGGGGGGGGAATCTGGTGGTTGAGCGTGATCCACCCTGCACAACCGTTGTTCAAGAATCAGTACTGACTCTACATGTAAAACTATCAAATAATTTAGAGGAAGAAAATGGTTCGGGTGGAGTTCAGAGAAATAATTTCGTAAATAGGGTAGAGCTATTTATTCTTCAGGGCAACAAATTACAAGATACTAACAAATCAAAGTGATATGTGAAAATTATAAAAAATAAAAATACATAGAAATAATACAATTGAGACAACCATGTACAAAACTGGGGATGATTTGAATTATGAAATAAAATAAAGTTATTATTTGAAATATATGAATAATCTAAGTACTAACGATGGGAAACAATGTAAATAAATTTAAAAACAGAGAAAATAATTACTGAGTATTATTTAATAAGTAAAAATATAGTAATAATTAAAAATAATCTAGTTATAAGATTGTTTTTAAGCTAGTAATTGTAGTAGGTATATTATTATTCAAGATAAAATAATGTAATTAATATTAGCATGGAGTGCTATCGATGGGTAGTTTCTCCACAAGTGTTTTCATGTCATATTATACATTTTTGCACATTTACTTGATATAATACCATTATAGTTGTAAATATCATTGAATTAAATAAAAAAATAAAAAATATATTAGCTGAAATATTTAGATAACGGGAATAACGGGAAAAATATAATAGTCTAAGTTTTCCTCCTTATAGATTTCCCTCTTGTTTAGCTTCAGTTGATATTTTAAATTAATATATTTCTTTATCAATGTCAACTATTGCTATTTTTTAGTTTATAAATTATTCATGAAAACCAATTTAATGTTACCCCAAAAATTATAATCTCAAACTAAATTTTAATAATCATAACCCTGTTCAGGAAATTTAAAAAAAGTTTATAAACTCTGTCTCACTCTCTCTCTCTCTCTCTTTCTCTCTCTCACTCTCTCTCTCTCTCTCTCTCTCGCTCTCTCTCTCTCTCACTCTCTATCTCTCTATCTCTCTCTCTCTCCACTACCCAAATCCTTCAAATCACTGTTAAATTTTTAGTTTCATTAAATATAGTGGCATTTTAGTTTAATTTAAATTTCTTTTATACATTCGTATGCGTCGACTGAGCTAAAAGCAATCTCAAGCCTTAGGTTTTTCCCGTTATGATGAGTACTAACTTTATAGATGATTTTATAGGTCTCCTCACGATGGTCTCCAGATTCCCATCACAACTTTTAACAGAATAAATAGTTGCCACACCCGCTCTCGAAAGGGGACCTAGAGCTAAGTAACCCTCCAACAAAAGTTAAGAGAGCTGAAATTGTTTGTTTTGTTTCCCCGCTAACAAATTTAGGGAAGTTTTCTGATTTTGCTGGGAATGAAATAACCAATAATACTTAAAATCAAAATTTTCTATTCGTATTATTTATTGGAGATTAGAAATTTGGTTTCTAGTCAGTCCTGCGATTTTATTGTCCAATTCAAAATCCAATCTGATTTTCAAGATTTTTTTTTATGTCCCAGACTACTTCATACATACTTCAGCCATACAGTTTTATTCAATTCAATATACTGTAGCTTACAGAATATGGAATTTAATATATTTAATGGAATATATGGAATTGTTAGCTTACACATGTGTAAACTTAGATTTTGTTATACTTGTTTAGTCGATAAAGGCTTTGACCACGGATAGAGGAAAGGCTGGGGAATATTGTACAAATATTGGTTCAGCCTCCGATTCATGAAACTCTTTTTTTCCCCGTGTTTGTGAAAAATAATATGTTTGTTAGTAAAACATACAAAGTGTATCAGTCCACTAAACTTTAAAAAAAAATATTTTTATCAATATTAAAATTTGCATAAAAGCAGTTGACAATTTATATTTGTCTTACCCTGCTTCTTCTATCATCTTCAACAATTTTAGCCAGATCAATTTAACAGGTCTTCAGTTCCACATTGTTGGTTTTGACCTCAACAAAAACGAGTAATATTTTATGTGATTAATTAAAATATTGTTACAACTAGAAAAAAATATTAATAATTATATTGTTATTTTTAAATTTAAAATCAAGACCATTTTGAAGTATTGAAAAATGTAGTTATTAACTCATTTATGCTAGTAATTGAATAATGATGAACAAAATGAAATTATTTTATATATGTAAACTCAGAAAACTAATATTTCTTTTTGTACAAATGAGATAATTTGAAAACATTTATGTTTATAAAATATTTCCATTTTATAAGACTTATATGAGCCATATATAATTTATTATTCAATTCACCATGTAGTTGTTTCTAAGCTGTCAATTTTTTTATAGAATATACATTTGTAATCTTAACATATAATTTTAATATTCATATATACTTCTTAAGTAGTATTGTTTCATCCCCATATTTTTTTTGGAGTGTCTAGTTCAGATACTCAACATGGTGATGACATTATTTTATTATTTAATGTATTGTATTCAAGCACACCTGTTATATGTGAGTGTTATAGATCTACAAATTCCTACATGAGATCCCCCGGCATCTTCAATCTTTTTAGGTACACTTTCAGATGCATAATTTTCAGGTTCTCAGATGTAACAGTTTATACACTCACATATAACAGTTTATTAGCGAATAGTTCTTCGCAGATCAGTTGAGATTAATGGTAATCAATGTTTTTATTTATCTAATCAATAAAATAAATTAATCAACCATAAGAAAGCATCATCATAAACATGATAAAAGTCATTTATATTTACAGTGTTTTTAGAGGCCGAAAACTTCAAAAGGAATTCCAATACCAACATGTATTAGGGGAGACCAGGAATCCGGGAAATGCCAAGGGTTGGTTCTATACCAACCACAACTCCAAATTGAATACTACTGAAGGACAAGAAAGGGCTAATGTAGTCATTCATGAGTTCTGTACCACCATCTCCTGCATTAGAGTATGTCAATCACTGCATACACTCTAACTTATGAGTTGTTGAAATAACGTTAGTATTATTAGTTCTAGAGGATATACCTTTAAGAAACGAGATATCAACTGAAATCAGAAACGTTTTCTATAGTTAATATATCTTAAAAATGTATTTTGCATAATTACTTATTTTTCAAATAATTAGTTTTTTTTTTGTTTTTTTTTGTTGGCTAAAGACTTCCTTTGAAGTCCTATACAGCCCGAAAAAATAATTAGTTTGTTATATAAAAAAATTGTGAAACATTCAATTGACCGATGAATTAATTTTATTAAAATGGTGAATGAGGAGGTATGTTTATTTGAATAAATTCAATTCAGAGAGAAGGTGAGGGCCTAAGCTAAAAGAAATATAATATTTAGAAAAACACTTCTTTCTTGTACACTAAACGTTCATTCTATTATTTTATATTTATAAATAAAGAATAATTATTTTTATAAACTATTTGAGTAGCTGGGTAGCTGGATAGCTCATTTTGTAGCCTGCTGAGTTCCTAAGCTGAAGGTTCCGGGATCAAATCCGGCTGCAGCAGATAAATTATTTAATATTTTAAAAGCAATGGATAGACCCTCTGGATCTACAGACCAAAACGGAGCACCGTTAATAACCAGTCTGGCACTTTTTTAAACCAGAGATATCTCAATTTCAATTAAAACATTGAAAATTTTCTGGCACCAAACCTTTGAATTTAATTTCTTTCTTTTTTATTGTGTCTTTAATTCACCTATCCCTTTTTCCATAATATGCTTTTTATTGATAGTAAAATAATAATAAATTAAAATTTATAATACTATACTAGCAGCTATAATGAATTACTAGTACTCACGTACAATGACAAAGTTACTGGCAAAACATAATAATTATATAGCCTCATTTTATTGCTTATTTATAACCCCCCCTCCACAATAATATAGAATGGTATACACTATCTCTAATTACTGAGATATCTATAAATTATCTTATCATTATCATAATTAACTGATCATTATAAATTGTCTAGAATCAAAACACAATTAAAAAAAGACAAAGCGTAGGCTATACAAATCCGCAATACCGAGCAGTTGTGTTGGTTTAGCGGGTTATACGGCAGTCATAGTCGGACACACCTGCAAGTTTTAATAATCGGATAATAAACAATTGTAAAGGGGAAAATCTATTTTACAGTACGTAAACCAAAATAATAACACAAATAAATGTTCAAATTATGTGTAACAAATTTCAATTCAATACATGTGGAATCTCAATCGATTATTATAATGTTTATCAAATATTTTAGCGCTTAGCACGAAATAGAAAAGGGATTTGTGATCTTACAAATACCGTTTATAGCCTCAATTATCCCATTAGAACATCCAAGTTCTTCTAAAAGCGAATTATAAACATAAGAAGCTTAGTAGCATTATGATCTATTTCATTCCATTATATAAAAGGAAACGGGCTTATATCATTACAAGCTTATTAATAAGGATTTGAGAGGAGGCCATTTTGAATCAATTTCTGTTCTTGGAAATTCATTTTCACAAAGCATGTCGTTTAACATAGATGTATCCTTTATATTGCAAGCTTATGTACTGTAAATAGTAATCTATCAACATATAAGCTGGAATCTATTGTTATTATGTTTGCCAGTAAATAACTAAACGTCCAAGGTTTAATTCAATTCAACAATCCTCAATTCAAGCATAATTTAAGGTAACGTTGTGATCTGAGTTAGCACAGCACAAGTTACCCAAAAAACCTACAAACAAAAATAAGACATAACAATAAGGATATACAGCAATGATAATAATAATAATAACATGCAACTAGAGCTTCTAACAATCCTCAAAATAATGTTACGAAAAGTCCTTAAAACCCAGCTCACTGGAAAAAGAAAAATCAAGGCCATAAACACCCGGGCTATACCTGCTTTCAGTTATAGCTTTGGGATATTGCAATGGTCGAACACCAGCCTACAGGAGATAGATCGTCTTGTGAGAACACCTCTCACACAAGAACGGGCCCACCACCCAATATCATCGAAAGCTCGCCTGTACTTGCCCAGGAGAGAAGGGGGACGTGGCTTGATAAATATCAAAGATTACCTCAAGCCGGAAGTGGCCCTACGCCGATATTTCCTCACAAAAACAGATGAAGTTTATGTCACTATTTCAAGATTGGATTCTGGTCTAACTGCACTAAATCTAAGAAGAGATGCGGAACCAGTAGTTCTTACAGAAAATGAACGGTCGACGGAATGGAAAACAAAGTCTTTACATGGTAGATTCTATCACAAATTAAATGATAGCTCCATTGACAAGGAGGTGTCAGTTGATTGGTTAAAGGCTGGCAAGATATTCTCCGAGACAGAGGGGTTTGTTATTGCCATTCAAGACCAAGTTATCGCCACTAGATCATATAGAAGGCATGTTATAAAAGACGCATCAACGCCAGATAAATGTCGGCTATGCTCGGCTACATTGGAGTCAATCCAACACATCACTGGTGGATGTAGAGTGTTGGCTGGCACTGAATATCTTCAGAGGCATAACAATGTTGCCAAAATTTTGCATCAAGCCCTGGCGGTGAAATTTACAACCTTCTAGATGTAAAGGCACCATATTATAAGTATCATCCTAATAAACTTCTACAAAAAGGTCATCTTAAGCTATATTGGGATGAGTCCATTATAACAGACCACATATAGCTTAATAGACCACAGACATCATAATAGACCAGATGTCCTCCTTATAAAGTCGAGTGAGAGGAAAGCAAGTATAATTGATATTGCGATCCCTAACGACAATAATGTAAACTCAACTGTTGGAGAGAAACTTCGAAAGTATCAAGAACTTGCGGCTGAGCATAAGGAGCTATACCATATGGAAAGCGTGGTGGTAACACCTATTATAATCTCCACGAATGGATTGGTTCCTAAATCCACGGTGGAGGGCATTGAGAAACTGGGAATTCCGGTCGAGGTTTTAAAGGAGAGTCAACAAGCAGTTCTCCTAGACACAGCCAGGATCGTCAGAAAATTTCTGAATGTTTAGAGATGAAAAATATAAAAATCAAAAAATAATAACTGCAGATGGTTGGACTAGTCCCCCATCTCTGTTTTGAACCCGCAAATGCGAGAGAAAAAATAGAAAATAATAATAATATAAATAAATAAAAATACTGATCTTCATTCCATTATACTATTTCCATAAACTATTATTAGCTAAGCATGTTTTCAACTAACATCAGGCGTTTAAGAGTGATCAACTGGCTTCGTGTGGTTAGGTTACACTTACTTAAATTGAAGTTGGTTAAACTCTCTCTATACCGTTTCATTTATCATAAGGCGGTACCATGGCTTTACTCAGGTAACTAAATAATTAAAATAGTAAAATATATAAAAAACAGTTGAATTGCTTACTAAACATAAAAATCAGTTAAAACAGAAAGAGAAGAAGAGAAAATCTCAGCTTTTAGTTTACATAATTGTAAAAATTATCAAGTAAATAACAGCTCTAATTTTGGAAAAGATATAATTTAGAACATCAGCAGATCTAACCCTTCCATTCTAAAGTCCTTCAAGCAATAGTTTGTAAGACCTACAATATAACCAAAAATACGCAACGTCATTGTCTTAATAGCCTAGTTGTGTTAACCTTACTTAGTCCAAATTTCCTAAATTTCATCACTACTCCATCATTCTGACAAATCCTTTCCTACAATCCTCCCAGAAGGTTAAAGTGGTAAGGACCCAGAGATCTGTACGTATGTAAGATTTTCTGTTACTTTCCAAAGTCCTGAATATATGTGGTTATAACATATCCATCACCTCCACCGTCTTTCAATTCAAATAACGCGATTATTAGAGAATCCTTCGAAACTTCAGGAATCCAGTTCTGCCTCCCCAAACGTAGATAGATAAAGTCCTGGTTCAGAGTTTATTAGACTAATTGTAAATACATTTTACGATGTCTCATATGCTTACTTAACTGTCATTATTTTTCTATTTATTATGTGTTCATATTAATAAATAATGATTTATAAATTAATACTAATTAGTATTTCAAAAAGTACTATCATTATTCTTAGATAATGAAATATTACACTTTAAAAATATCATTAAATATATATATTTTTTTAAATTGAAATTTAATAAATTTACTTTAAAACTGCATTGCAGCAATACAACAAGTAAATAGAATGAATAATGTATACAGAAAAAAAAATAGAGAAACTACCCACGGGTAGAACACAAATAACAAATTCAACTTTAAAAGTCACGTGGCCATCTTATTTTCAGATGTATCGAAGAACTATCGGGAATTGAAGAGGTTGCTAAGTTTGAAATTGGTGGGTTAGAGTGGGAATAAAATTTGTCATGAAAGGGTAATATTGAAATCGGACTAAATCAGCAACGAATGGGTCATTCAAATCATTTTGATGAATTTATTTGTAACAAAGTAAGAAGCATTGAGGATTTTAAGTAGGATTTTGGATTGTACGGATGGGATATAAGAGGAATTCGATGGTTTAGTGGGTCATTTATATAGGCTAGCTGTTTAATCGTGTCTATGGGAGACTAACACATTCAGTTTGGAATGTTCCAATACTACCACTCTTTTATATTGGAATTATATTGTGTACTTTATGATCAATATAAAATTTAATTTTACAGGATAAATAAATAAGGAAATCCTAGTTAAAATCTATTTTCCATAAAATATTCAATATAATATGATTTTTTTAAATTATTCATTTAATAAATAATAGAATTAATAATGTCATTCCTTGTATAAATTTATTATAAACACTACTTGAAACAAGTGGCTTAAATGGGTCACGCAGTGAGGCGTGATAAAGGTGAGAGATCGTAAGCGGGTAATGGGATGAGCGGGTTGTATGAGTTGTGGGATGCTTTGTTCCTTGGCAACGTAATTTCTTGGAACGGGTGTGCTCCTTGCCCGTATTGTTCTCCCGTTCTAACCGATAGCTAAGTTTAAAACGACCAAAAGTAGAAAATGAAAAAAAATTGAGGATTCGCAATCCTCAATCAATGGAACTTTAATTGACTATATTTATAAACTGTTTAGGGAGCGGGATAGCTCTATCTATAGAGTGCTGAGTTGCAAACTTGGGGGGTATGGATACAAATCCGGCTCTGGAAGATCAGTGGAATCTGTGGAAACTTCAGACTCTTGTGGCTCGTCCAACCTTGATAAAGTGGGTACATTTATTGGGGGGAAAACTTGGTGGTTGAGATTATTTTCGTCAAAATCACCTCCCCACTCAACGTTTAATAATTGTTTAATGAACCCAATACACTTCATGGGTTATAATAGTGTGACTGTAGGTTTTTTATGAGCTATTTAATTTTGGAATCACTCCATTACATTGCTAGATCCTGTGTTATGTTACTATTCGGAATAAGGTGTGCACTTAAGTTGATAAGACGAGAAATTACTCGATTACGTTTTCCGATTTCATAATCACTGCTACATTAACACGTGGTGCATGGTAAGGACATTGTTTCTGAATTATGACATGCCAGGAAGTGCATTATTTAATGAGAAAAATAAATGCATAAGGTCCATACAAGTTATTACTGTAGTTACCTTGTTTAATATTAATGCATCTTCCTAGATCCCAATGTTTGTCTATGAAGGATTAGATTGTAATCTAAGACTTAAACCTTCCCTTTCAAGAACCAACTAGGAAGGAAGATCTCAACTCTTTGATAAAGTATGAGTAACATATTTTTACATTTATAATCGTTATGGAAATTAAGTTTACTTCAGAGAATTCATAGTGTTTCATAGTAGTGACAAATATAAAATTAAATTACTCCAAAAAAAGGTTTAAATGAGTAGGTGTTCATCTTAACCTATTTTTCAATCGACACGTAAACATATTTAAAGAAAGGCATATTTACAAGTTGAATCTGGTATTTTACTAACTGCCTCCAGATGTTTCCTTTATATTATAATGATAAAAAGAGTGGAAGTATCTGAGAACCTATGTGATAAATTTTAAACCAGCCATCCATCCTTGGCACTACAGCCCAATGTGGTCCTGGGCCTCCTCAACAAGCCTTCGCCAGTCGGCTCGATCCTGTGAGGCTGCACGCCAGTTGTGGATGTTCAGTAGTTGGCAGGCATCCTTGGCAACAGCGTCCTCCCATCTATGACGAAGCCTTTTCCTCTGGTCCCATCCAGCAGCTTCTTGGTTACTTCCTCCTCCGGCATGCGTGTAACGTGGCCAGCCCAGTGCAGTTTATCCAGCTTGATATACCTCACCACACCAGCCTCACCATAAAGTCGCTTTTTGTCCTACTCCTCCAAGTTTCTTCTACTGTAACCAGTCCAAATTCTCGGAGGTTCCAGGTCTCCGATCCATATGTTAGGACTGGCCTAATAAGGGTCTTGTATAAGAGGCAATTGGTAGGGCGTGTGAGGTAGAAGCTTCTTAGCTGTTTACTGATCCCAAAATACCACCCGTTACGTTTCATGAGGCGCTGGCTCGTTACCCTGCAGATCCTGTTTCCAGAAGTCACTACTGAACCCAGGTATACAAATCGGGCAACATTCTGGAATGTGAATGGGGCCATTACCACAGGTTGTCGGTCTGCTGCTTATCCTTCAGGTCCAGCTCTCATATACTTGTTCTCCTGGTTAACACACATCCCCATATTCCCCGCATCTGCCACCAACCTGAGAAAAGCGTTTTTCAGGGATTCAAAAGACCTTGCAACAATATCCAGGTCATCAGCAAAGCCGAGTATCTGGAGAAGCCAGTTGAAGATGGTTATACGTCTGTATTCAAAGGTCTGTATACCCGAATCACGCACGAAGTCCTCCAAGCCTAGGTTGAACAGCAAACAGGCGATGCCATCACCCTGCCTAACACCTTCAAACTTTAAACACTCAGTAATAAAGAACAAAAAAGGTTTGTTTTGAGGATTCCTAAGGTTTATTGAATTTCGGGTATATCATATCTTTTATTCCATGCAGATTGGTGAAAATAAACCTTTATCACTTCAACTCATGAAGGGTCTAGGATTCAGTACATGGAAGAGTCTGTACTACTTCAAGGACATCGGCTGTCCAGAATGGTGATTTTTTCCAGATCACTCCCGAACGCATAGTTTTACCGTAATCAAGGATGCCCAATCTACAGAGGTTGGGTGAGCCCCAGTAGGGTCTCCAGATCCTGCAGACACGCATTAAATAATTAATTTGCCTCAGCGGGATTTGAACCAGGAACCTTCAGCACACTTCAATTTCAATCCAACTATCATGGTTCAATCAAGGCCTCCATATCTCACATACTCCATCTGTGGCTATTAAATAGCCATTTTATCTGATTTATCTGCTACAGCATTTAAAACCTAGACCTTCGAGACCTCAACCCAGCGCTCTACACAATCCCTAGATAATTGGAATTAGTAAAAAAAAAATGAAATGCCGAGTCTCTGTTTCTTATATCTAAAAGTCTCGTCAACAACTTTTAATGAATAAAATGATTATTTTTTCTATTTTCAATTTGATTAGGTTAAATATTTTTGCTGGAATTTAATTTCATTATTTTTGGCTCTTTTAATTTTCAAAAGTGCTTCCAAATTAATTAATTAATCTTTAAATGGCAACCCACATCCGCAGGAAAAATATAATGGAATGACACGTGTTTCTCTTTTCTAATTTTGTTAATTCTTAGATACACGACATCATTAATTTAAGGATTTCAAATTTAAACTTAAATTGAAATAAAGATTACTCTTAAATTATTAAATAGCATCATAAATAGTTAAGTCTATAATGAAATATGAGATTGAAACGGAAGCCGAATAGAACTAAATCTAAACACAATTATACTCAGGTATTATATTTCATTCTAGGGAACCCATTTCAGGAACAAACTCATTTAATCGGAACGTAATAACCTTTCTGATGGAACGCTTGCTCCAACTATTCCATTCAGTAGAGCCCATTTCTTGTTTTATGCTATATTGTTATAGCGTTTTGAGCTCATTACAATATGTCATATACAGTATACTGAATAGTTTTTAATATAGTTCGTTTAGTATCTTTTTAATGCTTAATGTAAAAAAATGTCCTACATTGCGCAGTAGATACAGATTCGTAGTCTACGTACATTGCCAATAGTAAATTCATAAATTCTAATGTCTGGGAGCGGAGTTACTCAGTGGTAGAGCACGGATTTGCCATGACGAAAATCCTGGTTCGACTCCCGCTGTTGGCTATACTTTATATTTAGCCTGTTAGCAGCCGGGCATTAATCATATGGGATCAAGGATCTTCCTAGGGCTCACTCAGCCTCTATAAATTGGGTACCCAGACCTAGCGGTTAAGCGTGGTCTAGTACAAATCACCTTCCTGCACAGATGTTGTCCATGAAACAGTACAGTCTCAAACATGTACCGTTTACCAATGTCTGGTTAGGTCATGCACTGCGAATTAAAAAATGTCAAATTACAAGTGCTAAATCATCATAAAGTTTATTTAGTAAAATTGTTTCCAAATGCTTGTGTAAAAGCGTCGAACGCGTTTAATTTTCCGGGCTAAAATACGGTTTTGAAGATTTAATTTAATATGTTAACAGCCAGGGATGGATCCTTTGGGTTCTGAAAACCTTCCTGGGGCTCACACAACCTCTATAAAGTGAGTACCCAATAGTGAGAAAAACATTGCGGTTGAGCATAATCTAGGACAAATCACCTCCCTTCACAACCATTGTCCTAGTAACAGAACAGTCTCTACCACGTACTGAGCCCAAGACTCTTCATGAGTTATAGTGATACAGATTTTTTTTTTCAAATTGAATTACTAACTCAAAAATAATTTAACTTCCAAATAACAACACTTTAGCGTAACTCAATAACTATTATTCCCCATCCTTTCCAATATCATTTATTTTATATGTGTGTCTGTATATGTTATCTGCATAAATCTGCTAGCGGCCGGAGATGGATCATGTGAGATCTATAGAGATATAGACCCAGACTCCATAAAGTGTGTTCCCAAAATAAGGGGGGGGGATCTGGCAGTTAAGTACTGTGTTTTTTTTGTGTCTGAAGCCAATTTTATTAAATTTACTTTTATTATATTTATATATCAATTATATAATATTGTATATGCATATATTACTGTAGTTATTCACATAAAAATAAGCCTACCTTGGCTGACCTATATTAATTCCTTCAATCTCGAATATATTTGGCTTGTCCTTCAGTTGGGTTCATAAGGGCACTCAAATCCCTCGGGTCCATCCACTCAGGTCCTTCCCGAGGCCTCCGTAATCTCCAAGATCCTCTAACACTCGTGGGATATGACATTTTTTACAAAAATTATTAGGACTATGATTAGATGAAAAATCTCGGGATATTGTCTTCAGCAATCTGTAGTCCTGTTTATACTGTAATTAAATATTATAAAATGTTTTCAGTTAAAACGATTGTGAATTATGTCAAAAAAGTTGTTCTTACTTTATTTTTCCTCTACCCGCATAACGTCGTCAAAGTAAACGTTAACGGTATTCTGCTCTGAATTAATGGACTTCTGTTGCTTAATATGTTTACAGATTGTAATAATCTGTTAATAATACTCTATTTTTGGATAACAGTTCCTATTGAACCAACATTCTTTTATGTGTATGCCATCAAATAATATTATAGAAACCCGAGATTTTATGTAATTCGTTTTGATCTAATTAAACTTGGACAATCGGCAACTGAAGCTCCATGAAACAACACCACCGTGTTTGGAAAAAGGTGTTGTAGAGAATGAACCATTCGCTGTTAGTTTGAGAAATTTTCAGCTGGTGACCGATTAATTCTTAAATAAATAATTAATTCAGAACCATTACGTCTACATTATAGTACTGCAGAGATATCGGCATATTGCTACAAAAAACATCCTACATTGTTTATTCGGAAGGTGCCCAACCTCAAACGGGCAGACCTTTTTTTCATTACAGACTATGAAGAAACTGAACGAGCTGGTTAACGAATTCCTCCCGCCCCCACCTTATTCGCCGGACTTATCTCCTACAGATTTCCTTCTGATCAGAAAATTGGACAACTACCTTTACAGTAAAGGTTTTAAAAACGATTCTCAAGTCAAAAACCCATTTCTAGACTTTATTTCATCACAAAACCTTGAATATTTAAGTCAAGGATTTAAAATTTGATAACACGTGGGGAAAAATTTATAGAAAGGTAGGGTAAATTTTTTAAATAAAAATGTTTTTATTTCTTAAAGTTACTTAGCTCAATAACCCTCCCTTGGAAAAGGATATTTCATATGAAACTATCAAGTACGAGTACTTATCGTTTACGTCACTATTAAACTTTAATTATTATTATAAATATTCATTACCGACGAAGGATGTTCAATATATTCGATCCTTAGCCCAGGGCAGGTCGGAACCTTGAGGAATCACGAACTCCGCGTAACGCCGATGATTCAGGTTCAAAGGCTATTCACCATGAACAATCACCCTTAGTGATGCAACTTTATTGATTAAATAATACAATCAATTATTTAAAATGAGCTGCAGAGGTGAACCTTTCCTTCCTTCAGGGATAAGTTCACCTCACCAACTAACGTTAGCTTAATTAAAAATACTCTCCGTGTTTAGTTTTAAATTTTTGGTAATTCCTAAAAACAATAAAAAGATCAATTATAGTAAGTATCCTTAAAATAAGGGTAAAAATTCATTTGAACCTCAATAGACTTTCTATCTGTAATTTTTCAAGTTAATATATTTTCATTAATTCTACTCTAATTTTATTTATTTATAAACTATATTTTGCTATGTCGATTTATATTTTTATTGTTCCTGTCCTACTGTATCCTTTAATATTACCCCACGTATCCCCGTTGAACAGATTCGCTACCTAGGACTCATCTTAGACAAACGTCTTACTTGGAACCCTCACACAAGACTGAAAAGACAAGAAACAGCTAGACGCTTCCGACTTCTTCAACACATGCCGGACAAACGCTCAAAGCTTCAGATCAATTACAAAAGAGTTATTTATGTGACTGTTATAAGACCTATATGGACTCACGGAATAGAACTATGGGGCCTCCATCGAACCATCGAATTCCTCTCGTATTCAATCCTTGCAATCCAAAATCCTAAACGCTCTTTATTTTGTCACAAATAAAACCATCCATAATGACCTTAACGTTCCATATGTTACCGATTTAGCCCATTCCAGACACCTATCATTCCTAAATAAATTCCATGCCCATCCATCTAGTTTCCATCCTGGCATCCAATTCCATCCCGGACAATCCTCCTAGGCGTCTGAAGAAATGATGGCCTCGGGACTTTCTATTATAGAAATGTTATAAGAGTGCTTAGTGGGTAGTACCTCTAAATGCCCTCTCATGTATTTATTTATTCATATAGCCATTGTACTAGATGTATATATCACAGTTGTACAATTCAATCAAATATTTTTTTTTATAATTTTTTTTTGTGACTTATATTATTGTATTTTATTTATTTCCTTAAAACTATGAGCTGATAAAATATTAAATGTTAGTGCTGAAACAACTTCCGCCAAGTTTTTAAAATTATTTTTATGTATAAGAAGTATTGGAAAATATTACAAAATTTTCCAGAATTCATACTCCATTCGTAGATTAATAATTTTGAAATGAATTCATCCCCATTATCTCTGCACTTAACATACGAATATGTATATAATGCATATATGAGTGGACTTTTGCTAATCAGAACTGTTCTGTTGTTCGGACTTAACTACTTTAAACACGGAAAAACGTTTCTCTTCTAGTATCATAATGATTTATGTTGAGTTATATGAATTTCATAATCTACTTCTCAAAGTAATTCCCTCTAGTGTGGTCTTCAACACTGCACAAACCCGCGTTAAATACACTTGTACTGAGAGGCCGACCTCAGCGCTGGTAAAAACATGTAAGACTAACCCATCGAAAAAGAACTAGTGACCCTCATCACTAGAGTCCTATTTTTATCTTCGAACAGAATTCCAGGATGTACAAGAGATCCCATCATTCCTATTCGTATCCAAACCTAAGTTTCATAAATAAATTTTCCAAGGGGGCTATGAAAAAAATCTCAATGTAATAAGAAAATCCCAATCTGTTTTTGTAATCATTTATACGACGTTAGCGTTTTGTTGTTTTTGTTTTTTTTTAGTAACTTATGTCTAAAAATAAATTCTTCGATACAAAGTACATTCTAATGTCAAAACACATTCCACGCATTACGACATACAATTATATTTGATTCGAACTATTATATATTGATTAGCCTCAATTCACATCCACCTCCAGTTAACAGAAATATAATTGAAAATTGTATTAGACGCACTTTAATTGAAGTATGTCATAAAATTCCATTGGTTTGATTGAACTTTTTAATTATTTTTCTATTCCATCGAGATTAATTTGTAAATGTTAGAGAAAATCATATTACTATCACTATTACTAGGCAGTTTGGTAGCTTATTTCTTCATTTCTTAAATTTAACGAATCATACATGAATTTAATTGTAAATTTTAATTAATATTGGACAAATTTAAACATGATCAAAACATTTGTATATCTTTCTTGTGGTTAATCAGTTATAAGTAAAAAGTTGTTGTTTTTTCGATATATTACAGTCTTTACCTCCTTGCTTCACCTCTGTCTATCTTTGGATAATGTTTATCTTGAACTACCCAACTGTCTAGTCCCCACAACATATTTTAAATAAAGAAATAAATTGTTTATTCGGAGAGCCTATGGTATCTTCCGTTTATTTGCTTCTATCTGTTCAGGCAATCACTTGCCAACTACAGTGGTTTTCATGAGTGCGAAGATTAGCAGTAAATTAAGAACCTAAAATAAACTAAACATATAAATCTTAGTTCAATAAATAAAATCTTAGTTGGTTAAGAAAGTAGATGTCAAGAAATTGAGATCTTTCTTTAAATGATTATAATATTTATAAACTTTACCTCTTATAATCGTTGCTCAGAGGTAATGCTGTAAATAATTGTTGTCATTAATATATTTTTTAAATAATTTATTTACTGTTCATTTTTAATTGAACAATATGTCAATAATAATTGGTATATTTCTCCTAAAAGATTCTGTTGTTATTGGAATAGAGACACAGCAGGGTGAGGGGAACCAACAACCACCTAGAAGTTAGACATGACATTCACATGTTACAACAAATATTACGTTTATTTCTTATCATTATATTCCACTAACTATAATGCATTTTATTTTATACTATTACCAATTTACAATTATACATTCCACTATTACCAGACCGGGAATGGACCATGTACTGATAAAAGGGTTGGTATGTTCCCACTTTGAACATATATTAAGCAGGTCTTCGAAAATCTTACAAGTTAATATATTTAGGTTTTGGTTCTTAAGTTTCAGTCCTTTTTTTAAACTTCTTTTGGCGATGTTTCGAGACTCATACTCATACTCATGCCAAGTTTTAAGGAATATATCAGTTAAAGTTTAAAACTTGACATAAGTATGAGACTAACCTAGTCTCGAAACGTCACCAAAAGAAGTTTAAAGAAGGACTGAAACTCAAGAACCAAAACATATAATTTCCATAACAGTCCAATATAAGTAGAAACCAATATATATATAATAAAGTTAATGGATAATGTTACTTATTACTTGGTTTTCTTCTTCTTCCTCTTGCTATTTAGATGTGTACGCTCACTCAATGACTAAAATATATTTTAATAGCAATGTTATTTCTAATTTCGCTAAGAACAGTATTTCTACACCGTCGATCAACTTCCTATACTTCACTTGATGTGTGATCGAGTATCTGTCCTTTTTTTTCTCTATTCCTCATCTCGCTATGAGGTAAACGGTTTTCCAGACCGTTGGTCAATCGGGTATTATTATCCTCAATCGACATTCACAAGGCTTCGTTACTTCGATGACTATGAGACTTCATTGGCGCTATTTTTATTGGATCTATAAAAATAGTTCGTGATTGGGTTTTGTAAGATGAGGCTGCTTCCGCTATTTAAATATGCACCTACTCGGTTCAAGGAAATGCCGTTGATATCAAGCACATGGAGAGCTATTGTTCACGTTTCTTTCTCATGACCATGACCATTCTAAAATTCCGTGCTTCTCAAGACTCAGGACCAACCCTACCATTTTCAACTTACACTGTCAATTTAATCCTCCCGAAATGGTGAGTTAACTGTTACCCTCAGCGAATTGCGCATTTTTTGTAATGGCTACTAATTTCTTCTAAGTACTAAGTAGTATTTTCAACTACTAGACTTACTACACGGGCAGTTCAAAGGTTATTATAGTAATTTGTGAAGATGAACTTAAAAAAGCAACTCGTCGTGAATAATTTATTCTATATATAGCTATTCTCAGAAAAATATCAATTTAGATCTTTTTATTATTGTAATAACTACAATTACTTTTAAGGATTTATTATTGAGGACACCCTAGCATTTTCCCATTATCCATAGCAGCGTAAGGGACGTTAAATGAATAATCACACAAAAATAGGCTTCCTTAAAAGTATGTCTAGTGAAACATAGTAACGACCTCAGTAGTTTTGTACCTGTAGCTTTGATCCTAAATAGAAATTAATCGATAAATTAGTAATCCGCATTTCCTAATTTATCGAATTTATGTGATTTATATACATAATATGTCTATGATGCCGTATTTTTAATATTGTTTAAATGATCTAATAGGTAAAAGTTTAGGTATGATTTTGAGGACTGAAAGCTTCCGTTCGTTCATCCCTTAAGAAATATTCAGAATATTTGAAACTTTTTTCTTTTACTCCTTCTCACGATTTGATTTTAAATGATGATAATAAGGAAATGGTGTGAACTTCTCCAGTCCCTATTTGTGATTTTAATCACGTCCGAAGAATTAAAATTAAAAAAGTTAGAATTATCAGAATATTTAATAAGCTCAAGATTATTAAGCTTTTGGTTTACAAATATTCTTTACAATAAATTTCATATAGCGAAGTCTTTAAACAATTTTCCAGGAAGTAGAAGAGTCTCATTTCCAATCCAGTAATGAAAATCTTCTACATTTTTTTTTTTTATTTGGATTTTTCGGAAGTGTTGTTAAAACCAATCAATTTCAACACATTAACAAAATGAAAAATCACAAAATTGAAAATGAAAATTTTCATTGACTCACGATTTCCTTTTTTTACCATTAAAAATTAAATAGTGAGAAGTAAAAGAAAAAAGGTTTCAAATATTCTGAATTTCTCATATTTCTCTAAGGCATGAACGAATATTTTATGGAAATTTCTTGTCACTCTATAATCTTATATAAATCCTCAATCCTCTTTAAATATTTCCAATTAATATTTTTAGTATGTCTAATAAATTTATGTACTCAAAAACCTATAATACAATTCACCAATGTGTAAAAAACCTTTATTCCAGTCAGATACTCTTGTTAAAAACATTAACGAAGGATTAAAGACGTTTCGACAAATTCATTTGTCATTATCAATTTCTGTTCTTCGCAACATCATATTAAAATTCGCAAGTAAACATCACTGCAAAAATTTATAAAGTACATTAATTAACAACCATAAAAATTTTTTTTGTCAAAATAATCAATAACAATAAGTATAGATACCTTGAGGTCAAAAAAGGATTTAAAACAATTTTTCAAATAAAGTCCTGGAAGTTAACCTACTTCCATGGTAAGATGCACACATATGTATTACACTAAACCAAACTTTGATCTCTGTAATACTAGATCAGTTAAATTCTTTCATAAATACAAATATACTCCGAAACAAAAAATTAAAAACAAACTATTTTAGAACAATTATGGTATTTATTTAAAAACAGTTAAAATTATTAAATTATTTTAAAAACATGAAATAATTATCTAAGTATTGATTGGAAAAAAAATTTTTTCTTATTTATATTAATCGTTTAATCTATTTTTAAGTTTTAGGTCAGGTTATTTACTTCATCTGACCTATTTTTAAGTGCTTAAATTCCCATGCTCTATTTATTTTTCAACTTTAAAATTACGGAGGAGTATAATTTACTTATATCTCCAGCCTCCTTTCTATCATTAACCACATTTTTTAAATTATCGTTTATAAAAAGAGCCTCCATATATTTACGCTTTGTATTATTATTTTCTTTATATAAAATTTTCGGATTATTGAAATTGAAAATATGTAAAATAAACATATAAAATTAAAACCAGATCATGTAATTGGAAGTTTAGATGTAGTCTCTATGTTCCCTAATATACCATTAAAATTAGCATATAAACTTATAAACGAAGATTGGGATAAAATTGAACCATATACTAATATAAAAAGTAAATCAATTTTTTTAGAAGGTATTAAACTCTGTACAGAAAACGGTTATTTCACTTTTCAAAACCAAGTTTTTAAACAAACTACAGGATTACCAATGGGAGGAAGACTCTCCGTTAATTTATCAGGAATTGTGCTTAATTATATCATTAAAGATAGTTTATTTAAATTAAATAACCCCCCTCTATTCTTAGCAAAATACATAGATGACATTCTGATTATTACAGATAAAAATAATATAGAAAAATTTAATAAAATCCTAAATGAACAAAATAAAAACATAATATTTACACAAGAATTAGAAACTGATTATTCATTACATTTTTTAGATATAACCATTATCAGAAACCCTAAAAATAATAACCTTAAAACAAAATGGTATAAAAAGGAAATTACCTCAAGCAGATTATTAAATTATTATTCTAATCACCCTAGGCATCAAATAAAAAATATAGCTACGAATCTAATAAGTAGATCAATTAAATTAACAGACATGGAATATTTAAAAGAAACTAAAAACAAAATTTTTAAGATCCTACTTAATAATGCCTTTCCAAGCAAACTAATAAACGAATTATGGCACAAACAGAGTAATTTAATTAAAAATAGAAATGAAAATCAATTACCTGAAAATATTGAAAATAGCTTAAATACTGAAGAACCTATTATTAATTTGAAAATAAAATACCATAATAGCCCAAAAAAAAGCAAAATTTCACAATCAAAAATAACAAGTTTTTTTATAAAAGAAACAGAAAATACGGATCCACAAATAATTGATAAAAGTGAAATTCATAATATAACAGAAGTACCAGCACATAATACCGATTTTAAAAAGAACAATACTAATTATGGTAGCGTAACGTATATTAGGGGCCTGTCAGAAAAAATCGGACCAACACTAAAAGATTATGATTTTCCAGAAATAAAGATAGCATACAAAACCAGAAATCCTATTAAAAACATAATAAAAAACCAAAAAGATAGGATACCAATTTTAGAAAACAAAAATTTAATATACGAACTCACTTGTAATGATTGCGACAAGTCATACATAGGACATACTAGTACACACCTCAAAAACCGTATTTATCACCATCAAAGTAATCTTAAATTAAACGCAAAAACTAATACAGCTCTATCAACACACTGTAAAAGGGAGTCACATATTTTCAATTTCAATAATCCGAAAATTTTATATAAAGAAAATAATAATACAAAGCGTAAATATATGGAGGCTCTTTTTATAAACGATAATTTAAAAAATGTGGTTAATGATAGAAAGGAGGCTGGAGATATAAGTAAATTATACTCCTCCGTAATTTTAAAGTTGAAAAATAAATAGAGCATGGGAATTTAAGCACTTAAAAATAGGTCAGATGAAGTAAATAACCTGACCTAAAACTTAAAAATAGATTAAACGATTAATATAAATAAGAAAAAATTTTTTTTCCAATCAATACTTAGATAATTATTTCATGTTTTTAAAATAATTTAATAATTTTAACTGTTTTTAAATAAATACCATAATTGTTCTAAAATAGTTTGTTTTTAATTTTTTGTTTCGGAGTATATTTGTATTTATGAAAGAATTTAACTGATCTAGTATTACAGAGATCAAAGTTTGGTTTAGTGTAATACATATGTGTGCATCTGACCATGGAAGTAGGTTAACTTCCAGGACTTTATTTGAAAAATTGTTTTAAATCCTTTTTTGACCTCAAGGTATCTATACTTATTGTTATTGATTATTTTGACAAAAAAAATTTTTATGGTTGTTAATTAATGTACTTTATAAATTTTTGCAGTGATGTTTACTTGCGAATTTTAATATGATGTTGCGAAGAACAGAAATTGATAATGACAAATGAATTTGTCGAAACGTCTTTAATCCTTCGTTAATGTTTTTAACAAGAGTATCTGACTGGAATAAAGGTTTTTTACACATTGGTGAAGTGTATGATTTAAAGGATAGTCCAGTATATAGAAGAAAGAGCTTATAAAGAAAATAAACCTATAATATTAATTTTTAAATATTTTTATTTGAAAATAAAATGTATGTCCAGGACCGGGACTCGAACCCGGGTCACACAAGATCGCTAGTCTTGAACTCTACCAATTGAGCTATCCTGGGCTCAATCAAGCTCGCTCCCCAGTCATGGCCATATCCTTTCTTTTCACTGATCCCATGTCCCCGCATTCTCGCAATTAGCGATGTATAATATTATGTAATATGTGTACTAATTGTACTATCACATAATAATAGTACAAGAAGGTAAAGGTTGGGAATCAACAGTCAATTTATTTTGGGACATTATATCTGCAGCCCTGGTGAATCAGTGGTTAAGTCGAACTTTGTCCAGAGAAAGTTAATTGAATTGAGGAAAGCCGAATCGTATCATTCTTGTAGTTTTTAGCTTGATGTGTATTTTTAATATAAGCAATAACTCCATTTCAAGCTAATGCCTGACTTAGCCACCCATGCAGTACAATAATGACACGATTCCACTTCTCTAATTATTACAAACTCATATTGGACAAAATTCGACTAAATCACTTAGTCACCTGAGCTTCAGATTTATGGTATGCATTTTCGATTCAGTATTAACTTCTATTTTTTTTTTTTTTTAGAACTAACCCAACGATTCAATATATTGTTCAAGTACCTGTTAAGATATTTCCATCGACTTAATGTAGTAGCTGCTAAGAAAAGATCCGACGAACGTGCAAGGTAATCTAGTTGAATCCGTTGTTGGCGTAATTACTTAATGATATCATCGTTGTAATAAAATTAACAGAAACAGACGCCTCATTGTGGAATACGGTGCAATGAGTGTTGGCAATCTTGATTGGAAACCGGTTTGGACTTACACTATTATTATATATCTCCCGGTACAATAGATAATGTTTATTAATAAAGTAGGTGTAAGCATTATAAGCTCTTGGGGATTTAGCAATTACTTGGTGAAATATTTCAATATCTCCCTAATGATGCAAATTGAGGTATATTAACCGTCAAGAATTTTGAAGAGGGTATAGATTTGTTATGTGAATGTAAATTTCCTCTACAAAGTTTTTACGTCATAGTTATATGGCTTACATAAGTATTTTAAAATAAATCTAAGGTTATAACGTGCACAATATGTATTTCAATATAGATTTGATTATAGCACTTTTACAGATCTTATAAAATTATTTAGTCAAAATAACGAGTTATCATTCTTCTAAATTATTTTTAAAAAATACTTCCTATTCTTTGCCTTCCTCTTGTGCTGTTCCTAGCGTTGAAGAGCCTCGATAGATAGCAGCCATTCCTCTCCGTCCCTACATAGCGGCTTTATCTGCTTTGGTGGTAAAGGGTTTCGCCTCTTTTTACTCCAATCCTATGGATATTCTACCTGTAGGAAATTCTGAGATGTACCCGCGTTTTTTTCCCCAGAGGTTCGAACTTCTAGAACTTTCATTGGTTCTCTTTCATCCACCATGTGGCACTAGTGGACGAATCACTTGAGCTGTCGGGATTCGGCAGTTGTCTTTAGTTCTGTCTTCTCAATCAGTTCTCTTATTCGTTCATTTCTGAAGCAAGTCTTTCCAACAGATCTCCTTAGAAACTTCAGTTCTGCTGCATTAATGCGGCTGGCTGGCATATCAAGTCTAGCTTTTGCATGTAAGGATCGAAAGATGATTACCTATTTCTCCATGACAGATTTTACTGTTGCAGATCTGGTAATATACTTGATTGTCTTCAGAAATTCAGTGAGGTATCTTTCGGTCAATCTTACCCGAAGAAGTTAGTACGGTCCATAAATAGGTAAACTCCGACACAACTTCGAAATACCTCCATCCAGATAAGATGAACATCTTCTTGATCATTTCGGGACATAACTAGAACCTTGCACTTAGAGATGTTAAAGGTATATCATAAAATTAATATTTATAAAAATCTAAAACTAGAATAATATGAATTAAAATTTCAAATCTTATGATTCCTCCATCAATTATAAATCATTAAAAAGTTGTGAAGAAAAATTTATTTTGTATGTACCTTAGATGTCTGAATGGGTGAAAAAATGATGGTGGAAATAAAGATTTTTAAAATGGATCTTATCCGTACTTCACTACTGCATTACTTAGTTGATTAGATTTAAACAACAAAATAAAAGTGTTCTTGACCTTGATCGGGTGGATCTAAAACGATCAATAAAGCCAAAAGCGCTCCGGCTGATGTCATAATTAATTTAGGACGGCTCATAAAATTTAAATCGCGTCTTTTCCCTTCCGCGTTCAACAACTACATTTTCAATGCAGCGGTATAAGGACGTGTTGAGGATATACACAGTGTAGCGAAACGAGCTTCAGATACATTTGTTGACTTTTTATTACACTTCTAACTATTAGCAGTAGTTACTTTGTAAAAATAAAGTGTTCTCTTAACATCATAAAGTTTATTGTCGTTGTGATTTTTAATTGAAACAGGACAGCGGAGTACTTGATTACCTTAGCTCATATCAACCGAACGTCTAATGTGGAAACTAGGAAGTAACATTTTAACAGCAGTACCTTAATGACCTATCATTTCCTATTACACACACACACAAATCCAATCGAAGGGTGATGCAAATATTTATCATCGATTTCCTTTCAACAGCGATCCAAACGACGCGGTTCATGGTCAAGGTGGGCGCATCCTAGAGGAATGTTAATATCCACTAGTAGATTGAGTAATCGTAATGATGATTATAATGAAGAATCTGAATTTGATTACTTTAGCTGCCTTCTCGATAGTTGGTGGCATTCAGATCCACTGCATTCACATCAAATAAAATATGACTTAACTTTACTTTCACTTTAATACTTGATAAGCTAAACTTACAATCACTAATCGGTCAAAAAAGAAAAGTGCGATTTATTTTATTCAGATCCAATGTTTATGTTCAAAGCAGCAGAATAAGCAATCATTTTGAGACAATAATGGTCATCATAACTTCGATTTGTTACCTTATAACTCTTTATGAAAGCATGTATATGTAATACACTAAAAATGAACTTGGAATGTAAAAAGTTGCATAATTAAGGGGTAAAGATTTGATCAGTGATTGAGACGTTACAAGCCAATCAGTTCACACGCTCAGTTTCTATAACCGTTGCAGTCTCGTGTACCGGAAGTAATCAGGTTTTGTAAGTTAATTCACTCGGGATGGAAATAAATCAGCCAAATGTGTCCGCTAGGGCACAGCGCCTTACGGGAGAGTACTGAAATTGTTACGCTAGCGGTAATTATCCCATTTTAATGAGCGATTTTTTTCTGGTATTCCTGACTAGAAGGGTCGGGATTTGACCGGAAGAATGATACACTTTCATGGCATAAATCCTTCTATTTACTGTAGTCTGACTAGATTCTGGATGTAGCCATATGGTAGTTTCAGCTGATGATTTCAGTCATAATTGATAGAGCCAATCAATTATGACCATTAAATTTTTTTACCATCTTTATTTTTTGGTTACCAACACTCAATTACTGAACAGAAGGGGTTGTGAATATTTTATTATATTGTTGTTATTAGTTCCAGTATGATTATTATTATTAGTTGTTGGGTGTGTTTATATTTTTTAATATAGTAGTGTTTGTTTTGTTTTTTATGAGGATGTTTTGGGAATATTTCTTAGCCAAGTAATTGGTGCTCTTGACTATAACTTGTTTCTAAACTAGTTCTTCCCAGATGTCCCCAAGACTCCAAACACAGTTCTAAATGATTTAGTAGACTGAAGATTGAGTCATAGTGTCGAGATGAGATTCTCTGACCATGTTACTTCAAGCCCTCCTAAGTACGTTTTAGGGAGTAGGCAAACAAGACTTTAGAATCAAGCTGAAAGATTAACATTTATGAAAGGTTGTATACGAACCTACCAACTCAAAAATACTGCCCTGATTTGTTTTATTTGAAATACTGTTACAGACTATTCAGAGTAGTTAATGTTATGATCGTTGTTTGATTTTTTTTTACGAAGGCTAATGAAGCATATATGAAACACTAATACCACAAAATCAAGAAATATTGGTACCCCTAAATGTTTTATACGAGTGAATAGTTATTTGAATAGTTGGAATTCCTGTTTTCGTGTTTTGTTATCCACGTTCCAAGTTGCTTTAGTTATAAGTCGTAAAAATTCGGATAGTCCATTCAAGTTAAAAGTTTGACGATATGAATTTCAGCAAGTATGTTTTGCTGGTTCGTTTCTATATGGTTTCAGGATAGGGCTTATATTACAATCAAATACTGCCTTAAATGGATAAAAGCATCAAAAACGTAAGCTGCTTGGAGCTGGATTGAAGGGAAAATTGAAAACCATCCTGATGGAAATATCATTGTCTCAACTTTCTGGTAATCGTTTCCAAGGTTACCTGATTGTTACTGCACGAATGATAGTTACGTAACTCATTTAAGATGGCCTCTAGTGAATGTCAATGTCTTATAATCAATTTCGTCTCAAGAGGAGACATTTTTTATTCAATTTAATAAATTAATGATAGTTTGTAGTCGCAATATAATAAAAATGGATAATAACGGATTTTTCGGTCGATCGTCGTGTCAATAATATTGTCTCTCATGACCCGATACTGATACAATATCGTTCACTGTTCTTATTTTTGATAAATTCTATATTGGAATTGAAAATTAAATTCATTAATAATTTGTCTTATAAAATAAAAATGGAACAATGCTATAGCTTTGAATTTATGTATCGGCTTTAACAATTGTTATTGATAGAATTCAATGAAAAAAATTACTAATCATCATAAAATATATAAATTAGATAGATTTTAAAGAGATAACTATGCATTGGGAAGGTTTTGTTTTTGAATGTTTAGATATTAATTAATAACATAAATTCTCCTCTCAACTAATGCCGCAAGGCCAAGTTCCATCTGTATAATCCGCCCAGTTTTGTTGCATGGATCGGAGACTTGGACAATCACCAAACAGATTGAGCATGACCTCTTAGTCTTTAAGATAAAAATCCTTCGAAAAATCTTCGGTGGATTTGTTCTCTAGGAAAACTAGCGAAGGAGAACAGCAGGTCTACTCAATATACAATTAAGCAGATGCTGTTTATTCCTTGAAGATTGGAAGACTACGATGGGCTGGCCATGTGGATAGAATGGAAGAAGTTGGAAAACAGAGTTATAAAGAAACGAATTATTATTATTATTTAATTTTATTCCAATTTCAAGTGCTGGGGATGTGGGATCGGTGAAGAGAATGGATTTATCTGGCCTTGTTACGAGCCCTGGTAGCTTTGTTTGTAGAGTATCGCTCTAGATATGTGGAGGACCCGGGTTCGAATCCCGGCCAGGACAAATCTTTCCCTTCAAAATAAAAATATTATAATTATTATTATTACCATAGATATAACGTCCATAAATAAAACTTAGAAGGGATCATTTTCAAAGCAATGGTCACTTTCACTGTCTATCATTCACATTCATTTTTGTGTTAACAGTGCTTCTTTCCAAACAACTAAACTTGCTGAATGAATCTGAGGAATAAATATCATGTGCTCAGATTGATGTAAGCTGATTGATGAGAAAACAGATTTCTTAATTGTGTTCCGTTAGTAAATGTTGCTGTGGGACAGCAGTTAAGTGAAATATGATTTTTTTTTTTTAAATGACAAATTCTGAGAATGTAATTGGGTAGGTTCTCTATCGCCTAAAAAAAGGTAAATACCTGAGTATGCATGAATAGTAGTAGCAGTTTATTTCAACACTGTCGATTTCAAAACTGACAAAATTGATCAAGAATTTCTAAATGCGTTTTTCTCAAAACCTATTCTTTAAACACTTGAAGGGATTACATCGTGCTGTTTCATTATATTTTTGGACCCAGGAACGGGTTAAGGCCCAATCCTCTAAGGATAGACCCGTAATCCGCGACGCTATCCCCCTACGTGGCCAACGGATTAAGTAATTAGGCAGTTACAATAGAAGGAAGGACGCAGCGAGGCTTTCCTGTTTTCTCCTCGATCGTGACGTACCGTACCGTCGGATCTCCTCTTCTCTATTCTGGTACCGTCTCAAGGCCACCTTTTTTTCCTACGATTCCGTAACTAGCTCTTTGGGTTACTTTTTTTCCTTCCTCAACTGATACTATAATTAGACAAGACGCAGTAATGGTCTTAACAAGGCAGCCCTATTAAGTGAGATTATTATCATATATCACATGTACGAGTTCTTTCAATTTCATTGACGATCAGAGAATAAAATAAAATATATTTACAAGGTTCTTTTTAATCGAATAATAAGATAACATTAAAGATGCAATCTCTGTCATTGTACTTTATTGGTTATAATTGTATATGTATATTATATTATAATCTATTATAATCAGAATTTATATTATAATAGATTTGTATCGTAATATTTTTAAATTATTTTAAAATAACCTAAAAAAAACCCGTACCACTATAACCCGTGTACAGGTCAGGGATTCAGCACATGCTAGAGACTGTACTGTGTTGTGTTTAGGACTACAGGCTAGGTGAGCCCCAGGAGGATCATAGATCCCATATGACCCATCTCCGGCTGCTAACAGACTAAATATAAGTCTTTACCGGCAGCGGGATTTAAACCAGGGCTTTCGGTATGGGTTTCCAGTGCTCTACCACTGAGCCACTCCGCTCCCTATATGAAACATCTAAAAATCAAAAACTAAAACTAAACGTGGGAAGGTAATAGAAGTAAATCCATTATTTTGCGTCAAATGGAAAAATTCCTAAATATCGGAAAATGTCTACGTTTATTTTATGTTACTGGACTTTATTTGACTTTACTACACCAAAAAAAAAAAGAGATTGGTCAGGGTTTAATTCAAAACATAGTTCCTTAAATAGTTAACAACCGATTTAAATTTATTAAAAACCGATATTTCGAACCTCGGTGCATGTATTCTTCAAGGCTTTGTGGTTAGAAGTATTGAAGTGAGGGGAAATGTTCCATTTTCTCATGATTCATAAATTTATTTTAGCATCTAATAAGCGAAATTGTAAACATTTTTAGGCAATTATTACAAGCTTTGTTGGATCTAATCAATTTTAGTTTCAGATCCCTTTATCCAGTAACCCAGGATTTTTGTACTGAGATATCCCGCTACCTGAATTAATCAACAGAATAAATAAATTGTTCTTAAAGAATAACCAATTCGATCACTAATGTTATGCAATAAAAATAATACTTTGTATGGGTACAGTATCATGATTTTCTTAGGAAGGAAATCTCAATGTTATAAGGAACTGTTATATGAACGTTATTTTTGCTCATTAAACACATACTTTGACATTCATTTAACATCCTTTCCACGCTGCATTGTGATGAAGTTTATCGGAAAGTCATATCTCATGATTCATAGCGAGATGCAGTACTTCGTTTTAAAGTATCCATTCCTGATATCATCCAATGTAAATGTTGCCGAGTGTCGAACCTAAGCACACGATTTCATGTAGCTCGCATTGAACATCCTGAAGCGATAGCTTTCCAATTCCGTATTCGTTTGATGAGAATGAGCGATATGAGATACAGAGGAAAGGGAATTAATGCTTCGTGAATCCTCAGCTCCAAAGCAATTTTATTCCTATCGATTAAAACATCCGAGGTTGTAAAAATACAGCATTTGAAGAGGAAACGTAAAAAGGGGTCAAACCTTGAACGCTCTCTGGTTATTTTTGTATGAACCTCCGATCTTGCTGATAAGGGTCCCTTCCTATTGGAACCAGGTCTTGTTATCTATACTTCACTTCATTGGTATATTCAATATTTATCGTAAACATTAAATGTGTAGAATATATTTTCATTTTATAACTTACAGTTTTATGTTTTCTTTGCACGTATACACATAATATTTTATACCCTACTTACAATGTCTCAGACATAAAATATATGCAAAAGACTGCAACGGACGGAAAGAAAATTGAATTATAACTGTTCCACAAGGTATCACAATAAAAGACGTACTAGACAAATTACCCCACGCCGATAGCAAAAATATTCACGGTTGTGAAATACATCCCAAGAAAAGATATCCTACCTCCCCAGTGCTTTCATGTCAGCAAGTTGGCCACACAAAAAACTACTGTAACCACACCGTAAAATGCAGCGGCATACATAACATTTCTGAATGCCCGCAAAATCCTCGAATTGCGAGGGAGCACACGTCGCTTCTTATAGAAAATGCCTCCATTGACAAAAATTAGAAGAAATAGTGACTAAAAGGATGGAAGAAAAGTATCTCATAATTTTTCCGGTTTATACCTTCTCCCCTTGTTGCAAGTGTTTCCTTTGTATAATATAAATGAATTTACACTTACGTCGATGGACGCGTATTTTTGAAATACAAAACACTTTTCTCTACCTGTTAACCTCAGGAATTTTCGGTGAGGCTGTGCTATAGTTTGGTCGATAGGAGAGGGTAGAAACGAGGGGAAATCTCAAGACCAGAAAGGATATAAAAAAAATATATTATCACTAGGTATATGATAGATACGCGCACCTATCGGAAAGCTACCTCTCACAAATTATTTAAAAAAATCATATGTAACCTACGAGTATAAATATTACTTTATCAAAAAGTAATTATATAAAACTAAAAGTGTACAGTATATATTTTTTCATTTTTATATAAATGTTGCTCAAGGTCTGACAGCTGCCAGTCAGGCTTTTACAAGATTGCAGATTGCAGAACAACGAGAGTTCCAAATCATTGTCACAGCGATTAAGATGACAACAGATTCAGTCCCATCTTTGTTCTATTTTTTGGCCTCACTTAAATCCAGCAGAAATGAAAATCACATTCTTCAGGATCGTTTTTGCCAACAATAACTATTCAGAAGCCTAATATTGTTATAAGAGGCGAAACTTATACATTACATGATTAAGTAAGCATTTGACAAACTCAATTCCAAGTCCGGACTTAATGAAACCTTCCAAAAAACAAAGACAGTTTTATTTTGAAATAAAGACATATATTGTGTCATCATGTATAATTCTCGAAAAGAAAGGTGTCTATTTCGATTTCGAGCGAATTTTATTTTTCCTCGATTCTTCGATGAGGGATGCCTATAAAAAATAGTTAAACAATAATGATCATCAAATATTTAATTATACATTGTTTATAACTAGTGACCCCAGCTTTGCTCGGGTAATAAGGCATATTATGCTTACATAATTTGTCTGTGTAATATATTTTTTTTTTATCACATACCAGCCACTAAGGACCACGCGAATATCATTTGTTAGGCTTCTTTGGGAGTCTTAATTTTCTTTCTTCCCATCTCAGCTAATGTACTTTATAATATAGAAATTATAAAAATAAAAACAAAACCAAATATTTCTTTATATACGAATTTATTATCTTGCACGTTAGATAATTGCACGGGATTAGGCAAGCAGCGTCTTCGGTGAAACCCATCGATACCCCAACCCATTTACACAAAACCTCGACAAATAATATACCTAAACCTTCCTGGTGAATCACTCTATAGCTGAAAACCGCGTGAAAATCCATGCATTAGTTATTGAGTTTATCGCGAACAAACTCGGGTAAGGAATTTGTTTTATAATATGTATAGATAGATAATGCACTGCTTGGCATCTTTTAATAAGTACGATTTGGTTTGATCATACACCATATAATATAAACAAATATTGAGGAATTTTCAATATACACTTCACCTTTAAACAACACAATATCAAAACCAAACCAACTGTTTATTAGAGAGAAAAATAAAGTGTCTGGAAACTTCCCTCTTATTCCCAGTGGCAGCACAAAAAGTAAAACTTTTTGTAACTTATTTTTATTTAGTTTCGGTTATATTTTTTTAAAATATAAGGCGTATATTCACGTGGGAGGATATTTAGTGTTAGAGTTGCTAAGAGTCGTCTGTGCTGAATGCAGACCTCGTCTGCTCTCATAGCCGAAATGCAAACAGCTCGGTCGCATTTGAAATTCAAAACACGCAAGGACCAACCTTTTCCGTGACGGTAGTAAAAACATTTTTTTTTTTAATTTTTGTTTTTTAAAGTTTTTTGGAGAATTAAACCCTTTTGATTGTGTGCCTGTGTGTGTGCGTTACTAACTTTTTAGTTTATTACGTGTACAGACGTTTCACCATACAGTAATGCCTCTACTTATTTTTTGGTAGCTATCACATAAATAGACTACACGTATTCAGGGACCCTCAAGCATGAACACTAATTTGTCCTTCTTCGTAACTAGTAAAACATATTTATGTCCCCCTTCTACACATCATATGGTTTTCGATTTCACATTGGCATTATATTTCCAGTAAGCTTAAATAATCATTTACCCAAAGAATACCACTTCATCTTGAATAATATTAGTTGATGTATAAGGGGAAGAAAATGGTACGAGTGAAAGAATTTCTTAAGTAGAGAGGAAATTATAAGTAAACAAATTATAATAATTATTATTATTATTAATACAATAATAATTACTATAATAATAATAAATGGCTCAACAGGCAGTTCCCCTAGACACAGCCAGGATCGTCAGAAAATTTCTGAATGTTTAAAGATGAAAAATCAAAAAATAAAAACATAATAACTGCAGATGGCTGGACTTGTCCCCCATCTCTGTTTTGAACCCGCAAATGCAAGAAAAAAAAAGAAGATAATAATAATAAGTATATTATTATTTATTCTTCCCAAAAGAATGAATACCGATTATTAATTAAATAAAACTATGTTTTATGTGTTTGTAGGTTGCAGTAATGACTGATTCAGTCGGTCAATTGAACTGCGCAGTTGAAATGATAAAAATGGGAAGCACGATGTACACCTAACCGGACATATAAATTATAAGGGTGAATACAAATATAGAAATCTTATATAATTATTTTTTTTTTGTTTTTGTTTTGAAGATATAGGGATTCGAACCCGGGTTGTCTGCGTCTCCGTTACAGTGCTCTAAGCCACTGAGCTACCAGGGGTCGTATCCGAGTCAGTCAAATCCATTCTCTTCACCGATCCTATATCCCCGTGTTCTCGAAATTGTATACATCGCAAAATTGCGAAAACACAGGGATAAAAACACAAATACTTAAAAATAATCACTATCAAAATAACAATTATTAAAAATAATTATTTTTAATTTCATAAATATGTAGATATAAACTAAATATGTGTAGCTTCTGAATAACTGATAAGATTGACTTTCAGAAGATTCTAACCATAACTTTTAACAATGAAAACTCAGCACCATTTATGCAATATTAAAACATAACAAAACGTTAAGTTTTTCTTCGTAATTAAGGTTAGTTCACGTACCTAGTTACACGAGTTTTGCTTTAGAATATATTCAGTTATTCAGTAATTTTACTAACTTGATGATGCCTACAAGTTTCTATTTTTGAACTAGAAATTCAGTATTTAAAAATTTAATTATATCCTGATGTTGAGATTCTGGTTTATTTGTTTTTCATATTAGTGCTAAATATATCAGTGGTATAGAAATAATGTATTAAAGTTATAATAGTTGTCTTAGCTATAACAGTTATAGTCTATAATAACTCTCCGATACATTCTCAATTAACATTGCCTCATACATCATATTCTTATTTTTTTACTCGCTATTTTTCTATAAACGATTACTATCTGGTACAAATAAGCAGTTGCTGATCAAAACGTGGGTTTTTACATCAATGATACAATAACTAATATTTTTTTTATTTATTCGTTTACAAGATCCAACCTTGCGTACAGCTTGTGTGGGCTAGGTAACGGTTCTTCATGCCACTGCGAAATAATCTAATTAATCTGCGGGAACAATCTTAACCTCACAAGTAGCAATAATAAATAATAGTAATAGACAAGTTGTAACACTCCTAATATTACGAATGATTTACCGTATATTATTTAGCTCGTTAAATTGCAATGGTTGTGTTGAGTAACAGCAATTATAGTTACAACAATTGTAGCTACTTCACCTGGACAAGGCATCAGGTTTAATTGGCTGTCTGTTTCCGTCCAGGAATAAGCTATTTGAGTCAGAAAAATCTGATTCAGCAGTTTTCAGACATTTTCTTTCGAAGAAACAAGTGATCTTTAAGTCCCAATTAGTTATCCAGGATATTCCTTAGTTTCGACACTCATAAAAAAAAAAATTGTTTTCTAAGAAAGTTCACCTTCATTAGCTCAAAGTAGATAACAGTAAAGGTAGTGAAACAACTTTGACATTTTAAAAGGTATTATTAAAAATTAGATTTTAACACTTGAAATCATCAATAGAAAAATCCTAAATCCTATTTCTTACCGCAATTTTGTAGTACTGTGGTTACTTTTGAACTAAAGATACAATTTAGAGAGAGTTGACTGTAATATAAATACAAAGAATTTAGTTGACTGTAAGTACTAATGTAGGATGGAAATAGTTGGGGGTGCAGTCAAAAATTTACACAATAAATAAGTGGAAACTTATTATATTTTATGTGTGCCGACGTTTATAACGTATTTTACTTGCCAGTTACATTTTGCACCGAGTAGCAACTCCTATTGGGTTCTTTTTAAATATTTATATCTTCTCTTCATCTTTCTCCATCTCCTTTCTTCACACCTATTTCTCCCATCGTCACTTTAGCAGCCATCATAGTTTTAATCAAAGAGTTCATGTTTATTGAACATCAAAATTATTTATAATATATCTCCATTCTCAAACTGACATTTTATATCTCTCATTCTATAGTTTCTTCTATACTTACATCATATTTTACAATAATATAACTTAATTCCTATTTTATACTTTTATATGGCATCTGATACTTGTATTTTAAATTTTATATTTATATTTTACTTCTCTGTCTGTCAAACAAGAGATTCCTATTCTTTACTTTCTACAATATTCTTCTCTATTTATTCTTTGGCATCATATTTTTTATAAATTTTCTTTCATTTTACTTATGTAACTCACTAGGAGTCTATTTTCATACAATTTTTTTTATACAATACAATTCTATCTTTATTAAACTAAGTTTTCCATACTTATATATCTCACTCATTATATTTATATCTTTTTCATTTTATAATTTTCTGTTTAAATTGATTTCTCTCTTTGTATTTTGTTTGCATTATCACCTTTCTATACATCTATTATGTAATCATCTTTATTCATATATCCTTTTATGATATATACTTCACTTTTTTCGCTCAACTTTTCTATATCTCTATATTATTATTATAATTTTATTTTATTTTATTATATTCTTGGTACAGTTATGTATTTTTATAGTCATTTTTGTTTTTGTCTGTTTTTTTCTCATAGCTCTGAAGATGACCTACAAAGTAGGTCGAAACGTTGGCACACATAAAATATAATAGGTTTCCACTTATTTTTTGTGTAATTTTTGACTGCACCCCCAACTATTTCCATCCTTTATAAAGATACAATTGTTGAGAAGATGGCGAACTGGCATATTTGATTATTGCCACATAAAACATTATTGGGGGTAATAAAATAAAATTAGTGGAGCATGACCCCATGTATTTTCACATCGTGGGTTATGAACTGATATCTAAGGTACTAACAAAATGTGGTTAGTTACCTGTAGAGCAATAGTTAGCAT